>CM053026.1:619429864-620824864 GCA_028564925.1 Lithobates sylvaticus | reverse complement strand
ACACAATTACAGTACAGTTCAATACAAAAGGTACAGGGGGGCCCTGCTCATAGAGCTTACATTCTAAAGGGACGGGGTGGTGGTACAAAAGGTAATCGCTGCAGAGAATGATTTGATGGGGGTGAAAGTGGTTGTAAAAAATAAAAAATGAACAAAGCATATCCCTCTATAGCAGGGGTTTCCAAACTTTCCAAGCAAGGGGCCAGTTTACTGTCTTTCAGGCTTTAGGGGGGCCAAACTGTGGCCATTGGGAGTAGAAAATGCCCCAGCATCAGTTTTAATGGGAGGAATAGTGCCCCATTGATGGCGTCAGTAAGGGGGAATGAACACAGGTGTGTAAGCACTTCCATCTTCTCACATCCCAGTAGGGGAATGGTGCCCCATCACTGGTGTGAATTGATGGAATAGTGCCCCAAGGGCCAGACAAAGGCAGCCAAATGGCCGCATCTGGCCTCCGGGCCACAGTTTGGAGACTACGGCTCTATAGTGTGTACTTGTCTCATTAAGAGCACTAAGTGTCATTTCCGTCTGCTGTCGCAATCTTCTGCTATCTGCATGAGTCACTTCTGATTAATTTTCCTGACACCAAGAGAAAAATGGTGACGGGGGAGGGACCTCCAGCAGATTGACAGACTCAGCTCTGTTCCTGTGAGATGTGTGAAGGGGGGGGGGGTGTCCCTTCCCTCCAATCAGCTCTCCTTACTGATGTAACCTTAGCTCTCCACCCCCTTATTTTCAGAGCTGAGAGATCCTGTGTAAATTCTGCATTTTGAACGGATGTTGAGAAAAGAAAACTACAGATAAAACAGGTCAAACTTATGTAGGAGGATTTGTTTAAACTCTGTATCACCCGAGTCCAGTCATCTCACTGGGTATATGTAAGGCTTTACAACCACTTTAAGAATATCCTAAGGTTAGGGGGGTCAGGAGTCAGGACATGTCCTCCCTGTGCTGACATGGATTTCCTCTCATAATCCAATGACATTGGTTCCTTTCCAAACTGGCCCTAGTATGTGCATGTACAGATTGTCAAGCGTTGCGTGAACTGAAATGCTATATAAATGACTGTAATACATAAATATAAGGCAGGAGGTTTCTTTTTCTCGCTTTTTTGCCCCAAAAAAACATCTATTAAACACTACCAGAACCAGAGACCTTATATACAGCAAAGGCTGCAATACTGTAGAAATAATAGGATTTACATGGATGCAGAAATAGGATTGACCCTTATAACTAAAACACCAAAATTCACTGGTAAGTCTTCCTTAGGAATGTATGATCACTTTGCACTAGGGAAATGTTCTCATTTCAGAATACAGATACGATCAGGCAATGTGCAGATCACTATTCTAAGGACAAGCCTGTAGTACAGGCACATTCCTCCAACAGTTGCTGTGTATTGCATACATAAGGCTGTGTAGTTATATAGAAAGAGTGCACATTGCTGAAGTCTGCCATCTAGTGGACAAATTTATTTATGCCACAACATGCAAAACAATAGGAAGAACAAAGCACGCATGGCCTAAACATAAAACTATGTAGGACTCCATTACTGAATCTACTCTAATCTGCATAACAAACATTGGAGATACGTGGTTACTACATGTGTATAGAACAATAAAACCAGATTCATTAACTCCAGTCCACTGTAAATTCAGTAGTGCCAACAAAGCAACACAGTCTAATATTAGTTTCTCTGGAAAAAAAAAATCAGACTTGATAAATTGATTTCAACCGGTGACAAACTCGGGCAAATAAAAAATTATATTATACATACACGCACACATACATATATATATATATATATATATAAATATATATATATATATATATATATATATATATATATATATATATACCGATCAGCCATACCATTATGACCCCCCACCATAACCCTTTGAGGCATGGACTCTAGTAGACCTCTGAAGGCATGCTGTGGTATCTGGCACCAAGCTGTCAGTAGTCACTTCTTTAAGTCCTGTATGTTGTGAGGTGAGGCCTCCATGGATTGGACTTGTTTTACCAGCACACCCCACAAATGCTCAAATGGATTGAGGCCTGGAGAATTGAGGCAAAGTCAACACCTCAAACTCATTGCTTTCCTCAAACCATTCCTGAATTCATTGAACCAGGCCACCTTCTATTGCTCGGTGGTCCAGTTCTGATGCTCATGTGCCCATTTTAGGCACTTTTAGCTGTGGACACGGTCAACATGGATATGCAACAAATTGCGATGCACTGTGTATCTTGACACCTTTCTATTGAAACCGACATTAACTTTTTCAGCAATTTGAGCTATAGCAGCTCTTCTATTATACTACGTGGGCCAAGCTTTGCTCCTCATGTGCATCAATTGGCCTTGGCTGCCCATGAACCTTTCACCTATTCATTTTTTTTCTATCCTTGGACTACTGGAAACCAGGAGCATCCCACAACAGCTGCAGTTTTGGAGTTGCTCTGGCCCAGTTATCTAGCCACTACAGTTTGGCCCTTGTCAAAGTCGCTCAAATCCTTACGCTTGCCCATTTTTCTGCTTTCAACACATCAACTTCAGGGAAAACATGTTCACTGTCTGCCCAATATATCCCCACCCACTTTCAGATGTCATAGCAATGAGATAATCCATGTTATTCACTCTACCTATCAGTGGACATACTGGGGCTGATTTACTATAACTGGAGAGTGCAAAATCTGGTGAAGCTGTGCATGGTGACCAGTCAGCTTCTAACTTCAGATTGTTCAATTAAGCTTGGAAAATAAAACCTGGAAGCCGATTGGTTTCACAGCTGCACCAGATTTTGCACTCTCCAGTTTTAGTAAATCAACCCCAATGTTATGGCTCATCAGTGTACGATTGTGAAAACTATAAATAGGACCCAAAGATGTAAGAAGCTGAATTTATTTGGAAGTCTCAAATTTTTCTAGCTTCTTCCTGATTTGTCAATAAGACCTTATATTATATGAAAGTGCCAATAGTGGGGTTTCAGGAAGATAACGTGAGGGGCTAAAACTTAACAGGAGACTGTTTTCAATGAACTTCAGTGGCCTTTATCTCTGGATATACTATTTTGACTTTCAGTTTTTCCTTGAAGGAATCTACAACCGTGGCCAAAAGTTTTGAGGTCACAAATAATAATCTTCACAAAGTCTGCTGCTTCAGTGTTTTTATATCCTTTTGTCAGATATGGTATACTGAAGTATAATTACAAGCATTTCATGCGTCAAAGGCTTTGATATCCACAATTACATTGTTTATGCAACGAGTCAATATTTGAAGTGTTAACTTTTTTTTTTTCAAGACCTCTGCAATTTGCCCTGGCATGCTGTCAATCAACTTCTGGGCCACATCCTGACTGATGGCAGCCCATTCTTGCATAATCCATGCTTGGAGTTTGTCAGAATTTTTTTTTGTTCACCCATCTCTTGAGGATTGACCACAAGTTCTCAATAGAGTTTCCTGGCTATGGACCAAAAATGTTGCCATTTTGTTCCCCAAGCCACTTGTCACTTTTGCCTTCGGGTGCTTTCACACTGGGGCGTTTTTCAGGAGCTACAGCGCTAAAAATAGCGCCTGTATAGCTCCTGAAAAAAGCCGGTCCTTTCACTCCAGGAGCGGTGCCCTAGCAGGACGGTAAAAAAAGTCCTGCTAGCAGCATATTTGGATATTTGGAGCGGTGAAGGAGCAGTGTATTAACCGCTCCTATACCGCTCGTACCCATTGAAAGCAATGGGACACCGCGGGGATACCGCTGGCAAAGCGCCGCTGCAGCGGGGGGCATACCGAGGTTAAAACGACGGTAAAGCAGCGCTAAATATAGCGCTGCTTTACCGTCGCCGCCCGCACCGCCCCAGTGTGAAACCGGCCTTATGGCAAGGTGCTCCATCATGTTGGAAATAGCATTGTTCCAGCATGATGCCATTTCCAGCATGATGGAGCACCTTGCTGGAAATCGCATCGTTCCTCACCAAGCTGTTCTTGGATGGTTGGGAGAAGTTGCTCTCTGAGGATGTTTTTGTACCATTCTTTACTCATGACTGTATTCTTAGGCAAAATTGTGAGTAAGCCCACTCCCTTGGCTGAGAAGCAACCCCACACATGAATGGTCTCAGGATGCTTTACTGTTGGCATGACACAGGACTGATGGTACCACTCAACTTTTCTTCTCCGGACAAGGTTTTTTCCAGATGCCCCAATCAGAAAGGGGATTCAGAGAAAATGACTTTACCCCAGTCCTCAGCAGTCCAATCCCTGTACCTTTTGCATAATATCAGTCTGTCCCGGAAGGCTTCTTTACAGCTCTTCTTGACACCAGGGGATCCGCCAAACGTCTTCTCCTCAGTGTGCGTGCAGACGCACTCACATCTGCCTGCCATTCCTAAACAAGCTCTGCACTGGTGGTGCCCTGATCCCGCAGCTGAATCAACTGTAGGAGACGGTCCTGGCACTTGCTGGACTTTCTTGGGCGCCCTGAAGGCTTCTTCACAAATACAGTG
Organism: Lithobates sylvaticus; assembly: GCA_028564925.1. Lineage (NCBI taxonomy): Eukaryota > Metazoa > Chordata > Amphibia > Anura > Ranidae > Lithobates > Lithobates sylvaticus. The sequence goes on along the minus strand of CM053026.1, from coordinate 620,820,370 downwards.
GAAATGTTTTTTAATGGAATTAAGTTCATTTTCATGGCAAAGAGGGACTTTGCAATTAATTGCAATTGATCTGATCACTCTTCATAACATTCTGGAGTATATGTAAACTGACATCATAAAAACTGAGGCAAAATCAATACTTGCGTCATTTTCAAAACTTTTGGCCACTGCTGTACTTGTGTGTTTTTGAATCACAAGATTCATTCAGATTACCCAGGTTTGTGATTCTAAATAAAATAATGAAAGCTCCTGATTTGCACATCTAACCCTAAAACTCTGCAGCTTAGACAGCCGCTTGTCACTGGTACACTATGTCCAAAAAGCCCGACATGACACGTTATTACTCCGGTGGGTAATATATGCATTATGTGACTATGCTGCAATGTCGCTATCTTACACCAGAAAGACTTGTCCTTTTTCCCTCCCAGCTCCTTCAGCAATTACAATATTCTTGTTCAGTACCACAAAAAGGTCTGCAGACATTTTAATCTCCTTTTTCCTGGAGCACCGTGTAATTATGGCTGGATATGTTGTCCTGAGGTTAAAACATAACTTGGTATTAGAGTGAGGATTCTCGGCCTGACAGCAGATAAGAGGCCGCAAAAGTAAATTATGCTTATCGTGTCTGAAAGTTGTTCTCTTTTATAAGACAGGGATTACATTTGGAAAAATATACCTGAGCGAGCCTATTAGATGCCTTTAAACGTAGCTTTTTTTTTCTGTTTACTTTATATGCCAGTGACAATGTTTTATTTTATATGATGGTATCCGTCTGAATTTGGAGAAACATATGGATTTTTGATATATACAGTGAAATGATAAATTTATAGTATGAATTTTGTGTAAAAGGAAGAAAATAAAAAGAATGTAATGTGCAACAACCACAATCAAATGGTCTAATATATTTAGCAACCGGTTTTATCAGTAAAAATAAAATGTAGTCCTCATCTCAGAATATAAAAACATAAACTTCAGTTTTGCCAATGGAGGATTCTGCCTTTTGTGTTCTCACTCCACCTCTTCCACAGTGTAACATCTCCACATTCCTCCTGAGCACTCACCTCATCCCATGGTCACAGCACCCTTCAGTAACAATGCCTACATCCCACCTACTTTGTCCTCAGTCAGTGCTTCACCGTCACTCACCTACCTCTGGTCACATCGCCTTCCAATAACCCACCTTGTTTCCTGTTCAAAATGCTTTACCCCCCCCCCCCCCCCACCCACCTCACAGTGCTTCCCTCCCATACACCTCACCCCCCAACTAACAGTGCTTCCCTCCCATACACCTCACCCCCTGACTAACAGTGCTTCCCTCCCATACACCTCACCCCCTGACTAACAGTGCTTCCCTCCCATACACCTCACCCCCCAACTAACAGTGCTTCCCTCCCATACACCTCACCCCCTGACTAACAGTGCTTCCCTCCCATACACCTCACCCCCTGACTAACAGTGCTTCCCTCCCATACACCTCACCCCCTGTCTAACAGTGCTTCCCTTCCATACACCTCACCCCCTGACTAACAGTGCTTCCCTCCCATACACCTCACCCCCCAACTAACAGTGCTTCCCTCCCATACACCTCACCCCCTGACTAACAGTGCTTCCCTCCCATACACCTCACCCCCTGACTAACAGTGCTTCCCTCCCATACACCTCACCCCCTGACTAACAGTGCTTCCCTCCCATACACCTCACCCCCTGACTAACAGTGCTTCCCTCCCATACACCTCACCCCCCTACTAACAGTGCTTCCCTCCCATACACCTCACCCCCCGACTAACAGTGCTTCCCTCCCATACACCTCACCCCCTGACTAACAGTGCTTCCCTCCCATACACCTCACCCCCCGACTAACAGTGCTTCCCTCCCATACACCTCACCCCCTGACTAACAGTGCTTCCCTCCCATACACCTCACCCCCTGACTAACATTGCTTCCCTCCCATACACCTCACCCTCTGACTAACAGTGCTTCCCTCCCATACACCTCACCCCCCAACTAACAGTGCTTCCCTCCCATACACCTCACCCCCCGACTAACAGTGCTTCCCTCCCATACACCTCACCCCCCGACTAACAGTGCTTCCCTCCCATACACCTCACCCCCTGACTAACAGTGCTTCCCTCCCATACACCTCACCCCCGATTAACAGCACTTCCCTCCCATACACCTCACCCCCGATTAACAGTGCTTCCCTCCCATACACCTCACCTCCCATCTCACAGAGTTCCCTACCATACACCTCACCCCCGACTAACAGCGCTTCCCTTCCATACACTTCACCCCCCGACTAACAGCACTTCCCTCCCATACACCTCACCTCCGACTAACAGGACTTCCCTCCCATACGCCTCACCCCCCGACTCACAGCACTTCCCCCTCATACACCTCACCCCCGACTAACAGAGCTCCCTACCATACACCTCACCCGCCCCCCAACTCACATCGCTTCCCTCCCATACACCTCACCCCCGAATAACAGCACCTCCCTCCCATACGCCTCACCCCCCAAATCAGAGAGCTCCCTACCATACATCTCACTCCCCCGACTCACAGTGCTTCCCTCTCATATGCCTCACCCCCTGACTAACAGTGCTTCCCTCCTATACACCTCACACCCCCTAACTCACAAATCTCCCTACCATACACCTCACCCCCCGACTCACAGTGCTTCCTTCCCATAAACCTCAACACCCCCCCCCCCCCCCCGACTCACAGAGCTCCCTCCCATACAACTCACCCCACCAACTAACAGAGCTTCCCTCCCATACACCTCAATCCCAACTCACAGCGCTTTCCTCTCATACTCTCATACACCTCTCGACTAACAACTATACTCCCGACTATATGCCTCGATTCTGACTCACAGAGCTTCCTTCTCATACGCCTCACTCTCATATGCCTCACCCCCTGACTAACAGTGCTTCGCTCCCATACACCTCACCACCACCCCGACACACAGTGCTTCCCTCCCATATGCCCCCCCCGACTCACAGTGCTTCCTTCCCATATGCCTCACCCCGACTAACTCCTGTCAACAGTGCTTCCCTCCCATACACCTCACCCCCCCCCGACTCACAGAGCTTCCCTCCCATACACCTCACCCCCCCCGACTCACAGTGCTTCCCTCCCATACACCTCACCCCCCGACTCACAGTGCTTCCCTCCCATACACCTCACCCCCCGACTCACAGTGCTTCCCTCCCATACACCTCACCCCACCGACTCACAGAGCTTCCCTACCATACACCTCACCCCACCGACTCACAGAGCTTCCCTACCATACACCTCACTCCCTACTCAGGGAGCTTCCTTACCATACACCCCACCGCCCCAACTAACAGTGCTTCCCTCCCATACACCTCACCCCCGACTATATGCCTCGATCCCGACTCACAGAGCTGCCTTCTCATATGCCTCACTCTCGAGTTAGCCTGCCATAGGCCTCACCGCTGACTGACAGCTGGCTCCGGTTCTCAGTGTGTGGCTGAGAGCCGGAAACCAGCTGCACCCACTCCCTCTCCAGCCTGTTGCTTCAGTGAGTGCTGGAGGGGCCAAGTGGAGAGCAGTGACTGACAGTCACCGCTCTCAGTTACATCTATACTGAGAACTGAGCAATCAGCTATCATGAAATCACTCAGTTCTTGGGCTAAGAATTGGCGAGGGACAGCTGCTGCATGACAGTAATGCTGCAGCATGAAGGCGAGTATGTATGTTTTTTTATTGACCCCAAACTTCCTTTAATTAAGCTTAAAATAACATCAGTTTGGTAATGGTCTCATATATGGGACCGAGCGTAGGAATCATTCCTGACTTCACACATGAAATTTTGAGGTGGTAGCATTCTATGGCCATCACCTTCACAAACATCACTGTGATCAGCTTAGCTGGAGTTAACAGTGATTGTATTTCCATACATAGAGGAACATACAAAGAAGATAAGATCTGTACTGCTTTCAGTAAAGTCTCACCACCACCATAGATAATGCCATTGTCTTCCTTCAGAGAGAGCTCAGATACCTTATTTCCCTAACTCCATTCATAATTAAATGACAACAGCACAGCAGTGCTCTGGAAGGCAGACGCATAGCCGGAATGCACAATACATGAAATCTTACATCCTGGAAGGTGGATTACTACAAATACGCTTCCCAATGTGAGCACCGAAGCAATGCAGTGTTTTCAGTTCTCACTAAATTATATGGTGTTGTATAAAAAAAAAAAAAAAACAATGAACTATTTCTACAAAGTTACAAAAGTTAAAAAAAGTTTGTGTTATATATATATACACAGTGCCTTGAAAAAGTATTCACACCCCTTGAAATTTTCCACATTTTGTCGTGTAACAACCGAAAATTTAAATGTATTTTATTCGGATTTTATGTGATAGACCAACTAAAAGTGACACATAATTGAGGGAAAATTATAAATGGTTTTCAAACTTTTTTTTTACAAGTAAATATCTGAAAAGTGTGGCGTGCATTTATATTCAGCCCCCCTTTTACTTGGATACCCCTAACTAAAATCTGGTGGAACCAATTGCCTTCAGAAGTCACTTAATTAGTAAATAGAGTCTGTGTGTAATTTAATCTCAGTATAATTACAGCTGTTCTATGAAGCCCTCAGAGGTTTGTTAGAGAACCTTAGTGAACAAACAGCATCATGAAGGCCAAAGAACACACCAGACAGGTCAGGGATAAAGTTGTGGAGAAGTTTAAAGAGGAAGTAAAGCCTCTTTTTTTTATTTTTATTTTTTTTATATGTCACCTGCAAGGCAAAGGCATAATGAGTTAGTATGCATAGTATACTAGCTCATTATGAATAACTTATCTGAGAACGAAGCCCCTGAAGCGACCCTCGTCCACGTCCTCCTCCGCTGCCATCAATCCTGGAGTGACTTCTGGGTCTCGCTGCTCCGGCGCTGTCATTCGCCAGAGCGGCGATGACGTCACTCCCGCGCATGCGCACAGGAGCCGCCGAGAGCGGCATATCGCCGCGATCCTCGGCTTTTTAGTGCGCCTGCGCGCCGCTGTCTACGGTGCATGCGCCGTAGACAGCGGTGCCTGTCTTTTGGCAAATATCTCCTAAACCTTAATCTGGGCTTACCTGTAGGTCAAAGTGGTTTGTAAGGGTTTAATACCACTTTAAAGTTTAAAATATCCCAAGCTTTGAACGTCTCACAGAGTACTGTTCAATCCATCATGTGAAAATGGAAAGGAGTATGGCACAACTGCATACCTACCAAGACATGGCCGTCCACCTAAACTGACAGGCCAGGCAAGGAGGAGCATTAATTAGAGAAGCAGCCAAAGGGCCCATGGGAACTCTGGAGGAGCTGCAGAGATCCACAGCTCAGGTGGGAGAATTTGTCCACAGGACAACTATTAGTCGTGCACTCCACAAATCTGGCCTTTATGGAAGAGTGGCAAGAAGAAAGCCATTGTTGAAAGAAAGACATAAAAAGTCCTGTTTGCAGTGTGTGAGAAGCCATGTGGGGGACACAGCAAACATGTGGAAGAAGGTGCTCTGGTCAGATGAGATCAAAATTGAACTTTTTGGCCTAAAAGCAAAACACGGAAAACTAACACTGCACATCACCCTGAACACACAATCCCCACTGTGAAACGTGATGGTGGCAGCATCATGTTGTGGGGATGTTTTTCATTAGCAGGGACATGGAAGCTGTTCAGAGTTGATGGGAAGATGTACGAAGCCAAATACAGGGCAATCTTAGAATAAAACCTGTTGGAGTCCGCAAAAGACTTGAGACTGGGAGGTTCACCTTCCAGCAGGACAATGACCATAAAGTACTGACTCAGGGGGACTGAATACAAATGCACCCCACACTTTTTGAAAACCATTTATCATTTTCTTTCCACAATTATGTGGCACTTTGTGTTGGTCCATCACATAATATCACAATAAAATACATTTACGTCTTTGGTTGCAACATGACAAAATGTGGAAAATTTCAAGGGGTATGAATACTTTTTTAAAATCGCTGTGTGTATATATATATATATATATATATATATATATATATATATATAGCATATTGATACAGTAGAGGCTACCAGGGCGCACAACAAATGTCCTGATTGATCTTGGGTCTGTATTTACCATAAGGCACTCATGGGCCAGTGCTTAGGGCAGCAGGAAGAGGCAGCACCAAGCCTCAACATTTACAGACTGAGATAAAATTATTCTCTATTTGCTTCCCTTTTCTGGCTGTCCCTGGACATTTGCAGCTACATTCAAAAGCACCAAAGGAGAGGTGGGTGTAGAGATCAAGAGGAGTCAGAACTCTTGTTATAGCTCAGAAAATATGTAACCATCTTTCCTTTCTCTTGTTTACCAGTTTAAATTGAAAAGTAGCTCTGCATTTAAAGCAGACACTACGATGCTACAAATGGCGCCTTTTATTGTTCGTTTTTAACAACGTATTCATAAAACATGACCTCTGTTTTATTAAAGCAGAACTATGGGCAAAACTTTTTTTTTTCAATTTGGATAGAGCAAGAAAAGGTTATAACCGTCAGATTTTTTTTTTTTTTTCGCCATCTGTGCCCCATTGCAGTGATTTACCTTCACTTACTGTTCCATAGCCAAACAGGAAGGGAGCGAAAAGCCGTATAAATTAAGGGAATTGCTTGGGGATCCTCAGAACTAGTGTCACCATTGGAAGGTTTCCCCTCTTTTACTTTTCTGGGGACAACCCAAAATGTGGGATTTTCTTTTACTTTCAATGAGAATGGTAAACAGGACAAATAGAGAGGGTGAATCTTCTTAATGGGGGCACAGACAGCAATAAAAACTGACGAGGGTTCTAATCCCTTTCCACTCTATCAAAAAAAAAAAAAAAAATCTCTATAGGTGATATATACACTGAATATAGGAGCAATACATGCTTTTTCCACCAGGGAGCAGTGTTGAGATTTCACATTCATTCGGCCTTCCACTGAAGATAACCTGAGATGATAATATCTCACAAAAGTGAGTAGACCCCTCACATTTTTGTAAATACTTTATTATATCTTTTCATGTGACCTGAAGCACATAAACCCAAGGTAAGTATAGTAACAAGTCCCATTTGCAATCTCGGAACAGCCAATAAGAGGAAAGTATGCGACCGGTCTAAACTACATGGCATGTTCACCAATGCCAGGAGCCTGGCGGACAAGATGGGAGAACTAGAGATACTGTTGTACGAGGAGGCTTTCGATTTTGTGGGAATTTCAGAGACTTGTGTCCAACGGCTCTCATGATTGTCTGGCAACCATTCAAGGGTATTCCCTTAATCGCAGGGATAGAGAGGGTAAAAAAAAGGGGGGTGGGGTGTACCTGTATATCAAGAATAGTATACAAGTGAATGTGAGAGATGACATCACTAAGGGAGATGGGAGGAGATGGAATCCTTATGGGTAGAGCACCAAAGGGATGAAACTAAGGGAAAAACAATACTGGGAGTATGCTATAGGCCCCCTAACCTGAGGGAAGAGGGTGAGACAGACCTCCTTTCACAATTTGGATTAGCAGCAATGATGGTAAGTGTCATCATAATGGGGGATTTTAATTATTCAGACATAGACTGGGCAGAAGGAACCGCCTAAAGCTCGCCAGGAACCGTCTAAGGCTCGCCAGTTCCTAAATATCTTGCAGGACAATTTCATGGGTCAAATGGTAGACCCACCCACTAGAAAAAGCGTTACTAAACCTACTGATTACCAACAATACCGATCTGATCACGGATGTGGAAATAAGAGGCAATTTAGGAAACAGCGATCACAGGTAAATTAGCTTCAGTATAAATTACACAAATAGGAAACATAAGGGGAATACAAAGACACTGAATTTCAAAAGAGACAACTTCCCTAAACTAGGAGCCTCACTAGAAGATATCAAATTAGAATAAAATCTTAGGAACAAAGAACACGGAGGAGAGATGGGTTTGCTTTAAGAGCATATTAAATAAGGGCATTACCCAGTGCATCCCATTGGGAAATAAATTTTAAAGAGCGAACAAAAGTCCTGGATGGCTTAACTCCAATGTAAAAATGCATATAAAGCAAAGGAGAAGGCCTTCAAGAAATACAAGGCTGAGGGACCATCATCAGTATTCAGACTTTACAAAGAATGCAACAAGAAATGTAAGGGTGCAATTAGGGTGGCTAAGATAGAACATGAAAGACACATAGGATAGCAAAAAGAATCCCAAGAAATTCTTTAAGTATATAAACAGTAAGAGAGGGAGGACAGACCTTATTGGCCCCATAAAGAATGATGAAGGGAATCTGGTTACTAAGGATGGAGAGATGAAGGTATATTGAATTTATTCTTTTCCTCAGTCTTCACGAGGGAATCGGGGGGCTTCAGTAACCAAAACTGCAGGGTTTATCCTCATGACATCTCAGGAAGCACCCTCATGGCTAACAGAGGGCAGAATTAGAAATAAACTTGGAAAACTTAACATTAATAAGTCACCGGGACCAGATAGTTTGCCCCTGAGGGTCCTTAGGGAACTCAGTTAAGTAATTACCAGACCATTGTTCCTAATTTTTACTGAGAGTCTACTGACTGGAATGGAACCAGCTAATTGGCTTTTCGCCAATGTAGCACCAATATTTAAAAAAGGGCCAACATACATGCCTGGGAATTACAGACAAGTTAGCCTATCATCAATAGTATGCAAGCTCTTGGAGGGGATAAGTGACTATATACAAGATTTTACTAATGAAAACGGTATCATTAGTAGTAATCAGCATGGATTCATCAATAATCGTTCTTGCCAAACCATCTACTAACCTTCTATGAGGAGGTGAGCTGCCATCTAGATAAAGGAAGGCCCGTAGACATGGTGTATTTGGATTTTGCAAAAGCATTTGACACAGTTCCCCATAAACATTTACTGTACAAAGTAAGGTCCGTTGGCATGGACCATAGGGTGAGTACATGGATTGAAAACTGGCTACAAGGGAGAGTTCAGAGGATGGTGATAAATGGGGAGTACTCGGAATGGTCATGGATGGAAAGTGGGGTCCCCCAGGGTTCTGTGCTGGGACCAATCCTATTTAATTTGTTCATAAATGACCTGGAGGATGGGGTAAACCATTCAATCTCTGTCAAGTCTTCAGCAAACTGTTTGCTGGCTTTCTTGTGCATCATCTTTAGAAATGGCTTCCTTCCGGGATGACAGCCATGCAGACCATTTTGATGCAGTGTGCGGCGTATAGTCTGAGCACCGACAGGCTGATCCCCAACTCCTTCAACCTTTGCAGTAATGCTGGCAGCACTCGTACATCTATTTCCCAAAGGCAACCTCTGTATATGACGCTGAGCACATGCACTCAACTTCTTTGGTTGACCATGGTGAGGCCTGTTCTGAGTGGAACCTGTTCTGTTAAGCCACTGTATGGTCTAGGCCACCATGCTGCATCTCAGTTTCAGGGTCTTGGCAATCTTCTTATAGCCTAGGCCATCTTTATGTAAAGCAACAGTTCTTTTTTTCAGATAGTTCTTTGCCATGAGGTGCCATGTTGAACTTCCAGTGACCAGTAAGAGTGAGCGATAACACCAAATTTAATTCACACCTGAGACCCTGTAACACTAAATGACACCAGGGTGGGAAAATGGCTAATTGGGCCTATTTTGGAAATTTTCACTTAGGGGTGTACTCACTTTTGTTGCCAGAAGTTTAGACATTAATGGCTGTGTGTGGAGTTATTTTAAGGGGACAGCAAATTTACACTGTTATACAAGCTGTACACTCCCTACTTTACATTGTAGCAAAGTGTCATTTCTTCAGTGTTGTCACATGAAAAGATATAAATAAAATATTTACACAAATGTGAGGGGTGTACTCACTTATGTGAGATACTGTATGTACTAGGCTTTAGAGCTGGGACAGCACACCCAAAATGAACACAAACGTAATGAACATATTGTAATAAATACATTTATTACAATATGTTCATTACGTTTGTGTTCATTTTGGGTGTGCTGTCGATATCAATTTTACCATGTGATACATTGTCTATTATGCTACCAATTTTTACTGTAATATGATGTTACCACTCATGTTTTACTTACTCTTTTACTTACTCTTACTCAAGTACTGTTTCATACTTATTGATTTAATTAAAGGTATATTTAACAATACAGTATGCTCATCATTGTCACTATTGAACATCATGTATAATATAATTAATGTCTCACCCTACCCGAGAAGTGCGTTTCATATAAAGTCCCAATGTCCCTCATGTCCCCTATTTCCCTTCTTTATCCAGTGTATGTGTCAGGTAGGTGGGTCAGTGTGTGTGTGTAATGGTCAGGTGGGTCACATATTGCAAAGGGGGTGGGGTCACGGGCAGAGCCAATGGGGGCGGCAAAATTAGGTTTCGCCTAGGGTGTCAGAAATTCTTGCACCAGCCCTGAGTATGTATGTTTGTTTTTGGTTAACCCCAAACGTCCTGAATTTGACTTGATATCAACCTTGTAACCCCTGTACAGTAGAACTCAGATGGGAAGAGTGAGGGGCAACACTAAGGGCCAATCAAGTATGCTGCAGTATATGCCTGTGGGCAGAAGGATGAGCTCACCAGTCTGCTGCTGCTCCTTTACCTTGCAATCACAGACTTTGGGAGGGGTGGTGACCTAGCTTTACTGACTAAATCCCATCTCCCATCACAGAGGAAGTCCTCCTACATCTACAGCAGCTTAAAACATAGAAATACCTTCTGGTGGTTTCATGTTTGTTTTTACTCACCAAGCCCACCGTCTGTGTGCCTCACTGGTGTAAAGGGAAAAGGTGACAATGTCACAAAGAGGCACCAACTGGTCACCACTTCATGGCATCACTATTCTGTAGTCTTCTGGCGCCTGAGAAGACTCTGCTGCTGAACAGCCAACAGTAAAGCCCCATACACACGGTCGGATTTTCCGATGGATTCTGTCCTATCAGACAATGTTGTCGGAAATTCCGACCGTGTGTAGGCACCATCGGACAGTTTCCATCGGATTGTCCGACGGACAAAGTTGTATCTCCTGCTCTATAAATTTTCCGACAACAAAGTCCGATCACACCAATTCCGATCGTGTGTAGCGAATTCCAACGGACAAAGTGCCACGCATGCTCAGATCACATTACAAGACCAAAGCTATTGGCTACTAGCCTCTACGTAGTCCCGTTGTAGGCAACAAATGTCACCACGTTCAGAATGATCGGATTTTCCGACAACTTTGTCCGACCGCGTGTATGCAACACCAGTGTCGGACTAAATCCGTCGGACCAAATCCAATGGATTTGGTGGTTGGATTTTCCGACCGTGTGTATGGGGCTTAAGTATCCACGTTACCCAGGAAACATTGTAGACACCCAAAGAATGATACTCCAAGACTCAGGACCCATTGCATCATATCAAAATAGATTTAGGTAAGCAAGATGGGCGAGGTTATGCTTGCAGTTGAGCTTTAACTGCAGTAAGTCAGGTCCCACACCCAAATTGAGAGTCCGACAGGGCAGTTAAATCTCAATAGCTGGACAAAACTACAAATGCTTTAGCAAAAAAATTAATAAAATAAAAAATCTTTCATATATGCATTTCAGTTGTGTATTTCCCCATCTGCCTGGATTTAGCGAGGTTTAGCAATCCTCTTGTATGATCATGGGATAGGTAGAAGTCATGCTGTGTCTGCACCTGGATCAGATTTGATGACATATTCTAGAACATTTAAAGACCATAGCTGTTTTTGCCTGGGTCGGGCAATGATGCCACATCTGTGGGGCAGACAGATGGCAGCCAACCAACCATTCCTAAGAAAGGGGGGCATTGATCAGAAAAGCTGTTCAAATATAGGACTTCCCTCCCTTCCCCCATAAGCTGTGGTCAAACCATGTTTTGCCAGCCAACCACTATGCTGTTTTCATGAAAGCTTCATAACCCAAATAAACCTCACTCCAAATGTGATCATTCTACGCCGGAGTCAGGAAAGGCCCCTCCTTCAGAATGCGCAACACAAATACACGGAACAGGTTCATTTCTGTTCTGCACGATAGTCCGGATTTCAAATATATTGGTAGAAACTTATTTTACAATGTTGCAGTAAGTACTCCTAGATAGGACCCCATTCTTATGGTCATCACATCTACAGCCAGGATTCATTATACTCCTTTCCGAAAAAAGTTGCCACAGTGAACATTATGGTTTACATTATTTTAATCTTCAATAAAACACATAATTACTAGAACATTCATTTATAGTAAATGAGAAAATATTTTTCTGGTGATGGCCTAAAGTATGTGAAGCTATCTATATATAGTAATTAATTTGACTTGAAAGTCTGAAAGGCCGAGATTAATTATGTTCATTACACATAATACCTCATCTTTCTGACCTATATAAATAGAAATGCCATTAGAATTAATAATACCTTTTCAGCAGATGCATGAGCAGGGTGACACCAACACCATCATGAATATTTAACAATGCACAGGTTTTACAATGCTATGGCCCTACTATGCTTGCACAGACAAGGACCCAACCCACCCACATGAAATTGCACCTGAAAAAAGTAATTAAATCCCATGGAAATTGTTGACTTATTCAACATATATTCAAACAAACATTAGGTCTTCATTCTCTTGATTCAAGCGCATGGGGCTGCACCACAACTGCGTGCAACGCACATGGATGCAAGGTGGTAGCGTGGCATTTAGGGGATTAAAACAAGCATTTAGGAAGCAACATATCACTTCAACACTGCCAGCCACATGCCCCTGAAAAGCAATCCAAAAGCCCCCCGCCAGAACTATCTGGTACTGAGAGCGCTGATCAAGAGCCAATCAGCAGACCTTTTTCAGTCATGCCCCTTCGACAGAAGCTGGCTGAATGGCCATACACACGGGCCGAAAGTCCGCCGGTTGCTATTGAACCAGCCAATGTTGCCTGACATTCAGCCCATGTGTATACTAGACTTTACAACAGACATTCTTGGAGCAAAATCAAGACAGCATTTCAGAGGAACATAGTACCAACTGCAAAGCAAATTTTATTGTTGCTTTGCTGCTTCAGGGCCGAGGCAGCGAGCAGTCATTGAGTCAACAATGATTCCTGTGTCATATCAAAGTGTGCGTGGTGAAAATGTGGGGTCATCTGTCCAAAAGTTGGAGTGGAACTGGAAATGGATCTTTTCTTTTCCAATCGTTTTTATTAAGGTTATAAATATATATGTATAGAAGAAAAAAAAACGGTTTAATGCAAATTTTGGGCTATGATTATAGTTCTGAAAAACAGAAGATACATCCTCCAAAGAGGAACTGCATGACCTGGAGACACCCCCATCTAAGACGAGGGGTCATCTCAGCCATGGATTGATCACAGTAGCTAGTCATTATGTTGGAATACACAGCCCGGAAACTGGGAGTGGGACCAATGGCGGTTGACCAGTGGTCCTAGATCACTCCCCAAACTATCAAAGGGTTTAATAAGTAGAAAAAAATAGGATAAGGAGAAGAAAGAGGAAAAGGAGAAGAAAGAGAAATGGATAAAAGAGGAAGAAATGGGAAAGACAGCGAGCCTCTCCTGGGGCACTAACAAGTTAGCCTCAGATCTGAAGAGGTTGACCCCGCCAGGTATGTAATTCAGGGGTCCCAGATTTTGTCAAATCGGGGAAGCTTATCCTGCAGGATGGCAGAGAGGCATTCGTTTAACATTATCCAGGAGAACTTTATTCCCGAGAAGTGACCGGGAAGTGCCTGCTGCGGGGACTTCATCATGTTGGTCCCTGTGAGAGAAAATAGATAAAAATTGTAGATTTGGATCCGGAATCTACAAGCTTTTGGGCACATCCACCATACGCGATACGCTGTTTCCTCTTGGTCACACCCTCGAAAACACAGGAGTGATGCTCCCATCGCCCATTGGGCAATTCTAGCAGGGACCATGTACCATGGCATTAGTACGTTGTAATTGGTCTCAATTAGGGAGGTGTTTATAATTGATTTTGCAGCCCCTTGTGCCAGCCTATGCCACTCTGCAGGGTCCAAGACCTCCACTATACCCTGTTCCCATTTTTCCATAGAAGGGAGTTTGGGAAATGTATCTTTAACATGATAATGATATGAAGCATACTAGGAAATTCACCAAGGTACAGCTAAATAGAGGGCTATGGACAGGCCTAGTCTAAGCCTGATTTTAGTCGCATTATGGGGTGGCCATTTGCTACTGGCAGTGGATATTAGAGACTGGTGGGCAGCTTTTCAAAATGCCCACAAAAAGTAATAAATACATGTGTTAAAAGTGAATAAATGACAAAAAAATTATATTGTTTTTATCAAAGTATCGTTATGTGTTGTTGGAATAAAGATCTAACATTTGCCCCTTCAAAAAAGTTTTTCAAGGGGTGTACATACTTTTTCACATGATTGTACATACTTAAAGGAGAAGTATGGGCAAAGCTTTTTTTTGGCCCTGCTTCTCCTATGGACTGTACTCCTGTGACTCGTTTTCCAGCCGACAGCGGGCTAAAGTCGGCCAGCTGATCTAGGCTGGGGAAAGATCTCGGCTTTACAGGCGGGATCCACCCACATGCCTGGATCGGCAGCTGACTCAGCTGTGCCGCTTGGAGACTGAGCCAGCTGTTCCCACCCCTCCACAGCCCAGTGCTCCAGTGAGCCCTGGAGGGGAGAGCAGAGAGCCGCAGACTGACAGTCGCCACTCTCTGCTCAAAGTGGAGGGGAGAACTAAGTGATAAGTGGTGTTTGATCGCTCAGTTCTCAGTGCAGAGGCGGCATGGAACAGATGCAGCATCAATTTCCATTTTTGGCTTTCTAGTATAGGTGTGATGGTGAGATGTCCACAAAATGTTGGTACATCAAAAGAGGGTTATACAAAGCTGGTATAATCACACCGATTAGTGCCACAACCATCTTAAGATATATTAATTTTTGTACCACCCATCCTAGATAGTTTCTGATTGTAATGCATGTAATGCCACGTACACACGAGCGGATTTTCCGTCTGAAAAATCTTGGATGGTTTTTCCAACGGAATTCCGCTCAAGCTTGGCTTGCATACACATGATCACACAAAAGTTCACTGAACTTTCGACCGCCAAGAATGCGGTGACGTACAACACTACGACGAGCCGAGAAAATGAAGTTCAATGCCTCCGAGCATGCGTCAAATTGTTTCTAGGGGTGCAACGGATCGTCACCGATCCGTGATCTGAACGGGTCACCCTGTTCAGATCGGCACACCCCGCGATCCGCGGCCTTAGGAAAGGCCACGGCTTCGGCCTAGCTCCGGAGCGGCGTCCATCTTGGTACACCCGGCGGCCGTTTACAATGTGATCGCTCCGTCAAATGATGGAGCGATCACTTATAAACAAACCTCTCTCCCCTCTGTGTACTGATCTGTACAGTGGAGGGGAGAGATCGGATGGGAGCAGCGCCTTGGGCTGGATCTGTATTGCCCACAGCGCTGCTCTGTGACAATTGCAGTCACATCCATCCATGCTCAGCCATCCCTCCATACTCTGCCAATACCCTGCCGAAACCCAGCCAATATTACAGTGGGGGGAGATGACGTGGATATTACAGTGGGGGGAGATGACGTGGATATTACAGTGGGGGGAGATGACGTGGATATTACAGTGGGGGGAGATGACGTGGATATTACAGTGGGGGAGATGACGTGGATATTACAGTGGGGGGGAGATGACGTGGATATTACAGTGGGGGGAGATGACGTGGATATTACAGTGGGGGGAGATGACGTGGATATTACAGTGGGGGGAGGTGACGTGGATATTACAGTGGGGGGAGATGATGTTGGATATTACAGTGGGGGGAGATGATGTTGGATATTACAGTGGGGGGAGATGATGTTGGATATTACAGTGGGGGGAGATGACGTGGATATTACAGTGGGGGGAGATGGCGTGGATATTACAGTGGGGGGAGATGACATGGATATTACAGTGGGGGGAGATGACATGGATATTACAGTGGGGGGAGATGACGTGGATATTACAGTGGGGGGAGATGACGTGGATATTACAGTGGGGGGAGATGGCGTGGATATTGCAGTGGGGGGAGATGATGTTGAATATTACAGTGGGGGGAGATGATGTTGGATATTACAGTGAGGGGAGATGATGTTGGATATTACAGTGGGGGGAGATGACGTGGATATTACAGTGGGGGGAGATGATGTTGGATATTACAGTGGGGGGAGATGATGTTGGATATTACAGTGGGGGGAGATGATGTTGGATATTACAGTGGGGGAGATGACGTGGATATTACAGTGGGGGGAGATGACGTGGATATGACAGTGGGGGGAGATGACATGGATATTACAGTGGGGGAGATGACGTGGATATTACAGTGGGGGGAGATGACGTGGATATTACAGTGGGGGGAGATGACGTGGATATTACAGTGGGGGGAGATGACGTGGATATTACAGTGGGGGGAGATGACGTGGATATTACAGTGGGGGGAGATGACGTGGATATTACAGTGGGGGAGATGACGTGGATATTACAGTGGGGGGAGATGACGTGGATATTACAGTGGGGGGAGATGACGTGGATATTACAGTGGGGGGAGATGACGTGGATATTACAGTGGGGGGAGATGACATGGATATTACAGTGGGGGAGATGACGTGGATATTACAGTGGGGGGAGATGACGTGGATATTACAGTGGGGGAGATGACGTGGATATTACAGTGGGGGGAGATGACGTGGATATTACAGTGGGGGGAGATGACATGGATATTACAGTGGGGGGAGATGACGTGGATATTACAGTGAGGACAGACAGAATTGGTACAGACGATCGTAATTTCCGATCAAAACTTTTTCTGACCGAAAAAAATTGAGAACCTGCGCTCAATCTTTTCTTGGCTGGAATTCCGCCAGCAAAAGAACGATGGAGCATACACACGGTCGCATTTTCCGACCAAAAGCTCTCATCAGACTTTTGCTGGTGGAATTTCCGATCGTGTGTACCGGGCATAAACCATCTCAGTATTACTTAACCTTTTCAGTATCTACTGCTAAAATGACTCTAGTAATGTAAAGGGTGACTGATTAGAACAGAAAACAGATTCATATAAATGAAAGAATGGGCCAGATGATGATCTTTATATTCTTCTTCCATTTATTTCCTGGGGTCGTTTGGGTGGCCACATCACTGCCTGTGTGATGTGGACACCTCCTATTGGTGGAGGCAACATTACCAGGGGCCGTAATCTCTCTGGGGAGCAGTGGGGGAACCTATGCCTAAAAAGATAAGCAGGGGAAAATGTCTGGTCCCCAGGGAAGGAAGTTAGCTTGGCTCATAGAGGAAACTGATTTTGATCCATTACATTGCAGAATGGCTTAGGAAGAGGTATTTAGATACAAGATCAAGGAGTAGATGATCACTACTTAAAGTGCTATTAAACCCAAACCTGTTTTCACCTGGTGATCTGGCCAGTAACACCTGTATTGCAGTGCTCCCAATCTGGATAAGGGAGCACAAGGGCACCTTTAGACAGTAGCAATGTCAGTCTGGGGGGGGGGGGGGGTCAAATGTACTAGCAGATTTAAATACAATAACAAATTGAAGCTAAACTCCAGTTAACACTTTATAACCCGTTAGGCCCCTTAAACACTGAGGCAGTTTTCAGGTGCTAGAAATAGCGCCTGAAAACTGCCTCCCATTCTCTGCAATGGGTGCTTTCACACCCGGGTGGTGCACTTGCGGGAAGTTCAGAAAAGTCCTGCAAGCAGGATCTTTGGGGCGGGTTAACACCCCTGCACATTGCAATGAATGGACAGCACTTCGGAAGCGCCTGAAAAGCTCTTCGGAAGCGCCGCAACACAGGAGTTCTGAACCCTTTTTTGGGGTTAAAAGGGCCCCGCTAGTGGCCGAAAAGCAGCGCTTTAGCGCAAACGGCCGGCACTTTCCATGTGAAAGCAGCCTTACAGCAAATCGTTTTTTTTTTCCTTTTGGGATAAAGGTTTAACATGAATAAACATAAGCTGATCATGGTAAGCACCCCTG
Source organism: Lithobates sylvaticus (assembly GCA_028564925.1). Lineage (NCBI taxonomy): Eukaryota > Metazoa > Chordata > Amphibia > Anura > Ranidae > Lithobates > Lithobates sylvaticus. Next base: position 620,802,310 of record CM053026.1, on the reverse strand, counting down.
TCGGTGTTATATGGTTTGTCTCATCCCTGTAAACTCATACATCTGGAAGAGAGTTTAAGCTTTTGAAAAACAACAGACTTGCTGGCTGAATCACCCAATAAAAATAGAAAAAAAAAGCCTAAAATAGGAAACTAATACAACCATCACATATAGGAAATGGTAAGCTGCAATATAATAAAAGGTTTAAATTTCATATTTTCCTGAAGTTGTGCTTTAATATTACAAGTGGGCTTACTGATGGGTGGTGGAACCAAGCATACATTTTAGCCTGGTCAATATTTGCATGAAAGGCTCGTTACTTTTACTCCCAGAAGACTTCAGGAGGGGGGGGGGGGGGGCATTCATTTCCATACACCTAAGGCGATCGAAGCAGAAGTGGGGAGCGGGTACCTGTCAAAAATCGGGTACCCGCTCCCCCCCTCCTCCCCAAACAGGAGCTGGGGAGAAGGCCTTAAAATAGGAACTTCCCTTTTAGGTGGAGCTCCCTTTTAAGGCAATACTAATCAGAGAGACATACATAGGTTGCCATTGCTGACCTCAACTTCTGAAACTACTGGCTTCTTGCTGGCCACATGGATCCTATAGCTTCAAATCATATTTACGGCTAGGTTCACATCTATGCAGGTTGCGGTTCATGCATTTTTCTTGGGCGGTTTGCGGTGCATTTTTTATGCCTTTTTTTGCCAAGTAGAAAGTATGGCAGTTCTGTTCATGTAGTACGACTTTTATGCAACTTTACACGCAAGCTGTGCGGGTCCCTTTGCATGTCCAAAGTTGCATGTTAGGGTTAAATGTTAGGGTTAAGGTCGAATGTTAAGGTTAAGGGCTAGAGTTAAAGTTAAAGTTAGAGTAAGGAGCAATTGTTCCAATCCCGTCAAGAGGGAGAGTCCCGGATGGCCGAGACACTCGTGGACATTGCTGGACAGAGACGGGGCTCAGGTAAGTATTAAGGGATGCTGGGGAGGCTGCTGCACACAGAATGCTTTTTATCCTAATGCATAGAATGCATTAAGATAAAATACCTTCTGACTTTACAAACCCTTTAACCCTAACATGTGACTTTGGATACAAAGGCCCCTGCACTACTTTGATGCTGAAAAAGAAAATAAATAGGAAGTATTTCTGGACAGCCGCACTCCGAAAAAATTGCTTTTTATTCAAAAAAAACACAGGATCAAAAATATATGCCACAGCAGAACGGACAGAAGAGCTGATGCGTTTCACACTACAAACAGTGCTTACTCATAGCTTACTCATAGCTGAAAAGGAAAAGCTGCTCTCAAAGCACAGGTTCCAAATGATACACACCCTTCATAGGTACTCAGGTGCAGGCTCTGCTGGGATCAGAGAACAAACGATTAAGCCTGGACGGCAGCACCCAGATACAACACCTTTATTTTATTAATATCCAACGTACAGCAGTCAATCCATACGGTACAGAAGAGGGGGGATGAGCTATGATTAAGCACCAGATCAAGGTGTGAAACATGTAAGCTGCTTGCATCCCCCTCTTCTGTACCGTATGGATTGACTGCTGTACGTTGGATTTTAATCGAATAAAGGTGTTGTACCTGAGTGCTGCCGTCCAGGCTTATTCGTTTGTTCCCACTACTTTGATGCTACTTGAATGCCATCAAAGTTGCATTAATGTCCCACTCCGAATTCTCATACGTTCCTAAAAGCCCCCCCCCCCCCCAAAAAATGCAAAACGCATCAAAAATGCAACATTTGCATTTTTGGTGTGAGTCCATTACAGGCAAAACACAATCTGTTGCAGGAAAAAAAAAAGTCCCTGTCCCTTTCCAAAAACACACTGGCTTAAAACGCACAGATGTGAACTAGATCCATAGGAGGCCATGCTAAATGGACTGTAGCGTGTTTCCGTAAAACGCACTAAAAAACGCAGGGCAAGTCTCTGATACAGAAGAGATACTGTATGCAGACCCGTACTGTTGACATTGCTGGCTGTATGCTCACTCCAAGCCCAGATCAGAAGGCACTGAAGCCGTTGGATCAGCATGAGAGGCAGCCAGCAATTTCAGGCCCAGATCAGAAGGCACTGAAGCCGTTGGATCAGCATGAGAGGCAGCCAGCAATTTCAGAAGTTGGCACTGGCAGCCTACGTACTTTGCTGAACAAGTCTTCCCATAAACTCAAGGTTAGCTGATTTCTGCGACAAATAAAATGGTTTGATAGCTTAGCATAAACCCTGCAGGCTGGCCACTTCTCCGATGTGTACGGGGGAGGCTGTCAGTGACATGAGCTACAAACAGAGCAGAAAAGCGGATATACTAGTATGCACTGTTAATTACAAATAGCAGGGTGCAGATGCAAAGATCAGCAGGACAAGAATAGTCACAACACATTTTCATAGACAAGCATCCCAGTGATGGCTCTTCAGAGCACAGATGTGTCAAATGATAATCCAGTACGCTGAACTGCATATATGAAGATGTACGTTGTATGTTTGATCCTGCTTAGCAAGCTATAAATAGGAGAGGCGGCGCTTTCACAGCATTAGGGAGCGCTGCTGATTCAGCTCTAATGACTGGCAGCCTCCTCCATCACCTCATTACAGAGTGCACTGGAACATAACACAATGAGCCTTTCCTAAACCGCACATCTGCAATGGAAATCAGGTGAATGGGCTGCTGATATTAACCCCCTGCCATCATGAAAAGCACTGCAGAGCTTTATCTGCAAGAGAAGCTCACAGCCCACAGATACATCCCATAGACCAGGGGGCACTCCTTGTAGAAGAAGCTTGTTACCCGTTACCACACTAAACCCAAACATTACTTGCCCCTTATTAGGCAGAACATGGTATCACTGACATCCGCAATGACTATCCCAGACTCTCTGCAAGGAAATGATAGAGACGGGATTTGAAGTCAGAACAGTTTCACCTCAATTACTGAATCTTCCATCAGAATAGTGGAGGGTTATGCTGTTAGGACTTCAATCATCCAGTCATGTGTGAACAAAAATCCCTAGCACATGATTGGGTATTCTTTGCAAAGTTAATTTTAACTTGGCTGAACCAGCTGCATCTCGATCCACGTATGGCCAGCTTTAAAGGAGAAGTTAGGGTTTTTTGTTTGAGAGCCGAGCGATCAAACACCACTGATTGCTCAGAGCTCTGTGAGCAGAGAGATGGCGACTGACAGTCACCAGCAATCTGCTCTGCCCCCCGCGCTCACTGAAGTGCTGGGCTGTAGAGGGGGCGAGAGGGTCTGTCTCAGGCTCTCAGCAGCTCTCCGAGAGGCTGAGCCAGGTGCCGGTCCAGGCTTCTGGGTGGATCCGACCGTATGGAGATCTTTCCTCAGCCTGGACTTGTTTTGTGCCTTCAGCCGGCAGCAGGCTTCAGCTCGCTGTCAGCTGAAAACGGATCACAGGAGTACAGAACGAACGTCACTCCTGTGATCCACAGAACAGCCAAATAAGCTTTGACTGTGCTTCTCCTTTAAAGATGAACACCTAAATGTGAAATGAATATTGCTACTTATACTTTCATGTTTTTTGGCTATGCCCCAAGCTACAATGTTACTAGAATGGTGTGATGGACACTGTCAATCCTTCCCTCCCGCTGGATCCTGATCTGTGGCTATTGGGCCTTGTATAGCGTGTGGTGACTACTAAACATAAAAGATTATTTGTGTTTTACTCAGCTTATTATGCACAAAATTCTTCTGAAATGGAAGTCTCTTGCTCCCCCCTACGGTGTTAATGGGACCTTGCCTCTTTACAAGCCAACATATGCCAGTAGGAATCGCCCTCATAAGTTTGACATGATTTGGAACTTTTGGGTTGATGTACTGGGTATTACCATTTAACTTCAGTGCCTTTCAGAATAATTACAGTCTACTTCTGTTGCTTTTTTCCCCTTACCTCTTTTCCCCCCCCTCCCCCCCCACTTATTTTCCCTCATCCTTATTCCCCTGCCCTTCTTTACCTCCCTTCCACTTTTAATTTTTTTCTCCCCTCCTGATGATTGAGATTAAAGCGGAGTTCCACTCAAAAGTGGAACTTCCCGCCTCTCCGTCCCCCCCCCCCCTCCGGTGCCACATTTGGCAACTTTAAGGGGGGAGCGGGGAATGGGTACCTGTTTGAGACAGGTATCATTCCCCACTTCCGGAAACAGTGCCGTCTCTCGGAAGTTTGGCCCCCCCCCCTCCTCCTTCCTCCACCGCCAGGCCAATTAAAAAAAGCGCAGGACGCTTCGCGCATGCACAGTAGGAAAAGGCCTATGAAGCCGAAAGGCTTCACTGGCAGGTTCCAGTACCAGGAATGGTGGCGGCTGCACCCGACAGCCGATCCGAAGATCAGCTGGGGTGCCAACATCGCAAGCTCCCTGAACAGGTAAGTGTTCATATATTAAAAGTCAGCAGCTGCAGTATTTGTAGCGGCTGACTTACTGTCATTTTTCATGGAGGGGATGGACCTCCTATAATATTATGCTCCGCTGAGTGCCGGTTGCTGTGTTACGTGGGTACCCTGCACTTGTATCACTTCACATTCTGGAGGTACATTTACTAAAACTGGAGTGTGCAAAATCTGTTGCAGTTGTGCATAGAAACCAATCAGTTTCCAGATTTTATCGTCAATGCTTAATTGAACAAGCTGAAGTTAGAAGCCGATTGGCTACTATGCACAGCAGCACCAGATTTTGCACTCTAGTAAATCAACCTCTCTGTATCTTTGTACCTTTAGGAAACCGAGATACTGTTTGTTGTTGTATGTCTGCAAATATCTTCTTTCCTTTGTACATTTATATTTTTTGTACAACCCACAGTTTTTTAATAAAAAAAACAAACATATACTGTATGTACAAATGGTAACTATAAGTGAGAATGCAAGACTAGACTATGAAGAACAGTAAAGCATAGCGCTTTATGGGAGCTGTAATGGCCAATACTTTTAGAACTAAATTTTGTTCTAGGGCCAAACAATTATTGGACACTGGCAGGAAGCTGGCACAGCTCCACCTTGGAAGCCCCTTAAATTAGAAGTCTAACGGAATAGATAGTTGTTGCCACTTTGGCTTAGACAGAAGCAAAATTAGCTTAACCGCCTCAGCCCCAGAAGATTTTACCCCCTTCCTGACCAGAGCACTTTTTACAATTTGGAACTGGGTCACTTTAACTGACAATTGCGCGATCATGCAATGCTGTACCCAAATCGTCCTTTTTTTCCCCCACAATAGAGCTTTCTTTTGGTGGTATTTGATCACCTCTGCGTTTACATTTTTTGCGCTATAAACAAAAAAAAAGAGTGACAATTTTGACTTTTTGCTGTAATAAATATCCCCCAAAATAAAAAAAAAATTCTTCATCAGTTTAAGCCAATATGTATTCTTCTGCATATTTTTGGTAAAAAAAAAAAAAAAAATCACAATAAGCCTATATTGATTGTTTTTCGCAAAAGTTATAGCTATGGGAAAGATTTATGGCATTTTTATGGCGTTTTTTTTTTTTTACTAGTAATGGAGGTAGACTGCAATTTTTAGCGGTATTGCGATGGACAGATGGGAGACTTTTGAAACATTTTTGGGACCATTGACATTTATAGAGCAATCAGTGCTATAAATATTCACCGAGTACTGTATAAATGGAACTGGAAGGGCAGGGGTTAACTGTATTCCCTTACTGTATTCTAACTGTGTGGGGATGCGACTAACTAGGAGAGATGACAGATCGATGTCCCTATCGGGTCCCCCGCTGTGCAGTGGGCGCTCGCGCACCCCCTCTGGTGGCTCTCCTGGGCAAAGCCATAGCTATACGGGATTTTGCCAAGAAGAGCCATTCTGCAGCAGTATATCTGCGTGAGCCGGTCGGGAACCGGTTAATAGTGAGTTTGGAGTGTTGAAGTGGAACATCTTTCCATCTATTAAATCTTCTGCCGTTGTTGTTTTAACTTTGGATAGTAAAACATTTTTTTTTTCTGCCAGTAAATACCTTATACAGCCCACTTCCTGTTTATTGTCTGGTCATTAGCCTAGGCATATGACATCACTCTTATGGCTTAGGATTCTCACTCTTGTGAGAGTTTGCCAGGAAGGGAGGGGGATGAGTCATAAGAGGGCCAATCAGAGCTGCAGCGCTGGGGGTGTGCCTCTGTGTAAATCCAGGAAGTGAACAGGCAGCAGCTTCAGCTGCCCACAGTTAAAATGGTTGCAACCAGACTCAGTGGAGGGAGATTTCTGCAGCATATTTGGCAAGTACAGAATCACAGCATATATAAAATAAAATGCAAAGTGGTTGGAGGGAAGTTTCAGGATGGCAAAGATGTTTTTATTACCAATTATGTGAGCAGACTGCAGTTCCTCTTTAAATCTCTTGCAATGTTGTTACATATTGTCATTTTCAGATAAAAGCTCCAATCAATCCAATATACAGCAAGCTTGCTTAAAACCGCACATTGTCAGCTAAAGCGACACAGTGCCAAATTGTAAAAAGTGCTCTGGTCGGGAAGGGGGTAAAATTTTCCTGGTTAAACAATACCTGTAACAGAAGAGGCAATATACTTACCTTTCCAGCAGCTGTTGTTGGTATGCTGCCTCTTCACATTCTCCTGGCTGCTGCAGGTATTCCACATTTCTGGGTGTGTGGAGCTCCTGCTCCCCCCCCCCCCCTCCTAACATAGTGGTTTCTCCCAATGGCTCATGTCAACATATCAACAAATGGGCTGCTGAAAAGTACACTGTAGGCATGCTTTAAAATACAAAGTGACCCTGTGCTGACAGGGCCACTTTAGGAAGAAACGTGTGTTAATTATTAAAGTGGAACTGCACTGTATCTGAGCACCACAAACAAAAAATGCTATACAATTCAATTTTTATATTCAAAGCAAGCTCACTCATTTATCCATCCATTCATATCTCCTTGCTTTAGTTTGCTAGGAAATCATTATGAAAAACACCACCTGGCATTTCTGGCAGTGGCCATCTTGAGTAAGGGCAGATGATTCATGTAGCGTTTACTTCCTGAAATCCATCTGGTCTTAGCTCAGTCCCCACTTGCAGGTGACCTCACCACGGCGAGGTCCCCTGGAAGTTCAGCCCCCTCCTCCTTCCCCCACTACCGGGCCATTCACAAAGCGCATTCGCAGTAGGGAAGCGGCTGTGAAGCCGCAAGGCTTCGCTGCCAGTTTCACTTACAAGGAATGGCGGCAGCAGCACCCTACAGCCGTATGAAAAATTGTCTGGGGTGCCGACATTGCGGGATCCCTGGACAGGTAAGTGTCCCAATATTAAAAGTCAGCAGCTACAGTATTATTTTAAATTTAAATCAGATAAAAAGAGCACAACTCCTATGATTTAATTGTTTTTTACTTCCTTTGTTAGTCGCCCCATGGCAGTCCCCACAAGATGCGCATTCCCGCTCTGTACTACAACTCTGTGCGCCATACACACCACTAGCATGAGAGGGGGGCAGAGCAAAAGCCATGCCCTTTCCTTCTCATCCACAGCAGTGATTACCAGTGCAATCAAAGTGGCATGTAAAAGCCTATACCTACCTCCACGCCTAGTACTCGCAACCTTAGTCGCTGAAAATTTAACACGGCAGGTCAAGCTTACTGGCGGCGCCAACCATCAAACTTGACCCAGTCAAGTCAATGGGGTTGCGCCACAACCACAAGCCAAACGCTTGGCTCGCATTTCTGGTGCATTGGCTCCATTGTAAAGTGGCGCCTGACAAAAAACACAGGTATTCAGGAGGGGGCAGGATCGTCTCCTGAACACCTCACAGGGGCTTCCTAGCCAAACTCTAAGAAGCGATCCACTATGGATCACTTTTCAGAGCATGAGTTAGTGTGAACTTAGCCTAACACGTGAATATGCAATATAACTATGAAGAAGAGTAAAGAATATCAGAGGGAAAATGAGAAGAAAGAAAAAGTACATTGGATCTGTAATAGCCAGTGCCTAAAAATTGGATTTTTGTATAGACCAAACAAGTGGTGGAGTTTAGCTGGAAGATGGAAGAGCTCCATGGTAAAAGCCCAATAACGTCATCCTGCATTACTCTTAGCAGCCTGATAAAACCTCCGGACTCCAATGCAAACCTGAAATCCAATCACACATGACATGGCACAGGTCATGGAACGCTTTGTAATGATCCACCTCGCAAATCGCTTCATAAATATTTATAGAGAGAAGCTCACTAAGTGTATATCATTACTGTCCTTCTCCATGCCCGTCTCTGCCCTACTTTCATGAAGCAGAGGATGGAACTGCTGCTGAACTAATCTATTTTTGAAGAAATTAAATACTGGCCCAACTCCCTAAATTACATCCGATGACTATCAACATCTCAATTGTATGCTGTACAAAGTCAGCCGGCGGCCTAATAGGGAGCGTATGACATGGAATTCTTTACATGCGATACCATCTCTGAACAAATCTAATCTGTGAATGTGAAACGCATGAAGAATCAGACCTTAGAAAGGTCCTTTTAACAGACGCCACACAACATTTAGACCATGTGGCATCAAACTGCTGGTAATATAGATAAGCTATACTCCACAGCTACACTCTTAATATCCTACAACAGTGGCCTCCAAACTGCCTTTATCCGGCCCTTGGGGCATACATCCCACTGATATCAACAATGGGACATAATTCCTGCCACTGACACCAACAATGGGACATAATTCCTGCCACTGACACCAACAGTGGGGTACTATTCTTCCCACTGACACCAACAGTGGGGCACTATTCTTCCCACTGACACCAACAGTGGGGTACTCTTCTTCCCACTGACACCAACAGTGGGGCACTATTCTTCCCAGTGACACCAAAAGTGGGGCACTATTCTTCCCACTGACACCAACAGTGGGGCACTATTCTTCCCACTGACACCAACAGTGGGGCACTATTCTTCCTACTGATACCAACAGTGGGGCACTATTCTTCCCACTGATAGCAACAGTAGGGCACTATTCTTCCCACTGATACCAACAGTGGGGTACTCTTCTTCCCACTGATACCAACAGTGGGGTACTCTTCTTCCCACTGACACCAACAGTGGCGTACTATTCTTCCCACTGACACCAACAGTGGCGTACTATTCTTCCCACTGACACCAACAGTGGGGCACTATTCTTCCCACTGATACCAACAGTGGGGTACTCTTCTTCCCACTGACACCAACAGTGGGGCACTATTCTTCCCACTGACACCAACAGTGGGGCACTATTCTTCCCACTGACACCAACAGTGGGGCACTATTCTTCCCACTGACACCAACAGTGGGGCACTATTCTTCCTACTGATACCAACAGTGGGGCACTATTCTTCCCACTGATACCAACAGTGGGGTACTCTTCTTCCCACTGACACCAACAGTGGCGTACTATTCTTCCCACTGACACCAACAGTGGGGCACTATTCTTCCCACTGACACCAACAGTGGGGCACTATTCTTCCCACTGACACCAACAGTGGGGCACTATTCTTCCCACTGACACCAACAGTGGGGTACTATTCTTCCCACTGACACCAACAGTGGGGCACTATTCCTTCCACGGACACCAACAGTGGGGCACTATTCCTTCCACGGACATCAACTATGCTGCATTATTCCTCTCACTGACACCAATTATGGGACACTATTCCTCCCACTGACACCAATGATGGGGCACTATTCCTTCCTGATACCAATGATAAGGCACTATTCTTCCCACTGACACCAATGATGGGGCACTATTCCTTCCTGATACCAATGATAAGGCACTATTCTTCCCACTAACACTGATGACAGGGCACTATTCCTCCCACTGACACCAATAATGGGGCACTACTTCTCCCACTGACACCAATAACGGGGCACTATTCCTCCCACTGACACCAATAACGGGGCACTATTCCTCCCACTGACACCAATAACGGGGCACTATTCCTCCCACCGACAGGCACCAATAACTGGGCACTATTCCTCCCTCGGATACTGATGGGGCACTATTCTTCTCTCTGATACCAATTACGGGGCACCATTCTTCCCACTGACACCAATGATGGGGCACTATTCCTCCCTCTGATACCAATGACAGGGCACCATTCTTTCCACTGACACCAATGACAGGGAACTATTCCTCCCACTGACACCAATGACAGGGAACTAGTCCTCCCACTGACACCAATGATGGAGCACTATTCCTTCCTCCTGATACCAATGACGGGGCACCATTCTTTCCACTGACACCAATGATGGGGCACTATTACTTCCACTGTCACCAACTATGCCGCATTATTCCTCCCACTGACACCAACTATGGGACACTATTCCTCCAACTGACATCAATGATGGGGCACTATTCCTCCAACTAATACCAATGATGGGGCATCATTCTTCCCACTGACACCAATTATGGGGTCCTAGTCTTCCCACTGACACCAATGATGGGGCACTATTCCTCCCTCTGATACCAATGATGGGGCACTATTCCACCATCTAATGCCAAAGATGCATTGTTTACTCCTACTTACGCCAGGGCAAGTTCTATTCCCAAAGGCCACAGTCCGGCCCCCCTAAAGTCTGAAGGACAGTAAACTGGCCCTTTATTTAGAAAGTTTGAAGACCCGTGCCCTACACCATATTGTAACACACAGCAGTGCATAAAGAGGTATGAAAGGTCAGTTTCTAGAACGTTAAAGAAAGTAAAAGATAAATAGTGTGATACGTTCTAACAATCGCTCGGTTTCCTTCACAGAGCACACCAGTGGTGGTAGCGTGCGCTGTGGTGTGAACCGGCCCTTAATATTCACTAATAGCTAAAATGTCAAAATCAGTCGAGAATATGGCCACTTATGTTATTGAGTAGCAGTTTCCTATGTATAAAGGGCGGCGAGACCCCCCCCCCCCCCTTTCCTGCCTTTCTATCGTTCAATCATTATACAAAAACAGACATTTACACCGGCAGCCCGGCTTGAAGTCAGCAATCCATCTCCAATGTTGGTGGGGGGGGCATGTTCCCTTACTTATTACATTACATCACACATTGCTTTTATTTCTCCTCTCCACCCAAACTTGTCATTTATTCTTCATCCCCTTCATAGTATAGTTTGGGAAGAGTCCTCATTGAGCAGTCTGTAGATTTTATGCCTGCGGCCTCGGCTCTCCAGCATGTATTTTAGTAACAGAATGCGGTGTGCTCAGACCAGATGTATTATACATGGGTGTGACACCGATCTGACACGTCTGTCACACACCCGCCCTACGTAATCTGGGTATAGAATACATGGGGTTATTCAGCATACACCTAAAGCTGCCAACTGTCATGGATTTCACTGGACTGACGTGTAACTGACTCATATGTGATGAATAGAGAAAACGCACAAGAGTCTCTTGGAAGGTGTGTGCGTTGTACACTGCGCACAGCAGAGGGTACTGAAGACTACACTGTATACAACCACACAACATATACTATTCATGCGGGCTCAGACAGCGTAGATCGCGGCTCATGGAAATCCCTTCCCTTACATCACATTATATTATTTTATATGCAATTCTTCTCTCTAATAAGCAAGACAATTGCAGGTTGTAAAGATCTGTCCTTGGAAATGTCTGCCACTGAAAGATTTCCTGGCTTTAACAGTTATCTAAAATGTGCCTATTGCTGAATAAATAAATGAAAAAACTATATTACATTTTCTAATTTCTTATATACTTTTATTTACTCTTTTTTTCCCCCTTTTTCCATTTATCCAGTGCTTGGTACATTTTTTATATCTATAGGATTATCTAAAGCTGCTATGTGGAAAGGTTAATAGGCAGAGAACCATTTTTTTTTTTTTTTTAATGCCCAAGTTAAGTAAAAAAAAAAAGAAAAAAAAAAAAAAAGAAAGAAGAAGAAGATCAATTGTGTTTCTTGTTCTGACTTTTTTTTTTCATTTCGGCTAAACTTTTAGGCCTCATGCACACTGGATGTTTTTGGATGTTTTTACAGCAGCTGTTTTTGGCAGTAGACATTTTTTTCTACAGTCATTAACCACTTCCCGACCGCCTCATGTAGATATACGTCTACAGAATGGCACGGGAAGGCAAAAGCACATACGGGTACGTCCCCTATAACTTGCCTGCCCATGGGTCGCGCGCGCGCCGCCAGCGGCGCGCTCGCGACCCGGTCGGGAGCTCTGTGACCACGGCCGCGGGACCAGCGGACCCGATCGCTGCTGGTATCCCGCGATCGGGTTACGGAGCTGAAGAACGGGGAGAGGTTTGTGTAAACAAACCTCTCCCCGCGCTTCCTACACTGCCTGTCATTGATCGGCTGTTCCCCGTCATCGGGAAAGCCGATCAATGACGTCAGACGTACAGCCATGCCCCCTACTGTAAAAAAAAACACAACACGTCACACTGACTCCTCCCCGCCCCCTAGTGGTTAACTCTTTCACTACAACTGTCATTTACATAGGAATCAGTGCTATTTAAATAGCACTGATTTCTGTATAAATGACAAATGTCCCAAAAATGTGTCAAAAATGTCCGATGTGTCCGCCATAATGTCGCAGTCACAATAAAAATCGCTGATCGCCGCCATTACTAGTAAAAAAAAAAAAAAATATTAATAAAAATGCTATAAAACTATCCCCTATTTTGTAAACGCTATAACTTTTGCGAAAACTAATCAATAAATCGCTAATTGCGATTTTTTTTACCAAAAATATGTAGAAGAATACGTATCGGCCTAAACTGAGGAAAAAAAAATGTTTTTTTATATATTTTTGGGGGATATTTATTATAGCAAAAAGTAAAAAATATTGCATTTTTTTCAAAATTGTCGGTCTATTCTTGTTTATAGCGCAAAAAATAAAAACCGCAGAGGCGATTAAATACCACCAAAAGAAAGCTCTATTTGTGGGAAAAAAAGGACGTCAATTTTGTTTGGGAGCCACGTCGCACGACCGCGCAATTGTCAGTTAAAGCGACGCAGTGCCGAATTGCAAAAAGGGGCCTGGTCCTTTGGCTGCAAATTGGTCCGGGGCTGAAGTGGTTAAACTCTCCATCATGTTATCTATCCTATGTGTCCATGCACACATAGGCTGTTATCAGCAGTTTTGGGCAGTAACGTTTTTGAGCAGTAAAAAAAATCCAAAACTAGTGGGTTCTGAGAGACGCTTTTCAGCTGTAAAAATGCTCTAACGCTGATAAATGTCGATTTAAATATATATATATATATATATAAGCATTTAACTCGTGTAGGTAATGAATATATTCTGATATGACATCAAGTGTTTAATGAACAGTTAAATGCCTATATATATATATATATTTTTTTTTTTTTTTTATAGGCAGGGCTCCATTAGCATTGCTGGATGTCATACCAACGGCCACCACTAGATGGCGCCAAAATCCTAGAAGGAAGTATAGGCTTGCAGAAGGCCGCATTTTACCGGCATGGCCCGACGCAATTGTGTCCCGGGGGGGGGGGGGGGGGTCCGCACAAAGACAGGATACCCCAGCTGTGCTGCCCCAGGCGCCCTGTCGCTAATTCTAGTCGCAAATGTGACCTGGCGCTCGCGGTTTGTCGAGCCCTGCGTTTAACTATTCCTTTTTTCTTTTAATTACAATAAAAAGGCAAAGACGGAGTCAAATTTAGACATATTGTTGTCTGCTGAGAAAACACAATGATTACTGCTACCGGCTATAGCCACTGGCAATAATCATGCCACAAATCTGACAGGCTGCTTGTACCCAAGTCAATTGATGGATCAACTTTGGTACAATCAGCCTGCCCATACTAGGATCGAAACTCTGATGGTCCCTGCTGAAAACTTGAGAAAAGTTGTATGAAATTTGAAAGAAACCAATCAGATTCCAACTTTTCTAGGCAGTTTCAAAGGCCTCATTAACATGGATGCAAATTCCCTTACAGCCTTAATGAGGGGATTGTTTCTGTATCTTTAATTGGCCTGGAGCTGTGTTCAGGCAGCCTATTATAGTGAATGGAGACACAACGGCTTTACAGACATATGCACATTTGACAGGGACATGGCCGTTGATGTGCGTTCTGGGCTGTACCTGCCCCTGTGTGCCTTTCAAGCTCTGGTGTGTGAGTGTGTTAATAAAGCCGCTGCAACTCCATTGACTAACATAGGCTGCCTACAAAAAGCGCAAAACACATAAACCTGTGTGTTATTCACAGTGTACGGACACCAGCGCTCGTGTGAACGAGGCCTAAACTGACTTCATGCAGAGGGAGAGGAATGTACAGCACACTCCTCATACAAGACGTCTCTCCGATATGTGAACGCAAATTGAATGATCTCTCCGACTATAAACAGCTATAAATGTTTCCTGGATAGCATAATGGCTCAGTGATCAATTTCATTTGTTCCCTTCAAATTGCTTTTTAAAAAGAAGTTAAAAAATCTGACTGACCACTTTTATTTTCTGTCAGAAAACATAAAATGTAGGTTTAGCTGGGTGGACAAATGAATTCAGAGCTGCTCAGTCAGCAGTCAATTATCAGGGAACACAATCCTCTGATAAAATAATGAAAGCCCAAAAAAAAAAAACGTAGGCGTCCGCTAACAATTTTTAGATACACCGGTGGCTCCAGGAATATGTGCAGTCCTCTTATTGTGTGGGAATTGGTGTGAATGGGCTGACATTATTATAAGTACATAGCTAATATCCCACTACAGTACAGGAAGGATGTATATAGGTTTATATCCATAGTGTAGAAATGTCCGTTTTTAACATTATCTACCAAAATAAAGGGCTACATTCTGTATTTTATAAATATCCACTAATGAGGAGATGTACCTAGAATCGGATTGGATTAAACCATTTATTTTTAATTGTTTAGACTCAGATTATGTGGGCGAGTGTTTGCTCTGATGTGTGGCACCTTGAAGGCTTGGTACAGACTTCCCCCCTCATAAGAGCTCAGAACTAGAACTGCTTCTGACAGATCCACTTACAAACAGTATACAGCAGTAGTAAATCCCATGCCTTTATTTAACCACTTAAGGGCCGAGCCTCTTTTTGAAATTTGTTGTTTACAAGTTAAAAACAGTTTTTTGTTTGCTAGAAAATTACTTAGAACCCCCAAACATTATACATCTCTTTTTCTAACACCCTAGAGAATAAAATGGCGGTCGTTGCAATACTTTGTCACGCCATATTTGCGCAGTGGTCTTAAAAGCGCACTTTTTATTAAAAAAATACACTTTTTTGAATAAAAAAAAATAAGACAACAGTAAAGTTAGCCCAGTTTTTTTTTTTTATATTGTGAAAGATAACGTTACGCCGAGTAAATTGATACCCAACCTTTCACGCTTCAAAATTTCACCCGTTCGTGGAATGGCGACAAACTTTTACCGTTAAAAATCTCCATAGGCAACGTTTAAAAATGTTTACAGGTTGCATATTTTGAGTTACAGAGGAGGTCTAGGGCTAGAATAATTGCTCTCGCTCTACCGATCGCGGCAATACCTCACATGTGTGGTTTGAACACCATTTTCATATGCGGGCCCTACTCACAAATGCGTTCGCTTCTGCATGCAAACTCAGCGGTTCATTTTACCTTTTATTTTTACACTGTTCTTTAAAAAAAAATTAAAAAAATTGTGTCACTTTTATTCCTATTACAAGGAATGTAAACATCCCTTGTAATAGAAAAAAAAAGCATGACAGGACGTCTTAAATATGAGATCTGGGGTCAAAAAGACCTCAGATCTCCTATTTACACTAAAATGCAATAAAAAAAATAAAAAATTTTAATCCTTTAAAAAAATGTAATTGTCATAAAAAATAAAAAAGAGACATCAAAAAAATGTTGATGTGACTTCTGCTCTGCAATGGTATGGAGACGGGTGGGGGCAATCTTCCCCTCACTCGTCTCCATAACCAGCAAGGGAGAAGATCCGATCGCTCCCGCCGCTGCTGACGGCTCCAGTAAGTGGCGGAGGGCACCGGAGCACGGCGGGAGGGGGGGACCCTCTCCCACAGCCGATAAAAGTGATCTTGCGGCGAATGCGCTGCAGAGACCACTATTATTGGAAAGCGGAAGAGCGGCCGAAGAGCTAGCTGCTGCCATAAAAAAGGAAAATATTCCTCTTCAAAGTTAGGAAGTATAAGTCCGTAAGTGGTTAAAGTGGTTGCAAACCCTTACATATACCCAGTGAAGTGACTGAACTCAGGTGATACACAGAGATGAAACAAAACTTCCTACATAAGTTGTACCCGTTTATCTGCAGTCTTCCCTTATCTACATTTGTTCAAAGTGCTGATTTTTAATGCATGTGTGAGAGTTTAAAAAAAAGGGGGGGGGGATGAAGTTACACTCTGCAGAGAACAGTGAGGAGATCTCTGAGAGATGATTGGAGGGGAGGGACGCACCCCCCTCACACAGTACACAGGAAAAGAGCTGAGGCTGTCAATCAGCTGGGGAACCTTCCTCTGTCACCAGGTGTGAGGAAAACTTGTCAGAAGTGACTCATGCTGATAGCAAAGGAACAAAGTAGTCAGAAATGACACTTAGGCAGGCCATACACGGTGGGAATTTCTTTCCTGCAACCACGGACACAACACAGTGCCTGCACTTCACCAGCACTTTGTTTACACACTTAGTATTAACCACTTCCCGCCCAGCTTATAGCAGAATGAAGGCCGAGCGGTGGTTCAGTTATCCTGACTGGGCGTCATATGATGTCCAGCAGGATAACAGCTGTCCTGGGGGCGTGCATCGTGGCGATCGGTGGTACAGTGTGTCAGTCTGACACACCGCTACACCGATCTCAGTGTAATCAACCGTGTCCAATCACGGCTGATCACGATGTAAACAGGAAGAGCCATTGATCGGCTTTTCCTCATTCGCATCTGACAAGTAGAGGAGAGCCGATCGGCAGCTCTCCTGACAGGAGGGGCTTGCGCTGATTGTTTATTGCCCCCCCTTGGATGCCCACACTGGACCCCAGGGAAGCCGCCAGGACCACCAGGGAAGCCCCTAACATGTGGATGACCAGGTACATCCCCCATGGCCACCCACGTGCCAACTTATGCCCAACATATGCCAATCACTGCCCAAAAGGCACTGGCTGGCACCATTATAGAAGAAAATCAGTGATGCCCAGCAATGCCACCCACCAGTGTAATCAGTGCCACCCCTCAGTGTCCCTCAGTGCCACCTATCAGTGCCCACCCATGCTCACCTATCGGTGACCATCCGTGCCACCTCATCGGTGACCATCGGTGCCTGTCAGTGCTGCCATATCAGTTGCCGTCGTTGAATAAAACTTACTTTCTTACCAAAAAATTTAAGAGAAACAAAGAAAAACTAAATTTTTTCACAATTTTTGGTATTTTTTCATTTGTTGCGCAAAAAATAAAAAGGAGGTGATCAAATACCACAAAAAGAAAGCTCTATTTGTGGGAACAAAATTATAAAAAATGTGTTTGGGTACAGTGTTGCAGGACCGCGCAATTGTCATTCAAATTGTGACAGCGCTGAAAGCTGAAAATTGGCCCGGGCAGGAAGGTGTATAAGTGGCCGGTATTGAAGTGGTTAAGCACATGTATGTTAGGCAATGTGCAAGTGTAACACATCTCTGCATTCATCACAGATCACAGGACTGTCCTTACCAATACTTTATTCTGGTTTTCTCTCCATGAAGGTCAGAGCCATAATTGTTCAGGCATCATACAGGCTCAGTATTTGCTTTGCTGGACTGTGGCATCAGCTCACATAACGTAGAGTCATAAAACATGGCGCCTGTGCGGTTCTGGGCTGTATGCCTGACATCGCCCAAGGCCACCACAGTCACTCACCCTGTGACCTGCTACAAAGGCAGTACAAGTTCCTAGAGGTGCGCCCTAATGGCTGTATTGGTAGCAATGAGCCTCATCTCTCACTGCGTCCCAAGTAATAACTGTGCTGTAACCAGTCACATTTAAAGCTAGACTGAAAAACTACAAAACACGAAAGGTAGAATGTGTGTCAATACAGACAGTTCTTATTTCAGTAACACCGACAGAGGAGGACACGCCCCTCTCTGCTATTTATGATCCTCCATAACTTACTGAACAGCATTCTGAAAAGTGCAAGATCAGTCTTTTTACATCTACAATCATTAATCATGTTGCAACTTTTCAATAACATTTGCAGATAAGTTTACATCTGATTAGATGTTCAGAATGAGGAAGAGCAGTTCTAAAATGGTAAGAGACACACTGATACAATACCCCAATCATACAGCAAACTTTCATTTAAACTCATACATTGCCTATCTTCTGGCTCCACTATCTGGAGCCATTAGTACCATGCAGGCATTACTAATCAAATTTGGTCAAAGCCCATCTTTAGGGGAAATAGAAAAGGACCCCCCCTTAGGTCTAGAGCAGTGGTCTCCAAACTGCATCCCGGGGGCCGGATGTGGCCCTCTGCTTGCTTTATCTGGCCCTTGGGGCACTATTTCATTCACTTACACCAACAATGGGGCACAATTCCTCATAATGACACCAACGATGGGACACAATTCCTCCCAAGGACACCAACGATGGGACACAATTCCTCCCAAGGACACCAACGATGGGACACAATTCCTCCCAAGGACACCAACGATGGGACACAATTCCTCCCAAGGACACCAACGATGGGACACAATTCCTCCCAAGGACACCAACGATGGGACACAATTCCTCCCAAGGACACCAACGACGGGGCACAATTCCTCCCAAGGACACCAATGATGGGGTTACAATTCCTCCCAAGGACACCAATGATGGGGTTACAATTCCTCCCAAGGACACCAATGATGGGGCACAATTCCTCCCAAGGACACCAATGATGGGACACAATTCCTCCCAAGGACACCAATGATGGGACACAATTCCTCCCAAGGACACCAATGATGGGACACAATTCCTCCCAAGGACACCAATGATGGGACACAATTCCTCCCAATGACACCAATGATGGGACACAATTCCTCCCAAGGACACCAATGATGGGACACAATTCCTCCCAAGGACACCAATGATGGGACACAATTCCTCCCAAGGACACCAATGATGGGACACAATTCCTCCCAAGGACACCAATGATGGGACACAATTCCTCCCAAGGACACCAACGATGGGGCTCAATTCCTCCCAAGGACACCAACGATGGGACACAATTCCTCCCAAGGACACCAATGATGGGACACAATTCCTCCCAAGGACACCAATGATGGGACACAATTCCTCCCAATGACACCAACGATGGGACACAATTCCTCCCAATGACACCAACGATGGAGCTCAATTCCTCCCAAGGACACCAACGATGGGACAAAATTCCTCCCAATGACACCAACGATGGGGCTCAATTCCTCCCAATGACACCAATGATGGGACACAATTCCTCCCAAGGACACCAACGATGGGGCTCAATTCCTCCCAAGGACACCAATGATGGGACACAATTCCTCCCAATGACACCAACTACGGGGCCCAATGATGGGACACAATTCCTACCAATAACACCAAAGACGTGGCATTGTTTACTCCAACTGATGCTGGGACATTTTCTACTCCCAATGGTCATATTCCAGTCCCCTCTAAAGTCTGAAGGACAGTAAATCGGCCCTTTATTTAGAAAGTTTGGAGACCCGTGGTCTAGGAGGACAGGAAAAGCCGTTTTACTTTCCTGGGCTCTTGCTCCTGCAGGGGTTGGTGCTCCCCAGCATCCTCACGTCCCATACAGGGCTATGAATCCTGCATTGATGATGTCAAAGGACCTGTGACCGCCAGGGTATAGGTGAGAAGAGGCTGCTGGGACTGATCTTGCAGTGTGGAGGGAGCTGTCAGGAGCGGAGGATCAGTCCAGGGCCAGCCTTACCTCAAAAGGAGCATTCTTACTTCCAGGGATCAGGATGGAAGGATAAGTCAAGGCACCCCGGGTAAAGGTGATCCCCCCCCCCCCCCTTTATGATAGATTTGCTATAATAATATTACTGAACACATAACTGGAATAAATATGGTTTTTAAAGATGTCTTCGGAGGTCAGCTTTAAAAACAAAGGATGACTCTCCTTCAGTATCAGAGTTGTGTTACAAACAGAGGCAGACACAACAAGAGGAGCACTGCATGCCTACTAGCCAGGGACACTGATACCAGGAGTAATTACTGCCAGCTTATTTCATTAAGCAGTATCAGACATGCAATTATTGTAGTGATGTAATTAAACAACTCATCATATTGCTGTTGAAAGCACAAGTTCTACGGCTGAGCTGTTCTGGGCAATCTTCTTAGCCAAAGAATGATTGACTGGAATATTAAACTTGTGTTTAGAAGATATTCAATTCAATTTATGAGCTTGGCTTAACATCCAATTCTGAGAGGAAAGCCTGCTTATTTGTGTGAACCTGGGGGCTTTTTATTTATTCCTGGTGATGCAAGTACCCTTATATACAGGGACATAGACCGCCAAAGGCTCTGCACAACATTAAGGATTTCCCACTTTTCAAAAAAAAAAAATGGTTGGGCAGTACCCCATTGTCCACACAAAACTGATCCTTAGCACTGACCAATGACTTACTGCCGCACAAAACGATCCACTCACCCATATATTTACCAAGCCTTGAGGACAGTTCTGGCAAAATCTTAGATAACTCCTTGATAGTTAGGTCACACATTGTATCATAAAATGTTGATGTTACCCGTGGCAACCCAAGGCAACACAGTGAATCAGGGGTATACTGCATTGTGGCCACTAGATGGAGCTACTGATCCTAGGAAAGACTTATTCTCTAGGATCATTAGCTCCACCTAGTGGCCATAAAGTAATATTTTCATTATGAACTCTATTCTGTATGAATGAATAAAATTTGATCGGGGGGGGGGGGGGGGTGGACTAATAACTCCATTTGGCCCCAATCACAACAAAGGAGTGTAAAGTATTTAACAGGAAAAAAACATTTGTATTTGTGTGTAATATATATATATATTACACACGAAGTTTCTGTGCTTTTTTTTTTTTTTTATCTATAAAAATATAAGAGGGCAAGCCCATTATATATATATATATATATATTATATATATATATATATATATATATATATATATATATATATATATATATATATATATATATATATATATATATATATATATATACATATACACACACATACATACATACATACATACCTATACACACACATACATACACACATATATATAAATATATATTTATAAATAAATATGTATTATAAAAATAAAAAATTATATATATTTCTCCAAAAATAAGACACAGTAGGGCTTATTTTCAGGGTAGGGCTTGACATGTGCCGTCTTCTCTCCCCATCTCTCTCCGTGCCTGTCAGGTCAGTGGAACTGAGTAAAAGTGGGTGTAAAAAAAATCCCAAAATGCACCATGCAAACCATGCATTTCTCTGCAATCTGTGATAAACACCCTGCAACAGCACCGTGGCCCGCTGATCCTCTCTTCCCACACTGACCATAAATTTTCTGGTGCAGTCCAGGGCACGCTCTGAGCATTGCAGAGGGAGGTGGTCTCGAGATCCCCCGCTGGCGAAGAGGAGAGCAGCAGGGATCAGCTGAGCGCCGCTTGGTGCTTACATTACCCGCTGGAGCTTCCTTCCCTGCTCCGAGCACTGCAGAGGGGGGCCGAGATCCCCGCTGACAGCTGGGAGAAGAGGAGGAGAGCAGAGGAGGATAAGCTGAGCACCACCACACAGAAGGCATTAATCTAACATAGATCACAGGAACATACGGTACACAGTTCACACTATAACACTGAAATAAAGTGCATTTTAGGATTTTACAACTCTTTTAAACTAGGGCTTATTTTCGGGGTAGGGCTTATATTGCACCCCTCTCCAAAAATCACAGTAGGACTTATTTTCAGGGAAACACGGGGTATAGGTATTTAGATTATATATATATTATAGTGTGCCCTGGAAGGCTTTGTTCCAAGGTATTTCATAATATGCTAGTATACGATGCATACTAGCACATTAGGCAATTGCTTGAAGAGGTTTCTTATTTCTTTTTTTTTAAACTGACGCGGTTTACTACCGCTTTCAGCACACTGAAGTTTACTTCAACATATTAAACTTATATTACACTTCAGTCCTCGGTCACACCTGTGTTATTTTACGTGCGTTGGCCAACACATAACAAAATGAGGATTACCATTACATACATCTGCGCCTTTCTCTTCTGGGTGTCTTGGAACATACAGGTGCTTTTTTTCTGGCTCTATAGACTTCAATGGAAGCAGATAAAACTACAGACGCGGTCTGAACCTAGCCTAATGATTATGCTGACAATTAGTGATTGGCACAGACAAAATTCAGTTCGTCTTCTTTAGTAGAACAAGTAATTCTGTTAGCAGCTCTTCCAGGATGGGAAACAGAGAGAAATGCTAGCGGGTTATCCTAAGAAATGTAAACTGCGCTGCCATTAGGAACTCTAAAAGCATTTTTGTTTAGATTGCATTATAAATATTTAAAGAAGGACTCCAAACGCGTAGGAAGGTCTGTGTGCGGATGTGCTCAGGAAAGCAGCCAGAAATCGAAGCCAGCCAAAGATCACAAACAAAATTTAATTGAGGGGATGACAAGGAAGGATTTTCCTAACAATGAAGTAATCTTCTGTGCTCAGGTGCAGCACATGTAAATCTTCCTAGCAGACATTTGTGATTGGGATTTGCTACAGTCTGCTTTCATTTAATTACTGAAACCAGCACAGATTTAGTGCAACTCAGAAAGCACTGCGGTTATACTCCGCCATTCTTTTCACTGATGGAATTCAAAGGAATGACACAACTTACCCCAACTCTGGAGAAATGTGCAGGCGTGGAGCACGCGTCTGATAATCTCTGGGGGGAATTTACAGATGCAAGGAGAGACAGGGTAGAATAAAAGGACTATGTGCAGCTTGAGACTCACTGATTAAGGTGTAGAGGGGGAGGGGGTCATACCGGCCAAGGGAGGGGGGGGGGTCATACCAGCCAAGGGAGGGGGGGCGGTCATACGAGCCAAGGGAGGGGGGGGCGGTCATACGAGCCAAGGGAGGGGGGGGCGGTCATACGAGCCAAGGGAGGGGGGGCGGTCATACGAGCCAAGGGAGGGGGGGGCGGTCATACGAGCCAAGGGAGGGGGGGCGGTCATACGAGCCAAGGGAGGGGGGGGCGGTCATACGAGCCAAGGGAGGGGGGGGCGGTCATACGAGCCAAGGGAGGGGGGGGCGGTCATACGAGCCAAGGGAGGGGGGGCGGTCATACGAGCCAAGGGAGGGGGGGCGGTCATACGAGCTAAGGGAGGGGGGGGGTCATACCGGCCAAGGGGGGGGGGGGTCATACCGGCCAAGGGAGGGGGGGGGGGGGGGTCATACCGGCCAAGGGAGGGGGGGGGGGGTCATACCGGCCAAGGGAGGGGGGGGTCATACTGGCCAGGCGAGGGGGATCAAACGGGACAGGCGAGGGGGATCATACGGGCCAGGGGAGGGGGGGTCACACGGGCCAGGCGAGGGGGATCATACGGGCCAGGCGAGGGGGATCATACGGGCCAGGGGAGGGGGGGGTCACACGGGCCAGGGGAGGGGGGGGTCACACGGGCCAGGGGAGGGGGGGGGGGGTCACACGGGCCAGGGGAGGGGGGGGTCACACGGGCCAGGGGAGGGGGGGGGGTCACACGGGCCAGGGGAGGGGGGGGTCACACGGGCCAGGGGAGGGGGGGGTCACACGGGCCAGGGGAGGGGGGGTCACACGGGCCAGGGGAGGGGGGGTCACACGGGCCAGGGGAGGGGGGGTCATACGGGCCAGGGGAGGGGGGGTCATACGGGCCAGGGGAGGGGGGGTCATACGGGCCAGGGGAGGGGGGTCACACGGGCCAGGGGAGGGGGGGGGTCACACGGGCCAGGGGAGGGGGGGGGTCACACGGGCCAGGGGAGGGGGGGGGTCACACGGGCCAGGGGAGGGGGGGGGGGTCACACGGGCCAGGGGAGGGGGGGGGTCACACGGGCAAGGGGAGGGGGGTCATACGGGCCAGGGGAGGGGGGGTCATACGATTCTGGCTGAGATTTCAAAGCGCTCTGCTAAAAATGTTGTATCGTACAACGCAAATTTCAGATGCCATTAATTTTGACGGCACCTAAAACCACGGTGAGGTTCTGCTGCATTTGCGGCACACCACACCACTTTTTTTTTTTAGGTGACAAGCTCAACGCGATGTGGTTTGCCGTGATTGCAGCGTGATTTATCGTGCAACAACCGCAGCAGAACCGCACCATGTTTTTAGGTGCCATTAAAATGAATGGCGTCTGAAATTCACACGACACAACACAATAGAACAGGAGTGGAGATTGCTGTACTAACACTTGGATTGCTAGTACAGCGGCTCCCAACTGAGCTGTCAGTTTGTTTGCTTTTTTCGTTCAGCTGCTGGGTCGAATGAAAAAACAAACAAAAAAAAAAAAAAACTAACAGTGAGTGACTGAATTGGAAATGTATAGGTTGGCCAACATTTATTACCTTTTGTATCACTTGACTATCCTTTTTAAATCATAAGCTCTCACTAGCAAGGCCCTCCGATTCCCCTTGTATTGATTTATATTGCATCGTCTTGCTGCATTTTGTAAAGTGCTGTGCAAATTGTTGCGGCTAGAAAAAAAAAATCCTGTATAATAAAAAATAATAATCTCATTTTGTGTGCCCTCTCTCTTTGAGCCAATTTGTTAAGCCGAGCCTAAATTGACACATGCAGTACATGCAGTACATACACTCCTCCTATAATTTTGCTCACACCGTAATGCAAAATGACCTTTGCAATCGACACGGATGTCAGAGTTTCATCGAAAATAATGGCAGCGTATGAAGGGTTTACAGGAAGACAAACAAGGAAGGTTATCAAAGCACAGCGTGTATCACACGGACCACATGCTGGGCCAACCGCGCTGCAGCAGGAGAGGAAGCGAAACAGGCAAGAATACATCAGCACAAGTCCAAAGCTCCCACGCAATACGACAGTATACAGAAGAAATGATGACTGACAGATTGTGCTGCAAAATTATATCCAAAAAGCTTCACTCATGCTTGTATATGGAAATGGAACATCTAAATAAATGTTGGTATGAGCACGTGTATCAAAATACCCATAAGTAATCACTTCTTATCTTTTCACTGGAACGATCAAAAACTAGAGCAATCGTTTTTCCACTGATCATTCAGATCCACTGCATAGAATCAGATATGATCTTCATAAAAAGAAAAGGTGCGGTGCCAGCTTTCGAACAGAAATGGGCAACTCAATGGGCCAAATTATATTTGGTGCATAATCAAATGTTACCAGAAGGACAAGGTGTGCTATATGTCTACATCCACAAAAGGTTTACAATACAAGCGAAGACAAGGGTAGCCGTGGATTGTGTGTAGACATACAGAAAAAAATCGACCACACTGGCAGAAAATCAAGACATTTACTACAACACTGATTAAAATGACACAAACCGAAAATATTGCGAATCATAAAAATATTACAAAATTTTGGTTCATATTGGATGAAAATTATTCAAGAAACTCCACATACAAACTTAACGTGTTTCGAGCATTCTTCTTCAGGTGTACATGTGAATGGAATCGAAATTCTGCAACCCCCAATGCTTGTTATTAAACATACACCAATAAATAGTAGAACGCTTGAATCATCATCCAAAAGAAGACCCCTATCCCATAGGGGGAATTCACACCGAGGAGTAAACTATTGTTCCTCAAATGGTGTAGTCTCCAACACAGTGTCTGTCACACAACATCAATCACTTGATAGTACGTGTCAGATCCTTTGGTCCGGGAGATCCGTAATCCACAATGAATCTTTAAATATAAACTATAAGTGTCAAGGAATGTATACCCAGAGACCCCTCCAAAAACTAAAAGGCAAAAACAGGTCTCCCATATATTAGAACATGTTTGGGTAGGGTAGATAACAGGATCATCAAAAGGCATAGCATGCATGGGCTCAGGTTAAGCTGATACAGTTTTTAGAGGGGCCCCTGGGAATGTTGCAGACTACACCATTTGTCGAACAATAGTTTACCCCGCTCCACTGTGTGAATTCCCACTATGGCAGGAGCCTCCAAACTTTCTAAACAAAGGGCCAGTTAACTGTCCTTCAGATGTTAGGGGGCCGGACTGTGGCCCCATTGTTGGTATCAGTGGGAAGAATAGCGCCCCATCGTTGGTATCAGTGGGCGGAATAGCGCCCCATCGTTGGTATCAGTGGGAGGAATAGCGCCCCATCGTTGGTATCAGTGGGAGGAATAGAGCCCCATCGTTGGTATCAGTGGGAGGAATAGCGCCCCATCGTTGGTATCAGTGGGAGGAATAGCGCCCCATCGTTGGTATCAGTGGGAGAAATAGCGCCCCATCGTTGGTATCAGTGGGAGGAATAGCGCCCCATCGTTGGTATCAGTGGGAGGAATAGAGCCCCATCGTTGGTATCAGTGGGAGGAATAGCGCCCCATCGTTGGTATCAGTGGGAGGAATAGCGCCCCATCGTTGGTATCAGTGGGAGGAATAGCGCCCCATCTTTGGTATCAGTGGGGGGAATAGCGCCCCATCGTTGGAATCAGTGGGGGGAATAGTTCCCCATCTTTGGTATCAGTGGGAGGAATAGCGCCCCATTTTTGGTATCAGTGGGGGGAACCCCCCCCCCAACGTTGGTAGCAGTGGGGGAATAGTACCCCATCTTTGGTATCAGTGGGAGGAATAGCACCCCATTTTTGGTATCAGTGGGGGGGAATAGCGCCCCATTTTTGGTATCAGTGGGGGGAATAGTTCCCCATCTTTGGTATCAGTGGGAGGAATAGCGCCCCATTTTTGGTATCAGTGGGGGGGAATAGCGCCCCATTTTTGGTATCAGTGGGGGGGAATAGCGCCCCATTTTTTGGTATCAGTGGGGGGAATAGTTCCCCACTGTTGGTGTCAGAAAAGCAGACTGCCAGCTAAGAAGCCAATGGTAGCAAAACACTGCTCCAGGTAGGTCCACACTCACTGTCCCCAACTCAGCTGATCACTGTAGAACAAGTACAAAGTTACATGGATGACCACACTTTGGTAATAGCAGGAGAAGTGAGACTACTAATGCATGTTATGCTGTGTAGCACTTAATCACAGCACTGCTACAGCATGAAATGTGTGAGTAGTTCCACTTCTGCTGCACGTTTGTGGCTAATGTACCAATTATCGTTGCAATAAAGACGTTGGCTTTTACTGGAGCGCGGTGATCCATCTAATTTTATACCAATTCAAGCAGTCACTGGTGTTACAGTAGCTGGCTGGCAGTGCCGATTCCTCCACCCTCACTGTTTAGTGTAGATAGAGGACTCTATTGATTTTCTCTCGTTCAGAATCTAGCTGTATATGGCAAGATTTAGATAAATATGATGGCCGGGTCAGTGTGTGTGAGACGGATAAACTGACATGTCTGGCCTCATGACACTGTAATAAAAAGGTGTATGTAGGTGTATGTACTCTACATAGAGGCAGAGTATATATAAAATAAAACAAAGGCCTCGGCACTTCACAGGTTACAGAGTTCATTGTAATTGCTTGCCCCGATATATTGTTGAACGGTTGCAAGCTGCTCTGCATGCCTCTGTCAGTGCTGATCTTCTATAGAGAAAGTGGCAGTCATCAGACCCGCTGCTTTCATACTTCTGCCCCTGTGAAAATGTTACAAATAAGTAAATGTCAGATCATAATGGAGATGGCGATTATATAACCTGGAACTGTCACTCAACAACCAATCAGGAAGCTGGCTTGCTGTTACGGGCTGCAGCTTTATTGCTGCAATGTGAATAAATCACACTGATTTGTACTTTTTTTTTAGTAGAGCAGAAAATTCTATACCAGTTAAGTGCATAGTCTCCAACACAAGAAAACTAAAGCAGAACAACAATTATTCTACAATATGTCTAAGGCTAATGACACATTTGTCACTAGCGACAATCGCCATTGACAGGATCCCTAAAAAGGTCATTACAAAAAAAGGGGGGGAGAAAAGCAAAAGGGAATGGGATAAGTAAGTGCCACTATGGGCACCTAAAAATCTCCTCAAGTCTGGCTATGTCCAATGTGGACTATGTCACTCTGGTCTAGAAAATATTAACAAATAAACAAAAAACCTGAGGTGCTCCTATCAAGGCTGGCAGGAACCAGGAGACCAAATGAGTGGCAAAAAGCATACACAGAGTGAGGGCTTGAATAAAAACAGTGATACTTTATTGTAAATACAAAAAAGGAAAAAACAGAGCATCGGTGTGATCACAGATGATCACTGTATATAAATGGATGTAATTTGTGTGACATCTGCAGTTATACCTTCATATAACTCAACCTGTCACTTGGTGAGTATATGATGCAGCAACAAAGAAAAATTGAAAAGACACATAAACACAAAACAAAAATTGGACAACATAAAACAAAGCGTCCGGACGCCGGCAATCTGTGTGTGGAGAGCCTGTATGTATGGGTTATGTAGATATGTAGTAAGTATAATTACTTGTAGGTCAGGGAATCCACACAGAGATTAATGGGAAGCTCGAGCTGCAGGGACGGGGGTGGGGGCGGGGGCGGCGGGGGGGGGAGAGATAGGAATGGAGAGGTATGGAGGAGGGACCCGGGAAGAAAAATGCTTGAGGGTGGAAAACATAGGGAAGTATGGTAGGAAGTCACTCTTTAATTCAGCTGGTAGTAGTGGACACTTGTTGCTGAGTAGAAAAGATGGTATATATCCTCCACCGTGTTAAGCAGATGAGGGGAAATAAGATTCTCCTCTAAATGTTATAATTTCCAAATAAGAGAACATCATCAAATAGGTATAATGGGTTTCTGATGGAGACAAACAAACAAGTGGTAGTACCCGGAAATGGGATTACACCCGTGGGAATGTATGGATACTTCAATCCGGTATCTATGTGTTTCCAGATACACGGTCAGAGCTGCATCATTGTTACGGCTAATTGATTTCAATTGTTCACCAGAGTCCCAGATTTTAGTATGGTAAATTGACCGTCTGGTATGGTATCGCTAAATTGAATCACTAGGGGTAGTTTGGGCTGCAATCAGCTCTCAAAAAGAAAAAAGCACATCGATAATGTCCCATCAGTAAGTGATGTATACTTTTATCCCCATAACGTGAATTGCGGTACCTGATGTTGTTCCGGTGGTTGGGTCTATGACCATTTGTATCGATGGATGCAGTTGGTTTCAGAAGCAAATAACCCCACAGGGTGTATTGGCTGTCTCCGGTACCTTGGATGTCCCAACGTCTCTATGTTTAGTAGCTGATTCCTCGTTACTTCTTCCGTCTATTCTCCCCGTCTCCCTGCCCTAGCTGGGCTGGCTTCCGGGAGGTGTGCCGGCGTCTCGGGACGCGATGACGTCAACGCGTTTCGCAAGCACGATTGCGTAGCTTCGTCTGGACGTACTGGTGGAGCCTGAGTCGTCCCTTTTTATAGCACAATGCTACGCAGGACTCACACCGGGTTAAATTTTTCTTAAAGGGACAAGGTGTTTGGCGATATGTGTCCATACATAATTTCCAAGATAAAACCATTCAAGAGTACTGAATAATAATTTTCTTTATTTATATTTGATTAGTGCATAAAGGTTTGATGGCCAAGCAAAGAGTAAGGGAAAGGGGGCAAGGAAGGGGGGGGGGGGGGGGGGAGCCGCGGGGGGGGGGGGGGAAGGGGAAAATGGGTTAGGGAAAGGGAATAAAATTACATTGCACATAAAGGGGAGACATATCTTGCATAGCGACAGGGAGAGTCAGTATGTGGAAAAAACCAATAAAGATGAATAAAAATATTTCGGGTCTACATGGGAGCGTAGATTATCCCCGAATTAGTTGGTTAACATGAGGAGAAGCAGTATATTTTATTCAGTGAATTGGCCAGTGTAAATACCTTTAGATAAAGAAGTAAATATTGCATTTGGTATATTACACGTACCCTGTTCCCTGGTACATAGTCTATACATCAAAACCGAAATCAAAATTGGAATTAACATTAAAATTAAACTAAAAAAGTATATATAATATAATATAATGTTAACACCCCTTAATGTATTATGCCTGATCTAAATATAGACTAAGTGTGCACATGCTGTACACTACAATTAAGTGACAGCTATGTATATTGAGCTTCCGTTGTAATACATCAGGTAAATATAGCACACCCGTCTGAGGACAGTAGTGCCAGGGTGATGGTGGTTCTGTGATGTACTGTATAGTATATGATTAGGGTACAGGTGGTAACAATAAACTGCAACGATTGTAAAATACTTTTGTAAAAAGGATCGTAAATGGTATATGAATGCAAAATGGTAATGCAATGTAGTAAGGGTCAGGGTAGGAGAGTGGCCAAAGCCAGAGAGATGCCCTGGAGGTGTGGTGCATAAATATAGTTAGAATCGCTACCATGGAATTACTAGAGTGATGACAGAGAGGTAGAGGTGGATATCAATCATTCCTCAAGGAAAACCTGTAGGTTGAGTTCGGTGTTCATACCCATTGGATATAAACTTCTTAATCGGTAAATCCACCACTTTTCTTTCTGTAATAATATGCGATTAAAGTCGCCACGCCTAGGGGGAAGTTTAAGCATATAAATGCCCTTCACCATCATACCTCTGAGGTTGCCATCGTGTGCTAAAGAAAAGTGCTTGGCCAAGGGCTTCTCTGTGTCTCGGGCCCTAATCTCCCGCATGTGCTCCCCTATTCTGACCCTTAAAGGGCGCTTGGTTTTACCTATATATAGTTTCCCGCATGGGCAGGTAATCATATATATTACCCTAGTAGAGGCACAGTTGATAAGATCCCGGATCTCAAATTCATTTTTGCCGTATGCATCATGGAATCTGTTGGTTCGATCCACATAGGGGCATACTTGGCAATGGCCACATGAGAACATACCCTTGCTGCGCGGGAAGTCTGCCAACCATGTCTCATCGGTTTCACTCTTATATTCCGATTTGACAAGGAGATCACCTAAGTTTTTTGCCCTTTTGGTCACCATATTCGGTGATGGGCCCACAATTTTGGCCAGTCCAGGTGTGCTTGTTAAAATGCCCCAATGTTTGTTAAGAATATTGCGGACTGTGTCCCATTGGACCCCATATTGCGTAATTACTCTTGTGTAGCCATTCTTTTTGTTCTTATTGGTGTTAGGCCTTTTTTTGGGGGCAGTGGTCAGTAAGTCCTCTCTATTACGGTCGGCTACCTTATTTTTAGCCCTTCTAAGCTGGTTATGGGTATAACCTCGTTCCCTAAATCGCTTATAGAGGTCTTTGCTTTCATTGCTATAGTCAGAGGGTTTGGAACAGTTTCGCTTAAGGCGAAGAAACTGACCCACTGGGATACCATCTTTAAGCCATCTGGGGTGGTAACTGTCTGCCTGAAGGAGGGTGTTGGCTGCCGTCTCCTTGCGGTAGGTACAGGTGCTGATAGAGTCACCCGATATAGATATCCACAGATCCAAGAAAGAGATATTTATTTGGCTGAATGTGAAGGTCAGCCGGATGTTAAAATCATTAGTATTCAATTGTTCCATGAATGAGTGGAGATCAGGCAGGGTACCAGTCCAGATGAGTAGCACATCGTCGATGTACCTTAGCCATGTGTGGGCATGGCCAAGGTACATCGAGTTGTGGTACACGATACTCTCCTCCCAGAAACCCAAATGCAAACATGCATATGCTGGTGCCCAAGAGGCCCCCATCGATGTGCCTTTAATTTGTTGGTAAAATTTGCTTAGGAATTGAAAACAGTTGTTTTCCAGAGCAAATTTCAGTAGCTCCATAATCAACTCGTTTTGGTGAGCACATCCAGGGTAGTGGTGAAATAGATACTCCTCCACAGCTCCTAGCCCTACAGGGTGGGGTATAGACGTGTATAGTGATTCGACGTCCACTCCCACGAGCCAGGCGTCATGGGGTATCTTGAGGTCTTTGGTCTTGGCTAGAACATCTCTTGTATCCTGTACATAGGATACAAGGTGGGTTACCATGTCCTTTAAAAGAGAATCGAGATATTTCCCGACTTTGTCCAGAGGTCCCTTAATAGCGGACACTATGGGCCTACCAGGGGGGTTTTTTAGATTTTTGTGGACTTTGGGGATTATATAGAAGATGGGTATGTTATATTCATCAACTCTGAGGTACTCGTATTCGCGGTTGTTGAGGAGTCCCTCTTCTTTTGCAAACTTTAATTTTTCGTTCAGAGTTTGGGTTATTAGGGGGAACGGGTTATCTTTCAACAGTCTGTATGTATGATCGTCACCCAATAGTCGTTTAACTTCGGTTTCATACATGTCATTGTTCAGAAGTACAATATTCCCACCTTTATCGCTCCTTTTAATTGTGATGCCCTTGGCATCTTGTAGTTCTTTAAGAGCTGTCCTGTCTTTTTTGGTCAAATTATCATTACCCTTTTGTATCCAGTCTATTTTACCTAGGTCAGTTTTTACTAATTCCTGGAAGAGGCTGAGGTATTTGTTTTTTCCGTAGTGTGGCATGTTTGTGGACCTAATGGTAAGGTTAGATTTACGTAGAGTAACAGTCTCATTGGGATCTACTCCCTCACTCTCCTCAAGTAAGGAGTTGAGGATGTCCAGCGCCTCCTCATCTTGGTCATCTAGGGCAATAGTCTCTGTGGTAGATGTTATCTCAGTATTATATAAGGAACGATAGTATACTTTGCGTAAGAATAAAACTACGTCCTTATATACCATGAATTCGTCCATGTCATCAGTCGGGGAAAATGACATACCCCTGCCTAGTAGTTTGATATGTCTATCATTTAATTCAAAATTGGATAAACTAATGACTTTCATATCGTCTTTAGGAATTGGGTTCTGTCTATTTAGCGGGGACGTTGGTCTTTTTGACTTCGTGTCCTTGTTTTTCCCTGGGTATTCCCTCTTGTGTCTTGTGTCTTTTTCACGAGTCTCGCATTGGGAGGTTGTGATGATGGTTGGTTGTCTAACTCGACCCCTTCCTCCTCCCCTGGTACTAAAAAAGTCACCGATTTATTAGAAGTCTCCCCTTCTCCGTCTGTATGTTGTCCACCAGTGTCGGAGCGGGATCTATGGCGTTGATTACGCCTTCTTGACCCGCTCCTACCGCGTTGAACCGTTAGGTCAAAGATTTCCCCTTTTTCCCAATCATTTAAATCCCTTCTGAATTTAGACTGTTTAGTAACTCTCAGATTATATTGGGTCTTCTCAATTTCTTTTTTCAGAAGGGCATTCTGTTTTTGGAATTCTTCAGATTCCTTGAACGGATCTAGGCCTTCAGTACTGTCATTTATTAGTGTGCTGAGTTCTGTAAGTTGAATTTTTTCCTCTTCTATTATAAGTTTTATAATGCCCAAACCATGATCAATACAAAGTGTTTTCCATTTTTCTAAAAAACGTTCGTTATGCAGGTGTTCTGCTGGGACTACTCTATCTCGTAATCCTCGTGGTATGATCTTGTGTTGTATATAGGATTCAAGGAAACATACATCCCATTTTCTATTGAGATGTCTAGTAATTAATTTTTTATGCTCCTTGAAGCGGTTTTTTATTTCCTCTTCGTCATTAAGCATTACAGGGGCATCTTTAATAAAGGTATCCTGGATCTCCTTGTCAAAGTCATCCCCCAGTACATAGGCCATATAGTACTGAGATTAAATGGTGATAACCAATATGCAGATCAAAAAATGTGTAGAAAAGAAAAAGTCAGAGAATGGAGAACTTGGTATGTAAATAAAATGTTGCTGGGGATAATGCCCGTAAGTTAGCTGCAGAAGTTCAAAACATGTGTTCCCTAAGCAAGAGAAAAAAGATCACTAGGATCTAAAGAAATACTGTTCATTACAAAAAAAGGGGGGGAGAAAAGCAAAAGGGAATGGGATAAGTAAGTGCCACTATGGGCACCTAAAAATCCTACCCTGACCCTTACTACATTGCATTACCATTTTGCATTCATATACCATTTACGATCCTTTTTACAAAAGTATTTTACAATCGTTGCAGTTTATTGTTACCACCTGTACCCTAATCATATACTATACAGTACATCACAGAACCACCATCACCCTGGCACTACTGTCCTCAGACGGGTGTGCTATATTTACCTGATGTATTACAACGGAAGCTCAATATACATAGCTGTCACTTAATTGTAGTGTACAGCATGTGCACACTTAATCTATATTTAGATCAGGCATAATACATTAAGGGGTGTTAACATTATATTATATTATATATACTTTTTTAGTTTAATTTTAATGTTAATTCCAATTTTGATTTCGGTTTTGATGTATAGACTATGTACCAGGGAACAGGGTACGTGTAATATACCCAATGCAATATTTACTTCCTTATCTAAAGGTATTTACACTGGCCAATTCACTGAATAAAATATACTGCTTCTCCTCATGTTAACCAACTAATTCGGGGATAATCTACGCTCCCATGTAGACCCGTAATATCTTTATTCATCTTTATTGGTTTTTTCCACATACTGACTCTCCCTGTCGCTATGCAAGATATGTCTCTCCTTTATGTGTAATGTAATTTAATTCCCTTTCCCTAACCCATTTTCCCCTTCCCCCCCCCCCCTCTCCCCCCCCCCTTCCTTACCCCCTTTCCCTTACTCTTTGCTTGGCCATCAAACCTTTATGCACTAATCAAATATAAATAAAGAAAATTATTATTCAGTACTCTTGAATGGTTTTATCTTGGAAATTATGTATGGACACATATCGCCAAACACCTTGTCCCTTTAAGAAAAATCTAACCCGGTGTGAGTCCTGCGTAGCATTGTGCTATAAAAAGGGACGACTCAGGCTCCACCAGTACGTCCAGACGAAGCTACGCAATCGTGCTTGCGAAACGCGTTGACGTCATCGCGTCCCGAGACGCCGGCACACCTCCCGGAAGCCAGCCCAGCTAGGGCAGGGAGACGGGGAGAATAGACGGAAGAAGTAACGAGGAATCAGCTACTAAACATAGAGACGTTGGGACATCCAAGGTACCGGAGACAGCCAATACACCCTGTGGGGTTATTTGCTTCTGAAACCAACTGCATCCATCGATACAAATGGTCATAGACCCAACCACCGGAACAACATCAGGTACCGCAATTCACGTTATGGGGATAAAAGTATACATCACTTACTGATGGGACATTATCGATGTGCTTTTTTTCTTTTTGAGAGCTGATTGCAGCCCAAACTACCCCTAGTGATTCAATTTAGCGATACCATACCAGACGGTCAATTTACCATACTAAAATCTGGGACTCTGGTGAACAATTGAAATCAATTAGCCGTAACAATGATGCAGCTCTGACCGTGTATCTGGAAACACATAGATACCGGATTGAAGTATCCATACATTCCCACGGGTGTAATCCCATTTCCGGGTACTACCACTTGTTTGTTTGTCTCCATCAGAAACCCATTATACCTATTTGATGATGTTCTCTTATTTGGAAATTATAACATTTAGAGGAGAATCTTATTTCCCCTCATCTGCTTAACACGGTGGAGGATATATACCATCTTTTCTACTCAGCAACAAGTGTCCACTACTACCAGCTGAATTAAAGAGTGACTTCCTACCATACTTCCCTATGTTTTCCACCCTCAAGCATTTTTCTTCCCGGGTCCCTCCTCCATACCTCTCCATTCCTATCTCTCCCCCCCCCCCCTCCCTCATCCCCGTCCCTGCAGCTCGAGCTTCCCATTAATCTCTGTGTGGATTCCCTGACCTACAAGTAATTATACTTACTACATATCTACATAACCCATACATACAGGCTCTCCACACACAGATTGCCGGCGTCCGGACGCTTTGTTTTATGTTGTCCAATTTTTGTTTTGTGTTTATGTGTCTTTTCAATTTTTCTTTGTTGCTGCATCATATACTCACCAAGTGACAGGTTGAGTTATATGAAGGTATAACTGCAGATGTCACACAAATTACATCCATTTATATACAGTGATCATCTGTGATCACACCGATGCTCTGTTTTTTCCTTTTTTGTATTTACAATAAAGTATCACTGTTTTTATTCAAGCCCTCACTCTGTGTATGCTTTTTGCCACTCATTTGGTCTCCTGGTTCCTGCCAGCCTTGATAGGAGCACCTCAGGTTTTTTGTTTATTTGTTCCCTAAAAAGGTCACCTGTGTGTCCCTATGGAATAGCTTCCTCTGCAGTCACACACAGCGGGACATCACTCCGTTACTGGCCCATATGCTGCTGAATCGTGATCACTAGCAATGGGAACAACATCTTGCTAGCCCAGCTGATGGACAAAAAATTCTATAGGGGCTAAACAGGCAGCCTCTTAGTAGTCCTATCACTGTCAATTTTCACAAACAGCAACATCAATAGCGGCAGAGTCACCCATGTGTCATCAGCCTAATGCCGCGTACACACGATCGGAAATTCTGCCAGCAAAAGTCCGATGAGAGCTTTTGGTCGGAAAATGCTCGATCTGACTTTTGCTGACGGAATTCCAGCCAGCAAAAGATTGAGAGCAGGTTCTCAATTTTTCGGTCGGAAAAAGTTTTCGTCTGTACTAATTCTGACACGCAAAATTCCTACACATGCTCGGAAACAATTCGACGCATGCCCAGAAGCATTGAACTTAAAGAGGGAGTCCACCTTAACAAAAAATATTAAAAGTTAATAAATGGACACTTACCTGTTCCAGCGATGTCGGCAGAAGATGACGAGCAATCGCTCGTCTCTCGGCTGCCCCCGCCGCCATCCTCTGTCAGGGAATAAGGAAGTGAAGCGTTGCGGCTTCACTGCCTGTTTCCTACTGCGCATGCGCGAGTCACGCTGCGCGTCTTTACTGGTCCCCGTTGTGTCCTGGGAACTGTGTGTTTCCCAGGACACAACGGGGGGGGGGGGGGGGAATCTGCGAATAGGGGCAGGGCAGCTGCGGCTAGCTAGTCCCGGAAGTGGGTGCAGATACCTGGATTATCCAGGTATCTGCACCCTCCTCCCCCTGAAAGGTGCCAATTGTGGCACCGGAGGGGGGGAGGAATCCGATAAGCGGAAGTTCCACTTTAGGGTGGAGCTCCGCTTTAATTTTCTCGGCTCGTCGTAGTGTTGTATATCACCGTGTTCTTCACATTCAGCAAACTTGTGTGACCGTGTGTATGCAAGCCAAGCTTGAGCGGAGTTCCGTCGGAAAAAACATCCAAGATTTTTCCGACGGAAAATCCGCTTGTGTGTACACGGCATAACTGTCCCCTGACCAATATATAATTTAACTGGCCATACACATGGCAATCGCTAGGCAATATAAACCATTCTCCACCAGCGTTAAGCTGACCATACATGGATCAAAATTCATTCAGCACGGACCGGCTGAGTTTCTATCCATGCATGGGCAGGCTGGTTGTACACAAGTCGATCGACTTGTGTACAATCAGCCTGTTGGAAATGTTTCTTTTGGTTAGTGCTGCCACTATAGCCGGCAATGTTGATTAGTGTATTCTGAGAGCGGGAAAGTCTCCCCGTTAACAGAATGCAATAGCTCAGTGGGAGGAATTCCTCCAGCCTTATCTGTCTCTCTAAATGAGCCAGCTGAAATGCGATCAGT
Source organism: Lithobates sylvaticus (assembly GCA_028564925.1). Lineage (NCBI taxonomy): Eukaryota > Metazoa > Chordata > Amphibia > Anura > Ranidae > Lithobates > Lithobates sylvaticus. Next base: position 620,764,688 of record CM053026.1, on the reverse strand, counting down.
GGGTAGCCCAATTGGCACAACTCCTTCTCCCAACATCACTAGGAGCGGTCCAAATCAGTGGGTAGCCCCATACCTCCCAACTTTCTGAGATGGGAATGATAGACACCTATTAGCAAAAGTATGCAGGCATAGGACACACCCCTTGCCACACCCCCTTAAAGGAGAATTGTACAAAATATAAGATTGGTTAAAAGTGTTTTTGTTACCCCTACTATTCCTTTATATTGGCTTTTGGAATCTATAAATGCAGCAATTTAGAAATCAAATGAAAGGTTTGGCACTGGGAAACACTTTTTGATAGATAAAAAGTGCATTTTATACACATCTATATAGATCAGACCAAAATGAGGGACAAATTGCTCCAAATCAGGGACAGTCCCTCAAAATCAGAGACAGTTGGGAGGTATGTAGCCCTGTTGGCACATGTCCCACCAACATAATTTTTTTTTTAACAATCAGAATTACTTTATTGAAATCATGTAGAACAGAATACAAGGAACAACTCCAAAAACACAACAAACAGTAACCAGGTGACATGGTATAAGGAAGAAAAAGTAAATTAGGTCACACAGGAAAGCAACAATAGTCAAAACCTGTTCAGAAAGCGAGGTGTAAGTAGCATAGCTATAGGCAAATCCTGCCACAATTACTTCAACATAAAATGAGATCACTGTACCCCAAGGGGGGAAATGAAAAGGGGGGGGGGGAATAGGAGGAAAGGGAGGAGACGGGGAAATAAAAAAAGTCTGTTCATTAGGGTACATTCACTTAGAAGTCCACGGTTGCCACACCTTATCGTATTTCCAAGGCCAGCCACGACTAATAAAACGTGAGTTTGTAAAGAGGTAGCGCCGCATCAATCATGGCTTCCCAGGATGACGAAGTACTCCCACCATCATTAGGCTTCATGTACACTACAGCTCCTAAACTGCACTCCATAAAAGCCTATGTGTCAATGTAAACATAGGCGTTTAAGATCATTTAGGAGCTGCTGCAGTTAGGGGAGGTTCAACCCCCATCTCTTGAATGTGAAAGAATTGCATATAGGATAAAACGCAATTTGACCGCGAGAAAACCGCAAAACCGCTGTGCGATCTTGCGGTTCCCGGCGGGCCGCAGAACATCACAGCTAAGTGTACATGAAGCCTTAAGATTTGTCCAGATTCGATCAGTGGGTGGCCCTGTTGGCACAACTCTGCCCGATGTAGAAATGTGTCTGGCAAACTGCACCAGCATTCAGTCGGGTGCAGGCACTGTTTAGACACAATAGCCGCAGTGGAAGATTCATCCATCCAGACTGTTTGGTATGGAGGAAGGTATTTGTTTGATTTCTTTAATTTAGTTGGCATGCTGAACAAAAAATAAAATAAAAAATCTCAGTGTATGGTCTATGCTTCCTATCCTTACCTGTACTTCACACTTTTTTTTTTTTTATCTACATTACTTTACTATTCCAGTCTTTCTGTTCCATGTCTGGGTACCCTCCTACCACTGTCTGTGCCCTCTGTCCTTGCCTGCCCCCCCCTTCTGACACCTTTGCTCCAGGGGAGGAAAAGGCAGCTTAAGCCACATTTTGCATTTATGTATTTTATTGGCCAGAATATTAATCGATTCTGCCCATTAGAATGACTTAACATGCAAATGTGCCTAATGCCACGTACACACGAGCAAATTTTCAGTCGGAAAAATCTTGGATGGTTTTTCCGATGGAATTCCGCTCAAGCTTGTCTTGCATACACACGATCACACAAAAGTTTGCTGACCTTTCGACCGTCAAGAACGCGGTGACATACAACACTACGACGAGCCGAGAAAATGAAGTTCAATGCTTCCGAGCATGCCTCGAATTGTTTCCGCACATGCGTAGGAATTTTGCGCGTCGTAATTGGTACAGTCGATCGGAAATTTCCGATCGGAACTTTTCCCGACCGAAAAATTGAGAACCTGCTCTCAATCTTTTGCTGGCTGAAATTCCGCCTACAAAAGTCCAATGGAGCACGGTCGCATCGGACCAAAAGCTCTCATCGGACTTTTGCTGGCGGAATTTCCGATCGCGTGTACGTGGTATTAGCGTGTCTCACGTTACTGACCAATCTGTGTTTTTTACACCCAAATGCTTCTCTTCTGAACATGCAAGTGATGTTTTTTATTTTTTTTTCTGCCTCTAAACGCCTGTAAACACTTCTATGCATGGACATAGACTAACAGAGGGGCATTTAGAGGCAGAAAAAAAACAAAACATCAAATGCCGGTTTTTGATAGGCCCCTTTCACACAATGCCCACAATTGTATCCAGAACAATTGTGGGCATTAAATGTCTGCTGCTGGAATGTAAATGATCTTGGCAGGGAACGCTGGAAGACATCCCATTTTTGCTAATAAAAGCAAATATGCAAATTCTCCAAGCAGAATGAGTTACAGCCATATGTTTTCCTGAAAATACGTAGGAACATCCAGCGAAAATAAACACCATTAAAAATAAGCTATCCTTTCCATTCAAAATGGACAGGACAATTTGTCCAACTATTACAAAAGAAAATACTGCATTATATAATGGGTGTCATTAGGGCACATTACTACAACCACTGCATTTCCCTGGTGCCCTTGTGTTCTGGTTTCCATCGACTCATCAACAGTACAGATCTCTGAATATTACTGGTACTGAGCTACAATGGATCAGCCAGGTCGGCCCTGCGAAATTCCATTACTCCCTATGGGAGTTTTCTGTTTCTTTCAGAAATCCTAAGGTTGTCAGACCCGCCGTGGTTATCAACTGAAAACGATTCAATACCTTGATATTGCTGTAATACTTTTTTGTTTTAGCAATCCTCGTCTTTATTGCCTTCTGATACTTGCTTCTTAACAAACAGGAGCATTTTCATCAGAGAACGCGATTATAGTCAAATTGAAGATTTCCCAACTTCAATTTTTTTTTCTTAACCAGCTCAGCGCAACCTTATTGGCTAATACACATCATGCACCATCTAGCATATATCCATTAGTGCTTCAGGGTCCAAGCACACTGGCATTAAAAAAACGTTCTTTTAGCGGGTAAAAAAAAAAAAAACTGCTTATAGGGAGCATTTTTTTTACAGCCATTTAAGAGTGTTTAGTGTTTTTTTTTTCTGCCAGAAAACTCCTCTTAAAGAGGAAATAAAGCCTCCTCACAAAAAAAAAAAAAAACGGAACCTGCAAGGTAAAGGCATAATGAGCTAGTATGCAACTTACCTGAGAACGAAGCCCCCAAAGCGGTCCTCATCCACGACCTTCTCCGGCGCCATCAATACCGGAATGACTTCCGGGTCTCGCCGCTCGAGCGAACGTGACTCGCTGGATCGGCGATGACGCGCATGCGCAGGAAAGCGGCATATCGCCGTGAACTCGGCATGCGCAGTGCGCATGCGCCGTAGACAGCGATGCCTCTTTTTTTTCTAAATATCTCCTAAACCTACATGATATTTATTGGACCTACAGGTAAGCCTTAATCTAGGCTTACCTGTAGGCCAAAGTGCTTTGTAAGGGTTTACAACCACTTTAATTTTATTTGGTATCAGACAACTGTTAAAATAGTTGCAAGACCAATTATTTTTATTTACTATTTTGATTGTTGAAGTTTTCCATTTATTTTCTTTTCTTTGTAGGATCTGTGGTCACCCATTTATATATTTTTGGATTGACAACAGTGGTTCTACGGAGCCTTGCAATGTCTAATCTGCCGTACCAGAGGTGTCTCGTTTCACCCGATTTGTTTTATGTAACTTTCATGCCCAGGGTTTATATGGGGGTGGAACTTGGTAAACGCTACGTATATATTACTGGTTATCTGTGGTTTATATCTTTAGGTGTACTAAGATGTAATTCATATTTCGGGGAATCCACAATCCCTTTTCTTTTTCTTTATTTTTGGGTCTAGAAGATGTATGTTTTTGTACCTTTTCTTCTGTTTATGCAAAATCTTAATAAAAGCGGATCATATATAAAAAAATAAAAATAAATAAATAAATAAATTTAAAAAAAAAAAGATGAGAAAAATGAATAAACCAGAACTAAAAATAAAATAAAAAATAAACAGCTGCTATCAGTTCACATGTTAGAGCCCAATGTACCCAACAGTCTTGGGCTTCATTTTCACTAAACCAACTACTAATACAAGTCTACATGGCTTCATCCACTGTCTTTAAATGCAGGATATATCCCCGGTTGTCTGGATTAGCAATGGAAAGGACGACTTATTGGTCACCACGTGGTGCCATGTATCATCTTACTGCTATTTACAACTAACAATTCTAGACAATTTTATTCCACTCCAGTTTTTATAACAGTCTGCGTCTGGAAGTTGTTGGGAGTAGAAGATTTAAAGCTATTTAAAAAAAAATAAAAAAAAAAAAGAAGAAAAACCATTAGTAAACCCCCTTCACAAGACACTGAATAGTTATTACATTTGTGAAATTTCTTACAGTTTAAGAGATGTGTCTGATTGAATTTTCATGAAGTCCGATCTGCGACTCAAAAAATGCAGCCTCTTTTCTAGCAGGGAGGATCTCTTATGCCGCGTACACACGATCGGAAATGCAGCCAGCAAAATGCTGATGAGAGCTTTTTGTGTCGGAAAATGCAACCATGTGTATGCTCCATCGGTCTTTTGCTGGCGGAATTCCAGCCAGCAAAAGATTGAAAGCAGGTTCTCTATTTTCCGGTCGGGAAAAGTTCCTATCCGAAAATGCGATCGTCTGTATGAAATTCGGACGTGCATGCTCGGAAACAATTCGACGCATGCTCGGAAGCATTGAACTTAATTTTCTCGGCTCGTCGTAGGGTTGTACGTCACGGTGTTCTTGACGGTCGAAAGTTCAGAGAACTTTTGTGTGACCGTGTGTATGCAAGACAAGTTTGAGCGGAATTCCGTCGGAAAAACCATCCAAGATTTTTCGGACAGAAATTCTGCTCGTGTGTACAGGGAATTAGAACAGGGATTGCATCATGTCTCTCGCCTCTCTTTACACTGTAATCAGCCTACATTTCCCATCATGCTTTGCAAATTATAATGAATATGGGAGGTACACTAGGCTTGTACATGTAAATGTGAACAAGCCCACTTCAACATAAATCACACCCCTCATTCTGCAGGCAGCAAGCCATACATAACACACGGTATGCTAGGGTACAGCCTTATAAATGTAAAGCAGGTCTGTTCTGTCCCCTCCATACTTTATGCAATCATTACTGAACTGTAGACATATCCCATAACTATATATTACACACACTGTACTCTGCTGTAGTTCAGCCACTTTGTGATCATTCTAACAGCAAATCAGTGGCCCACCAGTGCAGCTCATCAGTGGCCCACCAGTGCAGCTCATCAGTGGCCCACCAGTGCAGATCATCAGTGGCCCACCAGTGCATAGTGGGATCATTAGCACAAATCACCGGATGACACAGCAGGGATCTCTGGCTGTGACAGGTATTGTATGCGAGAACACCAATCACTGCAATCTCCCGCTGGATTGGCACAGTGCGCTCAGTGGCCCCCCAGTGCAGCTCATCAGTGGCCCCCCCAGTGCAGCTCATCAGTGGCCACCCCAGTGCAGCTCATCAGTGGCCACCCCAGTGCAGATCATCAGTGGCCCCCCAGTGCATATCGGAATCGTTAGCACAAATCACCGGATGATACAGCAGGGATCTCTGGCTGTGACAGGTATTGTATGCGAGAACACCATTCACTGCAATCTCCCGCTGGATTGGCACAGTGCGCTCAGTGGCCCCCCAGTGCAGCTCATCAGTGGCCCCCCCAGTGCAGCTCATCAGTGGCCCCCCCAGTGCAGCTCATCAGTGGCCCCCCCAGTGCAGCTCATCAGTGGCCCCCCAGTGCAGATCATCAGTGGCCCCCCAGTGCATATCGGGATCGTTAGCACAAATCACCGGATGATACAGCAGGGATCTCTGGCTGTGACAGGTATTGTATGCGAGAACACCAATCACTGCAATCTCCCGCTGGATTGGCACAGTGCGCTCAGTGGCCCCCCCAGTGCAGCTCATCAGTGGCCCCCCCAGTGCAGCTCATCAGTGGCCCCCCCAGTGCAGCTCATCAGTGGCCCCCCCAGTGCAGCTCATCAGTGGCCCCCCCAGTGCAGATCATCAGTGGCCCCCCCAGTGCAGATCATCAGTGGCCTGCAACCACAGTTGGCAGGAAAGAAAATCACTCACTTCCCCATCAACAAAATCAGTGTTGATGGGGGAATCCCTCCTGCGCAGACATTTTATTCACACTATAATAGCCGCTAGCAATAAATCGCATGGAAAATCTAACAAGCTGGTTGTACCAAAGTTGATCGCTCCATCAACTTGGGTACATTCTGCCTGCCCATACATGGTTCAGGAAGTCTTAACTTCATGAATTAGCTCTGGTGTTTTATAGGATTTTCTTGCTTATCTAATTCTTACAAACATGAGATGGATAGAAGTCAAACAGACCGACAGTGCTGGCATTCCACATGGGTGACGGATGCCCTATAGCACGTGAGCTGTCCCTGGTCTTTGTTATGGTCAGGACATATAAATTACCTCTGTTTGCCAACCTAATTATTGACTATCGGATCTCTCTGATAATGCTGGATCTGTACAAATCTAGAAATGACAGCGTCACTACACAGGGTGAGCTGTTGTAAAACCAAAGGAGGAGAAAAAGAAAAAGCGGGAGTGCTTCTTTGTTGTGCAAATGAAGCGCACACCATTACTTTACATAGCAGAATGACCTCACAGCATACAATTACATCCAAAGGCAAAAACAGAGGCTTTGAAGATAAAACCAGACAAGCAGCATTCCCATCTATCTCCCAGGAGGACGGAATCAGCTACCAGAAACAATGAAACTGTGATGGAGTCTGAACAAGTATTAACTGCTGTTCTCACAGGAGGAACACTGTATTCACACTAAAATGTCCAGTGCCATTCATTTGTCACAACGGTCCTATCTGCCATCTACTGTGTTCTAGAAAATCACCCCAATAATCACAGCAGGAATTCATCTCCTCATGAATAAAACAATGGAAGACAAGTCTAAAAGCTATGCATACACTATGAAAGTTCCGGCCTGGCGTGATGAAGATCTAAATGTGTCAACTGCAAATGGAAAGTCTGAAATTGTCCGTAAACTCCAAGCAGGTGCCAACTGCCCATGTTGTCCAAGGGAAAGCTGAAGCAATCATTTCAGAACCACATTTATCAGCCAACATGGTCTCTGAGGAAGTAAACGCAACCGGAAGTTGGCAGAGGCTAGCAATGCACTTAGGAGGCGACGTCACAATCTCCAAGTCGTCCAATCAGAGAACACCATGTATTTTAAATAATACAAGGCGTCCTGTGAATGAATGAATGATTTGTATAGCGCTGCAAATGCGAACTGAATCGCCTCAAGGCGCTTGTCTGCTCTTGTTGTCCTGCGATATTAGAAGAGGTGGGTCTTGAGTTTTTTCCTGAAGGCCTGATGGTTTTCTTCCAAGCGGATGTTGTTTGGTAGAGCATTCCATAGCCGAGATCCCTGTACTGCGAATCTTCGTTCTCCCTTCGATTTGTATTGAGCTTTGGGGATGAGAAGGCGGTTCTGGTTTGTCGATCGCAGGCTGCGATTTGGTATGTATTTTTCTATTTTCTCACAAAGGTATTGAGGAGCGTTTCCTTGTGTACATTTGTGGGTGAGGCAGAGGGTCTTGAATGTGATTCTATCTTTTACCGTGAGCCAATTAAGGGTCGTTAGGGATGGGGAGATGGATTCCCAGGGTTTCTTTCCGGTGACTACTCTTGCTGCTGTGTTTTGGACGACTTGAAGGCGCGCAATCAAGTAATCCGGTAATCCTATGTAGAGGGAGTTTGTGTAGTCGAGTCGCGAATTGATGATGGTTCCTACTACTACTGCTTTCTCATTTTCCGGAATGAATCGGATGAGTGGTGAATGGTGGCAATACAGGGCGAGCGACCTCCTGTGATCAATGTGCAGAAAGGGAGCGACTTGGTAGTTTGCAGCTATCATTGCGGTAGTGCCAACTACTACAGTGATCTCCAGCTTTCCTAGCGGGCCCACAGGTATGAGATATACATACTTACAATGGTTCAGGCTGGGCCAAATTAAGTATGCAAAAAAGAATTCAGCTTTAAAAACTTGGAAAGAAAAACTAGTCAAGGCAAGAAAGGGAGATGAATGGGGAAACTAGGGGTTAAATAGGAAGGACATCTGAATAGATATATATTATTTTCTGCAGCCCCAGTTGTGGCTCATTCAGACCTTCCTGCTTTTCATGTGTTGCAGTGCATTCGAGGCGTTATCATTCATTCCAGCAGGAAATTTTATTTATTTTTTAATAACTGTGCACATGTGAATGGACCCCTTAATATCAGATGACAGCGCAAAATAGTGACCCGCACTAACAATTCAAGTTTTATAAGCGTTCAGGAAATGATCATTCAAACAGAAGCCACTCTGATTGGCTCAGGCTCACAGACTGGGACTCCAGCTGTCAAGTTGACAGCTGGTCTCAGTGGGAGGAAACATGTGGGAGAGAACTCAGCATGGGAAGAAAGAAATACATCTAGAAATATCTTGGAGGCAAAACACACACACACACACACACACACATACACATATACACACACACACACACACACTATATATATATATATATATATACACACACACACATATACATACACACACATATACACACACACACACACACACACACACACACACATATATATATATACATATATATACATACATACCACACACACACACATACATATATTTTAGACACACATCTTCTACTATTAATCTGCAGCTGCTGTGAATTTCTAAAATTCAACAATCTCTTGTTGCAGAAGGGCAAACTGGAGGACATTGTATACAATGCTTGGGTACAGAACGCCTGCAGAGACTGAAGGGTATTTATCAAAACTGGAGCAGGCAGAATCTGCTTTCATTTTCAAAGCTTAATTGTAAGTGATAAGGATTGCAAACCTTTTTTTTTTTTTTTAAATATTAAACATGTCACACTTTTCTGCTCTGTGTAAAGGTTTTGCACAGAGCAACCTGTCCCCCCCCTCTTCTAGGGTCCACTGCCAGCTCTCCTGGCTCCACCTCTTCTGCGAGTGTCCACATAGGAAGCTGCTTCCTATAGAGGCGCTCATGTGGGCTTGATCCCGAGTCACGCTGCCTGTGGCTCATGGAGGCTCTGTACACAAAGGGACAGCGGTGACTTCGCAGGCTCCTGTGTCAGGTAAGTGACACATAATGGACTACTATGCGATGCATAGTAGTCCATTATGCTTTACCTTTGAGGGAAACAAAGAGGAAGTAAACCCATTAGGGTTTACTTCCTCTTTAACTGAGCCCCATTGCAATCCAGTGATGTGCACAAGAGCCTTCATTCTTTGGGGACTCTCCCTCCTCATTGGCTGAGACCACAGCGGGAGCCACTCAAATCACAGCCACTCAATCACAGCCAGTGAGTCAATGAGAAGATAGGGGGTAAGGCCAAGCCACAGAGAAAGGCCAGGAGAGGATGACTGGGACTACTATGTGTAAAACCACTGCACAGAGCAGGCAAAGATAACTTATTTAACCACTTGTCGACCGCTACACGACGATGTAAGTCGGCAGAATGGCACGGCTGCGCAAATGGGCGTACCAGTTTGGCCTTCCGTCATCGCAAGCTAGCGGGTGCGTGCACGTCGCCAGCGGGGAGCGTGCCCGCAGTGTCCTACAGACTGGATGTCCGCCGGTGGCCCACGATCATGACACGGAGAGACAGAACAGGGAGATGCCTTGTAAACAAGGCATTTCCCTGTTCTGCCTAGTGACATGACAGATCTACTGCTCCCAGTGATCAGGAGCAGTGATCTGTCGTGTTCTAATGAGCCCATCCCCCCTACAGTTAGAACACACTGAGGGAACACTTAACCCTAGTGTTTAACCCCTCCCCTTCCATTCCAGTGACACAGTAATCAGTGACTATTGTTAGCTCTGATCGCTGTATAAATATAGACGCTATAAAACTTTTGCGCAAACCAATTAATATACGCTTATTGCGATATTTTTTACCAAAAATATGTAGAATATATATATCGGCCTAAACTGAGGAAGAATTTTTATTTTTTTTTTTATATATATATTTTTTTGGGGGATATTTATTATAGCAAAAAATGTTTTGTTTTTTTTTTGTTTTTTTTATATAGAACAAAAAAAAAAAAAAAAAAAAAACGGCAGAGGTGGTCAAATACCACCAAAAGAAAGCCATTTGTGGGAGAAAAAAAGAGGGCGCAAATTTTGTTTGGGTACAACATCGCAAGACCACGTAAGTGTCAGTTAAATTGGCACAGTGCTGTATCGCAAAAAATTCTCTGGTCATTAAGGGGGTAAATTCTCCTGGGGCTGAAGTTGTTGAACAACAAAAAAAAAAAAAACGTGCCATTGCCAAAGCTGGCTATACAGTCAGTATTTTTTCTGGAACTGGCTGAATTTTGATCAGTGTGCTGGTTCCCTCACTTGACAGAAGTTGAATGTTTAAAATGACTGTGAAAAGGGGCATGTTGGAAACATTTCCATCGATCAGCGGCTGCAGTTAAGTGCGCTTTTGTAGGTTTGCAGAAACGCACTACAGTCCATTTAACATTAGTTCCTGCGGGCCACGTTCACATCTATGCAGTTTCCACCAGTGCGCTTTTTTGAACAGGTGCAGGATTTTTTCTTTTTTTTACAGCATAGAGCGTTTTTGGCTCCATAGACATCAATGGAATTGCATCAAAAGCGAGCGTGAATTTTTGGTACGTTTCCTGCATGAAAACAAGCACCTCCTATTAGCCACATTAACACATTCCAAAAACGCATCAAAAATGTGCATAAAAAAAAAAAACACAAAACGCGACGGAAAACGGTCTTAAAATCGCACACGCATAGATGTGAACCTAGCCTTAGTGCACTGAAAGTGAAATGATTGCACAACTTCTGAATAAGAGGGTAGAGCAGCCATATCTGTTTCCCCATAGAATTACCCTCGTTTTCAAAGACGGTTTAGAACGGCCTCAAAAATCGGACAGCACCATTCATATCAGAGGCTAAAAACGCATAATGATTTGAGAAGTAAAAGGAGGATAAATGCGGAGCTTTACTACCTAGGCAGAAGAGGAGACTCAGTGCCTAACTCACAATGTCTAAAACATCATGTTTATGGCGTGCAATCTCCCACACTGCGTCTTTTGTGCTCGCTTCCTTTACAGCGATACGCATTTGTTTCTGGGCGACTAGCGGAAAATTTACTTCACCCTGGCTGCACTATTTTCCTAGTACCGGTTCTCTGCATGCGTCCTCGCTGATTAAGTCACTTGTGTTCACTTTAAACATCTCTTTTGAAGCGACTTTAGTATTTGAGAACATGACAAACAAATAAAGTCTTTCTGTAGCATCTGTGAAAGTACGGCGTGAAGTGAAGGTGAGGCAAGAGGGTGCTCAGGGCAAAGTGCTTCCATAACAAACACAGCGTCTTCTTCAAGAATAGCAACCTTCTGTGCTGTAATGTATAGTGGAGGAAGCTCTTCTTCATAAAACAATCTACTCTAGGAAAGCTGCAGGCGATGCCTTTGATTTGCAACCTTTAGGGCCGTTTTCAATACATGTGTTTATTACAGGAGTGCCAACTAAAACGTTTACAGCTCTCCTTGCTGCCAAAGTTAACATAAATGTGATAAAAAAAAATCACAGCATTTTTAGTAGCTGATTCACACTTGTGCACCGCAGGAGTGCAAAATGAGGCACTTTACCACAAGTGCGACCCTTTAGCAGACGCACAGGGTAGTGCCATTAATTCCACTTCAGCTCTGGAAGATTTACTCCCCTTCACGACCAGGCCATTTTTGCCAATAGGACACTGCGTTACTTTACCTGACAATAGCGCACTCGTGTGACGCTGTACCCAAATAAAATGGGTGTCCTCCCCCCCCCCCCCCCACAAATAGAGCTTTCCTTTGGTGGTATTTAATCAACTCTGACTTTTTTTTTTTGCTCCATTAAACAAAAAAAATAAAAAATTTTGAAAAAAAAAAAAAATAATTTGTTTACTTTTTGCAATAAAACATATCCAATAAAAAAAAATGAAAGAATAAAACTTCTTTATACATTTAGGCCAATAACTTTTCTTAAAAAAAATCCCAATAGGCATACATTGATTGGTTTTCACAAAAGTTACAAAACTATGGGATATTTTTTTATAGTAATGGCGGCGATCAGCGACTTTCACTGTCACGGTACTAATAACGCTGGCTGGGAAGGGGTTAACATCAGGGGCGATCAAAGGGTTAACTGTGTGCCTAGCTAGTGTGTTTGCGTACTGAGAGAGGTGCTTTTACTAGAGGAAGACATGGATCCTTGTCCCCGCTTTACAGGAACACAGGATCTATGCCTTCCCTACTGACAGAACAAGGATCTGCCTTGTTTACATAGGCAGATTGCCATTCTGCCTCTGTGCTGAATAATTGGCGGGTGCCGGCAGACAACGGGAGCAGGTTGCCGGCCCCAGTGCCACCTTGCCAACGTATAAATTATACAGTGGAACCTCGGATTATGAGCATAATCCGTTCCAGGAGTATGCTCGTAATTCAAAGTACTCACATATCAAAGCAAGTTTTCCCATTGACGTCAATGGAAACGAAAATAATTTGTTCCGCATTGACTTCAATGGGATGCAATACCGCATGTGGCCAGAGGTGGGGGGCGCTGGAAAGCCTTGGAAATGGCCTGAGCACACTTCGGCTGACCTCGGCAAACCTCGGAAAGACTCCGTTCACGAGCCTTTCCGAGGTCAGCCGAAGTGTGCTTGGGCCTTTCCCTGCATTTCCGAACGCAGATGATCGGCGCTGTTCGGCTCCGGTGCCCCCCACCTCAGGCCAAATGCGGTACTGCACACCGCTTTTGGTCTGAATCCTGCTCGTTTTGTGAGACAACACTCGCAAACCGAGTTAGGATTTTTAGAAATACAGTGCTAGTTTTGCGAAACGCTTGTTAACCGCGTTACTCGCAAACCGAGGTTCCACTGTACTGGCAGCAAGCGGTTAGTGGCACCTCATGCACCCTACTAACGTACAAAGTGCTGCAAAATTTTATAAAAAGAGCAAGGACTTCTTTTGTGCGTTTCTCGTACATAGGGCAGCCAATTAAAATTTATTTTCTGCTCTAAAACGCGGCGCTGGCAATCACACTTGCATGGTGTGAACGGAGCCTTAAACAGACCCCCATGCTTTTTTCCAGCCCTGATAAACGGGGGCATGTTCTGGTCCCTGCAACACACCGAATCCATAAGAAAAAGCTTTTATCCTATTTCAGAAAACATTTATGTTGGGAACGAACAACATCTGGTGTGCCAACTTAAACTTAGATTTGCTCAGTTACAAAGCAAGCAGACGAATATCCTATGGCGCAGAGCAGCTGCCAGCCCAGATAAATCTCCTATTGGCAACAGGGTATTTATAAGATCTCAGAGCTACTCTATTTGTCTTAAGTTTTTTATACCTGCAATACAAACTTAAAGTGGTGGAACACCCTGAAAATGAAAACTGGTAAAAATGTTAGTAACAATTAAAAAAAAAATAAAAAAAAAAAAAATTTTTTTTTTTACTTACCAGAAATGGCTGTTGCTAGGCAGATCGTCCTAATCTGCCTCCTCCAGCGCCGCGGTGATCTTCTCTTCTTCCGTCTTCAGGTGAATGGGGCGCGGTGTGTTATGGGAACTGTGTCCCACAACACACCGCGTTCCCCATTCACAAATGACACTCGCGCATGCGCAGTAGGCCGCGCGCCGACTCGCGCATGCGCAGTAGGCCGCGCGCCGACTCGCGCATGCGCAGTAGGCCGCGTGAAGCCGTTTCCCTTAGTGAGGATGGCGGCGCTGGATCCGGATAGCCGAGGGACATCTCGGCCTCCACGAAGGACATCGCGGGCGCCCTGGGAGGGTAAGTGTACTTATTAAAAGTCAGCAGCGACTTTTTTTTTAGCTGCTGACTTTTAAAAAAAAATTTTTGAAGGTGAAACCCCGCTTTAACTGAGGTTCTAGGCTCCAACCATGTTACCAACAAGATGGTACATTTCCCTCACTTCCTGTTCTAGTGACAACAACTCAGAAAGTAAAGGATATTCGCCAAAGCTACAGACACAAAATAAAAAGCTTACACGAGTTCTAACCAGGGTGGATTTGATTTAAATCAAGTCAATTAAAATCATGATTTAAATCACTAGTAAAAAGGCTCTATTACAATCAACTCAATTTAAATCATAATTTTAAAAGCGTAATTGTCCTCTCTTTGCCGCAGCGGCTCTTCCTCTGATCCGCTGTTGACTTACAGACAGTTCCATTCACTTTAATGGGACAGCTGGTGATGTGGCAGTGACACAACAAGGTGAGGGACGTGGCGGCAGCAGTTGAGTGGATGCCCGCTAACAAGCGCTGCCATAATGGATTTGAAATGACAAGTGCTCTTTAAAATTTAAGGACTTCTTCTTGCTGGTAGTTAGAATCTTTAATAGTCGCAAACAAAATTAAGGTTTCCTATTTAGAATCAGATATTTTGATTCTTTTAAAAAGAAAAAATCATCTATTTTCATCCCCCTGGTCCTAACCATAACCTACTATATCTAAAAAAAAAAAAAAATGGCCAAATATACTACCCTTATGAGCAGAGAATTTGTCCAGGCACTATTTTGTTTTATTGAGCAACTCGGGTCCTTGGCTTTTATGTTTCAAATCTTACTTTATTTCATTTTCACATCTTGACAAACATAAAACTTTGCAGTTACATGTATTATACAGGCATTTACAGTTGTGTCTGTTTATAACTCCATAGTTTCTTATTCCTGTACTTTTGCGTATTAGTTATATAATGTTGCTATTACTTTCATTCTTACTCCCCATCATATGTCATTAAAACTTATCAAACAATCTATCATACTCTCTTCATTCATATTAGTGTCCAGTAGAGAGAAAAAAAAGAAAAAAAAGAGAAAGAGAGAAAAAAAAAAAAGGAGGAAAGAAGAAAAAAAAAAAAAAAAAAAAAAAAAAAAAAAAAAAGGGATTTTGACAAGGTCTCTCCCGTCTTCCCTCCTCCCCCCTCCCTCTCATATCGTCCGCAGCAATAAGGACGACATCCTATAGTCTCTCCATTTTTGCCAAGTTTCGTTTATGTGATCTTTGGGATCCTCTTCCTTTATAATCCTCTCTTCCAGTGAACGCATATCATCCATTTCTATGATCCATTCCTCAATTGAGGGTGCTATATTGTTTTTCCATTTCCTTGCTATTACTGTTCTAGCTGCGGTTAAACAGTGTTTTAGTATCCCTTTTCTTATCTTTTTGATCGTACCTGGTATCATTGATAAAATAGCGATCTTTATTTCTGGTTGTATGTTTATATCTGTCATCTCGCTATATATCTTAAATATTTTTTCCCAGAATATGTACACCTTTGGGCATAAAAACCAGATATGTGACATAGTCCCGGTTGCTTTTTGACATCTCCAACAGGTGCTATCATTTTCTACATTAATTTTATACAGGTCAATTGGGCATTTGTACCATCTCACTAGTAGTTTGTAGTTTCTTTCCTGATGTCTATTGGATAGAGACATTTTGTGTGTTAGTAAAATTGCTTTGTCCCATTTCTCTCTGGGTATGGCCTCTTCTATCTCCTGTTCCCATTTTCTTACATATTTTAACTCTTGTGTGTTACTGTTTGAAATTAAATATTTATATATGTTGGAAAGATTATGTATGGGTCTTTGTTCTTGTAATAATAATGTTTCCAATGTTGTGGGTGTTCTGTCCAGTATTCCTGTTTTCTCAAGAGTATTTATATATTCCTGAAGCTGTCTGTGTTGTATCCATTTGTGTGCATGTTCTCTACCCATGTCTTCTAGTCGAATAAGTTTTTTGTTCTCCATTGTTTGTACTATTCTGATGTTGTTTTTTTTTCTCCCATTTTAAAAAGGTTCTGGATTCATTTGCTGGGGGGAAATCGGGATTGCCGAAGAGGGGTGTCATTGGGCCTATATATGATGACCCTATTCCCCTTTTCATCAGTCCGTCCCATGTTTTCAGTGTTGCTTCAATCAAAAATGGCATTTCTTGTCTTAATGGTCTATTCTCTTTTTTTATCCATGGTAGTATTTTTAAATTTATATTCATAATTTCTTCCTCTAGTTCCACCCATTGTTTAGTTCCTTTATTATGAAACCAATCCAGAATCCTAGTGATCAGGGATGCCTTAAGGTATGTGGATAAATCCGGAAGGGCCAAACCCCCGTCTTTTTTAGATCTTATAAGTGTTTCCCTGCTGACTCTTGCTGGTTTACCCGCCCAAATGAAGCTGCCTATCAGTTTTCGTAGAGTATTCAATATGTTTTTGAGGGGAAATATTGGAACTGTTTGGAATATATATAGTATTTTGGGAAGTATGTCCATTTTTATAATATTTATACGCCCTGTCCAAGAGAAAATTCCTTTGTTGTAGTTTTGAAGTAGTTTCGTTATTTTTTGTATTAGTGGGACATAGTTGTTTTCTTGGAGTTTTCTGATGTCATTGGGGATAAATATTCCTAGGTATTTAATAGTACTATTTTGCCATTTAAAAGAGAAATTCCTTTTAAGAGTATCAACAGTGTTTGTAGTAAGTGAAATGTTTAAGGCTTCCGTTTTATTATAATTAACTTTGAAGTTACTAACTTTAGCAAAGCGTTTGAATTCTTTTATTAGATTGGGTAGCGTCACTATGGGGTTTGTAATATATAATAATAGATCATCTGCGTATCCTGAAAGTTTATATTCCTGATCTTTTATTCTAATTCCTTGTATATCCTTATTTATCCGGATTGCTGTCATCAGATGTTCCATAGTTAAAACATATATCAGTGGGGATAAGGGACATCCCTGTCTGGTTCCGTTTCGTATTGTTATCGTGTCTGATAATTCCCCATTTGCTCGAATTTTGGCCGTTGGATTCTGATATAGAACCAGAATCTTTTCTAATAATCTAGGGCCCAGTCCCCATTGTTTCAATGTCTCTTCAAAGAATCGCCATCCCACCCTGTCGAACGCTTTTTCAGCGTCTACTGCCAATAGACAGGATGGGATGGCGTGTCTTTTCGCATATTCGACTAATGTCAAAGTTTTAAAGGTGTTATCTCTCGCTTCCCTTCCCTCCACGAATCCTACTTGATCTAAATGTATCGTTGTTGGTAGTTTAGGGGTAAGCCTATTGGCTATAACTTTAGCGTAGATTCGGAGATCTATATTCGTCAGGGAGATCGGTCTATAGTTTCCACATAGTGTATGGTCTTTATCGGGTTTGGGTATGAGAGATATATATGCCTGCATACTTTGTGATACAAATGGCTGAGCTATAGATACAGAGTTAAATGTGCGTTTTAAAACTGGGATAAGCAGGTCTTTGTATAATTTATAAAAGCGTGGGGTAAATCCGTCAGGCCCTGGGCTTTTACCTATTGTCAGTGAGTCTATTACTATTTGTATTTCCGTTTCTGAGAATTCATTCTCAAGTTGTTCTATATCGCTATCAGGTAGTGGTGGTATCGGGGTTTCTGTTATGTATTGTTTTACCTTTTGGTCAAGGTCTTCTAGGTTTTGTTTTGTTAGTCGGTTAGGTAGGTTATATAACCCAGAGTAAAATGTATGGAAAGTTTCCATAATCTTTTTGGGATCATACGTCAGTTCCCCTGAGTCTGTTTTAATTTTGGGAATTGATGTAGTTCTTGTTTGTTGTTTTAAAGCTCCAGCTAATATTTTACCTGGTTTATTCTCTTGATGGTAATATAGGGCGCGATTTTTGTCTCTAATTCGAAGTGATTGTTCATTCAATATCGTTCTCAACTCTACTCTTTTATCCGAGAGGACCATTAATGTTTCTCGTGTTGTATTCTGTTTATGGTGTTTCTCTAATGCCGAAATTTCTTGTATCAATTCTTTTAATCTATTGTTTTTCATTTTTTTTAATCTAGACCCATGTTTAATAAGGAGGCCCCTTATTATACATTTAAGGGCTTCCCATTGATTTGGGAGTGATGTATTATCTTCTATGTGGTCTGATGTAAAGTTCAATATCGCGGAAGCAATTTCAGTTCTACAGGATTCATCAAATAGTAAATTATCATTTAATTTCCATGTACCTCTAGGCATACTTTTATTTATTGTATCTATAGTTAGGTAGATGGGTGCATGGTCTGACCATATGAAATTCCCTATCTCGGGGGTAGAGGTTGTTGCAATCGCCGAGGAGTTTATCAAAAAGTAGTCCAGTCTATGGTATGTATCGTGTACCTGGGAGTAAAATGTATAGTCTTTTATACTTGGATTTGTTATTCTCCATATATCTATTAGTTGGTATTGTTCTAGTAGTTTTTTAAATGCTCTTTTCTCACTTTTCTTTTGAGGTCCTGTCTTTGATGTGGTATCCATATTTCGATCTAGAACAAAATTGAAGTCTCCTCCAATTATGATTGTCCCTTCTGCTTTAATCATCATCTTTGTTAGTAGTTGAATGCCTGTTTTAATTTGATCTATATTTGGTAGATAGATATTAATAAAAGTGTATATCTGTCCGTATATATTCAGCTTTAGCAATAATGCTCTGCCCTCTCGACTTGTCCATTTTTCTAAAACCTGATGAGGTATTGAGTTATGAATTACTATTGAGACCCCTCTGGATTTTGAATATGGGTATGTATCGTGATACCAGTTGGGATATTGTCTATTTTGTATGTTTGGTAATTGATTTGTACGGAAGTGCGTTTCCTGGAAGAGAATAATTCCTACATTTTGTTTCTGGAGAGAATATAAGATTTGTGATCTCTTAGATGCTACATTTAATCCCCTTGTGTTGAAAGAACAAACTTTAATAGCTGTCATATTTCGACAATAGGGGGTCTAGAGGAGGGAAGAGGGAGAGAGCAAAAGGGGGGGGGGGGGAGAGGGGAAGAGGGAGAAGGAAGGAGAGAGAGAAAAGAAAAAGAAGAAAGAAGGAAGGGAGAAAAAAAAAAAAAAAAATTTAATATTTTTTTATTCTTTTTTAAAAAAAGCTTCTCTTCTGTAGTTCACGTTCACTCGCACTATGAGTCAAATGCTCTTTGGTGTTCTACTCACTTGAGATTAAAACTTTCATACTTTATCATTCTCTAAATGACTCGTTGAGTCTACCCTTACAATGTAAGTTCCCTATTTGGGGGTATATAGGGATTTCCTTAGGGTTAGGACGTGTCCCTGGTCTGGGAATAGTTTAGTTTAAATGATGTAGGATTTTAATGGGTATTTTAATCCTACATCTTATTTATCACCTTCATGAGCTATTATTATTGTGTTACTTATGTTTGTTCTCCTATCCTCTTCCCCTCCCCCCCCCCCTCACCTTTGAAGTTATATTTGAAAGCCGACAGTTTATGTGGTATATATACGTCTTTTCCATTCTGTTATTCCATTATTACAGATTGGTATTTGGGTTGTTTCCCATGGATACAATGTGGTTTATTGGTGCATAATCTATACAATTTATTTCCTCTGCTCTTCGTTGTGGGGATAGAGTGGGCAGAGAGAGAAGGAGAGAGAGAAGGGAGGAAAAGGAGAGGGAAAGGAGAAAAAAAAAAAAAAAAAACCTAGAGGAAAAAAAAGGGGAGGAAATTTTCTCTCTCTCCTCCACCCCACCCACTCCCTCCCCTCCGCAGAGGGTCGTTTTTTTTGGAGGGCAGAGGAAGATTGAATCAATTGTATCCAATGGGAGCAAACCAATTTCCCAAAAGCCCACAGCTCATAAGTGTCCATTTTTCAGGTACATTACAATTTATACATTTTTATCATATTTTCATTATATTCTGACATATTATATTTATAACTCTATGCATTTAATTTTGAGTCCCTGTTACCCCATTTTTCTCCCCAAAAAAAAAGAAAGAAAAAAAAAAAAAAAAAAAATTTTTTTAATAATAAAAAAAAAAAAAAAAAATTTTTAAAAAAAAATAAAAAAATAAATTTTTTTTTATAATAATAAAAAAAAAAAATTAAAAAATAAAAATTAAAGAGGGGGGAGCACCTAGGGGGGGAGGGGAGGCCAATTCTTTTGGAATCTCCCCAATCCCCCTTGTTCTCCTCCCTCGTTCCATTTCCCCCTCCTCTAGAGATGTGTGTGTAAGTAATAGATTATAAATTGTGTCTGGTGTGTCCGTGTCGTGTATATATAATATTAGTGTACAGGCATGTGATCGGTGTATCCCTTTCCCTTCTACCCTTCCCTCCCCGGTCCTATGTCCGCCCCCAAAAATGTGAGTCCTTGTGTAGATATGGTAAAGTTACGTGATGTGTTCCAAAAAAAAAAAAAAAAAATGTGCCCCTATTCATACTCAAATGATTCTGGTCTTTTCCCTGATCACTTCTAATATTAACATTATTTCCTCTTTATCTATTACATATCCGCAGTGTATATTGTGATGGTTACTGTTTGTACCCTATTCCTAAACCTCCCTCTTTTCTCCCTCCCCTCACCCTCCCATCTCCCCCTTCTCCGGAAAAAGAAGGAGAGGGGGAAAAAAAAAAAAAAAAAAAAGGGGAGAAGGGGGGAAATTATGTATCTCTTTCCCTTCTCTTTCCCCCTCATTTCATTCTGAAGAGATTTAATATATCTGGGCCCACAAGGGCAGTTCTATCAGAGGGAGTCCCAAATGGTTGAGGAATTCTTGTAGATCTTCAATACTCCGAAACACCGTCTTCTGGCCTTCTTGGTACACTATTACTTGAAAGGGGGATCCCCATTTATAAAGGAATCCCTTCTCTCTCAATAGCTCCAGTAGTGGTTTCACCGATCTTCTCTTATTTAATGTATGTTTAGATAGATCTTGTAAGAATATAAGTTGAGCTCCCTCATACTTGAATTCCCTTTGTGTTCTTGCTGCTATCATTATATTTTCTTTGGTTTGGAAAAAATGTATTCTACATATTATGTCTCTAGGTCTCGTTTGATTGGGATCTCTGGGTCCTTGAATTCTGTGTGCTCGATCGATCTCTATTGCTGTTGTCTCAGGTTGTTGTAATAAAATATTAAATATATGTTGTAATATTTGTTTCAGATTCTCGGTGTCTACTGATTCTGGAAGTCCTCTTATTTTTATATTGTTACGTCTATTCTTATTCTCGAGTTCATCTGTTGAATCTCTTATTTGTTTTATTAATCGATCATGTTCTATTATTTTTTCTTCCAGGGTAAGTGTTTTCTGGTCGATCGTCAGGATTTTGGCATCTATGATATTCATATGCTCTTGGGTGTCTATTAAGGATACCTTCAATGAATTTATTTGCTCTTTATATGTAGTCTCTAATCTATAGACATAATTATCCATATCCTCTTTAGTTGGTAGTGATTTTAAGTGTGTCTGTATGTCCCAGTTGGGATTGTTTGTTGATCTCGTTGTGTCCATTATGGGATATTGTGTACTCCCTATGGGGCTATTGTTGAGTGGGAGCTCTGGGCTCATACTGGGTGAAGCAAAATGCAATTCAGTGGAAGTCTCTGCGTCTTGCTGTGGCGATATTAATGGCTGTTTGAAAAACCCCTTTATATCTGAGTTCTGTGCAGAATGTGGCTTAATCTGATTTTTTGTTGTTCCACCTGTGGATCCTCTCTTTGTTTTCTGAGTGTGTGTACTTTTTGGTGGCATCCTTATAGAGTTTTTATCTGTTTCAAAGTAGTAGATGGAAAGCAAACAACCAAAAAAAAAAAAAAAAAAAAAAACCTTTTCCTCTCAAGAGAAGTGTATATTCCACTGATCATATATTCCATATATATATGGAATGTTGTTCTCTTGGGTAGTTGTAGGGGTCTTTCTTATAACTTTTTTAATCTGTCTGGTGGGGAGGTATCTCCCGGGTTGCACTATCTTCACCCCCAATTTAAATCCTTTTTTAGCCGTCCATTTTTCATTAGGTTAAACTTCCCCTTTTTTTCTTCTTTTTTTTTCCTTTCCCTTCAAAACTCTTTATTGTACTCTGTATTCTTTGTTAACTGTCAGCAAAGTTTATCAGATATACCAGGAATATCTTTAATGGGTATTCTGTACAGTTATGTAATTATTTAACCCTTTTACGGTGAGGTCTTTCTCTCTACAGGAGGGTTATATTTGGGTGTTTTTCTGCTGGTTTCTGTAGGTCCCACTACAGTGTAGGTCCCACTAGAGTGACGTGACGTTTATGCCCTTAATACCCTTTATTATACAGTTATTCCTTTTCAATTTTTATGTCATAACACATATCCAAAGGGAAAAAGAAAAGGGAAAAAAACGGGGTTTTTTTGTCGGTCCCCTCCGCTTTACCTTTAGTCTGTAGGGTATATGAGATAGGGTACTTATCTGCTGGTTCCGTTAGTCCTGCACAGTCACTCTAGGGATTCCCTGTGGAGACCTCCGCTTCATGTAGTCTTCACAGCGGTGGTTGCTGCAACATTGATCTGTTGTGTTACCTTTAGTCAGCACTCTGGGGACGTCTCGTTCCCATCACTGCAGATAAGAGATCGCTGGGAGCTTTTTCTGTCTCTCTTGGGATTATATCCCAGCGCTTTTCTTGGAGCCTTTTCACCGCTATTTGCGCTTACCGCCAGCCAGCAAGCTAAACTGCAGAGAGGTTGAAAAGATGTGTCCTTCAGCTGTGGTCAGAGCAGCATATCGTCGGCTTAGGGAGGGTAGGTGGGGATCATCTGTAGCTCATTGTGGTCAGCTGCAGGTGGTTTCCCAGACCTAGGAGGAGCTCCTTCGCTACACGTCCATCCTGTTCAATCCCCTTCCCCCATCCGGTCCTTGGCTTTTACCAAAAGTCTTGCTCTTCCTTTCTGCTCTGCTCCTCATTTGTTCCCTCCGGGTCATATGCTGGCTGGCTCCTCTGTATCCACAGCCCCCGTGATAGACTTTTCTATTGTGCATCCCTGGATGTAAATTAATGGATGGCTACAGCCACCATTTTTCTTTTTGGTTATCATCGGAATATCTTGATGACTGATTTTCAGATACCTGGCTGGTAACAAACTCCTGATGAAGTGAACGGTTTCACGAAACATGTCGATGTGAACCTGCTGATCGTAACTATACATTTGTATGGAGCAATTTATACTAATGTTCGAATAAGTGATATCTTTAACGTACATGTTTTGTATTGGTGCATTTTCTGGCTTTTAATTTGGTTTTAACTAGCGTTGCACAGATACCAAGCTTTGATACTAAAACCAATCCATGCAAGTCCACAGACTGTAACCACCATCTTTATGGAGAGAGATGCAGGAGGACGTCGTGCCAGGGCGTGGCAGTGTGAGACGTGACATCTGGACCGCAGAAGCTTTGGCAAGTGCTCTACCACCAGGGCAGAGGCAGGTGAGCTGGGCATTATGTGTAAAAAGTAAAATGCATCCAAAGGGCAATGGTTGATTTATGTTTGCTGGCCTAACACTACACCACCAGGGCAGAGGCACAGCAAATACGTTTATATTATAGTCACATGACACTAAAAACAGGTATCAGCTAGTACTTGAGAAAAAGTATTGGTACTTGTACTCAGTCTTAAAAAACTGGTATCGATGCATCCCTAGTTTTAATTATGGTCTATAATAAAGTATCTATTTTATTTTTTTATCGTGATCATGGATAGCGATTTCAAATATCGTTTCTTGGGGATAGAGTTGTGGTGCAGCAGATATTGTGCAGGAGTAAACCTCAATCTATTTGATATATTTGTGGCATTTTTGTATATTGACCTTCTAAAAAATCTTAGGGGCTTTAATGTTTTTGCATTTTCTTTTGAAGCGGACGTAAACCGTCGTTATTTAAAAAATAATTTTTTAAAACCTGCAAGGCAAAGTTATAATGTGCTAGATCACATCACACACTAGCACATTATATGAAACTTGCCTTAAAACGAAGCCCTCCAGCGGCGCGCAGTCACCGCTGACAAAGCTTCCACCTTCACCCAGTCTTCCTTTCGGGTTTGTGGGTTCCGATCCTTTGATTGAACGAGCCGCAATGACGTCACTCCCACGCTGGCACGCGGGAACCGCTGTTTACGGCACAGGACTCCTGAATGAAAGGCATAGTAAGCCGTTCCTTGAGAGGGCATGTGCCAGTTACATCACTGGCAACTTCACGGTGCAGGTTTAGGACGTTTACTGTACTTATAGGCAAGACTTACAATAATCTTACCTATAGGTAAAAATTGTTCATAGGAGTTTACTCCCACGTTAGGATTGTCTTGGGGTGGAGGCATTGAACCTCTGTAATTGGTGCTTTTTCTTTATTTGTATCTCTGGTGAAAAATTTTACTTTTTGCTCTCCAAAAAAAAAAAAAAAAAAAATTAAATTCTGTGCTCTGTACATCTACAACCCATTATCTTTTGTGTGTGTTAAAAGCCCCCCCTAGTGCAGACCGGCTTGCATGGGCTCACATGAGGGTCACTTTTTCAATAGAGAGATGAGGACAGTCAGGCCCATCTCCCTGTCCTCCATCACATAGACATCTGCCAATGATCGGAACAGGTTGGCAACTAAACAAGTAACCTCAAAACTGTAACTATGAAGTTTGGACAGTGCTGAGGGACTTTGTGCACAATAAAAAGGTGCTGAATTGTAGAATCATTATGTAGAATTTAGGACTACCTGCATAGGGCTTTTTTTTGGATTGGAAGAGGCCTGGAGAATATGCATTTATCCTTTAAGTCCACAAACATTAATTAAAACAAGTTACTTATTTTGGAGCAAGTCGAGAAGCTTGGAAAACGTCAACCAAATTAAAAAGATCTCATAGAGCACTCTTTCTTTTTTTTTTTTTAATAACCTTAACAAGATTTAAAAATTAAAATATTTTTACTTACTCTTCCTGCCGTAAGTCATTGACCGTTCTGTCTAGTGAGATCATGTCACTTGCAACCATGTTAAATCCAAATTCTTTAATGCTGGCTTGAACGGACTCCTTATATTCAGAGCCAAGTATGAATGGCTTTCCTCCTTCTCCGGGACCACCGACCACACCCTGGGGTTCTGGTTCTTTGGGTTCAAAATTCCCCAAGACTCCAGGACGAAGAACGGGTTCAGCATACACAAGAGTTTGTGGTTTAAAAGTGACAAACTGTCGTTGTGGCACATTCTGCTGGTTGTTCGGCTTCCCTTCAATGTGATTATGGTCATTCTGAACTTTATTCTTTCTCCTGATAGAATCGAGATCTACCTCCACACCCTCGACACGGGGCCATGGTACCACAGGCTGGAAGTCATGTTTGGAGTCAATATTTTTTTCTATTTTACCAGGCTGAGGGAGGTTGGCATTTTCTTCCTGTAAATGGGCAAAACAAAAACAAGCTCCTATCAGCAATAGCTCACTTATACTGTATCACACATAAATATGCAACTTTTATTGGTTTTAAAATAATCATTTTTAAATATATTGTAAGCTGAGGGTAATACATGCAATGATGAGAACTAACAAATTCTATTTTTACAGTCTTTTTTTTATAGTGCATTCCACTTTTACATGCACACTAATTTGTCCAACAAAATTGACAATGTCTTAAATCAGTGGTCGCCAACCAGTGGTCCACGGAGAGCCACAGCATTGTGTATATAAGGCAGCAGTGTAATGCAGAGCGTTTGGGGGGGGGGGGGGGGGTGGAGGCAGAGACCTACAGCATTGTGTGTATAAGGCAGCAGTGTGATCCAGGGGGAGGGGGGAGCAGAGAGCTGCATCATTGTGTATATAATGCCCCGTACACAGAAGCGTATTTTTCGTAAGAAAAATCTTGGAGGGTTTTTCCGGCGGAATTGCTCTCAAGCTTGGCTTGCATACACATGGTCACACAAAAGTTCGCTGAACTTTCGACCGTCAAGAACGCAGTGACGTACAACACTACGTCAAGCTGAGAAAATTAAGTTCAATGCTTCCGAGCATGCGTCAAATTGTTTCCGAGCACGCGTAGGAATTTTGCGCGTTGGAATTGCTACAGACGATCGGAATTTCCGACTGGAACTTTTTCCACCCGAAAAATTGAGAACATGCTCTCAAACTTTTGCTGGCGGAAATTCAGCCAGCAAAAGTTCGATGGAGCATACACACGGTCGCATTTTCCGACGAAAAGCTCTCATCGGTCTTTTGCTGGCCGAAATTCCGATCTTGTGTAATGTAATGTAAAATTCACATTAGCAAATTGTGAGTTTAGTGGCCCGTGAGGTCCGAAAGGTTGGCGACCACTGCCTTAACTAGAAGGGCCAATGCACACCCATGCATGTATTTTTGTGCGGTGCATTAAGCGG
The DNA here is from genome assembly GCA_028564925.1 of Lithobates sylvaticus. Classification (NCBI taxonomy): domain Eukaryota; kingdom Metazoa; phylum Chordata; class Amphibia; order Anura; family Ranidae; genus Lithobates; species Lithobates sylvaticus. Next base: position 620,738,323 of record CM053026.1, on the reverse strand, counting down.
CACATTCACTCTAAATGGGCCTTTATGTATGAAAAAGCACACTGTATATGTGTATAGCAACACGCATATTATATGTGTCACTGTGTGTTGTGTTATTTACAAGATTTTCATAAACCCACGCAGAGGGCTGAGTTTATCTGTCTGGGAGGCACACGTGGTCCATGTAGCCCCATGCAGCCAGCCTGTTAAAAGCAATGACAGAATGGATTTTCACATTTATCCCTTTGTGCAAATCTGTGCGGAAATGATGCATGGCTCTGAAAACAGACAGTGTGTAGGGAGCTGTGCATCCATTCCACTTGGATGTGCACACAGGGGTGTGCGTGAGGATCAGTGAAGATCCATGGAGCTAGAAAACCTGTGTCTCCCAGGTGGATATTCACGTCCCTCTGAACTGATGTATAGAGCTGTGCGTTCATTTGACTGAACCATAAAATATGGGTTTTACCACCTGTTACCATGCAAGCATTAGTGACATTTTTTTTTTTTAAAGTTCAAAAACACTAGCACCCCAACAGCAATATAGATTGTCCCAACGTCTGCCACTTTTGTTGGCAAGCTTGGTCTAAATGCATGCAAAATTTAAAAAGGGAACTTGCTGTATATGCTGAATATTATCATTATACGTATTACACTTCTAGGTTTATCAGAATACAGTATTTTCTGACACAGCAGTCCTTCAATAGTGTTCAGGAGGAATAATACTCTACTTTTTTTTTTTTAGTAATCACACAGTAATATTTGTAACTGAAAGTCATTTTTGATGTGACTTTTTTTGATGTGACTTTCACATTTTTACTTCGTGTCCCATATTTTGATTATTAAAATTCATAAAGAGATAAATAAATGCTCCCTCTAGTAGTCTTCTTTAGATCAGGGACATGTGATTATCAGCCATGCTTGAAGCAAATCTGTGTGCTTCACAAAGTGACTAATTGAACAAGGTTAGAATGAGCTTTCATTAAGTACCGTACTATTTCATCCAAATTCTGTCCCTCAAGTGCAACCCAGGCTCCATGTAGTGGAAATCAGACAGACGTTTTCTTAACCCAACCCTATCACCCAATACAAGCAGACTATTGGGTTGATTTACTAAAACTGGAGAGGGCGGAATCTGGTGCAGCTGTGCATGGTAGCCAATCCTCTTGTAACTTCAGCTTGTTCAATTAAGCTTTGACAAAAAAAAAAAAAAACTGGAAGCGGATTGGTTTCTATGGAGAGCTGCAGACCAGATTTTGCACTCCAGTTTTAGTAAATCAACCCCAATGCATGTGCAATGCGATATATACTAATAACTACTTTTAGAAAGTTGATATTTACGTAGCTGGCCTAGAGGAGTTTTTGGTGGTGCCAAGTCATCGAAAGTTAGATGAGAATGTGCCTTCTAACACCTTAGACCAGTGATGGCGAATCTATGGCACGCATGCCACAGCTGGCATGCAGAGCCCTCTCTGTGGGCACGCAGAAGCTCCAGGCACACAAAGGCACCTCACACTTCACTAGGACAAAGCAATCAGTGTCCCTGCACTGCCTACCTCCTCCAGATCACACACAGCACTTTGACTCAGCGGACAACTCTTTGGAGAAAGAGCTGTGGGATCAACTCACAGACTGGCAGGAAGGGTGGCCAATCACCTTCCTCGGCCTGGGAATGAACAGCCAATTGAATGGCATTGGAGAAGTGGGCGTCTGTTTGCCTGCGGGGGTCGCCTGTGTGTAGCCGCTTCGTTCCATCAGTGAGAAAGCCCAGGGATGAGCCACGCCACGTGACGTGACCATGTTCTGTGCTATGGTGGTAGCAGGAGAGGTGTGTATGGGCAGAGGGAGCAAGACAAGCTACATGAGTGTCAGTGCACCACTGCCGTACCACAGCAGAGAGGGGAAGGGGTGGTGAGTTGCAGAAGGGGGACCAGATGTGTGATGGAAGAGGGAAGTGTGCCATGAGCTGCATGGAGGGGTGTGATGTATGGTGAGGTGTGCTATGAGTTACATGGCGATGTATAATGTGCTGTAGCTGACTGATGTGATGTGACTGGACAACAGAGGTGTGAGCTGAAGGCCAATACATAATATGTGCTAAAAGTTTACAGTGTGCTGGAGATGTGCGATGTGCTAGATGGCGATGAATGTTGGCACTTTAAAATAAATAAGTTGGTTTTATGTTGCAGTTTGGGCACTTGGGCTCAGAAACGTTTGCCATCACTGCCTTAGACTGTAAACCACCAGGTTGTTAGTTTAAATGAAAACAGTATATGTAGCCAGGCTATGGACATTCAAATATTTCAATACTCCCAACAAACAGTACATGAGCTGTAAAACAAAATCTCAGAGCACTGTGGCTGCATGCACTGTGGAGAAATGAATTCTTAAAAGTTCACAGCATAAGCACTGACTGATTAAATTGTTCTCTCAGACTCTCTCCATTTCCCCCTCTCCCATCAATGACATGGCGGTTTTCCAATCTCTAATGTAAACAAAGACCAGATGCTCAGGGATGGGAAAGCAGAGTGAGCTGTACTGCTCAGAGAATAAGTTGAAGGACTTCAGTGCTTATATATTGTGAACTTTGAGGACAAACTGCTCCACAGTGCCTTTAGCTACAAAGGTCAGTGAGTGTTTTTTAAAGGTCATTGACTGCTTGTTAAGAATATGTGAACACTGTAATCTATATAGTGTGCCAATAGATTCACTTTGGGTGTAAATAGGCAGTTTTTTTTTTTTTTTTTTTTTTGCAGCATTTTCACATTCAATAAAAAAAAAATTGATTCTTTTTTTTAGGGTGGAACATGTAACGTTTTACCAGTGCTGCAGCCGCCACCAGAATATCACTGGATTATACATATTTGAAAGTTGTCCGTCTCGGGATTTAAGAACTACTTTGCAGCAAATAGATATACGAGTGCTAGTAGATTAAAAAAACACACCAAACACAGTGGTATGATTTGTTATGGTTTCCTACCAATAGTAAAACTACTATGTACAGTATGAATGATCATCATACTTGAAATTTGTACACAACCAAGTACTGAGGTATGTACTCCAGGACACAGACCTTCCAATTCATCAAGCGGTCATAACAAGTGGCCTCTCAAGCATAATCACATCCCAAGTTAAGTGCTGTTGTAGCTTTAGGAAGAAGACCTATACACCTGCTCCTATGAATAGGTTTTCTTTCAATGGTAGTGACATCAGCCAACAGTTTTCTTAGTGGCTGATCGATCAAGAATGGACCCTCCTGGCAAATGACAGCTCTTGTAACAAATGACAAAGCTTGCACAAACACTCAATAGTTGTAGACAATTGTGCTGCTACAAAATATTCCTACATCTATTCTACCTTCTTACAGCATAACAAGCGGTATGATTACGTCTCACAAAACCAGTGATCGGTCTTAGGTGGGTAGTAGAAATGATCAGTCATGCTCCGATGTGTCTGAGAAGCTAGTAAAGCAAACCCCTAAATAGTTTCTAGACATATCTGTGGGAATGTGACTCTGATATTTTCTTCTATGTTTAGCATCAAGCAGCAGATGGCATTCACAGTACATTTACATTAGACAATGCAGAAAGGTCAAGCATATTGCAAAGAAGGTGTTCTGTAATGTATGGTATTTTAAAAGGAAGCATTAGAGCTGATAGTAAATGTACTGAAAAGGCCAGAGTTGTCTTTCTAGTTGGCCTTAGGGTTGACATGTCACCAATGCTCTACTTTACACTGTTAAAGCCTCCATAGATGCAGACATTTATGTTATTTTGCTGCTCAGATTTTTAAAAATGAAAAGAATGCAATGTCCTGAGATCATAGCCCATCCAGCTACACAATAACATTAGAAAAAGATTTTATGTAAAGGCCAATGCCACAAAAAAAAAGAAAAAATGTCAGTTTTACAAGGTTGCTGGCTTATTACATCTCTCATGGTGAGGTCTTCGCACCAGAATTTCCCAAATGCTTTGGCCACTACACATCCAAATGATGGCGTTACACTTCCCTAATGGATTCAGCAAGTTCAGACATGCACTATATAACCAAAAGTATTGGGATGCCTGCCCTTACACACACACGAACTTTAAAACTACTGCAATATTGGTTATCTAGAAGGATATACATGCCTCCTGCATGTATACTGATCTGTCAAATGTCTCCCCTCTGTCTGCTATGAGACCCGAAAAACTGCAGATTTTGTGGGTGGGTCTGTTTTTCAGGGCTCAGTGGGTGGAGTCGTGATGTCAGACTCTCCGCCCACCTCTACACTCCCCTTATCAACATGTATTTTCTCCTGTGTATTTCTTACACTGAACTTCTGCTATGATCACTAACATCCAGTCAAAACCCAGAAAAGTCCCCACATGACTTCAGCATGCCAAATCATGCTGAGGTGTGGAACAGCCAATCCTTGCAGAGCTGCTGAAAAAAGGAGTGGGGGTGGGAATTAAAAAATAATGCATGTCTTAGGCTAGTGCACGAGATATGTAAATCACCTGTCAATCACAGCAAGGAGGGAAGAAGGACAAAGTTTTCACAGTTTGTCCGTTTTATTTCACTGACAAAAAGATATGAGGATTGCTCAGAGCTGGATTAACTCTTTGTGGCAAGACTGGGCACAGCTGATCTGAAATCCCACACTCTATATTGTGCCAGACAAAAAAAAAAAAAAATGTTTTTCGGGTTTACATCCACTTTAATTGCATCCCTGTCTTAGTCTGTAGGGTTCAATATTGAGTTGGCCCACCCTTTGCAGCTATAACAGCTTCATCTCTTCTGGGAAGGCTGTCCACAAGGTTTAAGAGTGTGTCTATGGGAATGTTTGACCAGTCTTCCAGAAGCGCATTTTTGAGGTCAGGCACTGATGTGGGCAAGAAGGCCTGGCCCACAGTCTCTGCTATAATTCATTCTAAAAGGTGTTCTGCTGGGTTGAGGTCAGGACTCTGTGCAGGTCAGTCAAGTTCCTCCACCCCAAACTCGCTCATCCATGTCTTTATGGACCTTGCTGTGTGCACTGGTCCAAATCATTTGGGAAAGGGGGGATTATGGTGTGGGATTGTTTTTCAGGGGTTGGGCTTGGCCCCTTAGTTCCAGTGAAGGGAACTCTTAAGGCTTCAGTATACCAAGACATGTTGGACAATTTCATGCTCCCAACTTCGTGGGAACAGTTTGGGGATGGCCCCGCCCCTTTCCTGTTCCAACAGGACTGCTCACCAGTGCATAAAGCAAGGTGACATCATTAACCTAATATGGGCACATGGCCATGATGTCACAAGCATCCCCGTCACTTTGTTTATATGCAACAGTGGGGCAAGGAAACTCCCGGATCACACCAGATGCAGTCCAGTGCATTTTTTTTTATCAGGTTCGGTCCCTTGACGGTGCTCCTGGCCCCTCCCTCCTGCCACATGCCCCCAGAGCAAGCACATTGCAATGGGGGCACCCAAACAGGCTCACTGCCGCTCCATTCACACACACACAGCTGCGGCTCGGCCCCACACCCTGTCTACCCTTATCGGCTCACTGGCTGGGATTGATAGCAAATGGCTCCCGCTGCTGTCTCAGCCAATAAGGAGGGTGAATCCCCAGAGAGCCGAGGCTCTCGTGCACATTGTTGGATCACAATAGGGCTCAGGTAAGTATTAGGGGGGCTGCTGCACACAGGTTTTTTTACCTTCATGCATCAAATGCATGAAGGTAAAAACCTCAAGACTTGTGAACCACTTTAAAGTGGAAGTAAACCCCCCTATCGTTTTCAGCCAAGGAAGCTGCCATCTTTGCCTCTGTTTAATCTTCAACTGCCACAGTGCTGCACATGTGATCCGTTATGACACCAGCCATTGGATGGTTTGACTGTTTGGTTGAGAGCACAGTTTTTTAAACTGTTAAATCGATGGGTTTACTTCCGCTTTAAGGGCTGGTTCACACCACATGCAGGTCAGTGCATTTTTTTTTTTTTTTTTTTACATAAAAAATGCATGGAGAGTAGGTTACATGTATTTCAATGGCAAAGCCATTTCAGTGCATTCCAGTAGTCAACAGAATTAGAACATTATGCATTTTTTCTGCAAGGAACTACACTGGAACGCAGCAAAATGCATCAAAAACACAACAGAGCACATTAAAACGCATCAAAAACTCACTGGAATGCATTACAAAAGAAAAAAACATAGGAAACTTGGGGGAAAAAAAACAAAAAACAAAAAAAAAAAACAAACATACTGAAATGCATGGAAAATGGCTCAAAATGTGCATGCAGAAATGCTTCCGGACTGCAATCCTGTGTTGTGAACTGGCCCCAAGGGTGTACACCTGCTTCACAATAGAGGGTATAATTGTAGGTAGTTGATGCCTATTGTGCCCATTGAAGTCCTTCTCAATGTCAACTAAAGGGCTAGGGGGCAAAGCTACTACATTGCCTAGGACCATATTCTGCCTTAATCTGTCTGTGTCCAATACATTAAGTACTTTTATGTAAAAAATTCTGTCTTGCTTAATTTTACACATCAACAGATAAAACATACAACTAAGGTAGTCTTCTTTAATAATACATCCTACTCTGCATAGAAACCTTCCAAGTACACTTTGAAAATGGTAATACCTGATTCTTTGAAATGTAAATTGTATTAAATGATAGAAGATCGAATATAAGGTATTGAAACGCAAGACGTGCGATGATCAGTATCCTCAGGGTAAGTATTGTACATGCTCCTTTGTAACAATAGCTTAGTATCACTCATGAGCCAGGCCTGGGGGGGAATTGTAGTATCACGGAATAGTTAATAACTCAGACAATGACCCTTGCACAGAGTGTGTTTGATCGACAAGCCTCTGTGCGGAATTGTGATACTAAGCTCTTAAGTATTCATTTAAACACACCCAACTGTGCAGTCGTGAGGAAATGTTTGAACGACTTGAGTATAGTTAAGCACAAAGCAATTGATCTGAGCACCTAAAGAGGAGTTGAACAAAGTGCAATTATTTCTAGATTGTGGCAGGTCTCTGATGAGTACCCTTTGCTCACTGAAAACCAGAAAAATGCTTATTAAAAAATTCACTTGACTCCTAACAGCCTTGATTAGTATTAAACGAGGGAGTCCTGTCTATGGCACGTGTCCCAAATTCCAAAACAAATGACACTCCACAATGCAAAGACAGTGATGTACGTTTAATGGGAAAAAAATGGTGGCAGCTTCATTTAGGGGGTATTGACTTTGTGGCATCAATTCTTTTTCAGGGGAGTGCATATACAAAGTTGGCACAAGCAGCAGGAATACACACTAATCCAAACCGAAAAAAAAAAAAAAAAAGACAAAAATGTCCAAAGCGCTTAAATTGTTGACCATATTTACAAATGGCAGCGCCTTACTACTACAGTACATTGAGACGTGGTTTTCCCCCTAGGACAGCAAGCGTGTCAGTTGCAGGCTCACCAGGTGAAAATAAATAAAAAGCCTAACAAAAGAAAAAGATAACAATGCAGTCACCACATCAAAGAATAGGTAAGCTGCTATTTTGTCCAGGACCCCTTAAGAGGAAACTCAGACTTAAAGGGTTGACCTCTGATAAAGCCAGATGTAGCCAACGAAACCAGTTAGCACTTACCAGTTAGTACCTGCATACACCCCCACCCCCCCCCCCCCCAACCCCCCCCCCCATGACCCGCCAGATTACGAGTTAAGGTGGAATATGGTATAGACAATGTTCACAACTGGTCATATATTGCATTAATGGTGGGTGTGAGTATCTATATGATGTGAGGATTCTGGTGCAATTTATGGACACTCAACACTAAGTGATACCATGTGATTGTGATCCATGAATTAGGGAACCCGTTGTCTGAGCAGTGACTTTATTATTGGATACTCACCAAACTGTTGCATTATATGCCAAGGGAATCAACATATTGGTACTGAGTGATGTGAGTGGGTAAGTGATGATATAAGAACAGTGAAGCTTAGCTTGTGGTCCAGAATTGAGGTTGAGATCTCACCTCCCACAATGCATAAAGTTTGATATCTATGGATGGACGATATGATGGCTATAGCAGCTAAGGGAGCAAAGTAGAAGCTGAGAATTACAGGTCAGTGAGTTTAACATCGGTTGTAGTCATGGAATCACTCCTAAAACTAAGGATTATTGATCACTTAAAAAAAAAAAAACTTGCTGGACCCAATACAGCATGGCTTTACTGAAGGCAGATCATGTCAGACTAACCTGATTAAACTTTTTCACTACATCACTAATGTGTTGGACCAGGGTGGTGCTGGAGACACCACAACAACAGTTAAAAACACAGGAAGTAAATAAGGGCTTTACGAAATACTTCTACCCATAAATGGCACTGACTCGCCATATATTTCTCCAAGGTGACAACCTCAAAACTCTACCAACTAGCATAGCCAAACAAAAAGGAGTAAAGGCCTAAGGGACCTACCTGCAGTTTTCATAAAAAGGATAACTGCAGTACCCCCCTTTAAAACATGGGCTACTTTATTCAAAATTACAAAAAAAGTTAAAAATTCATAAACAAACCACCAGCACTCACAAACAATGTATAAAAGCATGTAATCAGTATCTCAAAGCTTGCGACCGTATCTGACCTTACTAGCTCCCTTACTAACTACCTCTGTCACTAACTTGCGAGGATCTCTCCTTCCCGGGAACACCGCGGGAGCTAGTAAGGTCAGATGCGGTCGCAAGCTTTGAGATACTGATTACATGCTTTTATACATTGTTTGTGAGTACTTTGCCTACAAGTTTTTGGATTGATTTAAATAAATGAGTTGGACGGGATTACGCTATGTGGCTTTTTCTTTTGTCTGATTACATGCTGAACGTTGTGGTATGAGGCGGTTCAATCTACATTGGCGATAAGCTTGCAAACCAGCTGAGTCTGGTAAGTGCATTACCTATAGGGATCTGCACAGAAGGTGTGGTGAAGGAAGAATTGTTTCACGTGTGAATCGCCTTTCAATTCTGACTTCTGCGCGTTTGGCACTGTCACTTTAAATTAACTTTTTTAATTGTCAATGAAATTTACGAGATACAAATGAAGATTTATTTTTTGGATCTAACATTTTTGTATAACTATTTATCTCATATTGGTGATTTTATTCCAGAAATTCTTTAGTTTTAAAATGTATGCGCTGCTAATGTCTATGTTAATGATATTCCTTTGAATGATTTTCCCCATGACATATTTTTTTTGAATAATGGCTGTGTGTTGTTATTTTGAGGGGACAGCACATTTACACTGTTATTCAAGCTGTACAATTTCTTCAGTGTTGTCACATGAAAAGATATAATAAAACATTTCCAAAAATGTGAGGGTTTCACTCAATTTTGGGAGATACTGTACATCCATGTCATTAAGAACTATTTATAATTTAAAGAAGAACAAGGAGTCCTGGATTTAATGGTTTGGCCCCTGCAAAGCCTTGATCTCAACATCATGGAGTCTGTCTGGGATTACATGAAGAGACATAAGGATTTGAGGCATGAGCTGATGGCTCGGTTCTCACAGATCCCTGAGAGGAGAGCTTCTGACTGTCAGTCAGTGTCTCTCCTCTCAGGGATCTGTGAGAACCGAGCCATCAGAGATGTTCGATGGCTCGGTTCTCAGCGCAGAGACGCCGGGGGACAGCTGTAGCATCGTTCTGATGCTGCATCCACCTAGGCAAGTATAAATATCCACTTTAAAACCTATTAGGGCTCATTAAAACTGACTTAAACCCACATTAACCGCTTCAGCCCCTGACGATTTTACCCCCTTCCTGACTAGAACACTTTTTGCGATTGGCACTGTGTCGCTTTTACTGACAATTGCGCGGTCGTGTAGCGTTTTCAAAAATTGTCGCTCTATTTTTATTTACAGCACAAAAAATAAAAACTGCAGAGGTGATCAAATACCACCAAAATAAAGCTCTATTTGTGGGGAAAAAAGGACGGCAATTTTGTTTAGGAGAACAACCGCACAATTGTCAGTTAAAGTGACGCAGTGCCGAGTCGCAAAATGTGCTCTGGTTTTTGGCCAGCCAAATGGTCTGGGGCTTAAGTGGTTAAAGCCTCTCAAAAGCACCACTAAAGCGACATGGGGTATAATTTTCGAAGCAAAGCAAAAGCAAGGTGTTAACAGGACTGCAAGCTAACCGTTTTATTTAGGGACAGGGGCTTTGACTGGCGTTCAGAGAGCTTTAACAAAAGCCTGTCCAAAGTCTTGATTTAAGGCAAGTGAGCCCAATGTCCGATCGGACCATGTTGTCTGAAAATCCGGCCGTGTGTGGGCTCCATCTGACTTTTTCCGTCGGATCCTGCTCTCAAATTTTCCGACAACAAAATCCCATCTGACTTTTTCCGATCGTGTGTCGAGAATTCCGACGGACAAAGTGCCACGCACGCACAGATCAAATTATGAGACCAAAGCTATTGGCTACTAGCCTCTACGTAGTTCCGTCGTACGCAACGAACGTCACCACGTTCAGAATGATCGGATTTTCCGACAAATTTGTCGGACCGTGTGTATGCAACACCAGTGTCGGACAAAATCTGTCGGAAAAATTCAGACGGATTTGGTGGTTGGAATTTCCGACTGTGTGTACGGGGCTTTAGTGACTGAGTTTCCATATATTTTAGGGGCAAGGCACCAAGTGATTTGCATTTCTGCACTATATAGTTCACTTTATACTATTTTTATTATCTGCTCCTTCAGATTAGGCGCCCCGTCACGGAAGTGACGTTGCGTCATGGCCATCTTGGTTCCCCCCCCGCTACAGTCTGAAGTTGCCAAGCGGACATCTTTTTACACCCACAGAAATCTTGCATTTCACACTTATTTTTACCACTAAACTGAGCTTATATAGTGAAATACATTATTTAGAAGTCTGTGACACTGTTTTGATGTTGAATTTTAAAAGCAGCGACAAGCCTCCTGATCTCACACGTTTTCTAATCTGACAGAAGACCGCTACTTTTGAAATTCAACATCAAAATAGTGTCACGGACTTCTAAATACTGTATTTCATGATATAAGCTCAGTTTACTGGTAAAAAAAAAAAATGTGTAAAATGCAAGATTCCGGTGGGTGTAAAAAGGCGACTTCAAACTGCGGCTGAGTGTGCCATGATGAGCGGGGTGTACCATGATGGCCGTGACGGAACGTCACATGGATTTGACGGGTCGCCTAATCTGACGGAACAAAAGCAAAGTTCATATATAAAGTTCACTAAATTGAAAAGTGGACCATCTGAGCTTTAAAATCTCGGTTCTAAAAACATAAAAAAAGAAAAAAACACCTTAAAATTGTACTAAATGTTTATATATTTTCTGTTCTTTTCACATTCTGGAAAGTAAATTGCTTTGAAAGGGATTAAAGAAAAGCAGGGAACCCAAAGTACACAAGGAGGTTTGAGAACATAAAAATAACCGGTCAGAGCCTTCAAATGCAAAACCACTTTGCAGTTTAAGCTTTAAGAAGGCCGCCCAGGACAATTTTATGAGCTCCGGTGTGCACAAAAAGCTTCCATACATCTTTTTTCCACCTGCACTGTTCTATTTATAGGTTCAACTGAAAACATTTTATTGCAGACAATAATCAAGACCAACTGCAGCGAGCGGGAGGAGGGCCTAAGAATTCCGAACATGATGCTATCTAAGATCTGCACAGTGCATGGAAGACAGTCTTAATTAAACTTGGGGGAAATTAAAGCGCATGTTAAAAATTCTGAAATGATAAATATTTAAAGAACAGGACGCAGAGTTAACACAAATTAGTTTTTAAAGCATCTTACTTATCAGAGGTGTTAATATTAATTAAACAAGGATTTTATTATTGCATTGTCTAGCTAATGAAGGACATGACTTCACTCGGAGCCACTGCTGTTCCCTCTATCGTTCATGATCAAAGCTAATCAACTGAAAAAAATAAAGATGGGAATGTGGAATTCCAAACCATTTACTTTATTTTATGATCAGTTGTCAGATTATCTGTATTCACACAACAGTGTTACAGAGTGAAGCATTATCGATTAACGTGTGGTATAAAACATTACTGAAATGTACAGGCGTGTTGTTTTTTTTGTATTGGAGTTTCCCCCTTGGGGGTCTGGAAGGCAATTCCGCAGAGATTTTTATTCTCATCTTAAGCAGAAAGATAGGGGTAAGGCTTGGAATACGAAAATGCACTTTGAGGGTTGAAGCTTTGTGCTAAGGAAACAAGAGGCTACTATATACACTATCTGGTACATAAATTGGTTTATCTGACGCCTTCTTTAACCACTTGCTTACTGGGCACTTAAACCCCCCTCCTGCCCAGACCAATTTTCAGCTTTCAGCGCTGACGCACTTTGAATGACAATTGCGCGGTCATACAACACTGTACCCAAATTACATTTTTATCATTTTTTTACCACAAATAGAGCTTTCTTGTGGTGGTATTTAATCATAGCTTAGGTTTTTATTTTTTGCTAAACAAAAAAAGATGGAAAATTTTGAAAAAAATAAATAAATCATGTTTAATAGTTTGTTATAAAAATTTTGCAAACAGGTATTTTTTCTACTTCATTGATATGCGCTGATGAGGCGGCATTGGTGGGCACTGATAGGCTGCACTGGTGGGCACTGATAGGCTGCACTGATGGGCACAGATAAGGTGGCACTGATGGGGACAGATAAGTCGGTACTGATGGGCCCTGATGGGTGGCACGGATGGGCACAGATAAGATGGCACTGATGGGCCCTGAAAGTTGGCACTGATAGTTGGCACTGATGGGCACTGGTAGGTGACACTGATGTGCAGCATCGTTCAGGCACTTATTGTGGGCACTGACAGGTGGCACTGACAGGTGGCGCTGACAGGTGGCACAGGTGGGCACCGTGGAGCCAGGGCACATCGCAGTGATCGGAACTCATGTCCCTCTCACTGCCGCCGGTGATCAGCTTTTTTTTTTATATATATCATATTTATATGACGTCGTCCCGGCAATATAGATCCGCGCTGTAGCCGTCATTCCTCTCAGGAGGTTAAAAGGGTATTTAATGAAATGCAAAAATGCTTTTTACATTTTTTTAAAGTGTTTAGCATATTTTTGGGACTCTGGGCTGCCCCAGTGGATGACCTTGTCATTTCAGAAGACAAGTTAAGCCCTTTTCACACGGGCTTTTCGATCAGGTCCGCCTGTCAGTTTTTCAGGTGGACCTGATCGGATACTCTATTCACTTCTATGCAGCGGTGGATGTCAGCGGTGACATGTCCGCTGAAACCTCGCTGTTATCCGATACGGTCTGTGAAATCCAGACGAATAGTGACCCTATTTTCTATCCGTCTGGAGGATTAGATGGGATCAAATGAAAATGGACAGGCAGTCCGTTTTCATCCGATCTCCCCATAGAGGAGAGCGGGGCTAAGACAGGTCCATCTGAACAGAGCAGAGATGGACCTATCATCTGCCTGCTCGGGTGGGGAGGGGGGGTTAGTGAATCGATCCCCCGCTGAGCAAGCAGAGTCCGTCAAACAAACAGACAAGCCCGTGTGAAAGGGCCCTTCGTGGAGACTGGAAAATCCTGGATGCAGCAGCCTACTAAGACTGACGGATGGCACCCACCATGTAATACGCTGACAGACTACATTTGCACCATCCATTAAAATCTACCTTCTATAGCAGGGGTGTCACTCAATTTCATTGTAGGCCGCATCAACATTATGGTTGCCCTCAATGGCGCGGTTGTATCTGTAAGACTAGATGTCCAGAGCACCTCACTCCCCCTTACATCAAGTGCCTCCTCCACCATCAGAAGTCATCGCCCTGATATCACAGTGCACCCCCTTTACCTTGTGCTGCTGGGAAGAAGCTGGGGTGAAGCTGGGAGGCAGAAAGTGCAGGGTCTGGAGTAGAACCAGAGGAGGGCTGGAGTCTGCTGAATTCTCAGACCAGGGGGAGGCAGAGATGAGGGGTTACTGTGGCTGCACAGAATCTGTTGAAGGAGTCCTCCTCTCTGCTGCCGACTGCTGAGACGAGGAAAGGGGTGAGGAGCAGGGTCAAGCCTCTCCAAGGTTGCAAGGAGAAGAAGCGTAGGATTTCTGTCCTTTCTGCTGTTGACTGCTGAGAAAAGGTGGGGGCAGAGACAAGGGGGTTGCCACAGCTACAGAAGAGGTGCAAGGGCCACATGAAATGGCCTGGAGGGCCAGATTCAGCCCGTGGGCCTGGTGTTTGACACGTGTTCTATAGGAATGAATGGCAACACTCATTAAACACAGCATATAAGATTACATGTGAAACAGAAAGTTATAAAATGTAGCATAAGAAATCAAGAGCCTCCACAAACCATCACTGATTGTAGGGCATTCCTACTGTAAGATGTCATCCGAAGTCTTCCAATGCACAAGGACATAAAGCAGCTCAGATTAAGCAAAGAAACAGCATTGCTGTGAATTACGTAGGGATTACATCATTTTTATATGGACTACAAAGCTCTAATAGATGAGTGTTTACTTAGTATTTCAGGTGTTTAGGGCAGCCTTTTTTAACCAAGGTGTCCAGGCAACCTGTAGTGCCTCCAGACTTCTTCAGGGACGTATTGGCAAAATGCCTAAAAATTGCCCAAAACTTGTATGCAAGCCAGGGGTAGATCAAGCCACAGGTATTCATTGTTCTGGTGTTGTAACAACCAATGACATTGTCGGTTGATAAGGAGGAGGTCGGGCGCTTGCACAGCATCCTTGATTGTCCCTCCCCTGCCCCGCTCCGTCAGCACTAGTCAGTACCAGTGTGCAAAGATGCATTACCTGTGGAAGAATAAATGGCCTCTATTGTTGGGTGCCCTACATGTGTGGATGTTGCTGCCTTATGTAAAACTGTTAGTTTATACATTTTGTAATGGGGTGCCTTAAGATTGTGCAGGAATTTAAAGAGTGCTTTGACTGAGTATAGGTTGAGAAACACCGGTTTAGAGCATAGTGTGCCCACTGTGGACTATGGAGTTTTATTCACCACATGGTTTCCAAGACTTCCATGGAAAGTACGGCGAGTGAAGAAGATTGATGAGGTTTGGGTTGAGCAGGGGCAGGACAAATGTGGGGCTATATATAAACTGCTTCTTCTAGACAGGCCTGACAAAGAATTTGATTAATCCTGCATTGGACGTTCTTCCACTCAATGCTGCCATCAGGGTGGTAAAGGGATTACTCCAGAGAGCATAAAGCTATCAGGATAGGCATCTGGCTAACCAGAATTTACAGCAACTGTCATGTTGAGGAAAGAAGGATGATGTCAGTTGCAGAATAGATAAGGATGGAGCCACTGACAAGAGAAGGATGCTTTCAAACAGCAAATACATACATAGTGGTAGGTCAAGCTGACAATTTATTAGATAATCTGACCTTTAGTTCAACAGGGAGGGATTCTAATATCTTTTTAACCTGACAAGAAGGTTTAAATGTACACTTGTATGTAAATATAAATAGCAAAACTGTTGAACTCGGAGAGCTTGTCATTATAAGGCATCTTAGATATGGAAGAAGAAAAAAGCTATATGGCGTTCTTTGCATAACATAGTGTATGTGCCTGTTCTTACACTAGGAGGAGTGCCACCTCACCACCTGATTCAGGGTGGAAACCCTATAAAAGAATCCATATTTTCGGGTATGGGGGAACACATGCCACCAATCCCCTGAATTCTTCAGTGCACCCCTCAGTTCTCAAGCAACTAGTTGCCAAGCTTAATTGCGGACAAGTGGGGGTGGGAGCATAGTAAACCTTGAATATGTATCAACTTTAACAAAGCTGATCATTTGCAAAGGGATTCCAGAGGTGTCTAGCCACAAATCAGTTGCCGGAACAGAAAGAGCTACTCCATATAGAACTGGTTTAAAACCCAAATCCTGGAGACTTATACATTTTCAAAAATGCAGCTCAATTCTGCTACTAGATATATTTAGTCTTCCAGGATGAATGACAACCCAGAAGACACATTGTGAGTGCGGGGAGTCACCACAGCACCCTGCCATTACTGTGTAATGATGAAGATATCAGGTCAGCACCACTCTATGGATCATTGTGGAGTGTGCACCACACCGAGAAGATCCAAAGAGTAAGAGGACCCCAACACGACCAGCCCGAGGACATCAGGAAAACGTATTTAAAAAAAGCATAAAAACAAAACATTCCCCATCAAGCGGCCTAAAGGGGGAGTTGATTGGTGGGTGGGGGCCAGAGCCCAGAGTTGGGCCTTAAACTAGTTGTGGCTATTGATAGCCAGGGAGGCAAAATTTTTAAAAAATTCTCTTTTAGGCTGGGTTCACACGTATGGATCCCCACATCCAATTCGCATGACAGGAGAGTGTGACCGGCTCTCAATGGAGTCGGTTCACACATCTCCAGGAAGGCCGCAGAGCGTACAGCAGAAGGGTCCTGTGAGCCTTTGGTTACATTTTAGGTCCCAATTCAGGCAAAAATTTGGACCCATTATGGAGAACAGAAATGCACCAGACCCCCTGCTGTGCCCTGCGGCAGCACATAGTGTGAACCCAGCCTTAAAGTAAACTCTGGACAATTAAAACTGAGCAGGTGATACATTACAGAAGAAGAAGTCAAAATTCTTTGAGAACCGCACATCAAAATAGTCAGTAGACCCAAAAATGTATGCAGATAAAGTTCTTTACAAATCTAAAAAAGACAAGCTTAGTCCTGCCTTTTCCTCTTCCCAATCCTCTCTATTGGTCACTGAGCATAGCCATCAAAGTAAAGAGCCAATAGGGTGGCTCAGGAGGCAGAAGCAGTAGGGCCAGGCTAGCTGCCTACATTTCTTGATCTTGAAGATCAACAGTTGTCAGATTAAATTTTAATATAGATAGGATTTTAAATCAATCAAAATATGAACTTTAAATTAGAATGCTTCAACAAGTAATATTATTATTATTATTATTATTCATATTAATATTCTTATTAATAATATTATTATTTTTTCTCTCGCTGGTAGGGAAAACCTAGACTTCTACACTAAGCTCTAAAACACAAAAGAAAACGATTTTACTTTCTAACAGTCACGGAAATTGAACACCTTTTCTTTCTGACTTCAGTTAAAAAAATAAATCAAATAGGTCAATACTAGGATCAAATCTGTAAAGCACCGAGCTTAGCAGGAGTAAAAGATGTCAGCGCACTGAACGTCTTCATGTAGAATCTGCGGAAAGCTTGATGTGGCCACACAGATTTCAGAGACACAGTTTGTCAGCATACAGCAGACAATCACCAGTGTAAAGGACACAGTATTGTTCTGGATCTACATTCTCACACTACGCTCACCTCGGGCAGCTAGCTTCTTGACAAGAGAAAAATTTTATAAAAATAGAAAAAAAAATTACGACAATGAATAAAATAGTCAAGCTTCTGATAAATGGACAAAATCATTCCTCATGCACTTTAAGGCCTAATATAAATCGTCAGATTTTAAATCCTTTAGGGAAATAGAAAAATCAGTTTTATAAACAATATTTTTGCTACAAAAAGTAAATATTAAATACAATTAGAAATAAATTGTGTAAATTCAAAATGATACAACCAATAATAAAATGAGGTTACTCAATTTTATAATAAATATGAACAGGAATAAAGAGTTGATCGTTCACATATTTCAGTCACACGTTTTGTATTTAAGGCTTTAAGACGAATATACGGGAAAGATTTTTTGTCTAAGTATGGAAAGACTGGGAAGAATGAATTTTTCTGCCCTTGGGACTGACATACGTGAGCAGCATTTGTGTTTTACGATTCCTTACACCAAGTAAGCTGGCATCACTAAGCTGGCATTACATGAACAAGTTCTTCAACATCACTAAGCACTCATGTGTACTGAGACATTCGATTCAACATATGTTGTGTCTAGGGAGCAATCTGATGGAGGAAGGCTTATTACATCACCAAGCACAAAGTTACTTACAATCTCAATAGTAATTTCAGAAAGGACCAACAGGGTTTCCCACACCATTCCACAGTATGAATGTGGGATCCATTCTACTAAAAAAATAAATAACTGAACCAATTTATTTTAAACTTAAGTAATCACAAAAAGCTAAATATAAGCACGAAAAATAAAAAAATAGAAAAAAGAAAAAGAAGACCTGCATGGGTGCTCAACCTGTGGCCCTTCAGCTGTTGCGGAACTACAAAGTGCCATCATGTCTCAGCCTTTGGGAGTCATGCTTGTAAGTGTCAGCTTTGCAATGCGTAATGGGACTTGTAGTTCCGCAACAGCTGGAGGGCCACAGGTTGAGAACCCATGCTTAAAGCAGGTTATACAATGCTTGTGCTGTGTAATTTGGCCCCCTGCATCACCTGAAATACCTGATTGATCCTGCCTGGTTCTGCTCTCCCCCCTGTAAACTGACCACGGTTTATCGTGGCTGCCGAGTCCTGACACCGTGGTCAGTTTACGTGCCTCCATCATCCGCAGCTCTCCTCTGTCCTCCTCATCCTCCTCCTCCCCTCCCTGCCTGTCAGCTCTTACCAGTGCCGCTCTGCTCCCCTCCCCGATTCTACAAAACTATGTGATGTTAATAAAATAGCCTCTGTTAGACAACACAGTGTCTGTGCTCTACAAAAAATATGCTGATTTCTACCTTATATCAGTGTCTCCCGGCGCTCACTTGGCTTCTTAGCTCTCTCCTTCCAGCTGACTTTAGCATGAGTTCTCAGCCCCTCCCGTTGTAGCTGTCAGCCTGGGAGAGGGGAGTCCCGAGGAGTCACGCAAGACGCTCTGATATAAAGGTAGAAATCAGCATATTTTTTATAAAGCAAACATTGGGGCACATGCTGTTATCCAACAGAGGCTATTGTATTAAGATCACATAGTGGCTTTACAACCACTTTAAAACACTACCAACATTCTTTGTTTTACAAATAATCATTTACTATCTGACAAAGAATACCCAAAGCACTATAAGTTAGCAAAGTACAGGATATGTAGCTTCTTTTAAAGCATCATGCACACAATTTCCTCCTGAGAGCAGCATTAAAAAAATAAAAATAAAAGCTTGACGCTTGTAAAAGTGTGTAACGCATTTACCTGCATCAATTGTTCGGGTGTTACTTTGTTTCATTGCCCATTGAAATGAATTAATGCTGAAGCGCTAAACGCGGCTAGCTTTAACAAGCATTTAAATGCATTTAAAAAACGTCAAGTGTTTATGCCCAAACTCTTGGACGTAGTGCGGTTTTATTTCTGCCTCTAAACTCTCCCACCACTTAACGCTGCTAAAAGCCTATGTGTGTAAATTTTGCCTTACACTGTTAAACTCTGTAAATAAAAGGCTCTCTCTACAGTGGTAGGGAAAGAGCAACAGAAAAGCATCTTTGAACTGTATTTATTTTTCAAATTTATATTTGTATAGTCCTTCCTCCATGGGGACTCGAAGCACTTTATCTGCTGTCGAAGAAGATGGTGAAAGAGCCATCTTGGGCATGTGGAGTTTAGGGTGTATACAGCGCTCCCTCACCGTCTCAAAGATGCTGCTTGCAGGACTTTTTTTTCCCCTCCTGCAAATGCACCGCCCCAGTGTGAAAGCACTCAGGCTTTCACACTGGGAAGGCTTAAGAGGCGCTTTTCAGGCGCTTTACCGGCGCTATTTTTAGCTCTAAAACGCCCGGAAAGCACCTCAGTGTGAAAGTAGCCTAAAGGGTCTTGGTCATCCATTCTGAAAATTTTCCAGCACATTGAAACCTGAAATTCTATTGTTTTCAATAAAGTCTGCAACACACACTACGTGTTTTGGGGTAGTACAGGGGTCTCCAATCCCTGGTGTAGTACATTGAAAAAAAAAAAAAATGACATTCAAGTCAACTTGATGGGTTTCCAAAAACACCCCATTGCAATGTAAATGCATGTTTGGATTTAAAAAAAGCCATAATCTCCTGTGTTGTGTGTATAAAGGATGCAGCTGACCATCAGGTAACCCAACAAGTAGGAGCTCAACAAATGCAGTCAGTGAAGCAGTATGCAGAGTGTGCATGCTGTGCAGAGTACGGTAGCCTGTAGCAACTAACTGAAAATCATCTCTTTAATTATGAGACATTATGGTTACTTCTTGCACAGTTTTACAGAATATTGTGCATATAGTGACATTTCAAACCATAGGAACCTCTTAACTCACAAAATCCGTGCTTCCTAACAGACTACATATTCAAACACCAGTAATATTTAATTTATACAAAAGGCAATCAAAAGTCAGCGCTATAAACAAAAACAAAGTATTAAGTTGCGTGCAATACGTGCAGATATACAACTTAAACGTGTAAAACTAAATATTGAATGCAGCGCTTAAAAGTATATAAAACTGTATTCCACTATAAATTCAGTGAATAAATATCC
The DNA here is from genome assembly GCA_028564925.1 of Lithobates sylvaticus. Classification (NCBI taxonomy): domain Eukaryota; kingdom Metazoa; phylum Chordata; class Amphibia; order Anura; family Ranidae; genus Lithobates; species Lithobates sylvaticus. The sequence goes on along the minus strand of CM053026.1, from coordinate 620,717,980 downwards.
ATCCACCACACATTATTTCACAATTATACGTGCAAATGTTACATGCAAAATCCAGTCCATTTTATAGAGGAGCTCCACCCAAAAGTGGAACTTCCACTTTGAGACCTCCTCCCTAGCTCCCGTTTGTGAAACTGAGCTTTTGGGGGGGGGGGGGGGGGACAGGTACACGAATTTGACAGGTACCTTCTCCCCCTTCTGTTCTGGTCGCCAAGGCCAGGGGTTCTCAACCCTGTCCTCAAGTACCCCCAACAGGCCATGTTTTGGGAATTTCTCGTGGATAAAATAGCTGTCCAAAATACCAAGCCATTCACTCTGATTTAAAGCGCCTGTGCAAGATACAGTAAAACCTGCAAACATGGCCTGTTGGGGGTATTTGAAGACAGGGTTGAGAACCACTGGCCTAGGCGACCAGCAGCAGAAGCTCTTCCTCCCAGAGTCTTCTGGGACATACGACAGGTCCTAGAAGAATTCAGGGGCCAGTCATAGACCGCAGCGCCACTCGCACATGCGCAATGGACACCTGGCTGTAAAGCCACAAGCTGTCACAGCCTGGTGTCCATAGTAGAGATGCCGGCACCGCCGAGGGAGGACACGGGGAGAACACTGCACAGGTGAGTGCACTGCTGGACCGTGGGGCAGGTGAGTGTGTTTATTAAAAGTCAGCAGCTACACTTTTTGTAGCTGCTGACTTTTAATAAACAAACGACTGGAACTACGCTTTAAATTCCGTGTAATGTCCTTCACACTGGACAATTCAACCACTATCCTAGTGTATCCTTCCACTGTCTAGTAAGACAACACTCACTGCAAAGCTATACTTCTAAGGTTCCATTCACACTTGTGCGACTTGTCATGCGATTTGACAGGTACAAAATTGCATGACAAGTCGCACCCTATTGTCTGCAATCAAACTTTTCAAATCGGAGCAACCAGAAGAAGAAAAAAAAAAAAGGAAAAAAAAAAAGGAAAAAAAAGGAAGAAAAAAAAAAGGAAGAAAGAAGGGAAAAAAGGAAGAAAGAAGGGAAAAAAGGAAGAAAGAAGGGAAAAAAAAGAAGAAAGAAGGGAAAAAAGGAAGAAAGAAGGAAAAGGGAAAATGACGAAAGAAGGAAAAAAGGAAGAAAGAAGGAAAAAGGTAGAAAGAAGGAAAAAGGAAAAAAGGAAGAAAGAAGGAAAAAGGAAAAAAAGGAAGAAAGGAAGAAAGAAGGAAAAAGGAAAAGAAGGAAAAAGGAAAAAAAAAAAGGAAGAAAGAAGGAAAAAGGAAGAAAGAAGAAGGTTCCTGCACTTTTTTTTGTGATTTTTAGGTGCGACTTGCATAGGCATCTGTGCATGAAGTCGCGCTTAAAGTTGCACTGACCTGTGGCTTTGAAATCATGCGATTTTAAGTGAAGTTGCACAATTTCAAAGCTACATTCAGTTGTGAATGGGGCTAATAATAGAACAGCAATATGCGCTTGTTACACAATATCCTTCAAGTTCTTCCATTTATTGGTATCTTTCAAACATGAATCACAGACACTGAACGAGTATCAAAGTCCACATTTAAAAGACATCCTATAGTAAAAGCCTCTTGAAACACTTACATCAGGTGCTGCCAACTACCCAATAGAGTGGCCGCATGACCTCTTATGTTGCGTACACACAAGCAGAATTTCCGTCTGAGAAATCTTGGATGGTGTTTTTGCGACGGAATTCCCCTCAAGCTTGTCTTGCATACACGCGGTCACACAAAAGTTCTCTGAACTTTTGACCGTCAAGATCGCGGTGACGTACAACACTACGACGAGCCGAGAAAATTAAGTTCAATGCTTCCTAGCATGAGTCGAATTGTCTCCGAGCATGCGTGATTTTTTTTTGCGCATCCGAATTGCATACAGACGATCACATTTTCCGATAGGAACTTTTCCTAACCGAAAAACAGAGAACCTGCTCTCAATCTTTTGCTGGCTGGAATTCCGCCAGCAAAAGACCGATGGAGCATACACACGGTCGCATTTTCCGACAAAAAGCTCTCATCAGAGTTTTGCTGGCGGCATTTCCGATCGTGTGTACGCGTTACTATTCAGCTCTGCGACGTTTGTTTGTTTTAATATTTAAATTATGCCTACCGCAACCTTCTAAATATTGAGGACACACACAAAATAGCTGTTCCCTCTACAGCCATTGCTAACTTTCTAGATTTACAAGATGTGGTTTGTTTTCCTTCACAAATTTATCTTTCATTATCAATTTATTATAAAAATGGATGACACACGTGGGCAAGAAAATCCTTTCTATGTGCACAACATGCTGAGCCAGCGTAATAAGCGGCCTCCAACAAAACATACCTACAAAAAAGGAATTTATTTTCCTCCTAATGCTCGATTGACTGTTCTGCTAATATCCAGCACATTACTTGTCATACCCCTCATTGCAGCTCATGCCTTGGATATCAGTAAGAAAAAGACACCAAGCTTTATTCAGAAATAAATTCTATGTGCAGATAAATCAGTAGAGCTCTTTCCCTATACTCATACGTATAGATCTCCGTTTGTGTGCATCGCTCCCGTCTAATTTTAGAGAAATTAGAGGTGCATTAAAATTAACTTTGACTGGAAAAAGAAGCGCTTGATGGCACGCTGCAACATAAACTTCTCCAGCCGCCTCATCATTCCGCATTTCCTAACATCTTGATTCACGGCCAAATACGTTCCACCGAATCAGGGAAAGTACTAAAATAAAAATACACTTACTCAGCCGTGATTATGCTAAACATCTTATACATCAAGCCAGCGCGGTCCTTCTTACATTTCCTACTTAGAAAAGTTTGCGCTTAAAGCAGACCTTTCATCTAAACTGTACCTGGTGCTTGTGCAGCATTAATTCCTTTCATGATAATAAAGGGGGATTAACATTGAATTTATTAAAGTCTTTACACTGAAGGGAATACAGAGGCAAGGTGGTTCTGACATCACACTCAGGCAGAAGAAGACATTTTTTATACTTTTAACAGAGTAGATTTGTGCAGCTTCATAGCGGCACAATGTTACTATTCCCTAATGTTACAGAAAAAAAAAAACACAACATTGCAATCTCAGATTTTATGCCATTGCTAGGAAATGTATAAAAAAACTTGAATGTGCAAATGTTTTGCATCACTGAGGTCCAGAGTTCTATACATAGATGTTCCGTGTTCTCCTCTTACCAGCATAGAGGGCACACACTGGTTCCTACAAAGCACCAATTGCCAAGTCGGTGGCCCAGAGCAACCGAGTATAACTTACTTTGCTGAAGTCATAATGGAGCAAGAGGGATTTTGATTATTAGTATGTAGTTGACATCTATATCATATCATTTGGAATTGATTATTGAAGTCCAACTCTGGGTTCATTTATGTTTTTAAAAAGATCCCCAAAGAGGGTAAAAAATATATAAAAAAAAAAAAAGAAGAAATTCTGCAATACTGCACTCTTCCCCAGCATTGTTACCTACAGCAGTGGTCTCCAAACTGTGGCCCTTTATCTGGCCCTTGGGGTACTTTTCCTCCCATCAATATCAGGCACGGTTCCTCACACTAATACCAATAATGGGACACTATTCCTCCCACTGATACCAACAATAGGACACTATTCCTCCCACTGATACCAACAATAGGACACTATTCCTCCCACTGATACCAACAATAGGACACTATTCCTCCCACTGATACCAACAATAAGACACTATTCCTCCCACGGACACCAACAATAGGACACTATTCCTCCCACGGACACCAATAGGACACTATTCCTCCCACTGACACCAACAATAGGACACTATACCCCCCACTGACACCAACAATAGGACACTATTCCTCCCACTAATATACCAATAATGAGACACTATTCCTCCCACTGATACCAACAATAGGACACTATTCCTCCCACGGACACCAACAATAGGACACTATACCCCCCACGGACACCAACAATAGGACACTATTCCCCCCACGGACACCAACAATAGGACACTATTCCCCCCACGGACACCAACAATAGGACACTATTCCCCCCACTAATATACCAATAATGGGACACTATTTCTCCCACTGATACCAATAATAGGACACTATTCCTCCCACGGACACCAACAATAGGACACTTTTATGCCCACGGACACCAACAATAGGACACTATTCCTCCCACTAATATACCAATAATGAGACACTATTCCTCCCACTGATACCAACAATAGGACACTATTCCTCCCACGGACACCAATAGGACACTATTGCTCCCACTAATATACCAATAATGAGACACTATTCCTCCCACGGACACCAACAATAGGACACAATTCATCCCACAGACACCAACAATAGGACACAATTCCTCCCACAGACACCAACAATAGGACACTATTCCCCCCACGGACACCAACAATAGGACACTATTCCCCCCCACGGACACCAACAACAGGACACTATTCCCCCCACTAATATACCAATAATGAGACACTATTCCTCCCACGGATACCAACAATAGGACACTATTACTCCCACGGACACCAACAATAGGACACTATTCCTCCCATGGACACCAACAATAGGACACTATTCCTCCCATGGACACCAACAATAGGACACTATTCCTCCCATGGACACCAACAATAGGACACTATTCCTCCCATGGACACCAACAATAGGACACTATTCCTCCCATGGACACCAACAATAGGACACTATTCCTCCCACGGACACCAACAATAGGACACTTTCCTGCCCACGGACACCAACAATAGGACACTTTCCTGCCCACGGACACCAACAATAGGACACTTTTCTGCCCACGGACACCAACAATAGGACAATTTTCTGCCCACGGACACCAACAATAGGACACTATTCCTGCCACGTACACCATTCCTCCCACGGACACCAATAGGACACTATTCCTCCCACTAATATACCAATGATGGGGCACTATTCCTCCCACTGACACCAATGATGGGGCACCATTTTTCCACTGATACCAACGATAAGGTGCTATTTCTCCCACTGATACCAGTAATAGGGCACAATTCCTCCCAATGACACCAATGATGGGGCATTTTTTTACTCCCACTGGGCACAATCTGGCCCCCCTAAAGTCTGAAGGATAGTAAACTATCCCTTTGTTTAGAAAGTTTGGAGACCCCTGCCCTACAGTAATCTCTGTGCAAGGCTTCATGGACTTAGTGTGAAAATGCAGTGAAGGGCATCGCCCCAGTGCTGGGGAAAGATCAAAGAGCACCCGGCACATCACATGACTGCACTAAAGACATCTGGAAGAGGTAGACATAATAATCATTTTTTTTTTTTTTTTATCATCATGATCATACATGTGGAAGCCTCCTGCAGTGATGACTTTTTATTATTATTTCACAAGCCTTTATATTTTTGTATGAATTTACATGCATATCAAATAGCAATTCTACGGCCTGTGAGATTTACTGGTGAGCTTCACTTGCATATAAAAAGGATATAAAATATAAATAAAAAAGGATGTAAAATATATTGCAGATGAGTTTACTTAAAGCTGATATTTTTTGTGATAGTGGCACATATATACAGGCCTCGTTTTTCTACCATTCCTGGTGACCCATTCTAAATACATGAGGACAACTCATGACATACCACATGCTAATGTACATGCAGTAGCACACTTCAATGAGCAATGTACACCCAAGGTACCTTCAATTTGTAGATTTCTGTCGAAAAATAAACAAAAAGTAGATCTCTAATGTGGATGCTTAGAGGAAGACATACTATACACAATAAGAAATCATTCTTCCTTTCAGGTTTCTAGTGCAATATGGCTAGAGCTGCACGATTCTGGCTAAAATGAGAATCACAATTTTTTTGCTTAGAAGATAGATCACGATTCTCTCACAATTCTCGCGGCGTAACATCATCTTTCACATTAAAACAAAAACAATTGTGCTAACTTTACTGTTTCGTTTTTTTTTTTATTTATTGAAGTGTATTTTTTCCCAAAAAATTGCATTTGAAAGAGCACTGGGCAAATACAGTTTGACATAAAATATTGCAGCAATTGCCATTTTATTCCCTAGGGTCTCTGCTAAAATGTTTATTATAAATATATATTATTTATATTTATTTGGGGGTTCCAAGTAATTTTTTCTAGCAAAACATATTGATTTTAACTTTAGAAAGAAGTGTCAGAAAAAGATTTAGACTTTAAGTGGTTAAACTTCCTGCATTTACAGGTGGTTGAAAGCTTGGCAGACTGCCCAGATTATTTGTTTACACAAGAAGAAGTTCTATCCCTTTGATCTAAGAAGTGTTAGTTACAATGTTTCAAGTTGGAAAGTTGCTTCAGTTAAAGCGGTTCTGCACCCATTTCATTTAGTAAATCTCTTTGCCTTCCAAATCAGGCAAAGAGTACTAAATGAAATGTTTTTTTTTTTTTTTTTTTACTTACCTTGTAATTGAAGACTTCCGGTCTTCTCTCTCTGCGGCGGCGGGCGGGGTCTCTGCGTCGATCGTCGTCACGCCGCACTGTCTCCTGGGATCTGGTGTCATTGATCCCAGGAGTCAGTGCGGGCATCTTCCGAAATCTCGCGAGATTTCGGCCACATCTTCCGAAATCTCCCGAGATTTCGGCCACATCTGCCGAAATCTCGTGAGATGTCGGCAGATGTGCCGTTACTGCGCACGCGCGAGTAACGGCGGTGCATGCTGGGCCATCTAAAGTTCCTGTGGGTGTTTCACATGCCCACAGGCAAGATGGCCCCCAGCACAAAAGAAGAAGACGAGGATCTTCATCGGACGAAAACCGGCGGCGATCGAGATGGAAGATGGAACAGGTGAGTCCCCCAATAAAGGTAAGCATCCTTTATATCCCGTATCAAAAAAAAAATAATTTTTACAGAGTGCATAACCGCTTTAAAGAAGTCAGATTGAAGTAGTACAGGAACCTTTTCTGAAGTCAGAGCGACTTCAGTAGTGTGCAGACAGGGATGGCTCTCATTCCCTTACATTGATTGATTTTGTTGCGCGACTTGGGGCGACCTCAAGTCGGATTCAAAGTTGCCCCTGTGTGAATGGACTCTAAGCAGATAATCTCTCCACTTGTTTATATGAAAGAAATTATTATTATTTTTTTTTATTTTATTTTTTTTTATATATGAAAGAATTGCCTACTCTCAGCAGGAGAGATCGTCAGGGGGGGGGGGGGGGGGGGGGGGTGAATCGAGATCGTGATTTTTTTAACGATTAATCGTGCAGCTCTAAATATGGCAGAATCCAATTGCCTGCTATAGGAAAAAAAAAAGCTTTTAATCAGAAGCCCGCCATCCAAGGCTTTAATGGGTAAGCTCTGTATAGGATTTATTCCCATTTCTGTATAGGGGCAAGTCCTTGAAATCTCTTCCTTTTACAAAAACATGTTTATTACTCCCTATTCTGACCACAGTGCATTTGAATGTTTTAATTGACTAGGAGTGCACCTGTTTTGGCAATAAAATGTCAAGAATATTTCATTTTCAGATTTATATTTAGTGGTAATTATTCCGAGTCACAATGACTCATCATGTACAATATGACAGTTAACAAAGTGACTGTTTTTAAATGATCTGACAGACTGGTTCTTATTAGGGATATAGAAGTGCAACACCTTTTTTAGATTTATGGTACACAAAGGGGACGGTTGAAAAGGCTGACATTGATTCTGGGTACAATGAAAATAATCCAGCTAATTATATTTTGCAGAAAACATTAATCTAATAAAACTTGGATGATTTTTTTGCCACAATTTTACAGCAATATCAGCATGAAAATTTACAATGATAGGTGAAGCAGATGTAAACCCATTTACTAAAATCCTATATAGTTTAAACCCATTACTATAATCTAATATAATTCTGTAATACTTGTTAATAAGTATTTTTAATCTATTAAAATATACAATTTTTTTTTTTTTTTTTTTAAAAATCTAAAATTGAGTTGAGATTATATCTACTTTAATGCTTCTGCTTTTACAAATCTTTTTCACAGAGCTGCGATTCTTAGGGCCCTTTCACAGAGGCTTGTCTGTTTGACGGACTGCGCTTGCTCAGCGGGGAATCGATCCACTGATCCCCACTGAGCGGACGGATGACAGGTCTGTCTCCGCTTACTGTGCAGAGCAGAGATGGACAGAGTCTCACTCGCCTCTATGGGGAGATCGGAGGGAGAAATAGGGTCACCATCCGTCTGGTTTTGGCGGACAGGATCGGATTGGATAGCAGCGGGTGTCAGAGGACATGTCCCCGCTGACATCCATCGCTCCATAGAGGTGAATGGAGAGTCCCATCAGGTCCACCTGAAAACTGACAGGCGGACCTGACCGGAAAGCCTGTGTGAAAGGGCCCTCTGTTTGCCCTACAAGGTGTTTCACAATCAACTCAGACTTCCGCTCTTTTTTTAAAATGTAGTGGTGGTAGAAAGAAGCACAAGTCGAGTCACTATGCTTTGTTTTCTGAATGTAGTACTCAAATGGGATCCTTAAAGCAGTATGAAATCCCAAACCAAACATGTATTATATTGCAGCTTACCAATTCTTACAGGTCATGCTGCAATCTTTTTCTTTTGTTAGGATTTACTCTATTTTCATCTGGTGATCTGGCCAGTAAATCAGTTTTTTTAAAAGAACAAGCTCTCTTGCAGATTTATTGCACAGGCATGAGACAAACCATTCAACACTGACAGGGTGCTTACAATGGTTTTATTTATGTAAAAATAAATTATGCTGTCTAATAGTGCCCCTTGTGCTCCTTCATCCAGAGCACTCTTAGCCCCCATACACACGGTCGGAAATTCCAACAAGATTTGTCCGATAGGACCATGTTGTCGGAAAATTTGCCCGTGTGTGGGCTCAATCGGACTTTTTCCGTCGAAATTTCCGATGGAAAAAAAACTTGAAAGCAGGATCTCAAATTTTCAGACAACAAAATCCGATCTGACTTTTTCCGATCGTGTGTAGGGAATTCCGACGGACATGCTCAGATCAAGTTACGAGACCAAAGCTATTGGCTACTAGCCTCTACATAGTTCCGTAGTACGCAAGGAACGTCATCATATTCGAACGATCGGATTTTCCGACAACTTTGTCCAACAGTGTGTATGCAACACCAGTTTCGGACAAAATCCGTCGGGAAAAAACGGACGGATTTTGTGGTCGGAATATCCGACCGTGTGTACGGGGGCTAATACAGGAGGTGTGTTACTGGCCAGATCTCCTGGTGAAAACAGAGTGGGGGGAAAAAAAAAAATTTAAAGGAATGCAGCCACTGCATCTAATGATTCGTAAACTGCAACATTTTACATTTTTGGGTTTAATGCTGCTTGAATTCAAAATCAAAAAAGGGAGACGATGAGATAGTAGAAGAGAATAATGGCATTACCTGCCATATGTTATTCTCTATGTTAACTCCTGGCACATGACTCAGATTTTTAAAGGCTCTGAAAGCTGAAAAAAAAAAACTGGCAGCCTTCAATAATAAAAAAACTTTATTATGCAATATTAAAGTTGCTGCACCAGGCAAAGACGGTACGGTGTGGCCTTGGGTATGGGCGTTCAAAAATATTTAAATATTTTAAAGAGCAATAAATGAGCTTTAAAGGCAAGCCCTGTAGCTAAAGATACCATGAAGCAATATATCACCACGTTCACAAACACAAGTTGTTTCTTGCCATTTTGCCAGCATCTTAGCTCATACTGCTCCTGTATAGAGTCGGGCCGAACACCCCCGGGTCTGGTTCACACCAAAACTCTCGAACATTGCAAAAGTTTGGACCCGAACCCTGAACCCTATTGAAGTCTCTGGGACCTGAACTTGAAAAATAAATAATAATAATAATAATAATAATTGCCCACTTTGAAGGCTTATATGCAAGTTATTGGTGATAAAAAAAGTGCATGAGAGCCCGGGCACTGCCCAGAGGGGACCATGTATCAATGCAAATTTTAGATGGTTTTTACAGGAGCAGTGATTTTAATGATGCCTAACCACTTCAGCCCCTGAAGTATTTTCCCCCTTCCTGACCAGGCCATTTTTTGCGACACGGCACTGCATCGCTTTAACTGACAATTGCGCGGTATGTCCTTTTTTCCCCACAAATAGAGCTTTCTTTTGGTGGTATTTGATCACCTTTGCAGTTTTTATTTTTTGCGCTATAAAACAAAAATAAAAAGGAGCGACAATTTTGAAAAACAAAAAAAAACACAAAAAAAAAACACAATATTTTGTACTTTTTGCTATAATAAATATCCCCCAAAAAATGTCTTCATCAGTATAGGCTATATATAGAATATATATTGAGTAAAAAAAATTAAATAAGAAATATTGCAATAAGCGTATATTGATTGGTTTGCGCAAAAGTTTATAGCGTCTACAAAATTGGGGATAGATTTGTGTCTTTTTTTTTTTTTTACTAGTAATGGCAGCGATCTGTGATTTTTATCAGGACTGCGACATTGCGGCGGACAGCACACTTGACACTATTTTGGGACCAATGAAATTGATACAGCGATCAGAGCTAAAAATAGCCACTGCTTGCTGTATAAATGTCCCTGGCAGGGAAGGGGTTAACACTAGGGGGCAATCAAGCAGTTAAATGTGTCCCCTAGGTGTGTTCTAACTCTAACTCTGACTGGGGGAGGAGACCGATCGGTGTTTCTACTTAGTAGGAACACACAATCTGTCTCCACTCCCCTGAGAGACCCGGGATTTGTGCATTTACACACACAGATCCCGGTTCTCACTCTGTCACGAGCAATCGCGGATGCCCGGCAGACATCGCACCAGCCGAGCACACGCATCGGCTCCGGGGACACGCGCCGGGCGCGCACCTGCTATGACGTCTTAAAGGAGCGACGTATAGCTACGGCGATTTGCGCAGCTGTGCCAACCTGCCGCAGTATAACTGCGGCGGCTGGTCTGCTAACGGTTAAAAACTAAAAATGAAAAATTCCTTTAAATATAGTGCCTGGGGGGTCCCCCTAGTCTTTGCAATGCCGCATCGATTCAAAAAAGTAGTTCCTGTACTACTTTTGGCAACTTCAGTGGCGACATCTGTGCAAGAACCTGCACAGATTTCTGTCAAAACAAGCATTAAAACTAGGTCCAACACCACTTGCAGAGCCAGCTGCAGGGTACCAATGGTCTTGTTGCCTGACTAAGGCCCCTTTCACACGGGGCGGTCCGTATTTAGCATCTGCTTGCTCAGCGGGGATCGCTCCGTTGATCCCGGCTGACGACAAGTCCGTCTCTGCACTCTGCAGAGAGACAGACCTGTCAGAGACTCCGCTCTCCCCTATGGGGGGGGGGGGAATCGGATGATTACAAGTCCCCAATTCAGCTATAAATTTTGCAGAGCAGTGTTAGCAACTCTGCACATGCTCAGTTTTCAGTAAGTTTCTATGCTGAGGATTTTCTCCCTATCACATATGAGCAGCCCATGTGACTATAGTCACACATGTGGGCGTATACACAGTGGTAAATAACGGCCTACCCACCGCCCCCCTTCACCTCCATGCCCATTAACCAGCTAAACATAATGGAGGGGGGATATTGCATGTACAGTAGATTGATGGAGGCTTCACCGCCCTCTTATTCTAAGACACAGGCTTTATTTTCCTGACTCATCTACCAGTGTAGGACTGTATATGTCATGGTATGCTCTGCAATATGTGGGCCTCATTCCATCAATCAGAAATATTGGTGAATGTGACTGGAACAACCATTTAAGCCGGGGCTGCAACAGGAGAGCTGTGGCATGCACAAGCCAAAATGCCAACTTTGAACATGCTTTTACGAAGGCCTCTTAGCCAAAATGCGTCAGAGTATAGCCTGTACCCATGTAACCAATAAAGGACTTTTATTCAAGAGCATCCGAATCGCCAGACCTTTTTGATCCAAAATGCCAACTGTCTGCACTTCTTCACCCCTTACCCATTCACAGAACACTTTGTATTCAGTGAACTATTCACAGCATACAAGATGTTCTGTGAATGGCCAATGAGAGTGGACAAATGACCCTGTGGTTTGTGCGTGCGAAAGCCGCAGCTCTCCTGTCGTATTGCCTGAAGTATACCACTGGCTGTACTTTCCAGTCCCAAAGAAACTAGGATTTTTACAGTTCACTGCAGCGATGCAGAACGAGGATAAGAATCATTAAAAGCAACTTCTTTGTACGCAGAAGTAAAAAAAAAAAAACTTAGTAAAAATGACTTCACTATTATACAAACTACGTGAGCTTGCTGGGACTCTGAAAGTAAAAGCAGCTTCCACAACCAGAACATCACTAATTCAGATCCAAGTATTGATGACTTAAGCGACATGCTGTACATAAAAGACGTGCCGTTTTCAAGCCCATTCAAATCACTGATCGCATCTCAGCCGCAATCAATTTCGGTGACCCTAGAAGGGGCAGCCAGCTTTGATTGCTTAAAGTGAAATGAGAATGACCATATCACTCATGTAGCTGTCTGCACACATTGAAATAAAGACAGATTTGCACACACAGGGGACAGCTACAGCAAAAACAAACCGGTATCATTATTGTAGGACTGCAGAAAGGACAGAGGTCACAGAACCTATTCTATCTACAAATAGCTTATGTTCCAAACCCACTGCCTAAAAGAGCAGAATTTGCCGTATAAAACCATCATACGCTGTCAGACTCCTTTATAAAAAGAATGTTGTCACATTAAAAAACATAGGTTTGGTTTCATGCCAGTCCGTCCACATAATGGAGCCTCAAATAGGTGTGATTAATAGATTAGTAAGCAGAGTCCAGCATGACATGAAAGCAGCTTATAATAGCAGAAGCACAGTCATAAATCTCACTGAGATCCTGCAATGTATGTCTAGATGAAGGGCAAAGGAGGTTAAAAGGCGGATTGTCAATCTTCATGATATTCTATTAGTAGTTACTGCACACACGCTTTACCCAAGAAGAGGAAAGCTGAATAAATGTAACCAAAATGTTCAACAACCACTTACCATGGATAGGGCCATTCACCGTTTATATATTATATATACACACACACACACATACACACATACATATACAGTGCATCCGGAAAGTATTCACAGCGCTTCACTTTTTCCACATTTTGTGATGTTACAGCCTTATTCCCAAATGGATTAATTTCATAATTGTCCTCAAAATTCTACAAACAATACCCCATAATGACAAGGTGAAAGAGTTTGTTTGAAATCTTTGCAAATTTATAAAAAATTAAAAAAAAACGAATCAAAAAAAAATAAATAAAATAAAAAAATCACATCAATTTTGGAATAAGGCTGTAACATAAAAAATGTGGAAAAAGCGAAGAGCCGTGAACACTTATATATATATATAAACTGCAATGAAGTGTTTGCTGTAACTGGCAATGAGTCATTCACATTGTAGTGGAGGAACTTTGGCCCACTCTTCTTTGCAGAATTGTTTTAAAATTCAGCCACATTGGATTTTCAAGCATGAACAGTCTGTTTAAGGTCCTATCACAGCATGATAGCTGTATGGAGTATAACAGTATAAGTTATACTTATGAAGTAAAACATTGCTGGCTGTGGTTTACTCTTCCTTTAAGAACAAAAAAAAAAAAAACGTTTTGAAACAACTAATCAAGCATTTCTAAGGCCGGGTTGACACTGATGCGAATTGGATGCAGGTTTCTCCAAATCCAAGTCGCATGGAAACCCGCATCCAATTTGCATGACAGGAGACTGATCGGCTGTCAATGGTTCCCGATTCGTCCCTAAAACAGAGAACAGGGACCCTTGCTGTGAGCCGCATCTGAAGACAGTGTGAACCCAGCCTTAAAAGTTATAGCTCATTTATAGCCTAATATAAAACATCTGAATAGCTTACACTGACCATTTTAAAGTGGAAGTAAACCCTCCTATCGTTTTCAGCCAAGGAAGCTGCCATCTTGGCCTCTGTTCAATCTTCAACTGCCATGATGCTGCACATGTGATCAGTTATGACACCAGCCATTGGATGGTTTGATAGTTTGGTTGAAAGCACAGTCAATGTGACAGGTAGCATTTCCGGCATGTCATTTTTTTTTAAACTATTTAAATCAAAGGGTTTACTTCCGCTTTAAGAAACAAATTAAAGTGGTGTGCCCATTAAAAAAAATAAATAAAAAAAAAAGTCAGCAGCTACAAATACTGCAGCTACTGACTTTTAATAAATCGGACACTTACCTGTCCCAGGGTCCAGCGATGCGGGGGATCGAAGCACCCGCTTGTCTCCCCCTCCGTTCGGCAGTGCCGGCATTGTGACTGTGGGCGCCCGGCTGTGGCTTCACAGCCGGGCACCCACTGCGCACGCACGAGCGGCGCCGCGAGTAGCCGTGCAATCATCTGGGACCGGTCACGTGTCCCAGATGATTGACAGGAGGGAGGGGGCAGAGCTGAGCCCTTCCTGCGCTGAGGGGAAGTGATGTCACCAGCCCAGGTACTGAAAGAGGCTACGAGGGACCCCCTAGCAACAGCCATTTAGAGGTGAGTTAAAAAAAAAAATTCCAAATGTTTTATTTTTTTTAGGAATATTAATGCTTTTTTTTTTTGTGGGGGGGCTACTCCACTTTAAGTCATTTTGAAATTAATGGCAGCAACAAAAAAGTTGGAACAGGGCAAAAAAAAAAAAAAAAGTAATTGGTACTAACAAGGAAGAACCTAATGAATTAGGTTTTTTGACAGGTCAGTAACATGATTGGGTAGAAAAGGGAAATCTTAGAGATTCAATATCTCAGAAGTAAAGGTAGGCAGAAGTTCATGAATCTTTGAAAAACTGCATCGAAAAACTGTCAAACAATTTCAGACTAATGTTGCCCAATGTAAAATTGCAAAGACTTCATCATCTACTGTACATAGTATCATCAAAAGATTCTGCGAGGCTGGAGAAATCTCTGCCCACAAGTGACAAGGCTGAAATACAATACTGGATGCCCATGATCCTCTGGCCCCCAGATGGCACTGCATTAAAAACAGGCACGATTCTGTGATGGACATCACTGTGTGGGCTCAGGAATACTTCTAAAAACAGTTTGTTGTGTCATCCAAAAATGCAAGTTAAATGCATATCTGAACATGATCCAGAAATATCCCTGTCTTCTCTGGGCCAAAGCTCATTTAAAATGGTCTGTTGCAAAGTGGGAAACTGATCTGTGGCCAGACAAATTGAAATTTGACATTCTTTTTATCAAACATTGGAGCCGTGTCCTCTGGACTAAACGAGAGAGACCTCCTGGCTTGTTATCAGAGCTCAGACCAAAAGCCTGCATTTCTGATGGTATGGGGGGTGCATTAGTGCTTAGTGCTGCCAACCTCCTCCTGCTTCTTAGCCACTTCCTGCCTACATTTAAAAAGGAGAAGTTTGGGGTTGTGAAAAAGCAAACATACATACTCACCTCCATGCTGCAGCATTGGCGTGATGCTGCAGCTGTCCCCCACCAGCTTTAAGCCCAAGAACTGAGCGATCACATGGCCACTGATTGCTCAGTTCTCAGTCCACTCTGAGCAGAGAGTTGTGACTGTCCGTCACTGGGCTCTACTCTACCCCTCCAGTGCTTATTGGAGCCCTGGGCTGGAGAGGGGATGGAAATGCCTGGCTCCGACTCAACTGCACGCTGGGTGGATTCCGACAATATGGTGGAGCTTTAGCCTGCTGTCAGTTGATTTTTGGTCACAGGGGAGCACAGGTGCACTCCTGTGACCCACACATTTTTTTTGACCATAATTCTCTTTTAGAGCAGGTGTATACCCGTACAATATTACATTTTTTTTAAAACCTGTAAGGCAAAAGGCATAATGAGCTAGTATGCACCGCATACTAGCTCATTATGAAATACTTACCTTAGATCGAGGCGTCAGCACCTGATCCCCATTACCGCAGAGGGAGCTGACATTTCCCCTCGGCGTGTCTCCCGGGTTCGCAGCTCCGTCACTGTGAGTGGCCAGACCACGATGTTGTCACTCCTGCACATGTGCGCGGGAGCCTTTTTTTCTGGCAAGGTCCGGCAGCTTCTGCCGTACCGTCACAGCGCATGCGCCGCTGACATCAGCGGATGCATGCAAAGTGAATATCTTCTGAACCGTACAGGTTTAGGAGATATTCTTTTACCTACAGGTAAGCCTTATTATAGGCTTGCCTGTAGGTAAAAATATAAAAAAAAGGGTTAACAACCACTTTAACTCACTTTAGCATTGGTTGCACATAATTGCTCCAGACTGACTTCACGATAGTGAGTGGTGGTACAGTCTGCACAATGTGCATTAGCACAACCACGTGTAGTCCCTACCAGGGGTATGTGTAACAGAGTGACAACTCAGGAGAACAACTGGGAGACAGCTGTTACCCTGTAATACGAAGTGCTTGCACAAGGACATTCATGGCAGGATTACAGGTAATGCTTTCAAGAATGCTACAAACTTTTCAAAGATTGAAATTAACTTTTGACATTCTACTGACACATTAAAGCAGTGGTATAGTTTAGAAAAAAATAAAAAAAATGTCCTTCTGCAAGGCAATGTCATAACGTGCAAGTATGCATCACATTCATAATGTGTTAGTACGACTTATCTTAAAACAAAGCCCTCCAGCGGCATGCTGTCACCGCTGACAGGGCTTTAATCTTCACCTGTTGTACCTTCCAGGTTGGCGGGCTCCGGCCGCTTGAATGGCCAAGCCGGGATGACATCACTCCCACACATGAGCACGTGAGAATTAGTCGCGGCACAGGACTCTGAAGGAACGGCATGAGTATGCCGTTCCTTCAAAGCGCATGCGCCGGTGAAGTCACTGGCTGCCAATCAAGCAAATATCTCCTAAACGGTGCATGGTTTAGGAGATATTCATTTTACCATCAGCTAAGCTTTATTACCTGCAAAAAATCTAATTCAGGAGTTTACTACCGCTTTAAAACTTTTATGCAATTTTAATGTTTGGGTTTAAACCTACTAACTCATATACTGAACTTGGCATAGTGATCTGCCATTTTCCATTTGGGAATCTGGATTTGGGTACCCGGGTGTGTTTAGACCAACAATCTCTCACCAGTATGAACCAGAAATATTTGGGTAAGATTTGGTTAATTCACCCATGAATACAGTAGGAGTATTTCTGCTGTCTCCAAAACAAACCAAATGGGCCCTGAATGTTCAGTTCTTTAAAATGTTGGCATAAGTGTATAATGTCAAATTTGATAAAGTTCCAGAAGGCCAATAGAGAGGGCAACAGACAGCCCAGGGTTACTTCCTAATGTCTACCAATTGCACATAAGATTTGATAAATGAATAGGAGTATATGTAAAGGCAGAAATCAGAATATAATAGGCAGTAACGCATATGAGTCATACGAGTTATGAACAAGTCAGATTATATTAAATTTAATACTGAAAGTTTAATGAATGCAGCGTTTCCAGTTTAAAATAGGAAACTCCCAAATGGTACAACATATTAATAGTAATATACAACTACATTAATAACAATAAGCCACAGACTAGAACTGAGTAAGTCATACAACATGCTGATGAATGTGGTTGGAATAGGAGTTCAGAACCCGCTATCAGCACATCTTCAGACTAGAATTATACATGAGCCCTGCTTATTGTACACACCGCTCAGGCCAAGCAGTGTTGTCAGATTGTGTCTGACCGGCTCAAGAAAAATACAACTGAAACAAAGACTAAAGTCATAAACACCTCAGATGAAGGCTCCTTTTACGTACATTTTTGAGTTACTGTATTTATTGGCGTATAACACTCACTTTTTCACCATGAAAATAGGGTGCAAATAGCATGTGGGTGTTATACGCCAATACTTCAATTTTAGATGCCTTGTAGGGGACAGGGAGGGGGGGGCTGCATTAATGGCAATGGTGAGGCTGCATTGATGTGGACTGATGAGGCTGCATTGATGGCACTTGTGAGGCTGCATTGATGGCACTTGTGAGGCTGCAGATGGGCACTGACCC
Organism: Lithobates sylvaticus; assembly: GCA_028564925.1. Classification (NCBI taxonomy): domain Eukaryota; kingdom Metazoa; phylum Chordata; class Amphibia; order Anura; family Ranidae; genus Lithobates; species Lithobates sylvaticus. The sequence goes on along the minus strand of CM053026.1, from coordinate 620,699,994 downwards.
TTATATTGCTTCAAAGTTCCTTATTTCAAATTTAATATTTTTTTCCTGAAACTTCCCTCTTCAAATGAATGTGCGTGATATATGCCTGTGCGTGTTATACGCCGATAAATACCACAACCATGTACAACATCATGTATACAGTAAACTGCATGACAATGTGGGGGTTATTTACTAAAGGCAAATCCACTTTGCACTACAAATGCACTGAAAGTTCACTTGGAAGTACAGTCGCTGTAGATCCAAGGGGGACATGCAAGGAAAAAAAAAAAAAAAAAAAAAAAACATTTTAGCTTGCACATGATTGGATAATAAAATCAGCAGAGCTTCCTCTCATTTCAGCTCTACACAGCGACTGCACTTCCAAGTGCACTTTCAGTGCAATTTCAAGTGCACTTTGCGCTAGTATAGGGCCTCATTCACACTGACACCTGTGTTTTATGTGATTAGAGGAACTTCCTAAACGCACATAAACACATGTAATGATTTCCCAATGGTGCCATTCACAAATGAGCATTCAACTGCAGTCAGTTTGTGCGTTTAGAAAAATAAAAGTCGTGCGTCCAGAATCCAACTAGACACTAAAACACAGCTAAAAGCGACTAGACGTGTTTAAATCAACTTTATCACAGGAACAACAAAGGAAATAAGTGATCTGGGAGGCATAAAAGTTGTTCATACTTCCCAGATCAGTGCCAGAATGAATGAGGCCCAAGAGTATACAAAGCCACCGCCAGTTATACAGGAGTGCTGTCAGTGACCCTGCAAGAGAGTGGGACTTTGCTGTCATTTTCGCAGCTGCATCTCAGTTTCTGCTGCAGGAATGCTGAACGTGGCTCCAGTATAAACATCTACCATTTCCCAGGACAGCTCCTCTAAGGCAGGGGTCTCCAAACTGTGACCCGAGGGCCAGATGTGGCCCTTTGCTAGCCTTTATCCGGCCCTTGGGACACTATTCGTCCCACAGATACCAACAACGGAGCACTATTTCTTCAACCAATACCAATGATGGGATACTATTCCTGCTACTAATTAGGGATACTACTCCTCTTCCTGCTATTGACCACCAACCCGGAGGCCATATTTATTCTCACTGATGCCAGGCTCGGGACATTTTCTGCCCCCGCTGGGCACCGCTGGGCACAATCTGGCCCTCCTAAAGTCTGAGTGCCAATAAACTGGCCCTTTGTTTGAAAAGTTTGGAGACCCCTGCTCTAAGGAGAGGACCTTGCAGAACAACTGTGCCCTAGACGAAAATCTCTTTTGTAGAAATGGCCACCACATCACCTTCTGAATAGCTAAACAGCAGAAAAGTGGGCATGCTTACAGATCTTCATTTCAGCAACCTTCACTGAAAATAGTTGAATGAGGCTGGCCTTCAAGAAATATGCAATAATCTAGAAAGCATGAAAAGTGGTATAAGCAGCAATTATATACTATTGAATGTGATGAATCAATAGATATTTGACAGCGATAAATTTGAGTAGCGCCTAATCTACACGTACAAGTAAAGGCCCGGCTTTTTATGATGGAACGTTGTAAAGCAATCCATATCTTCATGTAATGACCTTCTATTTGAAGCAGTACTGTGCAATGGGCAGGAGGTGTCCTGTGTGTATGCAACTACACATCATTAATCCTTATATCCTCAGACAGTTGTACAGCGTACGGAGGAGATAAAAGATGCAGTGAAATCATCTCTGTGTGTTAAACCTTAACTAGCTACTCCAAAAAGCATGATTGCTTTTTTTGTCCCTTTGTACAGCACGCTTGCCAAAATTCACATTTACTACAGTTACATTTTAATTATGGTTTCCTGTCTCCTGTCTACACTTTGGATAGCTCCTAGAGGCGCACACCACTTTATGACATAGATGAGGTTTCACTTATAAAGGAGCCATACATTTTGGGTTAATTCTCATTGTCTATTTATTACCTAGCTAGGAGGAATTCCAGTTGTTTCCATAACGTTAAATATTCACAACTGCCCCAACAATACACTATAGCAGGGATGCCCAACCTTTTGAAGAGCGAGGGCCACTTAAGCGACTTGGTAACCGGTCACGGGCCACTATGAGCGGAGCGGTGGGTGGCATGTCCGTGTCCACTCTGCATTTGGAGAGCGGACACGGAGCACGCGATACTTTTTAGCGGATCGTATTGGAGGTAGAATATAAGTCGGTTTATGTCTGCCACTACTTAGAGGTGAATGGAGGGTCCAATTGGTCGGACTGTCGGACTGACCATGTGAAAGGGGTCCAAGGCTGCTTTCACACTGATGCGCTGTGGTTTACCCGCACCATGTGTGCAACCTTTGGCTTTCCTGAAGTTTGCAATAGACTTCTATTATATTCTGCAGGTTTGGTGCACTTTCAGAAAGCTCACCAAACTCGCAGGTAATAATAGAAGTCTATGGCTCAATGCAGGTAACCCGCAGGTAAACTGCTCTGCACCTGTGGATCAGTTTGAAAGCAGCCCAGTAACCACTGCAGAAAAGATATGCCCATATATATATACACTGTGATTTTAATAATAAACTGACCTTTAATAACAGTATTATTTACATTCTATCCCAGAGCAGGAGGTTGGGGGCCACATCAGAGGGCTTCGCAGGCCACATGTGGCCCCCGGGCCACTGGTTGGGCACCCCTGCACTATAGGGCAAGCTTTCTCAACCTTTTAACCCTAGACGAACCCCAAAAATTATTTTCATGTCTCGAGGAAACCTTACTAAAACCAAATCATCAAGGTTCAATAGGAACAATGCTCCTTATATTAGTGGTCAATAGGAAGAATGTCCCCTTTAAAGTTTTGTTTAGAATGCCACCCTTTAAGACAGCTAAAAAGATATTTGGTGTCATGCTGCTGGCTTTGCGAAGTGGTACTGAACCTTGGACTCTGTAGGCATCATCAAATAGGTGGTTCATCAGCCACAGCTCACGGAACCCCTAGCAACCTCTGGAGGAACCCAAGGGTTCTACTGAACCCTAGTTGAGGATAGCTGCTATAGGGTGTATTTATTTAAAAAAAAAAAAATGGATAGCAATTTGCCCAGTGAAAATACTCGTATCCGCTAATGGAGCCAAAAGCAAACGTAAGGCGATTTTTTCCTGTCCTGGTCGACTGTTTATCATGGAATACCACATTTAGGCACTAGATAGAACAAAGTATTATAGAAAATTTCCTAGAGCACTTAGCTCAATCCAGTGTCAGAATAGCCCTTCAAGAAGCCATTTACAACACCCTGCCCGCCCCTTCAACCAGCCATGATCTGCCTGCACAGCACAGAGATCCAGTGATGATATTACTGGATCTAAAATAGAAGTAAAATGTTATTAGGGTTGCCACCACATCCCATTAAAACTGAACACCTATTAATTACACTGCATTAAATTAGCCTCGGAACCTGTGTAATTAATACGTGTTCAGGTTTAAAAGGGATGAGGTGGCATGTAAGGAAAATGGGAAAGTTTTTTTTAAAAATAAATATATATCATCATGTTGAGAGGGCTAAAAAGGAACTAAGGTGACAAATCCGAGCAGATTAAAATTTCAGCTTTACGAGCATCTGTTTTGATTTAACAGGTAAAATATTAAGCCATTAATAGTTAAAGTTCCTCTTTAAAGTCATCAGCTTAATTACCGTGACCAGCTACCAATTAAAGTACAATTAAAGGCTCCTCTATGACAGTTGAGTCTAAACAAGTACCATATCCAGTTACTATGTTACATGGGCCTCAAAACAAAAAAAAGGATTCCTTTACCTATCCAGACTGAACCCAATCAGCCTTCATTTGTGCCTCCCAGGGCCTGCAGCCCACAGTGGGAGGGTTTCAGTAACAGAGGCAGTGCTGACAATACCAGAAAGCAGGGGGCTGGAATAGACGTGGCCAAGTACTGACTGACAAGCTGCAGGTTGCTTAACTACCAGTGGCAAAGCTAATAACCATGTCCCCCCGCAACATCTTCTCATCCAGGGGTCAAGTCCTGGGGAAAAAAAGTGTGGGAACTCCCACCCAAGATCCACTCGCCCACCAAAAAAAAAAAAAAATGATACACTCATATGCACGAACGCTTCAAAAGTGGTATTTTTCATCCAATTTTCTTATTTTTGTATGAAGCTTAACTGTTAATACATCAAAAAACAATCCTCAATAAACATAAATACAGTAATTCTCTGAATAATCAGCATTCATACAATTGTGCTTCCATGCAAATGTGAACATCATGTTCTGATCTTTATTGGGGAATTTTATTTTGTATATAGAGTGTTTATGTGGTGAGTTTACACTTTTCATTGAACAGAGTTTGGATAACACAGGGTTAAACGGAAAGGTCATAAATGAACTGCACATTATCTGGACAGAATGCTTGGGGAGATAGTGATGTGTTCCTGCTTAGGAGATGTATGTTAGCTCGGGGGGGCTGCAAACTCTGCAGGGCTCCAACACACACTCGCTGCTATTCCAACCCTTCACATATTTCCACATAAACTTCCCTCCTGGCATTAAACTTTGCCAGGTATTGTGCTCAGCTTACCACCCCAAACTGATGTTCCTCCCTCAGCTCACCTCTCTCCCTGCATGTCCTGTGAGCAGAATAGCTGTGCACCTCCTCTGGGTTCTCTCACCATATGGCACTGAAGATAGAGGAGGGGGGGATTCAGCGGGACACACAGAGCAAGTATTCAGGAGACTGGGGGGGGGAGGCTGAGGAGACAGAAAATTAGGAGGAGCCGGCGGGGAGAAGCGCATCACGAGAGGTCTGACTAAATACAATCTCTTAGCAGCAGGGACCTGATCTACCCGTCAGCTAGCTGTGATTGACAGGTAGATTGAAGCGGAAGCTGTCATGGGGCCCCCCTACTGGCAATGCCTGAATGGTCAGTGTGCGGCACTTACTATTGCGAGCTGTGCCGGCAGCTGCTGGTGTAGCACCTGCCATACAGCTTGCATACTTCAAAGGCTTGCAGGACATGGCTGCTAACGGGAACTGAGTTCCTGTTGTGGAAAAAGTACAGGAACTCCGTTCCCATGCGTTCCCACAGGACTTGAGCCCTGTTCTCATCCCAGTGTAGTACAAGCAGGTACAGGCTACGCTAGAGGGACAATGCTGCTCCAAATTCAGGAACAGTGAAGCATTATTGCCACACTATCCCCGAAGTTGATGTGAATGGATTTTACTGGGGGGGTCAACAGGTATTTTTGGGACTTTTCTGGTAGACTCAGGAAAATTGTAAGTGCAGATGCACTTTTAAATATCTCCAACAGGACAAATATAGCAAAAAATAAATGGAGAGGGGATTTTACCCTCCCCTAATCTGTCCAAAACTGAAAAAAAAAAAACATACATACAATTTAAAGTTTGTTATACACCGATCAAAATTTGTCCGGTTCAGCCTGGATGGGCACGATTTTAGTGTGTTTTTTGCCCGTCCATTAACGGCACAGGGCGAAGGAAGAGGGCAGAAGATGGATGCTTCCACCAGCGGGGACAGCGTGGGCTTCGATTGCAGGCAAGTGCCACATAATGGGTTAGTATGCGATGTATACTAGTCCATTATGCTTTTACTTTGCAGGGAACGACAGAGGAAGTAAAACCCATTAGAGTTGACTTCCTCTTGAAGGTCATTCATCAGGCACTTCCTCTAATCGAGTTACAATACTCTGTCCCTGCTTATTGCCGAACCAGGCCCCCGTGTTGTCATTTCTTGCCGGGTTCTAAAGGAGACTAGAGGTGACTAGGAGGTGACCATTGAGCACACATTATGCAGACAAGGGCAACCATTTTCACCACATGGAAACCTGCCCTGGAAATGCCATCCTGAAGTTTATGCAAGTAGACAGGATATGGCTGCAAATTGGCAACACAGAACAGTGGACTGACATGCAAAAAAAAAGAAAGAAAGAAAAAGAAACCAGCCATGGTTTATGAATTATAGTTATTTAGGAAACCGCGCGTTATTCAGTGGTTTACACTTACTTTAATAAAGTCAAATTGCGTATAGGTCTGATTAAACCTTGGCCAGCACAGCAAGGTCTGTGATCATACTACAACATAAACTGCAGTTATGGCCCCCCATCTACCCACGTCCCCGTCCCCCCCCCCCTCACCAGGAGAACACAAAGCTCCATGGGAAGGATTTCCCCATAAACACTGACTGTGTGGATTGGGGGGGGGGGGGGGAGTGCTAGTGTGAAAGGGGCCTTACATGCTACATAGCCAGCATGTAAGTCTTTGCCAGACTGCAAAGAAAAAAATATATGTGTAAAATATTTTACTGAGCTGCTAAATTCATTTTTAACGTCAAGCTAAGTGCTGGTGAATTGCATCTCTCCGATCTATAAGCTCAATATAGCCAACATCATTCGATACAACCTCTGGGGGCAATAAATTCATTTATTTTTCTAACACTAAAATGTAATTTTGTTGTAAAGATAAGCTTTCTTTGCATTCCACCTGCCCCAAGAAAAAAAGAAAACCTCTACACGTGATGTGAGTAAAAATAGGGTATTTTTTATTCTGATCTGAATACATGTACTGTACCCTATTTCTCATTATTTTTCCTGAGCCATTGGCTCTGCTGTCTAATTGGCCAACTTGTAAAGGAAAGTCACCCAAGTGAAACAGACAAAAGTGTGAGAGGTATACTGGGAGTCATACAGACAGTCAAGTGCAGCCTAGAGAAGGAACAGGTTTATGATCCGATGCCTTAAAGTGAAGTTAGTTTCAAGAAAAAGGGATGAAAATACATCGGAATATTCTTTCATCCAACTGTTGGCTGTCGCAAGAAAAATAAATAACTCATTAAAAAATAGACACAAATTGCCCCATAAAAGGAATGCAACGTGCCACATGCCTGGTAAGTGACGGGTCTAAAACCCACAGCTGGCACCTACCGTATATACTCGAGTATAGGCCGACCCGAATATAAGCCGAGGCACCTAATTTTACCACAAAAAAAAAATGGAAAAACGCATTGACTCGAGTATAAGCCTAGGGTGAGAAATGCGCAGCTACTGTAAGTGGAAAAGAGGGTCAACAATGCCCATTTGCAGCCTCACTGTGCCCATTTGCATGCCTCACTGTAAGTAATACAAGTAATTGGCGCAACAACTTAAAACAATAATCCAAAAAAAAATTTCATTAATAGAAAACACAATGCACAGTGCTAAAAAACACAGGAGCAGATACACTCGGGTACACCTGATATCAGCTATTGTGTATATGTGCAATTGGCAACGTTTAAAATACTTGGGATAAAACAAATGGATAAAATGACAGTGGAGATGACAGGGAGGGGAGGTGGGATACACTAAAGTCCACAACAACAACGGCAGCCATCCAGAAGGTACATAGACGACCTCATTATCATCTGGGACGGTGACGCTGACCTCATCAAGTCCTTTGTCACACACTGCAATAACAACCCGTTTGGACTATCTTTCACTCACGAGAGTAATCAGACCACCCTAGCTTTCCTGGACCTAGAACTAGGACATGATGGTCAAGAAATTTACGCAAAAAATTACACCAAGCCCACGCGGGCAATTCTTATCTACATTTTAAAAGCTGTCACTATCCTAAATGGATCCAAAATATCCCTAAGGCCCCTTTCACACTGGGGCAGTTTTCAGGTTGTACAGCGCTAAAAATAGCGCCTGTACACCGCCTGAAAAAAACAGCCCCATTCACTCCAGTGTGAAAACCAGCGGGCTTTCACACTGGAGCGGTGCGCTAGCAGGACGGTAAAAAAAGCTGCTTTTTTAGATCCATAATATTAATCGTATATGAAGGTGTGTATATACAACAGTATATATACACGTTTTTCCACAATATACACCTCTTATATCATCTGCCAAGCTTCAAAAAAGCACCACTGAAGCACCACGAAGCCTCATCCAAGCACCACCTAAGCCTCATCCAAGCACCATCAAAGCACAACTGAAGCACCAGCGAAGCATCAAAAACACATAAAAAAAGCACGTTAAAGTGGTATGCGTTTTAATGCGTGTTGAAGTCAAAGCAAGTGTAAATAAGTGTGCCAAGTGTGAGAATTGCAGAAGACCTACATTTCTAATAAAGCAAACAACGGGCATCGTTCCACTTGACAAGGAAACATTCTACCAAACAGAAATATGATGACAGCTGCCCTACCTTCCCCATCCAGTTTTTGACGGGACTATGAGAGGATCTCATTATGTCTAGAAGTCACACCGATGCCCACTGGTGGCCTCTCTCAGGTAGCTCTTGATCCCTTACCTTTTGAGATGCACAGCACAGGCAGCTCTCCCTTTCTCCACTACAAAAGACTAAACAAGAAAGCTCAGCTACAATGCCAAAAGAATAGTATAGATGAGCCAAAAATAAACGCAAGAGAACAAAAAGTTACAAATGTGACCTCATATGAAAAGTGAGTCTTGTAAGAATTTTGCCAATATCATAGAGAGCAAGTCACCTATACAAGGTTCAATATCCATCTTGATGACTGGACTGGATGATAAGAATGCAGCCAATCTTGTAAAAAATAAATAAAAACACAGCATCTTAAGCCCCATACACACGGTCGGACAATCCGCGGACCAGGTCCGTCGGACCATGTCCGTCATACTTTGTCCGATGTTGGTTTTGCGTACACACGGTCGGACAAAGTTGTCGGAAAATCCGATCATTCTGAACGTGGTGACGTTTGTTGCGTACGACGGGACTACGTAGAGGCTAGTAGCCAATAGCTTTGGTCTTGTAATGTGATCTGAGCATGCGTAGCACTTTGTCCGGTCGGACAACCGTACACACGATCGGATTTGGTGTGATCGGACCGTGTTGACGGCAAATCTTTCCAGCAGGAGATAAGACTTTGTCCGTCGGTCAAACCGACGAACACTGTCCGATGGTGCATACACACGGTCTGATTTTTCAACAACCTTGTCCGATCGGACAGAATCCATGAAAAAGTCCGACCGTGTGTATGGGGCTTTAGTGGAACAAGAGGTCTTCAATTATTCCAGCCTCTAATAAAATGCTTGTTTGTTTAGGATGTTCGGCACACAAAAAGGGTGACTGTTAATGTAGTGATAAATCAAAAAATTCTTCCTAATTCAGTACTACCAATTTTACCTGAATTCCAATTCATTACTGTAAAATAGAACACATTTTCCTGGGTTTGTACATGCTTGCTTCCATGAATATGTTTAACATACAAATCTATAAATTCTCCATTGAGTTTGGCTATTTGTATTGCAAAAGATCTAACTGGAATCTTTGTTGAACAGCTGCTTGAAGAAAATAAATTGCAAGACAAGCAAACCAGAAAAACCTACGGTTCTCAATAATATCCTATTGGCAAAAGCTCTGTTCTTTGAATTGCATTTTGATAAGAGTAAAAAGAATTTTGAAAAACCAATACAATCAAAACAGGCCTTCCCAAAATTGCCATTTATATGGAAACTGGCATCCTTTTGAAAATAATTCTGTATTGCCTCTAAAGCAACCCTTTCCTTTGCCAATGTTTACAGAAACCGCTGACGAAATAGGAACTATTCAACTTCTAAACAATTCCCTGAAGAATGATCAGGGATCAAACACTCAGCTCAATTCTGTCCCGGGAGGCCCAGTTATTCCCCAATAACTGATGCCATCTTTTTTTTTTTTTTGTGCAGAAGACAGGTTTCAATGATACCCCGCAGGTTACAAACCTCCCCGTGACAGCTAAGTGCCCCGGCACATTGGGAATATGTTAGTATATTACATTGTAAAGCGCTGCGTAAACTGTTGGCGCTATATAAATCGTGTATAATAATAATAGTATCCAGGGGGAGTGGTATGAGGTGGATATGAGGGCTTATGCTGTGTACACACAAGCGGAATTTGACAGAAAAAGTCAGACGGGAGCTTTTCATCGTATATTCCGATCGCGTGTATGACCCATCAGACTTTTTACGTTGAATATTCTGATGGACACATTCTAAATTTTTCCGACTGAACCAATTCCCATTGGGAAAACCGCTGGTCTGTATGCTTTTCCGACGTACCAAAAATGACTCTGAAGCAAGTACGAGACGGAAGCTATTGGCTACTGGCAATTGCACTTCCTTTTTCTAGTCCAGTCGTACCTGTTGTACGTCATCGCGTTCTAGACGGTCGGACTTTGGTGTGACCATGTGTAGGCAAGACCGCTTGAGTGGAATTCCTTTGGAGAAACCTTCAGAGTTTATTCCGATGGCAAAACCGCTCGTGTGTACGCGGCATCAGATGTTGACTTGGCAAAAAGTAAAAATTTGCATATCAGTCAGTCAGTGCAGTAGGCTGCAGTTGTGAAGAAAGAAGGATTGCTTTTGCAACAGCTGATGGAGCGCTTAATGAAAGTATCACTATGATTACATGCTCGGGTATTGGAAAAGTTAACATTACCACAAGTAATGAAGCATAATGGACAATGGAAACAATTATTCAAAAATGGATGCATCTGAAGAGAGGTTTGCTTTACATCCTAACATGAAGAGAGTGGCGATGCATTAATGTATCCAATTAATTAATACATTAGCTCTTTTCTTTAAAATGTCCTGTTTTCTCTGAACAAGGGTGTTCTAGATAAAAAATAAAAAAAAAAACCCACACCAATCTCTGGCTACAAAGACACATATTAGCCATATTAGTTTAATTACAGACCACTATCTAAAACATAGTGTTTGTACTTTAAACCACAGTATAGTACACTATATAAAACTGGAAATGTCAAATTTTATCAAACCATAAAAAAAAAATGTTTACTCTTTTTTTCTAAATGAACTTCCAGTGTCAGATTTTATATATTTTCTTCCGATATATTTTATATTTCAGCTAGGTCTTCCACATTTATCAGTTTGACAATTTGTATTGCAATTTTATGCTCCAAATGCATGCTTCGGGGTAGCAGGTACAGGGTAAGTGCTAATCTAATGGAAACTGATGCATTCCAAACATTTATGAATGAAGATGGAAATGGTTCTATAACTCTCTGCTCACAGGTCAAACAATGAATGAATAAATGAATGAACTAACAGTAATTGCATGACTATAGCATTTATTTCATTGGTTTTGTCTAGTGTGAAACACAAAAGCAATTTCAAACAAGCTCCACTCCAGAGCTCGCTACAACCAAGAGCCTGGAGACAAAGACTCTTATGCCCCGTACACACGATCGGATTTTCCAACAACAAATGTTGTATGTGAGCTTGTTGGCGGAAAGTCCAACTGAGTGTATGCTCCATCGCACATTTGTTGTCGGACTTTCCGCCAACAAATGTTGGCTAGCAGGTTCTCGAATTTTCCACCAACAAATGTTGGCTAGCAGGTTCTCAAATTTTCCGCCAACAAATGTTGGCTAGCAGGTTCTCAAATTTTCCGCCAACAAATGTTGGCTAGCAGGTTCTCAAATTTTCCGCCAACAAATGTTTGTTGTCGGACTTTCCGATCGTGTGTACACAAGTCTGTCGGACAAAAGTCCACGCATGGTTGGAATCCAGCACGAGCCGGAGATATAACTAGCGTTCATAATAGAGATATCACGAACGTCTTATATGCCACCACGTTCCCACGTTCGTAATTGTTGGCCAACATTCGTGTGCCCGTGTGTATGCAAGACAAGTTGGAGCCAACATCCTTCGAAACAAAAATCCACGGTTTTGTTGTCAGAAAGTCCGATCGTGTGTGCGGGGCATAAGATTGCATTCAACTTGAGCCGCAGAAGATCATTTAACTACTTCCAGCAGCCCATGCAAACTGATACCTATGTTTTTATTTGTTCACTAGTGTATAGCTGTAGCCATAAAACAAGGGTAGATAGATATGGTGAGGTGGTGCATGACCCTACCCTACCCTATGGCCCAGGGGTTCCCAACCTTTTGAAGAGCAAGGGCCCCTGAGTGATTTGGTAACCGTTTGCGGGCCACAATGAAATGAAATGGTTCCGAATTTCAAATTTTTTATTTTGAAAAGCATAATGAACATTTTCCTCCTGCAGCCGCTGAATGCTGATGGGAGGGAAAGGAAGAGAAACTGGCTTTCAGTGGTTGCAGGAGGAGAATGTACGGGATCCTCACCACCCCTCCTGTCCAAGTGTAAAACAGAATGTGACAGAGATCGCAAGGGCCCCTTGAAGCATGAGGTAAGGGTCACTATTGCGACCCCTGAAACTACAACACTAAGGGCCGGTTCCCACTGGTGTGATGTCTGAGATTGGATGTTATTTGCATCGCACTGCAGTGCAAATCACATGAGGTCTCTGTGCGATTTCAGCCATACAGATAGTATGACTGAATTCACATCAAACTCGCACAGGACCCTTCTTTTAGTCCGCAGCAGAATTGAATCGCATGGGCGTGCACACCCATGCGATTCAATTGCTATCAGAGTTTGCAGATCGCACTGCCATATGCAAACAGATTTGGGGGTGTCATTAACTTTTAACGGACACTCCCTGCAGCTTGCATAGGGCAGTGTGAACTGTCACTGGGAGACATGCGATGCGGGAACCTGCAGTGGATTCACAGGGTTCCTGCATCATAGCAGTGTGAACCAGCCCTTAAACACATCTCAACATGGGGTTTTACCACCCCCAAACCACAAATGTAAACAAGCCCTTACTGTTCTGAGCCCCCTATACTGTAAGGCTGCTTTCAAACTGATGCATTGCGATTTACATACACCACGGATGCAGCAGAGTGCACCTTTGCTATAGGCTTCTATTATATCTTGCAGGTCTGGTGCATTTTCTGAAAGCGCACCAAAACTCCTGCATTCAGGAATTTTGATGCGTTTCAAAAGCCGCACCAAATCCGCAGGATGTAATAGAAGTCAATAGCTCAGTGCAGCTAACCCACAGGTGCACTGTGCTGCCCCTGCAGATCGATGTGAAAGCAGCCCAATAGTTGTAAACCCTTTTATAGATGCTAATATGCCTATTGCAAAAGCGCAGTATACAATATCTCACAAAAGTGAGCACACCCCTCACATTTTTGTAAATATTTTATTATATCTATTCATGTGACAACACTGAAGAAATGACACTTTGCTACAAAGTAGTGAGTGTACAGCGTGTATAACAGTGTAAATTTGCTGTCCCCTCAAAATAACAACACACAGCCAATAATGTCTAAACCGCTGGTAACAAGAGTGAGTACACCCCTGAGTGAAATTGTCCAAATTGGGTCCAATTAGCCATTTTCCCTCCCCGGTGTGATGTGACTCGTTACAAGGTCTCAGGTGTGAATGGGGAGCAGGTGTATTAAATTTGGTGTTATCGCTCTCACTCTCTCATACTGGTCACTGGAAGTTCAATATGGGACCTCATGGCAAAGAACTCTCTGAGGATCTAAAAAAAAAAAAAAAAAAAAAAGAATTGTTGCTCTATATAAAGATGGCCTAGGCTATAAAAAGTTTGCCAAGACCCTGAAACTGAGCTGCAGCATGGTGGCCAAGACCATACAGCGGTTTAACAGGACAGGTTCCACTCAGAAAAGGCCTCGCCATGGTCGACCAAAGAAGTTGAGTGCACATGCTCAGCGTCATATCCAGAGGTTTTCTTTGGGAAATAGACGCATGAGTGCTGCCAGCATTGCTGCAGAGGTTGAAGGGGTGGGGTGGTGGGGGGTCAACCTGTCAGTGCTCAGACCATACGCCGCACACTGCACCAAATTGTTCTGCATGGCTGTCGTCCCAGAAGGAAGCCTCTTCTAAAGATGATGCACAAAAAAGCCTGCAAACAGCTTGCTGAAGACAATAAGACTAAGGACATGAACTACTGGAACCATGTCCTGTGGTCTGATGAGACCAAGATAAACTTATTTGGTTCAGATGGTGTCAAGCGTGTGCTGCGGCAACCAGGTGAGGAGTACTAAGACAGGTGTGTCTTGCCTACAGTCAAGCATGGAGGTGGGGGTGTCATGGTCTGGGGCTGCATGAGCGCTGCCGTCACTGGGGAGCTACAGTACATTGAGGGAACCATAAATGCCAACATGTACTGTGACATACTGAAGCAGAGCATGATCCCCTCCCTTCGGAGACTAGGCAGCAGGGCAGTATTCCAACATAACGACCCCAAACACACCTCCAAGATGACCACTGCCTTGCTAAAGAAGCTGAGGGTAAAGGTAAAGGACTGGTCAAGCATGTCCCCAGACCTAAACCCTATTAAAGCATCTGTGGGGCATCCTCAAAACGGAAGGTGGAGGAGCGCAAGGTCTCTAACATCCACCAGCTCTGTGATGTCATCATGAAGGAGTGGAAGAGGACTCCAGTGGCAACCTGAAGCTCTGGTGAACTCCATGCCCAAGAGAGTTAAGGCAGTGCTGGAAAATATTGGTGAACACATAAAATATTGACACTTTGGGCCCAATTTGGACATTTTCACTTAGGGGTGTACTCACTTTTGTTGCCAGCGGTTTAGACATTAATGGCTGTGTGTTGAGTTATTTGGAGGGGACAGCAAATTTACACTGTTATACAAGCTGTACACTCACCACTTTACATTGTAGCAAAGTGTAATTTCTTCATTGTTTTCACATGATAAGATAATAAAATATTTTTGAAAATGTGAGGGGTCTACTCACTTTTGTAAAATACTGTATGTGGTGATTCATGGGACAGGAGCCGGCGCTACAGAGGAAGCATCGGCTTAGGTGGCTCCTGCTCTCTCTGCTACCGCCTGCTTTCTCTGCTGCCAGGGCCAGCTCTGGATGGCGGGTTGGCAAGCCGAGATCCCGATCAAAAGGTTGCTGACCCCAAGCATGCGATTCCCTAGTTTGAGGTCGAGGACCACATTCAAGATTTCTGAGGGCCACAGGTTGAGCACCCCTGCTATAGCCCTAGACGCTGGCCCACTCATAGTAAAAACAGCTCTGTGTTATAATACAAAGTAAGAAGAGCATAAATACAAAAAATGGAAACATTACACAAGTGCTTGGCTTACAAGGAATCAGAGAAGCCACAATCTGCTACGAATGGCCAATAAACAGTCTTATGATTCCCTTCTAGTCCTCCCCAGACAAACGCTGGCCCTACCCCACTGTCATCCACCTAGTAAGGGAATGAGGTATTATACCGGGATTGCAGTATGAAGTCGAATGCCCCGTACACACGGTTGGAAATTCCGACCACAAAATCCATCAGATTTTTTCCAACGGATTTTGGCCGAAACTTGTCTTGCATACACACGGTCGCACAAAGTTGTCGGAAAATCCGATCGTTCAGAACGCGGTGACGTAACACACGTACGACTGGACTGCGAAGACTCCAGTAGCCAATAGCTTGCGTCCCCAAATTTATTCTGAACATGCGTGGCACTTTGTGCATCAGAATTCTATACACACGATCGGAAAAAGTCAGATCAGATTTTGTTGTCGGAAAATTTTAGGTCCTGCTCTCAAACTTTTTCCGTTGGAAATTCCAATGGAAAAAGTCTGATAGAGCCCACACACGATCAGATTTACCGACAACGTAATCTGATCTGACTTTTGCCGTCGGAATTTCCGACCGTGTGTACGGGGCATTAGGGTTGTGCAATGTTTTGCTCCTATCTGTAGTATTAAATCCTCATCAGCCCCAGCAAAGTCATCTATAGTATTTCATGATTATATGATGAACCCATAAAGCTGTGGGCTATGTCATTAACACAATACAGAAGGTGCTAGGGTAGCGGCTGCATCTAAAGAACCCTTTACAAATTTACTTAAGCCTAGTATACATGATGAGAACATCGGACGCAAAATACCTTTATCCAATCGATTGTACGATAATCTGGTCTGAGCTGTTAGTTCACAGCTTTTGAGAGCCGATCACATCAGTTCATGCGATATTACCCAAAGCAACAAGCAAAAAAAAAGTTTCCTGTACGATACCAGAAAGAATTTAATCAGCACAGTATTTGTTCAAAAAAAAAAAATCGAGTGACCAAGACCGCGCATGTTTGGAAACTAAAGGATACAACACATCACTTCCGAAGCTGCATTCCATCGTACGAGAATTTTTTGTAACTTTAGTAATATCTTAAATTTTAGATATGGAGACTAGCATGCAAAAAAAAAAAAAAAGGATGATCATTCGTCCGAAATTGTCATTGTGTGTAGAAGGCTTAAACAGATTTATTTCCCAGAGCAGATCTGCAATCTGCAAGAACATCCAATCATCGCAGACAGGCCAGATTCTTAAAAAATATTGGTTTGGTCAAATTACTCATAATAGAGTAAGGTAATGTGGCAATTTTATACACAAATCATGCTCAGTGAGATCTCTAACAGCGGAATACCCCTAGAGACATTGTAAAAAATAAATTAAAAAATAAATAAATTCTGTATCCTCAGAATTCTTATACACTGTAATGTAATAAAATGAGGAGCACTTTCAGACTGTCTTGACATTAAGTTAAAAATAATTATCTCTTCCTGTGCCACCACCGGGTGTGGATTCTTGGCATACACTGTGTGTGAGCTGATTGAAGGAAAGGCAAACATTAGGTAGGCAGACTTAGGGCTTTGGAGAGAGGTAAGTAAACACTATAGATATATGTGCCCAGGTCAGATTTCATGAATCGGGTTTACATCCACTTTAATGCAGTCTATGCATTAAGGCAAAAAACCTTCTGGGTGCAGCCCCCCCCCCTCCAAAAAAAAATACCTGAGCCCCATCTCCATCCAGCAAAGTGCATGAGAGCAGCGGCCCCCTTGGGTCTCTCTCTCCTCATTGGCTCCTGCTGTGGTCAATCACAGCCAGTGAGCCAATGAGGAGAGACTAGGGGCGGGGCTGAGCCTCGCTCTGTCTGTGAATGGACAATGTCCATTTACAGGTACATGGCTTGGGAGAAAGCCTGCTCAAGTGCCCCCGTAGCAAGAGGCTTTCTATTAGAGGCACTGAGCAGGAGGGATGGGCCAGGATCGCCAGCAGGGGACTCAAAAAGAAGATTGGGGCTACTCTGTACAAAACCATTGCACAGAGTAAATAAGTACAATGTCTTTAAAGTGATACATCTACATCTTTAAAGTGATACTAAATCTAAAAACATTTTTACCGTAATGCTTTGCATGCATTAAGATTAAAAAAATGTTGTTTTTTTAGTTTCCCTGTGCCCCCCCCCTTTCCCTGTGTGAAGGGGAACAAAGGGGAGAAGAGATCAGCGCTGTACACGGCTGCATCTGTTCTCCCCTCTCTTCCTCTTCACACAGCATTTGAGCAGCAGCAGGAGCCATTGGCTCTTGCTGCTGTCAATCAAATGCAGGGACGAGGAAACTCCTTTTCCATATTCTGCTTTAGTGGTTTCAGAAACAAGTATAATTAGGGATGCACCGATCGGCCGCTGAAAATTATCGACCGAGAATAGGGTTACCATCGTTTCTCCGATACAAAAAAAAAAAAAAGGTGCCGATAATGGCCACCGAAAAAGGCATGCAATTTTGCCACAATTTTTAGAGGTCATGTGACTCAAAAACCGCATTAAAAATGCAGCACATGTGCATTTTTGGCACATTTTCAGTGCATTTCAATGGGAAGGTGTTACACCGCAACTGAAGCGCAACAGACCAGTGTGAAGACATACAAAGGGATGCATTTTTCTGATGCAAAAGTACTTAAAAAAAACGATTAAATAAAGAATCGAATATAATACAATTATATAAAAAAAATATATAAAAAAAAAAAAAAAAAATGTACATTTTGGTTTTGGTCCAGAATTCTTCTTCTTTCGGTGCACCATTAAAAGAGAAGTATGGGTTTGGCTTTTTTTCCCCAATCATACTTACCTAGGTGGATGCAGCATCAGTCCGATGCGGCATCTGTCCCCCAGCGTCTCTGCACTGAGAACCGAACCATTGAATAACGCAGATGGCTCTGTTCTCCCGGCTCCCCGAGAGAAGAGCTGCTGAATTGTTAATCAGCAGCTCTCCTGCTCCTCCACGCTCATTGGAGTGCTGAGCTGTGGAGGGGCGGGGAGCGGCCGTCTCAGTGGCTTGCTGAGAGGCTGAGACTGCCACCAGTCCAGCAGCTGGCGGATCCAGACTTCCAGAGTTGGGATGACGTGCTGCCTGGACTGATCTGTGTGACATCAGCACAGAGTTTTTTTGTGCCCAAACTAATGCGGCGTACACGCGGTCAGAATTTCCGTTGGAAACAGTCCGATGGGAGCTTTTCATCGTATTTTCCGACCGTGTGTATGCCCAACGGTCTTTTTCTGTCGGAATTTCCGACGGACTTTGAATTGAGAACCTGTTCTCAATTTTTCCGACGGAAAACCTTTCTATCAGATTTTCCGATCGTGTGTATGCAATTCCGACACGCAAAATTCCGACGCATGCTCGGAAACAATTCGACGCATGCTCAGAAGCAACGCTGTGTTATTGACTGTCGGAATTTGGTGTGATCGTGTGTAGGCAACACAGCTTGAGCGGAATTCCGTCGGAAAAACCGTCAGAGTTTTTTCCAACGAGAATTCCGATCGTGTGTAAGCGGCATTAGTGTTGCGCTTCACAATTTGCATATTGTTTGCATTTTTGTGCGTTTTTTATTCAACTTTGTTTTCATCTTGCTTCTTTTCACACTAAAAATAAATATTTTGGTTGCGCATAATACAATTCGTCATATGTGCACTGTATAGTTGCACTTTATCTGAATTTATGCTATTTAATGTTTATGGTCATAATGCACTTTAATAATACAGTGACATATCTACTTTCATCTTGTGTTTATACCTAGCGCTGCACTTTATTTTTTGGACTTCTCCTTTAAGTACAATAAAACGTCAACAGGATTTTTCAAAGCTGAGACTGCAGGGTTAGAAGAGGTCCAATTGTTTTTAATTTCTTTGCAGGTTTAATATGTTGCAACTTAATTAAAATTATAACTGTAGGCACCTGAGTTTCTGTGTAAATATAATATATAATCACTTACTGTGACATATACTAGCTTTAGAGAACGTGGACAGGAAATGAATTGGTCATGAATGATGTGTTTGCATTACACGTGTACCAAACCAACAATACTATGACATACGTTTGTGTTTTAATAAATTGGTAAGCCGGAAAAAGGTAACAAAGGAGAGTGATCACTGCTTTCCAACCTTACACATATCAAGTGTATCTGTGAAATCTCAACCTTCGTCTGCAAATAACACACTTCTGAAGTAATCCAATAAGGAACCGTATATATTTACCACGCTCCTAGCAGGCTAACAATGCTTAAAAGCTTCTTATTGTGCTTTTTCCTTAATTCTAGAAAAAATATTACTTGTAATTTTCTCTACGTTTAAAGTCAGTGGCAGTAACCCTTATGGAAAATGATTGTGTTCATTAAAGCACACTAATACCGGACAGCGTCATAAAAAAAATGTTGCTGAAATTGCCTAAAATGTTACTTGTGCATCAATCATTATTACAGACTACAATCTTCAGGGCAGTTCACAAGCTCCTATAAAATTCTGGCTCATAAGTTAATTTAAAAACGTTTTTTATTATCTCTTTAACGTAAACGAGATAAGGGAACAGAGAGAAATGTTAAACAGTGCTAGATTAAGCTCCAGAATATCATTGCGCAGTTTCTGATCAAGCTCTTAGCATTCCAAATGTAGAACCAACATGGCGCAAGTTGCACTGATCTGTTGAAAGTCCATTTCACGCAATTTCCACCCTGTTAGTCGCACACCTGGGACATTGAGACGGGATCCAAAGCTTGATTAGAGACATCACCAAAAGTATACGGGAGGATCCCGCTCATGCACAGGGTCTAGCGGGGTGGTAAGAGGGAGTGGCGTAACTCTAATAATTATTCCTCACGCTTGAGAAATATACATTTTGTACTTTCACTCAAGCTCGCAATTTTCCACCTAAAAGCGGAGTTCCACCCACATTTCCATGTTTGCACCATCCGTTTAATAGCAGCAAGTTAAAACCACATTGGACAGTTTATTGTTCTTTTTGGCTTGATTTACCTTGTTTCCATGGGGTAATCAGTTTTCTTCCTGTTTAGCACCGCCACGGCGAGGTGCATCATTTCCGCAATTGGATCTTGCCCTTCTCCCCCCAACTCCCACTGCCTTCTGGGACCCGTGTGTGTCCCAACAAGACCATTCAGAAAGCGTTGCGTGACTTGCGCATTTCGCAGTAGGAAACCGGCTGTGAAGCCTGACTGCTTCACTCCTGGTTTCCCTTTCTAGCAATGCCGGCACCTGCACCGGAAGCCGATGGACAGATCGCCTTGGGGTGCTGACATTGCGGGCTCCCTGGACAGGTAAGAGTCGTTATATTAAAAGTCAGCAGCTACAGTACAGAGAAGAGAGAGAAGAGAACCTCTAGACCACATGCATCAAACACAAGGCCCACAAGCTTCATCTGGTCCACCAAGGCCTATTCATGTGGCCGTCGCACCTCTCCTGTAACTGCGGCATTTCCCTTGTCCCCAACCCAACGTTGTCTGTCTCAGCAGTCTGTCTGCCCTGGTATCAACATTCAGCAATCTTCAGCAGCAGACTTCAGCCCTCCTCCAGACTCTGCACTTTCTGCTTCCCAGCTTCTCCCTGAGAGCAGCACAAGGTAAGGGGGGGGGGGGGGGGGACTGCGATGTAAGAAATAGTGACTTCTGATGGTGGGGGGGCTCTTGACATCTTATGTAAGGGGGAGTGGGGTGCTCTGGACATCTAGTCTAAAGCCCCATACACACGCGCGGATTATCCGAGGACCAGGTCCGTCGGATCCTGTCCGTCATACTTTGTCCGATGTTGGTGTTGCATACACACGATCGGACAAAGTTGTCGGAAAATCCGATCATTCTGAACGTGGTGATGTTTGTTGCCTACGACGGGACTACGTAGAGGCTAGTAGCCAATAGCTTTGGTCTTGTAATGTGATCTGAGCATGCGTAGCACTTTGTCCGTCGGAATTCGATACACACGATCGGATTTGGTGTGATCGGACTTTGTTGTCGAAAAATCTATCCAGCAGGAGATAGGACTTTGTCTGTCGGACAATCCGACGTACACTGTCCGATGGTGCCTACACACGGTCGGATTTTCCGACAACATTGTCCGATAGGACAGAATCCATGGGAAAATCCGACCGTGTGTATGGGGCTTTACAGATAAAACTGGCCTTTTGAGGGCAATGACGTTTGGGTGACAACCAGGGATCTCCTTTCACTTCCTGTTTTGGCTATGGCACAGGAAGGGAAATCTCCCCAATGGGAGACAAAATCTGCCAGGTGCTACATTTCTTAATTACTCTATCCAAAATGAAAACAAAAAGGTTTGCCTATGGGAAATCTTCTATTATATACATTCATAGAATGTTTTTTAAATATTAGCACGGAGAGCTGCATGCACCTGCGGTTTTATGGTTGGGAGAGGGGGTCCTCTTAAATGCAGTGAAAAGTTTGTTTCATATAATAAAAGGCAGGATAAGAACAATTCCAGCTACATACACTGATCAATTATTGAATGAACATGCTGAAATCACCATTCTGACACTAGTTGATAATTGTAGTGATGGCTCACATTTGGCAACTTAAGTCTCCGCCACTATTCAATAATGCACATGCCCACTGTAAATTCAATATTTAAAACACGGTTTGCTCCATCCCCAAATTAAACATTCAAATTCCAGAGCATTTTAAGGCGACCATTTAAATATAAGAATATTCATATTCCTACAATCCAATTATGAAGCCAATGCAGCGAGCGCATACAAAAAGCCCATTTCAGATAGAGACTGTTCAACATCCAGATGAGTCTATAAGCATTTTTAAACGTGTATTGTTTTCTGTCAGTACAGAAAGCTTTTGTCACGGAGTAATGATGTGTTTAATTAAACAAGTAGGGATGAGCATCGAAGACGACGGCATACTGCCAGCATACTGCCTTGGCATCTTTTTCATTTGCTCTTTTCACTGATGCCTTCACATACTGGTCAGCTTGATTCTATTAAAAGGGATCCATCACTATGAAATGAATGCTTGGAGATGCAGCACTAATTAGATAAAGTCAAAGATTTGCACTCATTCTTTATTGGAATGTAATATTCATCTAGATACAGAGTTTATTCTGGGGCAGCCATGTCCAGCTACCTGCAATGCCCTGACATACCTCCACCCTAAACTAGCGTCCAATTTCTAGGAGGTCAGGTGTCTAGCAGAGCAGACATTCCAAGTCTTCTCTCAATATCTTCTCTTGTCTAGTAATCTTGTTTTCTGTATAGCGCTGTGCAATCCACTCTCCCAGCTTATTGCCGACATCCGTAAGATGCCAAGAACAGAGCTGAGATGATTATCTCCTGAGTGAATGTGCAGGGGTTACATAATCAGTGCCCTCCCCCAATGGTCAAAGAGGAAGACGGGGGGACCCGGAAGAAGTGGCATAAGACAGAGCAGTATCTGAGAGCCCTTGCTCAGTGCTGGAGGTGGTCACTCTCAGAGGCATGTGTCATGATGTGCCCATCAAGTTGTTCCCTCCATCCAGCACACCTGAGCACCACTTTTTAAGTTGCCAGTGCCATGCCACTTCTACTTTACAGCCAGCTTTAAAACAGAACTTCAGAACAAAAACCCATTTAGGGTCAGTTCACAACAGAACACGGTGGATGAAACTTGTGTTCCATGCATGTTTCTCGCAACGGATTCAAATCCTACTGCACTTGCGATCTGCAGTGGGTGCCAACGTTCACTCTTATGACACCCCAAACGCAGGTCAAAAAGGTAACCAGCCCTTAAGGCCCCTTTTACACCAGTGGTCCGATTTTATGTGGACTTGATCGGACCACCCATTGTTCTCTATGGGGCGGCGGATGTCAGTGGACATGCGTCTGCTGTCACCCGCAAGCATGTAGCTGCTAACAACAGTAGTATGCAGTCCGTTTCCATCCAATCGCCCCATAGAGAACAGCAGGCTGTGTCTGTGCCAAATGGGCATGCTGGAAAATCACAGCCGATCGGCATCCAGTCAGCACTGGCAGCCAATGGCTGCGAGCACTGACCGGTGTGTTCTGGCGGAGAGGCAGTCGCCTTGTCAGAACACAATAGGTCAACCGGGGGGGGGGGGGGGGGGGGGGGGGGGGGGGGGGGGGGGGGGGGGGGGGGGGGGGGGGGGGGGCCCCGATGTACTAACATTGCATAATTAGTAAGGTTATCCCTGAAAGTGCCTAATTTTTTTATTCATTCAGCTTGCACTTTCACTTAGAGCCCTTTCACACTGGGGCCGCCCGTGCATTAGCGGTGCTTTAGCGATGTTCAAGCAGCGCTTTTCGGCCGAAGGGGTTAAAAATGCCCGTATTGCGGCGCTTCCGAAACGCTTTGGAAGCGCTGCCCATTCATTTCAATGGGCAGGGCATTTTGGGAGCGCTTCACAAACTTCCCCAAAGATGCTACTTGCAGGACTTTTCCTAATGTCCTGTAAGCGCACCTCCTCAGTGTGAAAAGTCACACTGTAATGAATAGGAGGTGGTTTTCAGGCATTATTTGGAGGATAGATAGATATATATATATATATATATATATATACACATACACACACACACACACACACACACACACACACACACACACACACACACACACACACACACACACACACATATATATATATATATATATATATATATACACACACACATATACCTCAATAGTCACAAAGGATCGACTAATGGGCTCTAGCACCAGATATTTTTCAGTCCTAGCAACGCCCCTTGCTGACATCAAATTCAAGTTGGTGGTGCCCATCAGCAGTCTCAGTGTTTTTGGATGTCTACACAACGGAGGCTTTTGCAGGTAACGAATATGCATAAAATGCATTAAACACGCACATAATCTTATGGGAAAATTTCTCTTTAAATTTTTACTGACGGAGTTGCTGTAACAGCATCTATCTTTCAGAACATAGTGTAGCTATTTTTGCATCCATTAAGCTTTTTTCATGATCTGAACAACGTCAGTGCACTTTCACTGTGTAAACCTCCTAACATTACTTTCATGCAAAATACAGAAATACAGTTTTAGGGCCCATTCACACCAGAAACTGCACGTTTTTCACTGCATGTTTACATAAATTTGAAGCATGTTTGAAGTGTGCTTGAATGCGTTTTGCGCTGCCTTTGCAGTGCATTTTTCTATATATTTCTGGGCTTGGCTTTAAGGGGTGCTGTGCATTTTAAGCGCGTTTGCAGGAAAAAAATGCTGCATACTTTTTTTTTTTTTAACTGCGATTATGTGAGCTATGTCCATAAGATTACTTTGGTTTTGGACTGTCTATACAGTTGGAATACAGTTCAAAATGCATCCAACTGCATCCGGTGTGAAAGAGCCCTCAGGCCTTATGCACACTGAGTGTTTGCTCAGCTCCTCAGAAAGCTTTTTCTCCTGGCAGGACAAAAGCTGCTTAAAAAAAAAAAAACGCATCTAAAGCCACATTTTGCACACGTCTAGGCACATCAAGCATTTGATCACTAATAAATGCCATTGGCAAGAATATCAAATGTATTCTGGCCATTGGAATGAACGCTCAAGTGCTAAACACATCTAGCATTTACATACAGGCAAATCAATAGTTTTTTTTTTTTTTACGCAGATCTGCTTTAATATGTACAGTCTGGAGGAAAGAGGGAAAGGGGAGACATGATTGAAACAATACATTAGTTAGAATCCTAGATCATTCCTCTCCCAAAACTCCAGCAACTGGTCTCCTTTTTTACCCAGACCTTTACAGAGTGTTATAAGAAGAAGGGATGCTACGCTGCGTTAAACATCACCCTGTCCCAACTTTTTTGAGAAGTGTTGCTGACATCATTTTCAAAATGACCTTTTTTTTCTCAAAGTACATTTTCTCAGTTTAAACATTTGATAAGTTTTCTATTGTAATGAAAATATGGGTTTATGAGATTTGCAAATCATTGCAATCTTCTATTATGTATATTTGACAGTGTCCTTATTGTTTTGGAATTGGGGTTATACTTTAAAGTAAAATGAATGATGCATTCTTATAGAAATATTCTAGAACTTGCTGCACAATTTATATTCCGAGCCAAAAGCTTTGTATCCTAATAAATGGGTGCTAAATGTTTAGTCCAGGTTAACCCAACCAGCCTTGTTCTTTTCAACAACTTGGACTGCTAGAAGCATGTTGGCACATGTCCCTCATTTCCACTTTGTAAAACCATGATTCATTTACAATTTGCCACGCTTATTAAATTGCACATCGTACGCGGGCCAGCGTACTCAAATCTCCATGGCTTCATATAAAACATAACCAAACATCAAAGGACTTACAATGCTCACTATTTGTTCATATGGTTTAAATCGCATTAAAACAAAATCTGATAACTCTAAAGCCCGAGATATCAGAATCTTTTGTAGTGTCTTTATCCTTGCTGTTAGTATTGTAAAACAGCACTACGGAGCAGTCCACCTGACACCTCACTTAGGACACAACTGTACCATGACA
Source organism: Lithobates sylvaticus (assembly GCA_028564925.1). Taxonomy (NCBI): domain Eukaryota; kingdom Metazoa; phylum Chordata; class Amphibia; order Anura; family Ranidae; genus Lithobates; species Lithobates sylvaticus. Next base: position 620,674,559 of record CM053026.1, on the reverse strand, counting down.
ACATATTTACTGCATTGAATTAACAAATGTATACAATGGAACCTCGAAATTATGAGCATAATCCGTTCCAGGAGTATGCTTGTAATCCAAAGTACTCACATATCAAAGCGAGTTTTCCCATCAAAGTCAATGGAAGCGAAAATAATTTGTTCGGCATTGACTTCAATGGGATGCAATACTGCATGCGACCAGAGGCGGGGGGCGCCGGAGAGCCTCGGAAACGGCCGAAAAGGCCCAAGCATACTTCGGCTGACCTCGGAAAGACTCCGTTCACGAGCCTTTCCGAGGTTTGCCGAGGACAGTACCTTTCTGTGGCATTTCTGAACACCGACGATTGGCGCTGTTCGGCTCTGACGCCCCCCACCTCAGGCCCAAAGCGGAACTGCACACCGCTTTTGGCCTGAATCCTGCTCGTTTTGCGAGATAACAGTCGCAAACAGAGTTTGGATTTTTAGAAATACAGTGCTCGTTTTGTGAAACGCATTACTCGCAAACCGAGGTTCCACTGTATTTGTAAAGCCCAACTCTGGGCACCAAAAAAATATAAATTACCCTTGCAGTGAGGCCCCCAACACTGCAAGAGTTAAATGCTTGTCAAGTCCAGAGCTTACCGTATTCCTCATTCCAGCAGGCTCCCTCCACCTGTGTGACTGATCCCTGAAATCCTCTTCTCTAGGATGCTCCAGGCAAAAGTTACACTCTGAGGCCATCATATACAATGCAGGACCAATAACCCTGCACTGTATGCGAGAACGGTGAGGGCCTGCCCACAACCTGGACTGTTGGAGTAAAGAGTTGAGTGCCAGCTACTGAGGGAGTGAGGATTAAGGTAAGTATTATAATAAGGTGAGTAATTTAGGGTATTCCTCTACCCCTAGAACCCCGTAGTGAATGGCAAACAGGGGAAAAATCTATGGAATTCTGAGAGTTCACATTTTAAGTGTAAGATAAGCCTAATGCCTCGTACACACGTACGGACTTTTCCCCGGCGGACCTAAGTCCAGCGGACAATCCGCTGGACTTTCCGGCTAGGTCCGCTGGACTTTCCGAGGGTGTGGACTTGCCCACACACGCACGGACTTCTCCAGCGGATAATCCGCCGGCCAAAAGTCCGCGGGACTTTTGAAAATGAACGGACTTGCCCACACACGGAGCAGTCCGTTCATTTCGAACGTAACTTCAGGTTACGTAGCTAGCGTAGGCAGTAAATGCCGCCGCGCTAGCTCCGCAAGCTGGCATGGATTTAAAGGGAATCCCCACGCCGAAAAAACGGCGTGGGGGTTCCCCCCAAATCCATGTCAGACCCTCATCCGAGCACGCAGCCTGGCAGGCCAGGAAAGGGGAGGGGACGAACGAGCGCCCCCCCCCCTCCTGAGCCGTACCAGGCCGCGTGCCCTCAACATGGGGGGTGCCCTGGGGAAAGGGGGGCCGTGCGGCCCCCCCACCCCAAAGCACCTTGTCCCCATGTTGATGAGGACAAGGGCCTCTTCCCGACAACCCTGGCCGTTGGTTGTCGGGGTCTGCGGGCGGGGGCTTATCGGAATCTGGGAGCCCCCTTTAATAAGGGGCCCCCCAGATACCGGCCCCCCCCACCCTATGTGAATGAGTATGGGGTACGATGTACCCCTACCCATTCACCTAAGGTGTAAAATGTAAAGTAAAAAAAAACACCCACACTTTTGAAAAAATAGTTTATTGCACTGCTCCGGGGGTCTTCTTCCGTCTTGGGGGTCTTCTCGCCGGACTCCCCTGCCATTTACCAAGCTCTTTTACCGAGCGAGGGGAGTCCGGCTACCTTCTTCGTCGTCGCCGCCGTCTGGGGGTCTCGATCCGCCTTCGGGGGTCTTCTTCCGTCTTGGGGGTCTTCTCGCCGGACTCCTCCCCTCTCTTCTGCTCTTTTACCTAGCTCTTTCCACGAGGGGAGGAGTCCGGCTACCTTCTTCGTCGTCGCCGCCGTCGTCTGGGGTCTCGATCCGCCTTCGGGGGTCTTCCGGGGGTCTCTTCTGTTCTTGCGGCGGTCGTCGTCTTCCGCGCCGCCGGCGCCTTCTTCTTCTTGTCCTTCTTCTTGTCCTTCTTGTTCTTCTTCTTCTTCCGATGTTGACCCGTCGCTGTCTCTGCCCCGGAATGCCTGTGCCGGTCTGCGCTCGGACTTATATAGGAACATGGGGGACAGGGTCACATGCACATGTCACATGGTGACCCCGCCCCCTTGTGTTGTCACAGTCCCGGAGGATGCTGGGACTGTGACATCGCAAGGGGGCGGGGTCACCATGTGACATGAACATGTGACCCTGTCCCCCATGTCCCTATATAAGTCCGAGCGCAGATCGGCACAGGCATTCCGGGCAGAGACAGCGACGGTCAACATCGGAAGAAGAAGAAGAACAAGAAGGACAAGAAGAAGGACAAGGCGCCGGCGGCGCGGAAGACGACGACCGCCGCAAGAACAGAAGAGACCCCCGGAAGACCCCCGAAGGCGGATCGAGACCCCCAGACGACGGCGGCGACGACGAAGAAGGTAGCCGGACTCCTCCCCTCGTGAAAGAGCTAGGTAAAAGAGCAGAAGAGAGGGGAGGAGTCCGGCGAGAAGACCCCCAAGACGGAAGAAGACCCCCGAAGGCGGATCGAGACCCCCAGACGGCGGCGACGACGAAGAAGGTAGCCGGACTTCCCCGCTCGGTAAAAGAGCTTGGTAAATGGCGGGGGAGTCCGGCGAGAAGACCCCCAAGACGGAAGAAGACCCCCGGAGCAGTGCAATAAACTATTTTTTCAAAAGTGTGGGGTGTTTTTTTTTACTTTACATTTTACACCTTAGGTGAATGGGTAGGGGTACATCGTACCCCATACTCATTCACATAGGGTGGGGGGCCGGGATCTGGGGGCCCCCTTATTAAAGGGGGTTCCCAGATTCCGATAAGCCCCCGCCCGCAGACCCCGACAACCAACGGCCAGGGTTGTCGGGAAGAGGCCCTTGTCCTCATCAACATGGGGACAAGGTGCTTTGGGGTGGGGGGGCCGCACGGCCCCCCTTTCCCCAGGGCACCCCCCATGTTGAGGGCACGTGGCCTGGTACGGCTCAGGAGGGGGGGGGGGGGGGCGCTCGTTCGTCCCCACCCCTTTCCTGGCCTGCCGGGCTGCGTGCTCGGATGAGGGTCTGACATGGATTTGGGGGGAACCCTCACGCCGTTTTTTCGGCGTGGGGATTCCCTTTAAATCCATGCCAGGTCACGGAGCTAGCGCGCCGGCAGTAACTGCCTACGCTAGCTACGTAACCTGAAGTCACGTGCTAAAGGAACGGACTTGCCGATGAGCGGCAAGTCCCTTCATTTCAAAAGTCCCGCGGACTTGCCCACTAACGGCGGGATTGTCCGCTGGACTTCCAAGTCCAGCGGATAATTTGAAAACAAAACCTGAAACTTTAGTCCGCCGTACTTTGGCGCCAAAAAGTCCGCCGGCGCCCACACACGAGGGGATTATCCGCTGGACTTCAGTCCAGAGGATAATCCCGCGGGATTGTCCCTTCGTGTGTACGCCGCATAAGTCTAACCATCCTTAACCACTTGCTTACTGGGCCCTTAAACCCCCCTCCTGCCCAGACCAATGTTCAGCTTTCAGCGCTGTCACACTTTGAATGACAATTGCGCGGTCATACAACACTGTACTCAAATTAAATTGTTATCATTTTTTTCACACAAATAAAGCTTTCTTTTGGTGGTATTTAATCACCACTTGGTTTTGTTTTTTTTGGTTAGCAAAAAATAAGACAGAAATTTCTGAAAAAAAAAAAAAAAAAGTTTCATAGTTTGTTATACAATTTTGCAAATGGGTAATGTTTCTCCTTTGTTAATATGCGCTGATGAGGCTGCACTGATAGGCACAGATAAGGCAACACTGATTGATGTCACTGATAGGTGGCACTGATTGGTGACATTTATAGGTGGCTCTGTGGGCACTGATGAGTGACACAGAAGCTTCTGCAGAGGCTCTCCAAGATCGGGACTGATGTCCCTTTACAGCCGCCAGTGATCAGCCTTTTTTTTTTCTCCTCACGCTTGTAGCGTGAGGAGAAAAAAAAAAAAAAGCAGATTACCGGCTCTGTTTACAGCACATGATCAGCTGTCATTGGCTGACAGCTGATCACGTAGTAAGGGGGTCGGGATCGACCCCTTACTTCGATCTGTGATCAGTCGAGTCTCAGACTCGTTGATCACAGGGGACGCGCAGGCCGCTCAAGCACGGGAGGACGTCTATGGACGCCCTCCTGGCAAAGTAGGTCCGCACTGTAGCCGTCTTTTGGCTAAAGCGCGGACGGTGAACTTACACTGGACCCTCCACCAATCCAACCCCCCACTACCTTGAGTGACACATCGTATAGCCGCTTTACCGGTCCGCGGGATATAAAATCCCTGTGGCTTAATCTCCTAAACTTACCTTGTAAATGTATACAATGCATTCTAATGGGTCGGCACCAACCAATCAGAACTGGTGTAGTCCGTCCTGTCAGCAGGGGAGAAGAGGAGAGAAAGCCGTGGACCCGGACCGGTAAAGCCGCTATAAGATGTGTCACAGCGGGAGTTCAAGGCCAGAGGGACCGGGGGGGGGGGGAGAGGTCCTGTAAAAGGTGAACTAAAAACTTTAAAAATGCTTCCTCCCCCCTACCTATCCTGTCTAACCGGTACCTATTTTTAATCTGCTCTGGTCCAGTCACATGATCCCACATCTTCTACGCCCCTGCATCATTGAGCGGCTGATGCAGGTCAGAGGAGGGAGTACCGACAATGGCTGGGTCATGGCAGTCTATGGGTAACATGACGGCTCACGGAATTCCCAGCTGTTGTCCAGTAAGTTGGAGCTTAGGTATCACATGACCGCACCAAAGTATATATCACCGTGGACCATCAAAATCAACATCCAAGCATCTAATTGAAAAAGTCCTATCACAGCAGTAAGGTGCAAAATTTCGGGCCACACAGGACCCCTTCGTCAGGCATGAGTCATGCCATCACTGTGTCATATACCTGACAAAAGGCGTTCTGTGTAGCCAAGACACATTGCACCTTGCCTCTGATGTGACCTTTTCAAATTCATTTTTGAATGTTGATTTTGATGATCCATGGTGTGCTGGAAATATATACTTTGGTCTATGGTGTCACCAGTCCCCAGATGGCATCTGCTTTCTCTATGGCCCTTTCCATGAACATGTGCAATAGTATTATTGCATGTTGTCACTGGAGCAGATTAAAAATAGGCAAGTACATGAATCTTTTTTTTTTATATATCGGTTTGGCAGATATAAGGGGGGGGGGGGGATTTTTAATAACAGTTAGCCAGCCAATAGATTATTTGATTTTAACAAAATCACTTGATTTCCCGCAACAGCGCTATTGTATTTTGCTGGCTAGGGGGAGCGCAGGGAGTCTTCCCGGTCAGCAGGACACAATGATGATCGCTAGCGGCTATAGCCACCAGCAGTAATCACATATAAAAATATGACAAGCTGGTTGTACCCAAGTTGATCTATGAATTGAGGGATTGACTTGGGTACACTCAGCCTGTCCACACATGGTTTGACTCTGTGCTGAACTGGCAGAAATTCAAATTTGTAATAAAAAAAATCTTTGCCATTCTGAATGACATGATGTCATAAGCCTAGGCTTTTTACCAGACAAGAAAAACAGGAAGTGCGCTGTATAACGTATTTACTGGCAGCGAAAAAATGTTTTCCTACCCAAAAAGTTAAAACAACAAGGGCAGAAGATTTAATAGATGGAAAGTCGAAAAAAAATGACTGAAGGTCGGCTTTAAGGGTTTTCTTCTACTTTTTTCCTGTATAGACAACTTCTATCACAAAGACATAATGACATAAACAGGATTGTAATAACTAAATGTAAAGGGGGGATCTATATAGGAAGCTGATCCGTTTTCAAAAATCACACACAGAGTTCCAGGATCAAATACATTTGCTGACTACACATGAAATACAATCTGCAAGAAATTCCAACATTTGAAAGTCATTTCCCATGACACAGAAACCCGACTAATCCCTCACACATCATATACACAATATAATATAATTACATTTTTTTTTAAATTTACATATACACATATACATACACATATATACATACACACACATATATATATATATATTATATATATATATATATATATTATATATATATATATATATATAACATAGCAATGCACATACTAGACCAGCCTTCTTCAACCAGGGTTCTACTAGAGCGGGGGTCTCCAAACTTTTCAAACAAAGGGCCACTTTATTGTCCTTCAGACTTTAGAAGGGCCGGATTGTGGCCAGCAGGGGGCAGAAAATGTCACAGGCCCAGCATCAGTGAGAATAAATATGGCGTCAGGGTTGGTGTTCAATAGGAGGAGTATTCCCCCTATTAGTAGGAGGAATAGTATTCCATCATTGGTATCGGTGGAAGATATAGTGCCCCATTGTTGGTGTCAGTGAGAGGAATAGTGCCTCATATTAGTGGAAGGAGTTGTTTCCCTAGGGCCGCATAAAGGCTAGCAAAGGGCCACATCTGGCCCTCGGGCTGCAGTTTGAAGACCCCTGTACTAGAGGTTGCCCTGGCCTCATTGCAGTGAGAGCACTCTTATGCCCCGTACACACGGTCGGAAAATCCGACCACAAAATCCATCAGATTTTTTCCGACGGATTTTGTCCGACACTGGTGTTGCATATTTCATGTCAATAGCACCTTTAGAAATATATTTACCTAGATAAATGGTGACGTGTTCAATACTTATTTTACCCGATAATTATATATAGGGCTTATACACATACTTTCTCGTTCAGCCACCTAATACAAACATTTGCTAAAAAGTATCAGGCCTCAGGTATTACTTACAAAATCAGTGACTATAATGCCCCGTACACACGGTCGGAAAATCCGACCACAAAATCCATCAGATTTTTTCCGACGGATTTTGTCCGACACTGGTGTTGCATACACACGGTCGGACAAAGTTGTCGGAAAATCCGATCATTCTGAACGTGGTGACGTTTGTTGCCTATGAAGGAACTACGTAGAGGCTAGTAGCCAATAGCTTTGGTCTTGTAATGTGATCTGAGCATGCGTGGCACTTTGTCCGTCGGAATTCGCTACACACGATCGGAAAAAGTCCGATAGGACTTTGTTGTCGGAAAATTTGAGAGCAGGAGATAAAACTTTGTCCGTTGGATTTTCCGACGGAAAAAGTCCGATGGAGCATACACACGGTCGGAATTTCCGACAACATTGTCCGATAGGACATTTTCCGTCGGAAAATCCGACCGTGTGTACGCGGCATTAGACCGATGTACACCAACTCCACCAATTTAAAGCATCAGCAGTTTTCTTTGTATTTCTATCATGGGGGTGAATTAATGCAGAACTTTACCCATAACAACCTAAAAATAATGTTGTTTAGCAAGAAACATGCATTCCACATTAATAATTATGCTACCAAAATTAGTTAGTGCTGCCTCCCCTGTTTCTTCTTGCTGGAGGCTGCCATTTTGCTGAAGCCCGGATTCCCTGAGCAGCAGTAAATGTTTAGGCTGTCGGCAGATCAGACTACAAATTCAGCACAGTGCCTAAAAATAGAGAGCGACTGAGCATGAGCAGAATAGGATGAGAGACGGTGCATTACTGGATTTTAATACGGTATAGACACTCATTTTTAAAAAAAGATTTACATAGCTATACCGGCAGAATAGGTCAGTCTGAAGAGATCTAGCAATTTTCTGACTATAATTAGACCACATAATAACATTGGTTATTATTATTAGTAGACCACATTCTTTATTCCTTCATTTGAAAACTCTACAGCCAGCCAATGTGGTTAAGGGTATCCTGAGACCTGAAATAAAACTCTATTCCTGACTGGGGTATATATAGTCCACCCGGCTGGAACCAGGCAGACCCCATTTCTTTGAGGGACCTGCTGAGGTAAAGTCCAGCCACGTAATATGTGGGAGACCCTGACCATTAAAGCGTTTGTTACCCCAACACCTCATATTCCTGATATGTGCCTGCTGTACTGTGTACTTGTTTGGGAAAGTATCCTGTTCTCTTCGTATTGTTTCCTTTATGTGAAATACCTGGTGTTCCTGCTAGTCCCCTTGCTTTCCTATTAGAAACTGACCGCGCTAAGCAGGAGAGCATACCGTGGTAGGTTCTCAAGCTATGCTGGGAACTGAGTGTGTTCTCCTCCAATGATCAGACTTGTCCTGACACCCCCTGCTGCACAGCCATTCACTGGGAAGCTCAGTGTGCTGCTGCTTCTCCTCCCCCCAGCTCTTATGCAGCTGAGAACAGAAGGAATGTGATCACTTATAAAAAAAGGGGTATTTGTAATTAATTTTATATCTATACAAAAACTGTTCATTTCTATTTTAAACTGAATGGGTTGTTTTACAAGGTGATTGTTTAGACAGAGTGCTGGTAGCCCCATTCTACACATGTGGGTGACCTAACCCTAAGCTGACCCCAGAGGAGGAGGAGTTTTCACTGATTTTTTTTATCCAATCAGTATGAAGTGTAGTGAAGCCCCTGGGAACGTGTCCTACACCAAGCATGGTGACAAAGCCCACCTCCTCCTATCCCACACCATGGTATAACAAAGCACAAGAAGTGACTGGAAGTGTACTGTACACATGGAGAAAGGCAGGTAACCCGGGGTCACCCCTACTTCCCTCCATTCCTGTCACCAATGTCATGGCGGAGGAATACACAGCTTAACGGGTCACAGCACTTCCCATAGAGGTCTGTGGGCGGAGCGATACCCCAGAGGAATGTAGGAAGAAGTCCCCCGTGTCAGGGGAAACAGTGTCTCCCCCCCACATGTCATGTGACCTCCATGGCTGAGGGTCACTAATTACCCAGAACCCCACGGGGCAACCATGCCTGCACGCGCCTCCTCGAAGAGCCGGGAGGGGGGTGACGCCGCCCCGTGGAGGATGCTGCGCAATGCGCCGCTGTGCTCCCGGCATGAAACTCAATTAAGGCGATTAGAGAAATTAATTAATCCACCTTCACAGAGAGAGGGGCCCGGCCTGACGAGAACCGAGAGCGGCGGCGGCCCCCCTTCCTGGGAACGGAGGAGGAGGCGGGGGGACACTAGTTCCTGGCACGGCAGAGCTGGGGGGGCCCCCGGCGGGGGGAGAACTACAAGAGGCAGCACGGACACTCCGGGCACTTGTGGTTCGTCCGCCGCTGGAGGGCCGCAGGTAGCCGAATACAATGAGAGGACACAGCAGGCTCTACTCACCCGGGGGAGATGGGGCTGCGGCTCGATCCGACCAGAGGAGAGCGACGACCACAAGATGAGCAGAGCCAGGAAAGTGGCCAGGACCAGCAGACTGCGCAGGAGGAAGCCCGGCTTCAGCCTCATCGCCACCACCGCCGTGTACACACGAGCAAAGTCCGGGGAGTGCTGATCGGCTGCTCGCTACACCCGCACTGATCGGCTGCTGTGTGCACGCTGACCTGATACACAGAGAGGGAGAGAGAGAGACTACTCCTCATCCACTGACATGATCCACACAACACTTCCTCACACCGACCGGGACCAATCAGCCGCACTCATCACACAACTTGTCACCGGATCTCATCCACTATCACCCCGATCACTGCAATCGCACACCTACTAACACCCTGCCTGCCACTGATCAGGACTGTGTGTGTGTGTCCCCACTACAAACCCTTCCCTGATCCTTCATACACACAGGTGTGAGCCTCCTCTCACTCCTCCCTCCCCCTCATCGCTGTCCCTGGATCCTTCCCTCCCTCTCTGATCACTGTCCCTGGACCCTTCCTTTCCCACCCCCCCATCGCTGTCACTGGATCCCTTCCTTCCCCCTGATCGCTGTCACTGGATCCCTTCCTTCCCCCCTGATCACTGTCCCTGGATCCTTCCCTCCCTCTCTGATCACTGTCCCTGGACCCTTCCTCCCCCCCCCCCCCCATCGCTGTCACTGGAACCCTTCCTTTCCCCCCCATCGCTGTCACTGGATCCCGTCCTTTCCCCCCCCCCCCCATCGCTGTCACTGGATCCCTTCCTTCCCCCCCCCATCGCTGTCACTGGATCCCTTTCTTTCCCCCCCATCGCTGTCACTGGATCCCTTTCTTTCCCCCCCATCGCTGTCACTGGATCCCTTCCTTTCCCCCCCCCATCGCTGTCACTGGATCCCTTCCTTTCCCCCCCATCGCTGTCACTGGATCCCTTCCTTTCCCCCCCATCGCTGTCACTGGATCCCTTCCTTTCCCCCCCCCATCGCTGTCACTGGATCCCTTCCTTTCCCCCCCATCGCTGTCACTGGACTCCTTCCTCCCCCCCTGGTCACTGTCACTGGACTCCTTCCTCCCCCCCCTGGTCACTGTCACTGGACTCCTTCCTCCCCCCCCTGGTCACTGTCACTGGAGCCCTTCCTCCCCCCCTAGTCACTGGAGCCCTTCCTCCCCCCCTGGTCACTGGAGCCCTTCCTCCCCCCCTGGTCACTGGAGCCCTTCCTCCCCCCCTGGTCACTGGAGCCCTTCCTCCCCCCCTGGTCACTGGAGCCCTTCCTCCCCCCCTGGTCACTGGAGCCCTTCCTCCCCCCCTGGTCACTGGAGCCCTTCCTCCCCCCCCTGGTCACTGGAGCCCTTCCTCCCCCCCCTGGTCACTGGAGCCCTTCCTCCCCCCCTGGTCACTGGAGCCCTTCCTCCCCCCCCTGGTCACTGGAGCCCTTCCTCCCCCCCCTGGTCACTGGAGCCCATCCTCCCCCCCCTGGTCACTGGAGCCCTTCCTCCCCCCCCTGGTCACTGGAGCCCTTCCTCCCCCCCCTGGTCACTGGAGCCCTTCCTCCCCCCCTGGTCACTGGAGCCCTTCCTCCCCCCCCTGGTCACTGGAGCCCTTCCTCCCCCCCCTGGTCACTGGAGCCCTTCCTCCCCCCCCTGGTCACTGTCACTGGAGCCCTTCCTCCCCCCCCTGGTCACTGGAGCCCTTCCTCCCCCCCTGGTCACTGTCACTGGAGCCCTTCCTCCCCCCCTGGTCACTGTCACTGGTGGCCTTCCTCCCCCCCCTGGTCACTGTCACTGGAGCCCTTCCTCCCCCCCTGGTCACTGTCACTGGAGCCCTTCCTCCCCCCCTGGTCACTGTCACTGGAGCCCTTCCTCCCCCCCTGGTCACTGTCACTGGAGCCCTTCCTCCCCCTGGTCACTGTCACTGGATCCCTTTCTTCCCCCATCACTGTCGCTGGATCCCTTCCTCCCCCCTGGTCACTGGATCCCTTCCTCCCCCCCTGGTCACTGGATCCCTTCCTCCCCCCCTGGTCACTGGATCCCTTCCTCCCCCCTGGTCACTGGATCCCTTCCTCCCCCCTGGTCACTGGATCCCTTCCTCCCCCCTGGTCACTGGATCCCTTCCTTCCCCCCTGGTCACTGTCACTGGATCCCTTCCTCCCCCCCTGGTCATTGTCCTTTCCTCCCCTAATTACTATCCCTGGTTTATTTCCTCCTGGCTCAGTCCTCCACCTGATTACTGTCCCTGGCTCCTTACCCCCCCCCTAATCTTTGTCCCTGGATCCTTACTTTACCCCTGATCGCTGTCCCTGGATCCTTACTTCCCCCCCCCATCGCGGTCCCTGGATCCTTACCCCCCCCCCATCGCGGTCCCTGGATCCTTACCCCCCCCCTATCGCGGCCCCTGGATCCTTACCCCCCCCCCCCCATCGCGGTCCCTGGATCCTTACCCCCCCCCATCGCGGTCCCTGGATCCTTACCCCCCCCCCATCGCGGTCCCTGGATCCTTACCCCCCCCCCATCGCGGTCCCTGGGATCCTTACCCCCCCCCCCCCCCATCGCGGTCCCTGGATCCTTACCCCCCCCCCCCCCCATCGCGGTCCCTGGATCCTTACCCCCCCCCATCGCGGTCCCTGGATCCTTACCCCCCCCCCATCGCGGTCCCTGGATCCTTACCCCCCCCCCCATCGCGGTCCCCCCCCCCCCCCCCATCGCGGTCCCTGGATCCTTACCCCCCCATCGCGGTCCCTGGATCCTTACCCCCCCCCCATCGCGGTCCCTGGATCCTTACCCCCCCCCCATCGCGGTCCCTGGATCCTTACCCCCCCCCCATCGCGGTCCCTGGATCCTTACCCCCCATCGCGGTCCCTGGATCCTTACCCCCCCATCGCGGTCCCTGGATCCTTACCCCCCCCATCGCGGTCCCTGGATCCTTACCCCCCCCCATCGCGGTCCCTGGATCCTTACCCCCCCCCCCCCATTGCGGTCCCTGGATCCTTACCCCCCCCCATCGCGGTCCCTGGATCCTTACCCCCCCCCATCGCGGTCCCTGGATCCTTACCCCCCCATCGCGGTCCCTGGATCCTTACCCGCCCCCCATCGCGGTCCCTGGATCCTTACCCGCCCCCCATCGCGGTCCCTGGATCCTTACCTCCCCCCCATCGCGGTCCCTGGATCCTTACCTCCCCCCCATCGCGGTCCCTGGATCCTTACCTCCCCCCCATCGCTGTCCCTGGATCCTTAACCCCCACCCCAATCGCTGTCCCTGGATCCTTAACCCCCCCCCAAAATCACTGTCCCTGGATCCTTAACCCCCACCCCAATCGCTGTCCCTGGATCCTTAACCCCCCCCAAAATCACTGTCCCTGGATCCTTAACCCCCCCCCCAATCGCTGTCCCTGGATCCCTACCCCCCCCCCCCATTGCTGTCCCTGGATCCTTAGCCCCCCCCTCGCTGTCCCTGGATCCTTAGCCCCCCCCTCGCTGTCCCTGGATCCTTAGCCCCCCCCTCGCTGTCCCTGGATCCTTAGCCCCCCCTCGCTGTCCCTGGATCCTTAGCCCCCCCCTCGCTGTCCCTGGATCCTTAGCCCCCCCCTCGCTGTCCCTGGATCCTTAGCCCCCCCCTCGCTGTCCCTGGATCCTTAGCCCCCCCTCGCTGTCCATGGATCCTTAGCCCCCCCCTCGCTGTCCCTGGATCCTTAACCCCCCCCCCCCAATTGCTGTTGCTGGATCCTTAACCCCCCCCCAATTGCTGTCCCTGGATCCTTAACCCCCCCCCCCCCCCCAATCGCTGTCCCTGGCTCCATACCACCCCCCTGATTGCTGTCCCTGGATCCTTACCCGATCCCTATCCCTGGCTCCTTACCTCCCCCCGATCCCTGTCCCTGGCTCCTTACCTCCCCCCTGGTTGCTGTCCCTGGATCCTGCTTCTGCCAGACACATAACTTTTCTGCTGTCCTTCCAAGGTATGACTGGCTGCTGTCACTTACACAGGATGTGTCTCCTACACCTACCTAGATTTATCATTTAATCACAACTCCCACCCTTCCCTCTTCATCTGTCTCTGCTTTTCAGTTTTAATTCATTCCAGCATTTTCTTGGACACTGATCATTGTCCCTGCAGTGCTTATTGAATGGCTTCTGATTCTTATTTTATAATTTCATTGTCATTTTGTTTTAATTGTGCTTTCTGCTAGATTGCATTAGTATTGTAACCACTGGAGAATGTCATTAAATGGTATTGATGGATTCCTGTTCTCTCCACCTGCTATGTTGCTATCGCCTTCTCTGTGTTTTTTTTTCCCCAACTTCAGCTTGGGTTTAGCAGGATGTGTACCAGGAAGTCCACATGTTATAGAACAACGTGGCTGCTGTGCGTTATCACAAGGAATTTTTCCACCCTCTAAGGTGAAAGAGCAAATGTTGGCTGTCAGAATTTAATACCTATGTGACATTACTAGGGTGCCACCTTTTCTCCAAGCTAAACCCAAACACTTAAGCGGCGCACATAAATTGTTTTTTATAGTATACACTATGCATATATTTCGTGATTAAATAACATTACTAATCATATTGCGTTAATCACAACTTTCCAAACTATTTGCTGTAGAAAGACACTATGGGGAACGTTTACGAAAACTGGTGCACTCAGAATCTGGTAGGTAGCTGTGCATGGTAGCCAATCTGCTTCTAAATTCAGCTTGTTCAATCAAGCTTTGGCAATATAACCTAGAAGCTGATTCGTTTCTATACACTGCTGCACCATATTTTGATCTCTCCATTTTTAGTAATTAACCCCCTACTTGTGCTTTAAAGACTATCTGTATATAGAAAATATTACCTATAAGAAATCAAATATATTGTATATCCTTATATTAGCCCCCCCCCCCCCCCTTACAGATGGCCATTAGAATATAGTTGCCATTATATTAGATGGGATTCCCTTTAGATCAGTGCTCTCTCCCTCCCTGCCTCTTAGAGACCCCATATTGGATCAGAGTCCCCTTATATCAGCATCCCCTGCCCCTTAAAGACCCCAGTTAGATTGCCTTACCAGGCGAGAGCAACTGTGATCCAGGAAGTGGGAGCCAGAGTTGGAGGGTGGAGATGGGAGGTTAGGCAGCTTTGCATAGTGCTGTTTTCCCTCCCACTGTGCACAATGGCAAAGCGTGTCATTGGTTGCTAGGATGCCACCAGTCCTAGCAACCAATGACTGCAAAAGTGAGGCGGGGGAGAAGCTAGAGTACAGGCAGGCGCTGCCAACAGGAATCCTCACTGGGTGCACTGTGTGAGAGCTATTGACTCCTGTCAGTCACAGCCCAGGAGACAGAGGGGGTGGGGCTGAGCAGCAGCTCCGTGTGCGAATAGACACAGAGCCATGGCTCAGGAGCATGCCTGCTTTAGTGCCCCCAGAGCAAGCTGCTTGCTCTGGGGGCACCTGGCAGGAGGGAAGGACCAGGAGCGCCAGTGTGGGACCCGAGAAAAGGAGGATCCGAGCTACTCTATGCACGACCACCGCACAGAGCAAGTATAATTTTTTTTTTTTTCAAAGCAAGGCTTTAATATCGCTTTAATGTAATGGGAAGTGCTCTGTAAATGGGGCACTATAATGCAAAGGGGGAGGGGTGGGGGCTGTGATGTTTAGGGGACTGCACTGTACAGGGGGCTCTGTAATGATTACAGTGCAGCCCCCTTTATATTACAGTGCCACTAGCAATCGTAGCCTCCTCCATCACAGTGCCCCTGCAGTCTGCTCTCCCCCCCACCCCTTTACTCTCTAATATCACACTTCCCCATTCTAATCTCTGCCTCACCTGCACAGAACTCCTATCTTTGGCAGGGCAGAGGCTGTGATCAGTCCGTGTGTCCTCTCCCGGCTCCCCCGCCTGTCTGACGATGTCATCCTATCAACAGGGCAGCGGGCATTCTCATCTGCAGCTTCTCCCGCCCCCTGCCCTGCTGAGTGGAGGACATCGTTAGCCGAGTGGGCAGAGGAGCCGTGAGAGGACACACAGGCATGGCTGCACATCAGGAGGTGAGCGGCAACCACGGTCTGTGATAGTCCTGTGCGAATAGGGCATCATTCACATGGGCGCTAAGGCCCATAGTTCATGAGTGGGCCATGTGATTATGCGACATGAGCTGCCAGGTGCTGCATGCAGGCAGCCCATTTAGGTGCATGGAGAAGCAGTGGCTGCATGGACACAGCCACCTATCCCATATTGACAGGTGTACGGGTGAGTGGCCCTAATGTACACTATTTGCATTCAGGGACCGCTCCCTTACATCCATCAGATTGGGACGATGAACAGCTGTGTCTGTGCAGCCACTGAATCCCCATACACTTACATGAGCTGCCTGCACGCAGCACCTGGCCGCTCAAGCTGCATAAACACTGGGCTTATCCAAAAACAGAACTAAAGTGGACAGATGGCTGTTTTATTGCAGAAAAGAGACCTGCTATGGCTTTCTGCAATAAAATAGACTTACCTGCCTGTTCAAAGTTTTCGTTATAATGTACACTGAGCTTCGCATGCACAGCTCAGGTTACCTGTGATGGGATGAATGAATTCCTGTGCACAAGCAGAACTTGTGTTCTGCATCAGCTGATCAAAACAGTTGAAGACCTGGCACCTGTAAGAAGCCAGGGAGAAGATGTCACTGTGGGTAAAAGTGGTTTTACTGGCAGAAGGTTTTTTACTTTAAAGTGGTGTTTCCACCAAAAAGATTAAAATAGCTTAAAATTCATAAAAAAAAAAAAATAATTGGAAAAAACTTTTTTTTTTTTTTTTACTCACCTCTAAATGCCTGTTGCTAGGGGGTCCCTCCGTAGTCTGCCTCCTTCAGTGCCTCTCGCGCATGCGCAGTGGGTGCCCGGCTGTGAAGCCACAGCCGGGTCCCCACAGTAAGAATGCCGGCGCCGCGAGGGGGGGCTTCGTTCCCCGCATCGCTGGACCCTGGGACAGGTAAGTGTCCGATTATTTGTAGCTGCTGACTTAAAACATTTTTTTTTTTTGGGAGCACCCCAGTTTAATGCATGCAGCTCGCCCTATATACTTACCCGAGCCCGATCTCGATCCAGCAATGTGCACAAGAGCAGCAGCTTTCTCTTTCCTCTTTGGACAGACAGCAATAGCAGGGGCCATTGTAAATTACAGCCAGTGAGGGGAGAGAGGGTGTGGGACTGAGCCATGCTCTGTGTCAGAGCCAGCTGGGGAGCGAGCATGCATGAGTGCTCCCCCATAGAAAGTGACTTGCTATGGGTGCACTCGGCAAGGGGGAGGGGCCATGAACTCCAGCAGGGGACCCGAGAAGAAGAGGATCGGGGGGGCTGCTCTGTGCATAACCATTGCACAGAGCAGGTAAGTATTATTATACAGGATTTATATAGTGCCAACAGTTTATGTAGCGCTTTACAATTTGAGGGTAGACAGTACAGATACAATGCACTTTAATACAGTAGGAATCAGAGGGTCCTGCTCCTTAGAGCTTACAATCTAAGAGGGAAGGTCAATAGGTAATAACTGTGGGCGATGTGCTGATTGAGAAGATAAATGTACAGTTGTTAGGTGGGGGCCAGATAGGCTTCTCTGAAGAGACGAGTTTTCAGGGATCTTCTGAAAGTGGATAAAGAAGGAGAAAATCGGACAGATTGGGGTAGAGCATTCCAGAGGATGGGAGAGGCTCTGGAGAAGTCCTGAAGGCGAGCATGGGATCAGGTGACAAGGGAGTTTGAGAGCAGGAGGTCTTGAGAGGAGCGAAGAGAATGATTAGGTTGGTATTTTGAGACTAGGTTAGATATGTAGCTGGCGGCCAGGTTGTGGATGGCTTTGTAAGTTATAGTTAGTATCTTGAATTTAATTTGGTGACTGAGTGGCAGCTAATGGAGGGATTGGCAGAGGGGTATAGCAGACGCTGAGCGGTTTGTGAGGTGGATGAGCCTGGCAGCAGCGTTCATGATGGACTGAAGTGGGGATAGCCTATTTAGAGGTTAGCTAATGCGGAGGGAGTTGGAGTAGTCGAGGTGGGAGATGACTAGAGAGTGGATTAGAAGTTTTGTGGTGACATTGGTTAGGAAGGGACGTATCTTGGAGATGTTGCGGAGGTTGAGGCGGCAAATGTTGGATAGCGATAGGATGTGGGGCTGAAAGGTTAGTTCAGAGTCCAGGATTACACCTAGGACCTTGGCGTGGGGGGACAGGTTGATAGTTGAGCCGTTGATATTGACAGAGAAATCAGGGGAAGTGGCACCTGAGGGAGGAAATATCATGAGCTCGGTTTTGGATAGGTTGAGTTTGAGGAAGTGATGTGACATCCAGGCTGATATGTCTGCTAGTAAGTTGGTAATGCGTGAGGAGATAGATTTGGGTGTCATCAGCGTAGAGATGATATTTAAAGGCGTGGGAGGCAATCAACTGACCCAGGGAGGTGGTGTAGATTGAGAAAAGGAGAGGTCCAAGAACAGAACCTTGGGGGACCCCAACGGAGAGAGGAGGAAGTAGAGTTGTAAGTAACACTGAAGGAGCGGTGGGATAGGTAGGATGAGAACCAACGAAGAGTACAGTCACGGAGACCAATGGAGTGGAGTTTGTTGAGGAGGAGGGGGTGGTCCACTGTGTCAAAGGCAGCAGAGAGGTCCAGGAGAAGTAGTACAGAATAGTGTCCACTGGTCTTAGCTGTTAGTAGGTCATTTGAGAGTTTAAGGAGAGCAGTTTCCGTGGAGTGTTGAATATAACATGTTTGTTTGTTTGTTTTTTAACCTTCCTGGCGGTATGATTATGTCTGGAATTTTGTACCAAAAGCGGTACAATTATTTTGCATGGAAATTTGGCGTTTTAGATTGTAGGCATGCAATTCTTATGAATAACTCACTTAAATCTGTCCAAACCAGAGTCTAGTAGACATCCCGGGTATGATAAAGTTTGAAACACAAAATCATAAATTATAATATAATAAATAACTATAAAAATTATTCAATATTGTAATCAAATCAAAAACACTAAAATTTGCTCAGTTGCAGAATTGTCGCTGTCATTAAATTTAGTGTTTGATGATGAAATGTGATTCTAATTTATTATCGCTGTTTTCTAGCTGGTCTAAAACCACCTTTGACATAAAGGGACACTTTTTGGTTGCTATGGACAATCTCCAGTTTCCAGGCAGAATTTTTTTTTATTTATTATATAAAATGACATGCAGGGCACTGGGCAGACCACTAGGGACAAAGGGGATGTGTATTTTTTTATACAGTACTGTAATCTGTAAGATTACAGTACTGTACGTGTATTGTGTGTTTTAACTTTTTTGAATTTGGTGCCGATCTCCGCTCCCGTGCGTCGGAACGTCGCAGGGAACGGAGATCAGCGGCACTCGGCACTGTGTGCATCGAGCAAGGAGACAGCTTGCACACACAGCGGGGAGACATCGCAGGATCCAGGGGACAAGGTAAGTAAGTCTCCCTGTATCCTGCATTGCAAGCCCGAGTCTGGCTCGGGGTTATCGCTTATGGTACTAAAGTTCTACTCCGAGCCAGACTCGGGATTACCGCCAGGGGGATTAATATAAAATTGTATCTTTTAGAATCACTTTAATGTGAGAGTACTATTACACCATAGGTCCCAAATTTTATGGAAATTTAGGGAACATTTTTTTTTTTCTTTACCGGATAATCCAATTAATAAATTATTCCTACTGGGCTACAGTAGGGGAGAATACAATTCTTTATTTAATAGCAGTGGCTTTGTGACCCATAAAAAAATCCTCTCAAGAATATTCTAGTACAGTGTGGCAAATATATTGGTGTAATTTTTAACCACCACAGATTGGCAGCAAATGATAAATTGCCTTGTTAGACTGAGTGCTGTAGGCTGCTAATAGCTAATTATGGGTTACTTTGTTGCTTGGTGCATCATGTATATAAATGCATTGTGTATATACTGCAGTCTTGTCAGACATTGATTTATCACTTTTGTTCCTTCCTGCTTGCCTAAGTGTGTCACTTAAATCTCCATGGTGGGACCCACCGAGGTGGCTGCATCATTTCAAACTTTTCTGTAGGTCAGGCAATAAAGAGGTGAACAATATAACAGATACACCTAGCAATATGAGATGTATTATTATAATACAGGATTTATATAGCGCCAACAGTTTGCGCAGAGCAGACAGTACACTTACAATACAAATCAATACAGGAGGGATCAGAGGGACCTGCTTGTTAGAGCTTACAATCTATTATTAATCTGGAGAGTTCAAAATCTGGTGCGGCTCTGCCTAGAAACCAATCCGCTTCCATTTTTTTTTTCAGTCAAAGCTTAACCACTTGCCGACCGCGCTATAAGCGAATGACGGCTACAGCGCAGTTGTCCAGTTCTGGGAGGGCATCTACTGATGTTCTCCCTGAACCAAGCCCCCCGCTGAAGCGCGCATCCGGCGTGCTCTGTGATCGCTGTGTCCTTTGTACTCAGCTGATCACAGATCGGGGTAAAGAGCCAATCACACCAGCCCTTTCCCATGTTATTAGCTGACTCCAATCACAGCTGATCACAATGTAAACACACTTGGCGGTTATCGGCATTCCGAGCTGGAGAGCCAGTAACCAGCAAGTGTGAAAGGGAACATCTACATGTATAATCGGGTCACTGATCATCAGTGCAGCCCCAACAGTGCCCATCAGTGCCACTCCATCATTGCTGCCTATCAGTGCTCATCAGCGCACATCAGTGAAGGAGAAAAATAACCTGTTTGCTAAATTTTATAACCGAAATTAAGAAAAACATTTATTTTCCTTCACAATTTTTGGTCTTTTTTCATTTGTTTAGCAATAGATAAAAAAAAAAACCAGTGTGTAAATACCACCAAAAAATAAGTTCCATTTGTGTAAACAAAAATGATAACAATTTTATACAAGTACAGCGATGCATGACCGCACAATTGTCATTCAAAGTGCGACAGCGCTGAAAGCTGAATATCGGCCTGGGCAGGAAGGGGGTAAAAGTGGCCAGAAGGCAAGTGGTTAATTGAACAAGCTGAAGTTAGAAGCTGATTGGCTACCATGCACAGCTGCACCAGATTTTCCACTCTCCAGTTTTAGTAAATCAACCCCTAAATTTTAAAGTGCAAGTGCACTTTTAACACTCAACCTGCCTCTTGTCTCACCTAGGACCTCCTAAATACTGTACAAATTGTACCCAATGCTGGCCTTACACAGAGTGGATTTCCCTTGGTTTGTGTTGTGTCTGTGTTGGCACCATCCCCCTTGACATCCGTTGATCTGAAAATCAAAGTTGTTTGGTGGAAAATTGTTGGCCAAACGGTGGCTGCATAAAATTTGATGTCAGAATTTAAAGTGATTGTAAGGTCTTTTTTTTCCTATAAAAATAACAAACGTGTTATACTTACTTACCTACCCTGTTGCGGTGGATTTGCACAGAGCAGCCCAAATCCTCCTCTTCTTGTGCCCCTCTTCTGTGCTCCTGGCCCCTCGCTCCTGTTCAGTGCCCCCACAGGAAGCAGCTTGCTATGGGGGCACCCATGCCCCGCCCCCTCTGTCCTCTGATTAGCTAGCTGACTTTAACAGCAGTGGGAACCAATAGCGCCGCTGCTGTGTCTCAGCCAATCAGGAAGGAGAATCTGGATGGCTTAGACACTCGTGGACAGAGAGGGACCTCAGGTAAGTGTTAGGGGGGCTGCTGCACACAGAATGCTTTTTATCTTAATGCATTAAGATATAAAAACCGTCTGCCTTTACAACCCTCTTAATAGCCAACAAGGGACATTCCTCCATCCACTCTGTTTACTGAGATATCTCTTGTTCAGCCAATGGGGCATGCATGCATCCCATAGATTGAACGTCGACAATAAAAGAACAGGTCGAACACACATGCATGGGAAAACACTGATGCATTAAAAATTGCACTATTTACAAGAACCTAACATGAGTTTATTTGAAACAGTTTAGATACTTAGTGGAAAGCTGGCATGCAAGTTTTGAGCTGTGTATGGGAGGATTTTACACAATTCTGCAAGAGAGAAATCCTCTAATCCTCTGAGGTGGAAACCTCCCTCGCTTCCCATAAGGGTTCGACGTGTAGATTTGGAAGGTCCTGAATGGTGCTTAAAGTGGTTGTAAAGGCAGAAGGCTTTTTATCTAAATGCATTCTATGCATTAAAATAAAAAGCCTCCTGTGTGCAGCAGCCCCTATAGTAATTACCTGATGCCCCTTTCTGTATAGCGATGTTCACAAGTGTTTTAGCTGTCCAGATTCTCCTTCCTGATTGGCTAAGACACAGCAGCAGCGCCATTGGCTCCTGCTGCTGTCAATCAAAGTCAGCTAGCCAATCGGGGAGAGAGGGGGCGGGTTCGGGACTCCATGTCTGAATGGACACAGGGAGCTGTGACTCAGCTCGGGTGCCCCCACAGCAAGCTGCTTGCTGTGGGGGCACTGAACAGGAGGGAGGAGCACAGGAGAGGGACCCGAGAAGAGAAAGATCCAGGCTGCTCTGTGCAAAGCCACTGCACAGAGCAGGTAAGTATAACATGTTTGTTATTTTTATAGGAAAAAAAAACGAGCCTTTACAATCACTTTAACTTCATCCTGTTCTTGGGTTTGCTTAATGCCGCGTACACACGAAGGGACTTTGTCCGCCGGACCTAGTCCAGCGGACAAACCGCCGGACTTTCCAGCTGGGCTTCGCCGGACTTGAAAGCGAACGGACTTGACCACACACGATCATGCTAAAAGTCCGGCGGTTCACGCGATGACGTACAGCACGTACGACGGGACTAGAAAAAGAAAAATACTAGAAAAATACTTGCTACTGAGCAATCGTCCTTTTTGGTCCGCCGGACCATACTACAGACGGCCGTATTGTCTGCCGGACTGCCAAGTCCAGCAGATCATTTTAAAACAAAACTTAAAACCTAGTCCGCCAGACTTTTGGGAAAAAAAGTCAGTCGAAGGCCCACACACGATCGGACTGTCCGGCGGACTCGAGTCCAGTGGACAATCCCGCGGGAAAGTCCCTTTGTGTGTACGCGGCATAACAGTGGATATGAAGGCATCATTATCCAGTAATATTATAAGTGTTTGTACAGTAGGGTCACTCCTTCATCATAATCTGACCATGCAGAGCAACCATGGACCATATGATGCCCATACCATTATGGATCCATTACCATATTTTAAAGCTTGGCAACAAACATTATAGATCGAAAGACATACTTTTTAAATACCTTTACATTTAGGGACGTTGGAAGATGAATGAAGAGAAAGAAAAAATGGTCGCACACAAGACCCAAGGGATACTTGCTAAATAAAGTCTTTGTCATAAGCCAGACAATCATGCATGGTTACAGTTGAAGCGTTTCACACAAATGTACAGTGCTTGTTCACAACAGTAAACTGTTCTCTGCACAGGCTACTTAAAGGCATGCATCTAATTAGAATCCCACCTGAAACGCCTGTCACAAGAAGAGACAAAAGAAAAAATCACCAACGTGAATTTAAAAACATTTCTTAAAGCGGTAGTAAAGCCGCTGAACTTTTTTTTTTTTTTTTAACACCTGTAAAGGAAATGGCATAATGAGCTAGTATGCACCGCATACTAGCTCATTATGAAATACTTACCTTAGAACGAAGTGTCGGTAACTCACCTGGTCCACGCCGAGGTCGCTGACATGTTGCCTCGGCGTGTCTTCCGGGTATCGCGGCTCCAGCGCTGTGAGTGGCTGGAGCCGTGATGTCGTCACTCCCGCGCATGCGCACGGGAGACTTCTTCCCGGCAGGGTTCGGATTCTGCCGGCCCTTCAGCCGAGAATCCCCCGTGCGCATGCGCCGCTGCAGTCAGCGGCGCATTGCACGGGGAATATCTCCTAAACCGTACAGGTTTAGGAGATATTTTTTTTACCTACAGGTAAGCCTTATTATAGGCTTACCTGTAGGTAAAAGTTATAATTTTGACTTTACTTCCACTTTAAATGCTAAACAAAAAATATACAAAAAAAACTAAAAAGTAGACATATAGCTTCACAATAATAAACACTTGAAATAAACTAAACAAAGAAAATAAGGATTGAATAAAAATGATTAATGTTAAGAACACTAATGCCCCGTACACACGGTCAGACATTCTGACTACAAAATCCGTCGGATTTTGTCCGAAACTTGTGTTGCACACACACGGTCGGACAAAGTTGTTGGAAAATCCGATTGTTCCGAACGAGGTGACGTACAAAATGTACGACGGGACTATGTAGAGGCCAGTATCCAATTGCTTTCATGTCCAAATTTCCTCTGCGCATGTGTGGCACTTTGTGCGTCGGAATTCTCTACACACAATCGGAAAAAGTCTGATCGGATTTTGTTGTCGGAAAATTTTAGATCCTGCTCTCAAATTTTTTTCCGTCCGAAATACAGACAAAAAAAGCCCGCTAGAGCCCACACACGATTGGATTTTCCGACAACATAATCCGATCAGACTTTTTCCATCGGAATTTCCGACCGTGTGTACGGGCATAAGAGAGATAAAACAGCAGAAATAAGCAAAATGAACGAACGAAACCCACATATATGGAATACATGATTGAGCATGAAAGAAAGGCAGTTTTCCAGACAGAAATCTTCACATACAAATGTAAAAAATGTCAAAAGCTTGCCCGTATAGGACTCATTGACCAAACAGTACAGAAAAATTGCTGTTTGTGTAAAGGAAATAATAT
The DNA here is from genome assembly GCA_028564925.1 of Lithobates sylvaticus. Lineage (NCBI taxonomy): Eukaryota > Metazoa > Chordata > Amphibia > Anura > Ranidae > Lithobates > Lithobates sylvaticus. The sequence continues at coordinate 620,650,547 of CM053026.1, read as the reverse complement.
ATAAATTACATGTAAAGTCAACAGCCAAAAATTTTCCATATGGTGTATGGAAGACAAGATAAAAACCAATACAGCGACACCTAACCACTTCAGATGAAAATTGTTGTGGTGAGAAGAACCTCCCAAAAGTGAATCACCCTTCAAAGCCAAATGTATAAAAAGAGTCAAGTTTGACCTTAGGAAGAACGATAGATGACAGAGGAAAATGGGGGGAACCATAAAAAAACACAATGGATGTCAAAAAATATATCCAAAAATCATAATTATGGAAATAATCATAATAATGTGTAATGTCCTATTCAAAATTCATCCTGAATGGAATGCGAGTTTTAAACTGAAAAATTCAAAAACCTTCTACAAAGGAGTTTTAAGACGTCCCCCCCTTCTCTTAGGTGTATGAATTTTTTTCTATGATTTGTACCCCTACAACTGAGGTTTTACCTTCATGGTACCGGTTGAAATGTCTACCGACATTTGTTGAAAAGTTTTTTTCAATACTATAAAGGTGTTCCTGAGTCGTCTCGTGGTATGGCCAATATATTGCACATTGCAAATAGTGCATGTAAAAACATACCGTATATCATGTATTGGGTGTTACAATTGTAGAAAGATGTCAACCTATGTTCCTTCCCATTGGAGAAAGAACACACTACGTTGCCCTTGGTAATGTGTGTGCACCATGAACACCCGGTCACACCGCATCTATAGTTACCTTTGAAGTGCAACCAGGTGGTGGATTTAATTTTATTAGAGCCAAAAAACTTGGTGAGAAAAAAATTTCCAAAGTAGGGGCTCATCTAGAGACAAAATTGATTCAATCTTTCTGGAGATCAGCACAGATCCATTCCTCAAAAAGAATGGGCAGATATCTGGGCACAATCCTGATGTCATCAAATTCTTCACTGAAGGGCATGCTAATGGTAGGTCTTTTGTTATTAAAGTACTTTATCTTGCCTCTGCTATCACGGTGGTAAGTCTTTTTTAGAAGATCGCTTCTATTTTTGGAGTTAGCAATAGACACAGCCCTGTCCAATGTATATCTGGAATAACCCCTTTGTAGAAAACGAGAATAAAGAGCCTGTACTTCTTTCTCATAATTGAATATTCTACAGATTCTAAGAAACTGGATTGCCCCTAATGGTGTGCCGAGGGTGGCCAGATTTGGTCATCAGCAAGGTATTCCCAGAAAGAGGATTCCTGTATAGGCTGGTGTGTATGGACGTGTCTCTACCACATAAGTGAACATCCACGAAAATTGATTTCATTCCTGTCACAGTGTCCCGTGAACTGCAGGTTCATATTATTGTGGTTGAGATAATTTTAAAAATCATCAAGGTAACCAAAACCTACATCCATAATGAAAATCAGATCATCAATATAGCGAAAAAAAGTTTTAGTGAAAGATCTATAGGGGTTATCTGTTCCATATATGGGGGCGCTCCCACCATCCCATATATAAATTCGTCAACGAGGGCGAAAATGTAGCCCCCATGGCTGCTCCGCATTTTTTGAAGAAACCACTCTCCATTGAAGGAGAAATAGTTGTGTTTTAATAAATATTGCCGAGCTTTCGGGGTGTGTCCCCTTCTTCAAGGTCTAAGCAGTACTGATTCACAAAAGTATCAGTACTGCTTAGACCTTATCATGGGGGATACTGGAGTAGAGACTGGAGACATCGCAGGTGATCCAAATAGACCGATCATCCCACTTTATATCATTTGCAATGTTGAGTAAGTGATTGGTGTCCGGAGGTGACTGGGAAGCTTACACACTAAAGATTGTAAAACACCATCTATCCACTAGCCCAGTTTCTCATTGAGAGAAACGATATCAGAAATAATACATCGCCCATATAATGGATCAAGTCCCTTATGGGTTTTAGGCAGAGGGTGAAAAATAGGTGCTATAAGATGATCAGGAATCAAATTTCTTTTTAAAAATACCTAAACAGACCCTGTCATTAACCAAAGTGGTCTATGACACCTTGTATTTCTTTGTGGGGTCACCCTTTAACCTAAAATAAGTGTCACTATCAGACAGCTGTCTTTGCGCCTCCACTCTGAACGCGTCAAAACTCATAACCTCTACCAAACTTCCTTTGTCAGAATTCTCCAAACTTTTAAGGGATTTTCCTTCCTGATGTGAGAGATTATCCCAATAGGTGTACGTGTCTGCTGATGATTGTAGAGATAATGTAGTGTGATCCCTCTCAATTTGTTTCTGACACGTATACATCTCAGGACAACGTGCACCGATGGGGTAGAAATCTGAATTTTTTTTTTAAAACAATCTGAAGAATTACCAGGAAGAACAATTTCATGGGAAGCACCCACATTACCCGCACATGACAGATCCTCTAAATCTCCCAAAGCACACAGCTCCTTAATCGAGAACTGGATAGATTCTTCCGTAGCGCTGTGTGCAGTAGGAGGCTCACCTGGAACACATAATTCAACACCATCATCGTCATTATAATAATGATTTTTAATTGTCATGTTTCTAATAAATGTATTAGGCTACTTTCACACTTGGGCGTTGGGGGTGTCGGCGGTAAAGCGCCAACATTTTTAGCGGCGCTTTACCATCATTTTTGCAGAGGTTTTTGGCCACTAGCGGGGAGCTTTTAACCCCGCTAGCAGCTGAAAAAGGGTTAAAACCACCAGCAAAGCGCCGCCCATTGATTTTAAGAACGCTGACACCAGCACCTGCAGGACTTTTTGGCGTCCTGCCAGCGCACCACTTCAGTGTGAAAGTTTTCACACTGGAGTGAGAGGAGAGGCTCTTTACAAGTGCTATGCAGGCGCTATTTTTAGTGCTATAGCACCTGTAAGGTGCCTCAGTTTGAAAGCAGCCTTAATGTCCAGGATAGTCTCAAACATATTAAAGTGTCTTTGTGGACAAAAGTTGAGACCTTTAGAGAGCAAAGAGGTCTCTTCAGGAGAGAGGGTCCTTTCAGAGAGGTTGAGGACAGAGGCAGCTCTCTAATTAGGCAAATAAGGGGGTCGCCTAAGGCCTCGCACTCACAGGGGCTAATTGAAGAGCCGCCTCTGCTGACAACAATGCCGCTTCGGCGTTACGCTCCGGCCAACAGCAGGTTAACATTGCCTGTGAGCTCCACCATGGGCAGGCACTGGAGAGAGGGGATGGAGCGTGGCTGTGTCTTGGGCAGGAGGCGAGGCCAGCGCTGTGTTGTCCGGGGGAGGAGATTCCAGCAGCCGGAGCACAATTCCTGCTTCTCAGACACAGATCACGCCCCCCCCCCAGCTGTCACCCCCCCACCACTGGAGTGCTCAGCAGAGCGGTCCCCGCACACCTGGAGGAGGCATCTGGCATGCAGTGGCGAGGAGGGGAAGACGAAGGTACTGCGGAGGAGGCCTCACGAGCATTGTATGGAGCCGATGGAAGGTAGGAGAGAAGAGGTGTCCAGGCCGCCCCTCTCTGGGGCTGTTAATCAGTGCGGTAGGGGCTGGGGGGGAACTGGGGCTCCAGCTGCAGGGAGAGGCACAACTACCATGCCACAATCCCCTTCTGCAGCCAGCGACCACCTACATGAGAGAGAGCCAGCCCCCCTCCATCCATGTTCCTGCAGCATCCCTCAGCCACAGCCAGAGACTGGTCTTTATATCCACTCCCTGTCCCGTCCACCCCACTCCCTTCCTCCTAACCATGTGTCAATAACAGTAAGGACAGCTCAGTCCTGTGCCAGTGTGCCCACCTGTGATTGGCAGTCCCTGATCCCCCATCCACCCTGCACTTATTCACGCCTATGCAGGGCTCCAGTGCGGGTGGGGGGATTGGGAGGTCCCAGTCCATGGCTGATCCTCAGCCACGATGGGCTGGGTGCTCCGCATCCTGCGCTGCCTGCTGATTGGCTTCTCCGCTGCTATCTCCTTCACTGACACGAGCACCAAGCTAGAGAACACTGACACCAGCACCGAGATAGAGAGTGCTGACACCAGCACCGAGCTAGAGAACGCTGACACCAGCACCGAGATAGAGCACTGACACCAGCACCGAGCTAGAGAGCGCTGACACCAGCACCGAGCTAGAGAGCGCTGACACCAGCACCGAGCTAGAGAGCGCTGACACCAGCACAGTTAGTGAGCTCTGACACCAGCAGCATTTTTATACTCTGTCCAGGCTCCCACACTCAAATCATGAGTTGTCAGATTATAGTTTCTTATACTTAAATAAACGAACCGCCACGTTCTTTCCTGAAGAAGGAAACATGTCGAAAATATGAACGTGATTACAGTAAATCATTGTCACTAATAGGATGTTTTGCACACACCTATGGCTATGATTATATTGTATGTATTGATTTTATGACATTGTTCATTTAATACACTTTTTATATATTTTTTTAATATATCGTTGATTCAATACTTTGTCGCTATGCACCCATAATCCCATATCTTCCAAAATATTTTCTCTTATCTATACGTGATGTTGGTGTCATATTTTATGTAGACTTTGATACTGGTCTCTGCCCACAGGCCTTTTTAGCATTTTAATAAAGTTCTGTGAAAAAAGCAAACACCCAGGTTGGAGCATCACCACAGTGTCTCCCAGAGGCCATGCGTTTAGCATGACATGCTGGTGTGAACGAGTCCTTAGGATTATGGAGGGGAGGGTTTCAAAGATACAAAGTGGTACAAAGTGGTTATGGAAAATGATGATCCGTTTTCTTTTTATTGTCTACACCTCCTGAAACGTAATTTACTGACTGTTCATGCTCATTCTCCAGCATCATTAGTTAATAAATTAGTGACTTGAAACAAATCGGCACAAGAAAATTGTAAAGATGGAATATTAGCATGACTACAATTAAACTCTCACCTTTTAAAAATGTCGGTACGGGTTGCCTCTATATGGCTATACTGAATTGTAAAGTTTAAGGTGGTTGTAAACCTCGGACATGAAATATGAGCCAAGTGTCAATTCTGTCTGCTGCTTCGTTCCTCTGCTATCAGCATGAGTCACTTCTTACAAGTTTTCCTGACACCAAGTGAAAAATGATGACAGGGGAGGGATCTCCAGCTGATTGACAGCCTCAGCTCTGTTCCTGTGTGCTGTGTGATCGGGGGGGGGGGTGTCACTTCCCACCAATCAGCTGTCAGCTCATCTCACTGAGCTTCTCCGGACTTAGATTGGATGTAGACAAGAGAAGACTGCAGATAAAGTTGCCTCTATATATCTATACTGAATTGTAAATTTTAAGGTGGTTGTAAACCTCGGACATGAAATATGAGCCAAGTGTCAATTCTGTCTGCTGCTTCGTTCCTCTGCTATCAGCATGAGTCACTTCTTACAAGTTTTCCTGACACCAAGTGAAAAATGATGACAGGGGAGGGATCTCCAGCTGATTGACAGCCTCAGCTCTGTTCCTGTGTGCTGTGTGATAGGGGGGGGGGGTGTCACTTCCCACCAATCAGCTGTCAGCTCATCTCACTGAGCTCTGCAGATAAACCTGTACAACGTATGCAGGAGGATTTCTTTCATTTCTGTGTATCGCCTAGTCACTTCACTGGGTAAATGTGAGGGTTTACAACTACTCTAACTACTTGCCGAACATATAACGTATATGAATAAAAGACTATCTGCAACTCCATACATGCTCTACAATAATTCCAAATTTATTGTAACTCCATAAAAGATAAATACGAACAGCAGAAGATAACACATTTCAGCTATAATGGCTTTGTTCCTTCATGGAGTTACAATAAATTTGGAATTATTGAAGAGCATGTATTAGAGCTGCAGGATTCTGGGAAACATGAGAATCACAATTTTTTTGCTTGGAATAAAGATCACGATTCTCGCGGTAAAACATCATCTTTCACATTATACAAATTGGGCTAACTCTCCTTTTTTTTATTTATTCATTAAAGTGTAATTTTTTCCCAAAAAAATTGCATTTAAAAGACCGCTATGCAAATACAGTGACATAAAATATTGCAACAACCACCATTTTATTCTCTAGGGTCTCTGCTTAAAAAAAAATTATATATATATAATATATATTATATATATATATATATATATATATATTTATATATATATAATGTTTGGGGGTGCTAAGTAATTTTCTAGCAAAAAATAATGATTTTCAATTGAAACCAACAAGTGTCAGAAAAAGGTTTAGTCTTTAAATCGGGGTTCCACCCTAAAGTGGAACTTCCGCTCATCGGAACCCCCCCCCCTCCGGTGTCACATTTGGCACCTTTCAGGGGGGAGGGGGTGCAGATACCTATCTAAGACAGGTATTTACACCCACTTCCGGGCATAAACTCCCACGGGAGTTTGCGCCACTACCTGTCCCGGCGCGCTGTCTGCCGGGACACACACGGGTCCCAGCAGACAACGCGGACGATTCTCATTGCGCTGCGCGACTCGCGCATGCGCAGTAGGGAACCGAGAAGTGAAGCCGCAACGCTTCACTTCCTGATTCCCTCACGAGAATGGCGCTGGCAGCAGTAGAGAGCCAAGCGATTGATCGGCCTCTGCTGCCGACATCGCTGGACCCTGGGACAGGTAAGTGTCCATTTATTAAAAGTCAGCATCTGCAGTATTTGTAGCTGCTGGCTTTTAAAAAAAAAATTTTTTTCAGGTACAGTCCCTCTTTAAGTGGTTAAACTTCCCTCATTTTCAGACCGAAGTTCATTCCTTTGATCTAAAGAACAAAACGTTACAATGTTTATAGTTTATAGTTAGCACAGCAGCTAAGGAATGTTGTGAAACTTGTCAGACTGCCAGTTTTTTTTCTTTTTTTGACAGCTGTCGGCTTGAGCAGAGAACTCTGCATAGAATCGTGAAAATGCTTTGTTAAGATCGCGAGGGGGAAAGAATCGCGATCTCGATTCTTAACAATTAATCATGCAGCTCTAGCATGTATCGAATTGCTGATTGTCTTCTATCCTTTTATTTTGTTAGCAGCTGAGTGACTGCACATCCTGCACCCGACAGCTCAGGAGGATCTCTACATAATCTGGGGTAGTAGCACCTTTTTCTTCTATTGACATAAAACTTACATATAAATCGGCAAGGCGGCTCTCCTGTGCAGTGATCCTGCACTACCAGGTCTGGGGCGTGCATGCACACTGCCGGCGACACGCTCCCATTGTGATTATACACAATGAAGTCTGCTGGCACCAGCCAATCATTAGGCAGAGAGCCAGAACTGCAATCTGCCTATGTAAACAAGGCAGATCGCCATTCTGTCAGTATGGAAGGCATTGATCCTGTGTTCCTGCAAAGCAGGAACATGGATCAATGCCTTCCCTTAGTAAAGGCACATCCCACACTGTACAAGAACACAGGCTAGGTACACAGTTTACCCTTTGATCGCCCCTGATGTTAACCCTTTCCCAGCCAGTGTCATTAGTACAGTGACAGTGTAGACACTAACCAATCAATGTACACTTATGTTTTTTTTTATTTTTTTACCAAAAACGTAGCAGAATACATATTCGCCTAAAGTTATGAAGAAATTCGATTTTTTTATTCGATATGTTTTATAGCAGAAAGTAAAAAATTGTTGGTCTTTTTATGTGCAAAATAATCAAAAACACAGTAGTGATCAAATACCACCAAAAGGAAGCTCTATTTGTGGGGCAAAAAAGGACATCAATTTTACTTGGGTACAGCGTCGCACGACCGATTGCTAGTTAAAGTAACGCAGTGCCGTATCGCCTGGTCATGAAAAGGGTAAATCTTCCAGACGTCAAGTGGTTAAATTTTTTTTTTTTTTATTGAAATTTTTGTCTTTACTGAATTGCTCTATAGAATTCCCCTCTTCTTGTCAAATTCAGCAAAAAAAAACATTGCCAAGAAGATGCCATATACAAATTTGTAAAATAGTGTATGCAGGCCTGCCCATGGCTATTGCCCACAGCTCCTTGATGAACAATATTCTCAGAACAGTGCGATTACAGGTATGAATAATCCGTAGCCCCTCAAGCATTGGTTGGGTTATACTGCTCTATTCTAAATGCACTTGTTCCATTCTTTTATTTGTAGTCAGTATCTGGTTTGAACAGGCAACAAGACTTGTCATTTCTCCTATATGAAAAATGACAGCTGTCACATACAACCCAAAACGATTCCAGGTCATCACTTAGTCCCCCCTAAAAATTTATTAGGCCATTCAGTATATTTCTGGAGAGAATTAGAACCTACCGACCATTTACTTTTTATTGACCTTCTCTGAGCTTGCAAAGGTTGAGAGCCAAGCAGCAGAGCAGACATGAATGCTAACATATTTTACAGCGACGGTGCCCAGGCATGCGATAAACAATACTATCCTATCTAGATTTTGCCGCTCTCCCTTTGTCATATATATATATATATATATATATATATATATATATATATATATGTGTGTGTGTGTGTGTGTGGTAACGTTCTCAGTTCAAGAGGAATCTGCAATCTAAAGAATAAACACAACTCGCTGACTTTTCTAGCACCGAACGCTGGGTTTCTTTATATCCCAAGAAAATAAAAGGAAACTTTCTGCTTTGTATTTAGATGTGCTTGGATCCTTGCCAACGCAAAAAAAAATAAAAAAAATAAATAAAATGAAATATTGTGAGAGCAGAAAAATAATGAAAATGGTTTTCAAGACATTGAAAAGGGTAAATAATAATGTTGGGAAATTGCAAATTGTGTTGTACTGAGGATACTTTCAGGGTTAAATATTAGCTATACACTGTTGTTTTCACAGGAAATATCTTTCATTTTGACATAAAGCAAAAACAACAAAATACATTTGCTAAACACTTAGTTTTAAAAAAGGCAATGGAAGTGTATTTGAATTGCAATGAGTATTGTAACTTTCCCAGCATAGCAGAGTCTATATTTTGTAGTAAAGCCAAAGCAATGTTGATTAATGACATAGATTATATGGTATGAATGACACCTGTTATAAAAATCATAATAGCTATGTAATAGCCACCTTTTCAAAAATGATAAAAGGAAAGCCTTAGACGAACAGGCTGCAAAGTATAGCATGGCCTTTTATTCTGTCTCTATCATTTAAAATACACCTATGGTACAAATTATAGACCCTTCATTTCTTTGTAAGTGGGCAAAAAAAATAAAAAATCTGCAGAGGATCAAATCATTTTTTTCCCCACTGTATCTGTGTTTACACCATGGGGTTTTTGGTTCAGCTGCAGGGGTGTCACTATTTAGGTTTGTATTAATTGGTATTAATCTTTGACGCACAGTGGCGGCTGGTGCTAAAATATTTTTTTTTGGGGGGGGGGCGCAAAAAAACTGAAAAAAAAAAAAAAAAAACATCTAAAGCAGCCACTTTGCCATCAAACGCTGCCATTTTGCCATCAAACGCTGCCATTTTGCCATCAAATGCAGCCACTGTGACATCAAAAGCTGCCACTGTGCCATCAAACGCTGCCACTGTGCCATCAAACGCTGCCACTGTGCCATCAACTGCTGCGACTGTTCCAATCAAATGCTGCCACTGTGCCATCAAATGCTGCGACTGTGCCATCAAACGCAGCCACTGTGCCAAAAATGCTGCCACTGTGCCCATCAAATGCAGCCACTATGCCAAATGCTGCCACTGTGCCCATCAAATGCTGCCAGTGTGCCAAATGCTGCCAGTCTGCCAAATGCTGCCAGTGTGACATTGTGCCAAATGCTGCCAGTGTGCCCAATGCTGACAGTGTGCCCAATGCTGCCAGTGTGCCAAATGCTGCCAGTGTGCCAAAATCTGTCAGTGTGACAGTGTGCCCCCCGCCCGCTCGCCTTCTGCCCCGCACTTACCCTGTCTTGTGGGGCAGCGGGTGACGCCAACGAGCGGGTCCTTCGTGCATCTCCTGCACTTCTTCTCCTGTTCTCTCCTCCCATCAGGCGTCCAATAGCGGCGCCTGTTGTTTCAGCCAATCAGGTGACAGGTAACCAGACCTGAGCAACCTGATTGGCTGTGAGGCAGGTCAGTGTTAGGGAAGCGATGTATTGTGTTCTCTAACACACCAATGAGTAATCAGCGAACGCACAGCAGTGCGCCCGCTGTTTAGCCTTTTGGAAGCCTATTAGAGCCTATTTGAGCCTATGGCTCTAATCAGGCGTTTCCAAAGAAACCCCGCCGCTGTAGTTCATATGCCCGGCGCCCGACAGGGGGCCGGGCACATGAATAGGGGGCGGCAGCAGCGACCATAGATAGATCCATGAAATGCATGAATCTATCTATGTGAGAGAGCGAGTGACAGGAGAGGGGGGGGGGCGCTCCTGCGCCCTTTATGGATGCACTGCCACTGTTGACGCAGTGATTTTAGTTTGTGAGATCAGAGCTGTTGGCTTTGCTGAAAAACTCGTGGCACTGACAGCAATGCCCTATGCACCTTCCCCGCACTTAGTTTTCTTTGTAATCCTCCCTTAGAGCTGAACTCTAGGCAGAAATAATAGGACCAAGTGAATGCAGCTTGTATACCAACCGTAGGATTTTGTTTTGATGCACCTGGACTAGATTTAGCGAACCTCAACTGCATTTTAAAAAATACTAGTAGATAGGTTTTATTGCAAAAGAAGCTTAGTTTATCTATTCTGCCATAAAAAACTTCTGCCTTGCATGCAGGGTACATTCGTGGTATGCCTTGGGCAGTGGCATTGCTAGGGGGTGGCTATTGGGGCTATAGCCCTGAGTCTGGGGCCCATAGCCCCGAGTCTCTTACCGGGTGTGTGCAGTCCCGCAATTAGCAGGTATGTCCCGGTCCCGGTTGAGCACTTTGGCAGGCATGTCTGCCATAATGTGCAAATATGTTGTGCATACTTGCATATTATGGCAAAAGCCTGGGGACCTGCAATATATTTTAATTCTGCTTTAAAATTCGTTTTTAATAAGAAAAGATGATCAACCAGCTACAGCAATTATGTGGCACTACAAAGAAGAAACTGAAGCTTGTATACATAATGAGCAAATATGACTGCTCTCATGTACATATACAACACAAGCAATACATAGAAACAAGCTTTTTAAACTTAAAGTGGAGCTCCGTCCTGGGGAAAATTTTTTTTTTTTTAAAAGTCAGCAGCTACAAATACTACAGCTGCTGACTTTTAAAAATCGGACACTTACCTGTCCCAGGGTCCAGCGATGCGGGGGAACGAGACCCCCCCCCTCGTTCCACGAGCCGCTCGCGGTGCCGGCATTCCTAATGTGGGAACCCGGCTGTGGCTTCACAGCCGGGCACCCACTGCGCATGCGCGAGCGGCACCGTGCGCCGTGATTTGACGCTCAGTCATCTGGGACACGTGACAGGTCCCAGATGACTGCGCGGCGCCGAGGGGAAAGTGACGTTTAGCCCGGGCACTGAAGGTGCCAGACTACAAGGGACCCCATTTTTTTTTCCAATTATTTTTTTTTGATTTTTTTTATGATTTTTAAGCCCCTTTTTTTTTTTTGACTGGAACCCCACTTTAACACATGCTAAAAATATTATTCATATTAAGATGATCACATGCAGAATAAATCTATAAAACAAGGACTGTATGTCTGTCTAAAGTGTAGCTATTGAGAGATTAAAGTAATAAAATGCCACATATTTAAAATCAAGCGCCCCCAGTTGTCTGCATGCCACCTTTGATATATTCTATCATACCCCAGGACTATTAAAATACCAGGTGCTGTGACAGTCAGGGCAAGACCGTGCCACTGACAATGGAGGAGAATGTGACAGAGGATTCGCATTAAGGAATAAGTTCACTTTTTAAGAAAAAAATATAAATGCCCATTTTTTGTCAGGTAAAAATATATGCATTTACTATTTATTTTTATTTTTATGTAGGACCCAGGAAAACATTGCACCCGCGATCATTAGATCGTGGGTGCCATGCAGGACTCCTACAGACTGTCACTGTAAGCTGTCTGCCCATACATCGTATGAGCAGGCAGGTTCACACTGACAGGAAGACTCAATGAACTACTCGAGCACTCGACAGTGCCCTGGTAATTTATTGAGAACTACAAGCTGACAGCCACAAAGGCAGGGATCTCTGAAACCATAATGCAGCCATGTGGCTGAAGGCCCACACGGCTGTGCTCTTTTCAAATAGTGACAGCAGGTACGGGTAGAAGATCCCCAGGCTGCTGTCACAGGGAGCGCAAGGATCGGGTAGTGGCTGCAGGATCAGGAACATGTTACATTTTCCACCCTAAAAATGGGTGGAACACGTTACTGAAGTTGAACTTATCCTTTAAGGTTTAAGTTGAAGTTCCAGACTATCGTTTCTGAGTGGAGAAAGCTGTGGTTTTGGTTTTCTCCGGATTCTGTAGTTCTGGATTGGAACCTTCAATTCTGTGTCCAGATATTACCAGGTGCCTGCAGCCTGTGTGAGTACACAGGTGTGCAGGGTCATTATATACGCAAGCCTGAGTATAGCTCAGACCTCCAAGTTTTGGAGACAGTCAGTGTGGGAGACAGGAGGCCTCACCCAGGGATCAGAAGTGCCACAGTCAGGAGTCAAGAGACAGGAGGTCTTACCCAGGTGTTAGAGGTGCCCCAGCCAGAAGCCAAGAGACAGAAGGTCTCATCCAGTGTCAGAGGTGCCCCAGCCAGGAGACAGGAGGTCTTGTTCCTGTTGTCAGGTTGGTTCCCATCAGGGTTTCAGGAGAACCCCAACCTAGAGGCCAATATTGGTCCGTTTTGCAGGGCGTTGCGACTAAAGGTTAAGAGAGCCAAGGGAACCAATAGAACTGAACAGCACAGTCAGAGGGACTGGTAAAAAGAGCAGCTGTGCTGCATGCAAGGGAGCCAGATGGCTCAGTATTTTACTTTACTGTTTATATTGAGTGGGCTGTCATGTCTTAATTACAGTTTGATCATAGCACGTGTAGCGCCGACACTTTTTCAAAGTGTCCCGCTATGTGTAAATTTAGTTTTTGCCCAAAACTACAACTGTTGTAGTTTTGGGGTTAATTATTCTAGGTTATACTTTGGCATCAGTTTGATTGGGCTGTACTAAGGTTCTGCCTGGTCATAGGTGAGGTGAGCACCTGTGACAGGCTGAGAACACAGTCTGGTTGGACGCATTGGGTTCCAATCTTTCCTTGGAGCAAATCAGTGAGCGCGTCTGGTGTCGCTGTGTATTCCGGGAAGGGGTACTTAAGGTGCTGAAGTCACGTGGTAGAGGAGTTCGCAGGAGAGTTACGTTCCTGGTTCCAGACCAGACCAGCCCCGTGAGGGGTCCCGGTCCAGGAGTGTCCGCTGACTCCGGGGCCCTGGTTCTCCTGACCAGCCCCAGAGGCCCTCATGCTATAGGGTGGGGTTCCATCCGTTTCCGAGCCTCAGAACTGGCTAGTTCGAGGCGCAGTAACTGAAGGGGGATTCTAAAGTGTTCCGGTGCCCTCTCAGGATTGGAGAGGCCCAGCAACTCTACATCCAACCAGGGGAGGACTCTTCGTAGGAGGGCCATGCATGAGGCTGGCTGCTCGGTAAGAGCCTAGAAGCTGAGCTGTATGGACACTAATTTGAATCCGCATTTCTTACACCGGGTCGGCTGCAAGATACAGGTGCTGTAAGAAAAAGTTCCTAACCTATCCTTCAGTTACAACTCAAGTTTCTGAGAGAGACTTTTGCAAGTTCACTTAAGTTTCACAACCAAGTCTGTGGCAGAGACTTTGCTAATTTTGAATCACTTGTTGGCTGCTAAATCTACAAGCAAGGATTTATCTAACAGTCAAGTTGTCCAGTTGCGAGTGGCTACTCCCTGGATCATTTGGAGAGAGACATTTACTGAATGTCAGCATTTCTTAAGTGCCTGAGCTTTATCACCCATACCCTCTATTCCCAACTGAGAGACTGTGTTCTGTTTTATCGTTTTACGCAAATAAAAATCCTAACCAGGAATTTAGGTGTCAGTCTCTGCAATTACTGGGTATCAACCCTGGGAACCCCTAGACAAGAACGACGAGCTACAAGGAGGAGGTAATCGGTGAGCCCAGAACTCCATAGCTTCCCTGCAGGGGGTAATGTCGCTACACACACATATATATATATATATATATATATATATATATATATGTATATAAGTGTATATATATATATATACACTTAAAAAGGGGGGGGGGGGGGCACATGAGGGAGGGGGTGACTATTCAGTTGTAAGATTGCACTGTTCTAGCTATAAATAAGCAAGGTTGCATAAGTTGAAAGTATTCTAAATGTATAATGGCACTATGTTACCACAAAGTTGGCTGTGCATTTTAAAACTACAAGTTTTTGTTCTTTAGATTATTATCATACAGGATTTATATAGTGCCAATAGTCTGTACAGTGTTTTAAAAAATTAAGGGAGACGGTACAATTACAAAACAATTCAATACAGGAGGGTTAAGAGGTCCTTGGTCAAACTAAAGGCAAAGGATTATTAAGGTAGTAACTGTGGGGGGATGAGTTTATGGAGAAAGTACAATTCCAGTTATTAGGTAAGTAGGTAGTGGCTTCCCTAAAGAGATGAGCTTTCAAAGATTTCCTGAAAGCAGACTGAGTAGGAGATAGATTGCGGTAGGGTGTTCCCATAGGGAGGAAAAGAGAAGCTCTGGAGAAATCTGCAAGATGAGTATGGGAGGAGGTGACGATGAGCTAGAGAGCAGGAAGACTGAGAAGAGCAAAGAGGACAGTCGGGTTGATATTTTGAGATGAGGCTGGTGATGTAGCTTGGAGCAGAGTTGTGGGTGACTTTGTATGTTGTAGTTAGTATTTTGAATTATATATGTTGTGGGGCGAGTAGAACCAGTGGAGGGATTGACAGAGAGAGGTAGTTGACATTAAGCAATTGGATGGCTGAGTCTGGTAGCAGCATTCATGATAAAGCAAAGGGACTAGCCTGTTTACAGGTATGACAATACGAATTGGATTGCAACAGTTGAGGTGAGACATAACAAGGTAATGAATAAGAAGGTTTGTGATTGTACCATTTTAATGGATGGTACCATTCTGGCTTCTAGATGGTATTGCTTGGCTTTTATCATACATCTAATGGCACAGCACTAATCTTTAATCTGTTTGTCATAATAAAAAAGATATATTGATACTAATTCATAAGGTAAAACTAATCTCTACATATAGTGGAGAAGAGCATTTCTACAAATGTATTTACTTTTTAAGAAGCTGAAATTTAATTTGCATTTGTGTACTGTCTCCTTATTTTTAAAATAGTCCAAGTTGGCAGCCTCAAAAGCAACCCAAAATCAGTGCCTGAGAAGCAGTTCTGTAGATGTAGGCTATTACTTTTTATTAATATACTTGCTATGAACCACTCTAGTATTGAGTTATCCCTGTCCTCAAGGCCTGTTAATGGACTAGAATTCGATTCAAATCTTTATTGAAACTCAAGTAACATCTTTAAATGAGCAATGTCTCCACTATATTAATTCCTTCAGTCCAAAGCATTTGGAAAAAAAAGGTTCCCCCTGTAGGTTCAAGACTGAAAAGTGACATCCATACTCATTAATTCACCAATGACTTTTCACGTTTGAGACGGCCAAAGCTAAAGATACTAAATTAATGTCATGGCAGGGAATATATGAGAGATATTACAAGGGGTATGGCATGTCGTTTGGGGTAACCAACTATTTAAAAATGCTAGTAAAAGCAAGAACTCTGATATATTTGCATGGTTATATAATTAGTCAGGTTATCTAGTTCAACTAATTGAAAAAATGAATAAGTAAATAAAATAGAAACCAAAATACATGGGCTTATGCCCATGTGTTCTTTCGGAGCCTTGAATCCTAAATCCAAACTGTCCAAGTTGACATTTGCCTCTTTACACGTCACATAACGGGAGCATGCGCATTTTTTTTTTTGAATGATTAAAATGCGTTTCCATTTGTCATGCATAGGGCAGACCATTCACTTAAATGGGCTGCCCTATGCATGTGTGTCACGGCAAAGAAGCTCAAAGACCAAATTTTGGCCCGTTTTTACACATGAGGCTTGCGCAACAATTGCAGCAAAATTGCGCTGCATTTGGGGTGCCATGAGGAATGGATGGCACCAAAATGCACATCGCACATTTTTCTGCAATTTTTGTGTGAATTGAAATCACAGGCAGAATTGTTATGATTCTATGGTGATTTTGAATCGCTAAGTGTGGGCAGGGCTTAAGCCTTTCTGCTCTCCAAGTGCTAAGCCCTACGTCTACTTATTTAGCTATCAAATACAAGAAATTCAGTGGGCAGTAGAGTAGAATTATACAGTCATATGGCAGGGCTTAATATTAATTTGGTAAAAAGTAGAGGTGCAATGTATTCCTGGTCTTAGAAACCATGGTCCATAGAAGCACTAGGGTCAATTTATTCTTTACGCTATTTTTTTAAAATTTTGGATAAGTGGTTGATAAGGTCAAGGAAGGAAAAGAAGGGTTCCCCATGGCTCTGTTCAACATTTATGTCCCCTGAACACAATAAACCGGATGCAGGCTCCTCCGTGAGTCACCTCATCCTCCAATTTTAGGAGGTTTTGTTTAGGATTTAACTAGGGTTTAGGATAAAGCAGAAGTTTTTGTGATTGTAAAGTCTCGTTTTTTTTCTATAAAAATAACAAACATGTTATGCTGGAGAAGCCTGGATCCTCCTCTTTTCAGGTCCATCTTCTGTGCTCCTGGCTCCTCCCTCCTGTTGAGTGCCCCCACAGTAATTAGCTGGCTATGGGGGCACCCGACCCGAGTCACAGCTCCCTGTGTCCATTCAGACACAGAGCTGCGGCCCGGCCTGGCCCTGCCCCCTCTTTCTCCTGATTGGCTAACTGACTTTGACAACAACGGGAGCCAATGGTGCCGCTGCTGTGTCTCAGCCATTAAGGAGGGAGAGTCTTGGACGGCCGAGACACTCGTGGACATCGCTGGACAACGATGGGGCTCAGGTAAGTATTGGGGGGGCTTCTGAACACAGAAGACTTTTTTATCTTAATGCATAGAATGCCAGGAGCCCAGGACAGCGATAGGGAGGTGGCGGGGTGGCATATGGAGGAGCTGATGCCCTCTATTTCCCTCCTGCAGCCGCTGAATGCCTGCGGGAGGGAGAGGAGGAGAAGCGGTCATTTAGCGGCTACATGGAGGAATAGGTTCCTCTACATGCTTCTGCCTCTGTCACCCTCCTATCCAGGTGTACAGGGGGGCCGCAAGGGCCCCCTGGAGCATGGGACCGGGTCACAATAGCAACCCCTTGTACATATGCCATGGGTGTTCAAGTGTCTTGGAGCTACAATAAGGGCTTAGGACCCATTTACATCATAGCTTTGCATTAGCGCACATGCGTTAGGACACACGTTAATGTGCCAGGAATTGCCTAGCACAACAAAAATAGTAAATGGATTATTTCTGGCGGTGCACAGAAAAATAAGTTAGTGCATTGTCACATGCTGCACTGCAACAGATTTCTGTCGGCTAGGTACATTGAAGTGCCATTCAGAATAAATTGCACCACGGCATATAATGTTAGTTGATACAGACAGGTCACATGGACAACTGGATCTCAGATTCTGTGTGCACCAGTTTTAGTGTACAGGTGTCTGTGATCTTTCATGGACAAACTTTATTTTGGAAAGTACATGGATCTACATTAAGACATTTGGTTAGATTTATTTATGCTATAAAGCTTTAATAAACCAATATATCTGTAAATCTGAGATATGCAAATTATATAAAGTATAGCCATTGGCTTTGTATGTAATACTTGAGCCTGATACTTTTTAGCAAATGTTTGTGTAAGTGGCTGAATGATAAAAGTATGTTTAAGCCCTATACTAACTCAAAGGTCTTACTGTATTAAAACTTAGACTCATCTGTCATGAAAAGGATTGCACAAAACACTGCCTATGACATTTAGTATGAGCCAAGAACTCAATAAATAATGCATTACCATTTTTCAGTTAGGCTACTTTTACACTGGAAGCAACCGGCGTTGGCGGCAAAGAACCGCTAGTTTTCAGCTGCTAGCGGGCCACTTTTAACCCCCGCTAACGGCCAAAGAAAGGGTTAAAAGCACCCGTGTTAGTGTTCATTTCAATGGCCATGGCATTTTGGCAGTGGTGTATACACCGCTCTCAAACCGCCCCATAGATGCTGCTTGTGGGATTTTTTTTCCCGTCCCTCAAGCACACCGCCCCAGCACTGGGGCTTTCACACTGGGGAGGTATGAGGGGCTCTTTTCAGGTGCTTTACAGGTGCTATTTTTAGCGCTAAAACGGCTGAAAGGTGTCTCAGTGTGAAAGGGGTCTTATGCCCCGTACACACGGTCGGAACTTCTGACGGAAAATGTCCTATCGGACCATGTTGTCGGAAAATCCGACCATGTGTGGGCTCCATCGGACATTTTCCATCAAATTTTCCGACAACAAAGTCCGATCTGACTTTTTCCGATCGTGTGTAGCGAATTCCGACGGACAAAGTGCCACGCATGCTCAGATCACATTACAAGACCAAAGCTATTGGCTACTAGCCTCTACGTAGTTCCGTCGTACGCAACGAACGTCACCACGTTCAGAAGGATCGGATTTTCCGACAACTTTGTCCGACCGTGTGTATGCAACACCAGTGTCGGACAAAATCCGTCGGAAAAAATCCGACGAATTTTGTTGTCGGAATTTCCGATCGTGTGTACGGGGCATTATAGTCATTGATTTTGTAAGTAATACCTGAGGCTGATACTTTTTAGCTAATGTTTGTATTAAGTGGCTGAACGAGAAAGTATGTGTATAAGCCCTATATATAATTATCGGGTAAAATAAGTATTGAACACGTCACCATTTATCTAGGTAAATATATTTCTAAAGGTGCTATTGACATGAAATGTTCACTGCATGTCAGTAACAACCCATGCAATCCATACATACAGAAACCAAAAAAATAAGTTCAGAAATAAAGTTGTGTAATAAAATGGAATGACACAGGGTAAAGGTATTGAACACGCTAACTGAAATGTATTTAACACTTTATACAAAATCCTTTGTTGGTAATGACAGCTTCAAGATGCCTCCTGTATGGAGAAACAAATTGTATGCATTGCACAGGGGTGATTTTGGCCCATTCTTCCACACAGTGTTCAAATCTTGAAGGTTCCATGGGCCTCTTATATGGCTTGTTACCGATATGTGGTGAAAATTTCTTGTCAATAGCACCTTTAGAAATATATTTACCTAGAAAAATGGTGACGTTTCCACTACTTATTTTATCCGCTGTACGTATAGTGTGTGTGTGTATATATATATATATATATATATATATATATATATATATATATATATATATATTATATATATATATATATATATATATATATATATATAGGGATAGGGCTAATCAAATATAACAGACATAAAGGTTTGTGAAATGTTGTTCATGCTCTCCGAGTACAATATCAACCAAATGACCCAAACATAAATCAGCTGTCACTTTAGGAATCTGACAAAATAGGATCCTAATAACGCCAGACAGACTTTTCCTGAGTGTTTTGGATCTAATCAGTGTGGGTCATTGGAAACTTGGAATACTTTCCATCCATCATTGTTTGGCTACTTGGGACATATCTAAGGGGGACATCACCTTCAACTGTGACTATTACAATGTGACATTCCACTGGAATCATCTACATGGTAATGCCCATTCAGTGTCATACAATTGCAGAGCTATATGTAACACGCCCTATGCACTGTATTCAGTTGTTATTTATCTGATTATGTCTGTTATATTTGATTAGCCCTACGCAACTGTGGCATTCAGCTGTGCCTCTTTTCCTCTCTTTATCATCAAAGCCTAGGTTGATTGGTCTATTATTGGGTTGATATCCCTGTGGGGAACTTAGTACACATGTAGCGTACAATTAGCCCAGAAGGGACAAGTACTGCTCTGAGCTCTAAGATAATTCACCCATAAGACCACCCTGGCTCAAATAAATGGAAATTTTTGTGCTCCATGTTTAAATGTGGTTACCTTAGATTTTAAGCAGCTAGCTCCTGTGTGTCAATTATTTTAAGGTGACAACGTCTCTTTGATATATATTTTTATGGTGCTTAGAGAGTGGATTTTCACTATTTAATTATTTTTTCACAATTAAAGGATTTTTGGCATATGAATACCATGGTTGGTCCTCCTTTCAACTACTTTCCCATCCCCTGTCTGTTGTCCTATCTTTTTTACTAATTGTCAGCCAAGTTGTGGAGGTACCCCGTCTATACAAGACGAATTGGTCCCTATTGCCTTAATATAACAGTAGTCTGAGATCCATCTTTTATATACATTTCCACGTGAACTAGGATAGCGCAAGTCTTTTTGATATTGCAACTGCCAGGGCGGTCGGATGTACACAGGTCCTTTCAGTTACATAGTTACATAGTTACATAGTAGGTGAGGTTGAAAAAATACTTACAAGTCCATCAAGTCCAACCTATGTGTGTGATTATATGTCAGTATTACATTGTTAATTGCTGTATGTTGTGGTCGTTCAGGTGCTTACCTAATAGTTTTTTGAAACTATCGATGCTCCCCGCTGAAACCACCCCCTGTGAAAGGGAATTCCACATCCTTGCTGCTCTTACAGTAAAGAACCCTCTATGCAGTTTAAGGTTAAACCTCTTTTCTTCTGCAATGAAAATCTGCAATTTTAATGCGTCGCCACGTGTCTTATTAAACTCCCTTCCGCTGAAAAGTTTTATCCCTATTGTGGGATCACCAGTATGGTATTTGTATATTGGAATCAAATCCCCTCTCAAGCATCTCTTCTCCAGAGAGCAGTGGCGGCTGGTGAAGTTTTAGGATGGGGGGGCGCAAGACCCCGCCCCTCCATATTTGGCCCATCCCACTTCTCATAAGCCACACCCCTTATAGAATCCACATCATATACCAGGCTGCACATTATACACCGGGCTCTGCACATCATATACTAGGCTGCACATTATACACCGGGCTCTGCACATCATATACCATACAAGATCTGCTGCCATCCAACCACCGAAAAAAATTAACGAAGTTGATAAACGGGGTGTGGGGGGTTGTTTGTTATATTGGGGGGTGGGGGTGCTGCCGTCCAACAGGAGAGGTCAACAATGGCAGCCCACTAATTCAGAGGAGATTTCCATTCATCGTAGTAGAAAAGTACCCAGTACTAACAGCCCTCCATTTAGAAGAACCTGTACCTACTTTCCTTTCAATGTGCAGCATTTTACTTAATAGGCTTGCATGTCCTGGAAAACTGTTGAGTATAGAACAACACTTGTACTTCTAGGATCATATGCTTTGCTGCTACTCGTTACTGCAGGCACTGAAACATTTTGTGTGAAATGGCAACCCAGATGAGATATTCTATTCCAACTTTACTGGAACTACAAGGCTCAGTATTACAAGGCTGCCATGTCTACAGTGCTGAAACCAGGGGCGGACTGACAGCTCATGGGGCCCCCGGGCAAAAGGAGATCATGGGGCCCCCTGTGTCTCCGCCCATGTGTCCCCATCCATGTAATGAACATTCTTCTCACTGACCACCAATGTAAGGGACATTCTTCCCTCTGACCACCAATGTAAGGGACATTCTTCCCTCTGACCACCAATGTAAGGGACATTCTTCCCTCTGACCACCAATGTAAGGGACATTCTTCCCTCTGACCACCAATGTAAGGGACATTCTTCCCTCTGACCACCAATGTAAGGGACATTCTTCCCTCTGACCACCAATGTAAGGGACATTCTTCCCTCTGACCACCAATGTAAGGGACATTCTTCCCTCTGACCACCAATGTAAGGGACAGTCTTCCCTCTGACCACCAATGTAAGGGACAGTCTTCCCTCTGACCACCAATGTAAGGGACATTCTTCCCTCTGACCACCAATGTAAGGGACATTCTTCCCTCTGACCACCAATGTAAGGGACATTCTTCCCTCTGACCACCAATGTAAGGGACATTCTTCCCTCTGACCACCAATGTAATGAACATTCTTCCCTCTGACCACCAATGTAAGGGACATTCTTCCCTCTGACCACCAATGTAATGAACATTCTTCCCTCTGACCACCAATGTAAGGGACATTCTTCCCTCTGACCACCAATGTAAGGGACATTCTTCCCTCTGACCACCAATGTAAGGGACATTCTTCCCTCTGACCACCAATGTAAGGGACATTCTTCCCTCTGACCACCAATGTAAGGGACATTCTTCCCTCTGACCACCAATGTAAGGCACATTCTTCCCTCTGACCACCAATGTAAGGCACATTCTTCCCTCTGACAACCAATGTAAGGGACATTCTTCCCTCTGACCACCAATGTAAGGGACATTCTTCCCTCTGATCACCAATGTAAGGAACATTCCTCCCACTGACCACCAATGTAAGGAACATTCTTCTCACTGACCACCAATGTAAGGAACATTCTTCTCACTGACCACCAATGTAAGGGACATTCTTCCCTCTGACCACCAATGTAAGGGACATTCTTCCCTCTGACCACCAATGTAAGGAACATTATTCCCACTGATCACCAATGTAAGGAACATTCTTCTCACTGATCACCAATGTAAGGGACATTCTTCTCACTGATCACCAATGTAAGGAACATTCTTCTCACTGATCACCAATGTAAGGAACATTCTTCCCACTGACCACCAATGTAAGGAACATTCTTCCCACTGACCACCAATGTAAGGAACATTCTTCTCACTGACCACCAATGTAAGGAACATTCTTCACACTGACCACATATATATATGGAATAAACTCACTTAGCCCAGGTTCACACTGACAGAGGAAATGAAATTGTGCAAATTCAGCTAATCTTGCACGATTTCATACCAGCATGTCAGTGCGAGTTTGGCAGCAATTTCAGAGGGCACAGTGGCTGCGTTTGATGGCACAGTGGCTGCATTTAATGGGCACAGTGTTGGCAATTTATGGGCACAGTGTTGGCAATTTATGGGCACAGTGTTGGCAATTTATGGGCACAGTGGCTGCGTTTGAGGGGCACAGTGGCTGCGTTTGAGGGGCACAGTGGCTGCGTTTGAGGGGCACAGTGGCTGCGTTTGAGGGGCACAGTGGCTGCGTTTGAGGGGCACATTGGTGGCAATTTATAGGCACCATGGCTGCATTTGATGCCACAGTGGCTGCGTTTGAGGGGCACAGTGGCTGCGTTTGAGGGGCACAGTGACTGCGTTTGAGGGGCACAGTGGCTGCGTTTGAGGGGCACAGTGGCTGCGTTTGAGGGGCACAGTGGCTGCGTTTGAGGGGCACAGTGGCTGCGTTTGATTTTTTTTTGCTGCTGTCCAAACTAACAGAAAAAAAAAAACTGAAGTTGATAAGCAGGGGGAGGGGGGGGGGGGTCTGCCGTCCAAGCTAAGAAAAAAAAAAAACATGAAGTTGATAAGGGGGGGTGGGGGTTTTGCCATCCAAGCTAAGAAAAAAAAAAAACATGAAGTTGATAAGCAGGGGGAGGGGGGGGGGGTTTGCCGTCCAAGCTAAGAAAAAAAAAAGAACTGAAGTTGATAAGGGGGAGGGGGGATTTGCCGTCCAAGCTAAGAAAAAAAAACTGAAGTTGATAAGCACAGGGAGGGGGGGGGGGGGGGGGGGGGGGGGGGGGGGGGGGGGTTTGCCGTCCAAGCTAAGAAGAAAAAAAGAAACTGTAGTTGATAAGCAGGGGGAGGGGGGGTTGCTGCCGTGTTCAAACAAATGAAACAATACATTAAGTTGATCCGGGAGGGGTTGGTGAGGGCTGCTGTCATCTAACCACCAAGAATAAAAAAGTATGTACATCAACAGCAGGAGCTTCCGCTTACCTGCAGATCTGACGCTGGACTGAGCAGAGGAGTGCCGACGTCACTTCCTTGAGTTTTTTTGGACTGCCTGGGGGGGGAGGGGTGGGGTGGTGGGGCGGCGCCCGGCGCCGGGACACAGTGCACATAAGGACATTTAAAAAAAAAAAATAAAATTTAAAGGGACATGTTTAAATAAAAATTTTTTTTTTTTTTATGGACATTTTTTTTTTTTACATTTTTTTTAATTTTTTTTGGTTGGGGGGGGGGGGGGGGGGGGGGCGGCGCCCGGGCGCCCCCTATGGACGGGCCGCCACTGCCAGAGAGAATAAGTTCAGTGCTCTTAACCTTTATTCATAACTAATATCCTCCAGTTCCTTTATTTGTTTTGTTGCCCTTCTTTGTAGTCGCTCCATTTCCAGCACATCCTTCCTGAGGACTGGTGCCCAGAACTGGACAACATACTCCAGGTGAGGCTGGACCAGAGTCTTGTAGAGTGGGAGAATTATCGCTTTGTCTCTTGAGTTAATCTCCTTTTTAACCAGTTAACAACCGGCCCATAGCCGAAAAAACGGCTACAGGGCGGTTGCTTAACTCTGGGAGGCCGTTAATTAACGGCCTCACAGAATTCTGCTCTTGCGCGCCCCCTGGTGCGCGCACTCGAGAGCATCCATGATCGTCGGGTCCAGAGGACCCGGCGGATCATGGATCACGGTAAACGGCCGCTCATCGCGGCCGTTTACCACGTGATCGCTCCGTCAAATGACGGAGTGATCACATGTATTGCATCACATTTGATGACGCCGGTTCCTCTCTCCTCCTCTCTCTGTACCGATCGGTACAGTATGAGAGGAGAGGGGGAGGGATCGGTGGCAGCAGTGCTGTGGGCGGGATCTGTAGTGCCCACAGCCTGCTCTGCCACCACCGATCCATCCATCCATCCATGCTCAGCCATCCCTCCATACCCTGCAATACCCAGCAATAGCCTGCAGTGTATTGCTGGGTATTGCAGGGTATGGAGGGATGGCTGAGCATGGATGGATGGATTCTCTGCCATCCCCCCCAATACTGTGCCATACCCCCTATACTGTGCCATACCCCCCAATACTGTGCCATACCCCCCAATACTGTGCCATACCCCGCAATACTCTGCCATACCCCGCAATACTCTGCCATACCCCGCAATACCCTGCGATACTCTGCCATACCCTGCGATACTCTGCCATACCCTGCGATGCCCTGCCATACCCTGCGATGCCCTGCCATACCCTGCGATGCTCTGCCATACCCTGCGATGCTCTGCCATACCCTACGATGCTCTGCCATACCCTGCGATACCCTGCCATACCCTGCGATACTCTGCCATACCCTGCGATACTCTGCCATACCCTGCGATACCCTGCGATACTCTGCGATACTCTGCGATGCTCTGCCATACCCTGCGATACCCTGCGATACTCTGCGATACTCTGCGATACCCGGCGATACCCTGCGATACTCTACCATACCCTGCGATACTCTGCAATACCCGGCGATACTCTGCGATACTCTACCATACCCTGCGATACTCTGCAATACCCGGCGATACTCTGCAATACCCTGCGATACTCTGCCATACCCTGCAATACCCAACAATACCCTGCGATACTCGCTACGATCAAAGCCAGGATCGTTTTTTTTTTTTTTTATTTCAGGCTTTCCAGCCTAGAGGTGAGATGTGGGGTCTTATTGACCCCATATCTCACTGTAAAGAGGACCTGTAATGCCATATTCCTATTACAAGGGATGTTTACATTCCTTGTAATAGGAATAAAAGTGATCAAAAAATTTTTTTGGGGGAAAAAAAGGGTCAAACTAAAATAAATAAAGTAAAATGAACAATAAAATATATATATATTTTTTTAAAGCGTCCCTGTCCCCGTGTGCTCGCACGCAGAAGCGAACGCATACGTAAGTCCCGCCCACATATGAAAACGGTGTTCAAACCACACATGTGAGGTATCGCTGCGAACGTTAGAGCGAGAACAATAATTTTGGTCCTAGACCTCCTCTGTAACTCAAAACATGTAACCAGTAAAAAAAATTAAAGCCTATGGGGATTTTTAAGTAGCGAAGTTTGGCGCCATTTCACGAGTGTGTGCAATTTTGAAGCGTGACATGTTGGGTATCTATTTACTCGGCGTAACTTCCTCTTTCACATTATGCAAAAACATTGGGCTAAATGTACAGTTTTGTTTTTTGTAAAGCACAAAACATTTTTTTTCCAAATAAAACATGTTCGAAAAATTGCTGCGCAAGTACCGTGCTAGATAAAAAGTTGCAACGACCGCCATTGTATTTTCTAGGGTCTTTGCTAAAAAAACATATATAATATTTTGGGGTTCTATGTAATTTTCTAGCAAATAAATGATGATTTTTACATGTAGGAGAGAAATGTCAGAATTGTCCTGGGTGCTCCAGAACACCTGATGGTGCTCCCTGCATGTTGGGCCTCTGTATGTGGCCACGCTGTGTAAAAGTCTCACACATGTGGTATCGCCGTACTCAGGAGTAATAGCAGAATGTGTTTTGGGGTGTAATTTGTGGTATGCATATGCTGTGTGTGAGAAATAACCTGCTAATATGACAATTTTGTGAAAAAAAAAAAAAAATAAAAAAAAATCTTGATATTGCAAAGAATTGTGGGAAAAAATGACAACTTCAAAAAACTCACCATGCCTCTTTCCAAATACCTTGGAATGTCTTCTTTCCAAAAAGGGGTCATTTGGGGGTATTTGTACTTTTATGGCATGTTAGGGTCTCAAGAAATGAGATAGGCCGTCAGTACTTCAGGTGTGATCAATTTTCAGATATTGGCACCATAGCTTGTGGACTCTATAACTTTCACAAAGACCAAATAATATACCCCAATTTGTACTTATTTTTACCAAAGATATGTAGCAGTATAAATTTTGGCCAAAATTTATCAAGAAAAATTACAAATTTGCTAAATTTTATAACATTTTTTTTAATGCATGCCAATATTCTGTTTGCTTTGTTAGCAGAAGCTTGGCATTGCATGCCATTGCTGAGCCTATAATCTACTAGGACCCCCAGGTCTATTTCCATCCTTGATTTCCCCAGAGCCCCCCCCCCCCAGTGAATAGATTGCATTCATATTTTTGCCACTCAAATGCATTATTTTACATCTTTCCACATTAAACCTCATTTGCCATGTAGTTGCCCACCCCATTAATTTGTTCAGATCTACTTGCAAGGTTTCCACATCCTGCAGAGAAGTTATTGCCCTGCTTAGCATAGTCTCGTCCTCAAATACAGAGATTGAACTGTTTACCCCATCCTCCAGGTCATTTATGAACACATTAAATAGGATTGGTCCAAGGACAGAACGCTGGGGGACCCCACTTTCCACCGCTGACCCTTCCAAGTACTCCCCATTTATCACTACCCTCTGAACTCGCTCTTGTAGCCAATTTTCAATACATGTACTCTTCCTATGGTCCATGCCAACAGACTTTACTTTGTACAGTAAACCTTTATAGGGAACTGTGTCAAATGCTTTTGCACAATCCAGATACACCATATCTACATGCCTCCCTTTAGCTCACTTCATAGAAGGTTAATAGATTGGTTTGGCAAGAACGATTCTTAATTAATCCATGCTAATTACTGCTAATGATACCGTTTTTATTACTAAAATCTTGTATATAGTCCCTTATCATCCCCTCCAAGAGCTTGCATACTATTGCTCTCAGGCTAACTGGTCTGTAATTCACAGGGATGTATTTTGGCCCTTTTTAAATATTGGTGCTACGTTGGATTTTCTCCAATCAGCTGGTACCATTCCAGTCAGACGGTCAGTAAAAATTAGGAACAATGATCTGGCAATTACTTGACTGAGTTCCCTAAGGACCCTTGGGTGCAAGCCATCTGGTCCCGATGACTTATTAATGTTAAGTTTTTCAAGTCTATTTCTAATTCTGTCCTCTGTTAGCCATGAGGGTGCTTCCTGTGATGTGTCATGAGGATAAACACTGCATTTTTGGTTACTGAACACCTCCGATTCCCTTGCGAAGACTGAGGAGAAGAATAAATTCAACACCTTCACCATCTCACCATCCTTTGTAACCAGATTCTCTTCCTCATCCTTTATGAGGCCAATATGGTCTGTCCTCCCCCTTTTACTGTTTATATACTTAATGAATTTCTTGGGATTTTTTTTGCTCTCCTCTCCCTCTGTG
This sequence comes from Lithobates sylvaticus, assembly GCA_028564925.1. Lineage (NCBI taxonomy): Eukaryota > Metazoa > Chordata > Amphibia > Anura > Ranidae > Lithobates > Lithobates sylvaticus. Next base: position 620,622,550 of record CM053026.1, on the reverse strand, counting down.
TCTTTCGTGTTCTATCTTAGCCGTCCTAATTGCACCCTTACATTTCTTGTTGCATTCTTTGTAAAGTCTGAATGCTGATGATCCTTCAGCCTTGTATTTTTTGAAGGCCTTCTCCTTTGCTTTTATATGCATTTTTACATTGGAGTTAAGCCACCCAGGACTTTTGTTCTCTCTTTTAAATGTATTTCCCAATGGGATGCACTAGCTACCTTATTTAATATGCTCTTTGTTCCTAAGATTTTATCCCAATTAATATCTTCTAGCAATGTTTGTAGTTTAGGGAAGTTGGCTCTTTTGAAATTCAGTGTCTTTGTATTCCCCTTATGTTTCCTATTTGTGTGATTTATACTGAAGCTAATTGACCTGTGATCGCTGTTTCCTTAAGTGCCACATCCATGATCAGGTCTGTATTGTTGGTAATCAGAATGTCTAGTAACGCTTTGTTTCTAGTGGGTGCGTCTACCATCTGACCCATGAAATTGTCCTGCAAACTGGCGAGCCTTAGACGAATGCGCTGTTCCTTCCGCCCAGTTTATGTCTGGATAATTAAATCCCCCATTATGATGACACTTACCATCCTTGCCGCTAATCCAAATTGTGATATGAGGTCCGTCTCCCCTCCTCCCTCAGGTTAGGGGGCCTATAGCATACTCCCAGTATTACTTTCCCCTTAGTTTCATCCCTTTGGGGCTCTACCCATAAGGATTCCATCTCCTCCCTAGTTCCCTTAGTGATGTTATCTCTCACATTCACTTGTACACTATTCTTGATATACAGGCATACCCCCCCCCCCCCTTTTTTTACCCTCTCTATCCCTGAAATAAAGGGAATACCCTTGAATGGTTGCCAGCCAATCATGAGCTGTTGAACCAAGTCTCTGAAATTCCCACCAAATCTCAATCCTTCTTGTACAACAGTATCTCCAGTTCTCCCATCTTGTCCGCCAGGCTCCTGACATTGGTGAACATGCAACGTAGTTTATGTTATAAGATGTTACAGTTCCCAAGGCTACATTGCATTACATATGAATCTTTTCCTCTTCCATAGGCATATCGCAGGACCGAGTCTGGGGTTCCCTAAAGGATAAATACATGCAGTGACTTGTTTTATTGGCAACCTGTAAGCAGGCTGAACAGGAGAGGTGGCTTATACCCGAAGTGAGGGGTGATTACTCACTGATGCACATACAAACCTTGTTAGGTCTAATTATCTGGTAAGAGGATATATTTGCCCTGTCTATTCTTTGGGGAGCACTGGGTGTTGCACCTGTTGAGAATTAAAGGACACTTCTTTTTCTTCACTATATGGACTCTTGCTGGTTTTCTTGACACTTTATTTTTATTCGTTTTTGTGGACTTTATGCTTTTAATACTTATTAATTGTGACGTTAATATATCACATATGTGACAGCGCAACGCGTTTGCTTATATATTTTGTTTATAATGTTGTGTACATTATTGTGAGTGCTACTGTTGATTATATGCACACTAAGTGCAATTTTCCTTTTTATATATATTGCATTACATATGTTGTATTATTATCTTTTGTGCCCCTGCATGGGCTCAGCACCTGTACCTGGAAGCATTATTTGAGGTGTATGTATGTTGTTTTTGTGTTGTAAATTCAATATAAAAAAAAAGGCAGGTGTCCCGATACTTTTGGTAATATAGTGTATATTACACTGCACATACAATATTATTTCTGTATATGAAACCCCAACATAATCTATGTAACAGAAAAAAACTGCATTGTAAAGCTGTGTCAGTGTCCACAAAAATGTACAACTAATTCTGCTTCAAATGTGCAAAAAGTCCAAATGTGGACAAACTGGTAACTAGTAACCTTGTACACACGAACGGATTTTCTGCCAACAAATCCGTGGACTTCTGTCCGAAGGGCGTTGGCCCAAACTTGTCTTGAATACAAACGGCACACAACTGTCAGCTGAAAATCCAGAACATAGTGATGTATTAGACATACTACGAGCTGATAAAAAGGAAGTTCAATTGTCATGTGCCACCCTCTAGGCTCTTTTTGCTAATCTCTTGTTACTAGAAGTTTGGTGAGCGCTTTTCAGTTTGTGCTTGTCAGTTCATTCCTGATTTTTAGTTTGTGCTTCTCAGTTCGTTTCTGATTTTCAGGTCATGCTTGTCAGTTTGTTTCTGATTTTCAGGTCGTGCTTGTCAGTTCGTTTCTGAAAGGCCGTTCGTCAACTAGCCATGTTGCGTTCTCGTTGGGGAGATTGTGCTATCGTTGGGCTTGGAGTTATTGCTTTGACCCAAGTCCAGTCCAGGAATAGGAGGAGGAGGAGTTCTTTGACCAATAATTGGTTGCTTAATTGTGACCAATTCTCTCATATGCCTTTGCTGCGGGAGCTCCAGGAGAATAATCCTGATGATTTTAGGAATTATCTCTGGATGACGAGCCCCTGCATTGCTGACCCCCTACATTAAGAAGCAGGACACATGCATGCTGCTTATCATTACTCCCGAGCAATGGCTCATAGCCACCATGTGGTACTTGGCGACGGGGAGAAGTCTCCAGGACCTGAAGTTTTCAACTGGGATCTCGCCCCAGGCTCTGGGACTCATTATTCCAGAGTCCTGTTCTGCCATTATTCAAGTCCTGCAGAAGGACTATATTTGGGTATGTTTTAGCCTTTAACATCACATTCTATGTATTTAATGTATTGTATTAATTTCTTCATTCCATAATTAACATTATTGTAATATGCTGTGAATGTCCTCTTTGTCCTCATGCATTCTGTAAGCTTTTAATGCTCCTTTTTTGTCCTTAATGCATATTTTCCTTCACTAACCTCCCTAGCATCCTATCCTGGGCTCATACACACCTAGCCTAGTAACTTAACAATGTATTTTGTCAGCTACATTTTTGTGCTTACCCTAAACACCCCCTAAAATGTGTACAAATGTTTTTGTTGTCCTCAAGTTCAAGAGGCCATTTCTTTTGGGGCACAAACTCATTTGGAACCCCCCCCCCCCCCAAATGCTAAGTCAACCGATACCAATACTCTGCTGACTTTGCAAAACCCATACACACTATACCTCTTTTGTGGTTATATTTCTGGATGAATTCACCAAAGCATGGATTGCAAGGGCCTGCCTGAATACCTTCAAATTGTACTGTTGAAAGTTTTTGTCTCCTATTATCTTCATAGGTAATTTATGAATGTCAAAATGTGCTTCAATTTGGACAGTGTGTATCCATATTTTTGGATTATGACACTTCTTACCTGTCCACTGGACTGCCAATAGTGTAAGTAAGGAGGGGCTGGCCAAAGTATCACACATTATTTATGCACTCAGCTCTCATGGAAGTGAAGAGGGTTACCTGTCCAAAACATCTACCCATTACCCCCACTATAACATTTTTAGAATGGGCCACCAGAGGGGGTGAGGAATCTGATAAGTTAACCTTATACCTTTGTCTTTAAATACTCATTTAAATGTTATACTTATGTTGGCCAAGAATGTTTGTGTCAAAGTAATTTTTTTTCTTTTTTGACTCCACAGTTTCCTTCCAACCCACAGCAATGGCAGAATGTTTCAGCCCAGTTTCAGCATCAGTGGGATTTTCCCAACTGTGGTGGTGCTATTGATGGCAACCATGTCAGGATTGTCCCATTACCCAACTTTGGCTCCTATTATTTTAATTATAAGGGCTTTTGCAGCATAGTCATGCTAGCTGTAGTGTCTGCCAACTACAAGTTCCTGTACCTGGATGTTGACAAGAATGGCCGTAACTCTGATGGAGGAGTGATTATGCAGACCAAATTCTACCATCGGCTCCAGAATGGCACCTTACATTTGCCACCTGCTGAGGACAATGTAGCGTGCCTCAATTTTGTGTTTGTGGCAGATGAGGCCTTTGCTCTGGGGGAACATCTTATGAAGCCCTTTCCTATGAGGAACCTCACCGCAGAGCAGAGAATGTTTAATTATCGTCTCTCTCGTGCCAGAAGGGTTGTTGTAAACGCCTTTGGCATCCTCTCCAGTCAGGCCAGACTGTTTTTAACCTCTATTAACCTGGCCGATTATAAAATCAACCATGTTGTATTGTGCTTCTGCATCCTCCATAATTATTTACTGAGGGATACTAGCAGCTACCTTGCCTCAGTGCAAAGTGATGTTGACCTTGCAGTGTCAGGCCCAGCTGAAGAGGCTGCATCTCATCAGTCGGTGGGCGTGATGACAGCTCTTGAAACTGGCCGTGCTGGGTTGCCCTCCCAAAGTGCCCGAGATGTCCGGCAACAATACATGGACTATTTTGTGGGTAGAGGGGCAGTGGCTTGGCAGCAAACTGTAGCTGAACACGAACAAATGTTTGATTTTATCCTAAACTCCTATTTCATTTGAACTACTGTTTGTGTTTCTTATCTGTCTCCTAGGTTCTCAAATGGCCTTAATTTTGGCCATTTTCTATAATAGTGCAAATGTACCTTATTTGCTACATGAGGTGACAATATCTTCTTCAGCTAACTATTATGTTGTGCTGTGGGTCCTTTTCAACTCCTTTAATTAATTTCTTTGAGGCCATAAAATTGCCTGAGTTTGCCACATTTTAGAGCACATTATCTCTGTAACTACACTAACTTAACATATACACTGGTATTGAGCATTGAAATAAGAAGCCACACATTGTTTAGTAAAACATTTTTTACTCCAAGCTCATTCACATGTGTGTTTTAAAACATCTTGGTGTATAACATGTATGTTTGCCATTATTTTGCCTTTTTTGAGACTCAACAGGCATGTTTGAAAACATAAGATACACATCCCCAACTCAGGAACTTACAAAGTTTGACTTTGGTAAAGTGAAGGTCATATGAGACATTATTATCCCAAGACTGTGTTGATGTTGCCTTTCTCAGATGGGGTGATCTCCCCCCCTCTAAAAACCAAAATTTGAAGCCACATACACATAGAGGCATAACTGTTAAATGTCCCTTATTATCCTTTGCCTAAAATGTGTGTAGGTACAAACAGGTTAGCTTCTAAAGCCGCAAAACGCACAGTGTGTCAACATGTGCTATCTCCCATCATGGGATATTAATGTACACGTTTTGGGGGTGCACCCACCAAAACACATCCATTGATACCCCATGATGGGAGCTAACACATGTTGACACACTGGGGGATATTTACAAAAGGCAAATCCACTTTGTAGACAAGTGCACTTGTAGTGCAAAATGGATTAGCCTTTTGGAAATAACCCCCACTGTGTGTTTTGTGGCTTTAGCAAACTAGATGTATGGAAAGACACACATTTTAGGCATGGGATCATGAGGGCAATAAGAATTTTTTTGGGCCAATTTGTGTGCATCTTAAATTTTTGGCTTTGCAATTCTTAAAAATACAGAAAGATTACATTAATATTACTTAGGGCAGTGTTTCCCAACTCTTCTTCTCCAGATACATTTCCAGGTCACGTTTTCTTTATTTTTTGCTTTTGGCACAGGTGATGATGTAATTTTCGAGGTTAGTAATTCACACAGTCATTTTTAAACTGCGGAAAATAAAGAAAACAGGACCTGGTGGTGCACCTAGAGAAGGGGGGTGGCTAAACACTGACCTCAGACACTAAAGCCTAGGTTCACATTGGAGCGAATTATCATGCGTTTTGAAAGATAAAATCGCACGACAAGTCGCAGCCTATTGGAGGCAATGGCACTGTTCCAATCAGTGCGACACCGATTTAGTGGCGCCGCACCAATTTGCAAAAGTAGTTCCTACACTACTTTCTCCAATTTCAGGTGCGACTCCAATAGACATCTGGGCATGAAGCCACACAAATGTCTATCAAGTAGCACCTTAAACTGCACTGACCTTGCTACTTAGAAATCACGCTACTTCAATTGAAGTAGTGCGATTTCAAAGTAGCCCAAGAAGATCCCAGAGATCGGGAGCATCAGCAGATGACATATATGTCCCCAGGCTGTGGTACTACAACAGCCTGAATTTTTTTGTCCAATGAATGAGCTGTGTGTTCTACCCCCCTGGTTTTGCCTGAATTTATAGTGTAGTACATGGAGCTGCCGTGTCTATGCCGTGTCTATGGAACGTGAAGAGTAGGGATTACTCTGATAAAATCAAGAGGAAGGCAGCGATGGAGAAACTCTTGAAATTGGTGAAGCCTCTGTACCCCACATCAATTATTTGAAGGTCAAAATTGGTAGCCTATTCGTAGTACATATAATAGGGAGTGCAAGAAGATCCCAGAGATCAGGAGCATCAGCAGATAACATATATGTCCCCAGGCTGTGGTAGGAAGGGAGGAAGGGACAAATTTGCTCAAAAACACATATCTGTGATTTGGATGACACACCTCCACCCCCTCGATAGCCACCACAGCAACCCCACGCACCACAGCAGCATGGCGGACCCAACACCCCCAACAAGCCCGCTGGCCTAGGGATTTTCAACCCTACAATTTCTAATTCTCTTTTTGTTTATTTTTTTTAATTATGATTTGAGTTGCTATACTTTATTTATTTTTGTGTGCAGAGAATGCACTTTTTCTTTAAATTATTTAATTTTGATTTGGAGTGCAAATAACATGTCTAATTGATTTTATTTTATTTTTTAAAGAAAAAAAAATGGCCTCAGCTGATGTGGAAGGAAGTATTCACAGCGATGGCCTGGGTTCGGGCTGGTCTGGCAGAAAACACAGGCTGTTATAAGACCACGGCCTGGGGACATATATATCATCTGCTGCTGCTCCCAATCTCTCAGGAGTCCAGGACCGTATTGTGCTCCCTATTAAATGTACTCCTCAGGTTCCCAATTTTGCTCTTCACATAATTGAGGTCTGCCCTGGGGTACAAACGCTTCACCAATTCCAACAGTTTTTCTACATCGCTGCCTTCCTCTTGATTTTTATATGACCTTCTTGTGCTCCCTATTAAATAAAAAATAATTATTTTGAAAAATACTTGGCTATGTGTTTTACTTCAAAGGACAGTTTGGCAGGATTTGGTAGGCAGGTATATTTCAAAAATACAATGTCAAATTAACAAGGGACACCAACATAGTTGTATCTTTAAGCTTAAAAACTACGAGCTAATAGTGTTGTGGTAACTTGACCCAAAATAAAATAAAAAAAATACATTATTATTCTGGATATCACTAGAAAAAAAAGCCTTTTTAACCACTTCAATACCGCCCGCTGTCATATGACGCCCACAAGGTGGATCTCCCCTCCTGGGTGGGCGTCATATGACGTCCTCGGATTCCCGGCCACCTGGGGGGCGCGCGCGCCGCCGGCGGCACCGCTCGGGACCCGGTGCGAGTGCCCGGCGGCTGCGATGTCCGCCGGGCACCCGCGATTGCCCGTTAAAACAATGGGACCGGCGGGACCGTGGAGCTGTGTGTGTAAACACACAGCTCCACGTCCTGTCAGCGGAGAGGAGACCGATCATGTGATCCCAGTACGGAGGAACACATGATCGGTCTTCTCCCCTTGAGTCCCCTCCCCCCACAGTTAGAATCACTCCTATAGGGACACACATTAACCCCTACAGCGCCCCCTAGTGTTAACCCCTTCCCTGCCAGTCACATTTACACAGTAATCAATGGAATTTTATAGCAACGATCGCTGTGTAAATGTGAATGGTTCCAAAAATGTGTCAAAAGTGTCCGAAGTGTCCGCCGCAATGTTGCAGTCACGAAAAAAAAATCGCAGATCGCCGCCATTATTAGTAAAAAAAAAAAAAAAAAAATTCAATAAATCTATCCCCTATTTTGTAGACGCTATAACTTTTGCGCAAACGATCAATATACGCTTATTGCTATATTTTTTTTACCAAAAATATGTAGAAAAATACGTATCGGCCTAAACTGAGTAAAAAAATCGTTTTTTTTTTTAAAAATGGGATATTTATTATAGCAAAAAGTAAAAAATATTGTGTTTTTTTTTCAAAATTGTCGCTCTTCTTTTGTTTATAGCGCAAAAAATAAAAACCGCAGAGGTGATCAAATACCACCAAAAGAAATCTCTATTTGTGGGAAAAAAAGGACGTCAATTTTGTTTGGGTGTAACGTCGCACGACCGCGCAATTGTTAGTTAAAGCGACGCAGTGCCGAATCACAAAAAGTGCTCTGGTAAGGAAGGGTAAAAAATGGGCCGGTGCTGAAGCGGTTAAATATGTTTAAACTCTGTCAATATCACCAGCAATGCAGCTTCATTATTATCCCATTATAAGGAAGAAGAGAATGTGCGCTGCATTTCGTGATTTCATAATTTGACGTGTCACAAATGAGATATCTCCATTACGAATGCTAGTTTTACAAGATCGACCGCTTCCGGCTCGTCCTTGCCTCCGAGAATGCGTGTTTGTACTTTGGATTTTTGTCCGACGGACTTGTGAACACACACTCGAAAAATCCGACAACAAACATTTGTCCGCGGAAAATTTTAAAGCCTGCTGTCCAACATTTGTCTGCGGAAAATCCAACAAAAATTGTCCAATGGAGCATACAAACGGTCGTATTTTCCGCCAACAGCCTGTCATCACACAATTCCCGTTGGAAAACCCGATCTTGAATGAATGAATGAATGATGAATGATCTTGTGTACGAGTCTTAAGGCTTGGTTCACACTACTGCAGGTGGTATGGTTGCAGGAATCACAGTGATTCCTGCACCCACAACCATCCGCAGTCATAATGCGCTGGCACACCCATGCATCTCAAACCGCAGCTCGTTTGTGGGTGTGGGAACCAGAGGGAAATCGCATGGTGCAAAAGAACCATGCAATTTCCCAGCTGCTGCATTTCCAAAATGGTGCATGAACCATTTTTCTGCCCAGTCAATTCAATGGACTGCGGTGCCTGTGTAAAAACGGGCGCACAAGCAATAGTGTGAACCAGGCTATGCTTTATCATTAAATCAAATGGAACCTGTTTCAAATCCTGGTGTTCTCTGAAGTATATTTTAAAGAAAAAAATCTGATAGTTAATATTCTCCCGGGAGAAGAGCAGCATTTGAGGGGTGCAGATCTACTTTATGTACACTAAAACATCTAAAGATCTTCCTGACAAAAATGATGTCTGATTTCAGAATATTTTCAGAAACTGTAAAAAGAAAGGGAGCTAGGCTTTTAAAGAGGTTTTCCGTTTTCAGGCAAAAAGTAAAAAAAACTATTTACATGTTAACATCATTGCCAAGGAGCATTGCCAAGTACTGCTTCAAGAGCTGCTCAGCATGATGCAGCCCGGCCTAGTAAGTTCATTATTGTTTAATTTAGGCTTTGCCATTCAGGGGCATCTGAACTTCAGAAAGGGTTTCCAAGGCCAGGCTGAATTGTGTTAACAAAGGCAAAGTGACAGCGTCAGCAGCAACGTAAAGCTGGTCATACACATCACGTGTTCTTGACATCTACTGACAGCTGTATGCTACAAGATCATGCCTGACTGGATTCAAATTGAGTTAATTGCTTAGGTACATTCCAATACCAAGTTTAGTAAAGCTAGAGGAGATTTTAAATATTATACAATCAGATTGTATTGTGTATGCCTAGTTTTGACAAGTGAGACCTCTTCTGAATAGCAGCTCAGATCAGTGGCGAAATTATAGGGGTCGCCGAGATCGCCATGGCGACCGGGCCCCTTGCTGCAGGGGGGCCTTGAGGCCCCCCTGTACTCTTTGATAGGAGGGGAGGCTGAGAGGAGCTCCCCGATCGTCAGCCGAGCTGTAATGGCATTGTGCAGGGAGCTCCTCACATACCTAAAGTGAAAGCACTGTGTGCTGTGCTGTGCTCTTTGTCTCCCCCTACAGTGCAGTACCCGGCAGGAAGAAGGTATGTCTGACGTTTTTTTAATAAGACTATCTACTGTATCTGTATGTGTCTTTATATGTGTGTGTGTGTGTGTGTGTGGGGGGGGTGTACATGTGTGTGTATGTGTGTGGGGGGGGGGGGGTGCATGCATGTGTGTGTGTGGGGGGTGCATGCATGTGTGTGTGGGGGTGTGCATGCATGTGTGTGTGTGTGTGGGGGGGGGTGCATGCATATGTGTGTGGGTGTGCATGCATGTGGGTGGGTGTGCGAGCGGGCAGCATTTGATGGGCACAGTGGTGCATTTGATGGCACAGTGGCGGCATTTGATGGCACAGTGGCGGCATTTAATGGGCACAGTGGCGGCATTTGATGGGCACAGTGGTGGCATTTGATGGCACAGCAGCAGAGTTTGATGGGCACAGTGGCAGCATTTGATGGGCACAGCAGCGACACTTGATGCTACAGTGGTGGCATTTGATGGTACAGTGGCTGCAATTGATGGGCACAGTGGCGACATTTGATGGGCACAGTGGCGACAATTGATGGGCACAGTGGCTGCAATTGATGGGCACAGTGGCTGCAATTGATGGGCACAGTGGCAGCATTTGATGGGCACAGTGGCGACATTTGATGGTACAGTGGCTGTAATTGATGTTTTTATTTCTGATTTTTTTTTTTGTTTGCTTGCGCCCCCCTAAAAATTTTGAGCACCAGCTGTCACTGGTATGTGCATTTATATATATATATATATATATATATATATAAATATATATGTGTGTGTGTGTGTGTTTTTTATATAAAAATTAAGAAATCGGTTCCTTTATATGCAGCCACCCACTTGTGACTGGGCCCTGGTGTTCCAACATCGGGCTCGGAGTAAAGAGCTTTGTCCGGAGGTCGGGGGGGGGGGGGGCCCACCATGGTTTCTTGCATCGGGGCCCTGAGGGTTCTAGTTACGCCACTGGCTCAGATACTGCAAATTGTGTTAAAATTTTCTGCTTGGAAAATCAAAACTTCCTTAGGAACTATTACACTTCAAGTCTCTACTAACAGCCCAGTTCTAAAGTTATGGTTTGCCTATCTAAAATATTTAGTAAAAATATTGTCAGTTGGAACCCTTCCAGTTATTTAGAGGCACCCGGCAGGGATGCCCCTTGTCACCCCTGCTGTTCGCCTTAGCATTGGAACCACTGGCAGCTAGGATAAGAGGAGACGCAGACATTGTAGGATTCCAGCGACCCACAGGCACGGATGTTGTGTCTATGTACGCTGATGACACACTACTGTACCTAGGAGACACTCAGGGCTCACTGCAGGCAGTGATGACTCTTATTATGACATTTGGGGAACTATCAGGCTTCTCCATCAACTGGGATAAATCAGTACTGATGCCACTTGACAAACTAGACACTCCGCTACCGAGCTGTGCAGAATCAGTTCAGATAGTGACAGCATTTAAATACCTAGGAATCCAGGTAGCCCCTGACCCATCACAATACCTTGAACATAACTTAACACCCCTGCTTAGTAAATTCCGAGAAAAATGCACATCTTGGTGCAAACTGCCCCTAGCCGTAGCCGGACGCGTAAACCTTATCAAAATGGTCTGGGCACCACAGTTACTTTACATATTCCATAACTCCCCGGTGTGGATCCCTAGGAGGTGGTTCGCAAGAATAGAATCACAATTTAGGGAACTGATATGGCGGAAAAAATCAGCCAGAATTAAGCTGTCAACATTGCAGTATAACAAGGATGAGGGGGGAATGGCAGTCCCCCATCCCAGGACATATTTCCTAGCCTCACAGCTACAACAGCTGGGGGGCTGGGGTAATCTGGATCTGGACGACCCTATTGGTAAAATACTGGACACAGGGGAGGCCTGCGAAACCGCACTTACTAGACTGGAGGCTGGATATCTACACCTGGACCCTAGGGCCCCCACTGTTAAACTACTGAATATGCTATGGAAATACATAAAACAGGCCCTGGGGATAAAAGGGTACCTGGAATGCACTCCCATATGGCGTAATAGACAATATAAAGAACTACAAAAACTTAAAGGCTTTAGAGACTGGGAGGAGGCGGGTATTAGACTCATTTCCCAACTTCATAATGGACCCACCCTCAAATTGTTCTCTGAGATCCAAGCGGAATATGGGATCCCAAACAACAATTTCTATAAATACCTACAATTACGTCACGCCCTGCAGACGCAAGCAAAAACCAATACAATGAGACAGACAGACCACGCAATAATTAGAAATATCCTCATGGGACAGGACAAGAAGGGCATGATCTCCAGCTGCTACGGTACCCTCCTCGCACGAATACAAGATCCTGCCAAACTACCATGTAGGCAGAGGTGGGAGGAGGATATAGGTCCCATTAACGGGGAAAGTTGGGAGCTATGCCTGGCGGCTGCTCCCCTAGTCTCAGTCTCTGCTTCCCATAAAATGTCTCACCTGTATCTACTCCACAGAGCCTACAGGACACCCAAGAGACTCCATGACTGGGGAATCAGGGACTCCCCCTTATGCCCAAAGTGTGAAACAGAACATGGAGACCTTCTCCATATGTTCTGGAAATGTCCCAAGCTTTTCAGATATTGGGGAGGGGTACTGGACACGATATCCACAGTATATAGAGTGACGCTTCAAAGAGAACCCGGCATCTGTTTGCTGGGAATATTTGAAGACGAAACACTAACTCCACACACACAAACAGCAGTTCAGAGATTACTGTACGAAGCGCGTAAACTGATTGCCCAACGCTGGATAACACCAAGAGTTCCCACTAAAAGACAATGGGTGGATAGTGTCAACAGACTACTGATTAGGGAGAAGCTAACATATCAGCACAGAAAAGTACCGCAGAAATTTTACTCATTGTGGCAGAACTGGCTGGAGATCCCGGGGCTAGCTCCATACCAATTGATTAAGGACAGACTATTACTGGGCTGAAAAAAGGGGAAGAAAGAGGGAAGGAATTTTTCTTTATTGTTTCCACCCGGTCGCCTTTTACTGAGAACTAAGTTCTAAAATGCATACTGGGGGACATGGGAAGACACGAGGACTACAAAGGTTATATACAATTGCACTACTATTTCAGTTGGTTATTCACTGTGTTTTATTGTATATGCTGAGAGAAAGGATTAAGGATATTGCACAACAAAAATAAAGGGGAAAAAGAAAAAAGAAAGTTGACAATATGTAAGAATGCATTATAGGTATGCTCTGTTGGAAATGTATCACACTTACCTGATATCAAAAATGTGTGTCATGCATATCTGTAAGTCGAATGATTCATAACATGTACTGTGCAAAGTTATTAATAAAAGTTTTTTTCTGATTAAAAAAAAAAAAAATATTGTCAGTTTGTTGACAAAAGCTATAATTCTGATGCTAGGCAGGTTTTGGTAAAAGTAGGGCAATCAGTTTGTGCAATTTGGTGGGTAGGCGGAAGTCTTGTAAACACTACTATATTTTTTTTTTCATTCAACCAAAGACTGACAGCTCAGGTTGGAGCCGCTGTATTAACATTCCGATGTTAGTACAGCGATCTCCCCTGCTGTGTTATTGTGTTCTGACAGGAGGTTGGTCCCCCGACCAGAGCACTCCGGTCAGCACTATTAGCCATTGGCTAAGAGTGCCGATCGGGAGCCAGTCGGCAGACTTTTTTTGGTCATGACCCTATGACGGCTGGCTTCTGTCGGACTGGCTGCCGTACACATGAGATGAATGCCGCCAGACATTCTGCCCATGTGTACTAGGCTTTAAACTAAATACCGGGCAAGGATTGGTAATACCAAAGCAGTCAATATATACATTTCGGTAGGTGGACTTAAGTGGGGCAATTATAGATAACATCAGGAGCCATCCATCATGCCAGAGTCTCCCCTTCATGTCAGAGTCATCCCATCTCACCAGAGATCTCCCTACACATCAGAGACCCTGTATATATGAGCGTCCCTCATAACATCAGAGACCTCCTATCCTAGATTTCTCCCATCACATCCCATCACATCAGAGGCCCCCGGTAACAGAACTCCCAAATCACACAGTCTCCCCCCCCATTACAGTGCCCCTCAATCACACAGTCTCCTCTTCACAGCAGAGCCCTACCTTTTGGCTCCAGCAGCTTGGAAGAGGGCAGGAAGAGGAGCAGGTCTGAAGGAGGTGGACCTCTTGGGGCTGGTCATCTGCTGTGGCCATGGTGCCAACGAGCTGGCTGCAAACACAATAGTATGACACCAGTGACCAGTGCTGTGGATCTAGAGCATCATTGGGTGTGATGGTGCTTGAGACCAGTCCGCCCGCACCATGGCAACTAATGACATTAATCTAAGCCAATCTGGGCACCCCAGTTGAGAAGCACTGATCTAAAGCATATCGTGACTTGGTGTGGACACCTGAAGACTTGCTGGAGAAGATGCTGGTTTCTAGGAACCTGTATTGCAAGAATTTCCCTGCTTCTGCTTCATTCATTCTGTGGATTTGTGTTTTTTGCTGATCAACAGATCTCCAGTCATCAATGGGGCAGTTCAGACAAGAGGAAGCAAACCTGTGCTCCTCTGCCAAAACTAGCCCTTTTGTGTTTAATTTTTTTTGCGTACAGCTTTCACAGTTCAGGTCTCTTTAAATTAAGCAAGCAGGAGATGTGAATCAATTAATGGCCAGGGGTCAACACCAGCAGGGCAGTCAGTATAAAACATTGGTTATTATCAGAAGGACATTTGATTTGTTACATCTGGAGAAAGAAACTCTGAGTTGGGTAATGAACAAAAGTTGGTATAAGCAGGACAATCAAATAGTTATATTTGTTTCTTTTATTAGCTTTAAACAACCCATATAAAACATTTTTCAGCCTAATTAATAGACGTTCAGTATGTACGCAATGAATTTTAAAATATTATAACTAAGCTTTTGTTGTTTTTTCTCCAACACATTTGTATGAATTTGTACGCGTGACTCTACATATCCTAATTGGTTTAATCATATGTTGTAAATAAAGAACTCTCAGCATCTCATTTTATTTTCTTTAACACATTTGTCAAATGCGTCAAAAACACGGTTATACCTGTTTGGATGCATTTACAGAGAGTTTCTGTAGCGTTCTAATAAATTTACTAACATGTGCAGTCCACACGTAAAGTCTAACAACATCTAAACATCCTATGCAGGGGGGCAGAGGACATTCCAGCCTAAGCTTATTTTGGGCAGCAATTGGACAAGGTTTTTTTTAACTTCTCCAATATTTATTTTTCCAGAGAAGAGCAGAGCAATGGAGTACAGTGAATGACATACTGTATATCAATCTAATCAGTGACGAATAGAATAAAAATTGGACTTCCTGTCAGTTAGCATATTCTATGGGGCAACTTTTTTCTGTGTATCTGTCACCATTGTCCCTATAATCCTGGACAGCTAAGTCAGATCTTTAGGCCCCTTTCACACTGGGGCGGGAGCCACGGCGACGGTAAAGCAGCGCTATATTTAGCGCAGCTTTACCGTCGTTTTAGCCGCGGTATTCGGCCGCTCGCGTGCGGTTTTACCCCCCGCGAGCGGCCGAAAAAGGGTTTAAAATCCCCCGCAAAGCGTCGCCGTAGCGGCGATTTGCGGCGGTATTGCCGCGGTATTACCGCGGTATTACCGCGGTGTCCCATTCAAATCAATAGGAAGGAGCGGTATACCGCTCCAAAGATGCTCCAGTCTGAAAGCCGGCGGGAGTGAATGGGGCCAGTTATTTCAGGCGGTGTACAGGTGCTATTTTTAGCGCTGTACCGCCTGAAAACCGCCCCAGTGTGAAAGGGGCCTTAGAGCAAGAGAGGTAAGAATGTATGAATGAATCTAATTATGATAAACCTGTCTGTTAAGCATTGACTTTATGGGACTGCTAAGCAGGAAGCAGAGCCTCCATAATGTATTTAATAAGTAAATGTGGCTGCCCACCCTGTACGTATCTGTTTTAAAACAAAACATAAAAACAAAGTAAAAAAGCATTATAATTTATTAATAGAATTTTTCAATACGTAAGATTTACATCTATATCTTGAACTATATCTGTACAAAGACTATTCTACCTTAAAGTAATTGAGAGCCATATCAGTAGAACTTTGGCTTTTAATAAACCAGACAGGATCATCAGATAACTTAGAGATTACTAGGTATGTGAAAATATACATGGAAAATAAATAACAAATAACCAACCCAGCCATTTGTGGATGGTTGACCTGAGCCTGCTGACTGGTATTAAGATTATTACTGAAGATTAGAAAACCTGATTGACCACCCTTTCACGTTATCAGCAGTTTAAGAATAAATTGTTAACCACACCAGCGATACACACCCACCTTTTACAACTAAGCCTTATAGTAACTGATCTTGTTTTATTTACCTCTGTCTACAATGGATTTCAGCCTTTTTGCAATCCTGTGCTCAGAAATGACCAGGTATTTCATGTTACTGTTATGGAAAAGCTGTTCCTGGTGAAGAAAATATACACTTTTGTGACAAAACTCCCCTTTACTCCCCATGATCCCTTACCTTCATGAAGTACCCAACCTCCACAGCCCCCTATGCTAATCTAACATAAGACTTTTGGGACAACATTCTGTGGACCGATGAGACAAAAGTGGAACTCTTTGGAAGGTGTGTGTCCAAGTATATCTGGCGTAGAAGGAACACTGCATTTCAGAAAAAGAACATTATAACATAAGACCCTGCCCATCCATGAACACCAGGTATGCCCACCAATGACCACCAGGAATGCCAATCAGTGCCCATTAGAGGTGCCAAGCAGTGCCCACTATAGACTATAGATAGGTGCCAAGCAGTGCCCATCAGTAATGCCTGCCGGTGCCTCCTCATCAGTGCTGCCTTATCAGTGCCATCTATCAGTACCCATCAGTGCCGCCTATAAGTGCCCATCAGTGTCGCCTATCAGTGTCCATCAGTGTCGCCTATCAGTGCCCATCAGTGCCACCTATGAGTGCCCATCAGTGCCGCCTATCAATGCCCATCAGAGCTGCATATTAGTGCCGCCTATTAGAGCCCCTTTAGAGCTGCATATTAGTGCCTCATTATCAGTGCTCATCAGTACCTATCAGTGCCGCCTTATCAGTGCCCGTCAGTGCAGCCTCATCAATGCCCATCAGTGAAGGAGAAAACTTACTTATTTACCAAATTTTATAACAGAAACAAAGAAAACTTTTTTTTTTCAGTCTTTTTTTAATTGTTTAGCAAAAAATAAAAACCCAGTGGTGATCAAATACCACCAAAAGGAAGCTCTATTTGTGGAAATTATACAAAATTTGTTTGGGTACAGCGTTGCATGACCGCGCAATTGTCATTTAAAATGCGACAGTGCTGAAAGCTGAAAATTGGCCTGGGCAGGAAGGGTGGAAAGTGGCTTGTATTGAAGTGGTTAAACGATATAACACGCAGACCTTCATCAAAGATTTCTGAGTCTTAATGTAAAGTCTTAAATTTTTGCAAATTCTCCACTGAAGACAAGCAAATGCTGAAATACAATTTAAGTATCACTGTACTTCTCAATGCAGTACTCATACGAGAGAAATATACATTTCCACCACTCATAGGTGTGCGCAGCCTATTGCACTCCAAAGCCTCAGCTGCACAGGGCAGTGAAAGAATGGGAAATGCTCTGTGCTGAGTGGCTTTGTGTTCATTCACAAACTTAAGCATAGTAAATAGGGATGAGCCGAACACCCCCCTGTTCGGTTCGCACCAGAACCTGCGAACAGACCTAAAGCTTGTGTGAACTTTAGAACTCTATTAAAGTCTATGGGACTCGAACGTTCAAAATCAAAAGTGCTAATTTTAAAGGCTAATATGCTTATTGTCATAAAAAGTGTTTGGGGACCTGGAACCTGCCCCAGGGGACATGTATCAATGCAAAAAAAAGTTTTAAAAACGGACGTTTTTTCAGGAGCAGTGATTTTAATAATGCTTAAAAATGAAACAATAAAAGTGTAATATTCCTTTAAATTTCGTACCTGGGGGGTGTGTATAGTATGCATGTAAAGGGGCGCATGTTTCCCGTGCTTAGAACGGTCCCTGCACAAAGTGTAATTTTTGCTGGAAAAAAAGCTAATTAAAATCACTCGCGGCTAATGAATTGCCGCTCCCGTAATACAGAGAACAGTCATTAAAAATCATTGATAAAAAAAAAAAGCGTGGGGTTCCCCCGAAATTCAATTACCAGGCCCTTCAGGCCTGGTATGGATATTAAGGGTAACCCTGGGACAAATTAAAAAAAAATGATGTGGGGTTCCCCCTAAATATCCATACCAGACCCTCCAGGTCTGGCATGGATTTTAAGGGGAACTCCACGCCAAATTAAAAAAAAAAATGTAGTGGGGGTCCCCCTCAAAACCCATACCAGACCCTTATCCGAGCACGCAACCTGGCAGGCCGCAGGAAAAGAGGGGGGGGGGGAGAGAGTGCCCCCCCTCCTGAACCGTACCAGGCCACATGCCCTCAACATTGGGAGGATGCTTTGGGGGTCTGTGACCCCTCAAAGCACCATGTCCCCATGTTGATGAGGAGAAGTAAGTACCCCTACCATTTCACAAAGAAAGTGTAAAATATAGTTAAAAAACTCACTGACACCATTGGGAAAAGTCCTTTATTCAAAATTAAAAAAATTAAAAAAAGATTCCAGCGGTGGTAATCCACTCTTGCTATCCAGCGATGGGTGGTCTCTGCTCCGGGGTCCAGCGATGGCTGATCTCTTCCGACGTCCTAACGGAAACCTGCGTTACATCAGAGGGGGGCTGGGTCACCCGTACATCACTGGGGAAGCCCAGCTTTTCCCTTGCGTCAGAGGGGGCAGGGTCACCCTTACATCACTGGGGAAGCCTGGGTTTCCCCAGTGACGTATGGGTAACCCGCCCCCCTTTGATGTAACGCAGGTTTCCGTTACATCAGAGGGGGGGGGGGGGGTCAGGTGACAGAGTGGCCCCGTCCTCCTCAGCTAAGACCTGGGATTCCCTCAGTGTCTCCATGGAGAAAGGACGCGCTGCGCTGGACGTCGGAGATCACCCATCGCTGGATAGCAAGAGTGGATTACCACCGCTGGAATCTTTTTTTTTTATTTTTTTTATTTTTAATAAAGGACTTTTCCCAACGGTGTCAGTGTGTTTTTTAACTATTTTTTACACTTTCTTTGTGAAGTGGTAGGGGTACTTTTGTACTCCCACTTCTGGGTAAGATCGCCACAATCGTTGTGCAGCGATTTACGGAAATTCTGGCCCCTCCTTCTTCCCCCCGCAGCCTTCTGGGAGACACACAGTTCCCAGAAGACAACAGGACAATTCAGAAAGCCCAATGCGACTCACGCATGTGCAGTAGGAAACCCTACTTTATCTGTATCTTTATCTGCTGAGTATCTTTATCTGCTGATTGTTAAACTTTATGGAATACACATATTTCTATTGTGGTGTAGGATCTGGGCCTGCTATCCCTCCATCCCTCTTTCTTTCCTTCCTTCTCTATCCTAACCTCAATCCCTATCTCTTTCTTTCTCGCTCTCTCCCACTTTCTCCCTTTCTTTCTCCCTCCATTCCTCTTTCATTTCAGACTCTAACCACACCCATTTGAGCCACGTCCTTTTAAGCCACGCCCAATATTTGTTTAAACCATACCCATTTCTGCACAACACATTTTTCTTTCCCGCAATGCCATGCCTACAAATGAATGCCACTCCCCCTAATTATAATAATATTCCACCTACAGGCAAAAAAGTGTCCCTATAAATTTGTTTACAATGTTGCCAACTATGTATTTGGCAAGTGCAGAATCACAGTACATATAAAATAATATGCAAAGTGGGAAGCTTCAGAATGGCAAAGATGTTTTTATTACAAATTATTTGAGCAGACTGCAGTTCCTCTTTAAGCGATGCCATAAATCAAAGACTAATAAACACGAAGTGCACAGTACAGGTGGGGAGGCAGAAAGGCACCCGGTCAGGAGGGCACAATACTGGGATCATGAGGGCACAGTACAGGTTCCAGGATGCTGCCTGGAAAACAACTATCCTGGGACAACTTAGTGAAAAGTGTGACTGTCCCGGCAAATCCAGGATGGTTGGCAAGTACAATATAATGAAAGTTTATCATGGGGCCCCCATGCACCTGGGGCCTCTGGGCAGGGTCTAGGAGTTCTTTTGCATTAAGACAGCCCTGTATTGCAGCTTACCAAATGGTGGCTGCATTTGTTTTCTTTATTAGGCTTCTTTTTCCTTTATTTTACCTGGTGATCCAGCCAGTAACACTTCCTGTGTCTTATGTTTGCATTCTGGATGGATGGACATGGGGATTGTATGTTGCACATGCTCTATATACTTAAATAACTTAAGAAATAAAAGACACAACCACCAGTATGGCATTTAATTGGCCGCGGCACCTTTATTGGTATAATAAATAAATCATTTTATTTAATAAGATCAATCATCAGTAAACAATAAATTCTATTCAAAATATTATTTTATTAATAACCAAATCTAAATTCGCTCAGTTATATAACTCGAGCATTAATGAAAAATTCATAAAACAAAGTCCCCCCTTGATTCAAGGGTGACATAACCACATAATGGTGCCTGCGACAAGGGTGGGAAGGGAGGGGAAGCAATTCCAGTCACTTCAGGTAAACTGAGAGCAGGCTTGTGACACAGGGGGTTTATATAGCCTCTCCACACCTGTGGCTCACGTTTTTCCCGCTCTGCTGCCCTGTGACAAGCCTGCACACTTTTTTTTTTTTTTTTTCAATATAATATAATAACTTTATTGTTTTTTTTTTTTTTTTTTTTTAAATATAATCCAGACACTATCCTAATTCTTGCCATTAAAGAGGCAACCACAATCCCATGTTGCGGGCCCTTTAATTGTGCCCGCTTTCAGCAGCATTGTCCATTGGGGGGGGGGGGGGGGGGTGTTAGATTAGCAGATCTACTGTAGATGGACTTGAATAACAAATTAAGACTGAACTCCAGCTAACACTTTTAAAGCTGTTATAGCGATAGTTTTTTATTGCTTTTGAAAATAAGGTTTTACATAAATGAATAAAAGCTGACCATTATATGCACCCCTGTGTTAAATTGTCCCAACCCTCTGTCTGTCAGATCTTTTAAAAAAGAGAAAGAAAAATACTTACAAGATGGCCATACATAGATCGTTTTTTTTGTTTCCAGGCAGCATATTGAAATCCTCCACACTGTGTTATCATAGCTCCCAACTGTCCTTGATTTCGAGGGACTGTCCCTGATTTGGAGCAATATCCCTCTGTCCTTCTTTCCCCCTCATTTGTCCCTCATTTTGGTCTTATCCTCAAAGTTGTATATAAAATGTACTTTTTATCTTTGAAAAAGTGTTTCCCAGTACTAAACCTTTCATCCAATTTCTAAACTGCTGCATTTGTACATATTAAGAGCCAATATAAAGGAATAGTAGTGGTAAAAAAAATCCTTGTGGATTTAATTAACTTTTTTTTGTTAATTTTCCTTTAAGGGGGTGTGGCAGGGGGAGTGTCCAATGCCTACATACGTTTGTTAGTCGGTGTCCCTCATTCTTATCTCAACATGTTGGGAGGTATGCGTTATTGTATTCTGACAGAGGGGACTCCCCAGCTGTCAGAATACACTGATCAGCACTGCAATCAGTCGGGTGCAGTGATGATCAAAGCAAAATTTTCCAACAAGCCTGTTCGAGAGCAGTCGATCCTTAAGCCGGCCATACATGGTGTGAAGTTCTTTCCTGGAACCACGGGTTGCAAGAAAAGAGATTTGCTTGGTTCCCCCATCAACAGACAGTGTTGACATAGAAATTCCTCCTGCCGAGCAATTGTCTTCCTCACGGATGATCACGATGTAAACAGGAAGAGCCGTTGATCAGCTTTTCCTCACTCGCGTCTGACAGACAGAGTAGAGGAGAGCCGATTGGCAGCTCTCCTGACAGGGGGGGTCTGTGCTGATTATCAGCGCAGCCCCCCATGGATGCCCACACTGGACCACCAGGGAAGCTGCCAGGACCACCAGGGAAGCACATAACATGTGGATGGCCAGGTACATCCCCATGGCCACCCACATGTACAAATTAATGCCCAATCTATGCCAATCAGTGCCCATAAATGGGCACTGACTGGCACCATTATGGAACAAATTAATTCAGCGATGCCCAGCAGTACCCACCTATTTGTGCCCATCCATGCCACCTATCAGTGACACCTATAAGTACCCATCAGTGCCACCCATAAGTACCCATCAGTGCCACCTACGAGTGCCCATCAGTGCCACCTATGAGTGCCCATAAGTGCCGCATACCAGTGCCACCTATCAGTGCCCATCAGTGCCACCTATCAGTGCCCATCAGTGCCCATCATCAGTGCCCATCAGTGCCACCTCAGTGCCACCTCATCGGTGCCCATCAGTGCCCGTCAGTGCAGCCATATCAGTGCCCGCCATTGAAGAAGAAAACTTACCTATTTAAAAAAACATTTTAACAGAAACAAAGAAAAAATAAAAATCGCAGAGGTGATCAAATACCACCAAAAGAAAAGCTCTATTTGTGGGTACAAAATGATAAAAAATTTGTTTGGGTACAGTGTAGCATGACCACGCAAATGCCATTCAAATTGCGACAGCGCTGAAAGCTGAAAATTGGCTTGGGCAGGAAGGTGTATAAGTGCTGGTATTGAAGTGGTTAAATAGGTTAAAATGTTTTGTGTTAATGTGGGTATCTACTGTAAAAGGTCCGTTCACTTAATTGCCTGTATGATAAAAGGCATTAGCCAATAGGGATTTGCCTAATATATAGTAATAGTGTGACACCCAGGCTTATGGTGGGTGTGCTGCTTCAGGATTATGTACTTACTTTTATTTGAATTGGAAACAAACCCATCTGATTAGCTAAGGGACAAGGCAGGACAGCACAAGGAGGGTTGGAAAGGATTAAGGCACATTCACAATACCCATCTAACACCACATGTGCTTAAAAATGGTGCAAATCATTTGACACAAACCATTTGCAAATACCTTTTTACCTATTCTGGGTCGGATCTCAAACCAGACATTTGTTCATCCATATAGATTGTAGACATAGAAGGACATGCCTGATCAAATAAATGAGCGATATAAACCTTTTTAGCATCAGAAATTCCAGCTGAAAAGTTCATAGCTTTCATTTTATGGATTTGTTTTTTCTACTTAAAAGGCAACTGCCCCTGATGCTCAAGGTTTTGCTATTCATCTCATAGCAAACCAAAGATTGATAAATAATTGCATATTTGCTAGTAGCAATCACACAAAAACACAAACCCTTTGCACAGAATCGCATACACTTCCTGTCCAAGGTTACCACATTACACATTACTTCAGGAAACCCACACAGGGTAAAAGTTGTCCATCCGACACCCACAAGGTGAATATGACTTCTCAAAAGCCACGTGCTTATAGAAAGATTTTAAGACGAACAGATTTGTTATTCTTCCACTACCTTTAAAGTAAGGTGACCAGATTTTTAAACTGAAATCCAGGGACATTTTTTTTAATTTTTTTTTTATTGGAAAATGGTAAACTATTGTATAAGCATATTTTCCTCAGATTATCCAAGCAGTGTATGTGGTATGTGTGTATGGAATAATTATATGATATATATGTTATTTCTCAGATTTCGTCCATGAGATAAAAAAAAAGATACTTCTTCGAACTTTTTGGGATATGACTACCAAATGTTAAGGCGATAAGATAGAGAAAAAAACGTTTCAATGCATATTTTGTGTATTATTCTTACCAAAGAAGCGCAGAGGTAATGGGATAATGGGAAATCAGATTTTGCTGCCCCTCCCCCATCATTGCTGCCTAACCCGCCTTATGCTGGTGCTGGCCCTGCTTGCCGGGGACAAAACTGGGGACATACTTGGTCCGGGGACAGTGTCCTCAGTCTGGGGACTGTCGCCGGAAACCAGGGACGTCTGGTCACCCTACTTTAACCACTTACCCACTGGGCACTTAAACCCCCTTCCTAACCAGACCAATTATAAGCTTTCGGTGCTCTCACATTTTGAATGACAATTACTCGGTCATGCAACACTGTACCAAAATAATTTTAATTAATAGAGAAAAAAAAAATAGAGCTTTCTTTTGGTGGTATTTAATCCCCGCTGGGTTTTTTATTTTTTGCGCTATAAATCAAAAAAGACTGAAAATTCGGTAAAAAAGGAAAAAAATTCTTTGTTTCTATTAAAATTTATTGCAGAGTATTGGCGAGTATTGGCAGAGTATTGGCGAGTATTGGCAGAGTATTGGCAGAGTATTGCACAGTGCTGGCAGAGTATTGCACAGTGCTGTCACTGACCAGCGCTGTGGGCACTACACATCCAGCCCACAGCGCTGCTGCCATCTCTCCCCCTCTCCGTTTCTCCCCTCTCACTCCGGATGTTCCCGAGTGTGCGCCCCACAGAGTGTGCGCCCCTACGGACGTCCACCCAGAATAAGCCGACCGCGCTGTAGCTGTCTTTCGGCTATGGCACGGTCGGCATGTGGTTAAAGTAGTGACAACACTTTTCGTTCTACAACGAAATTGTGTAGCAACATTGTTACTTTGTGAGAGGCTAAGAACAGTATGTAGTTTCAAATAGACTTTTACGCTAGGTTCACACCTTTGCGTTTTTGCGGGCCGCGTTTGGGCAGCCGTGCCTACCTTTCCACAAAAAAAGGCACATGCACCTTTTCAAAAACGTGGCCGCAGGGAAATCGCATGGTATTTTTGATCATGCG
Source organism: Lithobates sylvaticus (assembly GCA_028564925.1). Classification (NCBI taxonomy): domain Eukaryota; kingdom Metazoa; phylum Chordata; class Amphibia; order Anura; family Ranidae; genus Lithobates; species Lithobates sylvaticus. The sequence continues at coordinate 620,597,959 of CM053026.1, read as the reverse complement.
ATTTCCCTGAGGTTCCTGCACTGTGTTTTTTCTTGCGTGGGGGTGCCATTAAGAATGAATGACAGCCCTGCGCGTTTTTACAGAGCAGTGCATTTTCACTGCAGGTGGTTGCAGGTGTAGGAATCGCTGCAAATCCTGTGCCCACAGCCACGTGCAGAAGTGTGAACCAAGCCTAAGTGAGGAACAACATTTTTATTGGAAAAAATGTTTAAACCATAAGAATTAAAGGTGACTGTTGTAAGAAATATGGTTTGTTCCAACACAAGTGACTGTCACTTTTTCGGGCCAACCTGGCTTGCATATAAATGTGGATAAAAATATCAATAAAGCCATACAGAATAATAAAGTAATTGCAAATACGGAATACTATAATTAAAAGTATTAACCCTATACATTTACTAGCATATAAAATGTTACATCGGGGTGCTCCACCTTTTGAGGAACGAGGGCCACTTAACCACTTCAGCCCCAGAAGGATTTACCCCCCTTAATGACCAGGCCATTTTTTGCAATATGTCACTGCGTTACTTTAACTGACAATAAGCGTATATAGATTGGTTTGCGCAAAAGTTATAGCATCTATAAACTATGGGATATATTTATGGACTTCATTTTTTAAAATAGTTCTTACTTGTAGTGGCAGCGATCAGCGATTAAGAAACTGCGAAATTGCGACGGACAAATCTGACCCTAAGTGACACTTTTTGGTGACCAGTGACACCAATACAGTGATCGGTACTAAAAAAATGCACTGATTACTGTATAAATGATACTGGCAGAGAAGGGGTTGACATCAGGGGCGGTCAAAGGGTAAAATGTGTTCCCTCAGTGTGTTTTCTAACTGTGTGGGGAAAGTACTGACAGGAAGAACACAGAGATCCATGTTCCTGCTTACAAGGAACAAAAGATCTCTGTATACTTCACTGTCAGAACGGGGATCTGCCTTGTTTACACAGGCAGATCCCCGTCCTGCCTCTCTGTGGATCGATTGCGGGTGGCCAGTGGACATCGGGTCCGCCGGACCCACTGATTGGCTCCCCCTCCGTGTAGCGGGCGCACACGTCCACAGTATCCATTATCAGGTACGTTGTTTCGCGCACTAGTCACACAGTCACCCTGCCGCAGTATATATGTGGTGGCCGGTCTTTAAGTGGTTAAGTGATTCGGTAACTGGTTGTGGGCCACAATGAAATATGGGGTTTTACTGCCCCCCAAACCACAAATGTAAATGAGCCCTTTACTATCCTGAGCCCCCTGTAAGGCTGCTTTCATACTGATCCACAGGTGCAGTGCAGTGCACCTGCGGCTTTTGTGCAGGCTAGATGCACTGAACCATAGACTTCCATTACAGCTTGCAGGTTTGATGCGCTCTCTGATAGCACACCAAAACTCCTGCATTCAAGTCTATGGGCTCAGTGCAGCTGACCTAACACTTATGCCCCGTACACACGGTCGGACATTCCGACCACAAAATCCGTCTGATTTTTTCAGACGGATTTTGTCCGAAACTTGTGTTGCACACACACGGTCGGACAAAGTTGTCGGAATTTCCGATCGTTCTGAATGAGGTGACGTACGACGGGACTACGTAGAGGCTAGTAGCCAATAGCTTTTGTCTCCAAATTTCTTCTGAGCATGTATGGCACTTTGTGCGTCAGAATTCTGTACACACGATCGGAAAAAGTCAGATCGGATTTTGTTGCCGGAAAATTTTAGATCCAGCGCTCAAATTTTTTCCGTCAGAAAAAAGCCCGCTAGAGCCCACACACGATCGGATTTTCGGACAACATAATCCGATCGGACTTTTTCCATCAGAATATCTGACTGTGTGTATGGGCCATAACACTGCAGCAGTAAAGTAACAGGTGCACTGTGCTGCATCTGCGGATCAGTGTGAAAGCAGTCTAAAAACCCTTTTGTGCTAATATGCCCATTGCAAAATACCTTTTCCTCTTCCTGCTTCTGCTGGCATTGCTCTGCAGACTGCTAGAAAGGTCCCAGGCGAATTGCGCTTGGTATCATTCCACTTGGGACTTTCTCCTCTGTGGGTGCCAGCTCTATGCACTCTGATGCTCTGGGCTGGTAAACCAGCAACCCGTTCATTGCAATCTGAGCTTGCCAACCCACCATCCCAGAGCATGGCCACATGCTTCCCTGATTTGAGGTTGCGGGCAACATCAGAGGACTCTGCATGCCATGTGTGGCCCACGTGCCATGAATTGAGCACCCCTGTGTTACACTATAGGGGTCCTTTAAGTGATTCTCAAATTTCTGGCATTGTTTAAAAATATCTGTGCTTGAGCAGCTACAGAACAGAGTAACAATATCCATATATTGTTATAGTATAGTATAGTATAGTATAGTATAGTATAGTATAGTATATATTGTTGCTGTTTGGAGGTGCCAGAATAATTCCATTGCACAGAGCGGCTGCGAACCTCCTCTTTTCAAATCACCTGCCGGTGCTCGAGGCCCCTCCCCTCTGTCCGCTTCCCATGGGGGCACTCATCCATGCTTGCACCCGAGCCCCGTTGCTGCTTCCATTGACACAGACATTGACACCGCCCCCCCATTCCCACATCACTGGCTTTGATTGACAGCATTGCCCCAGCAAAGCCAGCGAGACCTGGAAGTAAGGGGAGAGAAGAGCTGCAGACGTGCACAGTGCTGGATTGTATAAAGACTTAGGTAAGTAAAAGGGGGTGAGGGGGGATGCTGACACCTAAAAATGTTTTACCTTAATGCAAGAAATGCATTAAGGTAAATATTCTTTAGACTTTACAACCACTTTAATCCTGCACTCCTATCATTGATACAAACAAGGAAGGCAGACAGGGCGCAAGAATCTGTTAAAAAGTATTAAATGTAATAAATGATAATACAATATCAAAATCACATTTGAGTAAAGCCTCATACACACGATCGGATTTTCGGCAGGGAATTGTGTGATGACAGACTGTTTGCCTAAAATACGAACGTTAGTACGATCCATTAGACAATTGTCCAACTTTCCGCCAACAAATGTAGGATGGCAGGCTAGTAAATTTTCTGCTGTCAGAATTTCGTATCATGTGTACACAAGTCCGTCACACAAAAGTCCAAAGTACAAACACGCATGCTCGGAATCAATGCTCACCAAACATGACATTAGCAGAAGGTGCCCAAAGGGTGGCGCTTAAGAGCTGAAATTCCACGTAGTATGTCACTACGTTTGTTGGCCGACAATTGTGTACCGTTTGTATGCAAGACAAGTTCCTGGCACACGCCCTTTGGTCAAAAGTCTGACACTCTGTTGGCCAACAATCCGATCATGTGTACGAGGTTTAAGTGTCTAAGAGCACAAGGAAACTCTACAGTTCCACAGTTCAGTGTGCCAAGCAGTGACGGCCGCTCCATTAGGGGGCGTCTAATCCATGCGCCTAGTCCCTAATCTACATGCAGGGTGCCGGATGCATGGATTTAATGTTTGAGCCTGAGGCTCTAATTGGCCTTAAAAAAAGGGTAGGCTCGGGGCGCAGGGCACTGCACCCTGAGCCCACCCAGTTGTGTGACAATAGCAAATTCATATTTGCTATTGTTTTCCTGATTCTCCTCCCGGCCAATCAGGAAGCGGGTCCTGAGACCTGATTGGCCGAGTGGAGAATTGACCGTATTGGCCGCTGAGGAGGAGACACAGAGGGAAGCCGCCGAGCAGGAGACACAGAGGAGGAGACGCCGAGGAGGAGACGCAGGCCAGCAACCTAGAAGGGGTAAGTGCGGGGTTTGCCGATCGAATGACGGGAGGGGTTTTACTAATGGACCGACCGAACGGGTCGAACGGGGGGGGGATTTGACGGACAGACCGACCGGGGAGGGGGGGTTTGTTGGGTGATTTGTTTGCTGCCCCTCCCCAAAAAATGGAGCAGCAGCAGCCACTGGTACCAAGATGCCCTGGAGTTTCACAGAAGCCGGCGGGCTCAGATAAAAAAGAGCCAGCCCTTACGCACTAGAACTACTCAGATGCTTATATATGCTGCTTCAATAGCAGTTTTGGAGCCTTGGATATAAAATGATGCTCTAAGACAGTTACCCAAACGTGTGTTTGTTATATAATATGCGCTACTTCTGTATCTAATATCCCTGATAGACAAATCCCTAAACGAGGGGATCTGAATTCACAGTGCATAATACAGGATTTTATCGCAGCGCACCATAGAGAATTGCGTGACACTGTACAGCAACACAGCGCATCATGTTGCTGTTCAGTGACATGCATGAAGTGTACTTTTGTGCACTTCAAATAAAGTTCAGTGAAAAAAAGAGAACTGTATGATTCGCTGAATCATGCACCACACCACCCCTTAATGCAGCCAGAACGGACAGCTGCCAGAGAGGAAACCGCTGCAGTTTGCCTCTCCGGCAGCTGTCTGTTCTGTGTTAATTAGACCTAAGGGCTTGTTCACCTCAGCAGCAATGGTATGCATTGTTCAACACAGTCTCAGTACAAGAACCAGGCAATTTGCCTTATGTCCTTTGACTTCAGTTCACACCAGCAAACTGCAGGTCATAAAATTACATAGGAAATTAAAAAGAAGCATGCAATGGGTTTTGACACATGCTCACACCACACACGTGTTATGCACATATTAATGCATGCTGTGAGGTATGAATGAGCCCTTAGGAAATATCTCACTAAAAAGAAATTCCTATTGCAGAGGATGCCTAAAATGTTATTTGTATTGTAGTGCAGAGTTATGACAATTCCAGTCAGTCAATTCCAGAAAATGAAATATCTGTTAACATTCTTTACACCCATGGTATAGAACGCCCCCAGGTTTCAATATTGTATTGATTTATTTGATAGTTTTAGAAAATCAAATTGAGAACTGATTAAAATGAAAAGGTAATTTTGAATAACATTATATTAGAAAATGGCTTGTGCAGCAATTTTATATGCTAAATTATTTTTTTTAAGGAAAGTAGGTTGTCTTCCACTAGACAGAGTGCTTTCTACTGACTCCTACACTGAGCTGATACAGCATTTGTCAATTCAGTGAGGATTTTCACTTTTCAATTTATAATTAAAAAAACAGCAGTATGAAGATGTTCTAAAGTGGAACACCAGTCATAAAGTCTTTCTTATTTTATTTCTGGACAGAGTGGACCTGGTTTAGAACGTCTATCAGTGTCTTACTCAGGGTGTTTTTCTTCATTACCTCTGTAGTCATAAATACTGAAAATATGCAGAATCTCTGTAATAGTGACACAGACTGCAAAAAAATAGCATTTCCCCGATGAGGAGATTCCCTTCTAGAGTGGTTACTAGGACCACAGTATAGCAGGCCATACAAGTAGAAATTTGTTCGAAATTTTTAATTTTTTTTCGTTTGATTTTCGAAGGCCAAATTCACACCGGTAAAGCCGATTTCCATGTGGAAGTGATACAAGCAGCTGTGAAGCCGCCTATCACTTCAACCACTGCTGCCAGGTGCTGCTTTTCCGCTCCGCAACCCCCCCCCACAATATTTACTGTGCTCCGCTGTCCCATCTGCAGGGCCGGTACTGGGGTGTCGATGGGAAAGGTGACAGGAGCTCCTCCATGCGCGTATGACGTCACTTCCTGGACCGGAGCTGTCATTGACATGACAATTTTCCTTGCATGTGGGTATTGGGTAAATATATATTGTATTGCGTTACTTGCATTTGGGTATTGGGTAAAGTGAAGCTTTACCTCATTTACTAAGCTCTGGAGCAACTGAATTTGCAGAGGGCAAACAGTCTGTTTGCCTTTAGTAAATCAACCCCTATAATTCCTGTGTACTACTATCTTTACATGCACTGCTGCTTGTTTTACCAACAAATGATTCTGGTGATTTATTTAGCATATCTGGTGGTGGACACTCTTAAGCCCCATACACACGGTCGGAAAATCCGACCACCAAATCCGACCACCAAATCCATCGGATTTGGTCCGACGGATTTAGTCCGACACTGGTGTTGCATACACACGGTCGGACAAAGTTGTCGGAAAATCCGATCATTCTGAACGTGGTGACGTTTGTTGCCTACGACGGGACTACGTAGAGGCTAGTAGCCAATAGCTTTGGTCTTGTAATGTGATCTGAGCAAGCGTGGCAGTTTGTCCGTCGGAATTCGCTACACACGATCGGAATTGGTATGATCGGACTTTGTTGTCGGAATATTTATAGAGCAGGAGAAAGAACTTTGTCCGTCGGACAATCCGATGGAAACTGTCCGATGGTGCCTACACACGGTCGGAATTTCCGACAACATTGTCCGATAGGACAGAATCCATCAGAAAATCCGACCGAGTGTATGGGGCTTTAAAGGTGGAGCATGAGAAGAATTGGGACTTTGTATACACCATTATTTTAGTACCAAGAACACCTTGGAGTTTTTTTTTTGCACAGGACACTTTATTGGATGAAGATCGATTTACTTATGGACTATTTGGAACTGTTTCTATCTTAATTAATAATTATCTAGCCATCTGCACTGGCACTTTTTTAATATTTATATTTCTACTGATGCACTTTTTTGGAATTTTATATAGATGCACTTTATGATATACGAATTATAAATGGAGGCACTTTGTTATTTATGAATTATATATGAATGCACATTTTATAATTATTTATTGGCAAACAGGTAGCGCTGTCTTATTAATTTTCCTTTTATTTTTTGATGATTAGATTATATAGATAGTTGCTGTACTGAAAGTAACATTTTGTAAAATCTAAGTAGTGACTGCCCAGCTTTAGAGGGAGTCTCCACAACAAAGACACAAAGCAATGACGGTAAATCTCACCCTTCTACATCCAATCTAAAACCAAAACAGATTGACTGAAAAACAACTTTAGGGCTCTTTCACACGGGGCGGATCAGTGCAGATCAGTAGGATCGCCGGAGCGATCTCCGCTGAGCAGGAAGATGACAGGTCCGTCTCTGCACACTGTGCAGGGACGGACCTGTCACAGCGCCGCTCTCCCCTATGGTAGATCGGGTGACGATGGACCGTAGAGTCCGTCGTCATCCGATCCGCTCTGCACATGGATAGAAAAATAGGGTTTTCCTCCCTCTGCAGAAACGGACCATAGCGGGCACGGATGCTCATCCGCTGACACCCGCTATCCCATAGGGATACACGTATGTCCGTTTTGCATCCGAAAACGGAAGGATGAAAAACGGACATACGGTCCGTCCGTGTGAAAGAGCCCTAAGGCCCCTTTCACACATGCGGACCGTATGTCCGTTTTTCATCCATCCGTTTTTGGATGGAAAACTGACATACATGCATGTCTATGGGGTAGCGGGTGTCAGCGGATGAGCATCCGCTGACACCCGCTATTGTCCGCCTCCGCAATTGTCCGATTCTGCAGATGGAGGAAAACCCTATTTTTCCATCCGTCTGCAGAGTGGATCGGATGAACACGGACAGACGGTCCATGTTCATTCGATCCCCCATAGAGGAGAGCGGAGAACTGACAGGGCGGTCCCTGCACAGTGTGCAGGGACCGCCCTGTCATCAGCCGGCTCAGCGGGGAACAGCTGTGCGATCCCCGCTGAGCAGCGGATCTTCACGGGGCCGCTCCGTGTGAAAGAGCCCTTAATGTTTTTTGTCAGAGCATTCTTTGTTTTAATCTGTCAAGCACTTTGTTACGCCCTTTGACCAATTGACCACGGCAGTAAAAGTCTTTAGTTAATAGGAAATCTATTAAAAATTTCCTTATTTTTGAATTTAAGAAATTTATCAAAAAGGGGTCTGTTGTAGTTGTTTTTAAATTTAATTTGTTATTATTAAAACAGACTATTGATCTATGCTACTAACATTGCCTAACAACATATGTTTGTATTGAAAGTAATTACTAAATTAAATTACTTAACTACGCTTTTAGTAAGACAAATCCGTTGCCCCTGAAAATGTTTCCCTTGTCACTTGAGAGGATTTACAAATAGGTTTTGGCTCATCAGTGTAGACTTGACTTAGATAAAAAGCACAACAGGGTGAAAAATTTACTGCCCTTGAACAGCTTTCCTGGCTATGTTCCCCTCATATACTTTCACTTGTGATATATCAAATGAAATATTCATTGACAGCTGCCGCTCTTTGCAGCCTCACACTGAACTAATGTAACTTCTTCTAGACAGCTTTCTGCAAGCAGTAAATTCACTCATACCATGTAGGAATATAGGATCATTCATTGCCATATTAATATTAATGATCCAAGATTAATAATGATAGTTGTTTTCCCTTTATTGAATATTAATTATGTGAAATTTATAACTTGTTAACATTTATTTCATGAGCTCTGAATCTAATTTGTTTAAATTGGTTGTGAGTTTTAAATTGTGAAGGGATATTTTTTGAAAGACTGTGATTTACTGTATACACAGCTGGCAAGTAGCACTGACTTAGAGAACTGCTTCAGCTTACATATAATCTACTAAACAAAATGGTTCTTAGGAGTTGTTAAGGATATCTTTAAAAATGCATTTACACATTTTTTAATTAAAATAGTAAACATGGGGGGTTATTTATGAAAGGCAAATCCACTTTGCACTGAAAGTGCACTTGGAAGTGCAGTCGCTCTAAATCTAGAAATTAGATCTGAAATGAGTGGAAGCTCTGCTGATTTTATCATCCAACCATGTGCAAGCTAAAATGCTGTTTTTTATTTTTCTTGCATGTCCCCCTTGGATCTACAGCGACTTTACTTTCAAGTGCACTTGCAGTGCAAAGTGGATTTTGCTTTAGTAAATAACCCCCATGGTGTACTTACCTACTCTGCGCAATAGTATTGTGCAGAGTGGCCCCTAATCTCCTCTGGGGTCCCCCACCCAGTGCTCTTTGTCCCTCCTCTTCTGTGCCTGCCCCCATAACAAGCCACTTGCTGTGGGGTCATATGTGTAAGCTCACTCCCTTTTTTGCGGTTGAACTGGATGGACTTGTGTCTTTTTTCAACCTGACTAACTATATAACTATGTAACTATGTAACTCCCAAGTTGGGCTGTGTGCAGCCATGGATGCACAGTCTATTTCAGCTCTTGCCATCAGGTAGAAGGTACCGGAGTATCAAAACCAGGACTGTCAGACTGTTCAACAGTTTTTTCCCCCAGGCTGTGAGAGCCTTCAACTCCAATCCTCTTTGAAACCTCTTCTATTCCTATATATTGTGATCAGGAACGTCTCACGTCCCCTCCTTTTTATTCTTGAATATGCATTAGACACTTTTATAAACTCTTCCTTCTACAAAGACTTTTGAAACCATGTAGTATATGTACAGTTACGTAGTTCCCAGATGTGTATTCCTTACTGTGTTTTTATTCTTCGTACATCTAGTTATAATTATGTTTATTTTGTATGTAGCCAATGGCTCCTGCTCCTGCCTCTGTGTCCTGTCAGGAGAGGAACACAGACAAGCGCAGCTGCAGACAGGCACAGTGCTGGATCGAGATAAGTCGGGATCAGGTAAGTATTAAGGCAGGTGAGGGAATCGTACAACTGCTTTTTTACCCTAATGCAGGAAATGCATTTTACTCCACAGAAAAGAGTTAAGAATGGACAGTGCAGACACCAGTCAGTCTTTTAGCTTAAAGAAGGAAAGTGAGAGGAGGAGGAGGGAGGAGAAGGGGAGTGGCTTTCCCTATTCTAGGCTATGGGGCTGTGTGTATCTGTTGATGCACACAGTGTGGTGAGGCACAACTCTAGTCTCTGCATACAAGGGTGACTCCTTTGGATTCTGTAAGCAACAGGGGCCATCCTACAACAGGAAATCTAGGGCAGTGGTCATTGCACCAGCTTAAACAGTAACATAGCCAATAATTAAAAAATAAAGAAGCCGCAGGCTCAGTAAAATATTAAATCAGCTGCTGAAAATGCTTTAAAAAGCTGAATTTTTAATACTACTTTAAATGCCCTTTTTATTTGGGGCAGTCCAAACTTTCTAAACAAAGGGCCAGTTTATTGTCCTTCAGGGGAGCCAAACTTAAGCCTGAGGCAGTGAAAATTTTCCTGGCGTCAGTGGGAGTAAACATCACCACATTTTGTAACAGGTGGAGGAAAGGTAACAGCCTTTCCATTAGAATAGAGACTGATATCTCGTATCCTATTTACATTATACACAAATTTTGCACATTTGTTTTTATTTTATTTTTATTTCATTTTTGGCACTGCTCAACATGGATGTGTTTGAGTATCGATCTAGCCGTTCATTTAATGTTGATGGTGTTTTCACCATTTTAAACACAGACACTGAAATAGGTGGACTTTTTATGCGAAAAAAAAATCTCATGGTTTCAGAGCTTCATCTGGAATGGGATATAGCCTTTCTGGAGCAATATGCAAAAGAAGGCATGGTACCTAGAGGGTTAAGGAACCTTGGTTTCGTTATTTCAATGAAGCAGGCATTGCCTTTTTAAATTTTCTCACGGAAAAAAAAGGAACAAAAGGATAGCTATAGATAAGGACATTAAGGAAATCAGAGAAAAACTCCTACCACACAAATCTACGTCTGAGTACATCACACTGTCAACCAACTTAAGAAATCATTTAGAAAAGGAAGAAAGGGAACAAAAAGTAAAAAAACTAAAGAAATATACTAGAGACGTTAGCGACTATAAAAGTGGCTGCGTCTTTAGTTGGCAGAATAGAGATATTGCACATATTCCAACAGAGGTGGAACAATCTCATATGGAGGTTTCAGGGCAGGTGTTTCAGAGAGCTCCTGGCCCCCAACCCTCGACTTCCACCTCTGGAAATATAGATTATCCCAGTACTACACAGGAACCTCAATACCCACCCCATAACTCCTATATTCAAACCCCTAGACCCAAAGGACCTTATTCCCATGGTACCAATAGAGGGTCCATCAATAATGGAGGCAGAGGAAGAGGAAATAGGGGAAAGGGAAGAGGTACTAAAGACAATTTTTATAATCAACAACACTATAGACAAGATACGTCAACCCAGAGAAGGAGACCAAGCCAGAATGACTACTATGATCATTATCCCCAACGCACACCTGTCTATACTCAAAATAGATTCTCTCCTCTGAAGGAGGGCAGACCTAAAAAGAATCATTACTCTCAATATGCCTATACAGACAGAGAAAATTATCAGAATAGATCACCTTTCAAATATAATTACAATCAACCGGGAGCTTCCTATGTGGGGGGTTTTCCCGGGGTACAGGAAGGACGCAAACAAAACCAAGAACCAAACGGGGCACCAGAGGGGGGCGGTGTGCCCGGAAAAAGAAAGCGAGTCTAGAAAACAACGGAATTTTTAACTTAAGTAACGTTATTCTTAGCCCATCGAAACAATCAGTTTTAAATAAAGGTTTAAAATATGCCCCCCCCCCCCCTGAAAAAACTGAATAAATTTTCAACCTTTATAGATATACAAAAGTTTATAAGGAAGTTGAACATACAAAGGTATTTCGTGTCTAATCCCATTAGACCACAACTTGGAGACGGAAATCCCCATACTGTTCACACAGGTCTTGCCAACCCCTCGTTGAGTTCTACCTTCAAGAAAAGGGTGTGGCCATGGGGGCAAAATTTTGTTTGGCCAATATCTTCATGGCCAAATGGGAGGAGGATGTCGTCTATGCTCAAAATCTACCGCAAATAGCCCTTTGGGCTAGGTACATAGACGACATCCTCCTCCTGTGGAGAGGAAACAGAGAATCTTTGGAAAACTTTATGACATTCCTCAATAACAATGGGGTGGGCATTCAGCTAACCTATGAGGCTAGTGTTTCTATGATACACTTTCTGGACTTGGAAATATCCGTTGCGGAAGGTCGACTCGTCACCAAGACGTTTTTCAAAGCGACCGACCGGAACGGATATATTCCAATAGACAGTTGTCATCATTCAGTTTGGCTGAAATCAATATCTCGCAGCCAGCTCACACGTATTTGACGCAATTGCACCAATCTGCCCCATTTTCTCCAACAAGCACAAACCCTTAAGATTAGATTTGAGGAGAAGGGATACGATACTTTGAGTATAGACAGGGATATTAGAGAAGTCTCTCTATTAGATAGAGAACAACTGTTTAAGTACCATCCAGTGAAAACACAGGACTCTCGTCACAAATGGTCACTTTTAACCACTTTTTCAGTGCAACATAAACAAATTAAGGACATAGTCTCCAGGCACTGGAAGGTCTTAAAGAACGATCGGGTCTTGGGACCTCTCCTGCCCGAAAAAGCGGGAGTGTTCTATAGGAGAGCTCCATCTCTTGGGGGACAAATTGCTCCTAGTGTTCCGGACCCCCCTAGAATCCCCTCTTTTTTTCACAATATGAAGGGTTTTTTCCCTTGTCGTCAGTGTAATGTTTGTTTACATAACACATGTGGAAAAAAGAAAACTGAATCTTTTGTCTCCAGTTCCACTGGAAGAGAATATCAAATGAAACATTTTTTGACCTGCCAAACAAAATACATTGTATACCTCATTACATGTCCCTGCGGCAAACAGTACATGGGCAGGACCATTCATACGTTTGCCATCAGGTCCAATGAGCATGTAGCGGGCATAAAGAAGGGCCGGACCGACCACAATGTCCCTAAGCACTATCTTTTGCATCACAATCGAGACCCAAAAGGAACCAAATTCCAGGTGATCGATAAGTTTGTCCCTCACTGGAGGGGGGAATCAAGTGTAAGGGGTTTATCCAAGCTGGAGACTTTTTGGATATACCAGCTAAAAAGTTATGCACCTTACAGACTTAATATAGACTGGGCTATAAACGCATTCATCAATAGATCATAAGGTATTGCGATAACGAGTCTTTTTTCCTGTCTATATATGTACCCATCACCATACATTTAGGGGTGGTTAAACTTTTCAGTGATTCATATTTCATTTCATTTTATCATATTATATATATTTTTCTGGATGTGAAGATGGATGGCTTATGATCTGGTTAAGTCTACAAGGCTATTTTCCAATGGTGTTTACTTCTACTCCGGCCAACTATGTCAACTATGTATATATTTATATGACACCAATTCAAATTCTACCAAATATGGGATATCCCTTTACAATACAGATCTCTCTTGCAAGTTGTTATCGAACGATTTATGGTGTTTAGATGAATAGTTGAGATTGGAATAATTTTGAAGTGAATCGATTAATAACATGATCCGGCTCTGTAACTTATAATGTAGGGTCTGGGATGTGGATTTCCATTTTCATCATTCCCTGACACAATGTTGATATAGAACCAGGCTTACAACATTCCCTTCATGAAAGGGGAGACTGATATCTGTCTCATTTTTATTCAAAAATTACCAAGACTACCAATTTGATCTAAACAGGGATCGACATGCTCTCCCTGGATTTAAATCGACCATTTCTTCCCTATCGTTGTATTTATTCAGGGGTGCTTTTTAGTGTCCATGATATACTATTTTTCTTTTAGCCTGGGTTCAGACTAGTGCGGTGCGAATTGAAGGCCCTGCATGACTGCGCAGTGAAACGTCGGCTGTTCTGCGGTGTGTCTGCGTTTTAGGTGCGAATCAGCTGCTAACATAAATTCGCAACTCATTGTACTACTTCTGAGGGGGAAATCCACGCCAAATTTTTATAAAAAAAAAACGGCATGGGTTCCTGTGCCCTTCCTGCGCCAAGGGAAAGTAATGTCCCCAGCCCAGGCACTGAAGGAAGCAGACTACGAGGGACCCCCTAGCAACAGCCATGCAGAGGTGAGTTAAAAAAAATATATATTTTTTGTGTGCAACTCCACTTTAAGAAAGTTTGGAGACCCCTGCTCTACACCTGTAGTAATTTACCCAAGTGATTTCAGTACTTTTTGTGTTCTTTGTAATTCATCTAAAGTGAGAATGACTCTTATTCATCAATATACTGTATATAGGGGTCTTTTTTACTGATGATATTTCATTTCATCTCACAGTAGGTGGCAATAACATTTGGTGTCTAGCAGGATCAGTAGGTATTTTCTGTACTGCATGAAAATGTACTTGGCTTTAAAAAAAGAGGAAAAAAACAGCCAGCAGATCCAAGGACTGTTAAGTTGATACAGTTGCTCATAAGTTTACATACCCTGGCAGAATTTATGATTTCTTGGCCATTTTCAGAGAATATGTAGGATGACAAAAACAATTTCTTTCACTCATGGTTAATGTTTGGCTGAAGCCATTTATTATCCATCAACTTTGTTTACTTTTTTTAAATCACAATCGCAACAGAAACTACCCAAATAACCCTGATCAAAAGTTTACATACCCCAGTTCTTAACACTGTGTATTGCCCCATTTAACATCAATGACAGCTTGAAGTCTTTTGTGATATTTGGGGATGAGGCTCTATCATCCCCTATATTTACCATCTATCTTCTCAGATGGTAAAGCTGTCCATTCCTCTTGGCAAAAAGCCTCCAGTTCCTGCAAATTTTTGGGCTGTCTTGCATGAACTGCGCGTTTGAGATCTCCCCAGAGTGGCTCAATGATATTGAGATCAGAAGACTGAGATGGCCACTCCAGAACCTTCACTTTATTCTGCTGTAGCCAATGACAGGTCGACTTGGCCTTGTGTTTTGTATCATTGTCATGTTGGAATGTCCAAGTACGTCCCATGCGCAGCTTCCTGGGTGATGAATGCAAATGTCCCTATTTTTTGATAATATACTGCATTCATCTTGCCATCAATTTTGACCAAATTTCCTGTGCCTTTGTAGCTCACACATCCCAAAAACATCAGCGATCCACCTCTGTGTTTCACCGTAGGAATGGTGTACCTTTCATCATAGGCCTTGTTGACTGCTCTCCAAATGTAGGGTTTATGGTTGTAGCCAAAAAGCAAAATTTTGGTCTCATCACTCCATATGAATTTGTGCCATAAGTGTTGAAGTTTGTCTCTGTGCGGTTTGGCGTATTGTAAGCGGGATACTTTGTGGCATTTGCGTAGTAATGGCTTTCTTCTGGCAACTCGACCACGCAGCCCATTTTTCTTCAAGTGCCTCCTTTTTGTGCATCTTGAAACAGCCACACCACATGTTTCGACCATCACATGACCAGAGTCCTGTATTTCATCTGAAGTTATTTGTGGGGTTTTGTTTGCATCCCGAACAATTTTCCTGGCAGTTGAGGCTGAAATTTTAGTTGGTCTAGCTGACCGTGGTTTGGTTTCAACAGAACCCCCAATTTTCCACTTCTTGATTACAGTTTGAACACTGCTGATTGGCATTCTCAATTCCTTGGATATTTTTTTTATTTCCCTTTCCTGTTTTATACAGTTCAACTACCTTTTTCCGCAGATCCTTTGACAATGCTTTTGCTTTCCCCATGACTCAGAATCCAGAAACGTCAGTGCAGCACTGGATGAAAGGTGCAAGGGTCTGTCAGGAGTCCAGAAACTCATTGATCTTTTATACACATAAACTAATTACAAGAAAACAGGTCACAGGTGAGGATGGTTACCTTTAATAGCAATTCAAACCCCCTTGTGTCAACTTGTGTGCATGTTATCAGGGCAAAATCACCAGGGTGTGTAAAATTTTGATCATGGTCATTTGGGTAGTTTATTTTGTGATTATGATTTAAAAAGAGTAAACATAGTTGATTGATAATAAATGGCTTCAGCAAAACACTAACCATGAGTGAAAGAAATGTTTTTGTGTTATCATTCGTATTCTCTGAAAAATGGCCAAGAAATCATAAATTCTGCCAGGTTATGAAAACTTATGAGCACAATTGTATATATTACATTATTGCTCTTGGGTTTAACTTTATCCAACCTCTATTCTGCAGCTAGATACTATAAATTACTTGTTAGAATATTTGCACAAGTTCTTATGCAAACTGTGTGCTTGTGACATGACACTCCTATTTGGCAGCACATATTTATTTTGTTACATTTACATTTGTTTTATTTGATCTGCAAATTCAATTATTAATCTAGCACAGAAGGCTACACCTTTACCAATCATATACAATGCTTGTAAAATTGTATGTTTTTTTTCTTTTAAAGGAATGCACTATGTGTATACAGGCTAATGCAATTTAGAGAATAGCTCAAGCCAAGACACAAACTCTGTCATAAATATTTAAAGTGAAAAACTTTTCCTCCCATGTCAGCACTATTTGGAGGAAAATAACATTTATCAGTTTATTGGGGCTGTGCAGGCTGCCTTTTAATCTCAGTACCTTTAATATCCAACACATGTAAGCATTGGCTTATTCATTAATCGACATGTCTGCGGTTTTTACATTATTCCCTCTCA
This sequence comes from Lithobates sylvaticus, assembly GCA_028564925.1. Lineage (NCBI taxonomy): Eukaryota > Metazoa > Chordata > Amphibia > Anura > Ranidae > Lithobates > Lithobates sylvaticus. The sequence goes on along the minus strand of CM053026.1, from coordinate 620,581,707 downwards.
CATCAGGGGGGCACAATGACATTACTGTCACCAGACTACAGCTGGAGAGCTTGGCACGGACAGATGAGGTGATTTAAGCCAAGATCTCCTGGGGTACATTTGAGTCTTCCACCAGTTGTTCTCACTTCACTACACTACTTTGTTCATATAAAATAGGTCTCTTGTGTTGCTAAGAAACCAGATTTGACAGTCACCTACATCTTCTTGTGCAGGTAAGGAAAACAAGCTCAGAACTTTAGTTAAAGAACTCCAGGAGCTCATAAGCTTATACATACAGTAGAATGTACAGTTCATTTATTGCTCTTATGATGAGTTGTTTCATATCACTTTGTATTATCCCAGTTTGACTGGTCAAAGATCAAATTAAAGTGTTTACTGTCTGTATATTTAATATATTTATGTCTGTAAATGTAACTTGTCAAAAACCTTACCATTTCAAACAGAGCATCAGGTGAAAAAAGACCTAAGCGGAGATGACTTAATTAATATCAATTAACCACATAATTAATAAACCACATGCCAAAACAATCTTTAAATTCAGTCATATAGCCAGATAGATGTATAAGGAAATGTTGACTTTTCCTGAAAAAGTCAATATTGGCCACACCCCTCATGCCTCCCAAGCTTTGCTCATTGTTGCTGCCTAATCAGTGTACCCATGAATTAGGTCAACACACATGGATACTTAAAGCGATTGTAAAGTCTTGTTTTTTTTTTTTCATTAAGTATAACAAACATGTCATACCTACCTGCTGTGTGCAGTTAGTTTTGCACAGAGCAGCCCAGATCCCCCTCTTCTCGGATCCCTCTTTGGTGCCCCTGTCCCCTCCCTGCTGTTCAGTGCCCTCACAGCAAGCAGCTTGGTATGGGGACACCCGAGCCGAGTCACAGCTCATCGTGTCCATTCATACACGGAGCCGTGGCCCGGCCCTGCCCCCTTTCTCTCCTCATTGGCTGACTGATTTTGATAAACAGTAGCCAGAGTCAGTGGTGCTGCGCTGCTGTCTCAGCCAATCAGGAGGGGATTCCCGGGCAGCGAGACAATCCTGCAACATCCCTGGATAGAGATGGGGCTCAGGCAAGTATTAGGGGGGCTGAGAGGGGCTGCTGCACACAGAGGGCAGAAGAACATGTGAACAGGCAAAAGATTTGTGCGAACACCGCTAAAGTTTATGGGATGCGAATGTGAAAAATCCTCATTTTAAAGGCTTATATTCAAGTTATTGCCATAAAAATTGTTTAGGAACGGGTCCTGCCCCAGGGGACATGTATCAATGCAGAAATCTTTTTTTTTTTAAACTGACCTTTTTTTTGGAGCAGTGATTTTAATAATGCTTAAAGTGAAACAATAAAAATTAAATGTTCCTTTAAATATCGTGCCTGGGGAGTCTACTTAGTCTGCCTGTAAAGTAACGCATCTTTCCTATGTTTATAACAGTACCACAGCAAAATGACATTTCTAAAGGAAAAAAATGTATTTCAAAACTGCTCGCGGCTGTAATGTATTGTCAGATCCCGGCAATATAGATAAAAACCATTGAAAAAAATGACGTGGGTCCCTCCCCCTGTCTATTACCAGGCCCTTTGGGTCTGGTATGAAAATAAGGGGAACCCTGCGCCAAAAATACCAAAAATGGTGTGGGGGTCCCCTAGGCACTATATACTCTGAACAGCAGTATATATACTATACCGCCTGCCCTATATACTCTACAGAAAAATTGGGCCTTAGGTCTTGGTGGTGACAGAACACTGTAACCCCTCACGGTTACTCTTGTTGGGCGCAGGAACGTGCCCTGCTGTGAAATATTATATAAAAAATTGTAATTACATGGCCCTGTTAAACATGGGCAGAAAAATTGGGCCTTTGGCTTTGGTGGTGCCAGAACACTGTAACCCCTCACAGATACTCTTGTTGGGTGCAGGAACAGGCCCTGCGTTGAAATATTATGTCAAAATGTTTAATTAAATGCCCATGTTAAGTAGGGGCAGAGAAATTGGGCCTTGGGTGGTGGTGGTGGTGGTGCCACAACATTGTAACCCCTCACAGATACCCTGTCCTTCATCCTTCCCAGCTGCCAGCAGAGTTACCCAGTGCACTGTGAAGGAAAGGTAACGTCCCTGCCCATGCCTGCTGGACAATAAGTCAGCAGTAATATGAACCTTACTGCTGACCGCCATGTCCAACGAGGCCAAACCGTTGCCTTCCACATGCCGGTAAAGAGCCAGAATGGCCTTTTGGTGAAAAGAAATGGCTTTTTGGAACCTGCCACTGACATACAGCACATTCCACAAATTCACGAAAGGGGGCAGAGTCTACCAGCTGAAAAGGCAGCAGTTGCAGTGCTAGCAATTTAGCCAAGCTAGCATTTAGACGCTGAGCATGTGGATGGCTGGGACCGAATTTATTTTTACGCTTCAGCAACTGGAGTAGGAAAATTTGCCTGCTAAAATCAATTGGTGGTGTACTGCTAGCAGATTGGCCTCAAGTACTTGGGACACCTATTGCTATACCTTCATTCCTCTCAGTGCAGGAGAGGACTGGAGGTATAGTAAGGTTGGAGATCCCAGATGAGGAGCATGGAGAAGTCCGCCTTTTTCTATGATGTGGGTCTTTCAAGTGCCGTTGCCAACCAACAGCATGGCAGGTCATCATGTGTCTGGTCAAGCATGTGGTGTCCAAGCAGCTGCTGTTCTGGCCACGCTTGATCTGCTTCAGACATAGGTTGCAAACAGCCACGGTGTGATCTGCTGCCCACATGTTGATAAAGGCCCACACCAAGGAACTTTTAAAAGTCAGCGGGAAGTCAGCACCCTGCACCCATGGAGCTCTGCGGTGTGATGCAATAGGGTGACTGCCCTTAAGCTGCCCCCTAGAGGACATCCTGCTTTGTTGGAGTTGTGCCTCCTCCTCTCTTCTCTCAGGCACCAAAGTAGAGTCAGTGACCTCATCATCCCCTCCCTCCTCGTCACTGGAGCAACCTTGGCAATATGCTGCAGCTGGAGGAACATGACTGCCAGTTTCTTGTCCTTCTGTGGCACCCCCTCTCTCTAGGCCCACGTTACTCCCTTCCTCAACCTGTGAACAAACATCGGAGCCTTCAAATCACTGCGCATCCTCCAGCAGCATATAACCGACACTGTGGTCGAATAAATCTGGGGACTCCTCCATTCATGATGGTGGGGCTACGGAAGTGGTGACTGTGGACAAGGAGCTGGTGGAATAGGCTGAGCCTGGGTGACAGAGGATGAGGAGGATGAGGACGGCTTCATTATCCACTCCACCAACTCTTTTGCATGTTGTGGCTCAATAACATGGCCAGTAGCAGAAGAAAAGGACAAGCATGTCCCACGACCACCTGCAGAGGATGCACCATGTCCATGACCACCACTGTTGACTGTAAACACAGAGGCTGCTTGCCCTCTTTTAGTGGCCTGTGAGTGTCTGCCTCTTCTTGGTTGCTTCCGGACATGATGTATTTTTTGTTTTGCAACACCACACTACACTGTATTATATACTGTGTACACCGCCTGAAGTGTATTAGAAACTATACACCACCGAATGGACTGTATTTAAAGGCTACACTGAATGCAGAGTATATATATATATATATATATATATATATATATATATATATATATATATATATATATATATATATACAGTTGCAAAAAAAGTATGTGAACCCTTTTGGAATGATATGGATTTCTGCATAAATTGGTCATAAAATGTGATTTGATCTTCATCTAAGTCACAACAATAATCTGCTTAAACTAATAACACACAAAGAATTAAATTTTACCATGTTTTTTATTGAGCACACCATGTAAACATTCAGAGTGCAGACGGAAAAAGTATGTGAATCCCTAGACTAATGAGATCTCCAAGAGCTAATTGGAGTGAGGTGTCAGCCAACTGGAGTCCAATCAATGAGCTGAGATTGGAGGTGTTGGTTACAGCTGCTCTGCCCTATAAAAAAAACACACACCAGTTCTGGTTTTGCTTTTCACAAGAAGCATTGCCTGATGTGAATGATGCCTCACACAAAAGAGCTCTCAGAAGACCTACAATTAAGAATTGTTGACTTGCATAAAGCTGGAAAGGGTTATAAAAGTATCTCCAAAAGCCTTGCTGTTCATCAGTCCACGGTAAGACAAATTGTCTATAAATGGAGAAAGTTCAGCACTGCTGCTACTCTCCCTAGGAGTGGGCGTCCTGTAAAGATGACTGCAAGAGCACAGCGCAGACTGCCCAATGAGGTGAAGAAGAATCCTAGAGTGTCAGCTAAAGACTTACAAAAGTCTCTGGCATATGCTAACATCCCTGTTAGCGAATCTACGATACGTAAAACACTAAACAAGAATGGATTTCATGGGAGGATACCACAGAGGAAGCCACTGCTGTTCAAAAAAAAACATTGCTGCACGTTTACAGTTTGCACAAGAGCGCCTGGATGTTCCACAGCAGTACTAGCAAAATATTCTGTGGACAGATGAAACCAAATTTGAGTTGTTTGGAAGAAACACACAACACTATGTGTGGAGAAAAAGAGACACAGCACACCAACATCAAAACCTTATCCCAACTGGGGATGAGCCGAACACCCCCGGGTTCGGTTCGCACCAGAACCTTCGAACGGACCGAAAGTTTGTGCGAATTTTCGAACCCTATTCATTACAATGGACGCAAACATTCGAAATCAAAAGTGCTAATTATAACGGCCAATATGCATGTTAATGTCATAAAACAGGTTTGGGGACCCGGGTCCTGCCCCAGGGGACATATGTCAATGCAAAAAGAAGTTTTAAAAACTAAGGTTTTTTCGGGAGCAGTCATTTTAATGATGCATAAAGTGAACAAAAAAAAGTGAAATATTCCTTTATATATGGTACCTGGGGGGTGTCTAAAATATGCCTGTGAAGTGGCATGTGTTTTCCCGTGTTTAGAACTGTCCCTGCACAAAATGACATTTGTAAAGGAAAAAAAGAAGCCATTTGAAACCGCTTGCGGCTTTAATCTCACGTCTTGTCCTGGCAATATGGCTGAAAATCCTTGAGAAAAATGGGATGGCTACCCCATCACCCCCCCACCCCAGGCCCTTTGGGTCTTGTATGGATATTAAGGGGAACCCCGCACCCAAAATAAAACCCTATACCTACAACCCTATATACTCTGAACAGCAGTATACAGGCGGTGCAAACAAGACAGGGACTGTAGGTTTGTTCTTAAGTAGAATCTGAACAGGTACATTTTTAAGTGTAGCTCCATCCCAAAAAATAATAATTTTTAAGCTTTTTGGAGAACATAGGGAGGGGTTATCACCCCTGTAACATTTGTTTTGCTGTCTGTGCACCTGTTCAGAACATTTCACCTCACTTTCCGTTCCAATGACAAATGTTTTTGGAAAAGTGTGGTTTTTATTGAAACAAGGATTGGTGATAAAGCATCAGTAGAGAGGAGATACCTTTTTCCCAAATTAAATCTAACAGGATAGAATTTCCCTTCCTAGGGGTAGATTTCCTCTCACTTCCTGTTTTCTCCTTCCGTTTGCAAGTAGGAGTCGTTTGTAAGTTGGATGTTTGAAAGTAGGGGCCTGTCAATATATACTCTGCAGAAATTTGCCCCATTAGATGTTGGTGTAGCCACAACACTGTAAGCACTCACAGTTACTCTTGGTGGGCACAGGAATTGGCCCTGCTGTGAATTATTAGATCAAGATTTGTAATTGCATGCACCTGTTGAACAGGGCAGAAAAATTGGGCCTTTGGTGGTGGTGGTGGACGGTGTTGCCACAAGACTGTAAGCCCTCACAGTTACTCTTGGTGTGCACAGGAATTGGCCCTGCTGAGAATTATTAGATCAAGATTTGTAATTACACGCCCCTGTTAAACAGGGGCTGAAAAATTGGGCCTTTGGTGGTGGACGGTGTTGCCACAAGACTGTAAGCCCTCACAGTTACTCTTGGTGGGCGCAGGAATGGGCCCTGCTGTGAACTATTAGATCAAGATTTGTAATTACACGCCCCTGTGAAACAGGGGCTGAAAAATTGTGCCTTAGGCACTGGTGCTGGTGCCACAACAATGCAACCCCTCACAGATACTGTACTTGGAGCACAGCAGTCAGACCTGTTGCGAAGCATTGCTTAAAAATTTGTAATTACACGCCCCTGTTAAACAGGGCTGAAAAATTGTGCCTTAGGCACTGGTGCTGGTGCCACAACAATGCAACCCCTCACAGATACTGTACTTGGAGCACAGCAGTCAGACCTGTTGCGAAGCATTGCTTAAAAATTTGTAATTACACGCCCCTGTTAACCAGGGGCTGAAAAATTGTGCCTTAGGCACTGGTGCTGGTGCCACAACACTGCAACCCCTCACAGATACTGTACTTGGAGCACAGCAGTCAGACCTGTTGCGAAGCATTGCTTAAAAAATTGTAATTACACGCCCCTGTTAAACAGGGGCTGAAAAATTGGGACTTAGGCACCGGTGCTGGTGCCACAACACTGCAACCCCTCACAGATACTGTACCCTGAGCACAGCAATGAGACCTGTTGCAAAGCATTGTATAAAAAAATTGTAATTACACGCCCCTGTTAAACAGGGGCTGAAAAATTGTGCCTTAGGCACTGGTGCTGGTGCCACAACACTGCAACCCCTCACAGATACTGTACTCTGAGCACAGCAATGAGACCTGTTGCAAAGCATTGCATAAAAACTTGTAATTACACGCCCCTGTTAAACAGGGGCTGAAAAATTGGGCCTTAGCCACTGGTGTGGTGGCACCCAGAAACAAAAATGTTCTTCCAAGCTATCAAGGAATGGATCATTGAGGAGGAGGAAGAGGATAGTCAGTGAACATAACAGGACAGTCACTCAGCATCAGCATAGGCAGTCTTGAAGGGATGTGACATTATAAATTATTCAGTTATATCCGCTTCAGGTGCCTGGTAGCTGGTGGTGATCCAAGACTGATTCATCTTTATGAAGGTCAGTCGATCAACCGAGTCGGTGGACAGGCGCACCCTGTGATCGGTGACAAAGCCTCCAGCAGCACTGAATGTGCGTTCGGAAAGAACGCTGGATGCAGGACAGGCCAGTAGCTCAATTGCATACTGTGCAAGCTCTGGCCAGTGATCCATCCTCAAGACCCAGTAAGCCAGAGGATTTTCGATGGGAAAGGTGTCCAAGTCTGACCTTGCCCCTAGGTATTCCTGCAACATGTATATCAGACGCTGGCGATGGTTGCTGGAACCGATCATACCTTGGGGCTGCGGACTAAAAAATCAATCTCAGCTCATTGATTGGACTCCAGTTGGCTGACACCTCACTCCAATTAGCTCTTGGAGATCTCATTAGTCTAGGGATTCACATACTTTTTCCGTCTGCACTCTGAATGTTTACATGGTGTGCTCAATAAAAACATGGTAAAATTTGTTTTACACAGATACAATACAGATACTGTACTCTGAGCACAGCAATGAGACCTGGTGGGCATGTCACATATAAGGCGGTTATTGGGCAGGTTCAGCTCCTTTTGCAGCTCAGCCAGCCGAGCACTGGCATTATAAGATCGGCGGAAATGCACACAGACTTTCCTGGCCTGCCTCAGGACATCCTGTAAGCCTGGGTACCTGCCCAAGAACCGCTGCACCACCAGGTTAAGGACGTGAGCTATACAGGGCACATGGGTGAGCTGCCCCTGTCGCAGGGCGGAGAGGAGGTTGGTGCCATTGTCAGAAACCACCATTCCTGGCTTAAGCTGGCGTGGCGTCAACCACCTCTCGGCCTGCCCCTGCAGAGCTGCCAGAACCTCTGCCCCAGTGTGGCCCCTGTCCCCCAAACACACCAGCGCAAGCACGGCATGGCATCTTTTTGCCTGCGTACTTGCGTAGCCCCTTGTACGCCTACGGAGCACCGCTGGTTCCAAGGACAGAGCACTCGAAGAGGCCATGGAGGAAGAAGAAGAGGAGGGGGTGGAGGAGAGAGGTGTGTCACAACCAGTAATAGCATTTTGGAGGCGTGGTGGCGGAACAACCTCCAACACTACTGCACCTTGTCCTGCATCCCTCCCAGCTGCCAAAAGAGTGACCCAATGGGCCTTGAAAGACAGGTAACATCCCTGTCCATGCCTGCTGGACCATGAGTCAGCGGTAATATGCACCTTATCGCTGACCGCCCTGTCCAGCGAGGCATGGACATTGCCTTCCACATTCCGGTAGAGAGCCGGAATCGCCTTCCGTGAGAAAAAAGTGGCGTTTGGGAACCTGCCACTGAGGAACCGCACATTGAACAAACTCACGGAAGGGCACCAAGTCTACCAACTGAAAAGGCAGCAGTTGAAGTGCTAGCAATTTAGCCAAGCTAGCATTCAACCGCTGGGCATGTGGATGGCTGGGAGTAAACTTCTTTCGACGGTCCAGCAGCTGGGGCAGGGAAATTTGCCTGGTAGAATCGGACATCGGTGTACTGCTAACAGAGTGCCCGCAAGTACTTGGCTGTGACACACCTAATTCTACACCTTCATTCCTTTCAGAGCAGCTTTCAGAGAGGACTGAAGATATAGTGGGGTTGGAGATCCCAGCTGATGAGGAGCAAGGAGAGGTCCGCTTTGTTCTTTGGTGTGGGTCTTTAATGTGCGTTTGCCAACGAGCTGCATGGCAGGTCGACATATGTCTGGTCATGCTTGTTGGTCCCAAATGGCTGATGTTTTGGCCACGCGAGATACGCTTGAGACATATGTTGCAAATAGCAGTGGTGCGATCTGATGCACTCGTCTCAAAAAAGGCCCACACCAAAGAACTTTTGTGATAACGTGCAGAGGCAGCGCCCTGCACAGGCGGAGCTCTGCGGTGTGATTCAGTTAATGTGCTGGCCTCTAGCTGGCCTCCGGAGGGCATCCTGCCTTGTTGGACATGTGCCGCCTCCTTCTCCTCCTCCTCCTCCTCTTCTCTCCCTTCAGGCACCCACGTGGAGTCAGTGACCTCATCATCCCCTCCCTCTTCACCACTGGAGCAAACCTGGCAGTAAGCTGCAGCTGGTGGAACATGACTGCCAGATTGCTGTCCTTGAGCATCCCCTCTCTCTGCGCTCACACTACTGCCTTCCTCTAGCTGGGTATCATCATTCGAGCCTTCAAAACTTTGGGCATCCTCCTGGAGCATGTACCCAACACTGTGCTCAAACAGTTCAGGGGACTCCTCAGGAGGACATGGTGGGTCTAGGGAAGGGGTGCCTGATGATGCCATTGAGTACGCGTTGGCAGCTGCTTTGCCAGTACCCTGAGTGTGGGTGAGAGAGGATGAGGAGGGCTTGGTCATCCATTCTACCAAGCCTTCGGCATGATGCGGCTCAACATGTCCAGCTGCCGAAAACAAGGACAAGCGTGTCCCATGGCCACGTGCTGATGACGATGCACAACCACGTCCACGACCAGCACTGTTGTCTCTACACACAGAGCCTGCTTGCCCTGTGTTCTTGCCTCGGGACTGTCTGCCTCTCCTTGGCAGTCTTCCAGGCATTGTAGTGGGTAGTGTACATTGTGCTGGAGTCACACAGCACACACACTAACTCCTTCAGATGGCTACCTTAGATGACAGCAACAGGGCCTTACGGCAGATAGAGGCTGTCTTAGATGACAACAACTGGGCCTTACGGCAGATAGAGGCTGCATTAGATGACAACAACTGGGCCTTATGGCAGATAGAGAGGCTGAGGTGGTTTTATGTGTGCTGTAATAACACAGCAGACACACACGCTAGCTCCTATAAATGCCTGCCTGCCTGCCTTAGATGACAACTGGGCCTTATGGCAGATAGAGAGGCTGAGGTGGTTTTATGTGTGCTGTAATAACACAGCAGACACACACGCTAGCTCCTGTAGATGCCTGGCTGCCTTAGATGAGAACAACTGGGCCTTACAGCAGATAGAGGCTGCCTTAGATGACAACAACAGGGCCTTATGGCATATAGAGAGGCTGAGGTGGTTTTATGTTTGCTGTAATAACACAGCAGACACACACGCTAGCTCCTATAAATGCCTGCCTGCCTGCCTTAGACGACAACAGGGCCTTATGACAGATAGAGAGGCTGAGGTGGTTTTATGTGTGCTGTAATAACACAGCAGACACACATGCTAGCTCCTATAAATGCCTGCCTGCCTGCCTTAGATGACAACAGGGCCTTATGACACATAGAGAGGCTGAGGTGGTTTTATGTGTGCTGTAATAACACAGCAGACACACACGCTAGCTCCTATAAATGCCTGCCTGCCTGCCTTAGATGACAACAGGGCCTTATGACAGATAGAGAGGCTGAGGTGGTTTTATGTGTGCTGTAATAACACAGCAGACACACACGCTAGCTCCTGTAGATGCCTGGCTGCCTTAGATGAGAACAACTGGGCCTTACAGCAGATAGAGGCTGCCTTAGATGACAACAACAGGGCCTTATGGCATATAGAGAGGCTGAGGTGGTTTTATGTTTGCTGTAATAACACAGCAGACACACACGCTAGCTCCTATAAATGCCTGCCTGCCTGGCTTAGATGACAACAGGGCCTTATGACAGATAGAGAGGCTGAGGTGGTTTTATGTGTGTTGTAATAACACAGCAGACACACACGCTAGCTCCTATAAATGCCTGCCTGCCTGCCTTAGACGACAACAGGGCCTTATGACAGATAGAGAGGCTGAGGTGGTTTTATGTGTGCTGTAATAACACAGCAGACATACATGCTAGCTCCTATAAATGCCTGCCTGCCTGCCTTAGATGACAACAGGGCCTTATGACACATAGAGAGGCTGAGGTGGTTTTATGTGTGCTGTAATAACACAGCAGACACACACGCTAGCTCCTATAAATGCCTGCCTGCCTGCCTTAGATGACAACAGGGCCTTATGACAGATAGAGAGGCTGAGGTGGTTTTATGTGTGCTGTAATAACACAGCAGACACACACGCTAGCTCCTATAAATTCCTGCCTGCCTGCCTTAGATGAAAACAGGGCCTTATGACAGATAGAGAGGCTGAGGTGGTTTTATGTGTGCTGTAATAACACAGCAGACACACACGCTAGCTCCTATAAATGCCTGCCTGCCTGGCTTAGATGACAACAGGGCCTTATGACAGATAGAGAGGCTGAGGTGGTTTTATGTGTGCTGTAATAACACAGGAGACACACACGCTAGCTCCTATAAATGCCTGCCTGCCTTAGATCACAATAGGCCAGAAGGTGCTACTGCAATGCTGTACTAACAGCACGCACACACCAGACTAATCCCCAGAATCACAGCAGATAAAGTTAGAATGTATGAGACAGCACAGCACTGCAGATACTGTCAGCAGCAGTGCAATCAGCAGAATGAATATATATTCAAATGATCAGTATTCAGTAGTAATGATAATGAATCAGCATCAGCATCAGCAGTCTGCCTATATCAGAATCACAGCCGGAACACAGTGCACTAGGTCAACGGCGCGGCGGCCTTTTATACAGTGGGGCGTGTACTAAAGCCCCTGAGCTATAATTGGCTACAGGCATCCTGCCTGTAGCCAATTATTGCTCTCCTCGCTGCCGGCGCTGTGATTGGCCAAGCATGCGGGTTCACAGTGCATGCTTGGCCAATCATCAGCCAGCAATGCACTGCGACTGGCGCAATGCATTGCGGGCCGCTCGCATCACACGAATGTGATGCGAACGGCCCAAATAGTTCTGGGCTGGCCGAGCGGGCGAACGCCCGGTGCTCGATTCGAACGTGGGTTTGAATCGAACACCGGGCCCATCCCTAATCCCAACTATGAAGTATGGTGGTGGGGGCATCATGGTTTGGGGCTGCTTTGCTGCATCAGGGCCTGGACAGATTGCTATCATCGAAGGAAAAATGAATTTCCAAGTTTATCAAGACATTTTGCAGGAGAACTTAAGGCCATCTGTCCACCAGCTGAAGCTCAACAGAAGATGGGTGTTGCAAAAGGACAACGACCCAAAGCATAGAAGTAAATAAACAACAGAATGTCTTAAACAGAAGAAAATACGCCTTCTGGAGTGGCCCAGTCAGAGTCCTGACCTCAACCCGATTGAGATGCTGTGGCATGACCTCAAGAAAGCGATTCACACCAGACATCCCAAGAATATTGCTAAACTGAAACAGTTCTGTAAAGAGGAATGGTCAAGAATTACTCCTGACCGTTGTGCACGTCTGATCTGCAACTACAGGAAACGTTTGGTTGAAGTTATTGCTGCCAAAGGAGGTTCAACCAGTTATCAAATCCAAGGGTTCACATACTTTTTCCAACTGCACTGTGAATGTTTACATGGTGTGTTCAATAAAAACATGGTAACATTTAATTATTTGTGTGTTATTAGTTTAAGCAGACTGTGATTGTCTATTGTTGTGACTTAGATGAAGATCAGATCACATTTTATGACCAATTTGTGCAGAAATCCATATCATTCCAAAAGGGTTCACATACTTTTTTTGCAACTGTGTATATATATATATATATATATATATATATATATATATATATATATATATATATATATATATATACTGTGTGCCCTGCCTGAAGTGTATTAGAAACAGTACACCGCGAATGCACTGTAGATATAGGCTACACTGAATGCAGAGTATATATATATATATATATATATATATATATATATATATATATATATATTAATACACTGACTGAATATAGAGTAAACACTGAATATAAAGTCAATGCTAAATGCAAAGTATATATATATATATTGTGACGATCCGGGGTGATTAGATACAAGTGGTGCATGCGATTTTTCAGAAACGTGCCACTCCAGACTTGTGTTTTTTTAGGGCATGGCAGCCCACTTTTATTTAAAGGAAACGAAAAAAGTTCAAATCAACAGAAATCTTCCCTCGCAGGGGGTTCCACCATCACTGTACTCCAAACAATAGCCTCCTGGCTTACTCACTGTCAGCTTCGTGCTGCTTTAGTCGCAGGCTACACCTGCCTGCTTCAGACTGCCACCTACAGTCTTAGGCTCCTGTCTCTTCCTCCTGGAACTCTCCCAACCTCCTGGCCAGACTTCCTGTCTGCTGGGCGGAGCCGTCTCCAGGTCTGAGCACTGACTGCATTTCCTGGGATGTTTATGAACCCAGCCCACAGGTGTGCAATCAGTATCCCTGCCAAAATCAGGCATGTGCTGCTTATATGCACCTGTGAGATGGGGGCGCATCTCCACATATCCTCCCCCCCTGTTTTGCACCGGAGGGAGAAATACAAAACCCTTCTTCCTAAAGGGGCACTCCACCCACCTCTTTTTCCGGGTATGCTTCCATGCGGACTTCTTTCTAATTTTTGGGAGCTTACATTTCTTCTCACCTCCCCCAGATCTACTCTGCCAAAACTGTAGGGGTCCTACTTTGACATCGGTCTCAACTTTACCCAGCGCTTTTTGATTTTCAGGTTCGCTGATACCTGCGTAGTTACCCCTGGCAACTGCTTTCTCAAAATTACCAAGTTCAAAACTACCAGGAACTCTGGTCCCATTGCTTGCTAGGACAGTGTCTGAGGAGGGACCACACACAGGGGAGCAGTTACTCTTTATGGGACCTTCCCACAGTTTCACATTGCCCCCTGTTGTCCAACACTCCATCAGCGACTGTTTTTGCACAACACTTTTTTCCACACCAGTTTTCACCATTTCTGTTACCGCTGGTATTTCCAATACCTCTGCCTTGTCTAACAGGGCTCCAGAGTGCTTGTCATACACAATCTTTGTATGAAGCAATCCAGCAGACTGTGAGACAACTTTCCACATCAATACAAAACATTGCATTAAATGATTCAAGCATTTGCGATTTCTGCACAGTACAGCCTGCAATATCCAGCGCCAATCAGCCGTACCCCGTGGTACCAGTTCTCCAAACACAGGAGAGGACGGCAGGATATATACTGGCTGTACACTCCATGATGCTAACATTTCATTAAGCATGTCTGTCACAAAATACACAATTTCTCTTTTTATCACTGTGGACACAATTTCCGCTGTGCGTTTACACTCGCTGGGCCCTTCAGTCATGAGAGGATTAGTCTCTGCAACAACCCGTGCATCTTGGCCTATAGGCTGTTCTGCAGACACCTCTCCTGGCACAGCAGCCATAGCATCCACTACTCTTTTAGCCACAAAAGCTTCTTCCAGCATTGCTATTAGTCTCTTGGCCAAATCATCCCAGTAGGTATTGCTCTGTTGGGCTACATCATCCCAATGAGACCTGGACAGACCAAGAGGCTCAATAGCATCTAAAACACTGCTCTTGTCAGTTTTACACTTCTCAGCATTAAACATATCACTTTGTGGCAACACATTTTCAATCACACCATGTTGCTGTGCCCCACCCTCATCAGCATGAGCAGATGGAGTTTCATTGCAGCCCTCAAGCTTTTTAACTTTAACACTTGCCTCCCCACTGAACAGGGCACTGCAGCAAGGCAAGTCCTTTTTAGCACAAACAGGGGATCTCCCATTTGGGGTCACTTCCACTCCCGTGTGCACAGTCACATAATCAGTCTTTCTCACCCAGTCTGCAGACTTGGAATCACAGGCGTTGCTACGGGCAACCGCTCTCCTCTTGAATGTCCAGTCAGCCTGTTGCTTTCTCCTGCTGTAATTCCCCATGTGGTTACCGGGTGAAATTAAAGACTCTCGGGCTTCCCAGCCCTCTTTGTGGGAACAGTGAGCCACCTCTTCATAGGAGCCCCACCATCCAGATGACACTTCACTGGTTGCTATGGGAGACTGCATTCTCCCTGCAGAGCTTCTCCAGTAACTGTAACAATCCTCTTGAGCCCACCAGCCAGGACTCTCATCAGGATCATTCCACCATTGGCCATAGGTCTCACGCCTGACCTTGCCTTTGTTGCTACGGGCAACAACATGCATCTTTGCAGCAACAGATGCAGAGTTCCTTCAAAAATTTTTTTTCTCTTTTTGCGTACTGTTTCCTTACAGCTGAGACACAGCACCCATCACTTTGCTTCACACAGCAACAGCAATACACACAGTCTCTGACACTCACAGTTTCCAGCATGCGAGGATCTGGACCAACGCCATCCGTGCCCAACGCCAATTTCTCCACCAATTGTGACGATCCGGGGTGATTAGATACAAGTGGTGCATGCGATTTTTCAGAAACGTGCCACTCCAGACTTGTGTTTTAGGGCATGGCAGCCCACTTTTATTTAAAGGAAACGAAAAAAGTTCAAATCAACAGAAATTTTCCTTCGCAGGGGGTTCCACCATCACTGTACTCCAAACAATAGCCTCCTGGCTTACTCACTGTCAGCTTCGTGCTGCTTTAGTCGCAGGCTACACCTGCCTGCTTCAGACTGCCACCTACAGTCTTAGGCTCCTGTCTCTTCCTCCTGGAACTCTCCCAACCTCCTGGCCAGACTTCCTATCTGCTGGGCGGAGCCGTCTCCAGGTCTGAGCACTGACTGCATTTCCTGGGATGTTTATGAACCCAGCCCACAGGTGTGCAATCAGTATCCCTGCCAAAATCAGGCATGTGCTGCTTATATGCACCTGTGAGATGGGGGCGCATCTCCACAATATATATATATATATATACTAGACTGACTGTATATATATATATATATATATATGTATATCAAATACATTGCTACTAACTGAATAACCTGCCTTCTTAATCTAACTCAAGCTATCTCTTTGTCCACGCCAACAACACTACACATGTCCACTATGTAAGCAGCCTTATATAGTGTGGGGCATGGACATGATTATCCAAGGGCACCCTGCATTTGGCCAATTATGGCTCTCTCAGCAGAGCGTGCTGTGATTGGCCAAAGCATGCAGGTCAGGTGCATGCTTTGGCCAATCATCATACAGCAATGCACTGCGATCTCGCTTGAATTTCCAGCGAACGCCCCATATGTTCGGTTCAGTTCAAACGAACACCTGCTGTTCGGGTCGAACTTGTGTTTGACTTGAACTGCTGGCTCATCCCTACCCAGGAGGGGCAGACACATGGTAAACTATATTTTTTTCAGCATAAAGTTTTAGGCAGCACAGTGGCTAAATAGTTTGCACTTCTGCCTAGCAGCACTAGGGTCGCCAGTTAGAATCCCAACCACGACACTACCTGCCTGGAGTTTGCATGTTCCCGCTGTGCCTGTGTGGTTTTCCTCTGGGTACACCAGTTTCCTCCCACACTCCAAAGACATGCTGATAGGTGAATTGCCTTTTGTCTAAATTAGCCCTTGTAAGAGTATGAATGTGAGGTAGGGACCTTAGATTGTAAGCTTCCTGAAGGCAGGGACTGATGTGAATGTACAATATATGTGTAAAAATGCTGCATAAGTTGACAGCGCTATATAAATAACTGTAATAATATTAGCACCCCCATAAACCTCCAACCATATTTTATAGATGATTAACATGTGGTAAGCTGGTTGAAAGTATACTGTCAAGGGACTTATAAACATATTTATGAGAGATGTTAACTTTAACTTACTCCCCTTAAAGCGGAGTTCCACTCAAAAGTGGAACTTCCGTTCATTTGTCTCCTCCCCCTCTGGTGCCACATTTGCCACCTTTTAGGGTGGAGGAGAGAGCGGATACCTGTCTTTGACAAGTACCCTATCGCCACTTCTGGGATTCAGGGCCACGGCGCATCACGTCAGCACTCGGTTCCCTCCTCTTCCGCCCGCCACCGGGCCAGTAGAGGAGCACAGCGGGTGCCTCGCGCATGCGCAGTAGGGACCCGGCATTAAGTCGTAATGCTTCACTACTGGGTTCCCATACCGGCAATGGCAGCGGCAGCACCCGACAGCTGATGGAAACATCAGCTGCGGTGCCGACATTGCTGGTCTTCAGGACAGGTAAGTGTCCTATTATTAAAAGTCAGCAGCTACAGTATTTTTAGCTGCTGGCTTTTAATTTTTGCAGCAGAGGGCGGACCTCCACTTTAAATCAGCTCACAATATGCCACTTACCTTTTGATGGTCTTTTATCCAGGACAAACATACTGAAAAGGCCAGTGAATCTGGCATCTGTCCTTTTACCTCTGCTATTCTTCTACTGCATGCCCTGTTTTGTGTTGACATCTTTGTTTACCGTATCATTTAGATGATTCCAAGATCTTGCAGTTGTCCCCTGATGACCCGGCACCAGATAAATAATGATTCACCTGGAGCTGTGGGGGAGCCTCCTGGAATATGTTAAGTCAGTATCTCAGGAGGCCGCAGGAGTAGGCTTCACATCATTATTCTTGCCTATTTTTTTTCATGTTGTGGAAGGGGGAGGATTGGCTTGGTGGAAAGTGCTTTAATTGAGGGCTTTATCTTCTGCTTTAACTGAGGGCAAGTCAACATATGTATCTGAAGAGATCTTTATAAAACAGATATTTATGTGGAAGTGATTCAGTGTTTACAGTATATTTTTAAGCTTTGTTAAGAAATAACAGGTTGGAGTTTTATGAAAAGGTGGTGATATAGTCATTTTGTATACTTTGAGAGGAAGACACTCTTTTCATACTCTGCAAGTATACACACATTTCTTTGAAATATTTAACACATTTTAAGTAAAGAAGATAATTTCAGTTGCCTATATCTGGATCCTCTAACATCTGGTTGTTATGTTTTCTACAGACATTTTGGATAGAAGAGGTATAACCCTTGCCATTTTTTCTGTTTGGGTTAATCTCTAATTGCCTCAGAGACAGGGCAAGATATAATTGTAACTGAGGGGAAATCTACTCTTAGACCATGGGTCCTTAACCTGTGGCCCTCCAGCTGCTGCGGAACTACAAGTCCCATCATGCCTCTGCCTTTGGGAGTCATGCTTGTAACTTTCAGCCTTGCAATGCCTCATGGAACTTGTAGTTCTGCAACAGCTAGAGGGCTACAGGTTGAGCACCCATGTCGTAGACTGTAAAAGGTGTCATCATAGGGGAATATCCCCTGTTTTGGTGACAACTGTAACATTTTAGATCTCACGTCACCTGAGATAGGGGTAATCTGGCAAGTAGGGATACAGACCTAAACACCTAACAGAGTTTATGTTCCTTAACCCCTTCATGCCAACCATACGCAAATATGTGGCCCCATATGCATATCTCCCTTTGATACAACTAAAACTGAAACAATTGAGATTACTAAAAAAAAGACTAAAACTAAAATGCCATTTTAGTCAAAAACCTAAAATGGGACTAAAACTAAAATGCCATTTTAGTCAAAAGACTAAAGCCTCATACACAGGATCGGACTTTCCAACAACAAAACCGTGGACTTTTGTTCGAAGGGTGTTGGCTCCAACTTGTCTTGCATACACACAGTCACACAAATGTTGGCCAACAATTACGAACGTAGTGACGTACAAGACATACGACGAACCAATAAAAAGGAAGTTCAATAGTCGTGCGCCACCCTTTGGGCTCCTTCTGCTAATCTCGTGTTTATCTCCTGTTAGTAGAAGTTTGGGGGACGATTCGTGCTTTTCAGCCTCGTGCTTTTCAGCCTCGTGCTTTTCAGTTCGTTTCTGCTTTTCAGGTTGTGCTTGTTAGGTCGTTTCTGTCTTTCAGGTCATGCTTGTCAGGTCCTTTGTGATTTTCAGTGCATTCTGTCAGTTCGTTCTGAGCAGCTGTTCGTTAACTAGCCATGTTGCGTTCTCGTCGGAGAGATCATGCCGTGCTGTTGTTGAGCTTGGTGTAATTGCTTTGACCCAAGTCCAGTCCATGAACAGGGGGAGGAGGAGTTCTTGGATCATTGGTTGCTTAATCGTGACCAATTCTGTCATATGCCTTTGCTGCGGGAGCTCCAGGAGAATAATCCTGATGATTTCAGGAATTTTCTCTAGATGACCCTGTCTTTCACCGTCTTCTGGCTTTGTTGTCCCCTTATATTATGATGCAGGACACCTGCATGCAGCAAGCCATCTCTCCCGAGCAAAGGCTCGTCGCCACCTTGAGGCGATGGGAAGAAGTATCCAAGACCTGAAGTTCACGACTGGGATCTCCCCCCAGGCTCTGGGAATCATTTTTCCAGAGACCTGTTCTGCCATAATTCAAGTCCTGCAGAAGGACTATATTAGGGTAAGTTTTATCCCTTAACATCACATTCTATGTATTTAATGTTTGCTAATGTATTGTATTCATTTCATCATTACATAATTACCATGATTGTAATATGCTGTGAATTTCTTCTTTGTCCGCATGTGTGCTGTTAGCATTTAATGCTCCTTTTTTGTCCTTCATGCATATTTGCCTTCACTAACCTCCCCAGGGCCCATACACACCTAGCCTAATAACTTAACAATGTATTTTGTCAGCTCCGTTGTAGTGCTTACCCTAAACACCCCCTAAAATGTGTCCAGATGTTATTGTTGTCCTTAAATTCAGGCAGAGTGCAAGAGGCTTTTTGGTGGGGGGGGGGGGGGCAAACTCATTTTGAACCCTCCCCCCAAAAGCTAAGTCCTGGATTGCCCCCCCAATGCACCCCAATGCACCCGCAAAGTCAAGCAAAACTATGTGGATTACTTCATGGATAGGGGGGCAATTGATTTACAAGCAAATCTTGCAGATGTTGAATAAAACATTTTTTGAAAAACTAAACTCATATTTCATTTGAATTACTGTTTGTGTTTCTTATCTGTCTCCTAGGTTCTCAAATGGCCTTTTAATGTTTGCCATTTTCTTCAATAGTGCAAACGTAACTTATTTGATACATGAGGTGACAATCTCTTCTTCAGCTAACTATTATGTTGTGCTGTGGGTCTGCTACACACACACAATGTTATTGTTGTTAATGTATGTAATGCATTAATGATAAAAATAATCATCCTTTTCAACTCCATGAATTAATTGCTTGGAGTCCCTAAAATGGCCTGTTTTTGGCACATTTTACAGCACAGTGGGGGTTATTTACAGAAGGCAAATCCACTTTGCACTACAAATGCACTGCAAGTACACTTGAAAGTGCACTGAAAGTGCACTTGTAGTGCAAAGTGGATTTGCCTTTAGTAAATAACCCCCATTGTCACTGTAACTACACCAACTTACAAAATAAACTGGTATTGAGCATTGAAATAAGAAGCCACACATTGTTGAGTATAAAACATTTTACTCCAAGCACATTCACATGTGCGTTATAAACGGTTTTGGAGCAAACCAACATCTTGGTGTACAACATGTATGTTTGACATAAATTTGCCTTTTGGGGGCTAGACAGGCATGTTTAAAAACATAACATACACATCCCCAACTCAGGAATTTACAAAGTTCGACTTTGATAAAGTGAAGGCCAAATGAGACATTAGTATGTCAAAACTGTGTTGATTTTGCTTTCATCAGATGGGGTGAACTCACCCCTCTAAATGCCAAATTTTGAAGATGCACACAAAATTGGGACTCAAAATTTGGATTTCCCTCATGATCCCATGCCTAAAATGTGTGTATTTTCCCTACATCTATTTTGTTAAAGCCACAAAACACACAGTGTGTCAACATGTGCTTTCTCCCATCATGGGATATCAATGTACGCGTTTTGTGGGTGCAACCCCTTCCTCCAAACTAAAGGAGGTGAGAGGAAGGGGTTGCACCCCCGAAACACGTCCATTGATCCCCCATGATGGGAGCTAGCACATGTTGACACACTGGGGCCTATTTTCAGAAAGGACAATCCACTTTGCCCTACAAATGCACTTGCATTGCACTTGTAGTTCAAAGTGGTTTTGCCTTTTTGAAATAAGCCCCAGTGTGTCAACATGTGCTAGCTCCCATCATAGGTGATCAATTGATGTGTTTCGGGGGTGGAACCCCTTCCTCTCACCTACTTTAGTTTGGAGGAAGGGGTTGCACCCACAAAACGCGTACATTGATGTCCCATGATGAGAGATAGAACATGTTGACACACTGGGGGTTATTTACGAAAGGCAAATCCACTTTGCACCACAAGTGCAAACTACAAGTACAAGGTGCACTTGAAATTGCACTGAAAGTGCAATTGGGAGTGCAGATCCGAGGGGGACATGCAAGAAAAATAAAAAACAGCATTTTAGCTTGCACATGATTGGATAATAAAATCAGCAGAGCCTCCCCTCATTTCAGATGTACCCCTCAGATTTACAGCGACTGCACTTCCAAGTGCACTTTCAGTGCAATTTCAAGTGCACTTTGCACTTGTAGTGCAAAGTGGATTTTCATTTTAAACTGTAAAAACATGGACAGCATAATGACAACTTTAAAATGTTTTTTTTGTTTAGATTTTGCCTAAAATATCAATGATGTTGCTCAGTCTTTTTTGAACATCATGGATGTTTGGTTTCATCTTTTCCAAATCACGATTGCACACTATGATCTCACTGATCAGTATTTGTGCACTTGCACTGCTGAAGTGAGTTTCTTTTTCCAAAACATCCACATCACCTAAAAATAAAAAAACACACCATGTATTATAAATATGCAGGCATCCATCTATTACCTGAAGCTGTGGTCTCAGACACTGACCTGTTGTCGAACACCATTTCTACCACATAACCCAGCACTTCCTGAACCTCTGCATCCACATGTTCATGGTGTGTGGTGAGTTCCCTTTCTTTAATGGGTGTGGGGTTACTGGTGTCCTCAGATGTCCCTATTCTTTTCTCCTCTATGTGAATACAAAAAAGGTATACTTAGCAGACAGATATGTTAGGCTAGAAATAGTAATACGAAACATTGCTTGGAAGTGTCGTCCAATTGATTGTTTTGGCAGAGTTCCAAGCTAAAGACATGATTTTTTCACTTTCAAAAGCTGGAATACTTTCCTGTTTTGTGCAAGTTTTACACATGGAGAGACCCCTAGTATCCACTGGAGCACCTGCGTGGGACACCATAACAAGGTTGTTATGGTGTCCAAAACTAGTGCTCCTGCATCCAGATGTGTAAACAGCTGCTGAGTGTCCTCTCCTGACACTGAATAAAGTTGTAATTTCATTATAATTTCAAACACATCTAGACAATAAACTTATTTTAATCAAAATAGGCTTGAACAAATGTAGTTAACCTGCATCTGCCAAAAACGCTGTATTAGTGGTCGAACAAATGATGTTTAACCGCTTCCCGACCGCCTCGCGCAGATATACTGCGGCAGAATGGCACGGGCAGGCAAAATCACGTACAGGTACGTGGCCCTTTAATTGCCTGCCCGTGGGTCGCGCGCGCGCCACCAGCGGCGCGCTCGCGACCCGGTCGGGAGCTCCGTGACCCCGGCCGCGGGACCAGCAGACCCGATCGCCGCTGGTGTCCCGTGATCGGGTCACAGAGCCGAAGAACGGGGAGAAGTCTGTGTAAACAAACCTCTCCCCGCGCTTCCTACACTGTCTGTCATTGATCGGCTGTTCCCGGTCATCGATCAATGACATCAGACGTCAGCCCCGCCCCCTAATGTAAAAAAACACACACGTCACAGCCCATAACCCCTCCCCTCCCCCTAGTGGTTAACTCTTTCACTGCCACTGTCATTTATACAAGAATCAATGCATTTAAATAGCATTGATTGCTGTATAAATGACAATGGTCCCAAAAGTGTGTCAAAAATGTCCGATGTGTCCGCCATAATGTCGCAGTCACAATAAAAATCACTGATCGCCGCCATTACTAGTAAAAAAAAAAATATTAATAAAAATGCTATAAAACTATCCCCTATTTTGTAAACGCTATAACTTTTGCGCAAACCAATCAATAATCGATAATTGCGATTTTTTTTACCAAAAATATGTAGAAGAATACGTATCGGCCTAAACTGAGGAAAAAAATTTTTTTTTATATATTTTTTGGGGATATATTCGATTTTTCACTCCAGCAGTTTATAATGAGTTTGGAAATTGTAGAGAACTGTTAACTAATGCATTACAATTTAATTACACCCATTTGATTTTATATGACTAAAACTCCTTTTAGTCGACTAAAATGTACTGGAGATTTTAGACGACTAAAGCGAAGGACATTTTAGTTGACTAAAATGTACTGGAGATTTAGTCAACTAAATACGACAGAAGACTAAAATGGGACTAAAACTAAAATGCCATTTTAGTCCCAAGACTAAAACTAAATTGAAATTTTCTGCCAAAATTAACACTGTAAACTACACTCTCTAACTCACATTTTCAACCTCTCCCTCTCTTCTGGCATCTTCCCCAGCTCTCTAAAACATGTGCTAGTCACCCCTGTCCTTAAAAAGTCCTTACTTACGCCCCATCTCCTTACTCCACTTCTCCTTCAAACTCCTTGAAAGACTGGTCTACAACCAACTGAGCGACCATCTGACTATGAACAGACTTCATGATCCCTTTCAGTCTGGATTTCGCCCTCAACACTCCACGGAAACTGCCCTCCTTAAACTCACAAATTACCTACTAACAGCTAGAACCAATGGATACTATTCTGTACTACTTCACCTGGACCTCTCTGCTGCCTTTGACTTCCTCCTCAAAAAACTCCACTCCTTTGGTCTCAGTGACTGTACTCTTTGCTGGTTCTCATCCTACTTATCCCACCGCACCTTCACTGTCTCTTAAAACTCTACTTCCTCCTCTTCCTTTTTTTCATCAGAGTCCCCCAAGGTTCTGTTCTTGGACCTCTCCTTTTATCAGTCTACACCTCCTCCCTTGGTCAGTTGATTGCCTTATATGGCTTTCTATATCATCTCTACACTGATGACACCCAAATCTATCTCTCCATCTCCCCCAACGCAACCCATCTGTCTCCTCACACATCACCAACTTACTAATAGACATATCAGCCTGGATGTCACATCACTTCCTCAAACTCAACCTATCCAAAACCCAGCTCATGATATTTCCTCCCCCACATGTCTCTTACCCTGATTTCTCTGTCAAAATCAACGGCTTAACTATCAGCCTGTCCCCCATGCCAAGGTCCGAGGTGTAATCATGACTCTGAACTATCCTTTTGGCCCCACATCCAATAGCTGTCCAAAGTTTTCCACCTCCGCAACATCTCCAAGCTATGCCCCTTCCTAAGCAATGTCACCACAAAGCTTCTAATCCACTCCCTGGTCATCTCTTGCCTTGACTACTGCAACTCAATCCTCATTGGCTTACCTTTAAATAGGCTATCCCCCCTTCAGTCCATCATGAATGCTGCTGTCATACTCATCCACCTTACAAACCGCTCGGCGCTTGGATACCCCTCTCTGACAATACCTCCATTGGCTGCTACTCAACCAAGTTAAATTCAAGATACTAACAATAACTAACAAAGCCATCCACAACCTGGCCCCCAGCTACATCACTAACCTGGTCTCAAAATACCAACCAAATCGTTCTCTTCGCTCCTCCCAAATCCTGCTCTCTAGCTCCCTTGTCACCTCATCCCATGCTCACCTCCAAGACTTCTCTAGAACCTACCCCAACCTCTGGAACGCTCTACCCCAATCTGTCCAACTATCGCCTACTTTGTCCACTTTCAGACAATCCCTGAAAACTCATCTCTTCAGAGAAGCCTATTTGACCCCCACCTAACAACTGTATACTTATTTTCTCCATCAACACATACCCCACAGTTATTACCTATTGTATCACTTGACCCTCCCTCTTAGATTGTAAGCTCTAATGAGCAGGGCTCTCTGATTCTGACTGTATTAACGGGTATTGTATTTGTACTGTCTACCCTCAAGTTGTAAAGCGCTGCGTAAACTGTCGGCACTATATAAATCCTGTATAATAATAATAATAATAATATGTGGTATCGCTGCGATCATCAGGAGCAGGAGTATTTATTTTGGGTTGTTCTTTGGTGGTAGGTTATGGTAGTAGCAAAAAATATACAGTTAAATAAAAAAATAAAAAAAGTTTTGGTCTTCCTTAGATAATAAAAAAAATCATATCCATTACCATTTACCACCAATTGAAAGCCCAATTTGTCCTGAAAATAACAAGGTATAATCCGCCTGGATGCACATAGTAGTTGTGATGCTATGTATGGTTAAACATGTCAAAATTGCAAAATTGGGCTTAGGCATTAAGATTTGTTTTACTCTAATGCCCCGTACACACGGTCGGAAATTCCGACCACAAAATCCGTCAGATTTTTTCCGACGGATTTTGTCCGACACTGGTGGTGCATACACACGGTCGGACAAACTTGTCAGAAAATCCGATCATTCTGAATGTGGTGACGTTCATTGCGTACGATGGAACTACGTAGAGGCTATTAGCCAATAGCTTTGGTCCCATAATTTGATCTGAGCATGCGTGGCACTTTGTCCGTCGGAATTCTCTACACACGACCGGAAAAAGTCTGATTGGATTTTGTTGTCGGAAAATTTGAGAGCAGGATCTCAAATTTTTTTACGTTGGAATTTCCTACAGAAAAAGTCCGATGGAGCCCACACACGGGCGGATTTTCCGACAACATTTTCCGTCGGAATTTCCGACCGTGTGTACGGGGCATTAGGCGCAAAGGGGTTAAACTAAAAAAAATGTTTTGGTGAGGTTTCACATTTAGGTTCTTCTTTAGTTATATGATTTGTTCAAAATGCTTAGGTTAGTGACAGGCAAATTGATCAAAAGTGTCCCACAAGTCCCACAAGTCATGTAAATTCACATATCACCCATCTAATGATTTATTAATTTCTAGTCTTTTTTAAAACTTTTGTCCAAAGGGATTTTCACAAAGTATGATTCCTGTCACATGGTATGGCACCAACAATAAAGTACGATGGTGGGACCCAGCCTCCAGAAGCCCCTTTGAGCAATCTTCGAGGGACTATTGCTCTGTATACAGTATTGCAATGCATGCATTGAAGTGTCTT
The DNA here is from genome assembly GCA_028564925.1 of Lithobates sylvaticus. NCBI lineage: Eukaryota > Metazoa > Chordata > Amphibia > Anura > Ranidae > Lithobates > Lithobates sylvaticus. The sequence continues at coordinate 620,555,897 of CM053026.1, read as the reverse complement.
ACCAAAATACGTGGCAAAATAGCTGCTCTGTGTGCAGTGCCATTCATTGTCTACAATACCCCAATGCATTTTAAAGTGGAACACAAAAAAACAACGCAAAACATAACACATTGCATTGTGGTGTACTCCTTGTCAAAAATGGTCATGTACATTTTTCCTCCATCACTGATGCCATGCAGGTCTCCTGCAGACCTGTCATTGTATCTGCTTTCTTGTACCTCCTACGAGCAAGCCAATACACACTGACAGGAAGAATCAATTAACACACAGCTAATTATTATTAATTATCACAGCCCTCACAGTGCCATGGTAGTTTATTGAGAACTACAAGCCGACAGCTGCTATATATTCCAATCACAGAACACTGTGAATGAGTGACGCTGCCAGCTGGGCGGAGCCCTGCACGGCCATATATTTCAAAAAATTGACAGCCAGCAGGGGGGCAGAACTTTCATAACATGTTACATGAACTTGGGTGTAACATGTTATGAAAGGTGAACTTATCCTTTAAAGTAAGGCAATGGAAGTTTAGACTGGCCCTTAGAATGCCATTATCAATAAATAGAAGAACCACAATCAGAATGGTTTGCAGGTGGGAATGCAATTGAAATGTGTACCTACAGCTAATGGCTTCCCGACCTTTTGCTTTACCTTTTTCCATTATAGAGAAGATACCAGGCATACCTGCCTTTACTGCATGAAGAGAGGCCACTTTAATGTTAAATATCATCCTTTCCCTTTACTTTCCCAACACAAATCAAAAGAATGCCCAGTTGGGTTTGATTAAAAGAAACCTAAAGGCTAAGATTACCATTTCCAAACAATAGCCAAGGGGCCACAGTAGATTTAAAGAAACTCTACTGTTCTGTAATATTTACATTAATTTGTTTTTGTTATACCTGTAGGCCATTTGGGTACCCTTGAAACCTGTCTGAAAACCTTTCAGTTACAGTTATCAATCCTATCATCTTGATGTCCTGACTGCTGGATGCTGACATGCGATTGCTAACTGGGAGTTTTTTGGTTAGTCTTTCACAGCTAGTGCTTCAGATATAATAAACATGAGACACAGTCCATAATAAATGGTGGCTTAAATGGCTCAAATCCTCTCTCTGCCTTTCCAATAGATAGGGAAATTATACATTAACCTTTGTATTTCTTCCTAAAACAGTATTCATAAACCAAGTTCCAATTTATTGCCTATTTTTACAGGAAACCTAAAGCTTCAACTCCACCCACCTGACTATTAATATGCTATCCTCAGGGATCTAAAATGACAAGCCAAAAGGTGGAACCTCCCATTAAGGGATCCTAACACCCTGAAGCGTAATCATTTCTTTCTATATTTATCTATGGCACTGTTTTTCAACTCCAGTCCTCAAGGCACCCCAACAGGTCATGTTTTCCGGATTTCCATCAGATGAACCGGCTGTGGTAATTACTAAGGCAGTGAAACTGATCAAATCATCTGTGCAAAATAATGGAAAGCTCAAAAACATGACCTGTTGGGGCGCCTTAAGGACTGGAGTTGAGAAACACTGATCTATGGAAGCACATCTGCTAACAGCCAGTCTCAGTTGACTCTTTCAGGAGGAGTTTTCTAAAGCAGCATATTACTTTTGTTAAAGTAATTAGTCTTTTAAAATGTTTTTAGAATTTGCTACTTTGGAAAGGAGTGGGAGGTTGTGCAAGCGAAGTTCCAATTTGCAGCCCATTTTAATGGAAACCCCTCTACACTCCATGGAGGAAAAAACCCTAATGCCGCGTACACACTAGATCCGACGTTTTTTCCGATGGACTTTCGGCGGACTTCCGACGGACTTTCCGAACGAACGGACTTGGACACACACAATCACACGAAAGTCCGACGGATTCGAACGTGATGACGTACGACCGGACTAGAATAAGGAAGTTCATAGCCAGTAGCCAATAGCTGCCCTAGCATCGGTTTTCCTCCATCGGACTAGCATACAGACGAACGGATTTTTCAGCCGGACTCGAGTCCGTCGGAAAATTTTGAAACATGTTCTAAATCTAAAGTCGATCTGATTTTTTGACAGCAAAGGTCCGATGAAGTCCACACACGATCGAATTGTCCGACAGATTAGTTCCGTCGGACCTTTGCTGTCGAAAAGTCCGGCCCTGTGTACGCTGCATAATGCTTTAATTCCACCCACCTGACTATTTATAGGCTATCCTCAGGGACCTAAAGTGACAAGCCTGTTATACGGCAACGAAAAGCCGTGAATTCCCCTTAACAGATCCTTACACACTATTACATGTCTGCCTCTATTTAAGACATTTAAGACAGATGATCTTCCAATTCCCTAGATGGACCATGGATTAGCTGTTCTAGACAGACTGGTTGGTGGAAGAGGTGCTTCCATAGATAGTCAATCATGTCGATGCTATAATCTTGTCACAGTTGACTATTTATGGAGAAGTTTTTTAAAGCAGCTTTTTTTTATGTAAAGCACGTTTGTTCAAGTGAACTCTTAAGCCTCGTACACGTGATCGTATTTTCCGCAGACAAAACCTCAGACTTTTGTCCGATCATGTGCCCTGTTTTGTCTTGCATACAAACGGCAGGGAATTTTCGACCAACAAACATGAATGTAGTGATGTACTACGTGGTTTTTCAGATCTTCAGCGCCACCCTTTAGGCTCCTTCTGCTAATTTCGTGTTAGTAGAAGTTTGGTGAGTGTTGATTTGTGCTTTTCAGTTTACGCTTTTCATTTCTTTTCTGAACAGCCATTCGTCAACCAGACATGTTGTGGAATTGGAGGAGATAACGTGTTATTTATTATTGGCCTTCAAGTTATTGCTTTGACCCAAGTCCAGTCCAGGAACAGGAGGAGTTCTTGGATCAAAAATTGGTTGCTTTATTAATCGTAACCAATTATGTCATATGCTTTTGCTGCGGAAGCTCCAGGAGAATAATGCAGATGTTTTTCGGAATTATCTCTGGATGACGGACCCTTGCTTTCATCAACTCTTGGCATTGTTGACCCCCTATATTAAGAAGCATCACACTTTTATTTTATTTTTTGGTTGAATAATAATGATTCGATTTGTTATATTTTCTATATTTTTGGATGCATGGAGTGCACTTTTTGGTTAAGTTCTATTGGCAGATAGCATGTTTAATTTTATTTGTTTTCTTTTTTTAATGCACAATAAAAAAATTGTGGAGAATAATACTTGGGTATGTGTTCTACTTCAAATGACAGTTTGGGAGTAGGCAGTTACATTTAAAAAAATACAACGTTAAATTGACAAGGGACACCAACATTTGAAAATTTTTTGCAATAACTCCATCAGTATCACAGCAAAGCAGCTTCATTATTATCCCATTAAAGAAGAAGAGAATGTGCGCTGCATTTCGAGATTTCATAATTTTCCACGTCACGAATGTTAATTCTCCATTACGAACGCTAGTTTACAAGACTGAGCGCTTCTGGCTCGTCCTTGCTTCCGAGCATGCGTGTTTGTTCTTTGGACTTTTGTCTGACGGACTTGTGTACACATGCTCAGAAAATCCGACAACAGGCATCTGTCTGCGGAAAATTTTAAAACCTGCCATCCAACATTTGTCTGCGGTAAAAATCCAACAACAATTGTCCGATGGAGCATGCAAACGGTCGGGTTTTCCGCCGACCAGATTCCGCCGGACAATCCGGCCGTGTGTGGGCTTCCGGCGGACTTTTTCTTCCCAAAAGTCTGTCGGACTTAGAAAGAAGTCTTGACTCAAAATTATCAATTACAATCCGGCTGTCTGTGTGCTAGTCTGCGGGACTTTTGAAATGAATGGACTTGCCCACACACGGAGTAAAGCCCGTTAATTTTGAACGTGACTCCAGGTAGGCGAGACTAGCGAAGGAAGCCAATGTCGCCGCCTTGATCGGCGAGATTGACACCTTGCTAGCCCCGTCGCCTGGTATGGATTTAAAGGGGAACCACTATGCCGAAAAAACGGCGTGGGGGTCCCCCCAAAGTCCATACCAGACCCTTATCCGAGCACGCAGCCCAGCCGGTCAGGAAAGGGGGTGGGGACGAGCGAGCGCCCCCCCTCCTTAGCCGTACCAGGCCGCATGCCCTCAACATGGGGGGTGCTTTGGGGAAGGGGGGGGCCCTGCAAAGCACCTTGTCCCCATGTTGATGAGGACAAGGGCCTCTTCCTGACAACCCTGGCCGTTGGTTGTCGGGGTCTGCGGGTGGGGGGGGCTTATCAGAATCCGGGAGCGCCCCTGCCATTGTGACTGGAGAGAGCGTCGTGTCAACATTGGAAGGAAGAAGAAGAAAAGAAGAAGGTGGCCACAGCAACAGCGACGAACCAGAAGACCTGGCCAACGCTAGTAAAATAGCTGCAAGAAGATAGCGGAGGCCCGGCAGAAGAAAGGAAGAGTGGGACAAGACCCCCGAAGTTGGAAGAAGACCCCCGAATTCAGAAGAAGACCCCCGGATGGCGGGGACGAAAGCCGGACTCCTCCGCCAGTAAAAGAGCGGTAAAAGAGCAGAAGATAGCGGAGGAGGCCAGCGAGAAGACCCCCTAAGTCGGAAGAAGACCCCCGGAGCTGTCTAATAAACTACTTTAAAAACCTGTGTTGTGTTCTTTTATTAACACTTTTTCCCTCAGGTGAATGGGTACCCCATACTCATTCACGCATTCACGCAGGGTGGGGGGCCGGGATCTGGGGGCCCCCTTATTGAAGGGGGCTCCCGGATTCTGATAAGCCCCCTGCACGCAGACCCCGACAACCAACGGCCAAGGTTGTCGGGAAGAGGCCCTTGTCCTTATCAAGATGGGGACAAAGCACCCCCCATCTTGAGGGCACGCAGCCTGGTATGGCTCAGGAGGGGGGGCGCTCACTCATCCCCACCCCCTTTCTTGACCGGCCAGGCTGCGTGCTCCGATAAGGGACTGGTATGGACTTTGGGGGACCCCCACGCCGTTTTTTCGACTAGTCCTGTCTACCTGGAGTCACAAAAATTAATGGACTTTACTCCGTGTGTGGGCAAGTCCGTTCATTTCAAAAGTCCCGCGGACCTCCACCAAAAGTCTGGCGGATTGTGCGGCGGATCTAGTCCGGTCGTGTGTGGACGCGTGTGGGCAAGTCCGCTCTTTCGGAAAGTCCGGCGGACCTCCGCTGGAAAGTCCTGCAGATTGTCCGATCGTGTGTACGCGGCATTAGTCTTTTAGAATGATATTAGAATTAGCTGTTATGGGAAAGAGGGGGTGGTTGTAAAAGTGAAGTTGCTAATTTTCAATTTGAAGCCCATTTTAATGGGAACACATCTGCACTCTACGGGAAAGCCCTAATGCTTCAATTTCATCCACCTGACTATTTATATATACCCTTAAAGGCTCCTAATATCCCATTACACATCTGCCTACATTTAAGGCATTTCAGACAGATGACCTTCCCTAGATGGACCATAGATTAGCTGTTCTAGACAGACTGATTGGTAGAAGAGGTGCTACCATATATACTCAGTCATTTCTATCTGTATCTATGGCATCACATCTGCTAAAGCCTGTCTCAGTTGATATTTATGTAGACGTTTTTAAAGAAGAATATTACTTTTGTTGAAGTGAACTCTTAGAAGGCTTATTAGTCTTTTAGAATGTTATTAGAATTGGCTTCTCAGGGAAGGAGTTGGAGGCTGTATAAGATATGAGCAATGCCCTCCGCAGATTTTGTATGAGGGCCATGTGAGCTTTGGATACATCTCTAAATGACAGATTCACTTTAATGGCTAGGGAAAATCTGAAGCACTCGCTGAAACATCCTGGATGTACTTTTCAAAAAGAGGACATTCCTGGATACTGTAGGGTTTAGTCAGTCTCTTCCTAATGATAGAAATGAATTTTATTCAGTGGCCACAAATTCCATTTTCTATCCTTAGAGAACCTCATTCTGTGTGCTTTCCGGAGATCTTTGATCTGCTTCTGGCAATTTATTGTTTGCCTTTGAAATGCTTGTCAGACCCTAGCACTTATCTTTCTTGCTGCAAAGATGTTTTTTTTTATTTCCACAAGAAACATACGGAAGTCAATCCATGGGTATAAAGGAGCTGGCAGCACAATTACAGGGTTATGCTAAATGAGCACTGAACTGTAATATTGCATGAATTGAAACAGAGCAAAGCTGTGTTTGCCATGCTATGGCAGCAGCAGTTCCTGTGTAAGTGGAAAGTGAGACATCCATGGATAGTTATACTTTTTTGATCTTCCTTTTCCATCAGATTTATATTCATTTTATATATAACTCACAGTTTAGTTCAGTGTTTCATGGCTGTTTTAATAAATCCCAATGCTTACAGAATTAGAAACTATTTTTTAAGTTTCATTTTGCTAACATTGGTTATATGGCAAACACTTTAAGCTCGGGTTGTCATGGAAACACATATTACTCTACTACTCAATATTTAATTCTTTCCAATCGATAGAGATAAGGATACAGTGCAGTTTACTACCCTCTAGCAAAAAAATGTATAGGTTTTCTGCTTAACTGCTATCTAATTTATTACCAGAACATAAAGGTGTAAAAATGAAAAATTATATATATATATATATATATATATATATATATATATATATATACACACACACACACACAGTGGGTAAAATAAGTATTGAACACATCACCATTTTTCTAGGTAAATATATTTCTAAAGGTGCTATTGACATGAAATGTCGGTAACAACCCATGCAATCCATACATATAATGAAACCAAAACAAATAAGTTCAGGAGTAAAGTGATGTATAATAAAATTGAATAACACATGAAAAAAGTATTAAACACGATGAGTGAAATTTATTTAATACTTGGTACAAAATTTGTTGGTAATTACAGCTTCAAGACGCCTCCTGTATGGAGAAACTAGTCGCATGCATTGCTCAGGTGTGATTTTGGCTCATTCTTCCACACAGTCTTCAAATATTGAAGGTTCCGTGGGCCTCTCCTATGAACTCTGATCTTTAGTTCTTTCCATAGATTTTCTATTGAATTCAAGTCAGGTGATTGGCTGGGCCATTCTAGCAGCTTTATCTTCTTTCTTTGAAACCAATTAAGAGTTTCATTGGCTTTGTGTTTGGGATCATTGTCTTGCTCAAATGTCCACCCTTTCATCTTCATCATCCTGGTAGATGGCAGAAGATTTTTTATCAAGAATGTCTTGGTATATTTTTCCATTCATCCTTCTTTCAATGATATGAAGTTTGCCAGTACCGTATGCTGAAGAACAGCCCCACACCATGATGCTCCCACCTCCAAACTTCACTGTTGGTATGGTGTTTTTGGGGTGATGTGCAGTGCCATTTGACCTCTAAACATGGTGTGTATTATGGCATACAAACAGTTCAATTTAGGTCTCATCTGACCAGACTATATTCTCCCAGTATTTCACAGTCTGTCTAAATGTTGTGCAGCAAACTTTAAATGGGCTTCAACATGCTTTTTCTTCAGCAATGGAGTCTTGTGTGGTAAGCGTGCATACAGGCCATGGGAGTTGAGTGTATTACTTATTTTTTTCTTTGAAACAATTGTACCTGCTAATTACAGGTCTTTTTGAAGCTCTCCACAAGTGTTCCTTGGCTCTTGGACAACCCTTCTGATAATTCCTTCCACTCCTCTATCAGAAATTATGTGAGGAGAACCTGGCCGTGGCTGATTTATGGTGAAATTATGTTCTTTCCACTTCCGGATTATGGCCCCAAACAGTGCTCACTGGAACATTCAGAAGTTTAGAAATTCTTCTGTAACCAATGCCATCAGTATGTTTTGCAACAAAAATATTGCGAAGGTCTTAAGAGAGCTCTTTGCTTTTACCCATCATGAGATGTTTCTTGTGTGACACCTTGGTAATGAGACACCTTTTTTATAGGCCATCAGTTGAGACTGGACCAGCTTATATTAATTTGCACTGACAAGGGGCAGGATTGCTTTCTAATTACTGATAGATTTCAGCTGGTGTTTTTGCTTTCCATACCTTTTTGCACCTCCCTTTCTGTATTTGTTCAATACGTTTTCCCTGGGTCATTCCATTTTATTACACATAACTTAATTTCTGAACTTATTTGTTTTTTTTTGTTTGTATGTATGGATTGAATGGTTTGTTACCGACATGTGGTAAAAACTTTATGTCAATAGCACCTTTAGAAGTATATTTATCTAGAAAAATAGTGACGTGTTCAGTACTTATTTTACCCGCTGTATATATTCAACCTAGTCTGCCAATCAATTAGCTGTGTTTGGGGCATTGAAGACTTGGACATCCACCTCCACGGCCACATGTGTATGTAGTCAGTATATTACAACTTTTTTAGCTCAGCACACAATCGACATTCATCTCGAAATTTGATAAGGGTGAAAAGCATCTGTATCACATAGATTTGGCTATATGAATGGATGGGTAAATCTGTGAACGGTCAGGCTGCCCAAATTAAAGCCCAGGTCAGGCCAGGAGACTTAATAGCATTATGAATTAATTGGAATTTCAGAGAATACTTTGGATGTATTCCAGTGCCCAGCTTTGTTTTCTGGTGAGTGAAGGTGTTTTTGGGATGGAGATTGAGTGGATAACACTGGGCATCTTTTGAAACTAACAGCATCTTTCTAGATGCCAATAAGTAGCACTGTGCAACCTGAGGGTAACAGACATCAGCAAAATCCAGCTCCCAAAAACAAGGCATACTGTACATGTACTGTACATTTTCCAGTCTTTGATTTTTGAAGAATCCACCAGGTCTACAACATCACTTTATGCACTTGGTAAACAAACCCACTGTAAGTATATATTGTACAAATATTTTATAGACTTTATAGCCAAGAAAATGAAGTTCGATGCTACCAAGTATGCGTCAAATTGTATCCGAGCATGCATAGGAATTTTGCGCTTTGGAATTGGTACAGATAATTGGAATTTCCGATCAAAACTTTTTCTGACTGAACAATTGAGAACTTGCTCCCAATCTTTTACTGGCTGGAATGGAGCTTACACACGGTCACATTTTCACACTAAAGGCTCTCATCTGACTTTTGCTGGTGGAATTTCCGATCGCGTGTACGCAGAATAAGAATGTATAATTATTTTTATCTAGTTCATTCCAGCTGATAAACGCCATACACCATCTTCCCAATGCAAATATTTTGAATTATAACATAACTGAATCAATTCCAATTGCATCAGATGGAAAAGTTTATAGATTACATACACATTTCCTTCTCCAACAGAAGTAAATTACTTCTGTGTAAATGCAAGTTTCTTCTCATGCCACCCACATGGCTTTTACCTTTACTACATTGCCTTTGCTGAACCAGATCATGTATCTGTGGATAGTCCTGCTTTGGATCTCATCGGTGCGGGACTGGTGATTCTGGTCAGCAAGTAAAGAGAACCTTGCACCAGAATAACAAAGTGAGTGATTTTTCAGCAAGTTGTGCAACTCATTTTTACCAATTTGTTTGCTACGTGTGATTGTTTTTATTCCTAGAATGCTATATCCTTCAACAAGTATTTGTAAATACTTTTCAAAATCATCCCACCTGTTGCCAGCTAAAACATTATTAATGTAAATGTATTAATTTGCATGCTGCTTTCTGTACCTGCTTCTCTCTTAAAAGAGGAGTATGTAGTAGACACCATAATGGGGCAGTACATACCTGTCTCCCAATAAATCATGGCTTAAGCACTTCCTCAGAGTGCCCAAGATATAAGAGGAATTCAAATACTTTGCACCATACTGAAGCTCAAGCATGCCCCCACATCACACAGTGCAATGTGGGCACCTCTTAATGGTACATAATGGGGCAGATTTACCAAAACTGGAGCACTCAGAATCTGGTAAGGCAGTGCATGGCAGCCAATCAGCTTCTAGCTTCAGCTTGACAATAATACATGGAAGCTACTTGGCTTCTATGCAGAGCTGCACGAGATTTTGTATGCTACAGTTTTAGTAAATCTCTCCCATTGCATTGTCCTGTCAGCTCTGTCTTGGAAGAAAGCTTGACTGCCCCCCAGCTTCAGGGGCTCCCAACATACATTCTCTGTCTGAGGGCATTAACTGGCACTAAAAGGGACTGGTATTAAGCTAAAATATTAGTTTATCTTGAATCTCCCACTCTCTTTAAGTGCAATATTACAACAAACTCACTGCTAATACTGTAACACCTACATTTTGTGTAATAAAATACAGGATCTCAAACTTATTTTACAGTTATAGCTACCTTAAATCCTTTGCATAATATGGTCAGCCTTTGATGATTCTGAAATCAATGCTAAACGATTTTAAAGCACATCAATATTCATAAAAGGCATTCAGGCAGTACTATTACTACATTTTATTTAATGTTCTTTTCATAGCCATAATAAGAAGGAGAAGAGAGATAGAAGGGTAATGAACCAAAATTAATTAGTGCAGAGAGGAGACAATAGATGGAATGATAGATGAGGAAAAACACAATTGAAACACAACAAGTTCAGAAGAGAACTCATCAGCATTCACGTCTTTCTAATGTGGATGACAAAATACAATGTACTACTAGATTATAGATATCACACCATTAAAACACAGGCAAACTTGAACTATTTAAAATATGCACATATCCTCTTCAAATTACTTACTATTCCTGTATAACCATTCTCTCATGCAAGGTTTTCACTATAAAACAAAATGAATTGATTTTCTGATTCAACTATGTTCTTCAATTTCATATTTGAAGGTCAGATAAACCCAAATTATAAACAGGACTTTTCTTTTATCCTAACCTTTTGTAAATAATAAATATGTACTATACACATACAGCCAAACATAAACATGCATAAGGACTGAACAAAAAAAATTCTAATAAATGATGCCAAAAGTGTTCCACTGCATTGCAGCTGGAGGTCCAAGGATACCTGGAGAACATCTAGGCCTTATTTTCGGGCAAGGAGTGGGCTGAATTATCCAGTGTAAAAATATGTGTATGCATGTTTTTTTTTTGTTTGTTTTACATAACTGTGAGGCAACTGTCAGGAATGTTAAGGAGACAGGAAGGAGTGAGAAACCTGCGTACCAGAACAGTGCAGCATTTTTCTGTCACAAAAGGGTTTAAGAAGCTTCTGTAGATGTGTACAGACATCTCTAGGTGCCTGTGAAACTGAAAAAGCCAGGACTTAATCACAGACCTCAGAAATGTATTAAGGTCCAGGTCAGATGCACCATCCTCAATTATATTTTTGATATATATATATATATATATATATATATATATATATATATATATATATATATATATATTGCTTTGATCTTAATAACATCCTGGGGTCTACATTTAGGTCCTGACCTTTTCTGTTCCATGAGCTATGAAACAGCATCAGTATTGAATGAATGAATGAATGAATGAATGAATGAATGAATGAATGATTTGTATAGCGCTGCAACTGCGAACTGAATCGCCTCGAGGCGCTTGACTGCTCATGTTGGGATGCCATGTATTAGAAGAGGTGGGTCTTGAGTTTTTTCCTGAAGGCCTGATGGTTTTCTTCCATGCGGATGTTGTTTGGTAGAGCATTCCATAGCCGGGGTCCCTGTACTGCGAATCTTCGTTCTCCCTTCGATTTGTAGCGGGCTTCCAACACAAGTGCATTTTAGGTCAGGTGCTGGATGGATTTGTCTCCAGATGCCTGCCCTAGCAAAACTGCAGCAGTTTTTTTCATGTTTTTGGATTACAAATTTTCTATAAATCAATATCTGAAATAAATATTCGAGAGCCGATAGAACAGTCTTTATAATGTTAATTTTCTAGAAGCTACAACCTCTGCGCATGGGCTGACTGTATTTAGACATCATACGCCCTAGGCACTCTTTTTAAAACTTCAGATTATTTAAAAAATATCTACTGCTAGTGCAAATATAGAGACAACATGCACTGTACATACCTTTGACAAACCCAACCAATACAGGGGCTTTTGGAGGGGACTAGGGGCTAGCCTTCTACCCACTTATTATGGCCCATGGAGAAGACCAGGGATTTTGTCTGCTTCTCCCGGTCAGAGCATGGAAAAAACTTAGTTCAGACTTCCCATATAGAGAGCAGATCATTCTCTAATGATGAACAACGATGTGATGAATGCTGAGAGTGAGGCTTGGATTAATTCTCTAAATAAAGACAATAAAGCTTCCCTTCTGGAGTGGATGGAAAGGTGTAATATTAATCTTGTACAGGTTAATGGTCAGAGGAAATATGGTGGCCCTACTGCAGACTGGGTTGGAGAAGCGCCTCCACTTGGGACAAAAATATTAATCAACAATCTCCCCCAAGAAATCTATGAAGATAAATTAATTCCACTTTTTCAGACTGCTGGAACATTGTAAGAGTTTTGTCTAAATGACTAATTGTTAACTGTTAACAAGGTTATCAGTGGTGTACCCCAAGGTTCAGTGCTGGGACCCTTACTTTTTAATATCTTTATAAATGATATTGGGTCTGGGATCAAAAGTAACATTTCTGTCTTTGCAGATGACACCAAGCTATGCAGTGGAATAACGTCCTTACAGGATGTCTCCAATTTACAAGCTGACATCAATGCTCTGTCTAATTGGGCGACTATGTGGCAGATGAGGTTTAATGTTGATAAATGTAAAGTTATGCACTTGGGGGCTAAGAATATGCATGCATCATACATGCTAGGGGGAGTACAACTGGAGGAATCTGTAGTGGAGAAGGATCTGGGGGTTTTGGTAGATCATAAGCTCAATAATAGCATGCAATGTCAAGCTGCGGTTTCCAAAGCGAGCAAAGTCCTTTCTTGTATTAAGAGAGGTATGGACTCCAGAGAGAGAGATATCATTTTGCCCCTGTTCAAATCATTAGTAAGACCTCATCTGTAATATGCAGTTCAGTTTTGGGCACCAGTTCTCAAAAAGGATATCGGGGAACTGGAGAAAGTGCAGAGAAGGGCAACCAAACTGATAAGAGGCATGGAGGAGCTCAGCTATGAGGAAAGATTAGAGGAACTGAATTTATTCACTCTTGAGAAGAGGAGAATAAGGGGGGATATGATCAACATGTACAAATATATAAGGGGTCCATATAGTGAACTTGGTCTTGAGTTATTCACTTTACGGTCAACACAGAGGATGAGGGGGCACTCCTTACGTCTAGAGGAAAAGAGATTTCATCTCCAAATACGGAAAGGTTTCTTCACAGTAAGAGCTGTGAAAATATGGAATAGACTCCCTCCAGAGGTGGTTCTGGCTAACTCAGTAGATTGCTTTAAGAAAGGCCTGGATACTTTCCTAAATGTACATAATATAACTGGGTACTGACATTTATAGGTAAAGCTGATCCAGGGAAAATCCGATTGCCTCTAGGGGGATCAGGAAGGGATTTTTTTCCCCTGCTGTAGCAGATTGGAGCATGCTCTTTTGGGGTTTTTTTTTGCCTTCCTCTGGATCAACTGTGGGTATAGAATGGGGTTTATTGGATTGTACGATATATTTTATTTTTATTTATTATTTCTTTTTTTTTTATGGTTGAACTGGATGGACTTGTGTCTTTTTTCGGCCTAGCTAACTATGTAACTATGTAACTATGTAACTAGCTTACTGTTTAATTAGACTATTGTTGATGTTTATGTTAGCTATTCATTAGATGTATTATTGGAGTAATTGTTTAGGGTAATGTGATCAAGCTACATATCCAAAGATGGGGTATCTCGGGGTCACTTGGTGATAGGAACCCCACATTTTGTGGAACTAGCACTACAACATATCCAAAGATGGTGTTTCTAGCACTAAGTGGCTTGGATATGTTGTAGTGCTCGGTCCACTGGGTTTGCACACCAAATTTGGGGTTCCTAGCACTAAGTGGCCCCCAGCAACGGGGCCCCAAAGTCGGTTCGGAAAATGTCATTCTCTGCTGCAAAAAAGTGCTTGACATTTTCCGAACCGACTTTGGGGGCCCGTATCTCGGGGCCACTTGGTGCTAGTCTCTCAGCTTTGCAGTCCCATCCGTGCCTCCCTTACCTCCCATGAATCCTGGTACCGAATCAGTCAGTGAAGGTGGACCCATGCACTTGGGTTTCACGTGTCTCTCTGCGGATAAGAGAACCTTTAGGAGGAGGGAGAGATTGTGCCTTTATTGTGGTCAGGGAGGTCACTTTTTGAAGTCTTGTCCTACCCGTCCAGGGAACGGCCGAACCTTGAGGTCCTATCACAGGCAGACCTTAGGTGGCATTGTTTCATCCCCAGTTATCCAGAAGGATAAGCCCCTGGTTTCGGTCACCCTTTCTTGGGCTGAGGCGTCCATCCAGATACAGGCTCTAATCGACTCTGGGGCTGCAGGCCTGTTCATTGATGCTGCCTTTGTATAAAAGCATTCGATTCCGCTGCATCTGCGTGACACTCCACTTGCCATTGAGGTTCTTGATGGGAGACCTCTACAGCCTGCCCATGTGACTCATGAGATGGTTCCATTGTCCATGGCCGTAGGGGCTCCAAAGCTTAAAAATGTCCCTAAATAACAGTCAGCTGAAAGTTCCAGTTCATCAAATGGTGTCATTATCAAGCCTTTGTCAGTTATTAGAATTTTAACATCTGGTTGTAAATGACTCTCCAATCCCCCATATATGAAAAGGCCATTTTAGAATTTCTAGCCTTTTAAAAAAAATAATTTTCTGGCTTGATGGATTTTGTTATTAAATAGCCTAGGATGGATATGTGCACTAAGGCTAGTTCAAAGCAAACTATTATCTCAATTATCTCAGCAGCTTTATGGAAAAGATTTGAATAAAATTATAGTCCTAAAAATAGTGAACACACAATAATGGTTCTGTTTGCCTGCTGACATATTAGATTGTAGATGTTGGAATACACAGCTCTCTATCATAAATCCCATAACTAATATTCTTCTAAAACATGGGCATCTTAGGTGCACTGATACAAAATCCACTGACAATCCACTGTTCTTGTAACGTTATTGTGCTATTATATGTAAAGGTTACCCTGTCAGAGGAAACTTTTTCAACTCTATTAACCACTTCAGCCCCGGACCAATTGGAAGCCAAAGGACCAGGCCCCTTTTTGCGATTCGGCACTGCGTCGTTTTAACTGACAATTGCGCGGTCGTGCGACGTGGCTCCCAAACAAAATTGGCGTCCTTTTTTTCCCACAAATAGAGCTTTCTTTTGGTGGTATTTGATCGCCCCTGCGGTTTTTATTTTTTGCGCTATAAACAAAAATAAGCGACAATTTTGAAAAAAATGCAATATTTTTTACTTTTTGCTATAATAAATATCCCCAAAAAATATATAAAAAAAAATTTTTTTCCTCAGTTTCGGCCGATACGTATTCTTCTACATATTTTTGGTAAAAAAAATCGCAATTAGCGATTATTGATTGGTTTGCGCAAAAGTTATAGCGTTTACAAAATAGGGGATAGTTTTATAGCATTTTTATTAATATTTTTTTTTTATTGTGACTGCGACATTATGGCGGACACATCGGACATTTTTGACACATTTTTGGGACATTTGTCATTTATATAGAATTCAGTGCTATTTAAATAGCACTGATTCCTATGTAAATGACAGTTGTAGTGAAGGGGTTAACCACTAGGGGGCGGGGATGAGTCAGTGTGACGTGTTGTGTTTACTTTACTGTAGGGGGGCGTGGCTGTACGTGTGACGTCATTGATCGGCGTTCCCGATGACAGGGAACCGCCGATCACTGACAGTCAGTGTAGGAAGCGCGGGGAGAGGTTTGTTTACACAAACCTCTCCCCGTTCTTCAGCTCCGTAACCCGATCGCGGACACCAGCGGCGATCGGGTCCGCTGGTCCCGCTGCCGGGGTCACGGAGCTCCCGACCAGGTCGCGAGCGCGCCGCTAGCGGCGCGCGCGCGACCCACAGGCAGGCACATGCACGATCACGTACAGGTACGTGATTCTGCCTGCCCGTGCCATTTTGCCGACGTATATCGTCGTTAGGCGGTCGGGAAGCGGTTAAACAAAATATATTGTTGACAATACAAACCAGTTAGATATTTCAGTCAATCTTTAAATTAATACAGATCATTGTTCTCATAATAGCACCAACTAGGTATGATTATATCATCCATGTCTCCATGCTTTATTTTGTTGCAACATCACTTTGAAAAAACACCCCTTAGCATTTCAGGCCGCAGCAATCTTGAATAAGGGCAGATGATTCAAGTAGCATTTATGTCCTGGAATACATCTGCCCTTAGCTCAGGCATGCAGGCAGGAGGGTGTGCTTTAAGTGCAATCTTTTCCAAAAAAAATATGGTTTTAAATGATAATGCAATCAGTCCTCCTTGTCAGAGGCATAACTAGAATCTTCAGGGCCCCGGTGCAAGAAACCATGAAGGGCCCCCACCAGGGGCGTTGCTGGGTCTACAAAGGATCTCGGGCTAGAGCCCATAGCAGCGAAGTAAAGAAAGTTATACACTTGGGCGGGCATATACATGTATATAATATACATGTATATATATATATATATATATATATATATATATATTTTATCGTTGCATATCTGAGTGTGGATTCCCCCACTTACATCAGGGTCCCTAGAGATCCCCCACTTACATCAGGGTCCCCAGAGCCCCCCCCCCCTCATTACGTCAGGGTCCCTAGAGAGCCTCCCCCTACATCAGGGTCCCCAGAGAGCCTCCCCTTACATCAGGGTCCATAGAGAGCCTCCCTACTTACATCAGGGTCCCCAGAGAGCCTCCCTACTTACATTAGGGTCCCCAGAGCCCACCTCATTACATCAGGGTTCCTAGAGAGCCCCCCTTACATGAAGGTCCCCAGAGAGCCCCCCCTTAGATCAGTGTCCCCAGAGAGCCCATCTTTATATTAGGGTCCCAGAGAGCCTCCCTACTTACATCAGGGTCCCCAGAGAGCTTCCCCTTACATCATTGTCCCCCGAAAGCTTCCCCTTACAACAGGGTCCCCAGAGAGTCTCCCTACTTACATTAGGATCCCCAGAGAGCCCCTTCCTTACATCAGGGTCCCCCAGAGAGCCCCTCCTTACATCAGGGTCCCCAGAGATCCCCCTTACATCAGTGTCCCCAGACAGCCTCCACTTTACAACAGGGTCCCCAGAGAGCCCCCCCTCTACATCAGTGTCCCCAGAGAGCCTCCCCTTTACAACAGGGTCCCCAGAGAGCCCCTCTTACAACAGGGTCCCAAGAGAGCCTCCCCTTTACATCAGGGTCCCCAGAGAGCCCCTTCCTTACATCAGTATCCCCAGAGAGCCCCCCTTACATCAGGGTCCCCAGAGAGCCCCCCTTACATAAGTGTTCCCAGAGAGCCTCCACTTTACAACAGGATCCCAAGAGAGCCCCTCCCCTTACACCAGGGTCCCAAGAGAGCCTCCCCTTTACATCAGAGTCCCCAGAGAGCCCCCCTTACACCAGTGTCCCCAGAGAGCCTCCCCTTACATCAGGTGCCCCAGACAGGCGCCCCCCCCCCTTTCCAGAGGTTCCCCTGTACCTGGCTGGTCTCCGCTGTCTGTTCACCTCCAACCCTAAGCACATCTCTGTACCCCCCACCTGGGGGAAGGTGGAAGGCGGCAATCCGAAGCTCTATGGTGTCCACGGGCGGCGGGATCTCCCTGGGGCTTGTAGTTCTCTTCCCGAGTGTAGACAGTGGAGAGGGGAGGGGCCTCTGATCCGAGCATGTATCAGCAAGAGTGTACAAGCAGAGCGATTTACTTGTACACTGAAGAGTGAAATTGATACTTGCCCAGGTCAGAGGCCCCTCCCCTCTCCACTGTATACACTGACACTAGAGAACTACTAACCTCAGGGAGTTCCCGCCACCCACGGGCAACATAGAGCTGACGATAGTCGCCTGCCACCTCCCCCCCACTGCATTCTAAACGGACAGCCAGAGGTGCAGAGGGAGATGCTGGGTCTTGGGGCCCCCCCACAGCGGCAGAACGTCTGGGCCCAGTCGCAAGTGTGACTGCTGCAACTGTGAACGTTTCGCCACTGCTCCTTGTATTTCTGTATTTTCTCCTGAGCCAAGAGCCTTTGATGATCCGGAGTCCTAGAGAGGCGGTAATATAGATCGATGTTGCTTAAGCTGTGATCAGCGTACATGCTCATTGACTTTTTGGGTCCGGTAAGCGGCCATTTCATTACTTGTGCATGGTGGTGTTGCATGCAGCACTTTGAAGGCTACCGAATGCTATAATATCAGCACCAGTCTACAGTTTCTTTCTTATCGGCTTTTTATCTAATCACTTACAATTTTACATTTTTTTCATTTTGGAACTTTGTGCTCAAGCTTTTACTCATTACTTTTTTGCTGTTGATCATTTTACACCTGACCGGTATACAGTATCTCACATTTTTGTAAATATTTTATTATATCTTTTCATGTGACAACACTGAAGAAATTACACTTTGCTACAATGTAAAGTAGTGAGTGTACAGCTTGTATAACAGTGTTAATTTGCTGTCCCCTAAAAATAACTCAACACACAGCCATTAATGTTACCGCTGGCAACAAAAGTGAGTACACCACTAAGTGAAAATGTCCAAATTGGGCCCAACGTTTCAATATTTTGTGTGGCCACCATTAATTTCCAGCACTGCCTTAACCCTCTTGGGCATGAAGTTCACCAGAGCTTCACAGGTTGCCACTGGAGTCTAGGATGCCGCACAGATGCTCAATAGGGTTTAGGTCTGGAGACATGCTTGGCCCTTTACTCTCAGCTTCTTTAGCAAGGCAGTAGTCATCTTGTAGGTGTGTTTGGGGTCGTTATCATGTTGGAATACTGCCCTGCGGCTCAGTCTCTGAAGGGAGGGGATCATGCTCTGCTTCAGTATGTCACAGTACATGTTGGGATTCATAGTTCCCTCAATGAACTGTAGCTCCCCAGTGCCAACAGCACTCATGCTGCCCCAGACCATGACTCTTCCACCACCATGTTTGACTGTAGGCAAGAGATGCTTGTCTTTGTACCCTTACCTGTTTGCTGTCACACACGCTTGACACCATCTGAACCAAATACATTTATCATGGTCTCATCAGACCATAGGACATGGTTCCAGTAATCCATGATCTTAGTCTGCTTGTCTTCAGCAAAACTGTTTGCAGGCTTTTGTGTGCATCATCTTTAGAAAAGGCTTCCTTCTGGGACAACAGCCATACAGACCAATTTGATGCAGTGTGCAGAGTATGGTCTGAGCACTGACTGGCTGACCCCCACCCACCCTTTCAATCCCTGCAGCAATGCTGGTAGCACTCATACATCTATTTCCCAAAGACAACATCTGGATATGACACTGAGCACATGCGTTCAACTTCTTTGGTTGACCATGGCGAGGCCTTTTGTGAGTGGAACCTGTTCTGTTGGCAATCTTCTTATAGCCTAGGCCATCTTTATGTAGAGCAACAATTCTTTTTTTCAGATCCTCAGAGTTCTTTGCCATGAGGTGCCATGTTGAACTTCCAGTGACCAGTATGAGAGAATGAGAGCAATAACACTAAATTTAACACACCTGCTCCCCATTCACACCTGAGACCTTGTAATACTAACGAGCCCCATGACACCGGGGAGGGAAAATGGCTAATTGGGCCCAATTTGGACATTTTCACTTAGGGGTGTACTCACTTTTGCTGCCAGCAGTTTAGTCATTAATGGCTATGTGTTATTTTGAGGGGACAGCAAATAATATTCAGATGTAAACAAAGGGGCATCTAATAATTCAACGGGTTTCGTGGCTAACTTCCACTCTTCAGGAGCATATGCAAGATAGGTGTCTATAAAAAAAATGTAAAAATCAAATACAAAAAATGATATCATTGTGAACCAATATGTTGCTATGCAATTATACTACCATGTTATTATGTATGGAATAAATTCTACCTATTTTACATTTTTATATGTATTATGTTACTATGCAATATATATGGTCACAACTCACAATTACCCATGAGTAGGTAATGGGCTGACTGTTCGAGTCGAACATGATTTCGGCTCGAACATCGGCTGTTCGATCGTTTGACGAAGATCGAACATTATGGGCCGTTCATGCCAAATTCGAGCTGCGTGTCACGGCCCATAATGCACTGTGTCATCGCTTTGCTGGCTGATGCTTGGCCAAGCATGCACTATGACCCGCATGCTTTGGCCAATTATGGCTCTGTTTGCTTACGCCGCTCGAATTTGGCGCCGTAAGCAAACAGAGCCATAATTGGCCAAAGGCAGAGTGCCTTTGGCCAATTATGGCTCAGGGGGTTAAGTACACGCCCCACACTATATAAGGCTGCCTGCACGTCGGCCCTGTGTAGTGTGTTGCTGGCGTTATAGAGAGATAGCTAGAGAGAGAGCGAGTGGGTCATTTCATTTACTTTGTGCAGGCAGTTTATTCAGTTAGCTAGATCTCACTGCAGACCGTTCCTGCTGTACTATTTCTAATCTACTTCAGGCAGGCAGTTGATCCAGTTTAGTTAGATCTCACTGCAGACCGTTCATGCTGTACTGTTTCTAATCTACTTCAGGCAGGCAGTTGATTCAGTTAGCTGCAGTGTATTTCATATATATATATATATATATACAGTCAGACTGCTATATATATATATCCACTGTATCCAGTTTAGCTAGATCTCACTGCAGACCGTTCCTGCTGTACTGTTTCTAATATACTTCAGGCAGTCAGTTGATTCAGTTAGCTGCAGTGTATTTCATATATATATATATATATATATATATATATATATATATATATATATATATATATATTCACAGGCTTGTATATATATATATAGTCTAGCCAAGCCTATACCTGACAGTAGGCCATTCCTGGAGTGCGCATTCAAAGAGACTTTCAGGCAGGTGACTCAGTGAGGTGCAGTTCCTAAAATATATATCTACTGCATTGTAGTCCAGCCAAGCCTATACCTGACTGTAGGCCATTCCTGGAGTACGTGGTCAAAGACACTTTCAGGCAGGTGACTCAGTGAGGTGCAGTTCATAATATATATATATATACAGGCTTGTATATATATATATATAGTCTAGCCAAGCCTATACCTGACATCAGGTCATTCCTGGAGTTCTTATTCAAAGACACTTTCAGACAGGTGACTCAGTGAGCTGCAGTTCATTTAATATATATATATATATATATATATATATATATATATATATATATATATATATATATATATACATACACAGGCTTGCATATATAGTTTAGCCAAGTCTATACCTGACAGTAGGGCATTCCTGGAGTGCGTATTCAAAGACACTTTTAGGCAGGTGACTCAGTGAGGTGCAGTTCATAAAATATATCCACTGCATTGTAGTCCAGCCAAGCCTATAGCTGACAGTAGGCAATTCCTGGAGTACTTGTTCAAAGACACTTTCAGGCAGGTGACTCTGTGAGCTGCAGTTCATTTAATATATATATATATATATATATATATAGGCTTGTATATATATAGTCTAGCCAAGCCTATACCTGACAGTAGGCCATTCCTGGAGTGCGTATTCAAAGACACTTTCAGACAGATGAATCAGTGAGGTGCAGTTCATAAAATATATATCCACTGCATTGTAGTCCAGCCAAGCCTATACCTGACTGTAGGCCATTCCTGGAGTACGTGTTCAAAGACACTTTCAGGCAGGTGACTCAGTGAGCTGCAGTTCATAAAATATATATCCACTGCATTGTAGTCCAGCCAAGCCTATACCTGACAGTAGGCCATTCCTGGAGTACTTGTTCAAAGACACTTTCAGGCAGGTGACTCTGTGAGCTGCAGTTCATTTAATATATATATACTGGCTTGTATATATATAGTCTAGCCAAGCCTATACCTGACAGTAGGCCATTCCTGGAGTGCGTATTTAAAGACACTTTCAGACAGGTGATTCAGTGAGGTGCAGTTCATAAAATATATATCCACGGCATTGTAGTCCAGCCAAGCCTATACCTGACTGTAGGCCATTCCTGGAGTACGTGTTCAAAGACACTTTCAGGCAGGTGACTCAGTGAGGTGCAGTTCATAAAATATATATCCACTGCATTGTAGTCCAG
Organism: Lithobates sylvaticus; assembly: GCA_028564925.1. Lineage (NCBI taxonomy): Eukaryota > Metazoa > Chordata > Amphibia > Anura > Ranidae > Lithobates > Lithobates sylvaticus. Next base: position 620,533,835 of record CM053026.1, on the reverse strand, counting down.
CCAAGCCTATACCTGACAGTAGGCCATTCCTGGAGTACGTGTTCAAAGACACTTTCAGACAGGTGACTCAATGAGCCGCAGTTCATTTAATATATATCAATAGATATACAGGCTTGTATATATATATATATATATATATATATATATAGTCTAGCCAAGCCTATACCTGACTTTAGGCCATTTCTGGTATACAGTTTGTAGTAAACTTCAGGCGTTGTTTTGCTAATCTAATTGTACAGTATGTCTGGAAGGCCACCAAGGAGAGGCAGATGCTCACAGGCCACTAAAAGAGGGCAAGCAGGCTCTGTGTCTACAGCCAACAGTGCTGGTCATGGACACAATGCATCCTCAGCATGTGGCCGTGGGGCACGCTTGTCCTTTTTTTCGGCAGCTAGCCGTGTTGAGCCACAACATGTAGAAGAGTTGGTAGAGTGGATGACCAAGACGTCCTCATCCTCCTCCTCCTCTGTCACCCAGGCTCAGGGTACTTTGTCAGCCAATGCATCAGTCACTCCTTCCCTAGCCCCACCATCATGCCCTGGGTAGTCCCCCGAACTGTTCAACCACAGCGTAGGGTACATGCTGCAGGATAATGGTACCCAGGTTGGGGATGAAGGCAGTAACGTGAGCCCAGATAGAGGGGGTGCCCAAGAAGGACAAGAAACTGGCAGTCATGTTCCCCCAGCTACAGCATACTGCAAGGTTTGCTCCAGTGGCGAGGAGGGAGGGGATGATGAGGTAACTGAGTCTACTTGGGTGCCAGATAGAAGAGAGGAGGAGGAGGCACATCTCTAATGGTGCAGGATGCCCTCCAGGGGCCAGCTTAAGGGCAGGCAACCGACTGCATCACACCACAGAGCTCCGCATGTGCAAGGCGCTGCTGACTCCGCGTTTTTTTACAAAAGATCTTTGGTGTGGGCCTTTTTGAGACATGTGCAGAAGATCACACCATTGCTGTTTGCAACATATGTCTGAAGCTTATCAAGCGTGGCCAAAACTGCAGCCGCTTGGGCACCACATGCTTGATCAGACATATGTCGAGCTCCCATGCAGTCCGTTGGCAACAGTACTTAAAAGACCCACACCAAAGAACAAGGCGAACCTCTCCTTGCTCCTCATCAGCTGGGATCTCCAACCCCACTATAACTTCAGTCCTCTCAGAGACCTGCACTGAGAGGAATGAAGGTGTAGAATTAGGTGTCCCAAGCACTTCCGGGCAATCTGCTAGCGGTACACCAACATCCAATTGTAGCAGGCAAATTTCCCTACCCCAGTTGCTAAACCGACGAAAGAAATTCGGTCCCAGCCATCCACATGCTCAGTGGCTGAATGCTAGTTTGGCTAAATTGCTAGCAATCCAACTTCTGCCTTTTCAGCTGGTAGACTCTACCCCCTTTCGAGAATTTGTGGAATGTGTGGTACCTCAGTGGCAGATTCCCAAAGCCAATTTTTTTCTCAGAAGGCCATTCTGGCTTTTTACCAACACGTGGAAGACAATGTCTTGACCTTGTTGGACAGGGCGGTCAGCGGTAAGGTGCATATTATCGCTGACTCCTGGTCCAGCAGGCATGGACAGGGACGTTTCCTTTCTTTCACGGCGCACTGGGTAACCCTGCTGGCAGCAGGGAAGGATGCAGGACATGGTGCAGTATTGTTGGGTTCTGCCACACCTCTCTCCTCCACCCCCTCCTCTTCTTCTTCCTCTATGGCCTCTTCCTGTGCAGATTTGTCCTTGGAACCAGCGGTGCTCCGTAGGCGTTCTAGGGGCTACACAAGCACTCAGGCAAAAAGATGCCATGCAGTGCTTGAGTTGGTATGCTTAGGGGACAGGAGCCATACTGGGGCAGAGATTCTGGCAGCTCTGCAGGGGCAGGCTCAGAGGTGGTTGACGCCATGTCAGCTTCAGCTAGGAATGGTGTTTTGTGACAATGACACCAACCTCCTCTCTGCCCTCCGACAGGGACACTTCACCCATGTTCTCTGTTTGGCTCACGTCCTTAATTTGGTGGTGCAGTGGTTCTTGTGCAGGTACTCGGGCTTACAGGATCACCTGAGGCAGGCCAGGAAAGTCTGTGGGCATTTCCGCCGGTCATATAATGCCAGTGCTCAGCTGGCTGACCTCCAAAAGGAATGCAACCTGCCCAAGAACCGCCTCATCTGTGACATGCCCACTGGGTGGAACTCAACGTTGGCAATGCTGCACCGGCTGCACATGCAGCAGAGGGCCGTCAATGAGTACCTGTGCCAGTATGGCACCACGACATGGTCAGGGGAGCTTGGCTTTTTTTGCCACGCCAGTGGCTCATGATCAAGGATACATGCACTGTCCTGTCACCATTTGAGGAGGCCACAAGGATGGTGAGCAGTGACAGTGCATGCATCAGTGATACTCTCCCTCTTGTCTACCTGTTGGAGCACACGCTGCGTGGAGTAATGTACAGGGCACTTGAGGCAGAACAGATGGAGGAAGAGAAGGACTTCCTTACCTCTCAAGGCCCCCTTTATCCAGACAGTATTCCTGCAGGCCCGCCTATCACACAGGAAGAGGAGGAGGATTGTGTCAGCATGGAGGTGGAGCCTGGCACTCAGCATCAGCAGCAGTCTTCAAGGGATTTCAGGCCCCAGAAACCCATGTACTTGTACGTGGCTGGCAGGAGGTGGCTGCGAGTCAGGTCGTCCTTAGTGACCCAGAGGACTCCAGACCGAATGCCTCAGCAAACCTATGCTGCATGGCCTCCCTGATCCTGCAAAGCCTGCGAAAGGACCCTTGGATTGGTGGTATCAAGGAGAGGGATTAGTACTGGCTGGCAACTCTTCTTGATCAACGTTACAAGGGTAAGGTGGCGGAACTTATCTAGCCGTCGCAGAGGGAGCAGAGGATGAAACATCTTTGGGAGGCCTTCCAGAAAGGTTTGTGCAATGCGTTTCCAGAGCCTGGGAGGTTACAATTTCCTGGTCCTACTGGACAACGTGTTGCTGAGGCTTCAGTCAGTCACAGAAGGAGCGGTGGAGAAGGTGGCCGTCTGACCGATGCGTTCAGACAATTTTTAGTCCAAATTTTAGTCCACAGCCCCAAGGTCTGATTGGTTCCAGCAACCATCGCCTTGGAGACCTTTCCAACCAAGTATCCACTGGGTCTTGAGGATGGATCACTGGCCAGAGCTTGCACAGTATGCAATTGAGCAACTGGCCTGTCCTGCATCCAGCGTTCTTTCGGAACGCACATTCAGTTCCGCTAGAGGCTTTGTAACCGATCACAGAGTGCGCCTGTTCATCACCAGCTACCAAGCACCTGATGCTGATGTAACCGAATATTATATAATACGTTTTATGAATGTGAGATCCCTTGAAGACTGCCTATGCTGATGCTGAGTGACTATCCTGTTATGCTGAGTGACTATCCTATTCCTGCTCAATGTTTATGTTGGTAGCTTCTAAGAACATTTTTTGTTCTGGGCACCACCACCAGTGGCTAAGGCCCAATTTTTCTGTAATTAATTGTGTAATTAAAATTTTTGCTGTAATATTTTGCAGCAGGGCTCGTTCCTGTGCTTAACAAGAGTATCTGTGAGGGGTTGCAGTGTTGCGTCACCAACACCACTGCCTAAGACACAATTTTTCTGCCCCTGTTTAACAGGGGTGTGTAATTACAATTTTTAATCTACTATTTTACAGCAGGGCCCGTTCCTGCGCCCACCAAGAGTAACTGTGAGGGCTTACAGTGTTGTGGCACCACCACCACCAAAGGCCCAATTTTTCTGCCCCTGTTGAACAGGGGCATGTAATTACAATTTTTGATCTAATATTTCACAGCAGCGCCTGTTCCTGCGCTTAACAAAAGTATCTGTGAGGCTTTACAGTGTTGTGCCACCACCTCCACTGCCTAAGACACAATTTTTCTGCCCCTGTTTAACAGGGGTGTGTAATTACAATTTTTAATCTACTATTTTACAGCAGGGCCCGTTCCTGCGCCCACCAAGAGTAACTGTGAGGGCTTACAGTGTTGTGGCACCACCACCACCAAAGGCCCAATTTTTCTGCCCCTGTTAAACAGGGGCATGTAATTACAATTCTTGATATAATATTTCACAGCAGGGCCCGTTCCAGCACCCAGCAAGAGTACCTGTGAGGGCTTACAGTGTTCTGGTACCACCAACACCTAAGGCCCAATTTTCCACAGAGTGTATAGGGCAGGCCGTATAGTATATACAGGCGGTCTCCTATTCTCAAAAATCCGACTTACAAACGACTCCTACTTTCAAACGGAGGGAGACAACAGGAAGTGAGAGGAAATCTACCCCTAGGAAGGGAAATTGTCTCCTGTAATGCCGCGTACACACGATTTGACTTTTCGATGGACTAGGTCTGGCGGACCAGAATCCGGCGGACAATTTGATCGTGTGTGGTCTCCAGCGGACTTTTCTTTCCCAAAAGTCTGACGCACCTAGAAATAAAACATGTTTCAAATCTGTTCGTCTGTGTGCTAGTCTGACAGACGAAAACCGACGCTAGGGCAGCTATTGGCTACTGGCTATGAATTTCCTTATTCTAGTCCGGTCGTACGTCATCACGTTCAAATCCGTTGGACTTTTGGAGAGATCGTGTGTGGGCAAGTCCGTTCATTTGAAAGTCCGGCGGACATCCGCTGCAAAGTCCGTCGGATAGTCCGCCGGACCAAGTCCGTTGAAAAGTCCGCTCGTGTGTATGCGGCATAAGAGTTAATATGGGAAAAAGGTGTCTCCTCCACTGATTTATCACCAATCCCTGTTTCCCTTAAAAACCCCAAATTTTCAAAATCCAATTGTCATTGGGACAGAAAGTGAGGTGAAATCTTCTGAACAGGGGCACAGATAGCAAAACAGCGACATGTAGAAATTTTTAATTTGGCTGTGGGATTCCCCTTAATATCCATACAAGACCCAAAGGGCCTGGTAATGGGCTGGAGGGGGGGGTTACCCATGCCGTTTGTCTCACTGATTTTCATCAATATTGCCGGGACCCAACATTACATTAAAGCCTCAAGCAGTTTTAAATGACTTTCATTCCTTTAGAAATGTAATTTTGTGCAGGGACTGTTCTAAGCACGGGAAACACGCGCCACTTTACAGGCATACTACTGACACCCTCAGGTACGATATTTAAAGGAATATTTCACTTTTATTTTTTCACTTTAAGCATCATTAAAATCACTGCTCCTGAAAAAACTTCCATTTTTAAAACTTTCTTTTCCATTGATACATGTCCCCTGCTGCATGACCCAGGTCCCCAAACCCCTTTTAGGACAATGACTTGCATATTAGCCTTTAAAATTCACACTTTTGATTTCTCACGTTCGAGTCCCATAGACTTTAACAGTGTTCGCGTGTGTACTTTCGGTCCGTTCGCATGTTCTGGATGCGAACCGAACCGGGGGGGGGGGGGGGTGTTCGGCACATCCCTACCCACCAGACACATTCATGCTGTGATGCCTCCCTGGCTGCATGTTTCATATAAAGTCCCAAACCCCTCTCCTTTGTATCTCAGCAATTAGGGATGGAGGCACATGCACTGTGCCTCATATAAAGTCCCAAACCCTCTTTTCTCCTTATTGGCTTATCAGGGATGGAAGCATGCGCCTATACCCCTAGTACATTTTAAAATCTTTGGTACTATCCAGTGTTAGCACTAGTACAGGTGTTTATACTTGTTTTACATTTTTTGACTTTTCAACTTTTCCATGTCCAGGGGGAACACTTTTTATGGAAATAACTTCCATAAGCCTTTAAAATGAGAACTTTTGATTTTTCATGTTCGTGTCCCATAGACTTTAACGGTGTTCGCGGTGGGAACCAAACCAGGGGTGTTCGGCTCATCCCTACAGGGGAGTGATGACCTTCCTTCTCCCAGTTTGTGTGATGTTATACAGGAGAATGACGACCCTCCTTCTCCCAGTCTGTGTGATATTATACTGGAGAATGACGACCCTCCTTCTCACAGTCTGTGAGATATTATACAGGGGAGTGATGACCCTCCTTCACCCAGTTTGTGTGATGTTATACAGGTGTAGGTGTAGCAAAGTCCCGGGCCCTTTTAGGCCTAATGGTGACCTCCAGAGTCAGGGACAGCTGACATCCTTCTTTGTAGAGTGGGTTACAAGGCATGGTGAGTGTAATGCAAGATGAAAAGTGTGGGCGTCAGATACTTTTTGAATGCAAAGAGATTTATTCTCTCTTAAACAGAACTGTGGGGGAGAGGGTTAGGGCCAGAACACCCATAGGTAGATGCAATGTTAATTGGCAGACTCTGAGACTTCTATAGGCAGACAGCCATACAGTTGAAGGCCTCCAGCCGGACACCACTTCTGTATAGGTAGGATGCTGTCTCCTATGGCAACAATCTTGTAGAAGTTACGAACTGTAATTGTATCCAACTATTTGCAACACGAACAATTTTTAGCTTACCCCACAATCACTCACTGTGGGTCTGCACTCAATGAGCTCCCAGTCTCTCTCACTAGACTTACGATCCAATTGCCACTGGATCCCCTGAGCTCTTCCACTGTTAGCACCCAGTATCTTCCTCAAGCGTCAACTCTGCTTCCCTGCTGGGTCCCTGGCTTGGCACTCATAGATACTCTTCAAGCCTTACCCCTGCTGACACGCTAGATCCCTGGCTTGGCACTCACTGATGCTCCGTGAGTGTCACCTCTGCTGTCCCGGTGGGTCCCTGACTTGGCACTTGCTGAAGTTTTCCCACTTCTTCACTGTCCCTGGCTGGTGAGAGGTCTGCTCTGGTACTGGCCTCAGCTTACTCACAGTGGTCTCCGATAACAAGGTGGATGGTTCCTTAGGGGCGACAGCTTCCCCTCTACCTTCGACTACAACTGGTTCCCCAGCCGGCAGAACCGTTACTTCTGGTTGGACTACAAGCCTGCAGTCCCAACCCTATGCTGCTCTACTGCTTCTGGATAGGCCCTCAGACAGCCTAGCAGCCACATGTCCCGGGATAGGCCTCAGGCTTATGGCCTAGCAGCGCGGGGCAGCATGACACACGTCCACCCAGACAGGGGTCCGGGTGGCACAGAACCCTGATCACCTGACTCCACCCAAATAAATAGGCTCTCCCAGCAGGCCAAGGGATCCAAGAAAATCCCTGCCCATTGGCTGGGACACCCCATTCATTCCTAATATGCCCTTGTCTTATCCAATGTCACCAGCTACAGTGCCTAAACATCAGGGTGCTACACAGGGGAGTTATGACCCTCCTTGTCCCAGTCTGTGATATGTTATACAGGGGAGTGATGACCCTCATTCTTCCAGTTGGTGTGATGTAATACAGGGGAGTGATGGCCCTCCTTCTCCCAGTTTGTATGATGTAATACAGGGGAGTGATGACCTTCCTTCTCCCAGTTTGTGTGATGTTATACAGGGGAGGGATGACTCTCCTTGTCCCAGTATGTGTGATGTTATAGATTGGAGTGATAACCCCCTCTCTCCCAATCTGTGTGATGTTATACAAGGGAGTGATGACCCTCCTTGTCTCAGTATGTGTGATGTTATACAGGGGAGTGATGACCCCCCTCTCTCCCAGTTTGTGTGATATTATACAGGGGAGTCATGACCCCGACCCCAATGTGACATCTGTGGTGATTTATAGCCCTGAACGCACTGTGTTTTTAGGGCCATGCACCTGCATGGATGTCACATTGGGAGCATTACCTGTGTCTGTGCAGCATCTGTGTCCCAATTAACAGCAATGGGATTGCCTGCACAGGGATGCATGCAACACTTGTGCTTCCCTTTGCAGGTAAATACATCCCTCACATAGAGCGTGGCTTTATATGCCCTGAGTGAATGAGGCCATAAAAGAGAGTGATGATTCTCCTTATCCCAGTCCGTGTGCTTTTATAATAATAGATTTGGGTGCAAATGTTCGTTTCATGTAGAACCCAAAATGTAATGAATACATTAGCAGATTTAGTAATTCTTGGAGTTCAGCATTAGTGTGTCGATTTAAACTTGTTGAATCTGTCTAATATCTTTAACTTTGGTTAATAGACAATGTCTTGCAGCTATCAACTTTAGTGAGAAATAGCCTGATAAAATACTCATTTGTTACAGACACAATAGCTGTTTTTCTTATTTAAGAAGTGTGTGATCAGTGATGATATTTATGAGGTGTCAAAGTATGTGACTAAGAACCTTTCATCAGGAAAGCACTGCTTCAATTATAATGTTGTTTTTGTGTATTTCTCTGGAAGAAGTGGGAATAATTAACGAGGATTGTTACAAAACAAAGAAAATAATAGACATTCATCATACTGGTAAACATAAAAATTATTACTCAAACCAAAATGAGAATATTCCTTTGGCAGTATTTCAGGTAATGTGGATATGCAGTAAAGCACCAGTGCTGAGACGTCAAAGATAGAAAGATCCAGCTTCATTTATGAAAGTGTCTGGGTTTGTTGTTCATAGCAACCAAACATACCTTTTTAATTTCCTGACTTCACTGGAAGAAGAGGGATGATCGTTATTAGGGGCAACACAAAAAAAATCTTATTGCTGACAGAATGATAAATAAGGTTTAATATTTTGAAAAACTCTGGACTGCATTTCTTCACATCACACATCTACATTTTACAAACCTTGCCTGCAACTGATTGACAGGAAATTTGTTTTTAGAATTCACAGGATAACTGTTTGTGAAAACTGGGGCAGATAAAAAAGTAGAAATATCACATAAAAGAAGTACAAATGCAATCTTTAATATTCAGAATATGGCATTTTATGGATCACTGGACTACAATTCCCAATGTGAGCCGGGTACAAGGTGAGAGAGATTGTTCTATTTTCTGAGGCTGATTACTGAGAAATGTCCTCCTTGCTGCGCTGTGTTCATCACTGCTCCTGTGTGTACATTAACCTGCCACAACCCTGCGGCCCTATGTTTAGGACCAGGGTTGCTCCAGGCAGATCTAGAAGTGAGCTGACATCTGATCAGTGAGAACCTGTTGCTGTATTAGAGGACACTACTGCCATTAACCTGTTGCTGCTAGCAGAGACTAAGCACATAGGGGCTGGCCATCTACCTAGCAGTGTTATTTACTGCATGCAGACTTTACTGGGATTGTACTCAAGTGCACCACCAAAAATACTGGGACCTAACTCTAGCCGGCTGAAGAACAAGAGCTAAAGACTTTTCACTCAGATAAATGCTTCACAAGAACTTTGCCTACTGTCTTTAGGGTGTTTTAAGTTCCATCACTACCATTCATATAGAGTGAATAAAAAAGGAGCTGCGCCAATAGCAAATAAAAATACAATTACATAAAAATAACTATTATAAATGTTGAGGCTGAGTGTATCCCAACACATAGGATGACCCAATGGTGAGAACCTTAGCCACACTTAGTCACCCTCAACAGTGACAAGAGGTCCCAGTCTCTGTCCACACAGTAACCAGTCCCCACAATGAAAAATAGATGACTCAAAAAGTCCAAATAGCAATCATGGGATTCTTCAGGTTGAAGCAGTAATACAGGCAAGGTGATCCTGGCATCCGAATGTAAGTAGAAGGAAAAAACACCTCAGTGACTTGTATCGTATATAGTGATGAACACAGTGCCCGACACCCTCATACATTAACTGCTTACCAGAAAGCAGAGGTAAATGAGCTCTGCTATAACATAAAAAACATGCATCTGCGATTTCCTAATCCCACGAGTCTCCAATCCTCGTTTTGATACTCTGTGTGGTTAAGTATTGGGGGTCCACTTGATCACATGCGGTCCATATGGGGAATGGAGGAAAAAAGGCAGCCCATAGCGTAAATCTGGTAACACCGGTTTATTAAAACAAATAAAAAGCACTTACATTGATCCCAATGGTAAGGCACATAAAGCATAAAAACGTTGCCGGCCGGCAAGATACAGGAGCCCGTCCTCCTCTAGGTCATGTGGTGGCGTCACTGCGTCCCCTCCCAGACTAGTTTCGACAGATATGTCTTTCTCGATGGGGAACTAGAATTCATATAGAGTGCACTCTAAAGTCATTATACTGTAGCCCACTGTTTACAAAGGAGTAATTACAGTATTGATTATCAGTGCTGTTACTGTATTCTAATGACATTACTTATATCTGATCTTGGGGATTACCAGGTTTACTTTAATTTAGTTGCATAGAACTCCATTCTACACTACTATAGCCTAGTGAACATGGGGTTGATTTACTAAGGCTCTGTTCACACTGGTGCGATACCAAACATCACATGCATTGCTGTGCAAATCATGTGTGATGTTTGTGCGATGTGAATTTAGTCATGAATTCGCATGGCATTTGGACAAAACCCGCGCAGGGCCCTTTTTTTTGTCTGCACTAGAATCAGATTGCATGTGTGTTCACACCCATGCGATCCGATTCCTCCTATCCGAATTTACAGTTTGCACTACAATCTACGAACTGATCTGGGGGTGTCATTACGTTTGTTTTGACACCTAGAGTGGTTTGCAGAGGGCAGTGTGTACTGCCTGCAAGAGAGGTGCGATGCGGGAACCCACATTGGATTTGCAGGGTTTCCCGCAGCGCACCAGTGAGAACAGAGCCTAAGCCTGGGCTCACACAGAATGCGGGTTTGAAATCGTGCAAATTCACAAAATCGGCATCGCACCGATTCAGACAGTGCCGTTGCCGGCAATAGGCTCCAATTTGGCATGCAATTTGACATATCAAATTGCATGTCAAATCACATGTCAAGTCTGATGTTTGCTATTTGATACTTAACCTTAGTTGTGAATGAATGAATGAATGTCTTGTATAGCGCTACCTATGTGAACTGAATCGTCTCAGGGCGCTTTTGCCACTGGTGTCCATCTGTGGTATAGTGCGGTCCTTGCCCTGTGGGGTCCTGACACGCTTACAAACACATACACATACCCATATTTGGCCAATTTTTATTGACAGGATCTAATTAACCTACCAGCATGTCTTTGGAGTGTGGAAGGAAACCGGAGTACCTGGAGGAAACCCACGCAGGCACAGGGAGAACATGCAGTTGTGTGCAGGGTATATTATTATTATTATTATACAGGATTTATATAGCATATATACAGTATATTTGTGCTCCTGGTAGCAGTGCAGTATCCATTTACTCAACTGGATGTGCCAGTGGGGCTGAGGTTGTTCTCAGAGTTGAGGCAGAAGAACAGAGAATCCAATCTACCAAGTGGCTCCTGCAGTGGTAGTGCTACATAAGCATCAGCAATACATATGTAGGGACCCTAGTCTAAGCTATTCTGTAGGTTTTCCTATTAGTTCAGGTTATTGTTTTGTTCTGCCTGCTGTTGGGGAGTGTTCCTGGCAATTGTGTAAGAAGAACCAATAACCTGAGGTATGCTTATTTATATCTCCTTGGCCAACCACTGGGAGGATTGTTGCCAGTGGTGCATGCTGGTGGAAGATGTAAATATTCAGGAGAACCTTTTGGCAACTTTGCCTGGGAGTATATGTGTTCAGCATTGTTTAGAAGTGCCTCAAATATAAACTGTAACAAAACGTAATAAAATCACAAGTAGAGCAATTAACATGCAATAGGAGACTAGAAAGCTCATCAGTATAGACGTACTCATGGAAGGTCACCACTGCATGGTGAAGGGAGCTGGAGGGAATGCGATGCACAGCCACTTGTGTGGACAACTCATGTAGGATAGGAAGCTGTAAGGCTCATCAGTTCCCCCCATGCCTGCTGCATGGAGAGGACAATATGCTTCAAGAAAGAAGGCCTGAGTTCAGGGCCAGTAAGCTTGCACTGCTTTGCTGGAGGGTCTACCCAGGAGAAGGGAAACTGGAACTTTGGAGCACCAAAGAGTAACATTGCATGAATCATGTCCTATAGAGGCTGCTTAGACATGGTCAAATTTCTAGTGGCTCATCCAGGGGGTTTGTTTGCACACTCTTCTCCTGTATCTACTGCCCACTGTTATACTCTCCACATTCCTCTCCCTCACCTGCACATACTTCCCACTTTTATATCATCCATACTCCTCCCCTATGCCTCTTACACACAAAAACATTTCTTTAAAATGATATTGAATATCCTCAATGTTACCAGCTCTAGAATGGGCACACTTTTGTTCCATCTTCACCCGGTCTTCCTTCCGGGTTCTGTGCCTTCGGTCACTTGCCTTGGCCGGGCTGTGTTGCTGTCACTTCCACGCATGCTCATTTGCATCCTCGCTCTCTCTCTCATCCTCCCTCCCTTACCCCTCATCCCTCTCTCATCCCCTTTCTCTCTCTCATCTTCCCTCTCTCTATTTAATTTAATTTGTTATAACTTGTATTGTTTGCATTTTTAATTATTTTATTATTTTTTTTAATAAAAAGGCCCACCATAATCCTCAGCACCAGGCCCGTGATGTACTTAATCCGGCCCTGCTCACAGTTCACCACTCTTCTTCTTCACAAAGAAGAAACCAGCACCAGCAGGAGACAAGGATTTGCAGATGAAACCTCGAGAAAGTGCGTCTGCAACATACTCCTCCATGGCCTTATCCTCCAAGACCAAAAAAGGGTAAACCCAGCCACGAGGGGGTATGACACCAGGTTGAAGGTCAATTGAACAATCATACGGCCGGTGTGGAGGCAAACTACCGGCTTGACCTTTGTTAAAGTCATTGCTAAAATGTCCGGCAGGTAGGAGAGTGAAGAGGTGCACAGGACCATGGCTACCTTTTGGAAGCAGGTCTCACTGCATTGTGGTGACCAGGAGAGAACCTCAGCACAGAGCCAATCAAAATAGGGGTTGTGCCTCTGTAACCAAGGATAACCAATAACCAGCGGAAACTTAGGTGAGGAAATAACTTGAAATTGGATTATCTCATGGTGAAGAGCCCCTACGGCCATGGACAATGGAACCGTCTCATGAGTCACATGGGCAGACTGTAGATTTCTCCCGTCAAGAGCCTCAATGGCAAGTGGAGTGTCATGTAGCTGCATCGCAGCTGAATCAAGTGCTTTGATACAAAGGCAGCATCAAATGAACAGGCCTGCAGCCCCAGAGTCGATTAGAGCCTGTATCTCGACGGACGACTCAGCCCTAGAAAGAGTGACCTAAACCAGGGGCTTATCCTTCTGGATAACTGGGGATAAAACAACGCCACCTAAGGTCTGTCCATGACAGGACCTTAAGGTTCAGGCGTTCCCTGGACGGGTAGGACAAGACTTCAAAAAGTGACCTGCCTGGCCCAATAAAGGCACAATCTCTCCCTCCTCCTAAAGGTTCTCTCATCTGCAGAGAGACGCATGAAACCCAAGTGCATGGGTTCACCTTCACTGCCCGACTCGGTACCAGGAGGCATGAGAGGTGAGGGAGGCACGGGTGGGACTGCAAAGCTCAGAGACAAACGTACAGGAGGCTTCCGCAAGCACTCCTTAAAAGAGAGTCTTTCTTGGAGTCTGGAGTCAATGAGGATGGCAAACGTGATCAACTTCTCCAGCTCAGTGGGTCTATCTCGGGCTGCTATCTCATCCTTAATGGTATCCGAGAGACCATGAGAAAAAGCAGCCACGAGGGCCTCATTATTCCATGAAACCTCTGCTGCAAGAGTACGGAATTCAATGGCGTAGTCGGCAACAGTTCTTGTACTCTGTTCGATGGACATGAGGCACTTGGCAGCAGAAGCGGAGCGTGCGGGAACGTCAAATACCCTTTTAAACAAAGCCACAAACTCAGGGTAACTCAAGACAACAGGTTTTTGCATCTCCCATAGAGGATTTGCCCAGGCCAAGGCTCTCTCAGAAAGCAAAGATATCACGAAACCTACTTTGCTTTTGTCCGTGGGAAACGCCTGGGGTAGCATCTCAAAGTATATCTCAACCTGGTTGAGAAACCTTCTGCATTGGACTGGATCACCCCCAAATCGCTGGGAAAGTGGAGCGGAACTAGACATACCTCTCGTAGAGGTAATACTCGAGGCGGCTGCCTGCACAGAGACTGGAGCAGCAGCAGGGTCGGCCTGCAACATAGGTTGCATCGGGCGGCCACAGTGGGAGATTCCAGGTGAGCCGCGTGACTCAGGAGCGTTTGTAACGACATGGTGAACTGATCCATGCAGTGATCCAGTTGATCCAATCTGGAAAAAATATTACCAACAAAGGGATTGACTGCATCATCTGAATTCATGGCCTTCGCCTACTGTCAGAAACCATAAAATCAGACTGAGACAGAAGTACAGTTAAATCACACTTGTTTAATAATAAAGGTAAAAAGAACAAACGTATTGAAAACATAGCCAAGGTTCAGTAACCGGAATGGATAGTCAGCCAAGCCAGAAGTCAGGGACCAAAGTAGTGGAACAGCAAGCAGGATCTGGAGCCAAAAGAGATGTCAGCAAAGCCAGTCTTTAAATAGGAACGTTTTCTTGTGATGTTGACCAAGGCTAAGGCAGAGCTCCTCTGGACTGGTCGGCTTAAGCAGGCAGGACTGACCAGCGGGATATCGACAACAGCTGAGTAACTGTGGAGAGAGATGGGAGCTGACAATTAGCCGACAGCTGAGCAGCCAGCTCAGAAAAGGAAGGGCTGAGCCCAGCCCTGACAGTCTGTCTTGAGAAAGATGGGCCGAGTTCCATGGAAAGTTGACAATAAAATACTGTTTTGATTTATCTCCATTGTAAGACCCGTGAGTGAGCAGTGGTGGCTACCCTTGGCACAATATATATATATATATATATATATATATATATATATATATTGTAAATGCATACAGTGGTGTGAAAAAGTGTTTGCCCCCTTCCTCATTTCCTGTTCCTTTGCATGTTTGTCACACTTAAGTGTTTCGGAACATCAAACCAATTTAAACAATAGTCAAGGACAACACAAGTAAACACAAAATGCAATTTGTAAATGAAGGTGTTTATTATTAAAGGTGAAAAAAAATCCAAACCATCATGGCCCTGTGTGAAAAAGTGATTGCCCCCTAAACCTAATAACTGGTTGGGCCACCCTTAGCAGCAACAACTGCAACCAAGCGTTTGCAATAACGTGCAATGAGGCTTTTACAGCGTCCTGGAGGAATTTTGGCCCACTCATCTTTGCAGAATTGTCCTAATTCAGTTACATTAGAGGGTTTTCGAGCATGAACGGCCTTTTTAAGGTCATACCACAACATCTCAATAGGATTCAGGTCAGGACTTTGGCTAGGCCACTCCAAAGTCTTCATTTTGTTTTTCTTCAGCCATTCGGTGGTGGACTTGCTGGTGTGTTTAGGATCATTGTCCTGCTGCAGAACCCAAGTTCGTTTCAGCTTGAGTACACGAACAGATGGTCGGACATTCTCCTTCGGGATCTCTTGGTAGACAGCAGAATTCATAGTTCCTTTTATCACGGCAAGTCTTCCAGGTCCTGAAGCAGCAAAACAGCCCCAGACCATCACACTACCACCACCATATTTTACTGTTGGTATAATGTTCTTTTTCTGAAATGCAGTGTTCCTTCTACGCCAGATATACTTGGACACACACCTTCCAAAGAGTTCCACTTTTGTCTCATCGGTCCACAGAATGTTGTCCCAAAAGTCTTGGGGATCATCAAGATGTGTTGTGGAGAAATTGAGACGAGCTTTGATGTTCTTTTTGCTCAGCAGTGGTTTTCTCCTTGGAACTCTGCCATGCAGGCCATTTTTGCCCAGTCTTTTCCTGATGGTGGAGGCATGAACGCTGACCTTAACTGAGGCAAGTGAGGCCTGCAGTTCCTTGGACGTTGTTGTGGGGTCTTTTGTGACCTCTTGGATGAGTCGTCGCTGCGCTCTTGGGGTAATTTTGGGCGGCCGGCCACTCCTGGGAAGGTTCACCACTGTTCCATGTCTTTGCCATTTGTGGATAATGGCTCTCACTGTGGTTCGCTGGATTCCCAAAGCTTTGGAAATGGCTTTATAACCCTTTCCAGACTGATAGATCTCAATTACTTTCTTTCTCAATTGTTCCTGAATTTCTTTGGGTCTCGGCATGATGTGTAGCTTTTAAGGATCTTCTGGTGGACCTTACTGTGTCAAGCAGCTCCTATTTAAGTGATGCCTTGATTGTGAACAGGCGTGGCAATAATCAGGCCTGGGTGTGGCTAGAGAAATTGAACTCAGGTGTGGACAACCACAGTTATAGTATGTTTTAACAAGGGGGGCAATCACTTTTTCACACAGGGCCATGATGGTTTGGATTTTTTTTCACCTTTAATAATAAACACCTTCATTTACAAATTGCATTTTGTGTTTACTTGTGTTGTCCTTGACTATTGTTTAAATTGGTTTGATGTTCCGAAACACTTAAGTGTGACAAACATGCAAAGGAACAGGAAATGAGGAAGGGGCAAACACTTTTTCACACCACTGTAGAACTGTAGATTAGTTTCCAAACATAAATAACATAGTTTGATTAGGTATGCAATAATTAAGTTGGTTTATAATTGTTTAAAGAGTTGTTAAACTTTCTTAGACACTGTGCATGAATAACAGCATGCTTAATAGCAAACTTTAAGGCAGCTATAGAAAAGTAATTTAGCAGAACAAAACTGAGCCTATGTACACATACAGAGCATGCTAGTAACCACAAGATGACAATTACGAAACAATACACCGCATGATCCATTAACCATAATCCTATAAAAGGTTTATTAATAGAGTTAAAAATAACAACATGCCTTTTATTGATTGTTTGAAGGTAGTTCTACAATCTCATGAGATTTGACAGTACGCTTGTTGTAAGATTAAAAAATTGACCTTCATTTCGTTTCTATTTCTAGATTTGTTTTTGAGCAGCGGGTGGTATAGGCATTCTTTTTTCTGCCAGCAGGCTATGGGACATATGGGAAAGAGAGGGCCGGACCGAATGGACAGCAGGGAATGTAGGGGAGGGCCGGGCATGACGGTGTGCATAGTCACACACCCAGAGTGAGAGTTGGGAGTGGCCTAGCAGGCTAGACCAATCAGAGCAGGGGGAGCGGCAATACAAGAAGGGGGCGTGGCTTATCGAAGTCACGCAATTTAGTAGGAAACACGAGAGGAGGCAGTTTTCTCACTGCTCCTCTCTTTCTATGACAAGAAAATGGCGGATGCATGTGACCTAATAGACCGGCTGCGGGCGGCGGCGGAGGAGAACGGACCGGACTGGCTAAGGGACCAGGCGGCGGCAGGGCTGGCCGAGCGCACGGAGCGGGGCTTACAGGGACAGTCTGTGGAGGCACAACAGCGGCCGGTGGACGGCGGTAAGGATCTCTAGGCCGCCTGATAGATACTCCCCTACCCCAAGTGCAGGCTCATCCAGGATTGCTAGGAGCCCTAGGGGGGAACAGTTAGCTCCACCAGCTAAACGGGCTCCCGGTGGGCCCAGGCGAAGCACATGCCGTGGGCGCCATGCGGGGGGCGGGGCCACGGGCCTGCAAGGCCCAACTATATCCCTGAGTATAGCAGCCCCTGCAGTTATGAACGAGCGCGGGGGGGGGGGATCGGGGGGAGCGGAAGTCACAGTGGGCCAGAGCTAGCAGGGACAGTAGGATGGATGGCTCTGCAGGCCCTTCTACAGCATTCCTTAGGTTAGTTAGCGGAGTATCCCTGGGTACAACAGCCCCTGCAGCTCTGAACGAGCAGGGGGGTAACCGGGTGGAACGAGAGCCACAGCGGGATGGAGCGAGCGGGGACAGCAGGATGGATGGCTCAGCAGGCCCTTCCACAGCGTTTCCCCCCCCCCAGCAGCTC
This sequence comes from Lithobates sylvaticus, assembly GCA_028564925.1. NCBI lineage: Eukaryota > Metazoa > Chordata > Amphibia > Anura > Ranidae > Lithobates > Lithobates sylvaticus. Next base: position 620,516,114 of record CM053026.1, on the reverse strand, counting down.
TGCACGAGCAGAGGGGAGGGAAGTCGGCTTACAAATCAGGCACGGCCAAGAGGGGGGTTGCTACTCCCCGGAGGAGTACGCCCGCAGTACCCCCAGCAGCTCTGCACGAGCCGAGGGGAGAGGACAGAAGGATCACCATGTCGGCGGCGACAGTAAGACGAGCAGCCAGGGGGGCAAACACCGAAAAGGGTGGGCTGACGCCACCAGGCGGTGCTGGACGGGGATCGCATGGCAGGAGCGGTGCCGGGGACGGCCCAGCTGCACGGGACTTGGGGGGCCAGGGGAGCGGGGTGGTCGGGAGGGGGGCATCATGGGTGGCAGCGCGCGGACAGAGGCGATCGTATTCTAGAAGTCCCTCCCCGGAAGGGCGGCCAGTTGGGTCGCAGCAGGGAGATGTGAGCAGATAGGAGGGTGACGTGTCGGAGGATGATGAGGAGCCCACGGTCCCGGCAGTAATGGCGGATGTCAGGTCAGCAGTGGCGGAGGCGGTGCCCAGACGGCCCGGTAAGTCATATAAAAATGGTTCTTTTACTGCTGCATTGAAAGCTTATTGGGGATGGTGCCTGTGGGGGGGGAGGGGGTAGCTCCTCCGGCTCCGCGGGTGGCAGTCAGTGACCAACCGCGGGTGAGGAGTGAAACCGCATCAGGATCTGGGGGACAGGTCCAAGAATTGCAGACGGCCTGCGGGCATTAGTGGGTAGGTTTGAGCAAGGGTCTGGTAACGTAGGAGGTACTTCGGTCACAACAGCTGCGTTGGATGCATCGGTTCCGGTGGGTGGTGAGGTAGAGATGGTAAGTACGTCAGAGAAGGGCTCGTCGGAACAGGTGGTGAGATCAGACATCGTGAGGATGGCGGATGCGGCAAAATGTGAAGTATAGGTATGCTTTATGCATAACATTGTGTACACGACTAAACATAATAATAATAATAATACTAATAAAGGCTTACTTCAACCTATAATATATGAACAAACGGTTTGTTTGTTGTTTTCCAACCAAGAGCAATATCACTGTATTATATTATTATTATTATTATATATCACTAAATAGCACATACATCTTCAACAATTCTACACATTACTTAACTTGATTAACATTCAGACCAAGAAACATAGATCATGTGTACGTAGCCTTTCTTCAAAATTATGTTTATCTTTGAAAATCTAGGAGTGTCCAGAGAGAAAACAGGGAAAGAACCCAACACCCAGAGATCAACAAACATCAGCTACAGACCTGATATTCCTCTTCGCCTTTATCCAGACCCTTTGCCGCCATCTGTCTTTCTCAAGAATCTCACACACCACCACCGGAACAGGAAGGACTTTCTGCCGAAGGGATACCTGACACCGGCATTCCAGGTGTAATATCGGACTACTAAGCTGACTTGAAAAAGAGTGTCCAAATCAAATCCCTTGCGATTCTGCAATGCTCCATACACCCACTCAGCATAGGACATGCTAGGAAGAAGTGGTCCATGGTTTCCACTTCACCATGACACTCTGCTCTTGGACAACCACAATTGTCCAAAGAGCGGCACTTCATGTCCCCCCTGACATAGAGTCTACCGTGGAAAGGGAGCCAGGCCTGGTCCCTAAATTTCAAGGGAATCCGCTCAGAATTTATTAAGCCTAAACTCTCCCTCATAATATGACCTGGGCAATCCCTTAAGGCCAGTGGTGCATGAAAGACAGTACCCATGATCTTCTCACCCAGGAGTCTCCTAAGGAGGGACCTGATATCCTCCGCTGTCACATGCCACCGTCTAAGAATTTTCAGGCACGGGGCAACATAAGCTGGGAGCTTACCCTGCTTGATCCTTAGGCTTTTCACTGGCCCACCACTCTCTCAACAGCCCAGAAAAGGTCTAAACCAGATCTGGAAAATACCTACCCATCCAGGCGTTTCTTAGCCTGAGCTCCCTCCCCCCTTATTGCAGACCTTGACCTCTTTAACCACTTTCAGACCGGACCATTTTGCTGGCTTAAGACCAGACCACTTTTTGCAATTCGGCACTGCGTCGCTTTAACTGACAATTGCGCGATCGTGCGACATGGCTCCCAAACAAAATTGGCGTCCCTTTTTTCCCACAAATAGAGCTTTCTCTTGGTGGTATTTGATCACCTCTGCGGTTTTTATTTTTTGCGCTATAAACAAAAAAAGAGTGACAAATTTGAAAAAAACACATTATTTTTTACTTTTTGCTATAATAAATATCCCCCAAAAATATATAAAAATACTTTTTTCCCTCAGTTTAGGCCAAAACATATTCTTCTACATATTTTTGGTAAAAAAAGAAAAACGCAATAAGCGATTATTGATTGGTTTGCGCAAAAGTTATAGCGTTTACAAAATAGGGGATAGTTTTATAGCATTTTTATTAATATTTAGTTTTTTACTAGTAATGGCGGCAATCAGCGATTTTTATTGTGACTGCGACATTATTAGCGGACACATCGGACATTTTTGACACATTTTTGGGACCATTGTCATTTATACAGCAATCAGTGCTATTTAATGCACTGATTCCTGTGTAAATGACACTGGCAGTGCAGGGGTTAACCAGGGGGTAGCAGTGTAGGGGTTAAGTGTGTCCTAGGGGCGTGTTACTAACTGTGGGGGGCGTGGCTTTGTGTTAGTGTACACTGATCTCTTCTCCAATCACAGAGAGATCAGTGTCACTTGTTGCTAGGCAGAACGAGGAGATGCTGTTTACTTCCACATCTCCCCATTCAGCCTCCCCGTGAGACGATCGCGGGTATCCCCGAGGTGATCGAGTCCGCGGGACCCACGACCCGGACTGACGGGGGTCCCGACCAGCGCGCACACCACTGGCGGCGCGCACGCGATGGCATGGCGGCATTCTTAAAGGGACGTACCTGTACGCCCTTATGCCTGTCCGTGCCATTCTGCCAATGTACATCATCGTGCACCGGTCGGGAAATGGTTAAGGAACACTCTACCTCATCCTCCTCCATCTGAGACACGAATTTAGAAGACACCTCCTCCCCCTCAGATAAGGACCCAAACTTGTTTCCCAGAAATAGATCATCTACCTCTAAAGATGAAACCGAGGAGGCAGAGGTCAGGACTACATTATTCCTTCTTCTCCCCACCATGGTCCACTCTCCCTCCTCCCCTGAAAGACCTCATCTACATCATTGGCAGTGGCAACTTCCCCCTTATTGACCTTAGAACCTCCACCAGAGGTCTTACGTTGCCTCAGGGAAGGCCCCGATGAAGCTGCCACCTCAGATCTGCAAGAATCTGCCCCTTTGGCAGTCTTAGCCAATCTGGATGACTTAGTTACATTTGGAACACTAGGCACCTAAAACACTGGGGAAGAATAAACAACAGAAGTAGACACCGACACAGTAGGGAGCACAGACTGGGGAACAGTCACAAGAGGGGTCACACCTTCAGATTGGGAAACTGACACCTGGGGGGGGGGGGCTCAGGACTATCTGAAACAGTTCCACCAACCCTTTGCTGCCCCCACCTTCCTCCTCCTCCATCCTCAGCACTTCTTCCACCACCTCTGGCTGATCATGGAGGGCTTCAGGGCAAAGGCTATAGGGGTGACCTAACTTGTTACAGAGATTACAACGAATACTATTGCAGTACTTTGCAACATGCCCTGAACCCTGACAGAGAGAACATTTCTGCACAGAACATGAGCTTGAAAAATGCCCCTTTTCACCACAGCGATGACATAGCTTTGGTTGCCCTGCATAAAAAGTAATAATCCTGTCACTGACCTATAAAGGCAGACGAAGGGATGTGCTTAACCAGGGCCGATCCTAGGGTCACAGACACCTGGGTGCAGAAATATTTCTGGCGCCCCCACATGGGCGTGGTCATCTTACTAACGCCCCCCCTTTACAAATGTTTCTATGGCTACGACTCAAACACAGAGATGCTCCCCTAAAAAGCCTTCATTACCCTAGGATCCTCCCATGATCTTTTAACAATAAAGAAAATGAGTACACTAATGGGACCCGGAGGGGTGTCTCTCTAATGCAGAGAGGGCTTCTGTTAGAGAGTCTGTTAGAAAGAGCCCCCAGACATACTGCAGACATAGTACAGGAGATGGTCAGAGACTGCAGACACAGTACAGGAGATGGTGAAAGACTGCAGACATACTAGTACAGGAGAGGGTCAGAGACTGCAGACATACTAGTACAGGAGAGGGTCAGAGACTGCAGACATACTACTACAGGAGAGGGTCAGAGACTGCAGACATACTACTACAGGAGAGGGTCAGAGACTGCAGACATACTACTACAGGAGAGGGTCAGAGACTGCAGACAAACTACTACAGGAGAGGGTCGGAGACTGCAGACATACTACTACAGGAGAGGGTCAGAGACTGCAGACATACTACTACAGGAGAGGTATAAAGGAAAGTGACTTTGCGCATAGTATAAATATAACATCAAGTGTTCATAGTGAATATATCATAAATATTGGGATGGATAAAAGTGAAAAAACAGAATAACCCAAAAAAATGTCCAAATATATAAATATCAAAGTCCGTGCCAGGAATGCCGGTGTTCATATATTGGGTAGGGCTCAGGTGCCTGTTTTCTAGTGTCTATTGGTATTACACAGGACCGAGTGGAACGCTGCCAAAACAATCCTAAGTTAGGCTCACAGGACTCTCACCTCCAGATTTCTTTGATACCGCAAGTAACCACTTTCTTTTGCTGCTGGTTAACCTCCTCCACACGATGGGCTACGTCCCTCGAATGCCCCGGTATATTGGTCCAGTCCACTATATAACCTCATCAAACAGGGAAACAAAGGGGGTGGAGGGCAAAGAGAACTCCCATAGTGTAGTATTTTAAATAAGGTATGGTGTTTATTAAAGATAAAAATTGCGCCCTTACATAAAAATAACATAAACAAGCAAGGAATCAAATGAAGCGCTGTTACATGCCACTCTCACTGTACTTCCGGTTGCGCAATGACGTCCAAACCACTCCCTACGCGTTACGTTACACGTGACTTCACACGTGACTTGAAAGCCCTGAAGAAGTCACGTGTGACGTAACGCTAAGGGAGTGGTTTGGACGTCATTGCGCAACCGGAAGTACAGTGAGAGTGGCGTGTAACAGCGCTTCATTTGATTCCTTGCTTGTTTATGTTATTTTTATGTAAGGGCGCAATTTTTATCTTTAATAAACACCATACCTTTTTTAAAATACTACACTATGGGAGTTCTCTTTGCCCTCCACCCCCTTTGTTTCCCTGTTTGATGAGGTTATATAGCGGACTGGACCAATATACCGGGGCATTCGAGGGACGTAGCCCATCGTGTGGAGGAGGTTAACCAGCAGCAAAAGAAAGTGGTTACTTGCGGTATCAAAGAAATCTGGAGGTGAGAGTCCTGTGAGCCTAACTTAGGATTGTTTTGGCAGCGTTCCACTCGGTCCTGTGTAATACCAATAGACACTAGAAAACAGGCACCTGAGCCCTACCCAATATATGAACACCGGCATTCCTGGCACGGACTTTGATATTTATATATTTGGACATTTTTTTGGGTTATTCTGTTTTTTCACTTTTATCCATCCCAATATTTATGATATATTCACTATGAACACTTGATGTTATATTTATACTATGCGCAAAGTCACTTTCCTTTATACTTTTACTTAATTGTGGTTGTGCACATTTTAGATTTTGCGGCAGGTAGCAATTTTATAACTCAACACTATTTATTTATTTTTTATTTATTTGTATATCACCTTGGTTTGCTTTATGCTTATTTATTCACTATAATTAGCACTTGCACTTTAGCACTTGTAGTGATAATTTATACACGACTTTATAGCGGCGCGAAGGACACATTACATTTACTACAGGAGAGGGTCGGAGACTGCAGACATACTACTACAGGAGAGGGTCGGAGACTGCAGACATACTACTACAGGAGAGGGTCGGAGACTGCAGACATACTACTACAGGAGAGGGTCAGAGACTGCAGACATACTACTACAGGAGAGGGTCAGAGACTGCAGACATAGTACAGGAGATGGTCAGAGACTGCAGCCACATCAGTTCCTCTGATCACGAGTCCGCTCACTCTGGGTTGTATTAAAAGTCCCCATCAGAGTCCCTTCTTACACCAGGGTTCCCATCAGATTCCCCGCACAGCAGGTGTTCCCCATCAGAGTCCCCCCCAGCAGTTTTTCCACAGCAGGTGTTCCCATCAGAGCCCCCCCATCAGAGTCCCCCACAGCAGGTGTCCCCTATCAGAGCCCCCCCACAGCAGGTGTCCCCCATCAGAGCCCCCCCACAGCAGTTTTTCCACAGCAGGTGTCCCCCCACAGTAGGTGTTCCCTATCAGAGCCCCCCACAGCAGGTGTCCCCCCTACAGCAGGTGCCCCCCATCAGAGCCCCTCACAGCAGGTGTCCCCCATCAGAGCCCCCCCCCACAGCAGGTGTCCCCCATCAGAGCCCCCCCAAAGCAGGTGTCCCCCATCAGAGCCCCCCACAGCAGGTGTCCCCCCAAAGTGGGTGTCCCCTACAGAGCCCACTCACAGCAGGAGTCCCCCATCAGAGCCCCCCCACAGCAGGTTTCCCCCCCACAGCAGGTGTCCCCTATCAGAGCCCCCCCCCCCACAGCAGGTGTCCCCCATTAGAGCCCCCCCACAGCAGTTTTTCCACAGCAGGTGTCCCCCCACAGTAGGTGTTCCCTATCAGAGCCCCCCACAGCAGGTGTCCCCCCTACAGCAGGTGTCCCCCATCAGAGCCCCCCCACAGCAGGTGTCCCCCATCAGAGCCCTTCCACAGCAGGTGTTCCCCATCAGAGCCCCCCCCCCCACAGCAGGTGTCCCCCATCAGAGCCCCCCCCCCCACAGCAGGTGTCCCCCATCAGAGCCCCCCACAGCAGGTGCCCCCCCAAAGTAGGTGTCCCCATCAGAGCCCCCCCACAGCAGGAGTCCCCCATCAGAGCCCCCCACAGCAGGTGTCCCCCATCAGAGCCCCCCCACAGCAGGTGTCCCCCATCAGAGCCCCCCCACAGTAGTTTTTCCACAGCAGGTGTCCCCCATCAGAGCCCCCCCACAGCAGGTGTCCCCCCACAGCAGGTGTCCCCCATCAGAGCCCCCCCACAGCAGGTGTCCTCCATCAGAGCCCTGCCACAGCAGGTGTCCCCCATCAGAGCCCCCCCACAGCAGGTGTCCCCCCACAGCAGGTGTCCCCATCAGAGCCCCCCCCCCCCCACAGCAGGTGTCCCCCCACAGCAGGTGTCCCCATCAGAGCCCCCTCCCACAGCAGGTGTCCCCATAGATCAGTACCTATCCAATAGATCCCTGTAGCTCGGGCATGCTGGAAGCAGAAGCACGTTGCAGGGGGCGGGGCATACGTGGTATCTTTGGTTGCTAGGAGGGCGGCACTCGGAGAGCATTTCTGGGAGTGCACTGGATGATTGGCAGCAGCTCCGGCCAACCCAGAAGCCTCTCATCACACTGCCTATGGGAGAAGAGCCGACACATGCAGAGGGGGCGGGACAGACAGGAGACTGCTCCACGTACGCCGGACAGAAAGATTAGTGGAGTCTAGTACCTGAACGTGTCCGATACTAGACTCCACTGCGGTACCCAGCACTGATTCCGGAGACAGCGGGAGCGGTATGCGCCCTTGTCAGTTTCCGGAGGAGAGAGCAAACGGGATATGGAACCGCAGCACCCGCTATATGCGATCCACCCCTGGACACAGACAAGGAGGAGGGGGGAGCACTCTGGAACTTCGGCGCCCCCACCTAAACGACCCCTGATCCCTCCTTTGTGCTTAAAAGTATTCAGATCAGCAAAAACTGCGATTCTGAATACTGTAATTTTTAATTTTAAACTGTGTTTTTACGTAGGAGACTAAATCAAAGCCATTTCTGGCTTTGTTACAGTCTCAGCCTAGCCAGCAGAAACGCCAGATCGTGGATCGGGTCTCCCAGTGGGACGGGAGGTGGCGGAAGGTGGGGGGCGTCCCCTCCTGCTTCTTTAGGATAGCAGCCGAGCGTCTTTTGGTTGTTATCACTAAAAAGCAGGCATTACCCCGGTTTAACCCCTTGAAGCCACGAACGCAAATTTGCGTACGTTCGGTGCTAAGAGGTTAATAAAAGACCACATAGACGAGTTCTTGCTGGAAAAAAATATTTTAAGTAAAGAACAGCATGGATTCATGAAAGACAAAAGTTGTCAAACAGACCTGATTTCTTTTTATAAGGAGGTAAGTAAAACTTTGGACAGAGCTGTGGACGTGGTATACTTGGGACAGAGGGGTGGCTGTGGACGTGGTATACTTAGACAGAGGGGTGGCTGTGGACATGGTATACTTGGGATAGAGGGGTGGCTGTGGAATACTTGGGACAGAGGTGTGGCTGTGGACATGGTATACTTGGGACAGAGGGATTGCTGTGGACGTGGTATACTTGGGACAGAGGGGTGGCTGTGGACGTGGTATACTTAGACAGAGGGGTGGCTGTGGACATGGTATACTTAGACTGATGGGTGGCTGTGGACATGGTATACTTGGGACAGAGGGGTGGCTGTGGACATGGTATACTTGAGACAGAGGGGTGGCTGTGGACGCGGTATACTTGGGACAGAGGAGTGGCCGTGGATGTGGTATACTTAGAGGGGTGGCTGTGGACATTGTATACTTGGGCCAGAGGGGTGGCTGTGGACATGGTATACTTGGGACAGAGGGGTGGCTTTGGACGTGGTATACTTGGACAGAGGGGTGGATGTTGATGTGATTTACTTGGACAGGGGGGTGGCTGTGGACGTGGTATACTTTGCCAAAGCATTTGACACAGTTCCTCACACATGGCTAATATGCAAGGTAAAGTCTACAGGCCTGGAAAGATCAGTTTGTAAATGGATAGAAAACTGTATTAAAGACCCATATAGGGTCTGAGATTTCAGATTTTTGCAGGTGACACTAATCTATGCCATGGAATAACCTCCTTACAGGATGTCTCGAACTTACAAGCAGACCTCAATGCACTGTTTAACCACTTAAGGACCGGAAGGATTTGCCCCCTTAATAATCAGGCCAGTGTCGTTTTAACTGACAACTCCACGGTCGTGCAACGTTGTACCCAAACAAAATTGATATCCTTTTTTTCCCCACAAATAGAGCTATAAACAAAAAGAGAGTAACAATTTTGAAAACAAAACAATTTTTGTTTCATTATTTGCTATAATAAATATCCCCAAAAAAAAATGTCTTCCTTAGTTTAGGCCAATATATATTCTGCTACATATTTTTGGTAAAAAATCCCAATAAGCGTATATTGATTGGTTTGCGCAAAAGTTATAGCGTCTACAAACTATGAGATAGATTTATGTCATTTTTAGTATTATTATTTTTTTTTACTAGTAATGGCGGTGATCTGCGATTTTTAGCAGAACTGTGACATTGCGGCAGACAGATCGGCCACTTTTGACACTTTTTTGGGACCACTGACATTTATACAGCGTTCAGAGCTAAAAATAGCCACGAGTACTGTATAAATTTAACTGGCAGGAAAGGGGTTAACACTAGGGGGCGATCAAGGGGTTAAGTGTGTTCCCTGGAAGGTGTTGCTAACCGGACCCACTGGTAGGCTCCCCACTTACGAATCAGATCAGTTCCAGATGCGTTTCTGCGTGCGTATTTTTAATGCACTTTTGACGTGTTCCGGGGCATTTTTGATGCGTTTCCGGACGCATTCCAGATGCTTTTTTTCTTCTATTTACTTGTATTTTTTTCACTGTACTAGGGTCTGGTGCATTGCTATGGTGCACTGATATGCCGTATGTTAAAGCACAACATAATATGGACATTGCAGTAGTCAAAGTGCAGGGGTCAGAAGTATGCAATCCACAACACAGTTGTGTCTGTGCAGAAACAACAAGCACAAGAGAGGGAAGAAGCTATAGACACAGCCACACATAAAGATGGAAGGTGAGAGGCTATAGAGACCGTCACACAGGAGACAGTGAGAGGCTGTGGAAATACAACCAGACACCAGAGAAGAGGAGGTAAGAATTTGCAGCCACATCAGAGAAAGGCGTGAGGGAGAGGCTTCAGATACAACCACAAGCAAGGTGTGCAGACACAGACAGGCAACAGGTGAAGCAACAATAGACACCCAGTCACATGCTACTTGGCCAGTCAGAGCTCTTAACACAAACAAGGAGGTGAGAAATACTTTAAGATGCATGGTCTGTACTTTATTTACTGTATAAAAGATTGAATAATTGTATTGTTGCCATATAGTTGGTACATTCCTAGTCTTAATTTAGAGTGTGACTAGGATGTGGGCATATTAAGGTGATCTATATTTTTCTTTTCCATTTCCCCCTCCTTTAAACAAGTAGAATCATGGATTGTCCTACAGTATCTCACAAAAATGAGTACACCCCTCACATTTTTGTAATTATTTTATTATATTTTTTCATGTGACAACACTGAAGAAATTACGTTTTGCTAAGGCTGAAGTGTTATCTATTTTACATCACTTCAACATAAAGGGATAGGCTTGCTTTATGTAGGGTGATGAGGATAGGACTGGTTTATGTAGAGTGAGGAGGATAGGACTGGTTTAGGCTTGTTATAGCACTTTATATCTATAGTAACACGTGCTTTAAAAATATCACTGGTCAAATGGAAAAAAGCATATCTTTTAAACTTTTTTTTACTTGTTTCTACCTTCAAAACAGTATCACCAAAAGAAAGCATTTGTTCTCCAAAAATATATGCCTGACTTCTGTACCCAGGGCTGGAATCACATTGGGGCTATTGGAGCTGTAGCACCAGGCCCCCACCATAATATAGGCCCTGGCTGGCCAGATTTACTGTCACCGCTATTTTCTGTCACTTGTAAACACAGAAGTCCGGCTTCTGTGCTACAAGTGACAGCGCGCTGCTCCCTCAGAACCTCTGTGCACAACACTCAGAGCAGACACAGACACAGCTGCTGGGGCATGGATGTGTTATGGGCAGCAGAGGGCTTGCTGGCTGAGAAACAGCCTGGTGCTTAAATGCCGACATCTCCTACTGGACGATCTCACTGCCGGCTGCTGCTGCTGTCCAGTGAAGGAGAGGCAGAGCCAAATGGACTGTGTGGGAGGCTGAGACTGACTGCTTCTGAGGTGAGGGGGGGGGGGGTGAGGTGAGATGACAGGAGGGGGGTCCATTTGTGCAAAGGTGAGGGCAATGGGAAAGCAGGGCTCAAAGCTGAAGCAGCAGAATGCAGAGCTTAGCTGTTGAGGGAGGGTTAGGAAGTGGCTGCAGACTGAAGAGATTATCTGTGATAGAAGGGTGCAGAGTAAGCTATGAATGTGGGGGCAGAAGTGCTCTCTCTTCATAGCAAACCCCTGAACCCTTCACTCTATGCCTAACACCCTCCTGTGTATTATGCTGTCCTGAAGCCAGCGCTCTGTGTATTATGCTGTCCTGAACCCAGCACTCTGTGTATTATGCTGTCCTGAACCCAGCACTTTGTGTATTATGCTGTCCTGAACCCAGCACTTTGTGTATTATGCTGTCCTGAACCCAGCACTTTGTGTATTATGCTGTCCTGAACCCAGCGCTCTGTGTATTATGCTGTCCTGAACCCAGCACTCTGTGTATTATGCTGTCCTGAACCCAGCACTTTGTGTATTATGCTGTCCTGAACCCAGCGCTCTGTGTGTTACACGGTCCTGAACCCAGCGTTCTGTGTATTACGCTGTTCTGAACCCAGCGCTCTGTGTATTATGTTGTCCTGAACCCTGTGTTATGCATTCCTAGTTTTATTGAACAGTGTCCCTTTAAGACCCTCCCACTGTACAATTTTGCCACACCCACCCTATGATGTGGTGTGCTCCCACGCAGAAGGGGGGGGGGGTACCTGCACCTATCCTCGAAGAAAAGCCCTGGACCCAGCCACCCACAAAAAAAAGGCTGTGCATGGAAAGAAATGGGCCCATAGGGAAAGATCTCCCCTGGCCTGACCGGTCCTGCATTTCGCATGTGCCACCTGGGCTGGGTGGCAGGATTAATAACGAGCACCATGGGCAGTCCTAATGGAAACCAGGTATTCATCTTTTGTAGTGTTGTGTTAGGTCTGCACAGCTGTGCCCTTCAACCTCACCTCGGGGTGCCACCATGCACACTGATGTAGGGCTCTTATGGAAGCCTGGGACTTCGAAAGCATTGGGCCTGTGCCGCTGCACCCTTTCACCTCAGGGCACATGCTGACGGACAGCCCCATAATGCTCTTAATCCAGCCCTGTCTGTACCCCAAGTAATAACAAAACTGTTGCTGAGCTTATAGGCCCAAAGCTGTGTGAATATGACTCTGGAGCTTAAAGGGTTAAAGTAAGGCATTAAAAGCTTTATCAACAGTGGAGTTAAAAAAAATCGCCTTGAGATTGAACCATAATATTGGGACAAGAGAATACGTGATTTATGGCCTGAAACCATAAAGACAGGCTAACCTATAGACCTCGGAGAAGGATTGCTGGTGCAGAAAGACACATTACAGAACATGACAAAGACAGAATACGTTGATTATAGGTTATTTCTTGCTTCAGAGGAAGGAAAATGTCCATCTCCTGTCACTTCCGTAAAAAGCAATTGTAATTTGTCTGGAAATCAGCATGTGAATCCATATTGCATTAGAATTGTTTAAATAGATATTTGTATTCCATCCGAAGAAGCTGAATAAACAGGAGCCGTCATCAAGCTTCTCTGATCAGAGATATTTTTTTGCATTTACTTTGTTTAGAATAAATCATGAATCATTTTACAATGGACTTACCTGTTGCAGTATATAGACTCCAGTGAATTTTTCTTGAAACAATAGTAGGCCCAGATATTTTTCCAGGGCACATTACCAACAATTTACATAGTGAAGGGTAAAAATAATGTCAGAATTCATCTTTATTTTGCAGGTTGCATGACCACTTTTCCTCTTCTTAGCTCTTCATTACCCACCCACCACCAGGCGATGTACAGCAGAGTGAAGCTGTAAGTGAAGGCATCTGCAGGTGTTGCTGACTGTGACGTGGGCAGCTATGAGGATTACGCCCCACAGTGAGCAATGAGTAGACAAGTCCTACTTCTTAGAGCACTGGGAGCATTGTGGTGGTAGCACTGCAGAGGTTCTAAGAGCCTGTAGATCATTGCCACCAAGAAGTCTGAGTGACTGGTAGGATCAACTGGTAATTTCTCTAACAAAGAATCTTTAAAGAGGAACATCTCTACATTTGTAAAAAGCAAATACTGTAGCTGCCTACATTTAGGAAACAGGTATTTACCAGTCCATGAAGTCCAGCAGTACTTACCAGTCCATGAAGTCTTCCCAGCAGCTGATTCTTCACCAGGCCTCAGCTCTCAGGTGCAGTCATCTTGGATTAGGGAGCCAGATATAACTTGCTGATGTCTCACAGCTAGCTTCCCACTCTGCATGTGTTAAGCATAGCAATGAAACTTATTCTACAGGTTCCTCAGATGTATGGCATGTCCCAGACAGTGTTGGTCATTTTACTTTAAAAAAGTAATTAGTTAAGTTACAAATTACTTCTCCCAAAAAGTAATTGCGTTAGTAACTCAGTTACTACATTGGAAAAGTAATTAGTTACGCAGCAAAGTAACTGACTTTTTTTTAAAATATTCTATACGTTTAACTAAGGGACGGGTCTAGTATTACTATAACCAAGGGGCGCATTTATTATTATTGTTATATATCATGTAACCAAGGGGCAGATCTATTATTACTCTAACCAAGGGGCAGATCTGTTATAGTGTGTAAGCAAGGGGCGGGTCTATTATTATTATATTGTGTAAGGGGTGGATGGCTACAGAAGAGGGCGAATGTTAAATTAATGGGCAGAGCTAGATATATAACAATAATAATAAATGCGCCCCTTGGTTACAGTAATACTAGACCCGCCCCTTACTTACACGATAGACGCCCCTTGCAGAGTAGCACGAGCATCAGGAGCGTGCGGCATCGCCTCGTACAATTACATGTTAACTGCGCCTGCGCGGTGTAGAGTTCACTCAGAGCTGTTTAGGTTCTGCAATTTTCGGAAGCTCCGTAGTTCTTCGTACTGCGCAAGCCCTGCGCCTGCGCAGTACAGGGGGTCCTTATCCGGCGGGGGAACTTTTTCGGCAGGACACTGGAATTACACTACTGCCATCTAGTGGGGGTAGATGTAATTGGGGTAACTAAGCCAAAGTAATGGGAACTGAGTTACCATGAGGGGAAAAGTAATCAGTTAGATTACTCGTTACCCTCTAAAGTAACTGCGTTAGGTAACTCAGTTTATTTTAACTCAGTTACTTACATCACTGGTCCCAGAAGGTAGCAGGGTTCAGGTCAAGTGCATGTAATTTTCTCAAAGTTGAGAACCGGGGGAGTAGGAAAGAGGGTGGGAGTGCCTGTCAAAAGTCAAAAAAATGTAAAAAGCTAAAAACATGTTAGAGGTTGGGGGAGGAAGAGGATGAGTGCTACTTTCCATTTTGGGTAAAGGTCTGCTTTAATTAAAAAAACAAAAAACAAACATTTATAAAAATGATTAGGAAGGTTTTACAACAACTTTTGAAGAAGTTTTGAATCATCAGCAAGGTACATGTAAATCGATTTCCATATGTTTCATATTTCCTCAGAAATGAAAATGCAGGTAGTTAAACAAAAACTAAAGAGCTAAAGTCTTACAAAAATGTATAAAAGAATGCCTTGTTCCAGCAGAAAATAATGCTGAGCCATTTAAACAACCACCAAAACTGAAAAGTATTTAATTATTACAAAAAAGGAAAAACCACCCACCTTCAAAAATTACCAACAGTCCTATATTAAAATGTATAGGTTCAACAACATACAAACTACTATCCCCTTGACATAAGAGCTACATAGGAGCTGTCTCAAAATCATCAATTACAAATTTATATAACTGTATGTTGGATGTTTGCGAGATAAGAAAACAATTAGAATCCCAAGATGGTAAAAGGCAACCCCCAAGTGTCAATAAAGCAGTGATCTGAAAGTAAAACATACATTTCCAGGTGCAGAAAGTCATTGAACAGACAGAATTTAAAGGCAGTAGAGCAAATTTTTATTTTTCAAGACAAAAATATATTCAATTATTTGACATGCGTAAAAATACCTGCCAGATGGGGGCACATGCGCGGCGCGCTGTGAAATGGACGCCTGATAACAGAGCTCCGTCCCGCTCCGTTCGTCCAGCGTTTCCAGCTGTGGGTGGCCCCAGAGAAGCCAGCTCAGGACCGGAACACCCAGGAAGCCCGCAGGTAACGCTTTAT
This sequence comes from Lithobates sylvaticus, assembly GCA_028564925.1. Classification (NCBI taxonomy): domain Eukaryota; kingdom Metazoa; phylum Chordata; class Amphibia; order Anura; family Ranidae; genus Lithobates; species Lithobates sylvaticus. Next base: position 620,500,814 of record CM053026.1, on the reverse strand, counting down.
GCTGGTGGGGTCGGGGCTTACAGGCTCAAGGACAGCCGTGGAATCTAAGATGTCGGCGGAACGGCCGCTGCACGAGGCAGCTCACACAGGGATCCCTGTCTCATCTCCCTGACAGGACTCCTTGCAAGAGGAGGAATGTGGAGGGGCCATTTTGTCAACCCTATGGGATCTCTCACTCCTGGCCACTGCGTCAGTAAGCTTGACATGCCAAGGTCAGAAAGGTTTAGATTCCACCAAATCTCTAATTTTATTCCCTCTTTATGGACCTCTAAACACAACACACCATCACTGCGTATGAAATGTGGTGTGGTCAAGCCATGGAGCAGAGGGGAGGAATAACAGTGATATACCGATCACTTGCTATGGCAGAAACCAAATCTCTCTTCATGAGGGACTGGGAGAAAGACCTGGGACAACACTAGAGCCTTGCGGAGTGGCATAGAGCTTCGGCTTCAGCCTCCATGTGCATTCTGAACACAGCACTAATCGAAGCTAACTTAAAAGTCCTAATGAGGTGGTATTTAGTCCCACTAAAAACTGCCAAAATCTACCCGAGCGCTTCCCCTCTGTGCTTTCGTAATTGCGGGCACATTGGGTCAATGCTGCACATATGGTGGGATTGTCCCAAGATCAGGGGACTATGGAGACTATGGAATAAATTCTTTCATGCCATCAGGAAAATTACGTTGAGTTTTTTTAACTTTTTTGGCCATATTTCCAAAAGATAGATTTGGCACAAAAACAACACTGCACATCACCAAAATAACACCATACCCACAGTGAAGCATGGTGGTGGCAGCATTTTGCTTTGATGCAGTTTTTCTTCAGCTGGAACAGGGGCCTTAGTCAAGGTAGCGGGAATGATGAACAGTTCCAAATACCAGTCAATATTGGCACAAAACCTTTGGGCTTCTGCTAGAAAGCTAAATATGAAGGGGAACTTCATCTTTCAGCATGTCAACTACTCAAAAGCATACAGTAGCTCACAAAAGTGAGTACACCCTTGCATTTTTGTAAATATTTTATTCATGTGACAACACTGAAGAAATGACACTTTGTTACAATGTAAAGTAGGAGTGTACAGCTTGTATAACAGTGTACATTTGCTGACCCCTCAAAATAACTTAACACACAGCCATGAATGTCTAAACTGCTGGCAACAAAAGGTACACCCCTAAGTGAAAATGTCCAAATTTGGCCCAATTAGCCATTTTCCCTCCCCGGTGTCATGTGACTCGTTAGTGTTACAAGGTCTCAGGTGTGAATAAGGAGCAGGTGTGTTCAATTTGGTGTTATTGCTCTCTCTCTCATATTAGTCACTGGAAGTTCAACTTGGCACCTCATGGCAAAGAACTCTCAGAGGATATGAAAAAAAGAATTGCTCTACATAAAGATTGCCTAGGCTATAAAAAGATTGCCAAAACCCTGAAATTGAGCTGCAGCACGGTGGACAAGACCATACAGTGGTTTATCAGGACAGGTTCCACTCACAACAGGCCTCGCCATGGTGGACCAAAGAAGTTGAGTGCATGCGCTCAGCGTCATATCCAGAGGTTGTCTTTGGGAAATAGTGTGAGTCCTGCCAGCATTGCTGCAGAGGTTTAAGGGTGGGGGGGGGGTCAGCCTATCAGTGCTCAGACCATACGCCGCACACTGCATCAAATTGGTCTGCATGGCTGTCGTTCCAGAAGGAAGCCTCTTCTAAAGATGATGCACAAGAAAGCCTGCAAACAGTTTGCTGAAGACAAGCAGACTAAGGACATGGATTATTTGAACCATGTCCTGTGGTCTGATGAGACCAAGATAAACGTATTTGGTTCAGATGGTGTCAAGTGTGTGTGACGGCAACCAGGTGAGGAGTACAAAGACAAGTGTGTCTTGCCTGCAGTCATGCATGGTGGTGGGAGTGTCATGGTCTGGGGCTGCATGAGTGCTGCCAGCACTGGGGAGCTACAGTTCATTGAGGGAACAATACATGCCAACATGTACTGTGACATACTGAAGCAGAGCATGATCCCCTCCCTTCGGAGACTGGGCCACAGGTCAGTGTTCCATCATTATAACGACCCCAAACACACCTCCAAGACGACCACTGCCTTGCTAAAGAAGCTGAGGCTAAAGGTGATGGACTGGCCAAGCATGTCTCCAGACCTAAACCCTATTGAGCATCTGTGGGCCATCCTCAAACGGAAGGTGGAGGCGCGCAAGGTCTCTAACATCCACCAGCTCCGTGATGTCATCATGGAGGAGTGGAAGAGGACTCCAGTGGCAAACAGGGAAGCTCTGGTGAAGTCCATGCCCAAGAGGGTTAAGGCAGTGCTGGAAAATAATGTGGCCACACAAAATATTGACACATTGCGCCCAATTTGGACATTTTCACTTAGAGGTGTACTCACTTTTGCCAGCAGTTTAGACATTAATGGCTGCGTGTTGAGTTATTTTGAGGGGGCAGCAAATTTACACTGTTATACAAGCTGTACACTCACTACTTTACATTGTAGCAAAGTGTAATTTCTTTAGTGTTGTCACATGAAAAGATATAATAAAATATGTACTCATATTTGTGAGATACTGTACATCCAAATGAACAAAGGAATGGCTTCACCAGAAGAAGATTAAAGTTTTGGAATGGCACAGCCAGAGCCCAGACCTGAATCCCATTGAAAATCTGTGGGATGATCTGAAGAGGGCTGTGCACAGGAGATGTCCTCGCAATCTGACAGATTTGGAGTGTTTTTGCAAAGAAGAGTGGGCAAATATTGCCAAGTCAAGATGTGCTATGCTGATAGACTGCTGTAATAAAATCAAAAGGTGCTTCAAGAAAGTATTAGTGTAAGGGTGTGCACACTTATACAGTGATGTAAGGAACGCGATTAAAGTAAACGGCGTTACGTAACGCCGTTACTTTAAAGGGTAACGAGTAATCTAACTGATTACTCTGCCCCTCGCGGTAACGCCGTTCCCATTACTGGGGCGGCGTTACCGCAATTACTTACCGCGATCCGCGGAGCCGTCTGCGGCCTAGGCCTTAGGAAAGGCAGCGGCTTCGGCCTAGCTCCGGAGCGGCGGCCATCTTGGTGCACCCGTCGGAAGTTTACAATGTGATTGCTCCGTCAAATGACGGAGCGATCACTTGTAAACAAACCGGCGTCAAGATGACGCCGGTTCCTCTCCCCTCTGTGTACAGATCTGTACAGTGGAGGGGAGATGGATGCCAGCACATACCCTGCCAATACTCTGCATTACCAGGTAATACTCTGCCAATACTCTGCCAATACCCTGCAATACCAGGTAATACTCTGCCAATACTCTGCCAATACTCTGCCAATATCCTGCCAATACCCTGCCAATACCCTGCCAATACCCTGCCAATACTCTGCCAATACTCTGCAACACCCTGCCATACTCTGCAATACCCCGTAATACCCATCCATACTCTGCCATACCCAGCCATACTCCGCAATACTCCGTAATACCTAGCCATACTCTGCAATACTCTGCTATACCCAGCCATACTCTGCAATACCCCGTAATACCCAGCCATACTCTGCAATACTCTGTAATACCCAGCCATACTCTGCAATACTCGGTAATACCCAGCCATACTGTGCAATACTCTGCAATACTCGGTAATACCCAGCCATACTCTGCAATACTCGGTAATACCCAGCCATACTCTGCAATACTCGGTAATACCCAGCCATACTCTGCAATACTCGGTAATACCCAGCCATACTCTGCAATACTCTGCAATACTCGGTAATACCCAGCCATACTCTGCAATACTCTGCAATACTCGGTAATACCCAGCCATACTCTGCAATACTCTGCAACACCCTGCCAATACTCTGCAACACCCTGCCAATACTCTGCAACACCCTGCAACAACCTGCCAATACTCTGCAACACCCTGCCAATACTCTGCAACACCCTGCCAATACTCTGCAACACCCTGCCAATACTCTGCCATACTCTGCAATACTCGGTAATACCCAGCCATACTCTGCAATACACGGTAATACCCAGCCATACTCGGCGATACCCAGCCGTACCCAGCCATGCTCAGCCGTACCCAGCCATACTCAGCCAATATTACAGTTGAGGAGATGACGTGGATATTACAGTGGGTGAGATTATGGATATTACAGTGGGGGCTTTATGGTGGTGGAATTTCCACAGGTTTTTGCAAATTCAATTATTATTTGCTGATCTGAAAAATGATGTGTGTAAGTGTTTACTGTTACCGCCCTCCTAAAAAATAAACACTGCTCTGCGCTGCAAGGATGTGTTACTTGCAATGTATGGGGTGGTCCTGGGATGACCAAGCCTGTGGATAGTAGTGAATGTGTAAACTGGTTATTTAAATAAATAAATAAACAATGTGTACAAACTCCAATATAAATAAAGAAGTTATAAGTATGTGTGCATAGTGTGCAATTTGAAGAATTAATATTATTGTCTTTATATAGTGTGGGTATATGACAATAATGGTAGCTGCCGCTTAAGAATATCGAACTGTAAATGTACAAAAATTTCTATGGTGGGCTAAACTTGGTCCCAACAATTTGGAATTTTTGTAGCAGCGCTATTTGAAGAAAGCTTTCTCAAACAAATGTGAAATGCTAATGCGATAAACACGCTAATTAAGGTGACCGTGAGTGAAATAAATAAATAAATACATAAATAACAAAGTGACCATAAATTGATGTCTGAAATAAATAAATGAAATAAATAGATAAATAAATCAGTCCATGTGCGTGAAATCAAATAAATAAATAAATAAATAAAAGTTCAAAAATGGATCACAAATGATGAGTAAAAACGTGAAACCAATTTCTAATTCAGCAATAAGTAGTTCGTGTATAAACGGGGTTTGCCCAGTGAAAAATAGTGACAGTTCAGAGTTGATGTGAGCAACAGTTCTAGATAAATATATATATTTCTTGAGTGATCCGTCCACCACTGCTTTCACCACGTGAGGGAATTGTCCCCTTCTGGGGGTACACTCACCAGAAATCTACTTTAAATAAGCCTGTAGTTTGAATCAATCTGGACCTTCTCCTCCAACATCACCAGATAATTGCCATCCACCAGCGTGGTTAATGGACCAGAGTTTCAGACTTTACATCCAGCATCCCTTGATCATAACTCCACCAGCGCGGTTGTATCATGTGTAAAAATAGATGGAGGGCCACATAGTGTGATATTGCTAAAATACTTTTATTTAATTAATTTAAAACAGTTTCCCTTTAAATGTAAAAGATCCCCCCCAAACGATATCTGCGTACCAAAATTAATGAGATAGTAAGCATTGGGTAAACATAAAGCGGTACTGTGCCTGTGTTCCTTTCTGACAGTAGGAAGTGGATCCTTCAAATTCCGCTCATGAGCGGCGTCCTTTCTTCCTGTTCTCCTGTGGAACGCACCGTGGACCGCAATACGTCGTAACGTCACTTCCTGTTGACCTACGCCCTGACGCGTTTCGTCATTTCCGACTTCTTCTCGAGGGCGTAGGTCATCAGGCAGGAAGTGATGCTTATATATGAAAACAGATGGTCCGGGTGTCCAATGGGAGAGCTGGATTGCTCACCCAATCAACAGCGGCACCGTTAACCTAATACCAAGCACTAGAGGTCTACTGCAGACCTATTAAAGAGGCCATCCGCATTGATCTCATTGCCTGTGCATTAGCCATCCGGACTAGCAACATAGTAAAATACAGTTATAAACTAGCAACAAATTCAACTTTGAAATAGCAAGCACTGTCATATTAGCAGTTTTGGCTACATACATTACTTGCAATGTGTTTTTTTACATATATTCATATATTCAATATATAGAGATCTGAGAGAAGCAAGGATGACCGGGTGATAAATGGCCATTATTAGACACTGTTATGATGTATGGAACGGTAGCTGTTTAATATATAGAAAGGAGGAGTCCCTTCTCTATCTACTTTAGATCAAGCTGAAAGACAATTATTATTAAATATTAATTTGTCGCCCGTGCTTCCTCATAATACATCCTTTATTCGCCAGTCAAGGCCCATTCTCTATTCACCATTCAAGGAACGTGAACATGAGCCGATCCGTGACTCTGATCCAAGCAACGATCCGATCCGTGAGTTTGGGGGGGACAGATGTACAGAGGGGGAAACAGATATATGTGTGTGGGGGGGGGGGAACAGACGTGTAGTGGGGTACAGAGGGGGAAACAGATATAAGTGTGTTGGGGGGACAGATGTGTAGTGGGGTACAAAGGGGAAACAGATATATGTGTGGGGGGAACAGACGTGCAGGGGGGTGCAGAGGGGAAATAGACGTGCAGGGGGGAACGCGCCCCTTGCTTACAGTAATACTAGACCCGCCCCTAAGAATATAAAAAAAAAAATCACAGTTACTTTTCTGAGTAACTAATTACTTTTCCAATGTAGTAACTGAGTTACTAACTCAATTACTTTTTTGGGAGAAGTAATTTGTAATGTAACTAATTACTTTTTTAAAGTAAGATGACCAACACTGCACTTATACAACCATATTATTTTATTTTTTTATTTTTACTTCCCTCCACCTAAAAGATTTCAGTTTGTTGTTCAACTGAGTTGTACAGTTTATAGGTCACATTAAAAGGTGGAAAAAAATTCTGAAATTATTTATTTGTCTCATTTTTTGACATCACAGAAACCTGACATTTTAACAGAGGTGTGTAGACTTTTTATATCCACTGTATATAACACTCTACATAATATACATATAAAATAATATGCCATCAAACAAATATGAGCTGCAATGTCACCAACAGCAGAACACATGCACTTTATGGGGGTCCCATCACAAATTATGTGGGGACCACCCACTGTTGGCCACAATTCTCTTACCAAATACCTTTTTTGAATTAGATTGTAGCAGAGTAGAGAATCCCTTTACTTGTAAGTAAGGAAAAGAAACATTGTCTCAGGAGAACTGAAAAAGCGACATCACTACAACATTTTTCCCTGTCTGAATTGAACTGGACTTTTACTGAATCAGAGTATGTGTCTGGAGACCCAGAAGAGGGTTCCCTGGGTCTGATAAAAGACTAATATCATACAAGTTAATTTGTTTCTGCTACAACCTGTTGTGCTTCCTTCAAAGACCCCAACTTTTGTGCGGGCCAACATTTTTTTTCTCAACAATCCCTGGCCAGTGGGATAAAACTGGAACTTTATAGCAAGTTAGGGCTGTTTTTACAGTACTTGGTGCTGCTAAGTACATGCAGTTCAATTCTGTTAATAACATGTTAGTCAGAACACTACAGGTATTTAGCCATTTCTCTCATAGTAATGTTATTGTCTTATTAAATGTTTGTATACTGTAAATACAATTGCGATTCATTTCTCCTTTTAGGCTATGCTTGGCTAATAAATTATTTGAAATACCTTAAGGTGTGTTGGTAAAAAAAAGAAAACAAAGTAAGAAAAAGGGAGATGATCGCTTCCAGCAGCCAAGCCACCACAATGGACCCCGTCACCGCTGCCAAGGGGTATGAGAGGAAAATGGCAGGTTTGGGCTCTGGGTAGTTTTGGACCTCTCTGGTGTCACCCAGACAAATGAACAGGTCCAGTGAGTGCTATCGACATTGGTACCTGACCAGAAAACATTTGTGGTGTACAAAAAAGTTGACCAAGCAGCCTCTTGCACTCATGCTTTATTAGAATGGAGGAGAGGAACTCCAACCAGCTTTCAAGTGGATAGCATACAACCTAAGTTTAGCTTGCACAGCCAAATGCACAGAACAGACACCCAGAAACTACTGGTTCCATAGAGTCAGTTTCAGGAGTACCAGATACTGCTTCCACCCTATCCTCAGGGTTTCTCCCACCTCATTCTTCATTCTTCACCAATATAGGAAGGCTAGTAGAAACCCTATTTCAGAAATCAGCAGCATACAACATTATGGGTATTGAGGCAAGTTGAGGTTCTATTCTGGAAAAGTCGCAGTGCCTTTAGGATAAGATTTTGAGACCTGGATAGATCAAGCAACCCAGGCTGTGAAAGAGTGGGAAGTCACTGACAAAGTCCAGAGAAAGAGGATAATCCAGAGTCTGAGAACTCCTGCTTCTGACATCCCCCGGAACTTAAAAGAGACAAACCAGGCTGAACGGCTACGGAGTGTCTAGAAGCCTTACAGAAGATTTATGGGAGATTGGAAGACTGTTCCTAATTGGTTTACATGTTCTCACTTACCTATCAAAAATAGGAGTTATCTGCCTGTGTTATACAGCTGGGCAAGATTCTGCACCAGATCATTCTGAAAGGCGGCATGGAGCCAGGCAACTTGAGCAAAGCTTTGTTGACACAGACTCTTAAAGGGGCATTCCTATTAGATCCCACAATGTTGAAACATTGAACCAGAGACCAGAATGAGCCATTAACATACTCCAAACTGATTAAGACAATTCAAGAAGAAGAGGCTTTGTGTAAGGCAAATAAAGCTGCTGTTGGTTTACCAAACATATCTATTGTAGAGGTAAAAACTTTAGGCACAGTGTAGGTCCAATCCAGTAGCCACTTTAAAGACACAGATGACCTAGATGATTGAGCTGATGACTCTGCTGTCCACCAGATTTGCTGCACCTTTGGGGGAAAATGTGTCAAGGCCCACTTAGACAGAGGCAGCATCGAATGCTCCCACAGAAAAGCCATCCAGATAAATGATCTTCTATAAGTGTGGGGGTGTTGGTCAAGCCAACCAGGTGCCCAACTAAGTCAACCCATTCTAGTTCCCAGATTAAAAACAAAGGATGGGTGAGACCCAAACATTTGTGTTTAAAGCTTCATTTAGGCCACCCAATTTACCCTTAGACTCAGGTCTCAGATCACTGCACACTAAACCCAAAGCTATCGGCCTAGATGGCAACAGACCACCATCAGACAAAAAGAGGGGTTCAAGCTCAAGCAGCAGAACAATTCACCTCAACGCCTCCAAGCAAGTTCATTGACGTTGGTGGTCTCTTCTCCTAAAGTGCCTGTTCAGGTGTATGCACAGAATCACTTCTGAACTCTGGGGCTCAAGTCACCTTAAATATATATGACAAACACCTGAGGCACCTGCTCCTGTGGAAGTTAGAAGATCTAAAAATCTGGGATATAGGGACCAAGAAGCTCCCCTTTGATGTCTGCCTCCCAGTCAAGCTCAAATTCAGCCCCCCAATGGTAGAATGGCCATAGACTTCTGACATGATGGCTTTCCTGTGTCCCCACCCTCCAGGGGCTAATTGGAGTTCCATGATTGTGAGGACAAACACCTACTTGGTGTGATGGTTACTCACTCCCTATGTTTTAGAGAGAGAGGCCACCCATGAAAGTGTACATACCATGCTGTGTTCATTGTACCAGTGTTTGGTTTAAGAGCAGAAAGCCCCAGCTGAAGGAATGGGGAAGCTATGGAAGCTGGCCAAGACAGAAAGGGTCTTGCAGCCAGGTGAAGTAATGTGTTTGAGGGCTTCAGTCAAATTGAATTGGGATCAACCCAGTTCTTACATTATTCTTGAGGGTGATCCACAGAGTGATGACTCAGATTTAGAATTGTTCCCAGAAGTAGTTTCGATGAGGGCTCTATGAAGAACCCATGGAAAAGTTCCTGTCAGTGTATGCAACATTTCTGATTCTCCAATAAAGCTTCTGGCTCGAATGATGATAGGACAAATGAACCCAGCTACACCCCTCCCTATGATGCCTGAATAGAAAGAACAGGCCAAAGCACAACTGGTGGAAAGTGTTCTTCTGAAATTAGTTTGACGTGGGATGCTCAAAGAGTGCTTAGCATTACATTCAAGAGCACAAACCATTCCAAGAAAGGTCCTGGCAAATCCCATTAGCAGACCTATATGACTTCAGAGAACAGATTACGGAGTTGATTACTGGAATTTAGAAGTCTCTATGCTTCTGCAATGTCTATCAAGGCCAAACTGGTTCAGTGTGTTGGACCTGAGAAACAGGTAGCATCAGATTCCCGTGCACCCTTATGATCATGAGAAAACTGCTTTTATCTGTTCGTTGAGATTCTTTGATTTTATTTGGATGCCACAAGGTCTAACCGGATCCCCTGCAAAATTTCAGGATTTGATGGAGTGAACTGTTGGCGACATGAACCTTATTGAAGTGTTGGTTTACCTGGATGACATAATTATCTTTGAATGAACTTTAGAAAAGCATTAAAAGTGTTTGGAGAAAGTTTAGTAGTGACTCAATTGTTGATGTGTTATAATTGTCTTTTGAGAAGTTCTATCAGCCATCGGTCACCTACCTTGGGCATGTTGTCTCAACTATGTAGGTGGCCACTGACCCCAAGAAGTCGGAAGCTGTCACCACCTGGCCCAAGCCCTGAAATGTAAATGAGCTGAGATAATTTCTGGGGTTCTATTCCTACTACAGTAGATTCCTGGAAGGGTTTGCAAAAATAGCCCAACCCCTCACCAAGTTTCTGCGGGCTGAAGAAGATGAAGAAGAGCAATAGACCCCAGAAAGAGTTTTTCAAGCAAAAGGACCAAGAAAGTCCACAGGAGAATGGTCTGACTAATATGAACAGGCCTTTCTTCAGTTAGAATTAAGTTTAACCAATGCACCATTTTTGGCCTATGCTGACCCTGCCAAGTCCTACAAGTTAAACGCTGATGCAACCAGAGAAGAACTGGGTGGTGTGTTGCATCAAGAACATGACAGATATCTGAAACCTGTTGCTTACATGAGTTGAAGGCAGTGTAGCGCTACCCCCAGTTAAGAGAGCCGCTGGTTTGTTTTGGGTCCCTGAGTACAGCTCCACCAACCCCCGGCAATTTGGCTCTACCCGCTCTGGCACAGTTAGTAAAGGGGTACGTCCCTATGCACATAAAACTTAGCTTATACTCTAAAGCCCCATACACACGGTCGGACTTTTTCATCAATTTGGTCCGATCGGACAAGGTTGTTGAAAAATCAGACCGTGTGTATGCACCATCGGACAGTGTTCGTCGGTTTGTCCGTCGGACAAAGTCTTATCTCCTGCTGGAAAGATTTGCCGTCAACCCGGTCCGATCACACCAAATCCGATCGTGTGTACGGTTGTCCGACCGGACAAAGTGCTACGCATGCTCAGATCACATTACAAGACCAAAGCTATTGGCTACTAGCCTCTACGTAGTCCCGTCGTAGGCAACAAACGTCACCACGTTCAGAATGATCCGATTTTCCGACAACTTTGTCCGACCGTGTGTACGCAAAACCAACATCGGACAAAGTATGACGGACATGGTCCGACGGACCTGGTCCGCGGATTGTCCGACCGTGTGTATGGGGCTTAAGTGTAATTGGTATGAACTCACAAGCAGACTGCTGAAATAAGAATAACTGGCTTTACTTTTGTCAGTAAGGAAAAGAAATAGCAACATGCGTTTGAACATATGACTTACAATACTTTAGCAGGTCCCTGCAATATGCACTTTAACATGTACACACATATGTAACAACTGGCAGTGGGGAAACGGAGCGCCCAGTGTGGCGACCGTCTGCTATGCACCCCTGAGGTGCAATAAATCTATCTGCGCCTACCTAATGGACCAGGCCTGATCCCTAGCAATAGAGCTCAGTCCTTGTACTAGTACAGTGTTCTTCACCGGCAATGAATCTGTAGAGGTGGTGCACATGTAGCTTTAAATGGTGTCTTTGTAATCCACAAAAAGTAACATTGCTGCTCTGAGGTAAATTGCGCCTAGGCAGTTCAATAGGCATAAAACGTGTGTGTCAATGCAGGATGAGCCTCTCGGCTCTCTCACCAATCCTTGGGTACCGTCCTCAGCTCCGGTCCCTCCAATGGTGGCTCTGGTCTCTTCAATGGCGGCGTCCGGTCTCCTCAGTCACAGCCCTGAACTCCGGTCATCAGCTCCGTCCGACCGACAGTAAGGGGAAGTCTCCGCTCCGCTGCTGTGGACTCTGAGGGGTGAGAGTCTCACTCCATCGGCTGCAAGGCCCAGGCTTCAGGCCTTCAGCTCCGGTCCGCACAGGTGTCTCTGCTGGCTGTCTTCTCCGCGTCACCAGCTCTGTCAGCAGAGGCAGGCCAGTCCTGTCCGGCCTCAGAAGAGGAAGTGTCCCAAGAGGAAGAGGCGGTCTCCGCTCTTCCTTTTTATAACCTCCCCCAGCAGCCTCCCGGGCGGAAACAAGCAGCCTGGGAGCCTGGGGAATTATGGGAAATGTAGTCTCTTCCCCTAAAAGGGGTAGAACCCCGCTACACACTCCCCCCACTTTGAATCTTTGGTCCCCAAAGACAGTGTTCAAACTACAAGCGTCCTTGGTAACAACACGTTCACATAATTTGGACAGGGGAGCCTCCCACCAATTAGCATAAGATGGGGAGCTGTCCTGTCTACAGGTCACTTCAGTGTGGGTGACCTGTTTAACTGTGCCAGAGAGTGAGCTGGGGTTGCCCTCCACTAAATGAACAGTGGAAGGGTCAGGGCTTTCAGCACTTCTCCTTGCTGTAGTAACAGAGTCCTCTGAACTTTCTCCCATCTTGGGGTAAGTTAACTTCTTGGGAGGCTTCACAACTCTGCGAGCTCTCTGTTCTCTTGGAACTTCTTCAGGAACACATTCTGGCAACATCTCTGGTTCTGGAACATCTACTTCTTGTTCTGGGTAGAGACCAGGGATATCTTCCCAGCACTCAGGCACATCACTGAATGGCACAAACTCTGTGGCTTCTGGGTTCAATGTGTTATCTTCAGTAGGTGGAAGATCTATGGCAGAATTCCCTGGAGTTGAGGAAGGCCATAGCCATTCAAGTTCTCCTCTTTCTTCTTCTGGTTGGGGGTCCTGTCCACCCCTAGCTTGGGATGTCTGAGACCTAGTATTAGGCCTGGGGGTATCCAAAATGGAAACAGATTCAGGTACGTCTCTTGCTGGAGGCATTCTGACTGCTTCAGTGAGTGGGAGCAAATGATTCCTATGCCAGGTCTTCAAAGGCCCCACTCTTCCTTCTGGTTTCAATTTGTAGACAGGCAATCCTGGAAGTTTCCTACAGATGATATATGGCTCTGATCTCCATCTATCAGCAATCTTGTGTTTTCCAGGGATCCCTAGATTCCGTAACAGTACACGGTCCCCAGGCTGTAGGTCCTGTACTCTAACTTTCAAATCAAAGTTCCTCTTGTTTCGGGCCCCTCTCTGGCTAGAGGCCGCTTGAGCTTTCTCATAAGCTATCTTCAAACTGTGCCTCAATCTGTCCACATATCCTTTGTGGGAGGCAGCAGAGGCATGGTCTAAGGAAATGCCAAAGGCCAAATCCACTGGCAATCTTGCTTCTCTCCCAAACATAAGTCTGTAAGGGGAGAAACCTGTCACATCACTTGTGGTGCAATTGTAGGCATGCACCAGAGCTGATATGTGTTGACTCCAATGTTGCTTCTTCTCTGTTTCCAAAGTTCCCAACATGTTCAATAGGGTCCTGTTGAACCTTTCAGGCTGGGCATCACCTTGAGGGTGATATGGTGTGGTTCTAGTCTTCTCTACTCCCAGAGAATCTAGTAGCTTCCTGATCAGGCGACTCTCAAAGTCCCTTCCTTGGTCTGAATGGATTCTCTGTGGCAGTCCATAGTGAACAAAGTACTTCTCCAAAAGTACCTTGGCTACTGTAGAGGCCTTCTGGTCCTTGGTTGGGAAAGCCTGAGCATAACGGGTGAAATGGTCGGTTACCACCAGAACATTTCCCAATCCGCTCGAATCGGGTTCAAGGCAGAGAAAATCAATGCATACCAGATCCATTGGGCCTTGACTCTGTAGGTGGCCCATTGGGGCAGCTTGATGGGGTAAAGTCTTTCTCTGAATGCATCTTGCACAGGAATGGCAATACTCCTCCACTTCGGCCCTCATGCAGGGCCAATAAAACCGGTCTCTGACAAGTTGGAAGGTTCTCTCTGCTCCCAAGTGACCATGCTGGTCATGTAAGGCAATCAGCACAGTCTCTCGATGCTTCTCTGGGAGAAACAACTGCCACTTGTCTTCTGGTCCATCAGAGGGGCCCCTTCGGTAGACTACCCCCTGATGCACCTGCAACTTGTCCAACTCTCTCCTCAGTAGGCGAGCTTCTTTAGAAGGGTGAAGGCGAAGTCCCTCTGGACTCTTGTCTTCCAGGGCTTCCAGGACCAATCTCCCCATGGGATCTTCCAATTGGTCACACCTCAGCTCCTTCTTGGACAGCTTCGGTAGGCACTCTTCTGCTAGTTGAGTTACCCCACAGTAACACTTTGGGACTCCCACTGTGGTAACTCCTACCTCTTCAGCTCTGGATCCTCCTCTGGCTTGGAGCTCAGCCCCCTGACAAAGGGCTCGCACTCCATCTGGTGCCACTTGGGTCCAGTCTTCCCAATCACTGTCCATGACATGGGATCTTCGGGACAGGGCGTCTGCATCCCTATTTCCAGCCCCTGGTCTGTACTTGAGACTGAAATTGAATCCAGACAACGCCGCCAACCATCTGTGTCCAGTTGCATCCAGCTTGGCGGTGGTGAATAGATAGGTCAAGGGGTTGTTATCTGTCTTTACAGTAAACTCGGCCCCATACAAATAGTCTCTCAATTTGTCAACTACTGCCCACTTGACAGCTAAGAACTCCAACTTGTGGGTGGGATAGTTCTTCTCGGAGGGGGTCAGGCTCCGGCTCACATAAGCCACTGGTCGTAGCTGGTCTTCATACTCCTGGTAGAGTACTCCACCTAGGCCCTCATGGCTGGCATCAACATGTAGCTCATAGGGTCTAGTGGGGTCAGCATAGGCCAAAACTGGGGCTGTGGTGAGACTTCTCTTCAAGGTTCTGAAAGCCTCTTCACACCTTGAATTCCACTGGTCTTGGACCGATTCACCGGGCCTCCTAGGCCCCAATCCATCTTCCTCTCCTTCTGTCTTGAGCAGCTCGTTGAGGGGTTTGGCAATGCGGGCAAACCCATCCACAAACCTGCGGTAGTAGGAGCAGAACCCCAAGAAAGACCGAAGTTCTGTAACTGTTGTGGGCCTTGGCCACGAAGTAACTGCCTCCAGCTTCTCAGGGTCTGTAGACACTCCTTTTTCAGACACTATGTGTCCCAGATAGTTCACAGAAGACTGATAGAACCGACACTTCTCTGGAGAAAGTTTAAGTCCCTCTTCACTGAGCCTCTTCAGTACTTTCTCCAACCTGGCTTCATGTTCTTCCAAAGTCTTTCCAAAGACAATAACATCGTCCAGGTACACCAGGACTTCTATGAGGTTCATGTCTCCAACTGTCCTTTCCATTAGGCGTTGAAACGTAGCAGGAGCTCCAGATAGGCCCTGAGGCATCCTGTTGAACTCAAAGAATCCCACTGGGGTTATGAAGGCAGTCTTTTCTCTATCTTCTGGATGCATGGGGATTTGATAATACCCACTCTTGAGGTCCATCACACTGAACCACTTAGCTCCAGATAAACTCTGCAAGGCATCTTCTATCCTTGGCGTGGTGTACTGGTCAGGAATGGTCCTCCTGTTGAGAGTTCTGTAGTCAATGCAGAGTCTCAATGACCCATTCTTCTTCCTGACTACCACAATTGGGGAGGCGTAGGGGCTTCTGGACTCCCTAATCACTCCCGTCTTCTTCAGTTCCGCAAGCTGCTCCCTCAGATCCTCCAGATCTGCTAGCGGGACTCGCCTCACTCTCTCTCTGAATGGCTTGTCCTCTTGCATGCGGATTCGATGGGTGGCACTCCTCGCACACCCCACATCAAACTCATCTTTGGAGAAAATCTTCTCCCATCTGGTCAGCTGGGCCTTGGCTCTCTCTTTCCAAGCTCCAGGTAGGTTTGGGTTTTCCATGGAGAGTTTCTTCCAAACATCTTCTCCTTCACCCGTCCCCTTCACTTCTGACCAGCCAACTGGGACAGCAGGACTCACCTGTCCCAGAAGCATCCTGGCAGGGATCTCCACGGGCCGCTCCGTGGGGTTCCTCACACTGACAGGGACTCTTCCTCTAGCCTTCTTCAGGTCCTTCAGTGAAATTACTTCTGGTATCACCTCCAGACCTGAGTGACCCTCCATTGGGTCGGGTTCCAACATCACAAAGGGGCCAGGCTGCTCCCAAGTAAGTTTTACCGTGGCTCTCATGCAGGTCACCTCTCCAGGCTGTAACACTGCTCCTTCTTTCCCAAGCCTCCATACCCTTCCTATCCCCTCACTTGGGGTCTTCTGCTCTAGGACCAACCGCTGGTAGGCTGCCTTCAGCATGGGATGGATCTTGGGAGGTGAAAGATTCTCTTTCTTCACCAGGGGGGTCAGAAGCCTTCTGACTAGGTCCGTGTTCGTCCCTATGATCAGGGAAGTCTTGCTGGTTCCTGGTGGGCGGGGACACACCACTGCTAAGGTGTCGAACACTTCAGACTTCCCAGCTACGGATGGGTCAAACGTCAACCGTATGGGTAGGTAGCCATCATAGGGGAAACTCTGAGTTCCCAATCCCCTTATCTCCAGCTCTTCTATCTTCTGTATTGGCAGATGACTCAGGTATCTGTCATAGAAGTCCCTGTACAACAGGGTCACTTGTGCTCCAGTGTCTAGGAGGGCCTTCGTGTACACTCCTTCCACCTGGATGGGTACAGTAGGGGATGGACCAACTAGCTCCTCTGGGTAGGGCCTAGTTGATGCTGTCCTCTTCTTTGGACTCTTTGCTTTACCAGCACTTGATTTGCACTTGCTCCTTTCTTGAGCCTGGTATGCATTGATTTTCTCCCTCTTAGTGGGAGTGTGAACCCGTTGAGGGATATTGTTATCTCTCACTTTGAAGAGTTCACGTCTAGGAGTGCTGTGTCTCTCCGGAGGGGTCTTGCCCCCTTTCTCTGGAGTGCACCTTGGTTGAGGATCCCTGGGTTCCTTTCCGAGGGGTTTGGTCTCCTCGCTTTCTCTTCCTTTTGTGCTTCTTGGAGCTCACTGAAGGTGATGGGCACCCGGTTGACTCCTTCACCGGGGCCCTTTGGCGTTTCCCGCCGGCTGGCGGCTTTCTGCCTTCTTCTTCTTGGGACTGGAACATACAGCTGCAATATGACCAATTCCTCCACAATTAAAGCAAATCATCTCACCGTAGTCAGGTGGGGATGCTGGTGCCGAAACAGCTGGAAACAATTCCTTCCTGCCTGTTTCTTTCTTGGGACTGGGCGTCTCTTTCGCCACTAGAGACGTCAATATCTCCATCATCTGGGACATCTGCAACTTCAGGGCATCTACCTCTGTGTCTCTTTCAGGGGTTAAGGCCGACCTGACCGTGGCCACTGGAAGTCTTGCAGACCCCATCACCTGCTTCTCCCGTTTCTCTTCCAACATGGCCTCTTCTTCTCTGACCATTCGGATGAGGTCAGGGTAGTCCAGGCTCTTCCCATCCTGCCGGGTGCGTAGAATTAGTGCGACAGGGTCCAGGGGTTGGGCTCCCCTCATCACCTGCTGGGCACGGGCTTCATCTACCTTCCCTGGATCTATCCCCTTCTTCAGGATAATCCTATGCAGGATCTTGTCTATGCGTCCCATGTACTCTGACAGCTTCTCCCCTGTCTTCTGGTAACAGTGTTCCAGTTGATAGGTAAGTTCTGTGACTTTTTCTGTCCCACCAAACACACCTTCCAGGATGTCTATGTAGTCCTGGGCAGTGCAATCCTTTTTACTCGTCTTCAGATTGCGTATGGCCTCTAAGGCAGGTCTTTTAGGCTCTCAACAATCCTTTGCTTCTTTCTGCCTTCTGAGACCTCCCATTCTTCTAGGGCCTGCGTGGCACCATCTAACCACTCTTCAAATCCCTCTTCTCCCGAGGGTACAGGTGTCCTCCCTGAAAACATCCGGAGTTTCCTGTATCCCGACATTGGGTAATCCCCGGGGTCTCTTCTGCACTGGGTCACAATCTCCCCTAGGACAGCACACAGCTCTGCACTAAGAGTAGTCTGTGCGGGTGCGGGACTTTCCGCGCCCTTCTGCTCCTCCTTCTTTGGGGATAGAATGGCTTTCATAGGAGAACAGTCTCCCTTGCGCGGCAGCGCATGCAGCAATTGGTAGGCCTGACCATTCGGTGCCTGTATACTTTGGCTCCTGAACTGCTCTGGAGTCTCTTCCTTCCATTCTATTAAGGCGTATGTGTACCCAGCATCATTTCTCATGTCCATTATCCATGACTTCTGGCATGGGGATAATGACATTATGAGCTGCTTGACTGCCTCTCTCTGCCACATCCCTGGCAATTCAATGACTGCTGCTGCGGCTGGGTCAGCGGCCCATGTTGCGGACCACCGTCTCACTTCTATTGGGTCCATGCCGGCACCTTCTGGCGGCTTTTCCCGCTGACTCAGGATCCCGGATTACGAGCCCCCACGTGTAGCGATACCCCCAGTTAAGAGAGCCGCTGGTTTGTTTTGGGTCCCTGAGTACAGCTCCACCAACCCCCGGCAATTTGGCTCTACCCGCTCTGGCACAGTTAGTAAAGGGGTACGTCCCTATGCACATAAAACTTAGCTTATACTCTAAGTGTAATTGGTATGAACTCACAAGCAGACTGCTGAAATAAGAATAACTGGCTTTACTTTTGTCAGTAAGGAAAAGAAATAGCAACATGCGTTTGAACATATGACTTACAATACTTTAGCAGGTCCCTGCAATATGCACTTTAACATGTACACACATATGTAACAACTGGCAGTGGGGAAACGGAGCGCCCAGTGTGGCGACCGTCTGCTATGCACCCCTGAGGTGCAATAAATCTATCTGCGCCTACCTAATGGACCAGGCCTGATCCCTAGCAATAGAGCTCAGTCCTTGTACTAGTACAGTGTTCTTCACCGGCAATGAATCTGTAGAGGTGGTGCACATGTAGCTTTAAATGGTGTCTTTGTAATCCACAAAAAGTAACATTGCTGCTCTGAGGTAAATTGCGCCTAGGCAGTTCAATAGGCATAAAACGTGTGTGTCAATGCAGGATGAGCCTCTCGGCTCTCTCACCAATCCTTGGGTACCGTCCTCAGCTCCGGTCCCTCCAATGGTGGCTCTGGTCTCTTCAATGGCGGCGTCCGGTCTCCTCAGTCACAGCCCTGAACTCCGGTCATCAGCTCCGTCCGACCGACAGTAAGGGGAAGTCTCCGCTCCGCTGCTGTGGACTCTGAGGGGTGAGAGTCTCACTCCATCGGCTGCAAGGCCCAGGCTTCAGGCCTTCAGCTCCGGTCCGCACAGGTGTCTCTGCTGGCTGTCTTCTCCGCGTCACCAGCTCTGTCAGCAGAGGCAGGCCAGTCCTGTCCGGCCTCAGAAGAGGAAGTGTCCCAAGAGGAAGAGGCGGTCTCCGCTCTTCCTTTTTATAACCTCCCCCAGCAGCCTCCCGGGCGGAAGCAAGCAGCCTGGGAGCCTGGGGAATTATGGGAAATGTAGTCTCTTCCCCTAAAAGGGGTAGAACCCCGCTACAGCAGGAAGGCAGAAGAGAAATCACTGCTTCAGGTGAGCCGGGGAGATGCCACAGCAGATAAACCCACAGGTGTTGTACCTGCTCGCCACCACAACAGACAAGGGAACTTGGAATAGGCAACCACACTGGAACAGGATACCAAGAAGAATGTCTTTATTGTAATGTAGACAGATGCAGTCACAGGAATGAATGGAAGATTAACACGTTTCACACATCTTGTGCTTAGTCATATAACGAGTCCACACAAAGTAGGATTGTTTACAGTTGCTGGATGGGGGTGGCCTACCAAAGGGGCCCCTTGGATGAGCCTGAAGAAACATGGCAACTGTTCCTCTCTGAGAAACATAGGGGGACAGTGCGAATGTATTACATGATGAACATGGACATTTGAGACCTGATAGAACATTCTAGTAGGTTAGATATCATTTCTACTGGCTGTGCTACTGTCAGGAACAGAAAATGGAGTAAAAATCACATCTTTTAATATAGTGATAAAAATGATGCAAATAGTAAACGTAGTCAAAACATAGCCAGGGTTCGGTAATCAAGCGGGTAGTCAGTGCAAGCATGTAAATCAGGAAGCCAGAGATCAGCCCAGACGGAGACAGAAAACAGGATCAGGAACCAAAAGGGATGTCAGCCAGGAAAATCTTTAACAGGAACACAGCAGAGAATCTTTAGATATGTTGACCAAGGCGAAGGCATGTTAGATATGAACCAGGCAGTTTAAATAGCCAGAAGGGGCTGGTTGACGAGCTGTAAATGATCACCAGGTGAGGCACTGAGGAACGATGAGTGCTGGCAACTAACTGACAGCTGAGCACTGAGAAGGGAGGGCTGAGCCCAGCCCTAAAAGTTACTGGCTGAAGTTAACAGATTTGTCATGCCTGTCTCCGATGCATCCAGGGGAAGACTTTGTCCTCCAGAGCTGCCCCAGTAGTCCCATGGATTTGGTGTGCATTGATTTCTAGAGTATTGATCCTGACATGAGTGGCCTAGAACATACTAATAGTGACTGATCGTTTCACTTGTTATGTCCAAGCTCCTAAAATGAGAGATAAATAAGCTGCTACATTTGCCAAAGTATTGATGGAGAAGTTGTTTGTTCACTATGAACTACCACAGTTAATCCATTCTGATCAATGAAGACATTTTGAGTAGGCTCATTAAACAGCCCACTGTGGTGCAAGCTTACAATAGTACTGAGAATTATGAGACTGGATATTCCCTTTATAGACTTATAAGGAAAAGCTCATCCGCCAGTGGATGTGGCTTTTGGCATCTCCCTAGACAGAACATCAGCTACATGTGGACAGGTTTTGGAAGGACCTAAAGATGGCCTATGAGAAAGCTTGAGAAGCTTATGATACTAGAGGTCAGTGGAACAGGATAAGTTATGATAAGTTATGAGAGGAGGGGTCGAGTACATGACTTAAAGCTGGCAGACAAGTTGTTGGTAAGAAATCTGGGACCTTCTGGAAAACATAAATCAGCTGAGCAGCAATATATAATCTACAAGCAACTGCCTGGTCTTCCTGTATACCAAATCTACCCTGATGGGAAACAGGGCCTCTGAAGACCTGGCATCAAGAACATCTGCTGCCCCTGAGTAAAGCCATCAGGGTACCTGCAAGAACTGAGACACCATCACCCAGACTGTCTTCTTCCAGGCAAGGCCAAGTCACTAGTTCTCAACCACTGCAACCTGGTCAAGCAGATCAAGAAGAAGATCACAGTGATGATGACTTGATTGGGCAAAAATTTGGCCCTGGACTTCATCCAGACCGGCCCACTATAATTTTGAGTGTCCCCAACAGTGTCCCCCTTCACATCAGAATGTCCCCATCAGCACCCCCTTACATCAGAGTGTCCCCATCAGCACCCCCTTACATCAGAGTGTCCCCATTAGCATCCCCTTACATCAAAGTGTCCCCCCTCTCCTCCCCCTCCCACATGTACTCACAGTTCTGAATGCAGCTTCTCGTTCCTCTCTCCAGTCATGTGATAAGTGACAAGTGATAAGGGGAGAGAGGAAGGAAAGCCTGACGGCTGTCTATCTCCCCCTGCAGGCTGAACGGAGCAGAAAGCCTAATCCTCTCTTCGGCAAGTGTCGGCAGCTGCTCCTTGGTGACAGGAGTGAAATTATGATCACTCACTATCAGTGATGAGCGGCTCCAGGACTGCACCTGACCGCTACTGTTAAGCGAATCCCCTTTCTGAAGCTCCGAACCTCCACTTTGAACCACCCGGCCGGCATCCTCCCGAGTTCCCTCGAGGCTGCAGTTCCCGCTAATAGATGGCACCCGTGGATCCTTTGATCTTTCATCCCAGGGAATCATACGGCATTGTGTCATCTTGCCAGACTTCCACCCACTGAGCACTTTGTAAGTGCGTTTAATACTGGAATTGCCTTTTATAATAAAAAATGATGTTGCACTAGGACCGACTTGGCGCTTCTCTCCCGTTTTTCTCCCTTTCTCATGTTTACAGTTCTCGGGTCCCCAGCCCATGCCTGAAGCAGCCTCACCACCATTCACATCATTTGCACCAGAGACTTATTCTAGGGGCTCACACACCCACACAGCAACTTTCTTGAACATTGACTTTTTTATATAAATATATAAAATATATTGACTGCTCTATTTTTGGAATCTTATCATATACACTTTTATTGATGTTATTTTTATTTTTATCTTCAGATTATTTACTAGGCTCCAGAGAGTGTGTGCGGCATTCACCCTTTTTTTTACCGACTAGGTTTTAGCGCTGAGTTTCACACAAGTTTTTTATTGTGTGGATTTTTGTTTTTTATGTTAGTGTGACATCTCCCACAATGTCTTTCTCTGTGATTCAGGAGATGTCCAGCACTAGGGGGACATAGAAGCAGGGCTAGAATAGTAACAGTCTGAAAAGTCAGATAACCGTAGTCCGCGCCTGGCTACATCCTCCCCCCACTTGAAAGTCTTTGGTCCCTCAAAGATAGGATACAACCCCACTGAATAATCATGGCTTAACCCATCAGAGCCCTGTAAATAATAATCTGCAAACCAGAATCTACAGTGACAAAGAGCTGAGTAACAGAGGGATTTGCCAATAGTACATTTCATAAGTCATCAGATAGAGCTAGATCACCCTGTTTACAGACCAATAATAGATTAGTGGCCCACCCAGCAGTGTCAGAGGGTGGAATAGGATCATCCTCTACCAAAGGTTTGATAGAAGAAACTGGCTATTAACTAGAACGCTGAGCTGTAGAAATTAGTTCATCAGAGCTTTCACCCAGAGTTCCGTATGTTCTTTTTCTGGGAGGGCAGATTTTACGTCTAAAGCCTCGTACACACAATCAGATTTTCTTCCGGGAGTATTGTGTGATGAAAGACTGTTTGCCTAAAATCCGACTGTTAGTATGCTCCATCAGACAATTGTTGTCCAACTTTTCGCGAACAAATGTTGGATGGCAGGCTAGTAAATTTTCGGCGGACAACGGTCTGTTGTCAGATTTTCATCTTGTGTGTACACAAGTCCATCACACAAAAGTCCAAAGTACAAACATGCATGCTCAGAAGCAAAGAAAACTAGCGTTCGTAATGGAGAATTAACATTCGTGACAAATTATGAAATGCAGCGCACATTCTCTTCTTCTTTAATGGGATAACAATGAAGCTGCTTTGCTGATGATACTGAGTTCTGGCAAACGTATTTCCAAAGGCTTTTTTTTCTAATAATATCAAGAATAATATTATACTTATTATTTTTTTATTTTTTGTGCAAGTTACCACAACTATTACCCCATAGCTTTTAAGATCAAAGATACAAATATGTTGGTGTCCCTTGTTAATTTTACCTTGGATTTTTTTAAATGTAACTGCCTTCGCCCAAACTGTCATTTGAAGTAAAACATATAGCCAAGCATTATTCTACACAATTTTTTTTATTGTGCATTAAAAAAAGCAAAAAAAATTAATTAGAGATGCTATCTTTTCCCGAACAAATAAAAAAGGAAATTAATATTGGTGAAGGGTTGAAAATCCCCAGTCCAGCAGCCTTGTTGTGGGTCTTGTGGCTGGTATTGCCACTGTCTGCCATGCTGCTGTGGTGGGTGGGGTGGCTGTGGTGGGGAGGGGGGGGTGGCTGTGGAGGTGGTGGATGTGGGGGCCACAAAATCACACAGGTGTGTGTTTTCTTGAATTTGGCCCCTCACTCCCTTGTTGAGGAGCTGCAGGATGAGTTTTGCTCACCATCCATCTCTCTTAATTTATTGGCAGTCACCACGGCAAATCCCTCAGCTGCATCTGGAACTCTAGTGATGTCTTCAGAAGGGGAAACCCACAACCAGTCAGGGTTCAGTTCATCTTCGTCACTTTCCTCCTCAATGTCTGGTAAAGGGACCTGCTTGGAAACACAACCTGTTCTAGACCTCAATGTGGGAGGGCAAGGTACATCAGGGCTAGGAGGTGAAGGCACCTGAACGGCCTCGGATATAGGCAGGAGATGGTTTCAATGCCATGTCTTTAATGAGCCAGTCTTTCCCTTGGGACGAATTTGGTAAACAGGAAGCCCAGGAGCGCCAACAGTTGGCCAACTTATGTTTTCCTAGCACTCCCAGATTGTGCAGCAGCACTCGATCTCCTGGTTGCAAGTCTTGAACCCTTACTTTCAGATCAAAGTTCTTTTTGTTTCTTTGTTCCCTGGCAGTGTGTAAGAGAACTATTAGAATACACCCGGCACACACTTGTGCACATGCGCGCGCTCACGGGCTACTACAGATGCCTAAAGGCACCAATGTGCATTTACGTGCAGGCGCGGAATGCGCGTCCCTAGTCCCAATTGGCACCAGGCAGCATATTTAAAGGGTGCCCTGACCCCTGATAAATGCTGACTAGTCTTCAGTCGTTTCCTGATACCCTGAACCCTGCTGATATCCTGCTTGATACCCGTTGCTGAACTTGGCTTTCCTTGACCTTGCTGTTGGACTCTGCTACATTCCTGACTACTGGTTCTTGATCCCGGCTTCCTTCTGACCTTGCTTCTGCCTAATGTCTTGGTACCTTGCTGCCCGCCTGCTACCGATCCCGGCTATGCTAGTGACCTCACTCCTGTCCACTGCTTGGCTCAACACTGCCATCCGAGTGTCTGCGAATACGGTCCTGCAACGTCCTGCAGAGTGCCTCTTTAACCCCAGTTGACCCATGGTGCACGGATGCCCTTCCTAATCTGATGGTTCTCCTGCCTTCCCAAGGTCGCATCCTCTGCTGCAAGTTTCCGGGTCTACACCTGCAGGCACTCGTGTTCCTCCTGTCCCTCGGCTCCCTCTGTTCCACTCTCAGCGGGACCTGGGTTGGAGATACAAGAGAGGCCGACCATGTCATCTCAGTCTTCCTTCAGGTACATGACACAGTGGATGCTTCCTTGGCTCGCTCATAGGCAGTCTTCAAGTTTCTTCAAAGTCTGTCTACATATCCCTTATAAGAAGCTTGGAAAGTATGATCCAGGGATGTCCCAAAGCCAGGTCCACAGGCAAACAAGCCTCTATTTTGAACATCAACCGATAAGGGGAGTATCCAGTGGAGTAGTTCACTGTGCTATTGTAAGCGTGGACCACTGCGGCAATGTAATCACCCCTGAAGGTAGCATCCCTAGCATGTTTAGCAAGGTACCATTGAAACGTTTCGGTTGTGGGACCCCTTGGGGAAAAGGGGTAGTTCTGGTCTTTTGAATGCCCAGCAGTTCACACAAATGTTTCACAAGTTTACTCTCAAAATCCCGACCTTGATCTGAATGCAGACATTGAGGCAGACTGCACTGAACGAAAAACTTCTCTACCAAAGTCTTGGCGACCATATTAGCCTGTTGGTCTTTGGTCGGGAAAGCTTAAGAATATTGGTTGAAATGATCTGTCACAACCAGGACACTGCTCCGCCCACTCAAGTCAGGTTCGAAACACAAGAAATCAATGCACATCAGGTCCATGGGCCCTTCACATTGTAAATGGCCCATTGGGGCAGCTCTACTAGGCAGTCTTTCTCTGAATGCACCGGACACAAGAATGGCAGTAGCTTTCCACTTCAGTCCTCATGTTTCAGGCCAATAAAATCGATCCCTAACTAACCTAAGATTTCTATCTGGCCCCAGGTGCTCATGGTCGTCATGGTTAACACAACTAAGCTGTACTTTTCTGGGAGAAACAGTAATTGAACACCTTCTGTTTCTTCCGTGGGGCCTTTCCTGTAGATGATGCTGTCTTCCGGCTGCATTCGCTCCCACTCTTTGTAGACCACTTTTGCACTACAGACGTTTTTAAACAACATCTGAGGATCTCAAGCTATCAGTGCTTTCTTTAGAGAGTGCCTCTTTAACCCCAGTTGACCCATGGTGCACGAATGCCCTTCCTAATCTGATGGTTCTCCTGCCTTCCCAAGGTCGCATCCTCTGCTGCAAGTTTCCGGGTCTACACCTGCAGGCACTCGTGTTCCTCCTGTCCCTCGGCTCCCTCTGTTCCACTCTCAGCGGGACCTGAGGATCTCAAGCTATCAGTGCTTTCTTAACCAGGCTGCCCAATGGATCCTTCCGCTGATCCCAACTCATGTCCTCTTTTGTCAACTGAGGCAGTTCTTGGCTACGTACTTGCGTCAAGTCACACTAAAGCCCCATACACACGCGCGGATTATTTGAGGACCAGGTCCGTCGGATCATGTCCGTCGTACTTTGTCCGATGTTGGTTTTGCGTACACGCGGTCGGA
This sequence comes from Lithobates sylvaticus, assembly GCA_028564925.1. Taxonomy (NCBI): domain Eukaryota; kingdom Metazoa; phylum Chordata; class Amphibia; order Anura; family Ranidae; genus Lithobates; species Lithobates sylvaticus. Next base: position 620,474,634 of record CM053026.1, on the reverse strand, counting down.
CAAAGTTGTCGGAAAATCCGATCATTCTGAACGTGGTGACGTTTGTTGCCTACGACGGGACTACGTAGAGGCTAGTAGCCAATAGCTTTGGTCTTGTAATGTGATCTGAGCATGCGTAGCACTTTGTCCATCGGAATTCGGTACACACGATCGGATTTGGTGTGATCGGACTTTGTTGTCAAAAAATCTATCCAGCAGGAGATAGGACTTTGTCCGTCAGACAATCCGATGGAAACTGTCCGATGGTGCCTACACATGGTCGGAATTTCCGACAACATTGTCTGATAGGACAGAATCCATCGGAAAATCCGACCGTGTGTATGGGGCCTAATGCTGAGGCACTCCTGCGGGGGTAACTCCCACAGCTTCAGCTCCTGTGGTCCCCTTGTGACAATGCTCTACTCCTTGACACACAGCATGAACTCCTTCAAGGCTGAGATGAACCCAGTTCCTGACATTGTCACTGGAGACATGCGGTCTTCGAGACAGGGCATCAGTGTACTTCAGGCTAAATTTAAATTATGATAGGGCAGCCAACCATCAATGGTCAGTAGCATCAAATTTAGCAGTAGACAGCAAGTAAGTTAGTGGATTATTGTCAGTTTTCACCACAAAATTGGGCCCCATACAGATAATCTTGCAGATAATCTTGCAGTTTATCCACCGTGGCCCATTCGAGGGCCAGAAACTCCAACTTGTGCACTGGATAGTTCTTCTCAGAGGGGGTGTGGCTTCACATATGCAGCCGGGCGAATTTTCCCTTCTGCTTCCTGGTAGAGGACTCCTCTTAACCCATCTCGTCTGGCACCCACATGCAACTCATAAGATTTGGAAGGGTCAGCATAGGCCAAGACTGGAGCTTCAGTGAGGCTGTTCTTCAAACACCAGAAAGCCTTTTCACATCTCTGAGTCCACTGATCCTGAACAGTCTCACATGGCCTCCTTGATCCCAACTGCTTGGATTCCCCTGAATGCGACTTCTGTGATCCTTCATTCATTTCCTTCTGCAGTAACTCGTTCAGAGGCTTTGCAATTTGAGTGAAGTTTTTCACAAATCTTCTGTAATAAGAGCAAAATCCCAAGAAGGATCTGAGCTCTGTAACGGTTCTAGGTTGAAGATAGGCGGTAACAGCTTCCAGCTTCTGTGGGTCGGTAGCTACTCCATCTGCAGAGACCACATGTCCTAAATAGGTGACTGAGGTCTGGTAGAATTGACACTTCTCCAATGGAAGTTTCAGCCCCTCCGCATTGAGTCTCTGGAAGACTTTCTCGAGTCTGGCCTCATGCTCTTCTAATGTCTTCCCAAACACAATGATATCAACTAGGTACACGGGCACCTCTATCAGATTCATGTCCCCCACAGTGTTTTCCATCAACCTCTGAAAGGTGGCCTTGCTCCTGCTAACCCATGGAAAGAACCCCAATGGGCTAATAAACACCGTCTTCTCTCAATCATCAGGATGTATCAAGATCTGATAATATCCACTCTTCAGATCCAACACACTGAACCATTTTGCTCCAGACAGACATTGCAAAGCATCCTCTATGCGAGGTGTGGTGCACTGATCGGGAATGGTTCTTCGAATCAATGTTCTATAATCAATACGCATCCGAATAGTCCCATTCTTCTAACGCACTACCACGATCGGAGAGGCATAAGGGCTCCTAGACTCTCTAATGACCCCAGACTTCTTCAGTTCGGCCAACTGCAGCCGAAGATCCTCAAGGTCACTCAGAGGGATCCGCCGAGCTCTCTCTCTCTAAAAGGCTTGTCCTCACTCACTCAGATTCGATGTTGTAAGCTTTTAGCACAGCCTACATCAAATTCATTCTTGGAGAACATTTCTTCCCTTCTGGCAATCTGAGCTTCTACTCTCTCTCTCCAACGGGGAGACAAATTGGGACTCTGGTTGCAGGATCTTCTTTCGATATCCGCTGACACCAAATCATCCTTTAACAGGGGTAGCCACATTCACCTTCCCCGACACCATGCAAGGCTTCAGGCGGTCCAGTTGGCTAGTGATGTTCTGTACATTGACAGGGATCCTCCCCCCATTTTTCAGCGAAATTCTTGTAGGCACAACTTCTGGGACCAACCCTATACCAGTTTCCTCCTCTAATGGATCAGCCTCCAGCACAACAACTGGACCCGGTCGGTCCCAGGACAGCTTGACGGTGGCCTTCAAACAGACTCTCTCTCCCGGTTGCAGGGTTCTTTCTTGAGTTCCCAACCGCCACAGCCTTCCCACCACATCGATTTGTGCTTTTAGCTCCTGCACAACACGCTGGAAAGTCTGTCTCAACTGAGGGTGAATCGTTTTTACCTGAGACCCTCTCACAGCCAATGGAGTGAGCAGCCTTTTCACCAGATCTGTATTTGTTCCTATCAACAAGAGCAAACAACAGCTAGGGTGTCAAAAGTTTCTGGTTTCCCAGCCAATGCATGGTTAAATGTTATCTTGAGAGGGATGTATCCATCGTTAGGGAACTTGGATACTCCATATTTACAATTCTTCTAGCTTCCTTAATGGGATATGCTTCAAGTGCTCATCATAGAAATCCCTATATAGTAGCATTACTTGAGCACCCCTATCAAGCAGGGCTTTGGTGTAAATCCCTTCCACTTGAAGTGAAACTATTGGGGAAGGCCCTATCAAGTTCTTCGGCAAGTTTGAGTCTCCATCTTCTAAGCCCTAGCTACCTCCCTTAATGGTTGAACAATCCTACTGTCAATATGACTAGGATGGGTGCATTTATTTCCTGTGTCCCTTTACCCTTCCTGCAGGGTCTCGTTTTTTTTTTTTCGTTTGGGTGCAAGCAAAGGAACAGAAGAAGGGTGTATAGCAGATCTTGTTGGCTGCTTCTGACTTGAGACTTCACAAGTGGAGCTCTATTTTACCTTTGGACACCCAATTGGCTCCTACACTGAGGTCCCTGAAAGTTTCCCTCCTTCTTTGAGTAGAGTATCCTTTGTAATGCCTTCAACACCTCTTCCAGCAGCTCTGGGCTGATTACTGCCTTGGGGCATCTAGCCTTAAAATTCCCAGTTTCTCCACATCCGAAATACCTTCTTTCCTGGACTGGGAACACCTTCAGCCTTCCGGCCTGAGACTTTGTCCTTGCACCATCCCTTATCAAAGCTTGGTACATTTGTGCTTGGGCCTGCGTAACTTGAGTCATCAATTCCACTGTCTCCGTTTCAACTGTTCACTTTTTACTGTCAGGGCTGACAAGTACTTCTGGCTCAGTTTCTGACTCACTGTCCTCATCGGAAAAGCTGGGCTCAACATGTGCAACGCGGGCAGACACCCTCTCTCTCCTCCTGACATTAAAAGCCGACTCTTTCGGCCCGAGCTTTTCTCCTCCAGCAGAGCTTCCTCCTCCTGAACTTTTCTCATCAGCTCTGGGTAGGTTGGGACCGTTCAGGCTCCCTTCAAGAGCAATTTCAGAACAATAGGGTAGTTTGGGCGAGCTACTTGCAAGACCCGGTCTAAACGAGATTGATCAGCTGTCTTTGGATCAATGCCCTTCTTAAGGATGATCTGGTATAGAATTCGATCTATTCTAGAAATATAATCAGAGAGCCTCTCTCCTCTTTGCTGGTGAGTGTGATTGAATTTGTATAGGAGATCAAGGGTCATTTTGACCCGTCCAAAGACGGTATACAGAGCATCTATGTAATCCATAGCGACACAATCTTTTTTTCCAATTTGTAGGTTTCGGATCACTTCTGCGGCAGGTCTACGAAGACCAGTGGGATCACTTCTGCGGCAGATCTACGAAGACCAGTGGGATCACTCGAGCAACTATCCCTTCTGCTAGCGGCACTTCTCCTCCCTGGAAACAGACAGGTATGTCTTCCTGCCACTCCACCAGCACCCGAACACAGTCCAGGGTGAATTCTACTTCCACATCCAGAATGTAGACCCTCTGACCTGGAACTAGGGTTTTTATTCACTGATGGATCCCGTTCTCAGTGCACTCACTTTCTGAGATCTCCAGAACAGCACTTCACTCCATCTGAGCTCCTTGTGCTCTCCCCCAGATGACTGCAGCAGCTGAGTCCATCTCTCCCTCAAGCGATGGCTTGTGTCTGGACTGACTAGGGCCTGCAGCAGAAAACATTCAAGATGAGCCCCCAAATGTAGCACTGCCCCCTCGGGGGTTGCTTGATAATGCATGTTCTCTTATGCTGCCTTGACCCTGTGAACTCTCCAGTCCCTCTGACACTCTAGGTTCAGACATTTTATGCATACCTTTAAATGACAGACACAGACACGAAGCAAATAGTTTCAACTCTCTCAGACTTTACTTCTTTGAGATGAGTGGTGAAGAATAGAATTATTCAGCCAAATCATGGGTGAACCAAGACTAGTTTGAAATAACACTTGTAACAATAGAAATTAATAGTGACACACGAATGCAACAATATACACAATCACCATAGGGCATTATAGAGAAGCTATCAATGGATGTAAGGAAAGCATCCACTTTAAAGGAAAATCCCAGACTGACCTATAATACCTTTATCCTAATAGCAGATAGTATACTATAGTGACCAGTTAAGTGTCCCCTTTAAGAGTACTAACAACACTGTCCCAACAGCATGGACTTGAACTGTCTTCACTGGCAACGTTGGAGCTCATAGAACAGAGATTCCTGGCTGCAGCAAAGGGATAATGAACAATGCAAGATAATAAATCCCAGTTGATAGCAATACTATTTGTAATCCAAGAGAATGTTGCAGGTGTTCTGTGTTGAAAGTGTAGTACTTGGCAAACAATGGGATCTGTGGGCTAAAGCCCCCTCACCAATCCTGATAGACCTTAGAGTCACCCGGTGGAACCAACAAGTGATTTTTACTCTTACAGGTGGACCGAGACAGGGATCCGTCTGTGGACTTAGCGATCTGGTTCTGCAGTATTCAGCGCTGCTGCAGGGCACCTTCTACCAGCAGCTGATGGCTGGACTCGCTGGGGCTGGAACGGTGGACTGTGGATCGCATGTTAGGCCGCAATCCTCTTACAGAGTGGCGGAGTGGTGCTCACACAGTGCCTTTCTCTGTGCTTTAGGAGATAATGTCAGTGATGGAAATCCAGCACTAGGGGGACATAGAAGCAGGGCTAGAACAGTAAAAGACAGTCTGCAAAGTCCGATAATCGTAGTCCGCTCCTGGCTACACTTGTAAATATAGCTGCCTGGTTTATTTATTTACACAGGCACAAACGGAATGCACCAAACACACACCTAAAGTGCGTTCTATGACTATATGCTACTTTAGGCAAAGAGCTGTGTACATCCGCCTTTGCCCATTCATGACTATGGGTATCTATGTGCAGCTTTAGGACATCTGGAAAATAAAATTGACAGTTTATTCTGCACAGGCAAATGCACCCATGTGCATGTATGTTGTAGCTTTAGGGATTCTTTTTACTTTTCCCTGACCTTTATTTTCTGCCGGCAAGTCATAAAGGCAAACAACTCGTATTTTTTAGAAGGCAAGCAATGGAGGCCCACATCTCTCCCCTGGCAAGCAACTTTCAAACCAACAATATATATTTTTTTAAGATACTGTAGGATATGTCATTTACTATTTGGGTTGACTGATTACAGAATTTGCACATCACCTCTCTGCACTCTCCAATTCATTTATTGAGAACATGCATTCAATATACATGCAATGGTTTGCATGAATACAGTGAGGGTGGTGGCAGGTCATTTAAAAAAAAAGGTTTAAATGTGCAAGTAGGCAGTGTTGTATTTTGTGTTCACAACCTGAGAACATTGAATCTGCAGAGTTAACAGAAAAACACTTTGCTCACTGGGTGTATTGTGTATGCAAAGAATTGTAAATCCTCTGACCAATGTAGATCACTGCATAATGAGAACAGTCACTCTACTATACTTTTCAGTTTGATATTGACCTCCAGTCTGAACCCTCTCTTATTTTTGTGTGATTTGCACATCCATTACCACTTGTCCAATAACAAGAATTTTCTGCTGAAAGGCACTCAGGCATTGTTTTAAAGGAACACTAAAAAAAAAGTTTGGGTGAATTATTAATGGCATTTCTAGTTGTAAAAGTTCCCATAACTGTAGTGTTTTACTAGCATCTGTGCTATTCGGTATTGTTTTATGGCATTTTGGTAGTAATGTTTATGGCACAAGCACAGAGATCCTGCAGTATAACCTTGCACTACTGAGCTAAGGCATGTTGATACTATTAATTAAATCCTGAACACAAGAAAGCCTTTTCTCAAATATATTTCCTTTCATTTTGGTACGTTAACGGGCACAGGATGAATAAATTCAGCTGGGTTATGCTACTACCATCATAGGATTGGACACTAGCAAACAAAGACAGCCTAGTATAACTTTTTTTTCTAGAATGTTTCCACAATTTTTTTCTCCAAATCAGCTCATCCATACCTGGACCCTGTTATGAGGAAGAAGCAAGGACGTGATTTAATATGTCCTGTAGGGACTGGGCATTTCTGAAGGCGCTCTCTTAGATATCGGTGTGTCAAGTATGAGTTAGATGTAGAGCTGAAAAAAGGATTGAGAAAGTACCTAGGACTCCTATGTTGGTGGGGGTCTTCCCTTCTTATTAGATGTAGAGTGCTTTACAGGCTCATTGCCGGGGAGCACTTGTCTGGTGGAACCCTTTCCTTGAAGACATTTTAGGCAGTGTGCCCACTGGGAGGGCAAAGGCTATTTGGATGTGGCATGTCCCTGGGATTCCACCTCTCTATCCCCAATGTGGTTGTATGGGAACCACAGAACCTCAGCTGCAGCAAGTCAGGTCTTTGCCCTTTTGTGCAGGAGCCTGGTGGTGCTTTACATGCCTTGGATATTCCCCTAAGGGGGTCAATATCTGGGGCTTCAGCTGCAACATTTTGCACGGCCTGGGGTAGGAAAATTTCAGCCATGTTAGCAGACTCAGAATGCAGGGGTCACAAGCATGCTTCCACACCATCTCCTCCGTAGTCCATGTCTGATTTGCCTGGGGCTACAGATGCTTCTTCCCTGTCAGCTGAGGATGAATAGGTTTGTACTATATCCTTGTTTGAGGATTTGGTACACAAGGAATCTCAATCTGCAGACATAACTGCAAAACTTTAGCACACCATCTCTGTCCTTTTTAATGCAGTCAGCATGTACCTAGAGTTGGAGCTACCTGCTTTGGCTATACCTAATGATACCAGCCTGAGTTCTTGGCATTCAGGAACGGGACAAGCATGCTCAGTCTCTGGATCATAGTAGAGGTCTCCCAATCAATGTTCTGGAACACAGAGTAATTTGATTATCACTTAAACACTGGACCTCTCAACTGCAAGGTCATCTTACCAGGGTTTAGGCAGACAATGGCACTGCACTGGCTTACATCAACCATTCAGGAGGAACCAGAAGTCTTGTAGCTAAAAATAAAGACAAATTCAGGATTGGGCAGTACTTCATTTATCAGCCCAGACAGGTTCCAGTCCCAGGCAGGTGGGCTAGCTCAGTTAATAGAAATGTAATATATTAATGGGTTGCTTAAGGCACCACATCCTGAATACAGTGTAATAAAAAAATAGGGAAAGGAAAAAAAGATGGATTTTCCAGGTGGCAGAACGCAGTTAGACCAAAGCAAAAAATTTGCAAAGCTTTATTAACAAAGTTATATTAGCTTAACCACTACAATACAGATCACTTTCGTCCCCCTTCCTTCCCAGCCCAATTTTTAGCTTTTAGCGCTCTCGCACTTTCAATGACAATTGCACGGTCGTGCTACGCTGTACCCAAATTCAATTTTTATCATTTTGTTTGCACAAATAGAGCTTTATTTTGGTGGTATTTATTTACGACTCCGTTTTTAATTTTTTGCGATATAAGCGAAAAAATTTCAGAAATTTGGAAAAAAAACAATATTTTCTTCTTTCTATTTTAAAAGAAATCCAATAAAATCGAATTTTGTCATAAATTTAAGCCAAAATGTATTCTGTTACATGTTTTTAGTAAAAAAAATTCCGTTAAGTTTATAATACTTGGTTTGTGTCATCACGGACATATGTACGCAAATGATCATGTGCAGGTGATCACGGACATATGTGTGCAGATAATCATTGGGACATGTGATTTTAGTGGGACATATGTGGGGGACATGTGTTTTTATTATTTGGGGACATGTGTGGGGACATGTGTGGGGACATGTGTGTTTACACTGCTTTATACTAGACTGGTGATCAGTGAGTAAAAAGCTGTAAAAAACAGCTCATACTCACTGATCACCAGTCGGCTGCAGCGATCCGCTCTCCTCTCCTCAGCGACGACTTCCGTGTGAGGAGAGGAGAGCCGATTGCCTCGCAACCAGCTGTTTGTTTACATCACATGACGGCTGTGATTGGACACGGCCGTCATGTGATCAGGAGGGTCAATCACAGAGCCCTCCTGCCGATCCGAGATGCGTCGTGTCCGGGTTACACGAGCACATCGGGATCGCGCCGTTGCGTGGGCACGCGCACCCATGATCCCCCTACTTCTGAAGGACGTTCGGGAACGTCCAGTCAGAAGTAGAAGGCTCCCACCCAGCCATTTATGTGCAGTGGCCAGGTGGGAAGTAGTTAAAAACAGTGAACATTTAACATTCCATTGCTAGGATGTCAGCAATGCCTGTCTTTAACCGTCGCCCATAAAAGTCAAAACACCCATACATAGATTAGAACCACTACAATTACAAACAGTAATTTTAGACAATTCTGTGCTTGCAGGGGAGGCTTCCATCATGACCTACATGCCTTAACGCGTTTTGAAGGTAACTTCGCTTCTTCAGGAGGAATAGGGGAGTACTTTATATTTGTTAATGTAATTGTGTAACATGCTTGTGTTATTAGTTTTAGTTTTTAAAGTAACCTGCACAAAAGTGTACAGCAAAACTCACCAATACACTCCAAGGGTCCACATCATCCAGAGAAAAAGGGGACTGGAACCACTCCCACATTGTCTTCCCTAGGGCATGTTTGAAGGCATAAGAGAACATTATATATTAGTAATCCCATGTGCTGAGACAATTATATCCTAGAAAGGGGAACACCCACCTACTGTGCAGGAGATCACCCAAGACTTGGACATCCAAACACATGATGACGAAAATGCGAGGATGAGGAGTTCTCTTGTTCTTATCTTATTTATTTTAACTTATAATGCCTATTTAACTGATGTAACCCCAAAGATTACTGCTCACACAGGACAAGCCTTGGCACGAATCACATCAGTTAAATGGCAAAGGCTCTGGTGACTCCGTTCAGACAGAGAGAGGGCATTTCATTGATTCTCCAAACTAGCACATAAGACATGGGTCTTAAGCCCCATACACACAGTAGGATTTTCCGATGGATTCTGTCCTATCCTACAATGTTGTCGGAAAATCAGACCGTGTGTAGGCACCATCGGACAGTTTCCATCAGATTGTCTGACGGACAAAGTCCTATCTCCTGCTGGATAGATTTTTTGACAACAAAGTCAGATTACACCAAATCCGATCGTGTGTAGCGAATTCCGACCGGACAAAGTGCTACGCATGCTCAGATCACATTACAAGACCAAAGCTATTGGTTACTAGAACACTCAGTGTACTATTGGCTTTTGAGTCACAACCCAGTGACCATACATTGGTTATAGTATACCATCACTGAGCACTTTAATATTTATTGTACGCATTGAGCACTTTAATATTTGATGCACTTTAGCGCAAAATCACTCCATATTTATTTCATTCACGGGTTTGCGTATACTCTCAGATTTTGCAGCTTATTGTAGGATACTTTCCACTTATAGCATTTGATTGCTCACATTGTAGATTATTTTTTACTCATCTATTTATTACATGAATAGTATCTAGTTCAACAATCAGCGCGAAGGACACTCACATACATATTGGTTACTAGCCTCTACGTAGTCCCGTCGTAGGCAACAAACGTCACCACGTTCAGAATGATCGGATTTTCCGACAACTTTGTCCGACCGTGTGTACGCAAAACCAACATCAGACAAAGTATGACGGACATGGTCTGACGGACCTGGTCCTCGGATAATCCGCGCGTGTGTATGGGGCTTTAGACCTCATCAGACACCTGCAGACTCTCTGTGGGCCCTCCCAGATCATCCAGATCTTCTGTCCCAAGGATTAATTTACCACCCTCAGTCACTGGCTTTGACACTTTGACCCCTATGCTAAAGCATATTTCTTATGGTTTGGGGCAAGGAAATTCCATCCCAGAAAGTACTTTTTTCTAGTCTGGGCTGGATTAACTTGAGTACCATCCAGGCTCAAATATCTGCCTCAGCTGTTCTTTTTCAAAGACCTCTTGTCTCCTAATTTTTTTTTTTTTTGTCAAAACATTTTTTTATTAGGCCCCTTTCACACGTGCGGACCGTATGTCCGTATTTCACCCATCCATTTTCGGATGAAATACGGGCATACATGCATCCCTATGGGATAGCGGGTGTCAGGGGATGAACATCCACTGACACCCAATATCATCAGTCTCCGCTATGGTCCGATTGTGCAGACGGAGGAAAATCCTATTTTTCTATCCGTTTGCAGAGTGGATTGGATGAACACGGACAGACGGACCGTGTTCCTCCGATCCCCCATAGAGGAGAGCGGAGATCTGACAGGGCAGTCCCTGCACAGTGTGCAGGGGCCGGCTCAGCGGGGATCAACGGAGCGATCCCCGCTGAGCAAGAGGATGTTCACGGGGCGGATCATTACAGATCTGTCCTGTGTGAAAGGGGCTTTAGTTTCAGGTCTTGACAATGTTCTTATAGCCTAGGCTCTCCTCTATGGGGGATCGAATGAACACGGACCGCCTGTCCGTGTTCATCCGATCCACTCTGCAGATGGATAGAAAAATAGGATTTTCCTCCGTCTGCAGAATCGGACCATAGCAGAGACAGATGATATCGGGTGTCAGCGGATGTTCATCCGCTGACACACGCTATCCCATAGGGATGCATGTATGTCCGTATTTCATCCGAAAATGGATGGATGAAATACGGACATACGGTCCGAACGTGTGAAAGGGGCCTTAAATGTATTAACAAATGAAGTACAAACAGTACATCAGATAGCAAACAATTATTCAGCCAGCAGTGTGATTGTAATTATCACAGCATACAATGGTGGATTACACAACAGGTAAGCAGTACAGCAGTATAGGAAGGTTCCCCCAATGGGTTTTTTTTTGGCCGAAATATTTGACAATGTATGATAAAAGATTTTTAATTGTATAAGTATATGATGTAAACATGACAATTAAGATATAACAATTAGCATATATACCCATTATAACACAAATATACGTTATAACACAAAATTTTTATAAAACTTGACATATTACATGCATCTGTGCATAGACAATTACTGACGCGTTTCAACCCCTAACACTGGGGTCTTCTTCAGAGGTTTTTGGTTTGCTGTAAAAAATGATTACATATTAGATTCCAAATCTTGCCCTGGTGTTTTCCAAAATGTCAGTACAGCAGTAGGCTCTGTAAGTAAAACAAGACATTTGAAACGTAATGGTTACACCAATTATCCCAAGGATTCCATGATTTCTTGAAGGTGGTGTAAGAGGTGGTGTTCTTCAGTGACAACACTGAAGAAACGACACTTTGCTACAATGTAAAGTAGTGAGTGTACAGTTTGTATAACAGTGTAAATTTTCTGTCCCCTCAAAATAACTCAACACACAGCCATTCATGTCTAAACTGCTGGCAGCAAAAGTGAGTACACCCCTAAAGTGAAAATGTCCAAATTGGGCCCAAAGTGTCAATATTGTGTGGCCACCATTATTTTCCAGCACTGCCTTAACCCTCTTGGGCATGGAGTTCACCAGAGCTTCACAGATTGCCACTGGAGTCCTCTTCCACTCCTTCATGATGACATCACAGAGCTGGTGGATGTTAGAGACCATGCGCTCCTCCACCTTCCGTTTGAGGATGCCCCCCAGATGCTCGATAGGGTTTAGGTCTGGAGACATGCTTGGCCAGTCCATCACATTTACCCTCAGCTTCTTTAGCAAGGCAGTGGTCATCTTGGAGGTGTGTTTGGGGTCGTTATCATGTTGGAATACTGCCCTTGAAGGGAGGGGATCATGCTCTGCTTCAGTATGTCACAGTACATTTTGGAATTCATGGTTTCCTCAATGAACTGCAGCCCCCAGACCATGACACTTCTACCACCATGCTTGACTGTAGGCAAGACACACTTGTCTTTGTACTTCTCCCCTGGTTGCCGCCACACACGCCACACACGCCACACACGCCACACACGCTTGACACCATCTGAACCAAATGAGTTTATCTTGGTCCCATCAGACCACAGGACATGGTTCCAGTAATCCATGTCCTTAGTCTGCTTGTCTTCAGCCAACTGTTTGCAGGCTTTCTTGTGCATCATCTTTAGAAGAAGAGGCTTCCTTCTGGGATGACAGCCGTGCAGACCAATTTTGATGCAGTGTGCACTGACAGGCTGACCCCCCCACCCCTTCAACCTCTGCAGCACTCATAAGTCTATTTCCCAAAGACAACCTCTGGATAGGATGCTGAGCACGTGCACTCAACTTCTTTGGTTGGCCATGGCGAGGCCTGTTCTGAGTGGAACCTGTCCTGTTAAACCACTGTATGGTCTTGGCCACCTTGCTGCAGCTCAGTTTCAGGGTCTTGGCTAGGGATGGGCCCGGTGCTCGATGCGAACCCATGTTCCATGCACCGGGCGTTCGCTCGCTCAGCGAGCCCAGAACTATTTTGGCCGCTCGCATCACATTCGTGTGATGCGAGCGGCCCCGCAATGCATTGCGGCCGGCGCAGCCGGTGCAGTGCATTGCTGGCTGATGATTGGCCAAGCATGCACTGTGACCCCGCATGCTTGGCCAATCACAGCGCCGGAAACTCGGAGAGCCATAATTGGCTACAGGCAGGACGCCTGTAGCCAATTACAGCTCAGGGGCTTTAGTACACGCCCCACCATTTAAAAGGCCGCCACGCCGTCGGCGCCGGTCACATGAGTTCCGGCTTTAGGAGAGATCAGGCTGATTCTGTGTCTTTGCTAGATTCATTCATATAGAAAGATTTGCTCTACTTTGCTAAACCATTGGCTCTTTATTTGCTAAACCATTGCTACCTGTCATTGATAGTCCATTGCTGCTGGTTAGTGTGTTTTTAGCTGCTGCTGGGGATTAGTCTGGTGCGTGTTTTACTGTTAGTACAGTATTTCAGTAGTACCAACCGCAGTGCTGTTAGCACAGCATTGCACCCCAAAAGCACCCATAGGACTTCTAGTGTGTTAGTGGCAGCAAACAGAGCTCCTATATTTTCTTCCCAGAAGCACCCATAGGACTTCTACTGTGTTAGTGGCATCACACAGAGTTCCTATATTTTCTTCCCAGAAGCACCCATAGGACTTCTACTGTGTTAGTGGCATCACACAGAGTTCCTATATTTTCTTCCCAGAAGCACCCATAGGACTTCTAGTGTGTTAGTGGCATCACACAGAGTTCCTATATTTTCTTCCCAGAAGCACCCATAGGACTTCTACTGTGTTAGTGGCATCACACAGAGTTCCTATATTTTCTTCCCAGAAGCACCCATAGGACTTCTAGTGTGTTAGTGGCATCACACAGAGCTCCCATATTTTCTTCCCAGAAGCACCCATAGGACTTCTACTGTGTTAGTGGCATCACACAGAGTTCCTATATTTTCTTCCCAGAAGCACCCATAGGACTTCTAGTGTGTTAGTGACATCACACAGAGTTCCTATATTTTCTTCCCAGAAGCACCCATAGGAGTTCTACTGTGTTAGTGGCATCACACAGAGTTCCTATATTTTCTTCCCAGATGCACCCATAGGACTTCTACTGTGTTAGTGGCATCACACAGAGTTCCTATATTTTCTTCCCAGAAGCACCCATAGGACTTGTACTGTGTTAGTGGCATCACACAGAGTTCCTATATTTTCTTCCCAGAAGCACCCATAGGACTTCTACTGTGTTAGTGGCATCACACAGAGTTCCTATATTTTCTTCCAGAAGCACCCATAGGACTTCTACTGTGTTAGTGGCATCACACAGAGTTCCTATATTTTCTTCCCAGAAGCACCCATAGGACTTCTACTGTGTTAGTGGCATCACACAGAGTTCCTATATTTTCTTCCCAGAAGCACCCATAGGACTTCTACTGTGTTAGTGGCATCACACAGAGTTCCTATATTTTCTTCCCAGAAGCACCCATAGGATTTCTACTGTGTTAGTGGCATCACACAGAGTTCCTATATTTTCTTCCCAGAAGCACCCATAGGACTTCTACTGTGTTAGTGGCATCACACAGAGATCCCAGAAGCACCCATAGGACTTCTACTGTGTTAGTGGCATCACACAGTGGCATCACACAGAAGCACCCATAGGACTTCTACTGTGTTAGTGGCATCACACAGAGTTCCTATATTTTCTTCCCAGAAGCACCCATAGGACTTCTACTGTGTTAGTGGCATCACACAGAGTTCCTATATTTTCTTCCCAGAAGCACCCATAGGACTTCTACTGTGTTAGTGGCATCACACAGAGTTCCTATATTTTCTTCCCAGAAGCACCCATAGGATTTCTACTGTGTTAGTGGCATCACACAGAGTTCCTATATTTTCTTCCCAGAAGCACCCATAGGACTTCTACTGTGTTAGTGGCATCACACAGAGTTCCTATATTTTCTTCCCAGAAGCACCCATAGGACTTCTACTGTGTTAGTGGCATCACACAGAGTTCCTATATTTTCTTCCAGAAGCACCCATAGGACTTCTAGTGTGTTAGTGGCATCACACAGAGCTCCCATATTTTCTTCCCAGAAGCACCCATAGGACTTCTAGTGTGTTAGTGGCATCACACAGAGCTCCTATATTTTCTTCCCAGAAGCACCCATAGGACTTCAATTGTGTGTTAGTGGCATCACACAGAGCTCCTATATTTTCTTCCCAGCAGCACCCACAGGACTTCTAGTGTGTTAGTGGCATCACACAGAGCTCCTATATTTTCTTCCCAGAAGCACCCATAGGACTTCAATTGTGTGTTAGTGGCATCACACAGAGCTCCTATATTTTCTTCTCAGCAGCACCCACAGGACTTCTAGTGTGTTAGTGGCATCACACAGAGCTCCTATATTTTCTTTGAAGAAGCACCCATAGGACTTCAATTGTGTGTTAGTGGCATCACACAGAGCTCCTATATTTTCTTCTCAGCAGCACCCACAGGACTTCTAGTGTGTTAGTGGCATCACACAGAGCTCCTATATTTTCTTCTCAGAAGCAGCACCCACAGGACTACCGACTACAATGGCTGGAAGACCGCCAAGGGGAGGCAGAGCGTGCAGAGGCAAGAACACAGGGCAGGCAGGCTCTGTTTCTAGTGGACGTGGACGTGGCCGTGGCCGTGGACGTGGTCGTGCGTCTTTGTTTTCGGCAGCTGGACATGTGGAGCCGCATCATGCTGAAGGCTTGGTAGAATGGATGACCAAGTCCTCCTCATCCTCCTCATCCTCTCTCACCCAGGCTCAGGGTACTGGCAGAGCAGCTGCCAACGCGTACTCAATGGCATCATCAGCCACCCCTTCCCTAGACCCACCATGTCCTCCTGAGAAGTCCACCAAACTCTTTGAGCACAGTGTTGGGTACATGCTCCAGGAGGATGCCCAACGATTCGAAGGCTCGGATGATGATACCCAGCTTGAGGAAGTCAGTAGTGTGCGCGCAGAGAGAGGGGATGCTGCAGGACAGCAATCTGGCAGTACTGTTCCACCAGCTGCAGCTTACTGCCAGGTTTGCTCTAGTGGTGAAGAGGGAGGGGATGATGAGGTCACTGACTCCACGTGGGTGCCTGAAGGGAGAGAGGATGAGGAGGAGGACGAGGAGGAGGAGGATGCGGCGTCACATGTCCAACGAGGCAGGATGCCCCCTGGAGGCCAGCTAGAGGCCAGCACAGCAACTGTACAACACCGCAGAGCTCCGCCTGTGCAGGGCGCTGCCTCTGCACGTTATCAGAAAAGTTCTTTGGTGTGGGCCTTTTTTGAGACGAGTGCATCAGATCGCACCACTGCTATTTGCAATATTTGTCTCAAGCGTATCTCGCGTGGCCAAAACATCAGCCGCTTGGGCACCACAAGCATGAGCAGACATATGTCGACCTGCCATGCAGCTCGTTGGCAAGCACACATAAAAGACCCACACCAAAGAACTAAGCGGACCTCTCCTTGCTCCTCATCAGCTGGGATCTCCATCCCCACTACATCTTCAGTCCTCTCTGAAAGCTGCTCTGAGAGGACTGTAGGTGTAGAATTAGGTGTGTCACAACCAAGTACTTGCAGTACACCGACGTCCGATTGTAGCAGGCAAATTTCCCTGCCCCAGCTGCTGGACCGTCGAAAGAAGTACACTCCCAGCCATCCACATGCCCAGCGGTTGAATGCTAGCTTGGCTAAATTGCAAGCACTTCAACTGCTGCCTTTTCAGTTGGTAGACTCGGCCCCGTTCCGTGAGTTTGTTCAATGTGCGGTTCCTCAGTGGCAGGTTCCCAAACGCCACTTTTTCTCACGGAAGGCGATTCCGTCTCTCTACCGGCATGTGGAAGGCAATGTCCATGCCTCGCTGGACAGGGCGGTCAGCGGTAAGGTGCATATTACCGCTGACTCATGGTCCAGCAGGCATGGACAGGGACGTTACCTTTCTTTCACGGCCCATTGGGTCACTCTATTGGCAGCTGGGAGGGATGCAGGACAAGGTGCAGTAGTGTTGGAGGTTGTTCCGCCACCACGCCTCCAAAATGCTACTACTGCTACTGGTTGTGACACACCTCTCTCCTCCACCCCCTCCTCTTCTTCTTCCTCCAGTGCTCTGTCCTCAGAACCAGCGGTGCTCTGTAGGCGTACAAGGGGCTACGCAAGTACGCAGGCAAAAAGATGCCATGCCGTGCTTGCGCTGGTGTGTTTGGGGGACAGGAGCCACACTGGGCCAGAGGTTCTGGCAGTTCTGCAGGGGCAGGCCGAGAGGTGGTTGACGCCACGCCAGCTTAAGCCAAGAATGGTCGTTTCTGACAATGGCACCAACCTCCTCTCCGCCCTGCGACAGGGGCAGCTCACCCATGTGCCCTGTATGGCTCACGTCCTCAACCTGGTGGTGCAGCGGTTCTTGGGCAGGTTCCCAGGCTTACAGGATGTCCTGAGGCAGGCCAGGAAAGTCTGTGTGCATTTCCGCCGATCTTATAATGCCAGTGCTCGGCTGACTGAGCTGCAAGAGGAGCTGAACCTGCCCAAGAACCGCCTAATATGTGACATGCCCACCAGGTGGAACTCAACGTTGGCCATGCTGCAGCGACTGCACACGCAGCAGAGGGCCATCAATGAGTACCTTTGCGACTACGGCACCAGGACAGGGTCAGGGGAGCTTGGCTTTTTTTCCCCACGTCAGTGGAGCATGATCAGGGATGCATGCACTGTCCTCTCACCATTTGAGGAGGCCACGAGGATGGTGAGCAGTGACAGTGCATGCATCAGTGACACTGTACCTCTTGTCCACCTGTTGGAGCATACGCTGCGTGGGATAATGGACAGGGCACTTGAGGCAGAACAGAGGCAGGAAGAGGAGGACTTCCTTGCCTCTCAAGACCCCCTTTATCTGGACAGTGTTCCTTCTGTCCCACCCATCACACAGGAAGAGGATGAGGATGAGGAGGAGGAGGAGGATTGTGTGAGCATGGAGGTGGTCTTTTAGGGATGATGTACAGTCTTTTAGGGATGATGTACAGTCCCAACAAACCAGTGGACTTGTACGTGGCTGGGAGGAGGTGGCTGGCAATCATGTCATCCTCAGTGACCCAGAAGACTCCGGACCGAATGCCTCAGCTAACCTACGCTGCATGGCCTCCCTGATCCTGAAAAGCCTGCGGAAGGATCCTCGTGTTCTTCGGATCAAGGAGAGGGACCATTACTGGCTGGCCACTCTCCTTGATCCACGGTACAAGGGTAAGGTTGCGGACCTTATCTTGCCGTTGCAGAGGGAGCAGAGGATGAGACAGCTCAGGGAGGCCTTGCAGAAAGGTCTGTGCAACGCGTTCCCAGAAACTGGGAGGTTACAAACTCCTGGTCCTGGACGACGAGTTGCTGAGGTTTCGGTCAGTAGCAGAAGGAGCGGTGGGGAAGGCGGACGTCTGACCGATGCGTTCAGACAATTTTTTAGTCCGCAGCCCCAAGGTATGATCGGTTCCAGCAACCATCGCCAGCGTCTGATATACATGGTGCAGGAATACCTTGGGGCAAGGTCAGACTTGGACACCTTTCCCACCGAAAATCCTCTGGCTTACTGGGTCCTGAGGATGGATCACTGGCCAGAGCTTGCACAGTATGAAATTGAGCTACTGGCCTGTCCTGCCTCCAGCGTTCTTTCCGAACGCACATTCAGTGCTGCTGGAGGATTTGTCACCGATCATAGGGTGCGCCTGTCCACCGACTCGGTTGATCGACTGACCTTCATCAAAATGAATCAGTCTTGGATCACCACCAGCTACCAGGCACCTGAAGCGGATATAACGGAATAATTTATAATGTCACATCCCTTCAAGACTGCCTATGCTGATGCTGAGTGACTGTCCTGTTATGTTCACTAATAGTAATACAAAGAAAAATTGCGCTGGACGAAAAACATAAAAAAACAAAGTAAAGCAGCAACCAGAATGTGATAAGCAAATGAAAAATGGAAAAAAGAAAGGCTGCGCTAAATATTGAGAAATATATGTGAATAACAACAGTGATTATGACAACCAAAATTGAAAAATATAACAAATGACAATAAATGAGTCTCACCCAATATGTATAAAAATAGCTAGTGAGAAAATAAGGACTGCTAAATGTCCATGATGGGCATAACCAGTCAAATAACCAAACAGGTGATACTCGATCTCACTTTTGAATATGAAAAAAGGAAAAAGGACACACCATGGGTGGGATCCAAGGGATTTATTGGGACAAAGAATGCCTATAGGCACAAATGCAGAAACAAAAATGGATAAAATGGTATTTAAAATTGCGGCCAGCCGGCAGCAGTACCCGCCCGTGCTATTGGACGTAAAGCGCGGTGACGTCAGCACGTCGCTCCTCCCTACGCGTTTTGTCAGAGAGTGACGTATTCATGGGACACGGGCGGCGTACTGACGCACCGCTTATATACATATCGAAGAGCCTCGATCTGGGTGGTGAAATATCAGACATTCAATCTCCATCTTGGAGGCTGGCAAAACGAGGATAATACCCTTATTGAGCGGGGCATTAATACATTGTTGTACACTGTGAAATATCCACAGTACATTGACACGTGTGAAGACTTATTTCTAGTGCAAGCCAAAACTCTCACCTCCAAATTCATTGATAAGGGTTATGACCCCTCATCCCTTCGGGACACCCTCCATCAGGTGTCCCTGATGGATAGGCCATCCCTGTTGGAGGATAAAGTGCCAATTAACGATGGGAGGGATACGGTAGGAGTTCCTTTTATCACTAATTACTCTAACCAATATCATAATATCAGTCGTATCATACAAAAACATTGGCATATTTTGGGGAACGACGCATTACTAAACACTATCCTTCCTGACAGACCACGGGTAGTGTTCAGGGGTGCCCCATCACTTAAAGACAAGATAGCACCTAACATTTTAAATCCTCCAACTGGAGCCCCTCATTTTTTTGGGGAGTTGATTGGATATTATAAATGTAACAGATGCCAAGTATGTTCCCTTAATAGCTGCAGAACTAGGCGAACTACCAACTTCTCTTCTACTATAACATCTAAGAGCTACAAGATTGAGTCCTTTATTACGTGTACCACTGAGGGGCTTGTCTACCTGCTGCAGTGCCCGTGTGGCCTGCAGTATGTGGGCAGGACCAAACGTCCCCTCAGAGTTCGACTCAACGAACATATTAATAATATTCGAAGAGGTTACACTAAACACTCAGTCTCAAAGCATTATCTGACTACACACAACAGAGACCCCTCCAATACTCTATTTTTGGGAATAGAGAAGTTTAATCCACACTGGAGAGGAAGTAATCTCGTTAGGAGTATCTCTAGGTCAGAGATGGCGTGGGTGCATAGACTAAAAACTCACATCCCCCAAGGGTTGAATATTGATGTAGATGTGAATGCATTCATCGACAATGCCTAGATTATATCATGGTCTTGCCTCTATTGAGAATAAATCCGTATCAAGATGTTATGATGCTGTGAACTTGATCTGGGTCGTGGATATCAGATACAGCCATACGGACCCCACCAGATATCCTCACTATACCTTAGGTGATGGGTCAATTTCTGAGCCTCCGGCCCAAATGTACCATATTCATTTAGTTGGTCCTGTTTTTTCCCCATGTTCCTTATGTTAGAGAATTCTGACACACCAATTAGACATCTATCTCCTTGGGGAGTGCTGTCGACCAATATCGGTGTGTTATGATATGTTTTAAAACAACCCTATACCCCAAAACTGCATCTTCAGTGTTCCTTAAGTTACCTTCTTCCAGTACCTGAGCTCAGTGGCCGTCTGGCCCCTGATATTCCTTATACAGAGACGTGGCGATTTACACGTTTATTTACATTTTGTTATAAGGTTCAATCAAGTTAGTATGTTTCCTTTTGCCACTTATATACCTATTGTTCATTCACACATGTTTGGTCATAGGGGTACTAGCACTTTGATGGGCTAGCATGTGTGGAGGACGATGCGGACTTCTACATTGCTGCCCTGGGATTTCTATCTATATAACAGACAGACCGTTTCCTTCAGGCACCCAAGTTGTGGCTCTATACACTGCCCCACTCCCCCGGTCGACTTGTGACGTTATTGCGTCACGCTGATGGGAGGATGCTGGGTAGCGTAGTCTTTTTTGATACCTGACACTAATATCTGGTTATTCTATTCACCTCAGTACGTTCGACGTGTCTTACGTCCACATACGAGGTGCATGATGGATAATGTATTTTTGTTTTCGGTTTTTCTGGCCTATGTCTTGTGGGCGACCATGTAGTGTTGCAGAGTTTTCTACCATTTTTTAAATTCCGCCTGTGGTTGACATAGATTCCTGCTATCGGCACTATTTATCTAATGTTTAACTTTTAATTTTTATTTCTGATGTGAGATTGGACGGTGAAGATCTCTTTGGTGTTTACTGTCCAATACTTACTTAGATCCGCCCATTTTCCCTTGGGAGGACGTGTGGTGTAATATGGTTACGTCATGTAGCATGATGGGTAATGTAGTTTTTTGTTACTAACTTACAGACACACGTTGCACTGTGTCCACGCATTACCTACAATTTTATATTTTTAATAATCCTTTTAATAAGTCTTCACACGTGTCAATGTACTGTGGATATTTCACAGTGTACAACAATGTATTAATGCCCCGCTCAATAAGGGTATTATCCTCGTTTTGCCAGCCTCCAAGATGGAGATTGAATGTCTGATATTTCACCACCCAGATCGAGGCTCTTCGATATGTATATAAGCGGTGCGTCAGTACGCCGCCCGTGTCCCATGAATACGTCACTCTCTGACGAAACGCGTAGGGAGGAGCGACGTGCTGACGTCACCGCGCTTTACGTCCAATAGCACGGGCGGGTACTGCTGCCGGCCGGCAGCAATTTTAAATACCATTTTATCCATTTTTGTTTCTGCATTTGTGCCTATAGGCATTCTTTGTCCCAATAAATCCCTTGGATCCCACCCATGGTGTGTCCTTTTTCCTTTTTTCATATTCGGGCCAACTCTTTCCTGGAGATCCACGGACTAGCTCCCATGGCCATAGGGTCCATGAACCATTACCATCAGTGGTAAGTCCCGCGTTCACCCGCACCTGAAGTGAACAACTTCCTGGATATCGGGAGTGGTATAATCGAGCTGTGTCGGAGGACAAGGCCCTGGCTGGGTATTAGCCACATGCGTTTTCCCTTCTACAGTCTGGTAAGCCTGCAATCTTCCTGGTGGTGGGATCACTACAGCACTTGTCACTTTAATTTGAATCCCTGAAAAGTCACCGTTTACAACACGTGGAAGTCACTTACTGCTGCACTTGACTGAATATTCAGTTCACTTGGACATTGTGTTATTTAATTTCATTCCATTTGTCGTGTATCACCTGTTTGGTTATTTGACTGGTTATGCCCATCATGGACATTTAGCAGTCCTTATTTTCTCACTAGCTATTTTTATACATATTGGGTGAGACTCATTTATTGTCATTTGTTATATTTTTCAATTTTGGTTGTCATAATCACTGTTGTTATTCACATATATTTCTCAATATTTAGCGCAGCCTTTCTTTTTTCCACTGTTATGTTCACTGACTATCCTCTTCCTCCTCCTCAATGATCCATGCCACCACACCAGTGCCTAAGGCACAATTTTTCAGCCCCTGTATAACAGGGGCGTGTACTTACAATTTTTTTTAAAAAATGCTTCGCAACACGTGTGACTGCTGTGCTCCAAGTACAGTATCTGTGAGGGGTTGCAGTGTTGTGGCACCAGCACCAATGCCTAAGGCACAATTTTTCAGCCCCTGTTTAACAGGGGCGTGTAATTACAATTTTTTTAAAAAAATGCTTCGCAACAGGTGTGACTGCTGTGCTCCAAGTACAGTATCTGTGAGGGGTTGCAGTGTTGTGGCACCAGCACCAGTGCCTAAGGCACAATTTTTCAGCCCCTGTTGGGGCGTGTAATTACAATTTTTAGGCAATGCTTTGCAACAGGTCTCATTGCTGTGCTAAGAGTACAGTGTCTGTGAGGGGTTGCAGTGTTGTGGCACCAGCACCAATGCCTAAGGCACAATTTTTCAGCCCCTGTTTAACAGGGGCGTATAATTACAATTTTTTAAAAAGATGCTTTGCAACAGGTGTGACTGCTGTGCTCCAAGTACAGTATCTGTGAGGGGTTGCAGTGTTGTGGCACCAGTGCCTAAGGCACAATTTTTCAGCCCCTGTTGGGGCGTGTAATTACAATTTTTAGGCAATGCTTTGCAACAGGTCTCATTGCTGTGCTAAGAGTACAGTATCTGTGAGGGGTGCAGTGTTGTGGCACCAGCACCATGCCTAAGGCACAATTTTTCAGCCCCTGTTTAACAGGGGCGTGTAATTACAAATCTTGATCTAATAGTTCACAGCAGGGCCCATTCCTGCGCCCACCATGCCATGCCATTTTTCTCAAGGATTTTCAGCCATATGGCGGCCAGGACAAGACATGACATTAAAGCCGCAAGTGGTTTTAAATGGCTTATTTTTTCCTTTACAAATGTCATTTTGTGCAAGGACAGTTCTAAACACGGGAAACACATGCCACTTCACAGGCATACTTTGGACACCCCCCAGGTACCATATTTAAAGGAAAATTTCACTTTTTTTTTTTCACTTTATGCATCATTAAAATGACTGCTCCCGAAAAAACTTTAGTTTTTAAAAGTTCTTTTTGCATTGATATATGTCCCCTGGGGCAGGACCCGGGTCCCCAAACCTGTTTTATGACATTAACATGCATATTGGCCGTTGTAATTAGCACTTTTGATTTCGAACGTTCGCGTCCATTATAACGTATAGGGTTCGAAAATTCACGCAAACTTTTGGTCGGTTCGAAGGTTCTGGTGCGAACCGAACCCGGGGGGTGTTCGGCTCATCCCTAGTCTTGGCAATGTTCTTATAGCCTAGGCCATCTTTATGTAGAGCAACAATTCTTTTTTTTCAGATCCTCATAGAGTTCTTTGCCATGAGGTGCCATGTTGAATTTCCAGTAACCATTATGAGAGAGTGAGGGTAATAACACAAAATTTAACATGCCTGCTTCCTATTCACACCTGAGACCTTGTAACATTAATAAGTCACATGACACCGGAGAGGGAAAATGGCTAATTGGGCCCAATTTGGACATATTCACTTAGGTGTGTACTCACTTTTGTTGCAAGAAGTTTAGATATTAATGGCTGTGTGTTGAGTTATTTTGAGGGGACAGCAAATTTATACTGTTATACAAGCTGTACACTCACTACTTTACATTGTAGCAAAGTTTAATTTCTTCAGTGTTGTCACATGAAAAGATACTGTATAATGAAATATTTACAAAAATGTGAGGGGTGTACAGTATATAAGGGAATTCCATCCAAGTGTTTTTGGCTGGAGACGATAAAGTGAAAAATTGAGTTAAAGAACTTCCTATTCTAGCTGCTCTGCCTGTATATAGTTTATCTCAAGGTTCCCCATTTGATGCTCAGAACAAAACAGTCTGGTCATACAGCTTGTGGTGCAGTGGCCCAAAAACAAATGTTAAATGCTGTTGGTGGTTTTTACTTCCTCTTTATTTCCCTGCAAAGGTAAAACATAATGGGCTACTATGCATCGCTTAGAAGCCCATTATGTGTCACTTACCTGAAACCGAAGGCCGCAATGTCACCGTTGTCCCCACTAGCAGGGAGGATCCATCTTCGCCTCTCTGTGACTGGCAGGAGTCACGTGACGTCACTCCCACGCATGCCGGGGCTGCCAGTCACAACATGACCCCTATTAGAAAAGGCACGAAGTGCCCTTTCTAAAGTGTGCATGCGCGGATGACATCGGCGCATGCACCGTAGTCATCGGCGCTCAGCTTTTTCGTAAATATCTCCTAAACCGCTGAGGTTTAGGAGCTATTTCCAGCACCTACAGGTAAGCCTTAATAAAGGCTTACCTGTAGGTAAAAGTGATTGTACAGTAGTACAATCAGTACAGTACAGTAGTAATACTAGTACAGTAGTATTAAGTATTAATGTACAAGTAGTATTAATTGATTTGCACTTTTCAATCTTTGCATCCTTTTTAACTTTATCTGTTCCCTCAAGGAAGTTTTTTAAGTTGGATTGGGTATGCATTTGGTCAACCCACTGCAGATGTATTGTGGCCAATAGTATATTAAACAAACATATTCAGTAAAGAATTCTATTCTCATGAACATAAATAGTATGATACATTCTCAGTGTAGTACTGCATTCACTTCTCAAGCTTTCTCTACCCAGTGAATCTATCCTGTCATTGCCGTATATACTAGTTACAGCAGCTAAAGAACATTCAGGACTTGTATGGATGAGCCCTAATAGCTCTATTAGACAATCTATCACACCTTTATTGGCTGCCTAGTAAATTACAATAGGATGCCTTCTGGTACTGATGTAATTACATGAAATAATTAAAATACGAGTGATTCTGAACAATATTTTGTGTAACATTTTTCATACGTCTCATTTTCTAGATGTTATGCCTGTGATGATCACTGTCAGTCAGTAGATAGCTTGTTATTACAGAGCTGTAGGGGTAATTAATGTAAATCCAATGTAAGATATAGTTACACATAAGCATTTGGCTTACTGAAGTGCTTGCTGTGAATCTAGCCATAATCTCAGCTAATAACCATATCCAGATATTCATAAAACATAAGTACTTATCAGCTTTAAATTTTATCATCCAGCCTTTTCGATTACATCCTCAATAACTCTTTGAAGTAATTCCTTTCTTGCTCATTACAAGCAGGATGTCGATAAACTTAACCTAGACATCTAGATATGCCTTACATAATTCATTAACAAAACATGCCTACCTTTAACTTTCCTATTAAAGATAAATATAACCTTTATGTTGGTTTATTCTGTCTGCTTAGAGGGACACAGTGATTGCTCTACATCTCGGCAGAGGATAGTGTGACACTCTCCTTTAGACCGGGCAGCCATTAGTGACACTGTACTACTCTGGGGAGGTGATCAGGATTTTATTTTTTTTACATGATGCCTGTAAAAGCAATAATTTCTTACTCTCTCTGACTGCATTCCTGCAGCCATTGAGACATACAGTGTTAGCTGTGATTGGCCACGGCTATCTCATGGCACAGGGCTGCTGTGAATGGCCCAATACTATGTGATCTCTGTGACCGATTGCAGAAATCACACAGTAGTAAACAATGATGTCAGGAAATGACATATTGTTTGCTACTGATCATGTGATCACTGATTGGCTACAGCGATTACCTGATACCAGGGCCACCCACAGCGGCCCGATATCAGCATTTTACTAGAAGTTATCACATTCCCTCTGTTCTCAGCTGCATAAGAGCTGTTGTGCTGTGGGGGGGGGGGGGGGGGAGGCAGCAGTACACTGAGCTTCCCAGTGAATGACTGTGCAGTGGAGGCGTGTCAGGACAGATCTGATCATTGTTGGAGAGTACAATGAGTTCCCAGCATACTGCCCATGGTGTGTTCTGGTTAGTGTGGTGAGTTTTCAATAGGAAAGCAGAGGGAGTGGCAGGGGCACCAGGGATTTCACATAAAGGAAGCATACAAAGAGAACAGGATACTTTCTCATACAAGTACATGGCACAGCAGGCACATATCAGGAATATGAAGTGTTGGAGTAACAAACACTTTAAGCTTTAATAGTTTTATATCCAGCAAAACTGAGTTAGTCATTGACAGGTGTTTTTTTTTTTTTACTTTTTTTTTTTTAACTGTGATGTAGCAAGGGTAGTGCGGGGGCTTTTCTTGGACAGCTTTATGGTAAATGTTGTTTTCTTACTCGTATTTCATTACGTATGTAAATGCTATCCTTACAATAACATAATCATCTCTTCATTTCAGAAAGTTAGTATTTAGGCTGCTCCCATTGAATGAAGTCATGTTTGTGTATGTGGATTGGATCCAGCCTGTTAACTAGAACATCTCCTTAATGTGGCCTCAGCACATCAAAACAGCCACCAACGGTCAGTCAGAATCAGACAGAGGTCAGTACAAATCATACTTTGATTTGGTTGCTGGTGACACAAGAAAACTGATTAGAATGACAATAACCGTACCTACAAAATGGAAAAATAGAACAAAAAAAGACAAGGTGCCCGAGGCCAAGAAAGATCATACACATTCACCACACCATCAGTCCTATAATCCTGGAATATTCATCGAAAAAAAAAAAAAATAATGTCAAAATGTTCATTTACTTTGACTGTGAGGAATTTTAATGTCTGTTATAGATATTTGCATCACAGTAAAATTTTTTGAACGTTTAGTAGGCTGGAGAAAACATTAAATCTTTATGTCATGGGGAACATGATGCCAATATCCTTCAGGCCAAAACCTAATGGGTGTGTGCTGTACTTTAGTCATGACTAAATATGACATTTTAAAACATAAAAACATTAAAAACAGAGGGCACAAAGAAACCAACTGGTCCATCGAGTATACTGTTTTTTGTTTTTTTTTACACTCTTGTCTCAGGATAGATACATGTATATGCCAAACATGTTTAAACTTTATTTACAATATACCCCGAACCTTTTTTTAATTGATTACTGTGGTTATGGATAGAGTTGGGAATGATTAGAAGCCCTGTCAGGCTTTAATGCTATCCATGGGTCTATTAGAGAGATTTTACATGGCTTCCTGTACTGGGGACAACCTTTTTCACCAGACAGCCATTTAAAGCAGCTTACCAATTTTTAGATGTGGTGGCTGCACTCGTTTTCTTTGTTTATAATTTTTTTCTCTTTAGTTTTACATGTTGATCTGGCCAGTAAGAATCTTTGGTGGATGGGATGCAGTGAAATCACTGCAGTGCTGTTGTGCCAATAACAGCGCATCGCGCTGTTTTTTTTTTTGTGTGAACCGGCCAGGTAACATTTAAAGCATTTTGCCTTGTCTTGTGGTAGGACTGAGGTAGAACTGCAATGTAATAGCTGCCCAAAGCAGTCCTATTGCACTATGTGTGAATAGACCAGTAGTCTGTATTTTTCTACTTCCTATAACAAACCAAGCTGTCCAGGAAAAAAAAGCAGCTAAAGGTTTGAGCAAACCATTTCATGCTGACAGGGGAGCTTACCATGTTCGGATTTTATTCATTTATGTAAAACCTTTATCCAAAAAAGGAACAAACAGTTGCTGCTTTAAAAGTGTTGGTTGGAGTTTGCTTTCAAACAGAAAGAGGGCGCGTAGCCCCACGCACCAAGGCCACTGGTACTAAAACTTAACCTTTATTCAAATTATATGAAATGTATTGACTGTGTGTATGTCTTTACTTCAAGGGAGGATTAATGTTTATTGATTGGCAGAAAGCATAATGATTTTTGTAGATACGGTCACCAGAAGAAAGGAATAAAAAAGAATCCCTCCTTTACTAAATATTCAAAGCTTGAAAAAGTACAGTATCAGCCTCAATAGCTAGGGATTCTGGCTGGTCTGGCTACTCACTGGAGATACTAAGTCAGTCTGACCCTAAACCAAACCAGGCTATCCATTGTGCATTCATACGGGTCTAGACTAGTATTGCTATAACTTCTGTGATTGGAACTCTTCCAGAATATAAACTTGGGCATAAACTGTTGTATTAGCCTCAGGACTAGGGGGTTACCCACAGTCTAGGCTTATACTAACAATGTCTCACATATCTCTAATGCCGCGTATGCACGATCGGAAATTCCGATGAGAGCTTTTTGTCGGAAAATGCGGAATTCCAGCCAGCAAAAGATTGCGAGCAGGTTCTCTATTTTTCGGTCAGGAAAAGTTCCTATCCGAAAATGTGATCGTCTGTATGCAATTTGGATTCGCAAAAAATCACGCATGCTTGGAAACAATTCGACGCATGCTTTGAAGCATTGAACTTAATTTTCTCGGCTCGTCGTAGTGTACGTCACCGCGTTCTTGGCGGTCAAAAGTTCAGAGAATTTTTGTGTGACCGTGTGTATGCAAGACAAGCTTGAGCGGAATTCCGTTGGAAAAACCATTTAAGATTTTTCAGACGGAAATTCCGCTCGTGTGCACGCAGAATTTTGGACTCCTGCTTGGTCCAAAAGGTATTAATACACTACCTCCAAAACTCTGGGTAGTTGACTCCAGCTAAGAGAGCCTCTTCTGGTTGTGAACTATGTACAAGATAATACAAGATAACTGAGTTCCTATCAAGTGCTCAATGTCTGTCATTACACTCAAAAACACCCTCCCATAGAACCATGCATGCCCCAAAAAGAAATAGAAAGGTACTCCCAAAAATACTCAACATGTTTTGCTTAAATAATAAGCTTCGTCGGGAGTGAAAAACTATCTGTGCACCAAATAAAATGGTGAAAATAAAAAAAAGAAAATGGAGGGGTCCAAACTATCGTCACATGGTTGCAATTTGTTTTTTTTTTTATTGCAACAATGTGGGGGTAGTTTGGACACCTCCATTTTCTTTTCTTTCTTTTCACTATTTTATTTTAGTGCATAAATAGTTTTCTGTGAAAGTTAACCGCTTCAGCCCTGGAAGATTTTACCCCCTTTCTGACCAGAGCACTTTTTGCGATTCGGCACTGCGTCGCTTTAACTGACAATTGCGCAGTCGTGCGATGTTGAACCCAAACAAAATTGATGTCCTTTTTTTCCCAAAAATAGAGCTTTCTTTTGGTGGTATTTGATCACCTCTGTGTTTTTTATTTTTTGCGCTATAAACAAAAAAAGAGCGTCAATTTTGAAAAAAATTGCAATAAGCGTATATTGATTGGTTTGCGCAAAAGTTATAGCGTCTACAAAATAGGGGATAGTTTTATAGCATTTTTATTATTTTTATTTTTTTTACTAGTAATGGCAGCGATCTGCGATTTTTATCGGGACTGTGACATTATGGCGGACACCTGTATGTGAGTGTTTACTAGTGCCGCCCTCCTAAAATAAACACTGCTCTGCGCTACAAAGAAGTGTCACTTGCAATGTATAGGGTGGTCCTGATGTATTCCAGCCTATAAATAGTGGCAGGTGTATTGAATAATTATTTAAATAAATAAATAAATAAATATATATGTGCAACATGCAATATAAATAAAATATATAAAAAATAAATTATGAATATATGTGCATGATGTGAAGTTTACAAGATTAAAATGTAATGTGCACAAAATAATCTTAATATAATGTGAAAATATAACGGTATTTATATATCCATTAATAACAGCTGCCGCTTAAGAATCTCGAACTGTAAAAAATGTACAAAAAGTTTGTGATGGTGGGCATAACTTAATCCCCCAAAAATGATTTTTTTTTTTTTTTTTTTTTTTTGAATTTTTTGTAGCGGCGCTATTTAGGTGAGCTTTCTCAAATTAATGTGAAAAACTACTGAGATAAAACACGCTAATTAAGGTGACCATCAACGGTGTAATTAAATAAATAAATACATAAATATCAAGGTGACCATAAATAAATAAATAATGCCTGAAATATAAGAATAAATAATTGTCTAAAATATGCAAAATAGATCAATGAATAAATCAGCAAATGAGCGTGAATCAATCAATAAATAAATGAATCAAAAAATTAAAAGTGAATCACAAAACAGTGAGTGAACAGATCTGTGAAACCAATCCCTAGTTTAGCAATCTGTATCTGTAGTCTGTGTGCAAACAGAGTTTGCCAATCTAATGAATCGGTGGCAAATAAATAACGTGACAGTTCAAAATTGATGTGAGCAACAGTTCTAAAAGAATAATTCTTGAGTGATCCGTCCACCAAAGCTTCCACCACGTGAGGGAATCGTCCCCTTATGGGGATACACTCACCAGAAATCTACTTTTAGTAAGCCTGTAATGTAACTCAATCTGGACCTTCTCCTCCAACATCACCAGATAATTAACCATCCACCAGCGCGGTTATTTGGACCAGAATATCAGACCTTCTATCCAGCATCCCTTGATCATAACTCCACCGGCGCGGTTGTATCATGTATGGAAACAGATGGAGGGCCACATAGTGTAATACTGCTAAACGTTTTTTATTTTGAACAATTTCCCTTTAATACAAAAAGATCCCCCCAATAATATCTGCGTACCAAAATTAAAAGAAAATCAACATTTGGGTAAACGTAGGATGGTACTGTGCCTGTGTTCCTTTTTAGACAGTGGGATATGGATCTTTGAGTTCCGCTCGTGAGCGGCGTCCTTCCTTCCTGTTCTCCGTGGAACGCACAGTGGACCGCAATACGTTATGACGTCACTTCCTGTTGACCTACGCCCTGACGCGTTTCGTCATTATCGACAGCTCCAAAACCCAATATACCCGTATCCTGTGGATCTTCCTGTAGTATGGTCAAACATGTGTATTACATCTCCTTATGAAGGGAAACTCCAAAGCGCCAAATGTGATCCAGTCAGGGTTGGTTCATCAGCAGACTGTATATCTTCAGCCCTTTCTACCTAGGTAGAAAGGGCTGAAGATATACAGTCTGCTGATGAACCAACCCTGACTGGATCACATTTGGCGCTTTGGAGTTTCCCTTCATAAGGAGATGTAATACACATGTTTGACCATACTACAGGAAGATCCACAGGATACGGGTATATTGGGTTTTGGAGCTGTCGATAATGACGAAACGCGTCAGGGCGTAGGTCAACAGGAAGTGACGTCATAACGTATTGCGGTCCACTGTGTGTTCCACGGAGAACAGGAAGGAAGGACGCCGCTCACGAGCGGAACTCAAAGATCCATATCCCACTGTCTAAAAAGGAACACAGGCACAGTACCATCCTACGTTTACCCAAATGTTGATTTTCTTTTAATTTTGGTACGCAGATATTATTGGGGGGATCTTTTTGTATTAAAGGGAAATTGTTCAAAATAAAAAACGTTTAGCAGTATTACACTATGTGGCCCTCCATCTGTTTCCATACATGATACAACCGCGCCGGTGGAGTTATGATCAAGGGATGCTGGATAGAAGGTCTGATATTCTGGTCCAAATAACCGCGCTGGTGGATGGTTAATTATCTGGTGATGTTGGAGGAGAAGGTCCAGATTGAGTTACATTACAGGCTTACTAAAAGTAGATTTCTGGTGAGTGTATCCCCATAAGGGGACGATTCCCTCACGTGGTGGAAGCTTTGGTGGACGGATCACTCAAGAATTATTCTTTTAGAACTGTTGCTCACATCAATTTTGAACTGTCACGTTATTTATTTGCCACCGATTCATTAGATTGGCAAACTCTGTTTGCACACGGACTACAGATACAGATTGCTAAACTAGGGATTGGTTTCACAGATCTGTTCACTCACTGTTTTGTGATTCACTTTTAATTTTTTGATTCATTTATTTATTGATTGATTCACGCTCATTTGCTGATTTATTCATTGATCTATTTTGCATATTTTAGACAATTATTTATTCTTATATTTCAGGCATTATTTATTTATTTATGGTCACCTTGATATTTATGTATTTATTTATTTAATTACACCGTTGATGGTCACCTTAATTAGCGTGTTTTATCTCATTATGGCGGACACGTCGGACAATTCTGACACATTTTTGGGACCATTGGCATTTATACAGTGATCAGTGCTATAAAAATGCATTGATTACTGTAAAAATGTCACTGGCAGGGAAGGGGTTAACACTAGGGGCGATCAAGGGGTTAATTGTGTTCCCTAGTGTGTGTTCTAACTGAAGGGGGAGGGGACTGTGTATGAACAGACGATCTGTCTCTTCTCCCCTCAGAGAACCAGAAACTGTGTGTTTACACACACAGATGCCGGTTCTCGTGTGCCCTGAGCGATCACTGGAGCCCGGTGGTGATCGTGACCGCCAGGAACTCGCATCGGCTCTGTGGGTGAGCAGGGGGCGCGCACCCCTAGTGGCCGAAAAAGGAAGCGACGTAAGAAAACGAGAATTTGCGCAGCCGAGCCATGTTGCTGCAGTACAACTGCGGCGACTGGTCGGCAAAATCCATGACCTTGGGATGCTAAAGGCTCTGATAAGGTAGTGAACCCATTTTGCGGATCTTTTGGGGTGGAAAAAATTGGATGCTAAGTAATCCCACATACAACAGTGCGGCCTGGGCTATTTTTCTCGGAAGTGTTCTTTTGTCTGGAGCCAGCCTTTAAAGTAGTGAGTGGATCCATGGAGCCGTGACACCGCATTTCCAAGGCAAGTATGTTTTTCTAATTTTTTGGAATTTATCTGTGAATGTCCTTAAAAAGCTGTGTGTTACATCTCCTCTCGGATGGGCCATGGCTGCACTATGTGCCAGCATGCATTCTAGTGGCCATCGTGGAAGGAAAAGCTATGTATCTACATTCAAGGCGATGATGCATAATGCTGAGCATGTGAAGTAAATAGATCTCATGTGGGGATCCTGGGTTTGGGCAAGCATGCCCCAGTGGCCATGGATTGCATGCCAGCACATTACAGACCCTGCATCAAGGATAATTTTCCGTTACCAGAGGCAGGGCCAGTGCTAGATAATTTTGTGCACTAGGCAAGATAGGCACCCCCCCCCCAAAAAAAAATAAAACGTTACAAATTTAAAAAACAGTATTATATTATAAAATAATATGATTTGCAGTCCAAGTCCAACTACTGATACTTTTTTTTTGGGGTGGGGGGGGGGGGTCACATCCTTAGCTCTCAAGGGTTCATGCTAGGATTTGTAGTCCTTCACTAGTTGGGGGAGTCTGTCCTCAGCTCTGAGGGGTTCATGGTGGGGCTTGCAGTCCTTCCCTTTTGGTCGGTCATATCGCCCAAAAGTGATAGACTACAAGTCCCAGCATTAACCACTGAAAACTAAGGCTGTGACCCCCCCAAAGTGAAGAACTACAAATCCCAGCATGAACCCGTGATATCTAATGCCGCGTACACGCGATCGGAATTCTCCTCGGAAAAAAACTCTGACGGTTTTTCAGACGGAATTCCGACGGAATTCCGCTCAAGCTGTGTTGCCTACACACGATCACACCAAATTCCGACCGCCAAGAACGCAGTGACGTCCACCACATACGACGAGACTATAAAAGGAAAGTTCAGCACCACGTCTGGCACCCTTTGGGCTCCTTCTGCTGATCTCGTATTTATCGCGTGTTAATAGAAGTTTCGTTTTTGACGTTTCACGCTTTTCAGACTTGTGCTTCAGATCGTTCCTGCTCTACAGCTTGTGCTTGTCGGTGCGTATCTGCTTATCAGTGCGTGTAGTCAGTTCGCATTTGTTTGTCTTTGCGGCCTATATATTTATATATAGTACACTTTGCCTTTTGTCCGCTCGTTGCTTGATTTGCATTTTGTTCTTTCAGGCCTTGCTGTTTATCAGTGCTTTTTGTCCGTTCTGACCAGCCGACCGCTTAGAAGCGATGTTGCGTGTACGTACTCGTCGTAGAGTTTGTGCTGTGGTGCGGGGGCTTGGTGCTGGGGTTCTTAATTTGACACAAGCCCAGTCCATGAACAGGGCGAGGAGGAGTTCATGGACCAAGAATTGGTTGCTCCAGCGTGACCAATTCTCGCACATGCCTCTGCTTCGTGAGATTTCAGGAATTATCTCAGGATGACGGACCCCATTTTTCACTGTCTGTTGGCTTTGCTGTCCCCTTATATTACCAGGCAGGATACCTGCATGCGGCAAGCAGAGGTTAGTTGCCACGTTGAGGTACTTGGCGACAGGGAGAAGCCTTCAGGACCTCAAGTTCAACAGGCATCACCCCCCAGGCTCTGGGGATTATTATTCCAGAGACCTGTTCTGCCATCATCCAGGTCCTGCAGAAGGACTATATGAGGGTAAGTTTTATCCTTTAACATCACATTCTATGTATTTACTGTTTGCTAATGTATTGCATTTCTTTCATCGTTCCCTAATTACCAGGATTTCAATATGCTGTAATATGCTGTGCCATTTTGTCCTCATGCATGTTGGATTTTTGTATGTTCCTTTTTTGTCCTTCATGCATATTTGCCTTCACTAACCCCCCAGCATGCCATCTGGGGCCCATATACACCTAGTCTAGTCACTTAACAATGTATTTTGTCAGCTCCATTGTAATGCTTTACCCTAAACACTCCCTAAAATGTGTACAAATGTTATAGTTGTCCTTAAATTCATGCAGAGTGCCTGAGGCTTTTTTTTGTGGTGCCCAAAATCTTTGGGAACCCCCCTCCCCCAACTGCTCAGTCAGCTGATACCTATCCTCTATCTGCTGACTTTGCCAAACCCAATACACACTATACCTACCTCTTTAGTGGTCATATTTATGGTTGAATTTGTCAAAGCATGTAGTGCAAGGGCTTGCCTCAATACTTTCAAATGCTACTGTTTTCATTTTTCTTCTCCTATTATTATCGTAATAGGTAATGGCAGAATCCAAAAATGTGCTTCCATTTTTTTTTTTTTTTTGAGGCCACTACTTCTTACCTGTCCAGTGGGCTGCCAATAGTGTAATTAAGGAGGGGCTGGCCAAACTATCACTCATTACTTTGTTACTCCATTACGTAGTGGAGAGGGTGGTTACCTGTCCAAAACATACCTCCCCCCTAAAATATTTACAACGGGCCATCAGAGGGGGGAGGAATCTGATAAGTGGACCTTATATTTTAGCCTTTAAATACTACAAGAAATTTTATACTGATGTTTGCCAACAATATTTCTGTATAATCTGCTTGTAATGTTTATTATCAAATTTACTAATTATATTTTTCTTGTTTGACTCCACAGTTTCCTTCCACGCCACAGGAATGGCAGACTGTGGCCTCCCAGTTTGCCCAGTGGTGGGATTTTACTGCGGAGGGGCAATCGATGGGAAGCACGTCCACATCGTCCCACCACCCCATTCGGGGTCATACTATTTTAACTATAAGGGGTTTCATAGTATCGTGTTGATGGCGTTGGTGTCGGCGACATATAAGTTTATATATGTGGACGTGGGGAGCAATGGCCGTATGTCGGATGGAGGAGTCTTTTGCCGGACCGAATTCTACCGACGTCTCGAGAGTGGTGGCTTGGGAAGGACTGCCTTTTGTCTTCGTCGCAGATGAGGCTTTCGGTTTGGGAAACCATCTGATGAGACCATTCCCCCAGGGGACCCTCACCCCGGAGAAGAGGGTATTGAATTACCGGCTGGCCAGAGCCAGAAGAGTCGTGGAGAACGCGTTTGGGATTCTGGCCAGCCGGTTCCGCCTGTTTCAAACGGCCATTAATATGGTGGAATACAAACTTAATACCATTGTGGTATCGTGTTGCATCTTGCACAACTTTTTAAAAAGGACCAACCCCAATTATGTGGTTACAGTTGGGCCTGACGCCGGACTGCAATCCCTGACATCTCTGGAAGCGGCCCGTCCTGGCTTGCCCCCCAAAAGTGCCCGTGAAGTGCGCCAAAATTATTCTGAATATTTTTCGGGGAGGGGGGCCATTGCTTTGCCAGCACTTTTGGAATAAATTTTACATTTAATAATCTGGTAAAATCTTGCTTTGAATTTCCTGCTTGTGTTTCTTTTTTGTGTCTCCTAGTGCACTTGTAGTGCCAAGTGGTTTGTTCATTATTATCTAAACACCCATTGTCACTGTAAACACCAATTTCAACACAAAAAAATGGTATTGATCATTGAAAGAAGAAGCCACACATTGTTGAGTAAAAAATGTTTTTTTTACTCCATATACATTCACATACATATGTTCTTTTTTTTCATTTTTTTTTTTTTACAAAAATAACATCTGATTGTTCTTCCACCACCTGTACATCACCTAAAAATCAAAAAAACACACCATGTATTATAAATATGCAGGCATACATGTCTTATTACCTGAATCTGGGGTGTCAGACACTCACCTGTTGTGGTCTCAATTTCGCTTCTCCTTCCTCCACATCCTCATCTTGTGGTGACCTCTGTTCCCCTTGTTCAGGAGGTGGGCGGTCCCTGGTGACATGATATTTCCTGATTCTTTGTTCCCCTATGAGAATAAAACAAAAGGTATACTTAGCACACAGATATTTGAGCCAATAAATATGAATGATAAACATTACTTGGAAGTGGGGGACAATTGTCTGTTTGGGCAGAATTCCAAGCTGAAGACATGATTTATTCCCTTAATTACTCAAGCTGCAATACTTACCTTTTTTGGAGAAGTTTCCCACCTGGAGACACCCCAAGTATCCACTGGAGTACCTGTGTTTGACACCCTAAAAAAAGTTTGTTCTGGTGTCACACACTAGTGCAGTGTGCAGAGTCCAGATGTGTAAACAGCTGCAGAGTGTCCTCTACATACATTACACTGAATAAAGTTTGCTATT
Organism: Lithobates sylvaticus; assembly: GCA_028564925.1. Taxonomy (NCBI): domain Eukaryota; kingdom Metazoa; phylum Chordata; class Amphibia; order Anura; family Ranidae; genus Lithobates; species Lithobates sylvaticus. The sequence continues at coordinate 620,437,502 of CM053026.1, read as the reverse complement.
CCTTCTAGGTTCAAACACATCTAGACAACAATGTTCTAAAAACTCTTTTGGATTAACTGTTATCTGTGAAAACATCGTATTTTGGAAAACTAATGAGGTTTCCAGCGAACGATTACTGTGCGTATAACCATGAAAGTAGCCATTTTGGAGTGTACAAGACCTTATTAAGGAAAAACACATGGCGCAGCATGCAATATTAATAATAATAATAATAATAGGTACACACGACATATACTTACTTTTTCAAAGAACTTTCTTGATCTTTCTGTACTGATCCTGCTCCCTTAATTTGAGGTCCGACCAGCGTTTCCTCAGTTGATCCTTGGATCTTTGTACCCCAAAATTACTGTACAGACTCTTCACAACTTTATTCCTGATCTTGGCTTTTCTCATATTTGGGTTGGGGTACGGACCATAATTCCCGTCATAGTCGTTACTCCTCAAGATGTCCACCATCTCCAACATCTCCACAAAGGACATATTTGAGGCCTTAAATCTCCTCCTCGATTGTGACGTTTCAGGCTCCGGGCTTTCCTCCTCCTCGTTACTGGAATTATGCACCTGCTGTGTCTCCGACATGTTCCGCTCCCACTGCAACGAAAGAGATGGGGCGGCGAATATTCTAGAAAGAACGTCAGGGGCGGACGACGTGGGCGGAGATTCACGCATGCGCAGTGTATATAAAAGCTTCAAACACGTGTGTGTCGTAACTACGTTCTGTGTGCAGAGGAAGGAGGAACAGATGCGACGAACAACGCCAAACGTTATAGCGAAGGTAAGATTTTAAGTTTGGAGACATGTGCGGCCTATACTGAATCTAGATTAATGCCTATATTGTGTTGAAAGATTATCCTGAGATGTTTATTTTTGTATTTTGTTTGGTCTTGCAGAGATAATGCTGCCATTTAAGGACCAAGAATTCCTGGGGGAATTCATAGATAAATATCGGGAGATGAGAAATCTATGGGAGGTGAAAAACCCCTTATATCACAATAAACCAGCTAGGAGGGCAACGCTGGAGAAATTGCTTGGATTTGTAAAGACCCGGGCCCCCAATGCAGACATGAAGTTTCTGGAAGCAAAAATTGGTAGCTTGAGAAGCACCTATAAGAAGGAGTACCATAAGGTCCAGCAGTCCCTGAGGTCCGGAGCAGCAGCAGATAAGGTGTATGTACCCAGTCTGTGGTACTACAACAGAATGCGTTTTATTGATGACCAGATTGAGGGCAGGGAATCCCTTTCCACTCTCCCGGCACCCCTTCCCTCCAGCCTTCCAACCAGCCTTCCATCCAGCCTTCCCTCAAGCTGAGGCATTTGTGGACCAACCTGGGCCTTCCATACAGGAAGAGATTGAGGAGCCCAGATGGAGTCAGGTATAGGTTTTTTTATACATAATTTTTCTGTGAAAAAAAAATGATTGTTGGTAAGTAGATGTTATTATTGCTAATAAATGAAGGAATTAACAAAAAGTGTTTCACATATCAATAGACAGAGGTGGCCAAAAAAGATTAGGACAAGAAGGAAAAATGCTGGGCTCACAATGATAGTCTTTTCCATTTCTTTAACATTAAATTTGCAACAGTCATGATGTCACGTACCTTAAGGCAGAGCCCGCAGTGCAAGGAGCGGCCCCTCGTAAACCTCTGGTTCGAAAACCCCTGGTAGAGATGACAGGGGCTCGGGAGCACAGAGGAGCACAAGTGCCTGGCTGGTAAGCTGAGTAGAGGGCTGAAGGTCCGTATCGAGCAGGAACCAGGAGGTGCTCTGTAGTCCAGCAGCGGGAAGCAGACAGGTAATGTGCAGCAGACACAAGGAGGTGTCCTGTAGTCCAGCAGCAGGAAGCAGACAGGTTATGTGTAGCAGACACAAGGAGGTGTCCTGTAGTCCAGCAGCAGGAAGCAGCCAGGTAATGTGTAGCAGACACAAGTAGGTGTCCTGTAGTCCAGCAGCAGGAAGCAGACAGGTAATGTGCAGCAGACACAAGGAGGTGTCCTGTAGTCCAGCAGCAGGAAGCAGACAGGTAATGTGCAGCAGACACAAGGAGGTGTCCTATAGTCCAGCAGCAGGAAGCAGACAGGTAATGTGCAGCAGACACAAGGAGGTGTCCCATAGTCCAGCAGCAGGAAGCAGACAGGTAATGTGCAGCAGACACAAGGAGGTGTCCTGTAGTCCAGCAGCAGGAAGCAGACAGGACTCAAGCAAGCAGGGTCAAACACAGGCAGGCAGATCAAGCACAGGAGGGGCATCCAAAGAATAGTCAAAAGTCCAGAACCAGGATCAGGGCAGGCAGCGGTCAAAGGAGTCAGAGGCAAGCCAAGTTTCAGCACGGATCAGGTAAGTCAGGTTTTGCAGGTCACTGAGTACACACAGGAAACGCTGTTGATCGGGCAGCAAGGCAGCAAGGTCTGGGTCCAGTTTAAATAGCGCTCTTGGCGCCAAACGGCGTCAAGATGGCCGTGCGCGCACTCCCGCGCGTGCCCGGCACCCCGCGTGCACGTGCGCATTCCCACACGTCCGTGCGTGCCGTCAGCCCTACTATTGCGCATGTGTGGGTGCAGAAGGCCCGTTCTGAGCCGGGGGACTCTTCTGTTCCTGGGGATGTTGAGGCGCCCGCTGGGGGGACTTTCCTGACACATGAGCTGAAAATTGTGTGTGTTTGATGAACAAAAAACTAAAACTATGTCCCTTTTTCATACACAGGATGACCTCAGCCAGGACGAGGCTTTGGCTAGTGGCACACAGGAGGAGGAAGGGGGAATTGTCAGCCAGGAGGTGGCAGGGCCCAGTAACACCCAATCCCAGGTGCCTTCCCTCATCCTTCCATACAAAAGACCCAGGAAGGGCACAAAAACAGAGGAGGCAGCACTTGCCCTCATCAAGGAGGCTAATGAGGCCCTGAAATCCTCCCTTGATGCTGTAGAGGCCTATGGCATCTATATAGCCTCAAATTTACAACAAATGGAAGAGGGCCAACGGCGAAAATGTGAGAAACTCATTTTTACTAAAATCCACAAGGGGTTGAGTGGGGAAATTTGTGAAGATGAACACCTGTGTTCTCTCCCCCATCCTCTTCCTCCTCCTGCCACAAGGCCACCTCTAGAGCCACAGCCTTCAGGGAAGGCTGCAGGGATGGCTGCACAGAAAACCACAAAGTGATCCCCTGCCTTCAGTCTGGTCCCAAAGAACACACAGCCTGTTGTAGTACCACAGCCTGGGTACATGTATCATCTGCTGCTGCTCCTGTTCTCTGGGATTCCTGGACCAGATTGGACTTCTCAAGCTACCAATTTTTTGATGTCTGCCTTGAGGGCCAAAGGCAGCGCAAATTCAAACAATTTCTCCAGCGTTGCCTTTATCTTTATTTTGTTATTATGATGTAAAATATATTTTGTTTTTGGTTTCAGAAAATACTTGCCTATGTGTTTTTCTACAAATCTACAAATAGCAAATAAATTTATTTTGGGTGAGTAGGCAGGTACATTTCAAAAATACAATGTCAAAATTAACAAGCGACACCAACAACAAACAGGTTTACAAATAATACATAATAATGGTGTTGTGGAAACGTAAAATAAAAAATAAAAAGGAGAGCACGAGAAAATAATACAATAATACAAATATTGTTAGTAAAGAAAAAAAAAAGCACTTAAAAAAAAATATATATATATATTTTATGCAGATCTGGCTTATATTCTAAAATAAATATTCAGGAGAGACCTAGAAATAATAAAGAAATAAGTTTGGGAAAACTCTGTGTGAATATGAGCAGCAAAACAACTTCATTCTTCTAGCATTACAAAGAAGAGAATGCGCGGCATTGAACAATTTAAAAAAATGCAGTGTGAAGAATCTGCTATCTCCATTACGAACGCTTCCGTCTCATACTGGATTCTGAGCATGCGTGATTTTTCGCGTGTCGGAATTGCCTACACACGATCGGAAAATCCGATAGAAAGGTTTTCCGTCGGAAAAATTAAGAACAGGTTCTCAATCCAAAGTCCGTCTGAAATTCCGACAGAAAAAGACCGATGGGCATACACACGGTTGGAAAATCCGATGAAAAGCTCCCATCGGACTGTTTCCATCGGAAATTCCGACCACGTGTACGCGGCATTAGGGTGTGACCCCCAAAAAATAAAGGACTACAAGTCCCAGCACAAACCCTTGAGATCTAAGGATGTGACCCCTTAGATCTCAGGGGTTCATGCTGGGACTTCTAGCCCTTCACTAGTTGGGGGGAGGGGTGTCACATCCTCAGCTCTAAGGGGTTCATGCTGGGACCTGTAGTTCTTCACTTTTGGGGGGTCACGCCCCAAAAGTGAGGGACTACATGTCCCAGCATGAACCCCTGAGATCTAAGGATGTAACCTCCTCCTCCCATCCCTCCGCGGGTGTCATCTGTCATCCAGCAGTAGATCATTTCTATCCTTTCTGTATGGGTCTCTGCCTGGCTCCCTCATGACATGTGGTTCCATGCCTAGCACCCGGCCTCAGTCTGAATAGACTGAGACTCTCAAATGCTAGGAGGAAGAGGAGGAAGTTACATTCTCCTCTGACCTCCGCTCTGAATTTCCCGGGGCCAGGCGGTCCTAGCAACCAGGCAGTGGGCAGTAGCCGCCAGCATGGAACAAGCAGAACGGGTCACTAATACTGTTAGTGAAGCGGTGCTACAGCAGCCTTTTTTGTTGCATCAGAGCAGCCTAGGGGGCAATTGCCACCCTGTCCCCTGGCCCAGTCCACCCCTGCCTCTGCCCCCCCTTGTCCTGGAAACCGATTGGACATAGTTGCGCCGTAGGTGGCTGTGCGCCCTAGGCGGCTACTTAGTTTGCCTAGTGGTAGCACCGGCCCTGACCAGAGGACAAATAAGCCCTTACTCATGTCTCCATGCATTGTATTTATTATACTGGACTAAACATCAGCATTGATATTTGAGCTCACTGCATAACAAAGATCCACATGGTTCCTATAGGTAAGGATCATCAAACCAGGTAGGTATTTTGCTACTAAAAGAGTGCATTCAGGTGCTAACAGGCCTCTCACTAGGCTAAGGAGCCCACCTTGTCATACTGACAGGAATATGCATAAGAGAAGTGTCAGAAATCCAGTCCAAGCTATATAAAATCCTCTTCAAAACTGCAAACTTGAGCACTATGGCCTGAAGAGTGTGTCTGGACTCTTAAAGAGGTAGAAAGAGGCTGTTGTGACCACTATTCATAGCCGCAAAGGATTGCTATGAGCACTAGGTGAAGTAACTATAGCCAAGTTATTGCAAATAACTCTAGCTGCATTACAATACTGTTGATACCAACTGCATTGAGCCTCCCACAGAAGGGAGTAGGCCAGCTTCTGATGGCCAACAAAAGCAGAAAGGATAAGTTGGTACTTTATGTTCAGCCTGAGGCTTAGCTTCTACTATGCCATTTTTCTTTATGGCGGTTAAATTTACCATGAGTGGAGAAGAACCAGAGGAGCCAGAGGGCTCTAGGTAAGAAACTTACTACAGTATTTCCTCAGTCGGAGGAGGCAGCCTGCATGACTTTCCAGGGACATTGTTTCTTTCAGAGGGACAACAGCATCAGAGATGCTGTTGAGGTTGAACACCTGTCATTCCCTAGCCTAGAGTACATATTTCTCGATTTAATTATTACGAAGTGTGTTTTGTGTGTTTCAAAGATGACTAATGTTTCCATCCCTTCAGCAATTTCTGTGCCTTGCTCTAGAGCCCATGTACTACCAATCTTTCATCAGTACCTGGAATACTAAGATGCTTGACCCAGTACTACCCTTTTGCTTATCTGAAACATTCTCATGGTGGGATCTTCAGATGACCTCCTGTTGAGGCATCTGTGTAGGCTTTATCACACAATCTGACATGATCCTCCAGATATTCCAGTAATTTGAATTGGTCCAGAACCTTCAGAGATCATCGCTGGAACTGACTTGTCTTAGGAATATCTGAATGGTCCCGCACACAGTTCAGGACAGAGAGTTTTTGTTCATTATTAATTTTAACCACTCTGGTCTCAGATTCAAGCTGTCCAGGCCAGGAACCATCTGGCTCTCCACTTTTGAATGAGAGTGTTAGAACTGAGGGTAGCCTCGTGTGGGGCAATTTCTTTGGCCTAATTTCGCCCAGGGCCTTTACGCTTTAAGATGATTTGCCTATCACTGAGGCTTAGGGGTCTGGCTCTGGAGCAAAGCCTGATGAAGGGTTCCTGCGAGGCTCCAAAATGTTGCAATCTGCTGTAACGATGTGATTTCTGATTACAAACTTTGGACCCACTCTGGAGATCCTTGCTGTGCTGGTGACATTTTTTTACTTTGACTCTGGAGCAAGACCCCTGAGCCTTGGTCATGTCAAATCAAATCTGGGCTTGTTAAAAATACACTACACTTTCCCCTTGAAGGAGAACTCCCTTGAAGCATTTTCATTTTAGTATGGCACCTTATGGAACCTGCTAGTGAATTTATGCTCTTGTGTTTCACACCTCTGTGAAAATCTGCAGCTGTGATGTTTCTCTGTTAACCAGCTGGTAATGTTCCAACCCAAATACTGGCAGAACAGAGCTTGGAAAATATGACAAAAGCTTATTTTCTCCACTGGCCTTCATAGATAACAGTATAATGTACCAGGTGACCGAGTCAAGTTTCTTCTGCAGCAAAACCTTTAAGTAATTGTTTCTTGTTGGTAGTGGAGTGGTTCGTTAAAGATGATCTGAAATCTAAGTCTTGCATGCTGTTTTTTTTTAGCTCCGTCTGTTCAATCTTGGTGTTTTCTTACACCTGAAGCGCAAAGTTTATGACACACTCGAATACAATGCGGTTGGACACTGTACTGGGTACCAGGTGGTACTCACACTTAGGGTCTTATTCATTTAACAACATATATCCAGAAAGGTACACTTAAAAATGGAATCCCCAGTACTTTTTAGTCTCAAACAGCATATGCAGCTCACCTTCCACATAAATTTTGATAGATTTTTTATTAAGCTTTCTCCTTTTTAGAATCAGGAAATGATCTTTCATAAAACCCTGCATCCCGGTTTTCCTCCAGTCTGATATGATTTCTAGAGTTTGCATTACCTAAAGCATGTATAATGAAGAAAAATTAGGTGAGAATTTTGTCATAAATATGAGTAAAACAGCAGACTTTTCTTATCATGACTGTAGTGTAAAGCTACTTGTTCTACCATTGCCCTTTTCTGTCCCTGTATTCAAAATACCGCACAAAGTAGCTTTATATTTTATGTATTTTAGACAACCTAGGAAAAGAAACATACTACTTTCTAACAGGTTGAATCTGGCAGACATGGAAGGCAGCTCGAATGCCCGAATGAACAACGGGTCCCATTTTTACGAGGGGTTTGCAGTACCCTGATGGTGTTTAAATCAGGCATCCTTATACTAGTTGGGTGCCAAAATCTGTCTCTAAATTCTCCTTTTGACACAGAATCTAACTTGACTCTACACAATACCTGACAAACACTACATCTTACGTCAAGTATTTCACTTTTTTCAGTTGCAATACAATTTTAATAAAGAAACATAAGAAAACAGAATGACATGTATATGTCTTTTTTCCAAACTTTACAGACATATACATCTATATTTTCTACAAAAGATAAGTAAAAAAACGATGTAACATAAGACAAATAAGAAATTATAATAATTCACTGCATAACAAGGACTTTCAAATAGCAGTCTGTTCTATTAGCCAATCTGGTTAGGGTTACAAACCTGCACAAATATTGCATTAGCAAAGTTGCAAATCAACTGAAAGCTAGGAAGGTTGATGCCACCATGTTATTTTTTTTTTTTTACATAATTACATAGTTAGTCTGGTTTAAAAAAAAGACACAAGTCCATCTCGTTCAACCAATACAAGAAAAAAAAAAAAATAGAATCATATATACACAATCCTATACCTACAGTTGATCCAGAGGAAGGCAAAAAAAAAAACCCAGCAAAGCATGATCCAATTTGCTCCAGCAGGGGAAAAAAATCCTTTCTGATCCCCAAAGGGCAACGGATATTCTCTGATCAACTTTACCTTTACGCCAGAAGACCCAAATTTAGAAGAATAATAATGATGCAAGTCATATTTTTTATTAATAATCATTTATTATAAAATGTTCAAATTGTTTGTACAAAACGAAAACTTTGACATTTATTATGTTTAGCTATGTTTATAGCCATGCTTAGTTATGGAAGTCCCAAAGGCAGTTCTTGTCCTCTGAGAAGCAGAGGTGGACATTGCACTTGTGCAAAGTGTGTTGGTATATCATTTACCACATTGTCTGCAGCGTCCTCTACTTGTTTTTATAGGGAAATGTCCATACATGTCCTTAGTGGATGTACAGTTGACCTTTTGTCTGCAGTGGCATTTGAAGGACTCCCTTTTTCCATGGATTGAACCTGGTAGTCCTCTCTTTGGTTTTATGACAGTTGTGCTGACTAGGATGAGAGAGGATGCTAACTGGGCTTGAAACAGCCTCTTGTTTAGTATCTTTTTCTTGGGAGCATTTAGTGCTTTGCAGTCCCGTTTGTACAGCAGCCATGCATTGATCACAGCTAGGATGATGGTGTACCAGAAGATGTGAATGTACCAACAGCAGGATTTCAAAGGAAACTTTTATTTTGCTGCAAATGAGTCCAACATATCCAACATATTAACTCTTCGTGGGAAGACTGGGCATATATGACATGACATCCTCTACTGTACCAGGTAGAAGTCTTCATTAACATACACTTTAAGTTTTGTATGCTCCTTTTATTTGCCAGCCAGAGATTGGGAGAGCATAGTCAATCAGAGATTGAAAGAACATAGTACACTTGCCATTTACTGGAGTGGAAAATGTACATGTCAGCATGGTTTCCCCAAAAGAGAGGCTGTCCACCACAGTAGAGTTCACCCCACCCCTCACCTACAAGCCTTCCTAAGATGATTTTATAGTGTGGATGGCTCACAATTTGGTTCAGCTTCCATGTGGCCAGCTATGTCATGAAACCTCACATATGCCTTCTTGAGCTTTTTGAGGACTCTACAACACTATCTTACCTCCCTATTGCCACCAAACCTATGTTCCCTGTTTTGAGAATTGAAAGGGGCCCCATAAGTTATGCACTTTCTCAGCTCTATTCAATTTTGTCTCCTAAAGATGTGATGCAACCCCCCCTCTTTTCTACAAAACCGGGAAGGAGACTTTAAAATAACATTTACATGGGGGGGCGGAGCTAGCCGGAGACCAAGATGGCCGCGTAGTGCAGGAGCTCTGTACACAGCGGGACAAAAACGGCACCAGGTAACCTGCCCAGACCCGGACCGGAGCTTAAAACACGGCGTTCTGACCCGCTGACACCGGGAGACACCACAGCCGAAATGCCAGGACGGAAAAACAAGCCGAAAGGGCCGACACGCCTGACCGAGTTCTTCTCATACGGGCCTAAACAAGATGACGCCGGCCACACTTCCACGCCGACTTCGGCCGCTCAGCACGGAGGATCTCAGATGAATCCATACAAAAGGAGCAATCCTCCTAAAGGTACGTCATCCCCGCCAGCTACCCCATCCTCCGGGAGCCCAGAAAAGGCTAGGTTTAAGCCAGATGCCACGGATGATAGCAATGAGGTGAGCTCACTGCTAGACTCAGGGGATGACACCAGGGAGCTGCCCGACTCCATTGATGCCTTTCCTACTAACGGCCAGCCAGTACTTGACACTATGCTAAAGGAGATGTTAGTCTCCCTGAGGGGGTCCCTTCACTCAGACATGGTCGCTTGCTTGCACAATTATGGCACAGAACTCCGGTCAGTATCAGACAAAGTGACCCACATAGAAAACAAGATGGGGGAATATGCCACCACAATAAATGAGCTAGTGGATGCAGACGAAGCCAGGGACGAGGAACTAGAGTCAATGAAAGCCAAAATGGCCGACATTGAGGACAGATCCAGGAGGAATAACATCAAAATTAGAGGGGTCCCAGAATCTGTCCCACCACAAGAACTCAAAACTTATGCAACTCAACTGTTTGCCGCCATCATGCCAGATCTATCCGAAATGGAGTTAACAGTGGACAGGATTCACAGACTCCCGAAACCTAGCTTCCTATCTGAAAACATACCCAGGGATGTAATTTTGCGGCTGCATTTTTACCATACTAAAGAGAGACTAATGGCCATCAGCAGACGCAAAGAGGACATACCAGCACAGTATGCGCATTTACAATTCTATGCAGACCTCTCCCAATACACGTTACAGAAGCGCAGGAACCTGACAACCATAACCAAGGCCCTTAGGAATCACAACCTTACCTACAAGTGGGGGTTCCCCACAAAACTAATAGTCACCAGAGAAGGCAAAGAATTTGTAATGGACTCGGTCCCCAGGGGAATGTCCCTGCTGCAAACATGGGGCATCATTCCAGACCCACCGCCAAGCTCTCACAAAAGGAGCCCCTCTAGGAACCGAGAAGCTGAATGGCACACGGTGGACCGTAGAAACGCTAACTCTCACGTATAACTTACCATGGGCAGAAAAAGGCCACAATGCCCGCTGTACCAAAAAACGCTCCGATAAGTTGTGTTAACTTTCCCCCAAGTTACACTTGAGTGACCTCGAGTCACACTATGACAGAGAACTATCTAAGTAGGCGAAAAGCCATGTTGTTAACAGTTTACTTGTTCAGTTTTTCTCTTTCTACGATTCCAGTCAGGAAAACCGGCAATCTAAAGGACCACATCGCACAAACCGAGGACCGCCAGCCCTACACATCTGCCCTATGGGTCACCGCACAGTCCAGGAAGTCGCACTATGAACCCACAAAAACTGTAAGTGAAGCTCTTACCATTCTTACACAGCGAAACCACCAACACCATTACAATGGCTGTTAAATTTATAACACTAAATGCCAAAGGCCTGAATCACCCAGCCAAAAGACGATCCCTCTGGAAGGAAGCGATCAAACTAAATGGCGACATTATATGCGTCCAAGAGACACATTTCCAGTCCACAGCCCCACCGAAATGCTCTCATCCAAAGTTTCCTCATGTTTTCTTTGCTAACTCGGAAAATAAATCTAAGGGCGTACTAATTGCAATCAGGGACACTGTGGCGTTTAAGCTACATAGCATAGTAACTGACCCGCAGGGTCGATACATTATTCTAGTGTGTGACCTGAACTCCACAACCTACACAATTACAAACCTGTATGCACCCAACTCGGGCCAATCCAAGTTCCTCCACAAGACTTTTAACACCATTGAGGCACAAAAAAGAGGAGCAGTAGTTGTTTGCGGAGACTACAACATGACCCCAGACTCGGTTGTGGACACAACGTCAAAACCTAAGAGACGCCCACCTGATCTTCAGCCGCTGTTGCGGAAACACTTTCTGTACGACGCATGGAGATGCCTTAATGCGAACAGCAGAGACTATTCTTTCTTTTCCCACAGGCATAACACCTACAGTAGAATAGACTTATTTCTGGTAGATAAACGATTATTGTTTCAGTGTAAAGACGCCAAGATTCATGACATCACCTGGTCGGACCATGCACCGGTGGAGCTTCAAGTGGGGACTCCAACTAATAGAAACTCCTTTGTATGGAAAGCAAATCCCCAGCTCTTCCGGCATGGTCCGACCAGGAAATATATTGAGGATAAACTGAAGGAATTTTTTGCAACCAATAGAAACTCTGTATCTGACGCCTTTGTACTATGGAATGCCCATAAGGCATTCACCAGGGGCATAATGATACAACAAGGGGCAAGACTTAAGAGGACGAGGCAACTGCAAACCACAAAACTGCTGAACCAGATACATGAACTAGAAATACAAAACAAGTCCAACACCACACAACCACTTACAGATCAAATAACACAGCTACGCCTGGAACTAAGAGTAATTCTGCTGGGGGACTTTGAAAAGTCCTCCAGGAAAATGAAATTAGCTTACTACACCAGTGGCAACAGAGCTGGCAAACTACTCGCTTCTAAACTAAGAGGTCACAGATACAAGACTCACATTTCACATGTATTCCACCCTAAAACAAAGAACAAATTACAACACCCACAGGAAATAGCAGACGCATTCAGCTGCTACTACAGCACGCTATATAATCTCAAAGATGATAACAACACACACCAACCCCAACCTGAAGAAATTAACCAATTTCTTAGTAAAGTACACCTTCCTAGTCTCACACCAGAACACATTGAATCTCTCAATGCCCCCATAACAGACACAGAAATTCTCCAAGCAATAAAATCATTACCGCTAAACAAAGCTCCAGGACCAGATGGTTTCTCAGGAGAGTACTATAAGACCTATCAACACATACTAGCTCCACAATTGGTGGACGTATACGGTTCTGCTGTTGCCTCCTCCTCGTTCCCACAGGAAATGTTGTCAGCCACCATAGTCGCGCTACCTAAGCCAGGTAAGAATCCAGATTCCCCGCAGAACTTTAGACCTATCTCATTGTTAAATAACGATGTTAAACTGTACGCAAAACTGCTAGCTTCAAGGTTGATAGATATATTACCGGAAATTATAGACAGGGATCAATCAGGATTCACAAAAGGCAGGCAAACTTCAGACGCAACAAGACGCTTGGTAAACATAATACACTTGGCTAACAAGACTCAAACGCCTTCTCTGCTCCTAGCTTTGGATGCAGAGAAGGCGTTTGACAGGATCCACTGGCTTTTTTTGGAAAAGGTACTAGAAAAGTTTGGCTTCACTGGCGCAATTTACTCAGCTATAATGGCCTTATACTCAAATCCATCAGCGCAGGTCCTAGTAGCGGGAACAATGTCCAAGTCATTTAAAATCACCAACGGGACTAGGCAGGGGTGCCCAATGTCCCCACTAATATTTAATTTGCTTATGGAACCATTGGCTTCGTATCTGAGAACACACACTCATATATCAGGTCTACAGATAGGCGGGAAAAAACACGTTATAAGCCTTTTTGCAGATGACATTATATTGATACTGACCAAAGCCAGCACCTCATTGGCAGAGGTACATCAAGCACTACACGCATTTAATAGAATCTCATACTATAAAGTTAATGAATCCAAATCATTCATATTAAAGCTTGGGATCCCAAAACAAATCAAAAATAGATTAGAAACACTTTTTCCCTATAAATGGAAGAATGACGGGGTTAAATATTTGGGGATCACACTCACTTCCAAAGTTAGCGAACTTATCTCAGCCAACTACAATCCCTGGATCAGATCACTCCAAAATAAACTACAGGCCCTAGCAAAATTCGAGTTGTCATGGTTAGGAAGGATCGCAGCTTTTAAAATGCAAATCTTACCCCAACTGCTTTATCTATTTAGGACCCTCCCCATTCCAATTCCCAACTCATATTTCCAAACATTACAGCCCATACTCAACAGGTATATCTGGCAGGGCAAGAAGGCCAGATGTGCATTTAGCAAACTGACGAAACATAGATCAGCTGGAGGGGTGGGGCATGTACATATCCAGGATTACTACTACGCAACAGTTCTAGCACAGATCAAAAGTTGGATGGACCCGGTGACAGAACAAACTGCATTATGGCACACAATAGAACAACAACAAGTGGAGACAGGAACATTAAGGGACTATGTCCTAACAGCTCATTTTAACCCCTCACTAGACAATAAACAATCCCCCACGATACTGGCAGCCATGAGAGCATGGACCTACCTGAGGAATAGATACCCAGAGAAAGAGAACTACCAACCTCTAAAAACTCCTATCTCTTCACTCACGCATCTAATCCCAAACATTAATCTAAACATATGGAAAGGAAAGGGCATCCGTTTTGTAGAGGATATAACAACAGGAAACACGACCAAAACCTTCAGTGCCTTGCAGGAAGAGTACTCCTTACCAGACTCTGAGAAATACAGATACTTACAAGTATCCCAGCTCATTAAAAAGAACAGGATCACAGCAACCATGGTGCCCCCTAAGATCCACCAATACTACACGCAAACAAACACTAGGCAGAAAGGGATATCCACGATATACATGGGACTCCAAGACAAATATGAGTGTGAAAGAAATCAAAATATGACAGCCTGGGAATCAGACATAGGGGTAACCCTCTCAGTGACAGAGTGGGCAATGGCGTTTAGACATACGTTTAACTCCACTAAGAGTACAAATCTAAGGGAGATGCAACATAAAATATCCCTTCGTTGGTATCTGACCCCCAGCCGATTAGCCAAAATTTATCAGAACACAGCACCTGAGTGTTGGAGGGGGTGTGGTGGGTATGGCACTTTATGCCATGTACTTTGGAGCTGCCCTAAAATTAAACCCATATGGTCACAGGTGGAGGGAATCATCACAGAAGTTACTGGAATGAGGCTTAGTCTGACTCCGGCGATAGCTATACTTTCCATCGGACTAGACACTATCCCGAAAAATTATAGAACTATAGTATCACATATTTTATTGGCCACCCGCCTGGCAACTTTAAGATACTGGAGGAAAATAGAAACACCAACCGCTATTGAGATAATAAACACGATACATATTCATGGCACTTATGAGGTACTTCACTCATCGTCCCTAGGGAAATACGATGAAATGTTAGAACTATGGTCACCCTGGAACGCATGGTATTCTGAAAAAATAAAACTTTCATAGCACACTAATATAGAAGAGATAAGCAACTGGTTTTCCTGACTCCACTATCAAGGTGGAACTCAGTTTAAGTTTACTTTTACTTTTTCTTTCTACCCTTATTCTATTTTATTCGGTTAAAAGTTTTATATTGTTCAAGCGTACTGTTTGATGAAGCAGCGAGCAACCAACAGGAGTCCGGGGGGGGGGAGCCCCTCAGTGGTCGGCCGCGGCCATATTGAGAGACCGCTCGGGCCGGGGCTGGAGGGCTCCCTACTCTGAGACAGGATATTATCCAATAAACGATAACTAGCGGATGTATGGAGGTAGTAATTACGACTAGAATATATTCTCATATGCAGGATAAAATGACCCAGCATGCTTAAGATTTGTACCTAAGGAAAACACACTTTGTACATGTACTTGTATTAATGCTTGAACTGCCACTGTTCCATTTTTTTGTGTTTTGTGTTATTAAAATAAAAAAACATTTAAAAGTAAAAATAACATTTACATGGAAGCAAATGGGCAAAAACCTACTTCATACACACAAATCATTCATTAGTAATAACTATCAAGCAAGTGAGATACAAACTGGGATACAAACTCTTAATGCATTTCTACAGGGTTTCCAGTGTCTCACATTCCTGTTTTCCGTTTTCCATATTTACCCAAAACCTGTCTGCAATGTGGAGAGCAGGATGGAACCCACATTGCGGGGACAAGGGGGTTGGCCAGGAGGGGCAGCTGTCCCTGGCACAGTGAACTCATATGAGGGGGGGCTTCCATAATGCAATATGAACTATGCCTACTCTGCATGAATTTAAGTGTGCCATCAGTTTGATGCTTTGGAGGTGGGTTTAGATTCAGGACTGCATGTCCTTTGGTTTCCAATTGAAATAACTCTAGGGAGAAGTGTTAATTGGGTGTATTTGGTGGTTTCAGTGTACCTTTTTTTAAAACAGAATAATACTTTTCTAAAGCAGAGTGAAGGTTAGTCTTTCAAATATAAAATGATAGTAGTTAATAGCCCCCTTTTTTTTTACAAACACAGAAAATACAAAAACAGTGTTACCAATCCTAATGAGTAATGAGGGGGTCTAATGAGTGGTAATTAGCAATGAGTATGCTACACAGCTCTTTAAAAATAATAATAATCTAGTTAATTTAAAGACAAGTAAAATGTTGGCCCCCTGATGCTTTATTTTAGTGGTTTTGCTAAAGAATATTAGGATACTTTATCTATGCACACAGGAGATAATGCTGGAAGGAGAAATTAAGTAATCAAAGATGGTTTTGGCCAACGCTTAAAGAATATTTTTTCCATTAATATGTTAATTTTATTTTGGATATTTTAGAACTTACTAAAATTTTGAACTAAATATGTTTTCTTTCTAAAACAGAACAAGAAAGTTAAAAACATAAATATGAAAATTGAAACAGCTGAAACACAACATGTTTTTGTATGAATTGCTGGGCATAAAAAAATAAATCCTACAGTTAAAGTGAAACTTTAGATTTAGTTCTGGGGCCCTGAGAGCGAACCTGTACTACTGGATATGGGGAAGCATACAATCCGAACTCTTATATAAGGCAGCTTAACCTGATCTGATCAGATGGAAAAAAAAACATCACAACAGAAAATACCCAAATGACCCTGATCAAAAGTTTACATACCCTAGTGCTTTTGGCCTGATAACATGCACACAAGTTGACACAAAGGGGTTTGGATGGCTATTAAAGGTAACCATCCTCACCTGTGATCTTCTTGTTTGTAATTAGTGTGTGTGTGTATAAAAATTAATTGAGTTTCTGGACTCTTGACAGACCCTTGCATCTTTCATCCAGTGCTGCATTGATGTTTCTGGACTCTAAGTAATGGGGAAAGCAAAAGCATTGTCAAAGGATCTGCGGGAAAATGTAGTTGAACTGTATAAGCAGGAAAGGGATATAAAAAGATATCCAAGGAATTGAGAATGCCAATCAGCAATGTTCAAACTCTAATCAAGAAGTGGAAAATGAGGAGTTCTGTTGAAACCGAACCACGGTCAGGTGGATTTGTATTTCTGTTCATTCAGTTCTGAGATTTACACAGCCCAGCCAAACATCACAGTTCTGTCTGGTAGGAGGTGGTCACTTCAACCCTTTCTATCACCATTCGGCTTGCACTTCATCATAACTGATTGGTTCCTTTTGCTGTTTTTCTATCATTTCATGTGAGCTGTGCTGTACAGGGACTGCAAGAAGCTGATACCAAGCGGATTCAAGCATTGAGATTGTGTGTCAAAAAAAAAAAAGAGTGTATTACTGAATATATAGCTGTATTAATTTGTGTTTCTTATATCAGTATGGTGTTCAGCTTTGATAAAGAGCCAGGTAAATTCGATACAAACAGCACTGCAATTCTGGTAACATATAAACGTCTTTAACTCCCATCCTCTGAGAGATAAGAACACTGCCGAAGTATTGAAATCAGACTGATGTGGACATCTTTAAATCAAAGAATCTCTGCATTAGAAACAGCATCCATGGGTCTTTACAGATGTTTGTAGAGCAGAAAAGGATAATATCGATCCCAGTTGAACCAATGCTACTCCATGAACCTTCACATAATATACATGAACATTGTATACAGGGACCACATCCCCCAGGTGTGTAAAGTTCTGTAAAAAATAGGGATACTTCCAATAATGTAGTATGCCCCAATTTTTTATTAAATCTTTAAAAAAAAAACAAATGCCAAACTTATTTTTTACTTAAAGTGGTTGTTCGCCCTGTTTCAAAAGAATTAAAAGTCAGCAGCTACAAATACTGTAACTTTTAATAAAAGGACATTCACCTTTCCAGGGGTCCAGTCACAGCCATTTGTGAATGGTCCTGCAGCCTTCTGGAACAAGCCACAGGTGGATTGCCACAGTGATCTGGCGAGAAGTGGAAGCAGGTACCTGTCAACCCCCCCAAAAAATCCTATAAATAGGGGGGGGGGCATAAAGCAGAACTCCCCTTTAGGGTGAAGCTTCACTTTAAAAACATAAGAAATGTCATAGTCTGCTTCCATTCAATGTTTTTCTCTCAATTCGTTTTCAGAAGGCCATTGAGAATGTAAGATATGTGAGAGACCCCCCTATTGTCTGAGCAGACACACCTATCGCTTACCTTGCCTCTGGGAAGCAATAGTAAAATATAAGCTGATTAGGAGTTGGTCGGCGGCTGGTTTTCCAGCATGCTTTGTCTGACAGAAGCCGGCCAAAAGGCCGGCTTCTGTTGGACTGGCTGACATACACCCCAGGTCGAACGACGGTCGTTTGTTTTGAACCGACCAATGTCTCTCGACATTTGGCCCGTGTTTGGCTTTAGTATACCTAAAGATAAAAAAACATTTTTCCCAGTCTGACTGTTATTGGCTGGATTTGCCAATAATCATTTTTAAAGTGTTACTAAACCCAGGACTCTACAATTATTATATCTGGTCTCCCACAGTACACAGGGCATAGGAATGCAATTATTTTAGTAAAGTAAACTGCTAAATACCTTTTCTCATCAACAGTATATAGCAGTCTTGTGACTTCTCTGTGTCTGGCTGAGCACTGGTTAAAGCTTGTAGGAGTTTTCATTCTCCTCTGACTGTCCTATGAGGCTGCATGACCCCTGATTTTCTGTTTGGACAGTGCTGATTGGCCCTGTACTCTCCCCCCCCCCAAAAAAAAACTCTCTAGCAATACACCCCAAACTGAGCATGTGCAGAGTGCCTCCTATGGCTCTGTTCTATCAGCAGATGGGTTGGTGACAATAAATGAAGGGCAGTATCATAGAAGACAGGATCAAACAGTCTTTTTACCCAATTCTGAGGATTAACCCCTTAGGTTCCACAGTGAGTAAAAACAAGCATGCTTTACTACAATTACAGGCTGATTTTACTGTGGTGGGTTTAGTAACACTTTAAGGTACTCTGAAATAATTGTCAACATCTGACATGACATAAAAATATGAGGTTAACAAGCAAAACAAGCATTGAATGGCTAAGGCTATACACTAAACATCAAGCCAAGGTCAGAGTATCAACTCTTTTTACCTAAATTTGACTTCTGTGATTCCAGTGAAGTCAGTTTTATCTGGCTCTTTACATAGTTGGTTTACTGGGTCTGATTCCAGTAGTTTATTTAGCTTGTAGTACTTTGCTTTCTATTTTACCCATCAGTTTAAAACTTCCAAAGCATCTCAAAGAGACTTCTTTGTCTTGCCAATTTCAAACGGGCTCTCTGTACATGAGGCTTTAGAGATGACCCCCAAGCAAATGCTGAATTTTTCAGGCTATACTAGCGTTTCTATTGATCTTGCTTTCAGCTGCCCCACAGCACTCACTGACCCACCAGTAGTTGTTTGCAGTTTTGTAATGCCTTAAAGTCCAGGGGAGAGAAGGAAAGGGAGTGCAGGGAACCCAAAACAGTTACTAGTATTTCCTTTGCTCAATTATTTTTAGCATCTCTCATGGGTCAGTAATGTGCTTTTAATCCCAGACTAGCAATCTTCAGTTGTGTGACTTTAAGCTGAGACTGGCAATTGACTTAAAGGTGCTCCCCTTAGCTCTACTTAGCAGCTACCTTCCTGTCTTCCAGGTCCTAGCATAGACCTGTTCCCAACTCTTGAGACTTGGCTCTGGAACTGTTCCTTCTACAGGTAGCAGGCTTGGGAAGCAAAAGAGCCATTGCACTCTTCTCACCCTCTCCAGGCATCAAGAAAGGGAGGCTATGGCTAGATCACACACATTAGCTTTGTCCTCTTCAGGAAAGCCTGGCAGGCAGGAGACCCTTCTAGAAGGGTTCCCTGAAAAGGTATCTATTACCTTAGCCTACATCACTGGCAATAAACCTCCTAGTGATTGGCCAGGGTAAAATAAATATTCATAGCCTATAACAATATATCTTCTTGCTCTATCTGCTGGAGAACACCACCCAGCAACAGGAAGTAGTAACCGATGCCCTAGGATTAGGGGAACCCAATATTCCCACTAAATCTGGAGTAGGAATACACAAGGTTAAGGCAGGATCCCACATACCTGCATCAGTTTAATATTGAATGTATCATCATTTTGGAGGCCTGCATGATTTTACCAACATGCCACAATGTAATGGTAATTGTATTATCATATCCTTAACCAGACTACAACATTGTAATTTTGTAGCAAGTCAAAGGTAAGAGACTGATATAGGTCAGACATTTGTGAGCACAGCCAAAAACTGCACAAGATTCACATAATTGTGTCATCTGAGCGAGCATCTCAGTCCAGGCAGTAGATGATGATCCTGGATAATGCTTGAACAAAGATGGCTATATCCTGGAGAGTGAAGCAGATAAAAGAATTGTAAAGGACATTGCTGTAAACATTGTGAGAGCTAATGAATACCTGTTAGGGTCACACATACACATGATCTAGCATGCACGTACTTAATTTTTTGTAAGCTATTTATTTAATGTGTTCTATATGACACATAGAAAAGACAAAAGGCCCAGGAAGCCAATGAGTCCTGCCAAACACTAAATAAATATGAAGACTGAAGAAATATACCCATCAATAACAAAAATAATAAGGTGACATCTACAATGTGGGTACAGTGGCACATATGGGTACAGTAAAGATATGGAAACAAATATAAACAAGAAGGACTTATACACATGAGGACATACACATGAGCGGAATTTACGTCAGAAAAATCTTGGATGGTTTTTCCAATGGAATTCCGCTCAAGCTTGGCTTGCATACACACGGTCACACAAAAGTTATCTGAACTTTCGAAGGACAAGAACACGGTGACGTACAACAGAAAGACGAGCCGAGAAAATTAAGTTAAATTCTTCCGAGCATACGTCTTATTGTTTCCGAGCATGCGTAGGAATTTTGCACGTCGGAATTGGTACAGACGATCGGAATTTCAGATGGGTACTTTTTCCGACCGAAAAGTAGAGAACCTGCTCTCAATCTTTTGCTGGCGGGAATTCTGTCAGAAAAAGTCTGATGGAGCATACACACGGTTGGAATTTCCGACCAAAAGCTCACATCGGACTTTTGCTGGCGGAATTTCCGCTCGTGTACGGGGCATAAGTCATCCATACTACATTTAACACATTCACACTTTTCTCCCCCCCCCCCCTCACCTGGTATCATGGTAAGGCCATGCTTACATGAAAAAGAATTAGGTGGTAGCATTTAGAGTAGGCACTGCCTTCTAGCCAGAGACTCCAAATTTCCTGACATTTTTTGGGACATTTTTTATTCGGATTCAGACAAATGGGAAAAAAGTTCAGATTTTGAGAAATCCACATTAATCAGATGGAAAACTTGTAGACGGAGGGGTGGGGTTCTTCTAACTGAGTAGCATAGCCTTAATGGCCTGAAAAATATCAAACAAAACATGATACGTTCATGTGTCAGAGGGACAAAGTCATTTAAGAAACCTAAAAGACATAATTCAGGCATTCTGGAACTGGAGAATTGCAAATTAGTTTCTAGAGCAGTATAGACTGAATCATAGAAGACTGCAGTACAAGCACAGAACCAGAAGATGCAATATAAAGTTGCTGAAGAGTCTCCACGTCGAACATGCTGGGCATGTGGAATGAGGCCTATATGGTATAACCTCAGGTGCATTCGGGTGTATAAGGTAGATGGTGTATGAACTTAAACTGTACAAATTAGTCTGCCTTATTGATAATATTAGCAAGCCAGGTGTCAGTGGCCTCCCCCCAACTGTCCTAAATCTTTGCTGTTTGGTAAATTGGAGTGAAAATGGTTGAGTTTCTTTCACCTGAAGGCATTTGTAAATGGTGGTGGTCAGTTTAGTTTGGTTTTCTGATGCAAGTACTTAATTTATGGTTTTGACTGCGGTGTATCTTTAAATGTGAAAATAGCTTAAAGATAATTAATTTGTAATGGCTGAGAGACAGTTTTCAGAGTTTACTTAGAGTCGGCTTTTTATGTTACTTACCAGATAAATTATATGTGTTCTTCAGCATGAATCTGTATACTTGGAAAATTAAGAGAAAATTATATATTTGGATGAAAATGGTGTTTTTTCTTTAGTGTGTTTTGACGATAACAATATACTAAAAGTTCCTAAAAGCAAAATGCTTCCCGCTAAGACTATGAATGTGTATTTAAGCCATTTGGAAGTTTAGATACAATGAAAATGTTACAAAAGGCTAAAATCTTAAAAGAAAGCTTAAAATAGGCTGCTGATATGAGGGTCAATTGTATAAAGCATAATGATCCATTATCTGCTCATTTAAACTATCAAAGGTTTTTATTCTATTAAGGCTTTATTCCACAGATTAGCTGAATGTATTGTGCGTACATTATTTTACTGTTTTTCTTTTTGTTTTGTTTTTGGTAGTCTGAGTTTAGTCAATTCGCAAAGGTTATTGCTTGAGTTCTAACTCATTAAGATATTGCTAGCTTCAGGATGTGAACAACTGTGAGTTTCAATTAGGTGTTGATTGAGGAGAGCATCAAAAAAAACCTTACCATGTAGAGATGAAAACGCTTTATAGGATAAAATAGCAATTCATAGCATTCACTGTCTAAAAGTCAATTTCATACAAAATAATAATAGCACAAATTAGTGGTGTTTATTTTGAAAATTTTAAGGAGAAAACTATTACGAGATTAAAAACCAGACATAACTGAAATAAGTCCAGCAACATCTTAGCAAATTAACTCAAATACCTGTGGCGCACATCTCTATCGGACTTTGAGTGTCCCCTAAGGGATGTTGTGATTCAGACATTAAGGGCCAGTTCACACTATAAATTGCACAGGAATGCATTGCACGCTCCTGTGCAATTCACATGTGTCATTTAAATGGCCTGAAATTACACCAGACCGCACAAAAAGTAGACCGTACGCTACTTTCCAAAATGCACAACCACCAGATTGCATGGCACTACTATACCATGCAATACAGTGAAGGCAAGCGCAGTGTGTTTGCAACTTGTGTTTGGGGTGTCATTGAGTTAACACTGACACCTGCTGCAGATGGCAAGTGCATTGTATTTTGAACACGTTGCAGGAAATGCGCATGGAATGTGGGTTTCCCTGCACTGCGTTCTGGTGTGAACTGGCCCATAGGAAGAAATCTTAGTTTCCACAACAAACTGGGCCTAAATGCGTATATCACAAAAAGCTATTTCAACAGTCTTCCATGGGTACAAGGAAAGAAAATTGTTTGATTCCCCCATCAATACACTCATTGTTGGTGGGGGGCATCCCTCCTGCAGTGCTATTGTATTATGCCAACGGGGAGCCTTCTGATTTTATTTTAGAGAGGCCCAAGCCTCTTTTTATTCTTTTGAGTTTCTAATTGTTAGTGTTTTCAAATCTACATTTGTTTTCCACCTCAGTGATGAGAAAATTTGGAGGAACAGGATGGAAAATTACTAGGGCATGGCCAGCTTTGTTGTTACAGGGAGGGTTAGTGGGAGGGGGACCTTAGTGTAGGACATTTTTCTTTGCACTGAAAACTACCAACAGCAATCTACTGGCACTGCAAGGTAATGTATAACTTTCTAGGTGCACCTCTGCTAACTGAAGCCTGTTTTTACATGCTTACAACTACCTCTTACCATTAAGTGAATGGAGATATAACTAGCGTTCATAATGGAGATATCATGTACGTTTTGTACGCCACTACATTCGTAATTGTTGGCCAACATTTGTGTGACCGTGTGTATGCAAGGCAAGTTGGAGCCAACATCCTTCGAACAAAAATCCACGGTTTTGTTGTCGGAAAGTCCAATTGTGTGTACGGGCATTAGAGCCGGAAGAGGAATTAGTTTCTCTCCTCTCTGCGGTCCTGCCAGTTTTCTCTTGTGTGGTAAAGACTTGTTGGTGTTTGCTCCCGTGCCGTGCTGTGTGTTCTCGGGGGTTAGACAGTTTTGTTTCAGATTCTGTGTCTCCTGTCTGCCTCTGGAAGGCTGTCTGACCTAACCTTCTGCTGCTTAAGTAAGTAGATAAAAGCAGATGGGTCTTAAACAGAAAAGGTACCTGTTTTTTTTTTGGTGACAGAATTATGTTTTTTTTTCCATATTTTTTTGCACATATGAGCTCACCACACCTGTCAGTGGCACAGAAGATTAGCAAAGGAATGCTTAAGGAATGCAGTATGGTGTTTTGCATGATTTTCAGAGGAGAAGTCCTAAACGCAAACACTCCAGAATATCAAAGACCCGCCCCTGGTCATCCCCTGACCAGTACAATATGTATTTCTCACATTCCCACACAGGGTGGCTTTCATGCTTCTCAAGCAGCTCACGTGGCAATGGCCTATGGATCAGAAAGTCTTTGTGTCTGCACAAATTAGCAAGAACTGGAGTTTTGGACACCAGTGTGCCTCTTTTGTGGTATGCCCAGGAGATGGAATAATTCTGACATTGGATGCCAGTCTGCTTCCAGTCTGAAGAGACAAGTGCAAGGCCATTGGAGCCTAGTGGAATGCAGATGCTCTGACTGACTTAAATGTAAGGCAGTTTTTTTTTCTAGCATTGCAAGCCTTTCAGGATCTTTCAAGGAGCCAGAGTAATGTTGATAATTGACAACAAGACAACAGTAGCTTACATTGCCCACCAAGGGGGCACCAAGCGTCTGTCTTTTCCTGTTACTTTTTGTAACAAACTTTTCGCTGGACAGAGAGCCGCTTACAGGCAGTTAAAGGCAGTCTACTTACGGGGAAAGCAGGATCAACTAACGGATCAGTTAGGCAAATTATTTTCCAACAATAAGTACCTCAACTAGTATTTACTCTATTGTACATTCCAGCGGTAGTTCTCATAGAGAGTCCTCTGAACACACAGCTTCCGGTATTTGTAACAATGTAGGAAGGTAAAGTAATAGAAGGTGGATTCCCAGTGCCATAGTTTTTTTCCATTGGTGTTTGTCTGCCTCCAGTGTCCTTGATTATGAAGATTTGGACAGAACACATTTATGCCATACTGGTGCTTTCCACCTGCCGAAGAGGCCTTGGTTGTCATTCAACACCACTAATCCTGTTTCCGGTCAAACAAGATCTTTTATGCCAACATTAATGGCAGCAGCCCAATCCAGTGAGACTCTTAATAGCCTGGCTATTGAATCGACTGGACTAGAGGTGCAGGGAGGCTCATCTGAGGTGGTTCAGACCTTGGCAAAGACGCCATGAACGCTACATATGAGGATATGAAGGAAGTTTGTTCTGTTTACTCAGCAACGTTTTCTCTCCTGTGTCCCCAGCTCTAGACATTTTTACAATTGGCACTTGAGGTTGGTCTGGCATACAACTCCATTAAATAAATGCTTCATGCAGGCCATATACGACCACCAATTTTTGTTCTCTTCATGGGACCTAGGCTTGGTTCTGAAAGCGCTCATACAGGCATCCTTTGCTCCAATAGCTTAATCTCCATTGCGGTCCCTAATGGTAAAACTAGTTCCTCTGACAGCAGTTGCTTCAGAAAGAAGGATGTTGGAGGTTGCAGCACTTTTTTGCAAAGATCCCTTTTGTGCCTTTTTTTTGTGATACTACGTCCATCTCCAAGTGGTATCCAGTTTCCAGGAAAACCTGGGGGCAGTCCCTCCAAGCATTCACATGGAGTTACTGAGTATACAGAAGGAAGACTTCAGGTCCTTACACAAGTTGCTAACTGAGTACATGCAAAGATCAAAGACATGAGGAAAGTGGACAATCCTTTTGATTTCGCCATCAGGTTCTTGAGTCATTTTCTATTGGTTCACCAGGGTGATTAGATTGGCACGCAGGAAGTGGGCCTTTCTGCTCAGGCTCCTTTGAACTGAGGGGTGGCAGCCTCCTACTACCACCGTCACCCGCTGCCTGACCCACCACCAGTGATGTAACTGAGTTAAATTAAACAGCGTTACTTAACACTGTTGCTTAACGCTGTTGCTTTAGAGGGTAACGAGAAATCTAACTGATTACTCTTCCCCTCATGGTAACGCCGTTCCCATTACTTGGGCGGCATTGCCGCAATTACATCTACCGCCACTAGGAACGCAGCGGATCGTCACCTGCCGCGGAGCTTCGGCCTAGCTTCGGAGCGGCGGCCATCTTGGTGCACCCGTCGGCCATTTGTAAACAAACCGGCGTCATCATGATCTCCCCTCTGTGTACAGATCTGTACAGTGGAGGCGAGAGATCGGATGGCAGCAGCACTGTGGGCTAGATCTGCAGTGCCCACAGCACTGCTATGTGACAATTGCAGTCACAGCCACCCTGCCAATACCCTGCCCATACCCTGCCATACCCTGCCCATACCCTGCCATACCCTGCCATACCCTGCCATACTTGGTAATACCCAGCCATGCCCAGCCATGCTCAGCCATACCCAGCCATACCCAGCCATACCCAGCCATACCCAGCCATACTCAGCCATACTCAGCCATACTCAGCCATACTCAGCCAATATTACAGTGGGGGAGATTACGTGGATATTACAGTGGGTGAGATGTATATTACAGTGGGGAGGGTGTGGATATTACAGTGGGGACTATATGGTGGTGGAATTTTCACAGGTTTTTGCAAATTCAATTATTTGCTGACTGGAAAAATGATCCGATCCGTGACTCTGATCTGAGGAATGATCCGATCTGTGAGTTTAGGGGGGGCAGATGTACAGAGGAGAAACAGATATATGTGTGTGTGGGGGGGATGAAAGACGTGTAGTGGGGTACAGAGGGGGAACAGATATATGTGTGGGGGGGGGGGGGGGAACAGACGTGCAGGGGGGGTACAGAGGGGAAATAGACGTGCAGGGGGTACAGAGGGGAAATAGACTTGCAGGGGGAAACGCGCCCCTTGCTTACAGTAATACTAGACCCGCCCCTTAGAATATAAAAAAAAAGTCACAGTTACTTTGCTGAGTGACTAATTACTTTTCCAATGTAGTAACTGAGTTACTAACGCAATTACTTTTTGGGAGAAGTAATTTGTAACTTAACTAATTACTTTTTTAAAGTAAGATGACCAATACTGCCCACCACTACGATGGGGTTAGTGCCGGGCAGACAGCAAGCGAGTTGCCAGGTGGGTGGGTATCACAGTGGCTGTATATTATGGGCACAGTTGGCTACATATGATGGGCACAGTTGGCTACATATGATGGGCACAGCTGGCTACATATGATGGGCACAGTTGGCTACATATGATGGGCACAGTTGGCTACATATGCTGGGCACAGTTGGCTGCATATGATGGGCACAGTTGGCTGCATATGCTGGGCACAGTTGGCTGCATATGCTGGGCACAGTGAGGCTGCATTGCATGATGTTTTTGTTTCAGTATTTTTCTTTTGAGCACCAGCCGCCACTGCCTTGGACTGATTACTTTCCAAAAAGGGGTCATTTGGGGGATAATTGTACTTTTCTCACATTTTATAATGTGAAAGGCTATCAGTACATGATAGCAGGATTGATCAATTTTCAGATATCCCATAGTTTGTGGACTCCTATAACTTTCCTACAGACTAAAAAAAATACACTAATTTGGGTTATTTTCTCCAAAGAAATGTAGCAGAATACATTTTGGCCTAAATTCATGAAGAAAGATTATTTATTTGCAAAGTTTTATGACAGAAACAAAGAAAAACGGTTTTCTTTTCATTTATTTAGCAAAAAAAAACAGTGGTGATTAAAAACCACCAACTGACAGTCACCAGCTCTCTGCTCATGGTGTTTGATCGCTTGGTTCTCAGTCTTATGCCCCGTACACACAGTCGGAAATTCCGACCACAAAATCCGTCGGATTTTTTCCGACGGATTTTGTCCAACACTGGTGTTGCATACACACGGTCGGACAAAGTTGTCGGAAAATCCGATCATCCTGAACGTGGTGACGGTCGTTGCGTACGATGGGACTACGTAGAGGCTAGTAGCCAATAGCTTTGGTCTTGTAATGTGATCTGAGCATGCGTGGCACTTTGTCCGTCGGAATTCGCTACACACGATCGGAAAAAGTCTGATAGGACTTTGTTGTCGGAAAATTTGAGAGCAGGATATGGGATGACGCCCTAGAAGCAGCGGATGATGGAGAATCGTGTCTTCTGGTATTGCTGGATCTCAGTGCGGCGTTCGACACAGTGGACCACAACATGCTTCTCAGCCGCCTCAAGGAAGTGGCAGGAGTTACAGATGGAGATCTGCCGTGGTTCGCTTCCTTCTTAGGAAACCGGTCACAAACAGTGAAACTAGGAGCCTTCACTTCGGAAACCCGGGCAATCACTTATGGAGTCCCTCAAGGATCACCATTGTCACCAGTACTGTTCAACATTTACATCCGACCACTCTTCAAAATTATTAGCAAATTGGATCTGTGCTTCCACTCATACGCGGACGACACTCAACTGTACTTCCGGATCTCCGGACAAAAAGACCAATACCAGGAACTAGGAAAATGTCTCACATTGATAGATGACTGGATGACCACTAGCTCCCTCAAACTAAATGGATCAAAAACAGAATTACTGCTCCTCGGCGCAAACTCAAGGAAAAAGACGAAGACCCCTTGGACACCACCAACCATCTTGGGACAGACCATCCTTCCAAGCAATAAAGCCAAAAGCCTCGGAGTAATCTTTGATTCAGAGATGACAATGGAGGCACAAATAGGATCCGTAATCAGCAGATCCCACCATCTCCTCCGCATGCTACGCAGACTCATCCCCTTCATCCCGGAAAAGGAAAAATCGGTAGTAGTAGGAACGATCATCAATTCGCGTCTCGACTACGCAAACTCCCTCTACATAGGATTACCGGATTACCAGATTGCGCGCCTTCAAATTGTCCAAAACACAGCAGCAAGATTAGTCAACGGAAAGAAACCCTGGGAATCAATCTCCCCATCCCTAAGGATGCTCCATTGGCTCAAGGTAAAAGAGAGGATCACATTCAAGACCCTCTGCCTCACCCACAAATGTACACAAGGAAATGCGCCTCAATACCTTTGTGAGAAAATAGAAAAATACATACCAAATCGCAGCCTTCGATCAACAAACCAAAATCGCCTTCTCATCCCCAAAGCCCGCTACAAATCGAAGGGAGAACGAAGATTCGCAGTACAGGGACCCCAGCTATGGAATGCTCTACCGAACAACATTCGCTTGGAAGACAACCATCAGGCATTCAGGAAAAAACTCAAGACCCACCTCTTCTAAACATGGCATCCCAACAAGAGCAGTCAAGCGCCTCGAGGCGATTCAGTTCGCAGTTGCAGCGCTATACAAATCATTTGTTCATTCAGGATCTCAAACTTTTTCCGTCGGAAATTCCAACGGAAAAAGTCCGATGGAGCCCACACACAGTCGGAATTTCCGACAACATGGTCCGATAGGACATTTTCCGTCGGAAAATCCAACCGTGTGTGGGGCATTAGAGCCAGCAGGGGACAGATGCAGCATAGGAGCGATACTGCATCCACCTAGGTAAGTATGATTAAAAAAAAATAAAAAAAATACCATACCTCTCTTAACTACTCTGGTGAAATATTTTCAAGACTTTTTCCTCTTAGGAATCAATGTCAGCACAGAGCTTTTGAGAGCAGATCACGACAGTTCATCCGATATTATTTTATCGGACATGCATGAAAATTTTTCTCGCATGATATTAGATCGGACGATTTTCATGCAATCAGTACAGTTGTTGTCCAAAAATACAATATAAATACACTACAACACGACATCACTTCCGATTTTTTATTCTGTCGTACGAGAATTTTCGTAACTTTAGTAAACTCTACAGGTTCGATATTCGACTAGCATGCAAAAAAAAAAACGGACAATCTGTCGTCCGATTTTCGGATCGTGTGTACAGGGCATTAAAGTGGTTGTCAAGACAAAAATAAATAAAAAATTCACATCTCTAATACATGGACATTTCCACATGTTTTATCCCTTAAAAGACCCTGTACTGTAAATACAGAAATACAGAAAAATACCTGTTGATCTGCCAGAAATGCGCATAGCTTCTAAGTCCTGTTGTGGCTGTCAACACACAGCATTTCTGTGGACTTTGGGTTAGTTCACACCAGAACACGGTCTGGGAAAACGTGTTCCGTGTGCGTTTTCCCACACCACGTTCAAAACGCACTGCAGTTGCAATCTGCAGTGGGTATTGATGTTACCTTAATGACGCCCTAAATGCAGGTCACAAACTGGATTGTTTTTTAAAGTAGCACATGCATTACATTTGGTGCTGCCCAGCATGATTTCACCCTATTCTAATGAATAGGCTGAAATCGAACTGCACCTGGAGTGCATGTGTTTTGCACAGGCACACACAACGTTTCTCTGTGATTCATGGTGTGAACCGGCCCTTTCAGCAGGAACCAGCCGAATTTTGATCCATCTATTAAGACCAAGGAGCGGGGGAGAGATTCCAATAAGGAAGTGACTGCTCTGGGCTTCAACAAAATGGCGGCCTCCAGCAAGAAGAAACCAGAGAAATGCTGGAGGCAATTTATAGTACACATGTATTTTTGTAGCATAAATATTAATGTAGATTGTATGTTCTTTTGTTGAATATTATTCTTATCAAACTGTTTTGGGAAAAGTTCTGCTTTTGGCTTCATGTACACTTGAGCTCAAAAACGCTGCTTTTAAAGGTTTGAGCTTTTTTTTCCCCTTTGCCCCTAACCTTCCCTCTGTGTTAACCCATGCACATTTTAGGCTTCTTTCAGGAGTTTAGAGGCAGAAAAAAAATGTCATTGCTTCTGCATTCAGAAGAGGGGCTTTTGAGCTTAAAAAAAACCCTGATGTGCCTAAACGTGTGTAATTACATTTGAACGTGTGTTATCACTAGGCGCTTCCTGCGCTTGAGTGTTTTTTCAGTTAAATGGCAAGAATAAATTATTATTCTGGCCAATGAAATGAATAAAAAGCCAAGTGCTTGACAGGCCTAAACACACTTGAAAAAACATGGTTTAGGAGCTTTTTTGCAGCTGCGTTTCTCCTACTAGGCGAAAAGTGTTTAGAAGAGCCCAATTGTGCATGAGGCCTTAAGGAGTATGCAGAGGACACAGGACAGCTGTGAATTCCTAACTAGATCCACTGGGTTTCATATATTCATCAAACAGATAGAAAAAAAAAAAATACTTCTTATGGCGTACTTAGCAAACCAAAAGGGAATGTAATCATTACGGTTTAATATGTTAGGCTTTAATATATCATAAGCAAGTATGGCTACCCCCATATAAATATATGATTACAATATATACACGCAAACAAGTTTTTTTTTTTTTTTTTAAACATTCACACACATATCTAAAAAACATATTCCTTTTAATACCATAAAATTAAGGATCAGCTTCACTTTTAGAAATGTAATAGAAATGATTAGGACCTCTGTTTTTCCTTTGTGTAGGGCAATGTGCAATCACATTAGCCAATTCGTTTTTATTGTTCTCATCAGTAAAAGATGAATTCTGATTACATGTCATAGGTAGTAAAGGGGTAGTAAAGAAAAAATTACTTTAAGTAATCCTCTCTCAGCATGGCTCCACCCCAGCCTCTAACAGGAAACACTATTTAACTCTGTGCACTGCAAGCCAGCCTTGCCCGACCAACAGTTGTGTTTAGGGTTCTGGTGTGGCTTCCTTCTGTAGGGTATCTCGGACTTCTGTGTACCGATCTTTGTGTGTCCTTCTGACCATTCCTGTCTGCTAGTAACCCCGACCTTGGCTTGCCTTCCTAACCCTCCCTGTCTGCTAGTTGCCCCAACCTTGACTTGTTCTCCTAACTATCCTGTGTCTAACCCTGAACTGCTGCTTCTGCTCCGTCCACCAGAGCCAGTCTGTGAGCATGAGCTGAGAGACCCCGGGGGCAGTGACCTGGAGTCAGCTGCAGCCAAATCCATCCTCACCACTAGAGGCCCCGGTAAATACCTGCTGGCTCTTAGACTCTGCTCCCTGGGGAATCTTACGCCTTAGCTTTCTGCTTGGTCTGTGTCATTGTCCAGGTGGAGCTGCTTTCCTGAATCACCCAGAGCTTCATTCGCAGCAATCAGCCGAAGGGTCCACAACCTAAGCGGTGCGCTCCTAACCCCATCGGTGTGCATCCGTGACCTGATAATACCCCACTGTTGGTGTCAGTGGGAGGAATTATACCCCACTGTTGGTGTCAGTGGGAGGAATTATACCCCACTGTTGGTGTCAGTGGGAG
Source organism: Lithobates sylvaticus (assembly GCA_028564925.1). Lineage (NCBI taxonomy): Eukaryota > Metazoa > Chordata > Amphibia > Anura > Ranidae > Lithobates > Lithobates sylvaticus. The sequence continues at coordinate 620,405,677 of CM053026.1, read as the reverse complement.
GAATTATGGCCCACTGTTGGTGTTAGTGGAAGTAATTATTATTTATTATTATCCAGGATTTCTATAACACCGACAGTTTACACAGCACTTTACAACTTGAAGGTAGACAGTACAAATACAATACACTTTAATACAGTAGGAATCAGAGGGCCCTGCTCCTTAGAGCTTTAGAGTGCATGGGGCTAGCTCGATAAGAGCAAGCAAAGGGCCATATCCAGCCCACGGGTCACAGTTTAGTGACCACTGCTCTATATTATAAAGAAATAATTTTACTGGCCTGCATTCAAAAACGAAATACATAAGTAAGATAATAAATAAATGCTGATTGCTCACAACTACTTTAACTGCTTAGGTTTATGCACCTTTAGAAACAACTTTTACATGTTAGCTATAAGTCTATTAATCCCAATTAAGAACATTATTGAACATTATTTGATCTGTACATTAAAGGATTCATTCAAATATATTGCAACAATAAAATTGTTACAATGTATTTATAAAAAAAGCCTGTAACACTGGTTGTAGGCTTCATTTATGCAAGAGCTGCTGTCAGCGATCCTGAGGCATAGACCAGGACTGGCGATTTCAGCTAATATAGAGGAAGAAGTGGAGGAAGCCCCGTGTGTAGGAGCTGTCCAAGATATGTACAGTAGGTTACTTTTTTTGGGCTTGCCTAGTATGTTCAAGGTTTGTAACAAAAGTGATAAGTACTACTACTGCTAAGCATATCACTCCCTTGATGCTGGGGGCTAAAGATGTACAATAAATAAGACTGAAATTCACAGTAAATATAATCCATATCAGAAAAACAGTGCCTGCAGTATCTCACAGACAAGGGCATTCCACTACCTTATTCCTTCCAGTGGCTCCTTAGGCATAGCAGCTAACATGTTACTTAAAATTTAAATTATATAGGCACCAGTTGCACTCTGGACCCAACTTTCGTGTGTGCAAGCACTAATAGCACAGCTGAATAAAATCTAAATCTGTCTTTAGTTGGAGAAATGTCATCGGTGTGATTGCCCTATTTGGGTTGTGACATGGCCAGTAATGGTACTGGCACACACTGTGGATTGCCAATAAAATGTTAAGACAATAAGTAAGAATGCCTTATGCCAAGAGTTGGAATGTTTAACCACTTCAGCCCCGGAAGAATTTCCCCCCTTCCTGACCAGAACACTTTTTGCGAATCGGCACTGCGTCGCTTTAACTGAAAATTGTGCGGTCGTTGTACCCAAACAAAATTGACATCTTTTTTTTTCACACAAATAGAGCTTTCTTTTGGTGGTATTTGATTGCCTCTGTGTTTTTTTTTTTTTTTGCGCTATAAACAAAAAAAGAGTGTACATTTTGAAAAAAAAAAACGCTTTATTTTGTACTTTTTGCTATAATAAATATCCCCATTTTTTTTTTAAAAAAAGCAAATTTTTTCTCAGTTTAGGCCGATATGTATTCTTCTACATATTTTTGGTAAAAAAGAATCGCAATAAGCGTATATTGATTGGCGCAAAAGTTATAGCGTCTACAAAATAAGGGATAGTTTTATAGAATTTTTATTATTATTTTTTTTTACTAGTAATGGCGGCAACTTTACTTGGGAGCAAGTGCTGATTAAGGCTATATTTGCAGTGTCTGTAACTTCCAGGTGCTGTGTGCAGGCAGCCCATTGAAGTCTATTTGTACATGCATATACACGGACACAGCCGCTTGCCCTAATGTGAAAAGTGATCTGGTACAGGCCAGTGGCCTATATATATTTACCCCAAAAAATTATCACAAATGTCTGTTTATTAGAATGATATCACATTCGTGAGTATGTAAGTGAACTTATGCATTTACACTTTTTTTTACTTTAAGAGAGCTTTATTCCTCTTTCAACATTACATTGTGAAGCACACAATGGGTGTTATTTACGACAGGCAAATCCACTTTGCACTACAAACAAACTTTCAAAGTGCAAAGTGCACTTGAAATTGCACTGAAAGTGCTTTTGGAAGTGCAGTTGCTGTAAATCTGAGGGGTAGATCTGAAATGAGGGGGAGCTCTGCTGATTTTATTATCCAATCATGTGCAAGCTAAAATGCTGTTTTTTGTCCCCCTCGGATCAACAGCGACTTTACTTCCAAGTGCACTTTCAGTGCAATTTCAAGTGCACTTTGCACTTTGAAAGTTTGTTTGTAGTGCAAAGTGGATTTGCCTGTCGTAAATAACACCCATTGTGTGCTTCACAATGTAATGTTGAAAGAGGAATAAAGCTCTCTTAAAGTAAAAAAAAAGTGTAAATGCATAAGTTCACTTACATACTCACGAATGGTAGCTGCAGAGAAGAGAAGACTGATTGATTTAGATTCCAGAAACATTATCTTCCCCCGAAGAGTGGCAAGGAATAACCTGACTGAAACTTCTCACTGAAACACACAGCTCTCCCCAAGTAAGGAGTTGTTTGTGACTTATCAACAGTGATGTAAGTAACTGAGTTAAAATAAACGCAGTTACTTTAGAGGGTAACGAGTAATCTAACTGATTACTTTTCCCCTCATGGTAACTCAGTTCCCATTACTTTGGCTTAGTTACCCCAATTACATCTACCGCCACTAGATGGCAGTAGTGTAATTCCGGTGTCCTGCCAAAAAAGTTCCCCCGCCGGATAAGGACCCCCTGTACTGCGCAGGCGCAGCGCTTGCGCAGTACGAAGGACTACGGAGCTTCCGAAAATTGCCGAACCTAAACAGCTCTGAGTGAACTCTACACCGCGCAGGCGCAGTTAACATGTAATTGTACTAGGCGATGCCGCACGCTCCTGATGCTCGTGCTACTCTGCAAGGGGCGTCTATCGTGTAACTAAGGGGCGGGTCTAGTATTACTGTAACCAAGAGGTGCATTTATTATTATTGTTAAATATCGAGCTCGGCCCATTAATTTAACATTCACCCTCTTCTGTAGCCATCTGCCCCTTACACAATATAATAATAATAGACCCGCCCCTTGCTTATACGCTATAACAGATCTGCCCCTTGGTTAGAGTAATAATAGAGCAGCCCCTTGGTTACACGATATATAACAATAATAAGAAATGCGCCCCTTGCTTACAGTAATACTAGACCCGCCCCTTAGTTACACGTATAGAATATAAAAAAAAAAGTCACAGTTACTTTGCTGCGTAACTAATTACTTTTCCAATGTAGTAACTAAGTTACTAACGCAATTACTTTTTGGGAGAAGTAATTTGTAACTTAACTAATTACTTTTTTAAAGTAAGATGACCAACACTGCTTATCAATCACACCAGCAAGGAGCCATATCTATGAGAGTTATTTGTGACCCTTCTACCTTTTGGTAAGGAGTCCTATCTGTATCCTGTGGACCATCATTACATAACCCAGGTGGGGATAGCGTTTGTGACCCTCTGTAATGAAAGGGTCCACTAAGTGAGGTGAGCGGCCATCTTATCAGTGGTGGAGGTTTTTTATCACAAAGTCACCTGCATGTACCCATTGTCTATTCACCATAGAAGACACCATTGGATTGTCGCATTGATTATATCATCTGATATGGACATGTATATGGACATTTAGTTGTATTAGTGTGTATTTGAGCGCTGCACCATTTTTATATGTTTATCTATGTGAGGGATTTGGAATTTTGACCTTTGGTGTCCAGCAGCTTAAACTGTCCTTTTTTCATATATTTTTTAATTGCGCTGATTTGTTTTTCTATATAATACTCACGAATGTGATATCATTCTAATAAACAGACATTTGTGATAATTTTTGTAGTTTGCACTTGTAGTGCAAAGTGGATTTGCCTTTAGTAAATAAACCCCAATGTAACGTTGTGTGCTTCACACACAAGGGGAAAAATTGGTTTGCATAAATATTTTGCATAACCCTGAGATAAGATTAAGCTGGGTTAATGAGGGCACAAATGAGTAAACCAACTAATTTTTCTTGGGTTTGCGATCACTAAGAATTTGAATGACATTGCTTTCAATTACATGAGCATTGGATGCTTGTTTATTTTTCTATTTTTACATTTTTTTGATTACTTTTTTTTTTCTGGAGACCTGATCCAGACCCCCCATGCAGATGTGAAGCAAGAGACCACTTCTACGCCCCCATCAATAATTCAATGTCATCGTTGTAACCTGGAGATCAATTTGGGAGGGATCATTTCTTATTTCTTAGCATATAAATGTTTATTTTTCTATTTTTACAATTTTTTTGATTACTTTTTTTTTCTGGAGACCTGATCCAGACCCCCCATGCAGATGTGAAGCAAGAGACCACTTCTACGCCCCCATTCACACCTTCTAATCGCAGGGAACCCCTGCTGGATCTCGCAAGTGTTAATGTGGCCTAATAGTGATCTATTGCTGGCTGCAATAGATCACTTTAGCAGTGATCCATTGCTGACCAAGTTCTGGAAGGGAGTCTGTTGCCTCCTCTGTATTACCATATGTTATGGTTGCTAGAAATGTCAGGTCAATTTAGGGTTTTTGGGCTCCTCTGCAGTCAGTGGATCAGTGTGTGATTATTTTGGACTGTTCTAGGTTTCACTGGCTGCAGGCTCAACTGCTTCCCCCTGCCTTCTAATCGATTCTGAAATGTAGTGAACTGGAAGGACAGACCTACATCTGACTATTTATCTGGTCTCAGCCAATTCCCTGGGGGGAGGAAGCCCAGTAAGGGGCTGGGGTGTACATAATTAGTCTGAGGCCTGGAGCAGCAGGGCTCTTGTCCAGTAGGAGAAGTTCCCAGCCTGAAGGGCTGTTGCCCTTATGGGCAGTACTGCTGAAGTTTCACAAGTGCTCATCGAGGTCCCAGCTCTGTGAGGTCCCAGCTGTGTCAGAGCTGGAGGACGTGTTCTGCTAGATCTTGCTGGAACTCACTGAGGGATTTTCACTCAGGATCTGGTCTGGAGAGTTGTCTGGCTAATATTGGAAAGAGGCATCCAAGTATCCAGGGATATTTGTGAGTGCAGATCTACATGTAGGATCTAGAGGTGGCAGAGCTTTCTAAAAGTGAGACATTTCCTATGGTGTCTCTATATTGCCTTGTCGCTTAGTTGCTGCTGGAAGGACTATATATATATCTATATATTAAGAAGTTTGAGAAAGTGAGAAATGTCCTTGTGTTTTCACATAGTGTTACTTGAGTATCCCACAGCCTCCCTGCACCCTATCCAAGTTCAACTTAAAATAAGGCATCAAAAAGATACCCCTAGCCTATTTATTAAGCCAAAAGTGTGACTGTTACTGGGTGCCTGGCTGCTACTGCTTTAGTGTGGAAAAAGAACTTTAGGTGCTTTGGTGTGGGAAAAGAACCTGAGCCCTTCCGGGGGTGAGCGCTACATTTTGTTGCACTGAAGCTATACAAAATTGTGGATTCTTGTAAAAAGTTAAGTAAAGTTCATGCAAGCAATCCCTGGCCTCATTATTGTCTTAGTAGTGTAGAGGACTGCATTACTAAAGGTGGAGAGTTGCAAACCTTTCACAGAGTGGGTGGTGGTTGGAGGAACAGAGTCACCTTCCTGGCGGTGAGAGAAGGTCCCCTCGAGTAATGCCTGACTCAGGCCCCTGTTTAATTTGGGCTCCAAATGTTTAGATTGACTTTGGAAGCTCTTACTTGGACCATGAGGGAAATGTCCCCATATAGGTCACAATAGCCAGATGGATACTTATTGCTGCCAAGCATCCACCAAAAGGGTCATCTAAGCTGAGACTGATGGAGACTGATAGAGAAAGAAACGCCATCCTGGCCGGTTTCGCTGGTTCTCCCAGCTGCATCAGAGGTACGGCAATATTGTTTGGCATGTATCATACCTGGCTTTTAAGATGGCCACCTGGTCTTCTCTGCGCATGCGTGTCCAATCATGGAGGGATTTTTCTTCTGTCTTTGAGAAGGAACTGTATATTGTCTGAGCAATATGGATGTTATATTATAATTGTATTTTAATGTTTGTATGTCTTGTGTACAATAAGGTGGTTTAATTTAATGCTTTGGCTGCAAATGTATGTACTGTATATACAGGTATAGAGATTTGGGGACCCACTGCAGACCTGGTTGAGTTCATAGCTAGTGATATCATTTTTGTTTTTTCAGAATCAGAGCTGCAGTGATCACTATGAAGCTCACATTAAAGTGACTGAGTTAGTACAATCCAGATGTAAAAGTTCAAATAAGACCACTCTGTATTCTGGCAGGAATCGGCCCTAAAGGGGGAATTGTGATGAGAAGGGGGGGGGGGCTGTGATGTGAATGATCTGATTCCTTGCACAAACATGAGGTGCAGACCTTTGTTGTAAAACATTTTTACTCTCCTGGCCATATTTTTTTTCAATACCGCTGCTTTAGGCTGGGTTCACACTATGGGGCTTATTTACGAAAGGCAAATCCACTTTGCACTACAAGTGCAAACCACAAGTGCAAAGTGCACTTAAAATTGCACTGAAAGTGCACTTGGAAGTGCAGTCGCTGTAAATCTGAGGGGTAGATCTGAAATTAGGGGAAGCTTTGCTGATTTTATTATCCAATCATGTGCAAGCTAAAATGCTGTTTTTTTATTTTCCGTGCATGTCCCCCTCAGATCTACAGCAACTGCACATCCAAGTGCACTTTCAGTGCAATTTCAAGTGCACTTTGCACTTGTAGTTTGCACTTGTAGTGCAAAGTGGATTTGCTTTTAGTAAATAACCCCCTATGTGTGGTTGCAGCTCGTCCCTGTTCACTGTTTTTAGGGGTGAATCACGTCCGAATTTTTGCCTGAATTTGGAGCTGAAATGGAGCCAAAGACGCACAGGACCTTCCTGCTGTGCGCTCTGTGGCCGCCCCAGGCCTGTGTGAACCAGCTCCATTGCGAGCCGGTCACAATCTCCTGTTGCCTTATGGCGTTTATGTGAAATTTCCATTAATATCTGTGAAATATTGTAATTATGAATAGGTCTCCTTTTGCTTGCAGTTAAAGCTGGGCAAGCTGAAGTTAATTGCAGACATGGCGGGGCCGATACTTGACACTAACAATGGTTTAGCCAATTCCATTATTTGTCACCTATTCACTATAAACGACCCCATGCCGGGATAGGTAACGAAGTGAGACCATTCAAGTTTTTTCTACATCACTGGTGGGAGTTGCTGTAAGGGGGCTGGCTTAGACTAAGTAACCAATCAGAACTCACGCTAAGCCAGCCAATGAGGGATCAGGCTGGTTTTTGATACTCTCTCTAAGGAAAGGAGGCAGGCGCGCTCTTTCCGGATGGACCAGCCAGCAGGTAGGATGGCATGTAGCAGGGGAAGGTATGCCCTGCTACTTGTAACTAAACATGCTTGTAGATCACGGTCTGAAGGAATATAATCTATATTCCTTCATATATATATATATTTTATTTCAACCTAGCATTTTCTGCCTTGATGTGCTAGGGATTTGTGTATTAGCTTGACTTTTAACTACTTGTAACTAAACATGCTTGTAGATCACGGTCTGAAGGAATATAATCTATATTCCTTCATATATATATATATATTTTTATTTCAACCTAGCATTTTCGGCCTTGATGTGCTAGGGATTTGTGTATTAGCTTGACTTTTAACTACCTGTAATAAATGTTATTATATTCAAAGCCTTTCCTCATGGTCAATAGAACTCTCATTTAACCCATATCATATTTTGTGATTAATAAATCAGAAATAGAGATTTTAGAGGTTACACTCCTGTCGAATAAGTGTGAACCTGTACCTCAAGGTAAATAGAGTTGAATATCTGATTTTTTTCAGTTGCAGTGTTCACCAACTTTTCGTAAAGTATTATCAGCTCATCTCATTTTTATCAGTTAATCTCGATCAATTTTCACTAGTTTTCCTGGAATTGTCCTTTTAACTACAGTATATAATTATCTAGAAGTCCATTTTAAAAGTGGGTAAAAGTTGTCATTGATTTAAATGATTACCTATTCTTAATTTTAGACTAATTGTGTTCCATTATTGAAAGAAGGAAAACTTCTACACGCACTTAAATCTGCATGCATTGCGGTACAGACTACTTTCAATATTGTCTTATTATAGAACATTTTCTAGTCTCTGTTCACTTGCATGATTAAATATTGAATAGGTTTACAAAAGGAGAAAGAGAACCAGACATTTTCTCAAATATTGATATTCTTAAATTGCATAAATCCCTGGAGGGTGGAAATGAAAGAACCATGTCACTTTGTGGTGTTCTGTAGTAGCATGTGATAAGGTACCATCTGCACTAAATTGCAGAAAACTCCATTGTCTTGAACCATCCTCTTGTTTCAAAGCAGCCAAGTAAGTGCTCTTTAATTAACATTGTTCAGCCATTTAAATGATCCATTCCACAGGTTCTCCCTATGTGAAAACTGTAATATCTAGCGTACAACTTTTACATTATTGAAAAAACATTAGTCAATGGACTTTCCATAGCAAAAACAAAGCTTGCTCTACAAAGACAATGAAAGGGAGACTGATTAATCTAATACAGAAGGCAATGTTATACTAACTACCCACAGTGCCCAGATAGATGTGATGCAAGCTATTTATCAATGTTTACCCTGGAGGTGGTAGTGCTTTTACATCTTTACATTCTGTATCATACAGGAAGGCTTCTTTCCCAGCTATTAATTAAATTCTAATTTGAATTCTGCTTGTACCAGTTTTGTTTCAGACACAAATATATTTTAATTGCCAACTGAAGTAAACCAGCCTGGTCTTTGCATAAATCAATAGAAGCTAGTGCCAGACTTAATGCCACAGTATAATTAATTCTGTTTCTTTCATGCCATACTGCCCACATATACAGCTTAACTGTGTGGAGTCCACGTAAAAGCAAATATATTCCAATTCTGAAAAGAAACAGGCAATGGGAGACATGGGAGAGATTTTTGAGGCTATAAAATTAGATTGTTGTTAGTTTCCAATACTTTTTTTAAAATTATGTTTGGAGTTATTCATAGACATCGGATGATTGACAAGATTAGGCAAGAGCTGTTAAGCCTATGAGTTCCAGCACATTTTTTCAGCTAATCCTTACAATTTCTATGTAAAAAAAATACTTAAATAATACCTTTCCATTTTGATTGAGATAAGGGTGGCAAAGGGGGTGTTTGAATACCCCTAATCCATTGCAGGGACAAGGATTCTCAGACTTGTCATTTGTGCCTGCATGCCCAACTGCCATCTCATAATTATGGTTAGCTTAACTTTAGATTTATAGCCTCAAAGGCTATCTAAACCCACAAATTATTATTATTATTATTATACACGATTTATATAGCGCCAACAGTTTACGCAGTGCTTTACAAAGTATAGGGGGGGGGGGCAACACAATTACAGTACAGTACAATACAAAAGGTACAAGAGGGCCCTGCTCGTAGAGCTTACATTGGGACGGGGTAAAATAAATAAAATAAAACATGTAATACAAATAAAACATGTAATATATTGCAGTTTACCATTCCTTAGATGTGGTGTCTTTTAGCAAGAACTAGTAAGCTGCAACATATTAAATGCTTGTTTTTGAGTTTAGGTACGCTTTAAAGTGTAATTGCACTTTTGCTGTCAAATTTTAGAAAATCCCATCATATGTTCTGTGTTTGTTATGTGTTCACATTCACACAGCATACCTAAAAAGAAGACTGCAAGCTATTCTGAACCCTTACACAGTGATTCTGTTCCCAGTGCAAAGAGGGACACACTGAGTATTCCCGCATTAAAGTGGAGCTCCACCCAAAAGGGGAAGCTCCACTTGTCTTCCTCCGCTGCCCCATTTGGCACCTTTGGGGGGGGGAGTACCTGGTTTTGACAGGTACCTGCTCCCACTTCATGGCACCTCCTCCTCCCCCTGCAGACGACCCAATCACAGACCGCAGCATGCTTCGTGCATGCGCAGTAGGGAATCATATATGAAGCTGATTGCCAGTTTCCCTTAGTGGAGATGGTGGTGGCAGCACCCGAAAGACAATTGAAAAACAGTTTGTTTATTACAATTTTACAAATTGATTGTTACTTGGCACTTGTTTTCACATATATATAGGAAAGTTTTTATTTATGTCTATGATTAATTAGTACTGGGTATTTTTTCCAACCTTTTTTTTATTGAAGCTTATCTATGTTACACATTCAATGTTGCTTGCCAATAAATAATGTTGTCCCTTCCCCACTCCGTGGCAAGGAAATGTTCTGTTCAGTTAGTCCTACCCTTCTTGTGTTTTTTGTTTCTGTTTGGAGCACATGTAATTGCTGGAGCTATACATATTATGTTTTTTTTTTTTAACCTATCTGATGTCCATCTGTGATGACCTGCACAAGTTTTCAATTAAAGCTTTCTACAATCTGCAAGATATCATTTGGATCGAATGACTGTCTGCCTACTCTGCTGAGATTGTAAGTTATAGCTAGCTCACCACTGTATCATTTATAGAGATCACACTTGCAATGCTTAGATTGCGGAAGCAGAACAGTCAAAAATTTAAATTGTTTAGCTCCAGTCAAAAAATCATTTAGCTGCAATCAAAAAAATCTTCTATAGCTTGGGAATATACTGTAAGGTGTGATTTGGACCTTGGGTATACAGCAACTTAGGACAGTGCAGCCATTGCCATACAAGCCTGTACATGCATGCAAGCTAATTACAGCACAACATCTTAACTTAGAATACCAATACTATAGTAAATGTCTAATGGGACTGTTATATAAGTCAGTTGTGCATTATACATGAAGACAGTAGAATGTGCCACCATTACTACATGCCATTCTGAACTCTGCTCAAAATACCTTCTCAAACCAGGGCCGTCTTATTGAGCGGGCACCCCTGGGCACTGCCCAGGGGCCCCAAGTGCTCATGGGGCCCCATCAGGGCTGGCTCTGATATAGGGGGATGCAGTAACGAGGTCAGGTGGCATGGTAACAGCACGCACTGCACGGTGATGTGACAGGGGTGAAGCGGGCTGCCCTCCCCTTTCTCCTGTCAGCCGAACAGGAGAAGAGAGAGCAGCTCCAATCTGGTTCGCCGAGACACCCACCTTCTTGTCTGCTTTCCCCATTGGCCCCAGCAGAGAAGACACTGGGGATGCATCATGGGAACTGTAGTCCCCAAGATTGGCGGCCCCAATGTGTCCACAAAAAGCTCAGGCTGAGCGGGCATCGGTCCAGCGGTGGCATCATCTGCCTGCCATCTTCAGACTCCAAGCTGTCACCTGAGCCCCTGTAATCATTGCTGAATGTCGGCCACTCTGCCCGCCTCCCAGCCAGAAGTCTGTGGCTGGGAACAGGTTCACATTGCTTTCTGTGGCTGCCTTTGTTGATCCTGTTACTCAATATTTCATTCACACAAATGTTGTGAGTGAGATATTGAGACCGGCTTCATAGTGAACAGCGCAGGGTGCTGGAGAGGCCAATAATTTTTGCCTCGCCTCCTTGTAATGTAGCCAATCACTGCTGTACCCGTGCCACAGCTCCACCCCTTATGTGGAAGTATGGAAGGTGTGTGTGCTGTGCAGCAGGCGAGAAATTGGAGGACACACACAAACTAGAGCCTACAAAATTGGTGATTGACTCCAGTGTCCAAACACCCCCTCACCCCCCACCTTTACAATTGCATATGTCCCTCCCTTGTCTCCGCTGCTCTGAGTCTCTAATCCAGTGGGTTCCACTCCTCTGAAAAGCAATCCACACATGGATTGTTTTTCAGGGGTATTTAACAGGCAGTAAGGCGGCCCTCACCACCTGTTTTATCCCCTCTAAATGCTGCATCATCCCCACCACAACCACATGCATTGCACATGGTTTTGTGGATGATTCAGCACGGACCTATTTATTTGAATGGGTTGCGTTTGCTGAGCAGTAAAGTGATAAAATTTGTGTATAACTCTATATAATTCTTGCTGCAGTCATGAAGAAAAGCATTGCGGCTGCAGCATGTGCACAAGCCCAGCTAAGGGTTTTCTGGTCTGAATATACCTTTGCCACTTGCCACCCACCCGCACTATTTTTATTGAGTTTGGGCAACACAGGCATGCCAGCCAACATACATGTTGCTACTTGTTTTCTGGGTTTTTGGGGCACACACGCATGCTCCCATGCTATGATTGTATAAAGCACAAGTTAATTGACAGGTTTCAGACAATGATTATGAGGCTGATAAAGAAAAAATGCTGGTTGAAGTTGAAGAGGTTGCAAAGTCAGAAGATTGTTTTGTCTTAATGCATTCTATGCATTAAGATAAAAAGCCTTCTGTGTGTAGCAACCCCCTCATATATACCTGAGCCCCATCTCTGTCCAGTGATGTCCACGTGTGCCTCGGCCGTACGAGACTCTCCCTCCTGATTGACTGAAACACAGTAGGGGCTTCATTGGCTCCCCCTGCTGTCAATCAAAATCGGATAGCCAATCAGAAAATAGGGGGCGGGACTGTGCCGCAGCTCCGTGTCTGAACGGACACAGGGAGCTGTGACTCGGCTCAGTTGCACTCATAGCAAGCTGCTTGCTGTGGGGGAACTCAACAGGGAGGGCTCAGAAGCACAGAAGAGGGACCTGAGAAGAGGAGGATCTGGGCTGCTCTGTGAAAATCCACTGTAACAGAGCAGGTAAGTATAACATGTTTGTTATTTTTTTAGAAAAAAAAAACAAGACTTTACAATCACTTTAATAACTTATGTCGTAATGGTTTAGGTGGTTGATTGCATATCATCCCTTCCTCAGCCACCTCATGAGGTACAGCAACTAGAGGGCATTATGATCAGGTCAGTCTATCAGTTTTTCAGGGGGACCTGTTTGGAAGGTATATGCATTCCTGTGGCCAGGCAGGTGTGAATAGACTTGTGTCTATTTGCACCCATCTACTTCCAGGTCCGATCGGGTCTGCCAAAAAAAATGGAAGTGGACTCTGTCCTCATTCATTTATGCAGAGCAGATCAGAGGAAGCAGGGTGTAAACAGACAGCGGAGTCTGATAACTTTCAGCCTCTCACTGAGCAGAGTGGGCTCTGTCCATGTTCACTCTACAGAAGCTGGTATGCTCTGGGGTTAGAATGTTACTGTATTAGATATACTTGCATGATGCCAGATTATTTCCTGTGATTTTTTGTTTTTAGAAAGCATAGTTGAGCCACATTGATGTTGCCCATGTATATTTAGCCTCCTGTGCTGCCCCTTAGTTAGTGCTCTGCAGAATTTGTCCCTCTTTTTCTTTGGGGAGCCCTCACGCCGTGTGTCAACGTTTGAAATTTTGTCAATAGTCCTTAAACAGCATTAAAGTTGCATTGTAAGTTTTGACTTTCCTAGGTGTGTGCCTTATTCTTGATGATAATTTTATTACGCACAGTTATTTTGTAATGCAATATGTTATTTTGATTTTAGCACCCTACTCCTGAGGAAGCAAAATATGCAACACATGTTGAGTGAGGCCATATTCACCAAGGAACCTGTAATTGAGTTCTGTAAATTTCACATATACAGATCTAAATGTATGATTTAATTACCACGGTTCTTTTGGAACACTGGTCCTTGATATAGCCTCTTTATGGGTGTAATACACAATGCTATTTGGGATTATTTTTCAATCATGTATCAAGGATTTTAATAGTTTTTCTGTTTTTGTGCACTAATAAAAATTATGATTTCAACGTATTTGTGTGTGTTTATTGCACTGGGTGTTAGTCCTAACATTTCCCCTCTCAAAAAAATATATGCCAAATATGGCAGAGGAGGAAGGGGAGGAGGAAGAGCAAAGCTTTGGGTGAAGTTACGCTTTAAGCACAGAGATCACTTAGGCTCCATGTACACTCCTAAACTTGAGCTTTTGCCATTTTTTTTTACTCCTAAACTCCTTATTGCTCCTAAAGCTCCTAAACTCAACTCCATAAAAGCCTATGTACACAGGCTTTTAGAATCGTTTAGGAGCTGCTGTGGTTAGGGGAGGTTCAACCTCCCCTAACCTCCCTTTCCTGAACGTGGAAGAATCGTGTTCAGGATAGGAATTGCAAAACGTGCTAAATCGCGCTTTGCTTTTTCCCATGGGTAGAGGTCAAAGTAGTTCAAGTGTACATGAAGCCTAATGCCCCATACACAAAATTCCTACGCATGCTCGGAAACAATTAGACGCATGCTCGGAAGCATTGAACTTCATTTTCTCGGCTCGTCGTAGTGTTGTACGTCACCGCGTTCTTGACGGTCGAAAGTTCAGAGAACTTTTGTGTGACCGTGTGTATGCAAAGCAAGCATGAGCGGAATTTTGTCTGAAAAAACATTTTTCCGACGAAAATTCCGCTCGTGTGTACAGGGCATAATAGTTACCTAGTGATATAAGAAACCTTAGATTTTACTTAAAGATTTAACTCTATCATCCAAAAAACTTCCAAAAAGGTACATTGTATTCTGAGCATGCAAAAATGTTTATTCATAGTTTCATAGTTAGTAAGGTTGAATAAAGACATGATTCATATACTAGGGCCAATTTTTGGACAGAAGCCAATTAACCTACCTGCATGTCTTTGAATTGTGGGAGGAAACCAGAGTACCCGGAGGAAACCCACGCAGGCACAGGGAGAACATGCAAACTCCAGGCAGGAAGTGTTGTGGTAGGGATTCGAACCAGTGACCCTTCTTACTGCTAGGTAAGAGTGCTAACCACTACACCACTGTGCCCCCCTGTTTATTGCTTTGAGTATAATCTGAATTTAATGTAAAGTCTGCATCTCCTATATTAATTAATAAATAACAAAATAAATATGTCAATAAATAAACTATGCAAAATATGGTTAAATGATTGTCACAGGGTTTCTTGCAGTTGACATCACATCAATACCTCCTAATTTACTTCCTGGCTAATTAAGCTTGTATTTTAGTGTACTTAAATTTGACTTATTTTCCCAAAGCAATACAATTTATGACTGCCTTTAGTAGCCTGTATATTATCTTGTAACTTTTAAGCAATAGTAAGAGCTCAAGGCTTTATTGTGAATACACCACACTAATGACCCTGTAGGCAAATATTTACTGTAGATTTAAATTAGTGAGCTTAGATGATTAAAAATACTAAAAGCTTAAATTTATGGCTAGATTAAAAGGATGAACGTGGTGTTATACAAGTGTTCAAGTCAATTCAAAATACCAGAAATTAAAGTGCTACTAAACCCAGAACCTGCATTCACGATATCTGGTCTCCCACAGTACACAGAACATGGAAATGCAATTATTTTAGTAAATATAAAATGCTAAATATCTTTTCTCATCAGCAGTATATAGCAGTCTTGTGACTTCTATCAGTTCCTAGTAAAGCTTGTAGGAGGAGTTTTTATTCTCCCCTGATCCTCTGTCTGGACATGTCTGGACAGTGCTGACTGGCTCTGTGCTGATCACATGCACCCTCCCATGAAAAAAAAACCTCTCTAGCAATACACACCAAACTGAGCATGTGCAGCCCGACACCCTGGCTCTGTAAATATCAGGTTATTTTTTGGAGACAGTGGAAGAAGAGGATCAGAGAGACAGGATCAAACAGCCTTTATACACAATGCAAATGATTAACCCCTTAGGTTCCACATTGAGTATAACAAGCATTCTTTACTGCAAATAAAGACAGATTTTACTGTTGTGGGTTTAGTAACACTTTAATTCAATTTCCATATTACTACTTAATCGGAAAACCTGCAAAGCCAGGTGCAACTGTGGCCAATCTGTGGGCATTTAAGTATTTACATGTTCTTAACAATCAGTAAAACAGGCTTTAGAGTATATACTGTAAATGAAGGCATCTCATTGTAAGTATTGTATAGATTAAGGAAGGGTTAGATCCTAATCTGTCATATTTCTGTCCATAGCCTCGTTGGGGAGATTCACCCTCTATATTGGTCCTGATTGTCACCGAGATAGGAAAGTGTGGAGACAGGAAAGTGGGGGGAAATACAAAATGTTAAGTTGTCATCAGAGCAAGGAGGTAAGGGAAAGTCATCCAATATAGGGATACCTTTACTTGTGACAACTATCTAACATTGGGATAATTTTCTATTCAGTCTCCAGAACAGGAAGTGAAGAGAAATATCCTCAGTGGGACACAGGCAGCAATACAAATAAACTTGCAGGGTTTTTAACCTCTCTACTCTGTACTATACTGTGCAAAACTAAAATGAGTTTGGGCTTTTTATACACTTTAAAACAAGCCCTGACTGTCCTTTGTAGGTGCAGGCTCTGTAGAATAATTTATCCTCTGTTCATCAGAAACACAGTCCCGCTCACTCGGCTTTCACCTCCAGAAATGACTTGGCAGCTTTCCAGCCTTCTAATCACTTACCAACAGAGCCCCCCTCCTAGCCCTTTTTTCCTGAATTGTACTGTAACTGCGCCCTCTCTCTTTATTTTCTAAAGCACTTTGCAAACCATTGGTGCTATGTTAATCCTGTATAATAATAATAAAAACCACAGCGTAGCCATACAAGAAAAATGGAGAGAGGAGACTACCATGACCCGACATGAATGACTTCAGTATTTCTTTAGAGAACCCAGGGGATGAATTGCCCCAGTATTTGCAGTTACAGAGGGCCGTGAGGACTCGATTTAAAGTGTTACTAAACCCAGGACCCTGCATTCATTATATCTGGTCTTCCACAGTACACTGAAACTGGAAATGCAATTATTTTCGTAAATATAAACTGCTAAATACCTTTTATCATCAGCAGCATATAGCAGTCTTATGACTTCTACCAGTGTCTGGTTAAAGCTCGTAGGAGGAGTTTTCATTCTACTTTGACTGGCCTATGAGGCTGCAGGACCCCTGACCCTCTGTCTTGACAGTGCTGATTGGCCCTGTGCTGATCACATGCACACTCCCAAGAGAAAAAAAAACCCTATTGCAATACACACCAAAACTGAGCATGTGCAGAGTGACTCCAAAGGCTCTGTACTATCAGCAGATGGATTGGAACAGTGGAAGAAGGGGAGGATCAGAGAAGACAGGATCAAACAACCTTCTTACACAATGCAGAGGATTAACCCCTTAGGTTGCACAGTGAGTATAACAAGCATGCTTTACTGCATATACAGACTAATTTTACTGCTGTGGGTTTAGTAACACTTTAAAGTTAATTTACAGCTTTGCTAAGATTTGAATGATAAAACTTAAATGTTCTGGCCACATATTTATTTTAAAGTAAGATATTATAATGACTATTAGTGCCTCCATGTCAGGTCCCTTATCTGACTTGCCTGAGCGCTCTGCAATGCACATTTTACATGGAACTCTTTTTTTCTTACAGTAGCTCTTTCTCTCTTGCACAACTTTTAATAACAAGCTGCAAGTTTTAAACAAAATCCACTTTAATTCTCCTCTTCCATTGCTTCACTTGTACAAACAAAATCCACAGGAATTGTTCTGAAGGTCTTAAAGTATTCATAAGGATCCTTCCTTCATTCGGTGTAACACAGTCATATAAACGGCTATGGCGGTATCTAATTCACTGTTGAGATTCCATCTCCTCTGTTGCGTCAACGCCTTAGTTTTTCAGAATACCTATAGACAAGCAGTTCGTCTACTGGGAATGATAGGTATAAAGAGGTCTACCTGTAATTTCATGCTTTCTAAAACCCACCTTGTGTTTTAACCAATAATTTGGAGGTGCTGCATGGACAGAATGAGCACAATATCCAGTCAACATTTTAGTAAATATCTGTGAGTGTAAAAGCAATCAGGCTAATGAATGATAGTTTCATAATTATAATTTAATGTGCCTATTTGTTTTTTTTAGTTTTGGAAAAAAAGTAGTGTAGTGCTCACCCCCAAAGGAGCCGCTAAATTGTATCGGACATTGGGTCCTCCTGCCCTGCACCAGTGACGACCTGCCCTCACCTGGACTTGAGAATGTCGAAAAAAATGTAAATGGTATAAATAACCTTTATTTAAAGGCAAAGCCCTATAAAGGAACATGTTAGTCAGGCAACAGTTTCCAATACCAACAATGCAGGTACTTTGTTAAGCAACATTATGCATAGGACAAGGTGTCACTGATCGTTCCCCACCAATGTAAAAGCAGGCACTAGACCAGTGGTTCTTAACCTCAGTCCTCATTACCCCCCACCAGGCCATGTTTTGGGAATTTCCCTTAGATAAAATAGCTGTCCAAAATACCAAGCCATTGACTTAGATTTAAAGCACCTGTGCAAGATAAAAGGAAAGCCTGCAAACATGGCCTGGTGGGGGGTAATGAGGACTGAGGTTAAGAACCACTGCACTAGACTGTTAGGAGTGACGCTGGCATGTAATGCAAAATAACAATTTTCAACATAGTACATTAGCACAAATGACTTGCTAGTAAGAAGACACCCTGCCTTATGCACAGATACCCTACTTAAAGTGATTGTAAAGCTTTGTTTTTTTCACTGCTTCAACCCCGGAAAATTTTACCCCCTTCCTGGCGAGAGCACTTTTTGTGATATGGCACTGCGTAGCTTTAACTGACAATTGCTCAGTCATGCGACGTTGCACCCAAAAAATATTAATGTCCTTTTTTTTCCCACAAATAGAGCTTTCTTTTGGGGGTATTTGGTCACTGCTGCAGTATTTATTTTTTGTGCTATAAACAAAAAAAGAGCGACAATTTTGAAAAAAACACATTATTTTTTTACTTTTTGCTATAATAAATATCCCCAAAAATATATAAAAAAAAAAAAATTTTTTCCTCAGTTTAGGCCGATATGTATTCTACATATTTTTGGTAAAAAAAAAAAATTGCAATAAGCGTATATTGATTGGTTTGCACAAAAGTTATAGCGTCTACAAAATAGGGGATAGTTTTATGGCATTTTTATTTGAAATTTTTTTTTATTAGTAATGGCGGCGAACTGCGATTTTTATCGGGACTGCGACATTATGGCGGACACATCGGACAATTTTGACACTATTTTGGGACCATTGTCATTTATACAGCGATCAGTGATATAAAAATGCACTGATTACTGTGCAAATGACACTAGCAGTGAAGGGGTTAACCACTAGGGGCGATGAAGGGGTTAAGTGTGTCCTAGGGAGTGATTCTAACTGTGGGGAGGAGGGGCTTCAAGTCACATGACAGCGATCACCGCTCCCGATGACAGGGAGCGGTGATCTCTGTCATGACACAAGCCAGAACGGGGAAGTGCCTTGTTTACATAGTGCCTCTGGCAGCAGGCGCGCGCCTGCTACGCCCATTTGCCCACCGCTGCCATTGTGCCAACATATATTGGTGTACAGCGGTCGGCAAGTGGTTAAATAACAAACATGTCATACTTACCTACCTCCACTGTGCAGTTAGTTTTGCACAGAGTGGCCCCGATCCTCTTCTGGGATCCCCGGCGGCGCAGGTAGCTCCTCCCCGCATTGTATAACCCCCTAGAAGAAGCGCTCTCCCAGGGGGTTACATTGCGGGCGCCCTCCCGAGTCCCAGTTGCGTCCATAGACGCAGAATGCCGGAACTCAGCTGGTGCCCATGTCATTGGATTTGATTGACAGCAGTGGGAGCCAATGGCCGCGCTGCTATCAATCTATCCAATCAAGAACTGAGACAATGGGCAGAGGGGAATTACAGGGCTCAGGTTGAGTAAAACGGGGGGGGGGGGGGTTTGTGATTTTTTTTTTTGCATTAAGGTGAAAAAACACAAGGGTGTACAACCTCTTTAACCACTGGCCAGTGAGACAACATAAAGAGGCTGCCGGTAATGGGGTCCTTGTGCTTGGCACAGCGTCCATGTCCCATGATTTCAATCTATCCAATCAAGAACTGCATTCATCCTCACCTTTTGTTCTGGTGACAACTGGAAAATATTGGATTTCCCATCAAATTCTGACATTTACTGTAATCACCAGAGCGGGTAAATATCCCAAGGGACACAAAGGGTAATAAACCTTTTTAAGGACCATCCAAAATGAAAAAGGCCTATTTATAAATGTTTTCACACAAGATTCAGACAACTTTCATCCAGGATTCACACATTTTCTAATTTTATTTCATTGGAAATACTGTATCTGTGAATTATTCCAAAACGTGTAAATCTTGATTAAATACATTTGCAAATAAAACAAACCCCTAAGTGTTGTTTCGAAATATAAATGTGGCCATGCATATGAGATGCCATTCAGACAGTATGGTTTGAGTATCTAGATTAACATGGTAAATAATAACTGCAACAGATAACCTCAGGCAAGGAGAGATACTGAAATGGTAGATTTATAACATTTGTGGAGCAATCAAGATTTTTGGCATTTTATACTTTGCTGTATCATGCATTAACAACCATTTTTATATGTCATGGCTGCCTGACGTGGTGGGTACTCAACCTTTTCTTTTTTTTTTGCAGCCCAAAATGACTCAACTGTCGCCTTATCATTGTTTTGAAACCTGTAATTGTAAATAGAACGTCATCAAGTCGTTATATTTGCTAAAAATTTGTAGAATCTACAATTTATATTGGGACACCATTTTTGGTCTAGACCTACAGGTTGCTCCTATAGAATTTACATATGCCCCGTACACATGATCAGAAATTACGCCAGCAAAAGTCTGATGAGAGCTTTTGGTCGGAAAATGCGATCGTGTGTATGCTTCATCTGACTTTTTCTTGTGGAATTTCGGCCAGCAAAAAATTGAGAGCATGCTCTCAATTTTTCGGTCGGAAAAAGTTCTGATCGGCAATTACGATCGTCTGTACAAATTCCGACGCGCAAAATTCCTACGCATGCTCGGAAACAATTCGACGCATGCTCGGAAGCATTAAACGTAATTTTCTTGGCTCATCGTAGTGTTGTACATCACTGCGTCCTGACGGTCGAAAGTTCAGAGAACTTTTGTGTGACCGTGTGTATGCAAGACAAGCTTGAGCGGAATTCCGTCGGAAAATCCATTCGTGTGTACTGGGCATTAGGGGACAACAAAACTATTGTGCTGTGGTTTTATACTGTGGTGTTCATCAGAGGTGTAGCTTGAAGCTTGTGGGCCCCGATGCAAAAGCTGACCTGGGCCCCCCCCATTACCATCTGCTGCTTTTATAGCATGCTTGCCCCGTTACTCTATGTAGGTGAAGCTGGAAACTCAGAGTGCCTAGGATGGGCCTTGAGGGGCCCCGGAGTTTACTGAATTACCTACACAAGGTGACACAGCAAGCACTTTTCCCCAGTGACACAGTGTAAAATGGAGCAGACAATCTCTGAGGAGTGAAGACCTACCTGAATAATGTGAGACAGATGAAAGATCTCTGGGGTTTCAGCATCTGCATTTAGTCCCACCATTTAACACCAGGAGTCCCCATTTCACATCACAGCACCCCCTTTTATTTCCCTTCAGAGCCCCCATTTCACATCAGAGTCCCCCCATTTCACATCAGAGCCCCCATTTCACACCAGGAGTCCCCATTTCACATCAGAGTCACCCCATTTCACATCAGAGTCACCCCATTTCACATCAGAGTCCCCAATTCACATCAGAGCCCCAATTTCACATCAGCATACCTCTCAACATCAGTCCCCATTTCAGGTTGGTAGGAGTTTACATTACAAAACTTTTCTGACTGTCTGTGAGTCTGTGTTGTGTCTATGCTGGCAGGCCAGATCAGTGGTGTAACTAGAACCTTCAGGGCCCCGGTGCAAGAAACCATGAAGGGCCCCCCTGAACCCCAGCCGAGGCCCTGTCCCCACGTAAGTAGGAGTCCCTGTCCTTAAGGGAAATGGGGTCCCTGTCCTCTGGGGAGAAGTGGGCCCTGTCCCCAGGGGAGATTGGGTCCTTGTCCTTAGAAGAGATGGGGTCCCTGTCCCCATGTGAGTAGGAGTCCCTGTCCCCAAGGGAAATGGGGTCCCTGTCCTCTGGGGAGAAGTGGGTCCTGTTCCCAGGGGAGATGGTGTCCCCATTGGAGATGGGGTCCCTGTCCCCAGGTGAGAAGGGGTCCCTTTCCCCAAGGGAGAAGGGGTCTCTGTCCTCTGGGGAGAAGGGGTCCCTTTTCCCATGGAAAATGTGGTCCCTGTCCTCACGGGAAATGGGGTCCCTTTCCTCAGGGGAGAAGGGGTCTCTGTCCCCAGAGGAGATGGGGTCCTTGTCCCCAAGGAAAATTGGGTCCCTGTCCTTTAGGGAGAACTGGGCCCTGTCCCGAGGGGAGATGAGGTCCCTGTCCCCAGGGAGATGGGGTCCTTGTCCCCAAGGAAAATTGGGTCCCTGGGCCAGATGCAGTGTCAGTATGCCTGTTCAAATCTGTTCCCACATGAGAGAACTCTCCACAGCAGCGTGTCTCTTACCTGAGTTACAGAAGCTCCTGTCCCAGGCTGCTAATTCACAATCCTCTGAGCCGGAAACTCAGACTTCTGTCCTCTAGCCAATGGGAGCAGGGGAGAAGGCAAACTAGAATCTCTGGCTTGATTGCAGAGCTCAGCTGGGGCCCTGGGAGCCACAAGGCGGATCGAAATTGGATTCTGTTTCCAGGATTTTGTTGGCGACTCCTGCACCCATTTTTGCTACACCCATGGTGTTCATACCTATAACAGGTAGATGTCACTAGTTACAGCTGTTAACATGCAACACTGGAATAAGCTCATGGCGCTTCCCTCCCCCTGCTGCTAATGCATGAGGTAGAATGAGCATACCTCCCTGTGCCCATTCTATGTCCCATTGATTTGACTGCCCATAGTTAACATGGAGTGCACACTGTGCATGCATGTCCAAATGCATGCTTTCCAACAGACAGCATGTGTTTTGTAGAGAGGTACAGCATGGTACAGTGGCAGTAAATACTCAAAGTTCAGTTGCAGAGAACAGAACTTGCATTATTGTCAAAGTTCAATAATTCACAACAAGCCTGGAGGAAAGGAGCCCAACCGGGAACACCCAGAGAATGTAACAGCAGCGTGTAGCAGAGCAGCTCTCAGATGTGCCGACATAATCTGTCTTGAGGGGCGGAATGTGGCCTGGCCAGTCTGTAACCAAATGAGGAGGTGTCCATAAAGAATGGTATGTCCCTATCCTTTACCTATTCATCTGGAAACTCTCCTTACCGCTAATCGCTGTCCCTACCAGATGGGTGCCCTGTCCCTACACTTCCCACATGAGAAATGTGCACTAAGCCTGAGAGCCAGGGCATTAAATAGGCGCTGTCTGACCCAAGATGGCTGCCAGAGTCACATGAAGCTGCAGCATCCAATCGGATAGCTTCACCAGTGACACAGGAAACCATTGAGGAACTATGTTCCTCTTGACTTCCCCTCCAACTACAATGCTGCTATGGTGGAGCGCCACCTACAGTGGATAAAATAGATTGCACCTGCCTACAAGTTTCACAAGCATGATGTGCTTTTTGTGTCAGCCGTGAATGGCTGGGGTGTAAGTGTTGGAGCATGATGTGACAGCATTAGCTGTCACAGTAGACATGAAGCCACTACGTACTGACCGCCAGACATTAATTTGGAGCAAGTGTGTGCTTAGGGTAGTGCTGCTTGCCACATGGCTCCCCCCTCCTGCCCTCCTCCATCCCCACCATCTTCGTCCTGGCCTAGGTTATATGTATAAAACTTTCTATACTCTCTACAAGTTGGTTCCAGTCCCTGTACTTGTTATGATATACTTAGTAGGCTGTATGCGTTTTATGTATACCTCACCTTTGCAATAAAGCACTTTATAACTACTCTGCCTCCCAGGCTACAGGACACAACATATAAAGGTGTATGTAGGTTTAATTTATGTACTGTGTGGATTTTGTTGTTAACTAATGAATTCTTTTCTTGATTCGTAAAATATTCCAGAAACAATTATGCCTCTGACCCTGGAAGAAGTGTATATCCCATTGGCAATAAAGCTCTTTTCAGTTAAAGGACTAGATGTAAATGCACTGAACTGTTTTATAAGCCTTGTAAAATGCACCCATTTTTTTCTACACCCATGGTGTTCATACCTAAAACAGGTAGATGTCACTAGTTACAGCTGTTAAAATGCAACACTGGAATAAGTTCATTGCGCTTCCCTCCCCCTGCTGCTAATGCATGAGGTAGAATGAGCATACCTCCCTGTGCCCATTCTATGTCCCATTGATTTGACTGCCCATAGTTAACATGGAGTGCACACTGTGCATGCATGGCCAAATGCATGCTTTCCAACAGACAGCAGGTGTTTTGTAGAGAGGTACAGCATGGTACAGTGGCAGTAAATACTCAAAGTTCAGTTGCAGAGAACAGAACTTGCATTATTGTCAAAGTTCAATAATTCACAACAAGCCTGGAGGAAAGGAGCCCAACCGGGAACACCCAGAGAATGTAACAGCAGCGTGTAGCAGAGCAGCTCTCAGATGTGCCGACATAATCTGTCTTGAGGGGCGGAATGTGGCCTAGCCAGTCTGTAACCAAATGAGGAGGTGTCCATAAAGAATGGTATGTCCCTATCCTTTACCTATTCATCTGGAAACTCTCCTTACCGCTAATCGCTGTCCCTACCAGATGGGTGCCCTGTCCCTACACTTCCCACATGAGAAATGTGCACTAAGCCTGGGAGCCAGGGCATTAAATAGGCGCTGTCTGACCCAAGATGGCTGCCAGAGTCACATGAAGCTGCAGCATCCAATCGGATAGCTTCACCAGTGACTCAGGAAACCATTGAGGAACTATGTTCCTCTTGACTTCCCCTCCAACTACAATGCTGCTATGGTGGAGCGCCACCTACAGTGGATAAAATAGATTGCACCTGCCTACAAGTTTCACAAGCATGATGTGCTTTTTGTGTCAGCCGTGAATGGCTGGGGTGTAAGTGTTGGAGCATGATATGACAGCATTAGCTGTCACAGTAGACATGAAGCCACTACGTACTGACTGCCAGACATTAATTTGGAGCAAGTGTGTGCTTAGGGTAGTGCTGCTTGCCACATGGCTCCCCCCTCCTGCCCTCCTCCATCCCCACCATCTTCGTCCTGGCCTAGGTTATATGTATAAAACTTTCTATACTCTCTACAAGTTGGTTCCAGTCCCTGTACTTGTTATGATATACTTAGAAGGGCTTTATGCGTTTTATGTATACCTCACCTTTGCAATAAAGCACTTTAGAACTACTCTGCCTCCCAGGCTACAGGACACAACATATAAAGGTGTATGTAGGTTTAATTTATGTACTGTGTGGATTTTGTTGTTAACTAATGAATTCTTTTCTTGATTCGTAAAATATTCCAGAAACAATTATGCCTCTGACCCTGGAAGAAGTGTATATCCCATTGGCAATAAAGCTCTTTTCAGTTAAAGGACTAGATGTAAATGCACTGAACTGTTTTATAAGCCTTGTAAAATGCCAAGTGTGCAATGCATAAATACAGAATATATGAGTCACATGAAAAAGCTGTCTAAATATTTCAGCAAATGCAGCATTCAAAGGAGAGCTGAAAGTCAAGGAAGGAATAGAAGTGTTACAGTGCTTTATTTATAGCCTAAGAAAAGTCAAACATATTTGCATATAATTTAGGAGTAACAAATTATCTTAAAGAGAGACATACTATATAACTTGTATAGCAAAGTGTACCAATCCTAGGGAAAACAATTAATATTAATCTGTCACTTATAGGATGTCAGTAAACTGAAATCTGCTTGCTGTGGATTTCTGCACTTTGCCCTTCAGCTTTTTACATCTCCTTATTGGGCAAAATGTCATTCTAATGCAGGGTAGAACTGTATAAAAAAAAAAAGCTATGAGTGAGCATTTATGAATGAAAATTATTATAGAGAATTAATTGAGATAAATATTTATATAATACTCTCCAAGTGTGCCTGTAGCTAGAACAGCTTATTCGGAATTTTGCTTGCAGCCTTTGAGCTATTTCCTCTCAGGGATCAGCTGTGAGAGGGAACTGATCAATAGTCATAGCGGTATAATGTCGCCATAGTGACACTTTGTTTAGTTTCGTTTATTACTTTTCTAACGAATTCCAACATTTTCAAAACATCGTCCAGCCCCCTTTCCTGGCCTGCTGGCTGCATGCTTGGATAAGGGTCTGGTATGGATTTTGGGGAGGACCCCAAGAGGTTTTCTTCTAAATTTTGGCGTGAGGTCCCCCTCAATCCATACCAGGCCCTTCAGAGCCTGCAGAGCATTGCACTTGCGATCATGAGTATAGTGTTAGGCTCTAGCCGAACACCCCCCGGTTCGGTTCGCAGCAGAACATGCGAACAGGCAAAAAATTTGTTCGAACACATGAACACCGTTAAAGTCTATGGGACACGAACATGAATAATCAAAAGTGCTAATTTTAAAGGCTTGTATGCAAGTTATTGTCATAAAAAGTGTTTGGGGACCTGGGTCCTGCACCAGGGGACATGTATCAATGCAAAAAAAGTTTTAAAAACGTTTTTTCGGGAGCAGTGATTTAAATAATGCTTAAAGTGAAACAATAAAAATGAAATATTCCTTTAAATTTCATACCTGGGGGTTGTCTATAGTGTGCCTGTAAAGTGGCACATGTTTCCCGTGTTTACAATAGTCCCTGCACAAAATGACATTTCTAAAGGTAAAAACGTAATTTAACCACTTCAATACAGGGCTTTTAACCACTTCAATACCAGACACTTAGACACCTTCCCGCCCAAGCCAATTTTCAGCTTTCAGCGATGTCGCAATTTGAATGACAATTGCGCGGTCATGCTACTCTGTACCCAAACAAATTTTTTATCATTTTGTTCCAACAAATAGAGCTTTCTTTTGGTGGTATTTGATCACCTCTGCGATTTTTATTTTTTGCGCAACAAACAAAAAAAGACCGAAAATTTTGCAAAAAAACAAGTTTTTCTTTGTCACTGTTAATTTTTTTTTGTAAATAAGTGCGTTTTCTTCTTCAATGATGGGCACTGATAAGGCGGCACTAATGGGCACTGATAAGGCAGCACTGATGGGCACGATGAGGTGGCACCAATTAGGGGGCACCGATGAGGTGGCACTGATGATGGGCACTGATAGGCGGCACTGATAGGTGGCACTGATGGGCATTGATAGGTGGCACTGGTATGCGGCACTGATGGGCACTCAGGTGGCACTGATGGGCACTCATAGGCGGCACTGACGGGCACTCATAGGCGGCACTGACGGGCACTCATGCACACATATAGGTGGCACTGATAGGTGGCATGGATGGGCACTGATAGGTGGGCATGGGTGGGCACGGATGGGCACTGATAGGTGGCACTGATGGACGCTCATGAGTGGCACTGATGACACTGATGGGTGGCATTGCTGGGCATCCCTTTTTGCATCCCTTTTTTTAACTTTTTTTTTATTAAATATGATGTGCCAATCAGTGCCCATCTGTGGGCACTGATTGGCATATTTTTGGCATTTTTTTAACATGTGGATGGCCATGGGGGATGTACCTGGCCATCCACATGCTGGGGGCTTCCCTGGTGGTCCTGGGGGCTTCCCTGATGGTCTAGTGTGGGCATCTGAGGGGGGGCTGCGCTGATAAACAATCAGCGCATACCCCCCCTGTCAGGAGAGCCGCCGATCGGCTCTCCTCTACTCGCATCTATCAGACGCGAGTGAGGAAAAGCCGATCAACGGCTCTTCCTGTGTACATCGTGATCAGCCGTGATTGGACACGGCTGATCACGTGGTAAAGAGCCTCCGCCGGAGGCTCTTTACCGAGATCAGTGTAGCGGTGTGTCAGACTGACACACCGCTCCACCGATCGCCGCGATGCGCGCCCCCACGGGCGCGCGGCGGCTGTTATCCTGAAGGACGTCATATGACGCCCAGTCAGGATAACGAAACCACTTCCCGGACGTCAATTTGCTATTGACCGGGCGGGAAGTGGTTAAACACCCTTCCTTACCAGAGCACTTTTTGTGATTCGGCACTGCGTCGCTTTAACTAACAATTGCGTGGTCGTGCGACGTTACACCCAAACAAAATTGACGTCCTTTTTTTCCCACAAATAGAGCTTTCTTTTGGTGGTATTTGATCACCTCTGCGGTTTTTATTTTTTTGCGCTATAAACAAAAGAAGAGCGACAATTTAAAAAAAAAACACAATATTTTTTACTTTTTGCTATAATAAATATCCCATTTTTTTTTAAAAAAACTATTTTTTTCCTCAGTTTAGGCCGATACGTATTCTTCTACATATTTTTGGTAAAAAAAAATCGCAATAAGCGTATATTGATCGGTTTGCGCAAAAGTTATAGCGTCTACAAAATAGGGGATAGATTTATTGAATTTTTTTTTCTTTACTAATAATGGCGGCGATCTGCGATTTTTTTTTCGTGACTGCGACATTGCGGCGGACACTTCGGACACTTTTGACACATTTTTGGAACCATTCACATTTACACAGCGATCGTTGCTATAAAATTGCAATGATTACTGTGTAAATGTGACTGGCAGGGAAGGGGTTAACACTAGGGGGCGCTGTAGGGGTTAATGTGTTCCCTATAGAAGTGATTCTAACTGTGGGGGGAGGGGACTCAAGGGGAGAAGACCGATCATGTGTTCCTCCGTACTGGGATCACATGATCGGTCTCCTCTCCGCTGACAGGACCGTGGAGCTGTGTGTTTACACACACAGCTCCACGGTCCCGCACGGTCCCGTTGTTTTAACGGGCAATCGCGGGTGCCCGGCGGACATCGCGGCCACCGGGCACCCGCACTGGGTCCCGAGCGATGCCGCGGGCACGCGCGCGCCCCCCCAGGCGGCCGGGAATCCGAGGACGTCATATGACGCCCACCCAGGATGGTAGATCCACCTTGTGGGCGTCATATGAACATGAAGCGTTATTGAAGTGGTTAAAAGTACTCGCGGATATAATGAATTGTCGGACCAGGCAATGCACATAAAAGTCATTGAAAAAAATGGCATGGGATTCCCCCACAGTCCATTACCAGGCCCTTTGGGTCTGGTATGAATATTAAGGGGAACCCCGAACCAAAATTTTTAAAAAAATGGCATGGGGGTCCC
This sequence comes from Lithobates sylvaticus, assembly GCA_028564925.1. Taxonomy (NCBI): domain Eukaryota; kingdom Metazoa; phylum Chordata; class Amphibia; order Anura; family Ranidae; genus Lithobates; species Lithobates sylvaticus. Next base: position 620,376,754 of record CM053026.1, on the reverse strand, counting down.
CATAAAAATCCATACTAGACCCTTATCTGAGCACGCAACCTGGCAGGCCGCAGGAAAAGAGCCCCCCCTCCTGAACCGTACCAGGCCACATGCCCTCAACATGGGAAGGGTGCCATGGAGGCGGATCGGTGGCGGAGAAAAGGAGAAGAAGACTTCGTGGGACAGTTTTATTTTTTAATAAAGGACTTGTCCCAAGCTGTGTCATGTAATTTTTACCATTTTCACACTTTTTTTGTGAAATAGTAGGGGTAAATTTGTACCCCGTTACCATTTCACACAGGGGGGGGAGGCCGGGATCTGGGGGTCCCCTTGTTAAAGGGGGCTTCCAGATTCCGATAAGCCCCCCGCCCGCAGACCCCCACAACCACCGGGCAAGGGTTGTGGGGATGAGGCCCTTGTCCCCATCAACCCCCAAAGGGCCTAATAATAATCTGTGGGGGAATCCCATGCCGTTTTTTTCAATGACTTTTATGTGTATTGCCGGGACCGGCAATTCATTATAGCCGCAAGTACTTTTAAATGACTTTTTTTCCTTTAGAAATTTCATTTTGTGCAGGGACTGTTCTAAACACAGGAAACATGCGCCACTTTACAGGTACAGGTACAAAATTTAAAGGAATATTTCACTTGTATTGTTTCCCTTTAAGCATTATTATAATCACTGCTCACGAAAAAAAATGATGTTTTTAAAACTTTTTTTTGCATTGATACATGTCCCCTGGGGCAGGACTCGGGTCCCCAAACACTTTTTATGACAATAACATGCATATAAGCCTTTAAAATTAGCACTTTTGATTTCTCCCATAGACTTTTAAAAGGTGTTCCGCGGCTTTTGAATTAGCCGCGAACATCCCAAATTGTTCGCTATTCGGCGAACAAGCGAACACCTGCCGTTCGACTCTTGTATTACTTTATACTGGCTTTTGACATTTACCAATGCAGCAATTTAGAAATTGGATGAAAGGTTTAGCACTGGCAAACACTTTTTGAACAATAAAAAGTGCATTTTATATACAACTATATAGATCAGACCAAAATGAGGGACAAATGAGGAGGAAAGAGGGACAGATGGACTTTGTTCCAAATCAGGGACAGTCCCTCGACATCAGGGACAGTTGGGAGCTATGATGAATGTGACCTTCACCAAGCATTGTCTGCTGGTGAATCACTAATTTAAAACACATGCACTGGAAAGAGTGGGTGTCCACATTCATGGTCTTAGCCCACACAAACAAACCTCTGTTCTTTAACCCCTTGGCGCCGGCCGTGTGCAAATATGCGTCCTCTCTGCGCCTGGTCCTTAGTGCCATGGATTGCTGTGTATACACCTATGCTGAGAGCGTGTGCGCTGTGTTCTCCCAGCACAGTTACTATACCCTAACCAAAAGCTCCCAATCACTCGTTGCGATTGCTTGGGAGTTTTTAGACCACGTGACCGCCGCGACAGCCAATCGCGGCGGTCACGTGATCTTAAGCCACACTCCGCCTAAGAGGTTAAATGGAAATATGTGCTAATCAGAACCTGGGAAACCTAATTCCTGTGCAAAAAAATAGTCATTAACTCTACCATGGTAATGCTGTCAGAGAGTTGAATCATGGGAAATGTTGTTTATACAACACACCCGCTGTAACAGTGAAAGATGTGGTGCAGTAAGAGAATCCTGCCCACAACCCAGCACTATGTCAGGTTATGTACAAGCCTATGATGACATCATGAGCATTTTAAAAAGATAAAATCTCTTTCTTGGTACATACCCGTTTCAAGAAAATAAAATGTATTTATATTATGTGAAACAATAGATTGTCACAGCAAAGTTTAAAAACATATGCCTGGAGTTCTAAAAATGAAAAGTATAGGCAACACATTTCTTGTCTTTCTATAAGTGTATTAGTGAAAGATTAGTGTAAGTTTCCATTAACATTTATAAGTATATGATTACACAGGAGGCTGACGAGCTGGCATTTTAAGAGTATAGGTGTATAACATGAGGGTCATGTGTTTTACATTTCCTATTTGTATCATGCCACCTCTGCACTTTACTCTGTATCAGACAGATTAAGGTTGTGACTTCCTTGTAATTAGGTTTGTAAGTAAATTCTCCAGAGTATATATAGAAGCAAATGATTTGCTTAATGCCTATTTCTATCACAAGTAATGTGCTTTCACATCCTGCAAGGAAAAGCTCCTTTATACCGTTTTATGATCCTTTTGTTACTAATGTTCTTGAGAACCTGGTGGGATTTACCTAGTAAAATATTTTCCTTATTTTACAGTTCTCTTTAATTCAACTGCCTATCTGTGGTCTTCCTTTACATTTCTTATACATTATACATTCTGAGTAAAATAGATTTTTTTCCCCAGTTGTTGGTTTAATTTATATGGGCATCGTTACCCAACAGTATGCCAGATCAAGGTTTTTCAACTTTGGTTTCTCGAAAGGATTTTAATTTAAAAGAGGACATGCTTAAGTGCCTTTGTGCAGTAAAAAACAGGAGATGTCCCTTTCTTACACACCTTCTGGTTAACCTGGATATGTGTGTCAATCCCTGACTATCTATGTAATCATTTTCTAGCAGCTGGCTAATTTAAATGCAGTGATACTTTGTAAGCCCTTTTATATATAAAAAGACAGTCGACAACAATGGCTATAGAAAATGGATGACAGTACATCAAGCAATGAATTGATGTCTTTTGTCTTTAAGACACCTGCAGATTACACCAGCCAAGATTCATCTGGGAATTACAAATCAGATTTGTTACAAAACCTTGTCTCATTACTATTGTTTTCCCCTGTGATAAGCTTGTACTGGATGTGTCTGCATTATGTCTAACCTGCCTGTTTTCCTAATGCCTAGTACACACAACCAGTGCACAAGACAGCGCATGAGCGGAAACGAAAGAACGAACCGGAAGAAAACCAGTCATATGAAAGCAATAAATGTTTGCATTGCAACATTTTATTTCACATTTAATAGTCTATGGGTGCCTGTGGTGGTGGGGATTACCAGGCAATCAGAGGAGATTCCAAGCATCAGGTAAGTATTCTGGAGTATTACTAGATTGGTAAGTGAGTATTCTGAGACTACAACTTTACATCGATGGACCAATACAGAACCTGGAATTCTAATTTTTGCAGAAGCAGGTAGCTATATCACATTGTTTTGTTCTGAACTGTTCTGTTTGCGTGGTGTATCTGCACTTATACAGTAATTTAATTGATGAAGATGAACCCAGAAGAGGAGCATCTATGGACTGTTACAGGACATTTTCTTTTTTAGGTATGTATAAAATGTGACTGTAAATAATGGCATTTATTTTTCAACTTATCTTTTTATATTCAGGTTAAAATAAAAGAGCATGTGGAGGATCGTGAAGTGACCAGTTCTGACAACAGATTGGATACCTTGGAGCGGGGCACTGTGGAGAATGTGGGTGCAGATATCATCAACCCAACAGTGGAGGACATTGCGGAGATAGTATCATTCTCCCGTAAGTGACATGCATACCTGTTATGAGTCCATAAATTTGTATTATTCCATTCACAGAACACACTTTGGATCCAACAACTATTGGCTGTCTTTCTGCTGATTTGCTGCACTGCTGCACTCAACTACAGAAGATCCAAGATGCAACAAGTTCCATACTGTGTTACTTACAATACGTCATCAATTTTCTAGCTAAATTGTAGGCCTATTTTGTAGATATGCACTGAAAAGCAATCATGGTTGTTATAATTGTTTCCAATTTTTTTCAAAAGATAAACTTTTTGCATGAATAGAATCTGACTAGCATCCTTGGAAATTACTTTGGCACTTTACCTTCTCTAGGACTCTCTCCATGGCTGAGAACTGCAGGAGCCATCTCTTCCTGCTGCTGTCAGTGACAACCTTTAACAATATAGCATGGTATCTCTGCAATACCGCCCAGCATATGAGGCAGCTTCATATGCTGGACACTGTGCAGAGGGAAGTAGGAGAATGAAGAGTGGCCAGGGGACTTGAATAGGTGCTGGGGGATTTTTATGTTCCAGTTTTACTATTGTAAAGGACTGTTTGCATTTGGCCTGTATGGCTAGCAATTTGTCAGACAGATAAGGCCTATCATGTCTTGTTTACTAATGTCACACAGAAAATGTCTGATATTATCTACAAAGTAAATAATGTATAGCTCAACTCCATCTTTTGACATACTTCACATTTTTCCAGATTGGCCCAAACTAACTATATCCCTCACTAGGGATGAGCTTTATGTTCGAGTCGAACTCGTGTTCGACTTGAACATTGGCCGTTCGCCAGTTTGCCAAACAGCGAACACTTTTGGGTGTTCGTGGCAAATTTGAAAGCCGTGGAACACCCTTTAAGAGTTTATGGGAGAAGTCAAAAGTGCTCATTTTAAAGGCTTATATGCATGGTATTGTCATAAAAAGTGTTTGGGGACCTGGGTCCTGCCCCAGTCAATCTGTCTGCTCCAGACAACAAGTTAAAGCTATATAATCTATATATGGTAAATTTAAGCAGAGGTCAATAGCAATTATACATTGATCACAACAAAGATATAAACAAAAACATTTTATAAGGTTTGTATAGAAAAATATAGAAATTACCTTTATATATATTCACTCTATAGAGCAGTGATCAGCGCCTTACATGTCTCTGGGATGATCTTGCCAAGGGCCTGTAGGGAAATTCCTGCAGTAAACTTAAGTCCTGCAGTCTTACACCCTGTCACCACATAACGCAGAGTGGCAATCAGCCTTTGCTCAGCACTAATAGCTTCACGCATTGCTGTGTTCTGTTTCCAGATCTGTTGTGTGACAGCTGATAGTAGTTCCTGGAAGCACTCATCATTCATGGGCAAATAATTCTGAAAATCATTTGGGTTGCTTTCCTGTAGTTCCCGAAGGAGATGTACGTGTCAGTACTTGCCACGGTTGAGGAGCCATTCCTTACACCATGTTCTTCGTCTGGTCTTCTTTATTTGTTTAAGAACATTTTAAAATGAAAAAAAAAGGAGAACATTTTGAATAGCCAGAACACCAAGGATAGCTACTGGAAGGTTGGAATCCTCAATTTTGAATGATTAATTAACGAACTTCCACCCCACCCTTATAACAGTATAAATTTGAGCACCCTTAAGGGGTCAGCACATTGCTGAGGGAGCACATTGCAGGGGCTTCTATCCTTAAGGCTTCTTTCTCTAAGTGATTCTTTCTACAAGTGATATGCACTTCAAGCTCTGCACTTCAGCGATTGCACGAAGCAAACATACATAGCAAACTGCACTGGAAAGCACCTAACAGACTGCAGGTGACTCTGTCTCTCTATTCAGCTCTCCTTCCACTCTGTAACATGCTCTCTCTACCACTCCTTCTGACACTTGTGTCCTCTCTCCTCAAACTTTCTTACCTTCCCCCCTCTTCTCCACTCCCCTGCTTATACATACACATCACACTGCCTTCTGTCCTCTCCCTATTACTGCTCCTACCAACTCTTGCTCATTCTACATCCATGTACTGATAAAACCTCAAGTACTCTGAGGCATGCCCCTTCATATAAATCACATTACCTCCCTCACCCTAATGCTTCTCCTAACCTCTAGTGACATATCCCCACACCCTGGGCCTCCATCATCTGTTTTTGCCCGACGCTCCCATCTCCCTTCACCCTCTGGTAGCAGCCACAACCCACAGAACTTAGTCTCTATTCCTCCTTTTTCCAAAACCAGCCCCCCCCATCTCCTGTGCCCTTTGAAACGCATGCTCTGTCTGTAACAAACTCACCGCCCTCCACGACCTCTTTATCACAAATTCCTTTAAACAACTTGCCATTACCAAAACCTGGCTTCATGAACCAGATACTACTTCTGCTTCCCTCTCCCATGTTGGCCTTCTCTGAACTCACTCCCCCAAACCAAGTGGACGGAAGGGAGGTGGAGCGGGAATCCTTCTAGCCCCATGCAGAACCAGGTACTTCACCCACCTCCCTCTCTGACACTCCTCTTTTGAGGCACATTTGTGCACATTTGTCTATTCTCTCCTATTTCTCTAAGAATTACTGTTATCTACCGGCCCACTGGACCTTCCTTGATGACTTCTCTGCCTGGCTACCCTACTTTCTCTCTTCTGAAATCCCCACAATTATTCTTGTGACTTCAACATCCCTGTTAAAATGAACACTACTATTACTTTTAAAGTTCTCAGTCTAATCTCATCTATTGACCTGAAGCAATTGATACAGGCTCCTACTCACTCCAACGGCAGCACCCTTGACCTTGTCTTCTCCTATCTGTGCACTTCGTTTAACCTCTCCAACAATCCTCTCCCACTCTCTGATCACCACCCTATTAGTTTTGCTCTCTCCCTGTCTTTCACTTCTTTTCCCTCCAACTGCCTAACAGTTACCCATAGAAACCTTTGACACATCAAGCCTTCTCTTCTCTACTCTCCTACTGATCACCTCTATGACAAAATCTCACCCCTGTCCTGCCCCAACCTAGCCACTTTCGTCTACAACAGCTCACTGTCTTCCTCCCTAGACAAACTTGCCCCCCTCACTACATGCAGAATCAGACCCCAACCTCTACAACCTTGGCAAACAGATGACACCAGAAGTCTCAGAAAACGTAGCCGTGCTCTTGAGCGTCTGTGGCATGAGAATAAGTTCCAGGAAGACTTCAAACAATATAAATCTGCTCTCCTATTCCTGCCTTCACACTGCCAAACAGACCTTCTTTAACACCTTCTCATCCAGTCCACATCAACTCTTCTCTACCTTCAATGCTCTACTCTGTCCTCCACTGCCTCCACCCTCTAATTCACTCATTGCCCAGGAGATCACCAATCACTTCAAAAATAAGATTGATACAATTCATGAGGAGATCTCCAACGCGCAGAAACCTCCCCCACGCAAACACCCCATGTCCACAGATACAATCATTACCTCCCTCATTAAACCCTGCTAGTATTAATGAGGTTGCTAAACTTTTATCTAAAACTCATCTAAAACGACCTGCCCCCTGGATCCTGCTCCCTCGCAAATGCTACGCTCACCCTCTGACTCTATTCTACATTCTCTAACTCACATTTTCAACCTCACCCTCTCTTATGGCATCTTCCCAAACTCTCTAAAACATGCGCTAGTCATCCCCATACTTAAAAAGCCCTCACTGGACCCCACCAATCTTAACAACCTACTTCCCATCTCCTTACTCGCCTCCTCCTTCAAACTTCTTGAAAGACTGGTCTACAACTGACTGAGCGACCATCTGACCATTAACAAACTTCTTGATCCCCTTCAGTCCAGATTTCACCCTCAACACTCTGCGGAAACTGCTCTCCTTAAACTCTCAAATGACCAACAAACACTATTCTGTACTACTTCTCCTGGATCTCTCTGCTGCCTTTGACACAGTGGACCACCCCCTCCTCCTCAATAATCTCCACTTCTTTGGTCTCTGTGACTGTACTCTTCGCTGGTTCTCATCCTAACTATCCCACCGCTCCTTCAGTGTTACTTACAACTCTACTTCCTCCTCTCGTATTCCTTTCTCCGTTGGGGTCCCCCAAGGTTCTGTTCTTGGACCTCTCATTTTCTCAATCTACACCACCTCCATGGGTCAGTTGATTGCCTCCTATGGCTTTCAATATCATCTCTACGCTGATGACACCCCCCAGCTCTCTCCATCTGTCTCCTCACGCATCACCAACTTACTAGCAGACATATCAGCCTGGATGTCACAATCCAAAACCGAGCTCATGATTTTTCCTCCCCCAGGTGCCACTTCCCCTGATTTCTCTGTCAATATCAATGGCTCAACTATCAACTTGTCCCTCCACGCCAAGGTCCTAGGTGTAATTTGCCGCCTCAACCTCCGCAACATCTCCAAGATACTCCCCTTCCTAACCAATGTCACTACAAAGCTTCTAATCTACTCCCTGGTAAACTCCCTCGCCCACCTCACAAACTGCTCAGCGTCTGCTATACCCCACTGCCAATCCCTCCATTGGCTGCCACTCAGCCAACGATAAATTCAAGATACTAACTATAAATTACAAAGCCATCCACAACCTGGCCCCCAGCTACATCACTAACCTAGTCTCAAAATACCAACCTAATCATTCTCTTCGCTCCCAAGACCTCCTGCTCTCAAACTCCCTTGTTACCTCATCCCATGCTCACCTTCAGGACTTCTCCAGAGCCTCTCCCATCCTCTGGAATGCTCTACCCCAATCTGTCCGAATTTCTCCTACTGTATCCACCTTCAGACGGTCCCTGAAAACTTTTCTCTTCAGAGAAGCCTATCTGCCTCCCACCTAGCGACTGTACATTTATTTTCTCCATCAGCACATCCCCCACAGTTATTACCTCTTGTATCTCTTGACCTTCTCTCTAATGCCGCGTACACACGACCAGACTTTCCGGCAGACTAGGTCCGACGGGAATAGTCCATTGGACAATCTGATCGTATGTGGGCTAATTCATTCGTTTTTCAGGAAAAAACTCCGGCGGACCTAGAAATAGAACATGTTTCAAATCTATCCGACGGACTCAATTCCGACGGACTTAAATCGGGAAATCCGTTTATCTGTGTGCTGGTCCGATGGACCAAATAAGACGCAAGGCAAGCTATTGGCTACTGGCTATTGAACTTTCTTGTTTAGTCCCGTTTACGTCATCACGTTCAAAACAAATGGACTTACGAACGGACTTAGTCCGTTCATTTGTGGGCAAGTCCGTTCGTTTTGAAAGTTTGTAGGAATACCAACGAAAGTCCGTCGGGAAGACCGCCGGACCTAGTTTGCCGGAAAGTCCGGTCGTGTGTAAGCGGCATTAGATTGTAAGCTTTAATGAGCAGGGCCCTCTGATTCCTACTCTACTAAAGTGTATTGTATTTGTACTGTCACTGTCACACAACTCAAGTTGTAAAGCACTCTGTAAAATGTTGGCACTATATAAATCCTGTATAATAATAATAATAGTAATTTTGCCAAAACGAAATGCAGGAAAACAATGCAGAAGGACTGAAGAAACGTGTTCAAAGGAACACTAGGAATAAGAGTAAACTTCCCCCATGGTACTGGGAAGCACAAATTCTTGATAGTGGACAGCTGGTGTCTGCACATCTGACTGATGGCCAGCTTTAGTGTGGCTCATGCAAACAACCAGTGATGCAAGTAACTCAGTTAAAATAAACAGAGTTACGTAACGCAGTTACTTAGAGGGTAACGAGTAATCTAACTGATTACTCTTCCCCTCATGGTAACGCCGTTCCCATTACTTGGGCGGCATTACCGCAATTACATCTACAGCCCGGGACCAGGTAGACGGGACCAGTGAAGGAAGTGAATGTCGCCGCCTTCATCGGCGAGATTGACACCTTGCGATCCCCGTCGCCTAGTATGGATTTAAAGGGGAACCCCTACACATGGGGGTCCCCCCAAGGTCCATAGCAGACCCTTGTCCGAGCACGCAGCCCGGCCGGTCAGGAAATGGGGTGGAGACGAGTGAGCGCCCCCCTTCCTGAACTGTACCAGGCCATGTGCCCTCAACATGGGGGGGGTGCTTTGGGGAAGGGGGGGACCTGTGGCCCCCCCCACCCTAAAGCACCTTGTCCCTATGTTGATGAATGAATGAATGACTTGTATAGCGCTACCTATGCAAACTGAATCGCCTCAGGGCACTTTTTGCCACTGGTGTCCATTTGTGGTATAGCGCGGTCCTTGCCCTGTGGGGTCCTGACATGCTTACAAACACATACACATATGTTGGCCAATTTTATCGACAGGATCTAATTAACCTACCAGCATGTCTTTGGAGTGTGGGAGGAAACCAGAATACCCGGAGGAAACCCACGCAGGCACAGGGAGAACATGCAAACTCCTGGCAGAAGGTGTCGTAGTCGGGATTTGAACCAATGACCCTATTACTGCTAGGTTAAAGTGTTAACCACTACACCACTGTGCTGCCCCACAGAGGACAAGGGCCTCTTCCCGACAACCCTGGCTGTTGGTTGTCGGGGTCTGTGGGCGGGGGGCTTATCAGAACTCGGGAGCCCCTTTAATAAGGGGGCCCCCAGATTCCGCCCCCCCACCCTATGTGAATGAGTATTCACCTGGGAAAAAAAGTGTTAATAAAAAAAACACAACACAGGTTTTTAAAGTACTTTATTAGACAGCTCCAGGGGTCTTCTTCCGACTTCGTACTTATTCACATAGGGTGGGGGGCCGGAATCTGGGCCCCCTTATTAAAGGGGGCTCCCGTATTCTGATAAGCCCCCCACCCGCAGACCCCGACAACCAACAGCCATGGCTGTCGGGAAGAGGCCCTTGTCCTCATCAACATGGGGACAAGGTGCTTTGAGGTGGGGGGGCCGCAGGGCCCCCCTTCCCCAAAGCACCCCCCATGTTGAGGGCACGTGGCCTGGTACGGTTCAGGGGGGGGGCGCTTGCTTGTCCCCACCCCCTTTCCTGACCGGCCGGGCTGCATGCTCGGATAAGGGTCTGCTATGAACTTTGGGGGGACCCCCACGCTGTTTTTTCGGCATAGGGTTCCCTTTTAAATCCATACCGACGGGGTTCGCGAGGTGTCAATCTCATCGATGGAGGCGGCGACATTCACTTCCTTCTCTAATCCCGTCTATAGAATATTTAAAAAAAAGTCACAGTTACTTTGCTGAGTAACTAATTAATTTTCCAATGTAGTAACTGAGTTACTAACTCAATTACTTTTTGGGAGAAGTAATTTGTAACTTAACTAATTACTTTTTTAAAGTAAGATGACCAACACTGCAAACAACAGCAGCATGGGTTTCCACTGGATGGTGTACAGGTGTGCATTAGATTGTAAGCTCATCGGGGGCAGGGACTGATGTGAATGCAGAAAAGTTATAATATTTATGTTAAAAGTCCCCAACAGATTGGTAAGCTGTCTCTACACTACCCAGACGCAAATGGGGCAGGGTCTTAAATAGACTCTGCCACATCCAAGATGGTTGCAAGAGTCACATGGGTGGCCAGCATCGGATCAATGCCCAAGTGAATCAAGAAACTATTGAGGAACCATGTTCCTCATGACTTCCTCTCCCTCCGCATTGCTGCTGCGGTTGAGCGCCACCCGCAGTAGAGACAGTGGACTCTACCTGCCTACAAGTATGCAGAAGTTAGAGTGTAACTGTATGAGCTAGCAATGTAACAAGACTGCAGCTCTTTTTTATTTATCAAATATACTGCATTGTCTGTTTTCTTTATTTTTTTTACCTGCGGTTTAACCACTTGCTTACTGTGCACTTAAACCCTCCTCCTATCCAGACCAATTTTCAGCGCTGATGCACTTTGAATGACAATTGCGCGGTCATACAACACTGTACCCAAATGAAATATTTAGCATTTTTTCCTCCCAAATAGAGCTTTATTTTGGTGGTATTTGATCACCTGTGCGATTTAAAAAAAAAAAATTATGTAAAAAGATCGAATTTAAAAAAAAAAAAATCTTTTTTTTTAAATTTTGTTATAAAGTTCTAAAAACGGGTAATTTTTGTCCGTCATTGATGTACGCTGATGAGGCGGCACTGATGGGCACCGATAGGTGGCAGTGATGGGTACTGATGGGCGGCAGTGATGGGCACTGATGGGTGGCAGTGATGGACACTTCTAGGTGGCACTGATAGGCAGCACTTCTAGGTGGCACTGGTGGGCAATGATAGGTGTCACTGGTGGGCAATGATAGGTGTCACTTGTGGGCATTGATAGGTGTCATTTGTGGGCATTGATAGGTGTCACTTGTGGGCATTGATAGGTGTCGCTTCTGGGCATTGATTGGTGGCATTTGTGGGCACTGTTACATAGTATAAATGAGGCATAATTGCCTCTTCCTTTTTGGGACCAATGTCCCTTAAGATAATCTGGTGATCAGCTTTTTTTTTCTCCTGTCAGCGTGAGGATAAAAAAAAATGATCACAAGCTTTTGTTTTGATCATGTGATCAGCTGTCATTGGCTGACAGCTGATCACATGGTAAGGGGCCGGGACCGGCCCCTTACTCGGATCGGTGATCACGAGTCTCATTGACCCGGTGATCACAGCGCTGTAGGGCGTGCGCAGGGAGCGTGCACAGGGAAGGCCGTCATATGACGGCCTCCCGGGAATTCAGGTCCACGCTGTGGCCGTCATTCGGCCATAGCGTGGATGTCAAGTGGTTAAATGGCTAAAAAAGTATTAATATGTTCTCTTTATAGGTTATGATATGATATATGCTATATTGGGAGGCCCCATTCAGATTTTTTCAACAGTGCCTTTGAAACTTCAGCATGCCTCTGAAATATGTGTCTACTTTTTATTTAAAATGGAAAACCACTCTAAAGTACAACTGATAAAGCAACAACACAATTTCAGGAAATTAGTGAGTTAAACAAGGTTTCTTATGGAGCTGAGAAGGATGCTTTCAGGTGGTAATTCACTGAAATTAACCAGGGACAATTATTCTAGGAAAACATCTCTTGGATGCCGACTTTGCGGTGCGCCAATCGATTTAAAAAAAGCAGTACATGCACTATTTTTGCCAATTTCAGGTACAACTTGAATAGACATCTGTGCATGAAGCCGCACAGATGTCTTTAAAGTTGCATCTGAAGTGGCACTGACATGCAGATTTGATATCGTGCAATTTCAGATGAAGTTGCAATTTGAATGCAACAATTAATGTAAACGAGGGTTTAACCACATGCCGACCGGGCCATAGCCATCAAATGACGGAGCGATCACATGTACACAAACCGGCATCACGTCATGACGCCGGTTCCTCCCTCCCCTCTCTGTACCGATCGGTACAGTGAGAGGGGAGAAGCGGAAAAGGGGGAGAGACGGGACCAGCGCTGTGGGCTGGATGTGTCGTGCCCACAGCGCTGGTCAGTGACAGCTACACTGCCACCAATGTGCAATACACTGCCACCTCTGTGCAATACACTGCAACCACTGTGCAATGATCTGCCCCCACTGTGCAATGCTCTGCCCCCACTGCAATGCTCTGCAACCACTGTGCAATGCTCTGACCCCACTGCAATGCTCTGCAACCACTGCGCAATGCTCTGCCACCACTGTGCAATGCTCTGCAACCACTGTGCAATGCTCTGCCACCACTGTGCAATGCTCTGCCACCACTGCAATGCTCTGCAACCACTGTGCAATGCTCTGCCACCACTGTGCAATACTCTGCCACCACTGTGCAATGCTCTGCCACCACTGTGCAATGCTCTACCAATACTGTGCAACACTGCAATACTCTGCCAATACTTGCCAATACTCTGCCACCACTGTGCAATACTCTGCAACCACTGTGCAATGCTCTGCCACCACTGTGCAATACTCTACCAATACTGTGCAATACTCTGCCAATACTCGCCAATACTCTGCCAATACTCGTCAATACTCTGCAATAATTTTTAATAGAAACAAAGAATTTTTATTTATTTTTTTTACCGAATTTTCAGTATTTTTTGATTTATAGCGCAAAAAATAAAAAACCCAGCAGTGATTAAATACCACCAAAAGAAAGGTCTATTTGTGTGAAAAAAAAGGACACAAAATTCATTTTGGTACAGTGTTGTATGACTGAGTAATTGTCATTCAAAGTGTGGGAGCACCGAAAGCTGAAAATTGGTCTAGTTAGGAAGGGGGTTTAAGTGCCCAGTAAGCAAGTGGTTAAACAAGAAAGCACTAGGATCTGCCAAAGATATTGACATATTCAGGTGGAAAAATCAGGGCGGTATTGATTTGTGCCCATTTCTCTGGTGCTGTGTCTTTACGGTTGTCCATAAGAAGCCAGAGTTGGTGAACAGTGAACCACAATCAAAATATCTTTGCTACCAATTTATATTTATAGTAAAGGTGCGATCAGTGTGCTAGTGCAACTTTACTGTATATACATATGCTTATTTTATTTGCTTAGATGTATTATTGTTTGTGTTATTTAGCTAGGGTGATACACATATAGAAATACGCTTTTCTATTAGCTTCCACAGCTCTGGTGTATAGTCTATATAGTCATGTGAAAAAGTATTCTACATGGAAATTGTTGACTTTTTAAAACATATTTGGAGAGGCAAACATTGTATAAGAATTTAAACAATGCCTACAAATAAAAAAACAAGGACACATTGCTTTGTCAATAATTTATTTAACCAACAACAAATGTAGAACAACTAATTGCATTTGCACCTTAAGCTGTTGTTGCCCATTAAACAAAGAATACATCCTACAGGTGTTTTGCATAGCTGCTCATCAGCCTTTGACCACTCATCAGTATAATATTCCTTAAGTTTTATGTTTTTTGAGACATTCCTTGATGGATTTGCTGTTGTGCTTTGGATCATTGTCATATTGAAAGATACATTTCCAGTTCAACTTCTACTTTGGACACATGGCCTCAGATTCTCACCAAGCACACTTTCATATGATACAGAATTCAAATCTGAATTAAAGAGGAAGTAAACCCTGATGGGTTTTACTTCCTCTGTCGTTCCCTACAAAGCAAAAGCATAATGGACTAGTATGCATCGCATACTAGCCCATTATGTGGCACTTACCTGCAATCAAAGCCCACGCTGTCCCCACTGGTGAAAGCATCCATCTTCTGCCCTCTTCCTTTCCGGGGCCTTGGCAGCCGTCACTCATGACACATATGAGTGAAGAAACGGCACAGTGGTCCGTTTCTTCACAATGCATGCGCTGATGACATCATTGGCGGTAACAAGGTACAAGGTAAATATCTCCTAAATGGTGCACTTTTAGGAGATATTTCCACTAACTATAGGTAAGCCTTATTCTAGGCTTACCTATAGGTAAATGACTCAGGAGGGTTTACAACCATTTTAATAACTGCAAACTGCCCAAGCCCTAAAGCAACAAAGCAACCCTAAACCATAAAATTTCCACAACAAGCTTCATAGTTGGTATGAGGCTCTTCTCCTGAAATGCTGTCTTTGGTTTGTACCAAGCATGATCACAGTTTTGCCCCGTACACACGGTCGGAAATTCCGACGGAGAATGTCCGATCGGACCATGTTGTTGGAAAATCCGACCGTGTGTGGGCTCCATCGGACTTTTACCGTCAAAATTTCCGACAGAAAAAATTTGAGATCCTGCTCTCAAATTTTCTGACAACAAAATCCGATCTGACTTTTTCCGATCGTGTGTAGAGAATTCCGACGGACAAAGTGCCACGCATGCTCAGATCAAATTAGGAGACCAAACCTATAGGCTACTAGCCTCTACGTAGTTCCGTCGTACGCAACGAACGTCACCACGTTCAGAATGATCGGATTTTTCGACAACTTTGTCCGACCGTGTGTATGCAACACCAGTGTCGGACAAAATCCGTCAGAAAAAATCAGACGGATTTTGTGGTCGGAATTTCCGACCGTGTGTACGGGGCATAATTGTGGTTAAACAACAACTATCTTTGATTTAGCAAGCCCACTCTTTCTGTCAGTCAGTAAAATTCTTTTTTTTAGGCTTTAAATATGCTATTGTGGAGTTAATAACTATTTTGTCAGGACTAACATAGAGCACCTGACTTTTTTGGGCAGTGGTGTTTTTTGCTGTGTAAAGATTAACAAGTGGATTAGTAGTCAGATTTTATGATATGTTGGATTTTTAACTTATTTTACAGCAAAGCGTAGTCAAAGGTTAGCATCTAGAAATACTAATAAGAATTAACATGATGGAACCATAAATGCTTGTTTCCTTAGGATTTTAGGAAACACACAATTTTAGGGTATGCTCAAACCCTGGCAACATGAAAACACATGTTCTACATACAGTTGGCTATTAGAATTTCATCTTGATGGAGGCTTGACAGACCCTGGTTTCTCAGATTAAAAAGGAACATTGACCTCCCTTCCCAGGTGCTAAATTTTTGAATAGATTGGGAAGGTTCCTTTTTTTATTGCTGCCTGTGTGTGTCCTAGTGGAGGAAATCCAAAATATGACACTTGTGACTGAAACTGGAAGTAATGGCTACACAAATTCTAGTAACCGCTGTCAAAGGTTGGATTTTCCCTTATTTTTGAGTAATTTTCTCTCACTCATTACAAAAAACACCACAAGGATAAAGCATCTCTAAGCCCCCGTACACACGGTCGGAAATTCCAACCACAAAATTGTCGGATTTTTTCAGACGAATTTTGTCTGAAACTGGTGTTGCATACACACGGTCGGACAAAGTTGTTGGAAAATCCTATCGTTCAGAACGTGATGATGTTCATTCGTTACGACGGGACTAATATTATGAAAGCTGGGTCCTTCCTGCTAAACTCATTGCTAATGTACAGAAAAAGGCAGATACTGAACCCTAGGTTCACAATGGCGGAGTATCCAAATTCAAAGTAAAAGAGCATGCACATAAGACTTGCCAAGCAGTAGTGCCTAAGTTTATAGCAACATTGACATGTTTGTCTGAAGTCTCTCCAAGCTCTATGTCTCAATGTACCAACCAGGTTCAGTCTGCTACCAATAGATATCCTCCATATAATGCAGCTGATTGACCACTACGGTACACTAGAGGAGTAGTGCTGTGGCAGGCACCATAGTGCTCATGTAACATGTAAATGATCTCACCACATCTTGCTGATATTCAGAGCAGGGTCGTCTTTAATACTGACTGGACCCTGGGCAAACATTTTCTTGGGGCCCCCTCCCCAGGCTTTCTTTCCTGCAACCCTGATCACTTCTGGGGAGGGGGGGGGGTCTGTCCCTGTCATGTTCTTCAGCGTGCCCCTTTCCTGCCATCTGGAGCATCCCACAGTGGTGGAACGCCAGGGCCCAGTCGCAATGTGACCTTTGCGATCCTGGGAGTTCTGCTACTGGTACCACAGCTATAAGGTAGATGGCTAGGTAGTTCCTAATGGCTCATTCTCTAGTGGTGGTAGCAAGTAACCTGCAAAGCCCTCTTACCAGATCTATTGTCACAGCAGCAGTGGTCACTTCAATCAGGATTCTGGGGTTGCCCGTGACGACTACAGTAAGCAGTGCAGCAAGGTTTGTAGCCGGGCAGTGGCTCAGCAACATAGTCCTCTTGCAGTTTCCCCCACATGGTACTTGCTTGCTTGTTTTTCAGCAGATCAGTCTCTCTCTGGGGATCTGTACAAGACGTTCCTCTCACTAACTCCCCAGAACACTGCACTGTCCTGGTGAATTTTTGCCTGGGCAAATCTTGCTCCCTCTTTTAAAAGCAGGGTATAATGAGGCACTACGGACTTCAGTGAATAGTTAATTTATTGGGAACTACATGTCCCATCATGCCCCCCAAGTCTCTTCTGATTGGCTGCTTGTTCTGCTTAGACAAAGGGAGGGGGAAGAACAAGCAGCAATTAGAAAGAGTCGGCTGCTGACAGGAGAAGGTGGGGGTGGCAAACGGATTGTGAGTACACAGAGATCCCTCAACTGCACTTCTCCCCTGTCATAGAACAGCCGTTAAGAGACCACAGTGGCCCATGTAGCGTTGGGAGGGGAGATCGCTCAGCTACACTGATAGGACAGGAGGGCCACACAGGCCCTGTAGCTAGGAGCAACCCAGGGAGGGGGAAGAACAAGCAATGATAAGACAGAGCCCGCTGCTGACAGAGCCCTGGGTGTGACTGTACACAATACAGGCATATGATGGGTGGTGACAGAAGCAGGCTGGGTGTACACAGGCCCAGGTGTGATGGGGGTTGGGTGACACTCACCAGCTCCTCCGGGGTGCGTCTCTCTCTCTCTGAACAGCAACAATAGCACACGTCTCAGATGTAGGCCACCATCTTCCCGCACCCCTCAGACAGCCACCTGTAATGCGATTCCAGCAGCCTTCTCCCCGTGAGTCCCGTCCATGTGTACATCTGAGTCCGGCCCACCGCTGGTCACAAGACTGAAGACTGCCATAATGCATGCAGGCAGGGACCGCAGGAGCGAGTCTGGGCTGGTAGTGGTTGTGAGGCAGGTGGGAAGAACACAGCCGGCTCTCTATTGTTCCGCCGGATGGCATGGCAACCCAATAAAGAAACCAAGAGCCCCTAATGGCCGCAAACAGTGTTCAAATGGTGATTCCACCCCTGAAATTGGCTGCTCGTCTACAGCGGGAAAACTATTTGCGGGCTCAGCGAGCAGCTGCTTTGGGCCCCACAATAATGACAGGGCCCAGGGCAGCTGCCCCTTTTGCCCTGCGGTAAAGACGGCCCTGATTCAGAGGCTCTCCTTTTATGCTCTATGTCCAGGGTTGGCAGTGTCCATAAACCAGTCAAGCTGCAAAATGTATCCTTCTTTAGCGATAGCACACTCTCTCCATGAGGGTCAAGAATGCCGGCGTGCATGCCGGCATCACAGTGGGGACTGAAACTGTGGGGGTGGGGGGAAGAATACAATCCCTTCCCCCTACATGTTTTCCCATTGACCGGGGCTTCCACAGGATGTGGTTCAATTTTCTCTCACTACTTTTTGCTACTTTTTCATTTACATTCTCCTCCAGTGATAGTCTGTTTGTTGATGTAAAAGTATACAGTTTAAATATGATTACTTCATAATGTTACAACAAGCAAGTTACTCTCTGTTAATCCAGACAAAAACTAACCTAGGGATTACCCAGGTCACTTACTCAAGTGACCTTTACCCAATAACTCCTCTATGTATAGTGCCACCCACTGCAGTTCTCTTCTCAGGCTCAAGTGTAGGCCACACACATCGATGTCATCTGTCCTGGATTTGAAGGGACAGTCCCATATTTAGGTGCTCTACCTTGATAATGCGGTATCCCAGAGGTAACACCATCACCCTTATTTGAATTACTCAGCATGTACAGTAACTCAAAAAAGGGTATTAACCCTTTTGCTGCCAGAGACGTTTTGTGTGATTTTTTTTTAGCACCAAAGATTGCTTAAAACCCCAAAACATTATTGTTGCGGGACCATTCACAACATGCAGTGTGAATCGCACATGTGCAGTGGGCACCCGGCTGTGACGCTGCAAGGTGCCCACAGTTGAGATGACAGTGCAAGGAACAAAAGACCAAGCAAAGGAATGGCTCGGGTGAGCACATCGCTGGATCCTGGGACAGGTGAGTGGCTGTTTACTAAAAGTCAGCAGCTACAGTTTTTAATGCTTCTGACTTTTAATAAACACAGGTTTGACTGGAGCTCCTCTTTAAGTTTTTTTAATCACATAAGAGACATAAGAGACAAAAAGTCCCCTATGTAATAATTATTGGTGACAGGTTCTCTTTCATGAGACATCAGGGGTCTAAAAGACACCATGATATCTCAACTTTCCTCAAATGAATGTAGTGCAGTGCAGATTCAAGGAAGTGACGTTTTACATGCTTCGGGGTCAGCAAGAAGGTAAGAAGAGTGGACGCACATCCACTCAGTTCCCTCATCTCTATCTGGCAGTCCCCACCATGCCGGTCCTGGGAGCGGTGGTGGGTACAAAGAGCCTGAGATGCATGGCAGGGGTGCCTGTGGGGGGGGGGATGGGCTGTTAGCAGATGTGTTTGGAAGTGATTGGCTTGGCTGGAATCACTTCTTACAGCTGGCAGTTGACTTGTCAGATATACACACACACACACCGTTGGCTGAAGCCACTGTGAATGTGTGTAACACCCCCAATGTATGATGTATGGACCTAACAGTAAAAGATTTCATTGTGAGGGGATGGAGGCTGCAAGTGGGCAGTTCCTGCATATTTATGGAATTACCAAGATGATTGGGTGGGGCTGTCTGGAAAGTGTGCATGATCTGGACAGGACTTCCAGGAAGGTGCATGTGTTGGCCGTAGGCAGGGGTGACAGTGTCTCGGGGACTAGGACGAATATGTTGACAAATATGAACACATAAAGGGGAAACTAAAACCCTGTAGCTACTAACATACAAGTTCCCAAAGGTGTTTTGTATTGATTATGTGGTGTTTTTCAAAGTGAACTTTTTACTTAAAGGGGTGTTTCAGCTGAAAAAAAGTAACTGCTGACTTTTAATAAGTACACTTACCCTCCCAGGGCGCCCGTGATGTCGGCCGCCGAGGCCGACATGTCCCTCGGCGCTCCGGTCCCAGCGCCGCCATCCTCAGTAAGGGAAACAGGCAGTGGAGACTACGGCTTCACTGCCCGTTTCCTATTTCGCATGCGCGAGTCGCGCGGCGCTTTGTGAATGGGACGCACTGTGTTAGGGAACACACAGTTCCCAGAACACAGCGCGCCCTATTACCCAGAAGACAACGCGGCGGAGGACAGAAGACCTACACCACGGAGTAGGAAGGAGGCAGATTAGGAAGACTGCCTAGCAGTCTTATGGCAGGATTTCGGATCAGGTAAAACATTTTAATTTTTTTAATTTTAATTTTTTTATTTTTTCCAGAATATTAATGCTCTTTTTTTTTTTTTTTTTAGGGTGGCCCTCCACTTTAACAGAAAAAAATCACAGGCTGCTAGTATAGTAACTGATTACTGCTATTGGCCTTTTAATAAACCTGCATCTGTAAAAAAATATATTCATAATAAAGGGTCTGTCTTAAACTTTAACAATGACATTGTGAAGCCCAGGGAGGGACATATAGGAATGAATAAATTTACCAGAAACAAGTTACTGTATTTATAATAATTTGGATAAAGCAAGGAAGGCTAGAGTTCTTGATAGGTTTTTACTGGCTTCTGTGTTCCTTTTGGGAAGATTTCCCCTTACTTCAAATTTTTGTCCTTCTGCCCTGGTAATAGCAGCACCTCCCATTTTTGTCAAAGGAACGTGAAGTTTGGGAAATATACTCAGAAGGGTCACAGGTAATGATGAGCCAAGGTTCAAGTTGAAGTGGAAATTCTCACATGACAGCAGGCTACTGATCCAATTAGCTGTGCCCTTGGAATTCCCCCTCCCACAGCCACACATAAGAATTAGGGATGCTGGTGAAATCATTGATCTAATGTGGTCACATGGCCATGGTCAATTATGTGTAGCCACCCTGCCATAAGCACTGCAGGAGTGTCTGGCTAAATTTAGTCTGCATTGCTGTAGTCAGCCAATGCCAATTTGTAGTCTGTTCTTCTTCAGTTTCCCCAAAGTTCTGCACGGGTGTCAGTTTTCCCTTCTGTCAGTAGGTGGTATAGTCACCTCTGGTATTAGTGTGAGGATTCACAGTGGGCTTGGGTTCTAAATATTCATATCCTTTCCCAGCCAACCACTAGGAGTTTCTTTGCCTGTGGAGTATCACGGGAAAAGGGTATAATTATTTGGGATGAGCTGGAGTAAGCTCTATTCCTCCCGGGATGTCACGTACCTGGTAGAAGTCTGAAATGACGAGGTCAGCCTCTCTTGTATCTCCAGCCCAGGCCCTACTGAGGGTGGAACGGATGGTGCCAAGGGACAGGAGGAACACTAGTGCCTGTAGGTGTAGATTGCAGAGCTTGTGGCAGGAGTTGTACACTCTGTGATTCAGGCAGAACATCAGGTCATAAACTGCGATGATGCTGGGTAGATCAGCCGAGGTTAAAGGGGAACTCCATCAGGCTTACAAGTTCAGGATACATGGCTTGCTGGGGCTTCCCATAGTCTGGAGACAGGAGCACACTGTGTCCAGTGGAGCTGGGATGAGGGGCAGCCAGCACAGGCACTCGGAGGTAGCGTGGAGCCAACCAGGAAGCAGAAGTGTGGTCAATAGAATAGCCCGAGTCAGCAGCGAGCGTGTACCAGGGCATCAGATAGGAGCAAGGTCAGGAGTAAGCCAGAATCAGGAACCAATAATCAATAGTATAAACAGAATCCAGGTCAGTCAGGTCAGTGGTAAGCCAGGTCAGCAATGGATATCAAGCAGGATTCGAGCACTGCACAAGGAAAGAGAAGGAGTCAGAGCACTGTGGATGTGCTCCCGCAAGAGCGTGAATCCCTTTAGGAAATGCGCATTGGCGCACATGTGAATCTGAGTTCACCTGTGCGCCCAACGTGTCACACCAGTTCTCTTACATGGGCTGTGGCCTGCAGAGGGTGCATGTGGTTCTGAGCTGTTTCTTTAGGCCTACCTGAAGAGGACGTTATGTGAGTGTGTTTGAAGCTGTCCATGTCTGTATACAGGATAGAGTCCCTGTTGGTGCTGGATGACAAGAAGAATGATCTAGGATGGAGTGTACTGCTGCATTTCAGTATTGCTGCTCCCCTATAGTCTCTCTGCAGTTGCTTCCCATCTACACAAATGCACTCCAAAGATGACTGCAAGGCATTTCTTAGAATGAGTTTCCTGATGGTGACAGCTGTGGACCATGTCTGCATAATGTCTGTTAAAACAACCATTTGTAGCCTTTAGGCTGTTTGGCATATTTTTTTTTTATCTTATTATTTTTGGAAGCAGGAAACTTTGTAATATTACTGATGAATATTTCATTTTTATAATCTTGATCCAGCGGATGAAATGCTCCAAAAGACTGTATTTGGTCATGTAGCAACTGTTGTACTATGTGTTTGTGGATTCATGTGCAATGGGCGTCTTTATCTTGATCGTATATACTATATAGTCTGAAAATGCTTTTTTTTTTATATGTATGTAGCACCCTCTAGCTAGTGTGCTAGTGTATATAGTTAGCTGATAGTGGAGGTAAATTGACTTGGCTGAGAGTTAGGGTTGCATGACTCAGGGAGGCCGGATGACTCAGCAAGCAGCATATTAGACATGTGCACAACAAAAAATTTGTTTATTTTCGTTTCGTTTTTTTCGTTTCCGAAAAAAAATTGTTTTTTTTCGTTTTTTTTTTTTCGTTTCTGTTGATTCGTAACGATTCGTAAGTCGTCGGTGTTCGGATTCGTAACGATTCGTACATTCGTAAGTCGTCGGTGTTCGTATTCGTAACGATTCGTACATTCGTAAGAGTTATTTTTTCGTTGATTCGTTTTTTCGTTAGTTTAATTTTCGGACGCATTCGTATTTATTCGTACATTCGTAACATTCGTAACATTCGTAGATTCGTAAATCGGAGCATAATTCATAATTTTATGTAATGTGTATGCTATTATTACATTTTAATAATTTACGAATCGAAAAAAAAAGTTATGAATCGAAAAAAAAAAGTTACGAATCGGAAAAAAAAGTTACGAATGTTTGAATTTTTTTGTTCAATAGAGATACGGAAATTACAAATCGAAAAAAAAAAAAAAGAAATTACAAATCGAAAAAAAATAAAAATAAATTACGAATCGAAAAAAAAAGTTACGAATCGGAAAAAAAGTTACGAATGTACGAATTTTTTTGTTCAATAGAGATACGGAAATTACAAATCGAAAAAAAAAAAAAAAAGAAGTTACGAATCGAAAAAAAAAAGTTACGAATGTACGAATTTTTTTGTTCAATCCATTCGAAGAACGTTTAGCAGCACCATTGTAAGGGACACGGAAAATTACCAATTCAACAAAAAAAAAAAGTTTCGTTCCTTTTCGTTTTTCGGATTTTCTTCATTAGTACATTCGTTGTTTCTAACTATTTTTTTTTTGATTTTCGTTTTTTTTCGGATTCGTTCGATTCGAATGATTCGTTAATCGGATTCGTGCGATTCGAACGATTCGTTACGATTCATTATTCGGATTCGTACGATTTGAACGATTCGTTCATTCGTACGAAAACGAACGAACGAAAATAAAGAAAAAAAACGAAAAACGAAAAAAAACTAAATGAATTGCACATGTCTACAGCATATCTAGTGCCTCCCCCTGTTTCTGGAACCTTGGAGAAGCTTCCAGGTATAGTGGGTAAAGGTTAGGAGGAGTTGTTTGGCATATTTATGAGGTCCTCGACCAATCCCCAGCAAAAAGGGTCTGGGAGGGGGTAGGCATATTATAAATAAGCATGAGTAAAGCCAGCAGGGGCAGTCAGGTGGAAGATGGAGATGGAGTGCTGAGGAGGCTGCCAGTGGCCCTTAAAGGGTGCCCCCTAGTCTGGGGGGGGGGGTTACCCTGGACCTGGGGCTTGGATGCTTGAAGGAGCCACTACAACACATGGAGGAACCCCTTTGTGGAGGCACGGGATCAAGGAGAGAACTCCTGAGAAGTCATCTGGGTGCGCTGGTGAGTGTTCAGTCTGGGAAGACTGTGGAGAGAGTGTCAGTCTGGGAGGACTTTGGAGAGAAAGAGTGTCAGTCTGGGAGGCCTGTGGAGAGAGTGTCATTCTGGGAGGACCATGGAGAGAGAGAGAGTGTCAGTCTGGGAGGACCGTGGAGAGAGAGAGAGAGAGAGAGAGAGAGAGAGAGAGAGTCAGTCTGGGAGGACTTTGGAGAGAAAGAGTGTCAATCTGGGAGGCCTGTGGAGAGAGTGTCAGTCTGGGAGGACCATGGAGAGAGAGAGTGTCAGTCTGGGAGGACCGTGGAGAGAGAGAGAGAGAGAGAGAGAGAGAGAGAGAGAGAGAGAGAGAGAGAGAGAGAGAGAGAGAGAGAGAGCGAGAGTCAGTCTGGGAGGACTTTGGAGAGAAAGAGTGTCAGTCCTGGAGGCCTGTGGAGAGAGTGTCAGTCTGGGAGGACCATGGAGAGAGAGAGTATCAGTCTGGGAGGACCGTGGGGAGAGAGAGAGAGAGAGAGAGAGAGAGAGAGAGAGAGAGTCAGTCTGGGAGGACTGGGGAGAAAGAGAGAGAGAGAGAGAGAGAGAGAGAGAGAGAGAGAGAGAGAGAGAGAGAGAGTCAGTCTAGGAGGACTGGGGAGAAGTTAGCAAGGAGGGTTAGTAAAAAGGGACAGCTGCAGTCAGGCGGGCTGGCAGTGCTGGAAGCGGTGGTGCTATACACTGACTTTTGCTACACAACTAAGGGGACTTTGGTTCCTGCCTATAACAAGCTGTTGCTAAAGATCTGAGTGCTGTGTCAGATCCGTTATCAGTGTGCCAGCAGGGTACTGCAAGCATAGGTGTGCACAGCCTATTGCATTAGCGTGTGTACCCTAAAGCTCAAATACACATGCATGCGTGTGTATGTATGTGTACTGACCACATAGTGCCCAGCCCAGCTTATCTTCTCCTGGTAGGCTGAAGTCCATCCCACACTGCAGGCTGTGTTTACTCCTCCCTCCGCGGCCTGCTCCAGCTGCTAACCCCTCCTGTTATAAAGTCAAATAAGGCATGCTGGTGAAGGGGCTGGGTACAGTGTCCTTCCCTTTGGCTAATGAGGCAACAGAGATGCAGAGCATCTGTAACCCCTGGCTTTTTACAGGCACTGCATGCTTGGTAGCCCTGGTGATTAGGGTGTGCCCAGGCACACCCCCTGCGCCTGCCTATGACTGCAAGCAAGCGAGAACTGGAGGAAGCAGAGGAGTGTATATAGACTTTATTTAGAAAAGTTGTCCCTGGAAGTGTTTTGAAGTCAAGTGGGCATTCCATAATTCCCAATCCTCGTCCAAGTTCTAATCCCTCAAATAAATAACAAAAAAAAAACAAAGTACTGGTCTGTTTTCTGACTCTGAGGCGACTGTGAAGATTCGGTGTTCCTGGCTGCGCAGGGTGGGGGATACCAGTTTACTTGCGGCTCTTAAGGGGGTGCGCTACCTTACATAGTACATAATATGTTCACATACGTTTCTATGCAGCATATAGAGAAGCAAAAAATATATAAATGGACCAGATGACAGGTTCTCTTTTCAGTAGCCCTGTTTCATTGTATTTTTACTGAATCTTTCTGAAAGTTCCTCAGCTGCCTGAACAGTAATAAGCCTAAAACCTCCGGCACACTTATTTAATAAAGGGTGCCGTTTTGGCAGCGAGCTGTACGGCGATGAGATATTGATCAAAATATGTCTGTACACACTGCTGCAGAAAAAAATTTAAATTACTATTTGTCAAAATAAAAAGTACAATCTGTGTATTTGTTTTCTCCTAAAGACGGAAACACAGTTGTACCAAGAATTTATAGGAAGCTAGGAATTCCACAGTATAATTTTATAACAAAAGGGAAACTTTGACCTATCTGAAAACAAATAGTGGAAATGTTCCATTAAATCATTTGTTTCTCCTTGGATGTTTGAAGGGTAAAAAGACAGAGGAGTTCTGTATAAAGATGAGCAATTTAAATACTGATACAGTATGAGACTTTGTTTGTTAAGATTACTGCCACTGATATTGAGGTAAGCAAATACAACAACAAGAAATATAATTTTTTTCAAATACCCAAATCATTATCACAAATGTTAAAAAAAAATGTTTTAATACTTGCTGTGGTGCTGTTTTTTTCAACTTGCTAGGATTTCAGCATGTTGGACAGCGTGATAAATGTGCTACCGCAAGATGGTAATATACGCTATATTACCAAAAGAATTGAGACACCTGCCTTTACACGCACAGGAACTTTAATGGCATCGTAGTCTTATGCCCTGTACACACGGTCGGATATTCAGATGGGAAAAGTCAGATCGGATTATGTTGTCGGAAAATCCGATCGTGTGTGGGCTCTAGCAGGCTTTTTCCGTCTGAAAACATTTGAGAGCAGGATCTCAAATTTTCCGACAACAAAATCTGATCGGACTTTTTCCGATCGTGTGTAGAGAATTCCGATGGACAAAGTGCCACGCATGCTCAGATCAAATTATGAAACCAAAGCTATTGGCTACTAGCCTCTATGTAGTTCCGTAGTACGCAATGAACGTCACCACGTTCGGAACGATCGGATTTTCCGACAACTTTGTCTGACCGTGTGTATGCAACACCGGTTTTCGAAAAAATACATTGGTAGAGGGGGGAATTATGGTTTGGGGTTGTTATTCAGGGGTTGGGCTTGGAGTTCCAGTAAAAGGAACTCTTAAGGTGTCAGCATACCAAGACATTTTGTACAATTTCATGCTCCCAAATTTGTGGGAACAGTTAGGGGATGGCCCCTTCCCATTGCAGCATGACTGCCCTCCAGTGCACAAAGCAAAATCCATAAAGACATGGATGAGCGAGTTTGGGGTAGAGGAACTTGACTGGACTGCACAGAGTCCTGACCTCAACCCGATAGAACACCTTTGGGATGAATTGAAGCGGAGCCTGCGAGCCAGGCCTTCTTGACCAACATCAGTGCTTGACCTCACAAATGCACTTCTGGAAGAGTGGTCAAACATTTCCATAGACATACTCCTAAACCTTCTGAACAGCCTTCCCAGAAGAGTTAAACCTGTTATAGCTGCAAAGGGTGGGCCAACTCAATATTGAACCCTATGGACTAAGACGGGAATGCCAATTAAAGTTCATGTGCGTGTAAAGGCAGGTGTCCCAATACTTTTGGAAATATAGTGCATGTGTCTTTCACATCAATGGCTGATAAAAGACATCCATAAATATGTATACTGTTGGCAAGAGGAACGTAATCTGTTGTGATACATGGCTTGTCAGATATACTTTTTGGTAATTTGTTTGTATAAATTATCCCTCCTCTGATAAATCCCTCTGCCACTTTGATTACTTTCTATAGTGAAATGATAACCGGTTTTGTCACATTCTTTTCCTTTGAGATATTCCTTGTTTTCATCATTGGCCAACTGTATCCTAAAATAATCAATCTCCCTCCGTCTGCTTCACAGAGTTCTTATCAGCTTTTAAAATAGTTTTGGCTTTCTGGTTACCACTTAATTGATCTAAAGTGGAACATTCAAAACACTACAAGAAAATAAACATATCTTAACTGGGTATAAGACATTCTGTAGTCCTCCTGGGAAAATGAACATTGACCTTAACCAGAGCCAGATTTCCATTACTGGAGTCTATAGACGACGCAACCTTTGGTGCCCAAGTAATTTCTTTGTTACAACTACCTCCTTTGGACAAAGTACGGTATTTTCTTGCTTTACAGGTCCTATCCTGACTTAGAATATTGGGATTATGTGCAAATAGGTTTATTTGAGATGACTGATGATTTCTGAGAGGGTAAAAATGTTAGACCAATACTTATACAGCAAAAACCCCATCTCTACAGCCTATAGAAACAGACCATATGCCTAATGGTAAATCCAATCCTGATCTTCAGGGCTCATTCACACAGCCGCTGCAGTGTTACACAGTGGCTGGTGTGTGGTCGAATCGCATTGTTCATTTTTTTTTTTTTTTTTAAGCAAACTTTATTGAAATATCTCACAGTGAAATTTCATGGAATTCTATTGGCCAGCGTGTGGTGTCCGGTGCTGTGTTGGAATATAATACTGCACCTAAATACTTTTTTTCAGTGCACACAGCCTGAACACCACAGTAATGCAAGAGGTCGGCCACTAAAATAAACCTGAGTAAAATTATAGAATCACTCTAAATCTGTGATGTTAACAGATATGAACCATAAATTAGTATATATAAATGTAGGGCCCACCACATTTAGGTGGGTGCTAATTAGGTTCAGTTAGGTAAATGCTAGGTAAATTTGCCAGGGCCTTACATTTCTTTAGGCTTGGTTGTTTTGGTTTGGTTTGGGAGGAGTGATAGAATAGAGGGGGTTGTGGCCACCTGTACTCTGCCCTGAAAGATCTCCGATACCTTCCATTGGAAATGTTCTGGAAAGAAGGTGGACTGGGGACTGGGGTGCAGGCAGTTTGTATGGCGAGCCCTGGACCAATCATTAACTTAGCAAGGGCAGGACTCGCATATAAACTGGGGTCGCATGCTTCCTGGGTGGGGATGGGAGCAACTGAATCCAGAGAAACAGCAAAGATGTAACCTTAAGGAGCAGGCTTGAAGGCCTGGGGGTTCAGAGACCCCAGCGCTGGATAGCAGGAACAAAACCTGAAGGCCTGAGGGTTCAGAGACCTCAGTGCTGGATGGTTCAACACTAAGTCATCATGGAACTCCAGGAGAAGTGGACCGGGCATTTTAGGGATGCAACCTGACCATACGGAGCGGGAAGTAGCTGCTAAAAGGAAGCGGTAGACTGGGACTGGCTTTCTGTGTCAATCATGGACTGTCAGTGGGAGAGTGCAATGGGAGTGCAACCCAGTGGTGTCCAATCATCCAGGACTTTTTCTGAACTGACGTGGGAGGATCGCCGGAGTCAAGATAGGCAGGTGAGGTCTGGGGCTCTTAACATCCATATACCACAATGTCTTTCAGAGGGGCATTGGTCAGTTCGCTAAGGGAAAGGACTTTAAATTACACTCAGGAACCAGAAAGAGAGAGAGGCAGCAGTGGTTTTATGCTTAGTGGTGGCGGATTCAACACAGCCTTTTTGATCACCAGGGATTGAAGAGACGCTCCATTTGCGGATGGACTTTAACCCTAAGTTTTACTCAGGTGTATGTCACAATTTCTAAGTTCGTTACACTTATGCCACGTACACACGATCTGACTTTTCGGCCGGATTTTCCAGCGGAGGCCCGTGCGGAACAGCTGAAGACAATCTAGCAACTTGGCTCAGACAGAGGTAGCCTTATATAGGCCATCAGGGCGAACCATCTGTCATATGATGCGCCTATGGTGCCCATTTCTTCTACTGGCAAGCTTGCCAGTACTTCCACAGCGTATTCCCTGACACTGCAGGACTGCACAACATGTGAAAGGGATTTGCTGTGGGACCATAAAGGGTTGTGGGATCAGTGGGAAGGGCTCTGGGCTTGGAGGGAATGGCCCAGGCCAGAGATGGGGGGCCCTTCATGGTTTCTTGCACCAGGGCCCTGAAGGTTCTAATTACGCCTCTGCTGCACCCTGTATATAGCGCATCCCTGAACCCTGTACCCTGTATATAGCTAATCTCAGACCCCTGCACTCTATATATAGCTCATCTCAGAATACTCACCCTTGTATATAGCTCATCCCAGAACCCTGCACTCTGTACATAGCTCATCCCAGAACCCTGCACTCTGTACATAGCTAATTCTAGAACCCTGGACTCTGTATATAGCTCACCCCAGAACCCTGCACTCTGTACATAGCTAATCCAGGAAACCCTGCACTCTGTATATAGCTCATCCTAGAACCCTGCACTCTGTACACAGCTCATCACAGAACCATGCACTCTGTAAATAGCTCATCCCAGAACCCTGCACTCTGTACATAGCTCATTCCAGAACCCTGCTCTCTGTACATAGCTCATCCCAGAACCCTGCATCCTGTACATAGCTCATCCCAGAACCCTGCACCCTGTACATAGCTCATCCCAGAACCCTGCACTCTGTATATAGCTCATTCCAGAACCCTGAACTCTGTACATAGCTCATCCCAGAGCCCTGCACTCTGTATATAGCTCACCCCAGAACCCTGCACTCTGTACGTAATGCACTCCAAACCCTGCATGCTTTTATCCTTTTATTTAAATGAATATGCTCTGGTTTGTATGTATCCATGAGACTCTTGCTTGTGAAACAATATTAAAAGCCTATTTCATAGGCACAAGGAAGCCCAAGTTTTTTGTTTAATGACGCCCCTTAAGCGCATCCCACTGTCAGAAGTTTGACCACGCCCACATTTGCCACGGTGCGCTAAGCAAGGTTACTAAATAAACCTGACAGGAGTTCTAATCCCTCTCTACTCTATCCAAAACTTAAACAGAAAATGTTGTATATCATCCCTTGGATTATAATCTAATTGTACATTATCCCTTGAATTATAATCTAATTATATGTAATCCCTTTTAGCTCTAAGAACAACTATGCAAAGGCCTAATTGGATAGAAATTGAACGTATATATTTAAAGCCCAATTGTTTCCCCAGTTTAAATCAGCTCAAAAGATTCCAGGTGCATCAAAATAAAATGTATTCGGTCTTATGGTTCATTTTCTTTCTAAAGCAGAGAGAACCTTAGGCCTCATGTCCAAAAATGCAAAAAGTGGCAAGTTTAGAGCTTGCAAACTTAATCTGACTTTGCTATAGCTATGAGTCTTTGCACATGGCAGATTTTAGAACCTGTAGCAAAACGCTTGTGACTCAAAAAAGTACATGAGCTAATTTTCAGGCAGATTTGAGCTTTTTTGGCCACAGCAAAAAAGCCTAAATGAAAAATGCCTATAAAATTTTCAAATCTTCTCAATAAATTCTCAAAAAAACACGTGAAAAACAAAACTTGAAAAAACTCCAGAAAACGCTCAGCTCAAGTTCAAATGTAGCTTAAGTCATTCATTTGGCAGGCATGTGGCCAGTGGCCACTGATGAATGACTCATTCACGGCTGGCATGTGTCTTTTGTTGCTTGGATACAGGCAGCTATAGCCACCAAGAATTGTTCTTTGCTGGGGTTCAGAGCCGCCTGGCATCCTAGCAGCCAATAGGGCACAATAGCACTGTACGATTGTACGCATGTAAACATTACAGAAATGTTTACATGCATACAGAATGAACATTTTTCACAGGCTCTTGTACCATGTACAGGCTCTTGTACCGTGTGTATGAGCCCAAAGTAGAAGAACCTGTTGCCTACCAGCATGCTGTAGAGTGGGACCGTTGCTCTCTTTGGGGAATTGATGTCTTTGTAGAGGTTTGGTACACGCCCTTGCTGAGTTCGAGCTAAAGTACTCTAATCTGTGGAAAGCATACACTTTGCTAATTGCAGAGCTATAGGTCTGATTCTTCCGGGGGTTGTCGGACCTCTGCAATGACACCACTGATTTCCCACAAAGAGAAAAGGTCCCACTCTGCAGCTGTTGGCAGAGGACAGGTTTTTCTACTCAGGCTGTGGCTGCTTTAGAGAAAAACAAAAACTGAAAGATGTCGAACATCTTTTTTATATACCTAGAATGAATTTACATTTTATTATATTAATCACTTGCTGACCACCCTATAGCAATTTTACTGCAACAGGGCGGCATTGTGCACCAGATCAAGGATATATATGTGATTTGGCATTTCCAGGTAGCAGGCATGAATGCGTGCCGCCGCCGGCTTGCTCCAGCTGTGTATAATCAATGATTTGATGTCTGCAGGCACCTGCCAATCATTCAGTACAGAGGCATAACGGCAGTCTGCCTACGTAAACAAGGCAGATTGCCATTCTGTCAGTAGAGAAGGCATGGATCCTGTGTTCCTGAAAAGCAGGAACATTGATCCATATCTTCCCCTAGTAAAAGCACCTCCCACACTGTACAAGAACACTGGCTAAGCACACAGTTACCCCTTTGATCGCCACTGATGTTAACTCCTTCCCAGTCAGTGTCATTAGTACAGCGACAGTGCATATTTTTAGCTATTAGTGCATATTTTAGACATATTAGTGCATATTAGTGTCACTGCTTCCCAAATAAGTGTCAAAAGTGTCAGTTAGTGTCCGATTTGTGCACCACAATATCGCAGTCCTGCTATAAGTCACCGATCGCTGCCATTACCAGTAAAAAAAAAAAAAATATGAATTCCATAAATATATCCCATAGTTTGTAGATGATATAACTCAAACCAACCAATATAGGCTTATTGGGATTCTTGTTTACCAAAAATATGTCGAAGAATACATATTGCCCTAAATTGATAAAGAAATTAGATTTTTTTTTTTTTTAAATGTATTGGTATTGTTTTATAGCAGAAAGTAAAACAAATTTATTTTTTTTTCAAAATTGTTGGTCTTTTTTTGTTTATAACACACAAAAAAAAAGCAAAGATGATTTAATACCACCAAAAGAAATCTCTATTTGTGGGAAAAAAGGCATACATTTTATTTGGGTACAGCATCGCACAACCATGCAATTGTCAGTTAGACTTAAAAAAAGATTTTAAGACACCAGCATATTCAGTTTTTTTCTTTCTTTCCAAACTACGGTCTACCCCTGGAAATCAAGGACAGATAGAACCTAGGCCTAGTTAGAGAACGGGATGACGGCTGCAATACATATTTTCAATTCACTAGGGAAAAGTAAAATATCAGTATTAACAAGGACCTTTCTGTGCTTTAGTATGGAGAAGAAAATGTTTTCTCTGTTCTGTAATGAAAACATGTATTATCTCAAGATGCAATCTGCAGGCATATATGAAGCAGTGCTGGTATCTGGAGAGATATAACCATAAAACAAACACAATTTTATTAAAGGTAATGCCTACGGGGTATATTTAGCCTGTCTACTGATATATAATATGCTCTATATTCCAGGGAACCAGTGATTTGTGAGTTTTCTGCAGGAATTAAAATAAAAATATATCTTAAAGATAGCGTTTGTCATGTAATTTACTTGTATTGTGCATATACAGTTGCCTTCATGAAGCTCTGCCACTTTCAAAGGAGTCTTCATAAAAAGGAAATTGAATGGTTGTTGTATTGACCTGTCTCATACTTTGAATAAAAATGACAATGTGCAGAACAGAAAGTAAAGCATTGTTCATTTTGTGTTTGATAAAGAAATGGATCCAGTGCCAATGTTGTTTGGGCAGCATTTAGCCTGTATTTGAGGGCCCACCGGGGTAAACAATAGATAACACAACAGGGTGCCATGCCACAATGCTCTGAACATGGATATTTGTGTACTTTTATATTCTTAATTTTAGAGGGTGCTGGGACTGGGAAGTAGTCAGAACCATTTTAGTCACATTATCTATGATTTTTGACAGTTTAGTGCTTTGGAGCCTATTTACTTTCTGCATTGCATTAATGCGCATGTTACTGCGGGCAGCTGTAACACGTGTTACATGGGTTGCTGCGTTGTGGTGAAATTTATTTTAAATGGCACCCAGATGCAGAAAGGCAATGCACCTGTGTTGTAGCGCATCTCAAGCATGGCAAAACATGGAAGTGTAGTACGATTTGTTGCTTTGTCCAATTTTCGGCACGTCAAGCTATGAGGGCAGTCTATTCATTTCAATGAGCTACCTTAATGCAATTCCTGTGGGATCGTAGTCAAAACTCACTAACAATTGTTATTTAAACAAAATATTCCATTAGTTAAATAAATAATAAAAAACACTTCAATCAATACCTGTGGTTTAAATTGGCCGTTGCCCTTTATTTATAGGTATAAATATTAAACCAATTTATATCAACTTTCAATAAATTTGCAAATAATCGTATACATAGCATATATTAAAATCTTCTTAAAATGGAGGTCTGCTAACCGCTGCAAAAATTAAAAGCCAGCAGCTGCACATACTGCACCTGCTGCACCTGCTGACTTTTAATAATAGGACACTTACCTGTTGTGGAGTCCAGCGATGTCGTCACCACAGCTGATGTTTCCATCAGCTGTCGGGTGAATGCCGCCTCCATTGTGAGTAAGGAAACCCAGCAGTGTAGCCTTTCGGCTTCACGCCGGGAACCCTACTGAGCATGCCCAAGGCTCGCTCCTCTCTCCTACTGGCCCAGTGACAGGGGGGAGAGGAGGTAAGAGCCCCAGCTGTGACGTCAATACCCACGGCTGAGGCTTCCGGAAGTGGGGAAAGCATACCTGTAAAAGACAGGTATGCTGACCCCCGTCCCCCCGAAAGGTGCCAAATGTGGCACTGGAGGGGGGGGGGTAAAATGAGCGGAAGTTTCACTTTTGGGTGGAACTCCACTTTAATAACACACATATATATATATATATATATATTTATATATTAGCTCAGCCATTTAAGCTCAAGCTATAACTGTTAAGCCACGTACACACGATCAGACTTTTCGGCCGGACTGTCCGGCGGACCTAGTCCGCCAGACGATCCGCTGGACTTTCCAGCGGAGGTCCGCCAGACTTTCCGAACGTGTGGACTTGCCCGGACTTTTCCGCCAGAGTTTTGGCGGAAGTCCGCGGGACTTTTGAAATGAACGGACTTGCCCCACACACGGAGAAAAGTCCGTTCATTTAGAACGTGACTCCAGGTAGACGGGACTAGCGAAGGAAATCAATGCCGCCGCTTCGATCAATGTTATCTATAATGTCCTTTACCTTTGATACCATCAACAACTGTACCCATATACTACAGCTAGATGAGAACAATTGGGGCACCTTGTGTCCCTTCTCTCCCTTATATGCTGGTATATAATGTTACTATTATATTTTTTTGGATATTTTATTTCATTATAGATACCCCTAAACTCTGCATCTGCTCCTGATGAGTGGTATCTTAACCACGAAACGCGTAGAGCTTTCCTATGATGCGTTGTCACAGTACTAATGTTGATATATACAAGCTGATGACATTTTTATACTGTCTATGCTGATTTAATCATGTATTACTATGAAATGTCTAGCTCTATCAATTGAGATTCATCAGTATGATATTAATGTATTTTTACTATTACCCCTATATGTATGTATGACCTTGGAAACAATAAACAATGTGTATATTGATTTGGCTCATTTAATTCAATGACATGCTTCATATATAGTCCCATCATTTAGTCCTCCTTTCTCAATACATTAGGGATGGAGGTGTATGGAATTTTCATACTGCCTCATATAAAGTCCCACCGCTAGCCTCAGTTTTCCTAGCCGTTGGTTGTCGGGGTCTGCGGGCTGGGGGCTTATCGGAATCCGGGAGCCCCCTTTATAAGGGGGCCCCCAGATACCGGCCCCCCACCCTATGTGAATGAGTATGGGGTACGATGTACCCCTACCAATTCACCTAAGGGAAGAAAGTGTAAATAAAAAAAAAATTTTTTGTAAAATACTTTATTGCACAGTCCCAGCATCCTCCAGGACTGTGACATCATAAGGGGGCGGGGTCACTATATAACTGTCAGCACAACACACCTGAGCCATTAGAAGAGGAGACAGCGATGAGTCAACATCAGAAGAAGAAAGAAGAACAAGAAGCAGAAGAAGAAGAAGCAGAAGGCGTCAGCAACAGAAGCCTGGGCCACCGCTAGTAAAAGAGCTGGAAGAAGAAAGCAGAGGCCCGGCAAGAAGAACAGAAGAGCGGGACAAGACCCCCGAAGTCGGAACAAGACCCCCAGACGACGGCGGCGACGAAGGAGAAAGCCGGCCTCCTCCGCTAGTAAAAGAGCTAGCAGAAGATAGCGGAGGAGTCCGGCGAGAAGACCCCCCAAAATGGAAGACGACCCCGGAGCTGTGCAATAAAGTATTTTAATAAATTGTTTTTCTTTTTTTTTTATTTACACTTTTTTCCCTACATCGTACATCGTACCCCATACTCATTCACATAGGGTGGGGGGCCGGTATCTGGGGGCCCCCTTATTAAAGGGGGCTCCCGGATTCCAATAAGCCCCCTGCCCGCAGACCCCGACAACCAACGCCCAGGGTTGTCGGGAAGAGGCCCTTGTCCTCATCAACATGGGGACAAGGTGCTTTAGGGTGGGGGGGGCTGCAGGGACCCCCTTTCCCCAGGGCACCCCCCATTTTGAGGGAACGCGGCCTGGTATGGCTCAGGAGGAAGGGGGCGCTAGCTCGTCCCCACCCCTTTCCTGACCGGCCGGGCTGCGTGCTTGGATAAGGGTCTGATATGGATCTGGGGGGGACCCCGACGCCATTTTTTCGGCGTAGGGATTCCCCTTTAAATCCATACCAGGTGATGTCCCCTTCCTTTGCTATAATGTCCCCTTCCAAAAGGAAGGGACATAACCTCATGAAAATGGGCCACAACAGGGAGGGAGGATGGGATGTGCTCCTTTCTGATCCTCGCCATCTTCTGCCCACTAATGATGCATCCTCTATTCCTTTTATAGGTTGAGACTCCTGCCGGAGAACAGTTTTTTGGGGCAACTGTCAACTCATCAGCCAATCTCTGGTAAGTGTATATATATATATATATATATATATATATATACTCCACGCCAGAAGTAGGTTTCAGTCCTTTCTTCTGTCCACTTCTATTTAAAACAAAGCAAAAAGTTCACACAAATAGTTTCCTATGCAGGGGGTTCTCGCCATCAATGCAACAAAACATAGAGTTCAGCCTCATGGCTCTCTTTGAAGCTTCACTGCTCAGGCCTCATGCCTTGGTCCTCCAGACCATCAAACATACAGTCCCAGTGCTCATGCACAAAATCATGTACCTTGTCAACTTGACTGTTTCACCTGCAGCTCCCAGCTGCTACATCCTCACAGGCTCGTGCCTTTGTCTGTCCTGACCTGGACAGTATGGTGCACTGTGCACCTCACAGCTCCCTTCACAGACTGACCCCATTGGGAGGGTGGGGACACTGACCTCTAACTCTGCATCATCAGTGTGCCTGCTTCCTTTAAAATCTGGCCTAGACTGCCATTTTAAAGAGTGGCACTAGCTCAACCTGCCACAATGGCTTTATTTCATAGATCTAACATGTGACACCATGCATACTTGAATACTTTTCCTAGCACACAGACTAAGTTCTGCCTCTTGGGCATAATCTAACTTAAGCTGCCCATACATTAGTCATTTTTTTTTCTGTCCAACCAACAGATGGCATAAAAAAAAGGACTCAATTTCCCCATCCACACATTCGAGATGGATGGGGAAATTCTCCCCGCTGAGCTATTGTATTCTGACAGTGGGGAGACTTCCTTGCCATCAGAATACAGATCAACAGATTCCCTGTCAAATTTTTGTTGTTCTCTGTGTCACCATGGAGATTCAGTCTCTGTACTTGTCCTAGTATCACTGAGATTAAAAAAAAATCTAAATCTTATGTTGTTAACAGAACAAAATACAGTAGTCTTCATTTGTTCTGGTGAGATATCCTTAATTTGGAGAGATTTCCTCTAATTTTCTGCTGCATCCACAGGACAAGAAGTAAAGGGAAATCTGCCATAAGGAGTACAGATGGCAAAAGCAAGCCATTTAGGTATATTTTAAAGGCTTTGTTCTAACAGTAAAGCTTGATATAGAAGCACAGAAGTATTCTTCTACAGGAAATTCAGCCGACCTCATTTTTCTGAAGGGTTATTCAAAGATGATTACTTCAATACATAACATACACAAACCTACGTTTGTAGGGAAATGTTCTATTAAAGTAAAGAGTATATGTATGCAAACATACTCATATGCTATAAGCCTGTAGGGAATTGTGATGCTATGAGCTGGCTTCTATCGACAGTGACAAATAATAACAATAGCTTAGCAATTCAAACTTTCCAAACTGGTCTGTCTGCTTTCCTACTAGTGATATACCCTCAGGATATCCATTATGGTAATTTACCCTAGAAACTGTTTGTTGTCCAGTGCTGATAAAACCAGTGTGTCTGTGGGTACCTATAGTGATTTAAATTGTCTTTACTGTGCATCGCTGTTTGTATTTAGTTTTATAGCAGCCTTTGTATGAATGCGATTGTGCTATTGTCATGTTTTTTGTCATTATTCTTAGCAGGCTGCTCTAATCACTTATACTTTATCTGCATTAATCAGGTTTTCTGTGGCTGCTATAAAATGTATCACGACTTTCCAAGTCTTTTCTACTTTTCGCATTATATAAAATGTTCCTACACTTTGTCTTTCATACTGTATTATTTCCACATATTGTAGACAGCATGAACAATGTGTTTGGCATAACAAAAAACAGAAACAGCAGATTTAAAAAAAAGCTGCCAAAATAGAGACATCTTTTTTGTAAATCACCAAACGAAAAAAAAATAGGTCCAATACAAAGAAATAGGTGGATGTGCATTGAGGAGCTCCTGGTAGAAAAGTTCATCTCACCTGAAGGATTTTTTTAAATACTTACCGTATATACTCGAGTATAGGCTGTCCCGAGTATAAGCTGAGGCCCCTAATTCACCACAAAAAAATGGGAAAAATGCATTGACCCGTGTATAAGCCGAGGGTACAAAATGCAGCAGCTACTGTAAGTGGAAAAGAGGGTCAGCAATGCCCATCTGCAGCTGCCTGTCCCCTGTACAGACCCCCCCCCCCTGTGTCCCCATTGCAGCCTACCTGTGCCTATCTGCGGGTCTTCTGTCATCCGTCCTGTGCCATCCGTCCTTGTGCCCTCCGTCCTTGTGCCCTCCGTCCTTGTGCCCTCCGTCCTTGTGCCCTCCGTCCTGTGCCATCTGTCATCGGTCTTCGCTCTGTCCCCCCCACAGCGTGTACGGCGCCATTCTAAAATTAAAAAGCCGCGCCTCCTCCTCCTCCTCGTCCGTGATAGGAGGAACGCTGTTTTCCCAGCAGTCAGTGTGCAGTGTTCCGCCTATCACAGACATTCTCTCATCCTCGTCCATGAGATGAGAATGACAGGACATCCGTGATAGGCGGAACACTGTACTGCTGGGAAAATTAGTGTCCGCCTATCACGGACGGGCGGGAGGAGGCGGCGCGGCTTTTGAAAACTGCCGTCTGTCTGCATGACACGCTGTTCATGTAGGCAGACGGCGGTGACTCGAATATAAGCCGAGGGGGGGACTTTCAGCCCTAAAAAATGGGCTGAAAATCTCGGCTTATATTCGAGTATATACGGTAATAGTTAAAGTAGTTGTAAAGGCTCAAGGTTTTTCCTTCATGCATTGTATGCATGAAGGTAAAAAACTTCTGTGCAGCAGCCCCCCCCCCCCCCCAGCCCCTCCTAATATTTACCTGATAAAATTGTGTATAAGGGCTCTTTGAGTCCCAGACCAAGTAGATATCAGAAAAGCAAACTCTGGAAGTAAAATTAAAAGAAAAAAGTACAGAAGTAAAACGTTATATTTCCCAAAAGGGTTAAAAACACTTACAAAAGGGTGAACGGGTAGGAGCACATCATATTAGTCTACATACTGTCTAAAACTGAGCTCTTAATATTTCCTCCCCCACGTGCCCCTTCCCCTGACTTCTCAGTCAAGATCAATGGCACATCTATCAGTCCGTCCCCACATGCCAGGGTGCTAGGGGTAATCCTAGACTCTGAACTGTCCTTTCAGACCCACATCCAATCCCTGTCCAAATCATGCCGCATTAGCCTCCGCAACATTTCCAGAATACGCCCCTTTTTAACGAATGACACCACCAAGCTTCTAACTCACTCCCTGGTTATCTCTCGCCTCGACTACTGCAACTCCCTCCTCATCGGACTACCTTTACATAGACTATCCCCCCTTCAGTCCATAATGAATTCCGCTGCAAGACTCATCCACCTTACCAACCATTCAGTGTCCTCCACCCCTCTCTGCCAATCCCTCCACTGGCTTCCACTCACCCAACGAATAAAATTCAAAGTACTAACAATAGTTTACAAAGCCATCCATAACTCTGCCCCCAGCTACATCACTAACCTAGTACCAAAATACCAACCAAGCCGCTCTCTTCGGTCCTCCCAAGACCTCCTGCTCTCTAGCTCCCTTGTCACCTCCTCCCATGCTCGCCTCCAGGATTTCTCCAGAGCTTCTCCCATCCTTTGGAACTCTCTACCCCAATCTGTCCCACTGTCGCCTAATCTATCCATCTTTAGACGATTCCTGAAAACCTTTCTCTTTAAAGAAGCCTATCCTGCTTCTAACTAACACTGTTTTACTTCCTCCATCAACTCATCCCCCACAGCTATTACCTCTTGTATCAATTGACCCTTTCTTTTTAGATTGTAAGCTCTAACGAGCAGGGCCCTCTGATTCCTCTTGTACCAAATTGTTATGTAATTGTAATGTCTGCCTTTATTTTGTTAAGCGCTGTGCAAACTGTTGGCGCTATAAATACTGTATAATAATAACAATAATATTAGTAATATGGCAGGTGGTCCGGCGTTCTGGTAGTCCCAAGGAGTCTCAGGGATATCCAGAGGTGTAATTCTATGGTAGCATATTCTGAAGTGGTCGGCAGATGGAAACCACAACTCTCCTGGATACTGGGAACACAGCTAGGCTGTCTGACGCAGCTTGGAAGCCGAATCCAGGAATTGACGTCAACGGGAAAGGACCAACAACCAGCGTGGACAGCAAACCGGAAGTGATGTCATGAACATGCAATGCATTTCGGAACAGCTAATTGGTTCCTTCTTTAACCACTTGCCTACCAGGCACGAACACCTCCTTCCTGACCAAGCCATTTTTCAGCTTTCAGCGCTGTCGCATTTTGAATGACAATTGCGCGGTCAGGCAACGCTGTACCCAAATAAAATTTTTATTATTTTATCCCCACAGATAGAGCTTTATTTTGGTGGTATTTGATCACCTCTGCGGTTTTTATTTCTTGCGCTATAAACAAAAGAAGAGGGACAAGTTTGAAAAAACATAATATTTTTAACTTTTTATTATAATAAATATCCAATTTCTTTAATTTTTTTAACAAATTTTTTCCTCAGTTTAGGCCGATACGTATTCTTCTACATATTTTTGGTACAAAAAATCGCAATAAGCGTATATTGATTGGTTTGCGCAAAAGTTATAGCGCCTACAAAATAGGGCATAGATTTATGACATTTTTATTATTATTTTTTTTTACTAGTAATGGCGGCGATCTGCGATTTTTATCGAGACTGCGACATTGCGGCGGACATATCGGACACTTTTGACACATTTTTGGGACCATTCACATTTATACAGCGATCCGTGCTATAAAAATGCATTGATTACTGTATAAATGTGACTGGCAGGAAAGGGGTTAACACTAGGGGGCGCTGCAGGGGTTAATATGTTCCCTATCTTAGTGATTCTAACTGTGGGGGGAGGGGACTGACTGGGCGAGGGGACCGATCGGTGTCCCTATGTACAAGGGATACACCATCGGTCTCCTCTCGAGTGACAGGACGTGGATCTGTGTCTTTACATACACAGATGCACGTCCTGCTCAGTTACTGGGCAATCGCGGGTGCCCAGCAGACATCGTGGCCGCCGGGCACGCACATTGGGTCCCCAGCGACGCGGCATGGAACGCGCGCGCCTCCCGCAGCGCGCGCGCCCCTTAGTGGCCAAAATGGTAGTGCCGTCATATGACGGCGGCCCGCCACAAGAGCTTCACCGCTCCGCCGTCTTTTGACAGTGGGCGGTCAGCAAGAAGTTAAGCAATGACTCTGCCATTAGAATATGTGGAAGTGACCTCCGCGCTGTATTAGTGGATGGTGGAATAAATTACTCCACCCGTGTACAATCAATAAATATTATTAGAAAAACAAGTGCATGTGCATAAATAAATATTAAAA
Source organism: Lithobates sylvaticus (assembly GCA_028564925.1). Classification (NCBI taxonomy): domain Eukaryota; kingdom Metazoa; phylum Chordata; class Amphibia; order Anura; family Ranidae; genus Lithobates; species Lithobates sylvaticus. Next base: position 620,334,922 of record CM053026.1, on the reverse strand, counting down.
AGTGCATGTATATAAATATCCCATATATAGTAAAACGTGAGGGAATAAAACTGAGGTGTGTTATCCAATAGAGATAAAATCTTCCTTGGAATAAAAAGCAGCCAAATCTAATAGTGATCACACACACATAAACGATAATATAAAATAAAGTGATCTAGCGCATAAATACAAACACCCTCTTACAAATGTATCAAATGTAGCACCAATTCGTGCTGGTGTATCTCTATAAAGATAAAATTAAATTAATGTGACAAACAGTGGTAAAGAAATAGATAAACAAATAAATATGTCAGTCAACATAAAAGTCCAGGTACTGCTGGAACAGCCAATGACAGGCGAATAGTTCAGGAAAAAAACTCTAATAAATATAGAGCCAAACGAACGGTGAAATCAAAGGGTCACTTTGAGGATACCCAGGAGGCAATTTTGGGGGATAGAAAAGTATAAACCGTCATGGAGGGGTAGTCATAAGATACGTACTATCAGCCAGAAAGAATCCATGTGGATCTTTACCATGAGGACTTTAGTGCCTGAGGGGTTAAATGTGGAATTTGATCTAAACTGTTTTCTGAGTAATTTTTAATCTTTTCTACCTGTGATATATACTGTACTAATGATATGAATGTATGTGATATCAGGTCATTTCCGGTACATATATTTAATTTTAAGTCTCCTCATTTTATAATTATACCTATCGCTATCTAAATTGATACTATAATGGCATAACTAGCAACTTTTATTAATATTTTATTAATTAGGCCATTACAGATTACTAATTAATTTTAGACTAGGTCTCAATTAAGTTTATCAGCATTGGACTTTATTATGTGTATTTAATTCAGTTTTTAAACCAATTAATATTCTTAATTACATTTTAATATTTGCAACATCACTACATGCATTCGGTATTGATTTAAGACCTAGTTCCGGGATTTTTTGAAACCCGGAATCGGGTGGGCTACATCCATCTGCACTACCGATTGGCGGGGACAGATATAATGGTCCCCTTTACTATGTATTTAGTACTTGCCTTTGAGCATTAATAAATTAAAAAGCATATTTAATTATTTAGTCCTTAATATAAGGTTTTTTATATGATAAGGTTTTTTAATAAATAATATCTTTTAGAGCTTTTATTAGCACATAAAATATGTGGCTTGGTTTTAGATAATTCAAGAACTTCACAGGAACTTGCAGTCATGTGAATGAAGTCCTGTTCTCACATTCAGACAGACCATACTGGAACTGTCAGCAAAGCACGTCCATATGAACAACTAACATGCTGAGACACACAGCGGTCTATTCCAAAATGGAAGTTTCAAACTGACACAACGGGCCACTAAAAAATGGCCGCGGGGGTGCCTTCTATGATATGTATAGCAACACTAACCTTCACTGCACTATGCGCACTGAATGGTTTAGATAACACAACAAGCCACCAGAAAATGGCCGTGGGGTGTCTTATACATAATAGATGTTATGGTTGGAATTTTTGTGGAAAGCTGCGCCAAGATATTATATAATTTCAAGCATCGATTTTTATACATAAGCTATGAACACATATCGACCTGTTATAACATAATATTTCAAGTTCACTACAAGACCTCAAATTAAAATATGTTACACTTGGATATTATTCCATGTGCAATACAATAAGGATAAGAAAGATTTATTTAAACTATTATTCGATATATAAATGAAATGACAATTCTCTCATGTAGTCAAAACTTCTGCATTAAACGAAAGTCAGGCAGCGCCTTTTTTTACACAACGGACTACAACAAAATGGCCGCCATGCAACTTCCGGTTTCTCAATATATAAACAATGAGGGTTCAACCAATCCGGTTCCCCTGATGAAGTCACATGACGTAACGCGTAGGGAGGGATCGGAAATAGTCACCCTTTGAACCGGAAGTGACGTGAGATCGGCGTTTAGACGCCATTGTGCTTGCTATTTGCTTGATCTGCTTTTTAACACTGTAAGAGTCCATTTTAGCTACTTTTAAGATTTGTTTTTGCTTATTTGTTCAATAAAGTCTCCTTACTTAAACATACTTCACCATTGGAGGCACTCCTTTTCTACTTTTGTTTGTCCCCATTTTGATCGTTTGGTGGTGTATACACGTGGAGAGGACCCATATCTATCCACCCGTAGCCAGCTAGGCTGGAGAACAGAGATCCAAGGGACGGGATTTGACACAGTACACCGGGGCAAGGCTCCCCCAAACGGAGATAGGACCTCAAGAGAAAAGGAGGATCGGAATGTCTCTGACCACACGCTTAATAAAGAACCCATGAGGTGAGAGGCTAGATAGCCCATTTTTGGATTTTACATATCGTGTTTTGCTGACAGTTATCTATTACTACTGGGGATATCGATCAAGAGACTATCCATTGTAGAATCTACATTGGGGTTACTTCCTCCTGGGTATCCTCAAAGTGACCCTTTGATTTCACCGTTCGTTTGGCTCTATATTTATTAGAGTTTTTTTCCTGAACTATTCGCCTGTCATTGGCTGTTCCAGCAGTACCTGGACTTTTATGTTGACTGACATATTTATTTGTTTATCTATTTCTTTACCACTGTTTGTCACATTAATTTAATTTTATCTTTATAGAGATACACCAGCACGAATTGGTGCTACATTTGATACATTTGTAAGAGGGTGTTTGTATTTATGCGCTAGATCACTTTATTTTATATTATTTTTTATTATATAATGACTCTGCCATATTACTAATATGAGGTGCTCCTACCCATCCACCCTTATGTAAGTGTTTTTAACCCTTTTGGGAAATATAAAGTTTTACTTTTGCACTTAGAGGCGCCTTTTTTTCTTTTCACCCTAATACTTACCTGAGCCCCATCTTGATCCAGCGATGCACACAAAAGCCTCAGCTATATGGGGACTCTCCCTCCTCACTGGCTGAGACAGCAGTGGGAGCCATTGATGAGGCATAATTCCTTTTATTGATACCAACGATGGGCCACTATTCCTCCCACTGACACTAACGATGGGGCAGAATTCCTTCCATTGATACCAATGATTAAGCACTGTTCCCTATGTACAAGGGATACACCATCGGTCTCCTCTCGAGTGACAGGACGTGGATCTGTGTCTTTACATACACAGATGCACGTCCTGCTCAGTTACTGGGCAATCGCGGGTGCCCAGCAGACATCGCGGCCGCCGGGCACGCACATTGGGTCCCCAGCGACGCGGCATGGAACGCGCGCGCCGCGGGAGGCGCGCGCGTTCCATGCCGCGTCGCTGGGGACCCAATGTGCGTGCCCGGCGGCCGCGATGTCTAATGACACCAACAATAGGGCACTATTCTTCCCACTGGCACCAATGATGGAGCACTAGTCCTCCCACTGATACCAAAGATAGGACATTTACTCCCACTCCCACTGGATGTTAGGACATTTTCTACTCCCACTGGTCCTAGTCTGGTCCCCCATAACTCTAAAGGACGGTACACTTGCCCTTTGTTTAGAAAGTTTGGAGACCCCTGCCCTAGACAATAGATATTTTGCCATGCATGATCCTGACACAAACAAACAAGCTTTCCACAAATATGTAAGGTGCCATCAGGTATACAGATGCATCTCATAAAATTTGAATATCATTATAATTTTAATTATTTCAGTATTTCAATTCAAGAAGTGAAACTCACATATTTTATATAGATGCGTTACACATAGAGTGATATATTTCAAGCATTTCTTTCTTTTAATTTTGATGATTATGGATTATAGCTAGTGTAGCGCTGGCTCCTAAAGAGCAAGACTCTATTATTTTTGAAAATTAAGTTGCCGGAGACCACAGTTGGGCTTCAGGCTAATTTCTCTAAATTACTGGTTTCTTTACCAGTTCAACTGGGTTGCAATGGGTTCTCCTTGACCACAGGTGTCGCTGTCACCGAAGGCAAGAGTGGAAACGCAGTCCAGCTGGATGCATTGAATGCCACCTATTTCTCGGAACCAGCCCAGTGGGAGTGTTTTCCTGCTGTGCCTCCTGGGGGGTGGTATTTAAGGTACCAACATCAGGTTGGCGGGTTGAGTTTTTTTCTGTCTTTTTGGTTCTGGTGGTCCTCCTGACCCAGCTCCATGGCCCCCTTGGCCTGGGGTGCGGAGCTATGTATCCTGTGTCTCAGGGCCGGCTGGCCTGAGGCCACGCAACTGAGAGGATAGGCCCAAGCGGATCTTGGAGCCTATTGATCCAGGGATGGTCCGGTGCCATCTCATCTGAAGGGAGAGGCCCAGCAACTGGAGGATCCAGGGGAGGACTCTTTCAGGAGAAGACCGTGCGCAAGGCTGGTTTCTCTGGAGGAGCCTGGAGACTTAGTTGAAGGACGCAACCCAGATCATTATACCTACAGTACCACCGGTTCGGCTGAAAGAGACTGGTATTTTATGGAAATATTCTTCAATCTCTCAGTGACGCTTACGTTTAAATTCACACGTCTGTGGCAGAGACTGTCAAATACCCCATCGGCTGCTAGGTCCAGTGAGAGGGGCTGGTCCGGTGGTGGCTGAATCTAGTGAGTGGAACCATTACCTCATCGATCTATTTATTATTGATCTTTTATTTTGAATAAATAACCATAAGAAGGACTAAGTATTTGAGATTCACATTTTTTGGGCCACTTTCCACGGGATCCCCAAGACAAGAGAAGCAAGCAGGTGAGGTAACGGTAAGCCCAAGTAAAACCAGCTTCGTGGGTTAGTGCTACATTAGTGAAAACCCCAATTCAGTATCGCAAAAAATTAGACCAAAAAAAAAAAAGGATTTTAAAGATAAAAATGTTGGCTTACTAAAAAGTATGTCCATGTATAGTATAGTATGCCCTCAATATTTGGTCAGGGCTCCTTTTGCATGAATTACTGCATCAATGTGGCAGGGCATTGAGGCGATCAGCCTGTGGCACTACTGAGGTGTTATGGAAGCCAGGGTTGCTTTCATAACGGCTTTCAGCTTGTCTGCTTTGTTGGGTCTGGTGTCTCTCATCTTTCTCTTGACAATACCCCACAGGTTCTCTATGGGGTTTAGGTCAGGCCAGTTTGGTGGCCAATCAAGCACAGTGATACCATGATCAATAAACCAGGTATTGGTATTTTTGGCAGTGTGGGCAGGTGCCAAGTCCTGCTGGAAAATTAAATCAGCATTTCCATAAAGCTGGTCAGCAGAGGGAAGCATGAAGTGCTTTAGAATTTCCTGGTAGAGGGCTACACTGACTTTGGACTTGATAAAACACAGTGGACCAACACCAGCAGATGACATGGCTCCCCAAATCATCACGGACTGTAAAAAATGTTGCATTTCATTTGGAAATCAAGGTCCCAGAGTCTGGAGGAAGAGCGGAGAGGCACAGAATTCAAATTGCATGAGGTCCAGTGTGAAGTTTCCACAGTCAGTGATGATTTGGGGAGCCATGTCATCTGCTGGTGTTGGTCCACTGTGTTTTATCAAGTCCAAGGTCAGTGTAAAATTCTAGAGCACTTTTAAATTGAATTACTGAAATAAATTAACTTTTTGATGATATTCAAATTTTATGAGATGCACCTGTATTTATGCCTATGAGGCTGCATTCACACCTGAGCGTAGCGGAACGAGCGTTTTTACCGGCGTTTTTACCGGCGTTTTGTCGCGCGAATACGGTCGTTTTTGCACATTAGCATACATCGTTTTCAGGCGTTTTTCAACTTCATCGTTTTTCTGGATAGCCAATAGGAAAAATGATCATCACTGTCATCATTTGTTGCTATGTTTTTAGATTTTGTTCATCTGCTTCCTGGGTGAATACTGTACTACCGGGTCATCATTGTGCTTCCTGCTCCATATTGTACTATCTTCTGCACAAAGATGAGTGACAATGAGATGGCGTGTTTTCTGGCAGCAGCCACGGTTACCTCATACTTTCTACATGAAAGAGAGAGGAGAAAGAAGAGGGCACGCAGATATTGGATCCACCCAGTAATTGCCGAACGTGAAGAGAGAGGCCAATTTTGGGTCATGTATAGTGATCTACGTGAGCATGATGAGAAATTCTTGGACTACACAAGGATGTCCATAAAAAGGTTAGTCAAAGTAATTTGGATTCATGATGTTTGACATTGTTCCTGTCTTATAATGTCCACTAATAAACCCCATATTTCTTGCTCACAGCTTTGATGAGTTACTGGGTTTACTCAGTAGCCGGTTGCAAAGAATGGACACCTATTTCCGGAACAGTATACCCCCAGTGGAACGACTAATCATCACACTGAGGTAAATTCTTCTTATTTCTTTTTGTCCCCAGTGCCACGTGTCCCCAGTGCCACGTATCAATACCACCTGTCAGTGTCATGTGTCATCATTGCCACCTGTTAGTGCCACGTGTCCCCAGTGCCACGTATCAATGCCACCTGTCAATATCACGTGTCATCATTGCCACATGTTAGTGCCACGTGTCCCCAGTTCCACGTATCAGTACCACCTGTCAGTGCCACGTGTCATCAGTGCAATGTATGTATTTTGGGGCGTTATTAGTGGTATACACATTTCTTCTGCGAAAAATAACATATTACAATGATTATTATAATAAAATTCCTACTTTTGTAAAGAATTGAGGGAAAAATAAACATCCGATCACACAATTTTAATATTAAACAAAAAACTTTATTTATTACTATCAAATAGTAACTAAATATAACTTATTCTCTTTTTTTTTTAAATTGAAAAATATACAGCTCAACCAGAGCTAACGTAGCTCATAAAAAAAAAAAAAAAAAAAAAAAAAATCAGAGGTGCTGAAAGGTTTGGGAGGAGTTGACTCCCTCGTTAGGTGCATTGACCACATCCATGGCATGGCCATATTGTGACCAGGTGGAGGTAGATGCATGGTCATTGGGCTGCCAATTAGAAGGTGGTGGTGGTGTTGGCAGACGGTAGTAGTTGGTTGGTGGCGGTGTAGGCAGAGGAGGGTAATTAGGAGGTGGTGCTGAAAACCGAGGAAGTGCTGGCAGATGGGGCGGGGGGGGATTAGCATAAGGACCATATGGTGGGGGAGGTTCAGAGGACCTATATGTGGTGGTCGGCGGGATGAAGGTCGCAATGTAGCGTATAGTGCCTGACAGCATGTCTGCCTGGAGCTCTGATGGAACCTTCTCCATCAGACCTTCCAGACACCGAGCAGACACTTGTACATGGGACCTATTGCTGGTCATCCTGTCCGACATACCGGCCATAATGTCGAGCATTCTATTAAAATCCGGTTCCGGAGCCCTCCTTCTTGTTCCTCTGGCTGGCACACGAACAGGAATAGGTGGTGTGGACTCCTCGTCACGGTCTCCCACAGGTGTTGTTGCTGTAGAGCGTGCCGGAGTAGACAACTGGCTCTCCGGATCTTGTCCTTCTTGTTCACCGCCTGATGCCTGGCTTGCTTGTGGGTCCAAATTATTTTGGGAGCTGTCCTCCCAGCTGTTTTCAGTACTGAAAATAGGAATTAATTATTAGAACTTTCTCTTTACATTTGTTAATGACATTCGTACAGATGATAGCTTACCGCCCCAAAGCCACCAATGGCCGAAGGAACTCCAGTTCTCTAGCAAACATGTACTCTCTTGGAGCACATGCTGCAGATCCACTCCTACATTCCCTGGTCAGGCGTACATGTCGTGTGTAGGCATCCCGTAAGCTTTTCCACTTCAGTTTTAGCATTTTAACTGTCAAAACACAAATTAAAATATATATATTTATTTCTTTGTAGGTACCTAGCAACTGGACAATCTATATCAAGTCTGCACTATAGCTTTCGGATAGGGAAATCAACAGCTAGTTATATAGTCCGTGACACCTGCTCTGCAATTTGGGAGATTTTGAAGGATATCGTGTTGAAAAAACCGACATCAGAAGAGTGGTCACAGATATCAGAGGTTTTCCTGCAACGCTGCAATTTCCCTAATTGTGTCGGAGCAATCGATGGGAAACATATCAGGATCATTAAGCCCATGGGAAGCGGAAGCCAATACTTCAACTATAAAAAATATTTTTCTTTTGTTTTGATGGCGGTTGCGGATGCCAATTATTGCTTCCGGTACATTGACATTGGTTCGTATGGCAGCAGCGCTGACTCGGCTATTTTTAACAATTCCTCATTTGGACACCTCCTACGTACCGATTGTCTGGACCTTCCGGCAAGCAGGCCACTCCCGGGCACAAATGGCCCTCCCCTACCCAGTGTGTTTGTTGGAGATGAGGCCTTTGCTCTGAGTGAGCATCTACTACGGCCTTACTCAGGGCACAATCTAAATGAACAGAGGAGTGTGTTCAATTACCGTCTAACACGAGCACGTCGTGTGGTAGAATGTGCATTTGGCATATTGTCAAATAAATGGCGGGTACTGCACACTCCGATTGTTCTGAATATGCAAAATGCAGTCTCTGCTGTAAAGGCTTCATGTGCATTGCATAATTTTGTAAGGCAGCGGGATGGATATGATTTTGAGGAGCCAGTACTTGAGAGTATGGAAAGAGCGCATTGGACCGGTGTGCGTGGAAACAGACAAGGGACACATGTCAGGGATCAATTTGCATCCTACTTCATGTCTCCAGCAGGACAGGTCCCATGGCAGCTTGAGGCAATTCAATAAATTATTTCTTTGTCATAATAATAAAACCGTATACTATGCTAGGTGAATAATTAATAAAATTGCTTGATTTATTGTGAAGAAGTTCCGTGTTTTTTTTAAAAATATATATTTATCTTTGTGTGCAGTATCCATACAATATACACTAGGGGTCAGAGTGTGCCATCATGTATTTGTGACATGCTGACTATACTATAGTCCTATGCATAGGCCCCTTTCACACTGAGGCGTTTTTCAGTCGCCTGTATAGCGCCTGACAAAAGCGACTCCTTTGCGCTAGCAGGACGGTAAGAAAAAGTCCTGCTAGCAGCATCTTTGGAGCGGTGAAGGAGCGGTTTATTCACTGCTCCTACCAATTAAAATCAATGGGGCAGCTTGTTTTAACCCTTTTTCGGCCGCTAGCGGGGGTTAAAAATGCCCCGCTAGCGGCCGAAAAAGGGTTAGAAAGGCACGCAAATCGCCGCTGCAGAGGCTCTTTGCAGGCGGGTTTGGAGCGCTGCCACATTTTTTTTAATGGGAAGGGGCGCTTAGCGCTCCAAAGATGCGGCTTGCATGACTTTTTCATATGTTGGGTATCTATTTACTCGCCGTATCTTCATCTTTGACATTATGCAACAAAATTGTGATAACTTTACTTTTTTTTTTTTTTTTAAGCATGAAAAAAAACGTATTTGAATAATTGCTGCGAAAATACCGTGCAATATAAAAAGTTGCAACGACCGACATTGTATTCTCTAGGGTCTTTTCTAAAAAATCATATATAATATTTGGGGGTTCTATGTCATTTTCTAGCCAAGAAATTATGGATTTTACATGTAGGAGAGAAATGTCATAATTGGCCCCAGGTGTGAAGTGGTACTGTTTTTCTATAATGTACTAATGTTTGCAGGGGTTTGTCTTACCTTTTACATCCTTAACATGGCCAGTTAGGTCTGCCCAGTTTGAGAAAACTTTCATGGCAATCTGGGTCCATGCCCTCCTCTTGCTCGCTCTGAGCTTATACGTGGGATCTCTGGTATCATAGAGACAGGGGTGCTCCTTGACCATTCCAATAAATCTCTCTTGATCCAGCAGGCATACAGTATCTTCATCCTCCATATTGCTGGTCTGTATGTCTGCTAAAATGGTTATCTGTGCACTTCCTGTTATGTTATGTCATTTCCTTCATGTAAAAATTTACTTCACTCGAGCAGATGCAGCGACAAAACGCCCGTAGAAACGCTCGTTGTCGCGCTATTCGCTTGAATCGAGCGTTTCCATTAGTTTCTATGGGGGCACGAACGCCCAAATCTGCCCGATTCGCGCGACAAAAAAGGGTCCGGAACTTGTTTGAGCTTCAGGCGTTCGGCTTCAGGCGTTTTGGAGTGGAGATGTGAACGATCTCCATAGAGAATAATGTATTTTTTCCCCTCGAGCGTTTTGTAGCTTCAGGCTTACGGCGGATTAGGGCGACAAAACGCTCAGGTGTGAATGCAGCCTGAAGGAAGGAGGGGGACGGTGTGGGTTCCAACCAGTTATGGAAAAGTAGCAATCTGTAGGTAAAATACATTCCAGTAAAATAATTTACCTGAATAGGAAGTTCCACCCATGTATCTAATTTTGTGGGCAAGTTATTTGTGTGACCAGACCTTTGCAAACACCTTCTTACCTGATCTAAAAGCATGCCTGACCATGGTCCTTATGCTTGAAGATCTTTATCCTGGCTGATACTCGTATGCTAATGTTTTCATTGGACTTAACCTAGTTTTGTGCAAAATATATTAGTTTATCTTTTCTCTACTTCATGTTGAAGAAATGTGCGTGACAGCTAAACAGGAATTGTGATGTCATATGTTCAGATCTACATGATGACAACAGCAATACGTAATTATTTTTTGTGAAACTGGACAAGGTGTTTTTCCGAGCACTGTGCAAAACAGATGACAGTCTGTCTCCCACTCCCTTCCTACCTCCTGTCCAGACTCCAGAGCCTCCTCATGTGCCGAAAACGATGTCCCTTCACAGGCTCGCTCAAGCTTTCTGCCCCGCCCACTCTGCTCTCTGCTCCTGCCTCCTGCTGTATGCGGCTGCCTGTGTTGGGACACGGCCGGACTCGCGGGGCCAGGAGGCTTAACAGTAAACTTACATTCTTCGGAGCGGATTGCCTCCTTACATTTCAGGTGTCCCCATCAGAGTGCCTCCTTTCACCTCAGGTGTCCCCAGCGGAGTGCTTCCTTACATCTCAGGTGTCCCCAGCGGAGTGCTTCCTTACAACTCAGGTGTCCCCAGCGGAGTGTTTCCTTACATCTCAGGTGTTCCCAGCGGAGTGTTTCCTTACATCTCAGGTGTCCCCAGCAGAGTGTTTCCTTACATCTTAGGTGTCACTGTCCCCAGCCAGCGGAGTGCTTCCTTACATCTCAGGTGTCCCCAACGGAGTGTTTCCTTAAATCTCAGGTGTCCCCAGCGGAGTGTTTCCTTACATCTCAGGTGTCACTGTCCCCAGCCAGCGGAGTGCTTCCTTACATCTCAGGTGTCCCCCCCCCCCATTGGAGCCCTTCTATATCCCAACAGCGGTGTCTCTGCCTCCATTACTGAAGGCCGAGGGGGAACAAAATAGAGGCGGAACCGGCCGGCTACAATAGAAATTGAGCTGCGGCACCCCCCACCCCCCACTCCTTTCCACAACAGGTCACAGGTGACAGACAGACTGTGGGCGGGGGTGGGCTCTATTTCTATTGTAGCCACTCCGCTTCTCGTTTCTAACTCGTCTGGTCTTCTGGAAAATGGCGGCCGGCAGAGACATTATCTCCACCAGCCGCGGATGTCTAGAGGCAGCAGTGGGCAGCGAAAAATCGGGAAAAAAGGAATTCTATTGGCAACTATGACCGGGCCCCACTCGGCTGCGGCCCCCATAGTGCCCACGTGGGTCGCTATGGCGGTAGTCCTGCCACTAGTTGTCACATAGTTAATGGCACTGTAATAGGTGGATAACCAGTGTTACATAATTTGTGCAATAAGGTTGCTAGGTGACAAAGTCATATCCAGCACCTCATCCCTGAAATACTATATACAGGCCACATTTGTTTAAGGGATTATTACGGTGCCAACAAATGATAATAGAAACACTGAATATAAAACATATAAAGTTTATTTATACAAAGATAAAATCAGGCCAATAAAAAATATTCACACATTTCCATTCAATGGTCAGAAAGGATTTGTTGAAAGAATGCTCAAGAAGTAGAGTGTTATCCCAACATGTTTCGCCAAGATTGGCTTCTCCAGGGGATAATGGACCACCATTAGTAATTAAACCAATCAATCACAAAAGAGACCACCATTCCTGTCAACGCCACTGCAGAGGGGAGGCACCAAAATACGATGAGGGTGCTGCTGATTGTGCAACAAAAGCCAATAAATGGATTGAAATAACTCATACACAAACAAATCTCTGATAGGTCGCCCTCAGCCTCCAGCCAGTGTTACATAATATTGCCATCTGTTATATGCACAAATAAAAAAATGTTATACTGTATTCTACAGATTATAAAAAAAATGAATTATGTTCCCTGCCTTCCTTTTTCTATCTCACTGGCCACACATGCTTGCCCCCCTTCATCTACTTGCTGGATTCCAGTTCTGCTCTTCTTATTTTCCACTAACTGGAATATTGCGCCTCTGCTTGTTCCTTCCACCTTTGCCTGCTACAGAGACTGACACTCAGGATAACAGTATAAATACCAAAAACTATTTGATATGTAAAGCCTATACAATAATATGTATAGGCCAAAATGGAAGCCAAGCAGTTTTCCTGTGCCTATAAGTCGCAACTCTTTAAAATTGTTAGTTTTCCCATATCTCTTCTTCTTCGCTGTCTTTGCACATGTCTGCCGTCAGCTAGGGATAAGCTGAGTAATTTTGATTCAACAGATTTTGCCTTGAAATTACAGATTTGACACTCACCGTGGTGTTTTGGGGCATCTAGGGTAGTTTAGTTTATTTTGGAGTATACAGTATTATTAAGCAGTGAATGTGAAACTCACCAAACCTTCACTGCAGTAAATTTTTGGTGAATGCTCCAAACACATCATGAAAGCCATACCCCCTTAGTATGTATTGCAGAGACCCTGTCGCCGGACGATTTATTTTAATAAAAATCTTCCCATAGGATTATATGTGCCTTTAAAGAGGAACATATACTTACACAGGCCTTGGCTGACTAATGTTAATCTAAACTTTTTTCCGCTCCAAGTAAACTTGAAGAACAGAATTGTGTTGTGTATTATTATCAGGTTATTCCATTAACCATGTTGCTAGGTGTTCAAGAGGGGCTGGGGTTGAGAGGCAGAGTAATGGACTGAACCAATAAAAGCAGCTCCTTCGGTGGTGTTGCTACACTCCCTTACATAACAGTGCCATGTGCTGCTGCCGTGAAGAAGCTGGGGGCGGGCTGGCAAGCAGAAAATACAGGGTCTAGAGGAGGACCAGAGAATGCTACTGAATGCTGAGACTAGTGGAGGTGGAGATGAGGGGGTGCAGAATCTGTAAGGGGAGTTATCCCATGGAGAATCACATGATCTTGCAGAGGAGTTATGTCCTCCTCTCAGCTGTCATCTGCTGAGACAAGTTGTGGGCAAAGATGAGGGAGGTGACTGCAGGAGAGATGCAAGGGCCACATAAAATGGCCTGGAGGGCCTGTGCTCTATAGTGTTACTCTTCATTCCTTTCTGGCAGCTACAATAAAGATGTAGCGCACCCCCTTAAGGGCCTCAGATGAACTGGGATCGCCCACCCTGCACAGTCAGGCACACCGAATCTTCACAGTCATCTCAGTCAGAAAACAGTCCAGTACTTTGTTGTTTTTTTTTTTTGTTTATTGAGGGATTAGAACTTGGATAGGGATTGGGTGAATTATGGGATGCTCATCTGACTTCAAACTTCAGGGACAACTCTTCCTATATACAATCATATATATAGCTCCTCTTCTTCCTTCAGCACACTCTTGCTTGCAAAACCCAGCTATGTCACCCTGTAATAATTTAGTAGCAAAGGCCCATTACAGGCAGGGACTCGCAGCCCCTATACTTGAGCGCAGATAGGGTGACACAGCTCACCAATTCCCAGCACTTCCTCTCTGTGGTCACTGATCCCAGCACCACTGCCTGGCTGCAGCTGACCCTCTCTTTAGCCCTCCTGGCTAACTTCTCCACAGTCCTCCCAGACAGACACTCTCTCCACAGTCCTCCCAGAATGAACACTCACAGGCCCACCTGTCTGACTTCTCAGGAGAGCTCCCGGACATGCTGACCTGCTCCTGCTGTCCTCTCACTTGCTCCTGTGCCTCCAGGAAAGGATGTTCCTCCATGTGTTGTAGAGGATCCCCCCAGCACCCAAGCTCCAGGCCCGAGGTCACCCCCCCAGACTAGGGGGCACCCTCAAGGGCCACTGACAGCCTCCTCAGCACTCCATCTCCATCTTCCACCCGACTGCCCCTGCTGGCATGAATCGTGCCTACCCCTTTCCAGACCCTTTTTGCTGGGGATTGGTCGAGATCCTCATAAATAAGCCAAGCAGCTCCTCCTAGTCTCCACCCACTACATCTGGAAGCTTTTACAAGGTTCCAGAAACAGGGGTCGGCACCAGAAGAACTGTTTGCTGAGTCATCCAGCCTCCCTCAATCACTCAACCCTGACCCATATTTAACCCAGGCCTGACTCTGAGCCAGACCAATTTTCCTACACTAACAAACCTATATACATCTAGCACACTAGCTAGAGGGTGCTACAAAGATTATGAAGGTGGGTGAAGAGAAGGGCAGAGAAGCTTGGTCACCACAGAGAGTAGTTACATGATCCTAGAAGAGGAGAGGGCTATGACATTAAAGGAAGGAGGGGGCTGTACTATGGAATTCCAAGAGTAGTGACATTTTCTTGCAAGCTCAAAGTCCCATTACAAGTGAATACATTTTTTTTATAATTTATGTGACAGAAAAACACTGAATTTTTTAAGTTGGTGATAGGATCTCTATAAAGGGATAAACATGGGCAAATATGAATGTATTGCAGAAATTTATTGCATATGTAAATTTTTTCATTTTACCTTGACACTTACTTTAACCAGTTCCCACCTGTATGATTTCATATGACGTCCTGGACTTGAAGCGGAGATATCGGGATGATAGACATGTGCATTTCGTTTTCATTTCTAAATTCGGACAAATTTTCCATTATTCGGAAATTCATATGCATCCGAATTTCCGAATTACAAAAGTAACAAATTTAAACGAATCCGAAAAAAAACTAACGAATTCGAAAACAAATTTGAATCGAATAGAAAATAAATTTGAATTGAATTCGAAAACAAATTCGAATCGAATTTGAAAAAATAGAAAACGATTTTCTAAAAAATACAATAGAATAGAATATAAAATAATAAAGCAATAGAATATATATATACTGTATATATAATATTTTTTTTTATTATTCTGCTCTATTGTTTTTCTATGCTTTTCTTTTTTATTATTTTCTATTCTATAATAGTCTTTTCTATTCAAATTCAAATTCATTCTATACGAAATTTGAATTTCGGAACATGGCTTCTGAAGTTCAAATTTCTTATAGAATGAATTCGAATTTGAATAGAAAAGATTAGAATAGAAAATAATAGTAAAGAATAGACTAGAAAAACAATAGAACAGAATAGAATAAAATATAATATATATATATATATTTTTTCTATTCTGTTCTATTGTTATTTTAAGCTATTCTTTTCTATTTTATTCTAAACTTTTCTATTCGAATTTGAATTCATTCTATACGAAATTCGAATTTCGGAAGATGGCTTCTGAAATTCTAATTTTGTATAGAATGAATTTGAATTTGAATAGAAAAGATTAGAATAGAAAATAAGAGAAAAGAATAGACAAGAAAAACAATAGAACAGAGTAGAATAAAAAATAATATATATATATATATATATATATTATATTTTATTCTATTCTGTTCTATTGTTTTTCTATGCTATTCTTTTCTATTATTTTTTATTTTATTCTAATCTTGTCTGTTTGAATGCGAATTCATTCTATACGAAATTCAAATTTCGGAAAATGGTTATATAGAAATAGAATAAAATTCGAATAGAAAAGATTAGAATAGAATATATTATATTTTTTTCTATTCTATTCTATTGTTTTTCTATGCTATTCTTTTATATTATTTTCTATTCTATTCTAATCTTTTCTATTGGAATTCGATTTAATTCTATACGAATTTTGAATTTCCTTTTTTTTTTATATATTCTTTATTTTCTAAATTTAATTTAATTATACGAACATTACTCTTACATTCGTAAATAATCATACAGTTGTTTCCTCTTATTCCCCTCCCCTAAAGGAAAAAAAAAAAAAAAGAAGAGGGGAGAAAAGAAAAAAAAAACATAAAAGAGGGATGGATCTACCCCATCTTGCTCACTTCCTTCTATTTCCTTCAAGTCTCTCTTTCAAGCGTTCTCAGGTATCTCTCCGTTTTCCTAAACTCCCCATTGCTTCCATATCCTTTGGTGTCTCCCTTCTGTGTCTTCTATCTTATGAATCGACTCTTCTATATTTCTTATCCACTCTATCCTCTCTACCTATTCTTTCATAGGTGGGGCATTCGGACATTTCCACCAGCACGGGATCAAAGCTTTCGCTGAATTCAATAGAATTTCGAATTTCACAAAATGGTTATATATAGTTTACTTTTTCAAATTCGGTTAATTTTTTTTTGTTTTTGAACGTTGCCGGTGTGACGGACTGGGGTCTATATGGTCACAAAACAGACACCCCAAAGCAAAGTACATATTAATTTTTTATTTTATTCCTAAGCAAAGAAATACCTTCCTGCTATTCTAGCAATAACCCGTAGATGGCAGAGAAGGTACACACACAGTGTCTATATAAGGCCACACACACCATGTGACTGGAATGAAATGATTCCAGCCATAAAGTCAAGTGGACTTGTTACATGCTGTTTGTGTGATTCTTTGCAGGTATGTACTCTAAATCATTCCTAATCTGTATTTAGCTATGATAGAAGGATTCCTAGACATCTTGAGCAGATGCAGGGAAAGTTTTAGCAGATTTGATGCTATAGTTTTGCTGTAATTTGAAGTTTAGAACAGCATGTGTGAGAAACAGTGGAAAGGGAACAAAAACATGAAAATACTGCATTAGTCAGAACAAATGTCTAAAATGTATAGTATAAACTCTTGACTGTTCTACATAGGTATATTTAAACCTGATTTATGCAAGTTCAATAAAGTTGGAAAGTCACATGTTTTAAAGCTATCAAAATGAGTAAAAAAACCTCTTGTGTGAAAGCTTAGGCCTTGCTTCATACATATACAGGCAATATGCACCATCTAGTGGTTAAAAAAGGGAACTACCGAAATGTTTGTATTAAAGCAATGCATTGCCAGTATAAGTATTGCACAGTAAGTGTATCATAAAGATAATTATCTATAACACTGAACAGGAATATATGTTATTAAAAGATAATAATGGTTATTATAACTACGTTTTAAAATACTTCAGTTAAAATCTGTATTATATATTGTTAATGGTTATAAATGTGATTTTAAAAATGTAAATGATGTATTGTTATGTAGAAATGAAATGATTCCAGCCATAAAGTCAAGTGGACTTGTTACATGCTGTTTGTGTGATTCTTTGCAGTTCACGCCAAGCTGATCACCTTATCTCATTACGTCTAAACCATCGGCTCTCTTAAGTCACATTTTGAGGCCGGTAACACCGGCGTCTGGATTTCCAGTGCCATGTCAAGGTCGGAGTTCCCGCTATCTAGGGGGATTGTTGGATCCTGAAGAAACCAAGCATTGACTTTGCCAAGAATGGACTCTTTCCTATGCTGGGGCAGCCACAAGACTGAAGTTAGGGGCTAGGGATGTTAGGGAAAAGACTTCGGAATGTGGTCTGTGTATGTCATCATGTTAACTTATTCAAGTAAAGCATTTGAAACTTTTCCTTTGCCTGGTCTGAAGTTACTAATGGGATGTATTGCAAGTAACACATATAGTCTACAGCTCGGGTCACTAAGCACATAGGGGTATGAAGATAACAAGAGTTCATACAATGTGAAGATAAAGCTGTTACCAAGGGTAATGAAGGTTTCTCTAGCGGCCTGTTGTAAGTGTGTACATGTGCCATGCAGCAACATATGGTGAGAATTTGTGCAGTAATATATCTGAACAGAATGCATTTTCTTAATTTTCCTGCATCAGCATTTTATTAGCGTTATAGTTCTCACATTAGTGCATGCCAAAGGCATTTGACAGCAGTTTGTTATTTTAATTTGGAAATGATCATTTAAAAGTTGTTTTCTTGCTAAGCGCTGCCAGCTGTGTTATAATGCTGCTTGCAAGCAGCTACCTTGGTGTTTGTGATGGTTTGTGTTACGAACTGTGACAAAATGAGACATCTCAGTTATTATCCCTACAGGAAATAGGTGGTGAACATCAGCTGATGATATGCAAGAGAACCAATGTCTCCCTAAAGCTGGAACAATGCAGCACACTAATTACAGGCAAATAAGAGAGACATCTTAAAATATATTAATTTACCTTTAGCTCTACCATGAGAGCAAGTTCTTCCTTCTTGGAATGCTGTCATGCAAGCCATAAACTGTGTGTAGCTGGATTTTATACCATTCTTTATGAAGAAAAGCCTCCAATTCCAGTGAATTTTTTTTTTTTTTTTAGTACCATTCTTTATGAAAAAAAAAAAACAATAAGTATAAAAAAGCCTCCAATTCCAGTGTATAAAAAAAAATTTTTTTTTTAAAAAAAAGTTTGGGGGGGGCAAAAAAAGGAAGGAAAAAAATGAAAGAAAAGTAAAAAATAAACAACAAAAGTAAGAGAGTAAGTCCAGAAAAACAAAAAGTAATGGGGGGGGCAAACAGTTCCCCCTGCTCAAGTGGCCTCCCGTTCTCCTGCTGTCCATCACTGGCGGCTTCTCGTTCTCCGGCGGCCATCGGGAGTCTTCTCTTTTCGGCCAATCGGAAAATGGGTTTCACACCTACTTCTGATTGGCCGGATTGAAGAGTAGTGTTTCAACAGTGTTTCATTCGCTGTTGTAACAACCCTGGGTGGGCCCCAGTCACATGCTCTGGTTGTCACAGTAAAGTGATGTAAAAGGTAAAGAAAAAAGAAGTTCAAGAGAAAAAAAGAGAAAGTAAAAAAAAAAAGTAAAAAGCAAAATAATGCAAGAGACTAAAGAATACAAATGTCAAAAGAAGAGTGTTAACTGTCATGTCTTAAGGTTAGAAGTAGTCAAGTAGAGTTAGATAGAAAAAGAAAAACATAAAAAATAAATAGTAAGTAAGTAAAAAAAAAAAAGAAAACATAATATAGGAATAGTCTTAAGGCAAGAAGCAAAAAAAAATAAAGTCTAAAAGTAGTAATTACAAAAAAAATGAATAAAAAAGAGACACACAGGAAAAGGTTATAAAAAGTAGTAAGTGTAGAGTCTAAGGTAACGTCAGACGAATAAAAAGATAGGTAGAAAAAAAAATAGGGTTTATGAAAAAGAAAGTAAAAGGAGTTGAAAATAAAAAAAGAAAGAAAGAGGATAGAGAAACGATAGTAATAATAAGAAAAAAGAACAAAAAAAGAATAAATTAAGTAAGGTCAGCAAGTCAAAAGAAGACTATAAAGTAAAATAAAGCAAATAACCAAAAAAGGAAGATTGAGTAGAATGACAGAGTTAAAGAGTATAGTCAGTCAAAAGTGTAGTAATCAATGAAGTATAAATAATAAAAAGAAAAAAAAAAAAAAAAAGACGAAGTAGAGTTGTTAAACAAAGGGTATCAATGAAGGGATTGAAAGAATAAACTTGAACAAAGTTATTAAAAGAGAAAAAAAAAATAATATGCCACCCCCTCCCTGTTGGTCGGTCGGTCAGTAGCATTTACCCCATCACCAGCGGCTTCCCCCTGCTCAAGTGGCCTCCCGTTCTCCTGCTGTCCATCACTGGCGGCTTCTCGTTCTCCGGCGGCCAATCGGGAGTCTTCTCTTTTCGGCCAATCGGAAAATGGGTTTCACACCTACTTCTGATTGGCCGGATTGAAGAGTAGTGTTTCAACAGTGTTTCATTCGCTGTTGTAACAACCCTGGGTGGGCCCCAGTCACATGCTCTGCTGCTGTAATTCATGCACCTAGTGCCCCGTAGAGGGCCGGACGCATGAATAGGGGGTGGCCGCGGCGGCATGGATAGATTTGTGCTATGCATGAATCTATCCATTTTGCATATAGGGGGAGGTGTGGAGTGAGGGTGGGGCGCCTGGGCGCCCCTAATGGACGCCACTTTCCAATTCGCTACCTTCAAGTGGAATTCCAGGCTACAACTAATAATGCTTAAAACTGCTCCTACCCCCTTCTAACTCCTATACTAACTACCCTGTAGAAGGAAGAGGCTCCTTTTACTTACCTATTCTCAGGGTACTCAGGTTCAGTCATATTATCATCTCTCATCGGTTGGCTTCAAGGGTAAGGAAGGACAGCCGACAATGAATGCCCCATAGTAAGGTGACATTACTGCCCAGCCAGGCATTCCATTCATTGTCGGCAATCTCTCCTCCCCCCTGAAGTTGCATCACATGACTGGACCAGAGCGCCCTGAGAATAGGTATGTAAATGCATCTTCCTTTTACAGGGTAGTTAGTATAGGTATGACAAGGGAGTGGGAGAAATTTTATGCTTAGTTAGTTCTAGCCTTGAATTCCCCTTTAATGGTGAGCGAGGGGCAAGTAAATTTTGGCATCTGTGCTCTAGAACTCCCCATAAAATTTCAGTAAGGTTTAGATATTTTTACTGGAGAAGACATAAACTATCTGACTTTATGGTGATTATCAAGGTTTTTTTTTTTTTTTTTTTTTTTTACACAGAGCAGCCCCAATCCTCCCATTTTTGGGTTCTCAGTTGGTGCTTCTGGCTCCTTCACCCTCCTGAGTGCCGTCATGGCAAGCCGCTTGCTAGGGGGGCACTTGTGCAGACTCAATCTCAAGCTGCACTCTGTGTGTCCATTGACGGACCCAACCGGGAATGGGGCTTTTGAAGAGGACTGCAGAGTGGCCTCTTGCTTGTTGACTATGAGCCCTGGCTTTCAAGGGAACGCTACTCTTTGGCAGGTGTGTGCCTGGGGGACCCTTTGAGTGGTCTTGCTTTGTATTCAAGGCCATATCTCCCCAAAAACACACAGACTCTGGGAACTGAAGGCTCCATATACATATTTGGGGCCTCTATGCCTCAAACCAGGAATGACTGTAGATGTTAATGTAATCAGCTCAAACCACTGGGGTCGCCTGCCATAATGGGTTTATTGTGACTCTCCCATAGTGTGGTTCTTAAGTGTCTTTCTCCCATTGTTAATTGGGTCACCTATTGTTTCAGTCTGTCTGCTAGTATTCTGCGCACTCCGCGTTCTTAGCTAACTATTGTGGGATGTTATATGTTTATGTTGATTAGCTTATGGGTTAATTAAATCACTGTCAGCTATTAGTTGCTAGATGTTGATTAGCATATAGTATATGTTGATTGTTCCTTAGTTATGTTAATTATATTCCTGTATACAGTTTTGCATATCGTTTTGCATACGATAATGTGATCAGGCTCACCTGATCTGGAGTACTATACATTCTGTGTGAGTTTTCAATAAAGAGTCCCAGTTTGTACTTGAGCTAGTGCCGCCTAGTATCCTGGGTGCAATATGCTGCTATAATACCTGATTCCTGGTTCCAAGGAACTTGGGAAAGTCACTGTCACAGACTATAATTGACAGCAGCAAGTGGGGGGGGGGGGCGGAACAGAAAAGTTTTTTTTTACCTTAATGCAGAAAATGCATTAAGGTAAAAAATCTTTTGCCTTTAGAGCCATATTGATAAACAAAATATACACTAAATGCAGTCTTAATAAATTGCAAATAAACACCCCAATTCAATACACTTCTCAATATAGCACAAATGGTGTCTCTCAAGTCTCTCAATAAAATTCAACGTTCTTAATACAATGTAACATGAAAATAAATTATTAAAGTGGAACTTCACTCTCCCAATAAACATTGATTATTTGTAATCCTTATGCTGCTAGCATTAGTAAATAGATAAGAAAAGTATATGATATAGTATTTACTTATTTTAAACTTTTTTTTGTTTACATTTCTTCAGTTACTTCCTGGTTTCTTGCCTAGGCAAATGATGTTATACATCCCAAGAGTCTTCAGGAGGGGAGGAGAGGAGGGGTTTTCTCAGCTAAGCACACTCTCCTGCATGTGTGGTTGAGATAAGGGCAGATGAATTCCAGGAAGTAAATGCTACATGAATCACTTGCCCTTAGAGCCGGTTCACACAGGGGCAACCTGGGATCCGACTTTAAGTCGCCCCAAGTTGGGGCGGTTGAGAAAATCAATGGAAGTGAAGAGAGCCGCCTTAATGTACACTACTGCAGTCGCTCCGACTTCAGAAAAGGTTCCTGTACGGCTTCAATCCGACTCCTAGGTGACTTGTACCTATTGATTTCAATGGAAGTCGCCTCCAAGTCGGATCTCCATCTATATTGAATCGATAATGTCGCCTCTCTAATAATAAAAACCGGCATGGGTTCCCCTCCAAGGGCAAACCAGGTGAAAAAACGTTGTGGGGGTCCCCCCAAAATCCATGCCAGACCCCTATCCGAGCACGCAACCCGGCCGGTCAGGAAAGGGGTGGGGACGAGCGAGCGCACCCCCCTCCTGAAGCGTACCAGGCCACATGCCCTCAACATGGGGGGGTGGGTGCTTTGGGGAAGGGGGCGCCCCCCCACCCCAAAGCACCTTGTCCCCATGTTGATGAGGACAAGGGCCTCTTCCCGACAACCCTGGCCTTTGATTGTCAGGGTCTGCGGGCGGGGGGCTTATCGGAATCTGGGAGCCCCCTTTAATAAGGGGGCCACCAGATCCCGGCCCCCCACCCTATGTGAATGAGTATGGGGTACATCGTACCCCTACCCATTCACCTGAGGGAAAAAAAGTATCAATAAAAGAAAACACTAGACAGGTTTTTAAAGTAATTTATTAGGCAGCTCCGGTGGTCTTCTTCCGACATCAGGGGTCTCTTCCGACTCCTCTGCTCTCCATCCACGTTTCCATGCTTTATTTTGTTTAGAAATCACTTTGAAAAACAAGCCCTAGCATTTGCTTTGAATATTGAAATTGGTTGGTTTCTGGTGCTCAGATGTAGTGAAGACCTGCTTTAATAGACACCTTAATAACCACTTAACAGAATGTATCAATGACTAAAAGAAGTCTCTTCATAAAAAGTCTTAGTCCACACGCAGCTATAGTTTATCCCTTACATCTCTTCACAAAGTAGACAACGTTGTGAATGCATTGCAAAAGCATTCGTGACTCCCACATTGATGCGCTCCTAAATCACTCACCAGAGTTTGCTGACCTTTAAGGGCTCACTCACATTAGCACTCGAAAGGTGGTAAAACCCAGGGGCTGAGATGCTTTTTTTCCTCCCCAATTGCTCCCCCCTTTAGCTGCATAGGCATCAGGCGGGGGGTGTACACATGCCACAGCCACGATGCTTTGCGACCATAGCAGGAATTATACCTGTAATAATTATACAGTGTCGCTTTCAAATGAATGGGGCAGCTCTGCAACCGCCCTACCGTGTTCAAATGCATGCGGCTGTGGCACACTAGTGCAGGGTTCAATGGGTTAAAGCAGGCAGTAAAGAGGTGATACAACACCTCCTCACTGCCTTTCCAAAGCTAGTCAGAATGAGGACTAACTAAGGTCTCATTATATTATCAGTAACGAACACCTCCAACATTCATCTTCACAATTCTCTCCACGTTTTCGCTGTGACAAAAGTGCTCACATTTTACTGTTTAAAACCATTGATTGAAATAATTATTAGGACCATTCCACTCACATTTATGGTGCTATCTCAACACATCATATATCGCTCATAAGATCTCCACCTCTCCCTCCATTGCCTGATATTTGAACTTCAGGCCTAGGGCAGCACTTAGCAGGGGGGCAGCATGAAAAGTGTCTCCGCTGGCTTGCCCTACCTTTTTATTGCAGCGCCAGTCTTATGGGGCGAACTGGGCCGGGAGGCAAATCGGTCTGGCATCCCCAGAAAACGGCCGCACTGCTGCCGGTATTACCATACTGAAAGGGCCGCCATCAGGGGGGGAAAGCCCATACATATGTAGAGGGCCCAGGTGGACCCCAACCAATGAGTTGTTGTGTGGACGGTCAAGTTTTGACAGTCCTATCAACACAGCGGACCTCTCACCTGAGTTCTCATCTACAGAGAGATAGATGCCATGACAGGAGGCTGAAACTGTCTGGAGGAGAAAGTCAGCTGACAGGCACGGGCCAGTAGAGTGAAGGGTGAGGAGCTTTCCACTGTGTGAGGAGATCCCATGTCGGGAGAGGTGCAGTGCAGACACGTGGAGGGAGCCAGGCAGGCTGTAAGTACCGAGGCTAAAAGGAAAACCACAGCAGTTGAGAGCAAATTGTAGGACAACTACCATGCTGCCATGGGGCTTTTAATCTGGGTAGTAGGGATGGTGCAGATGCAAGGGAGACTGAGATGGTCAGCTACACTTAGGAGGTAGGAAGTAAGACTTTCCTGCAAACCTTTGGATGATCACAATATAATATATATATACTGTATATACTAGAAACCCCTGAGGGCTTTCGAGCTTGCAATGATGCATATGGCAGTTAAATATTAGGAAATCTTCTTATTTATTTTCCTTTGGCAGAGGAGTTGCTATACAGTATATTATAGTGACTTACCATAGAAATCAGTTACTGGTAATCTATATAGGAGGTAGATGTTGATGTTTATGCAGTAGCTGACTAGATTATATAGCATGGGGTACCCAGGCCCCAGGGTAGAAGGAAAGCTACACTGGGTGAAACTTGCATGGCACTTACCTTGCTGTCAAAGGGCTTTTAATCTAGGGATGGTGCAGACACAAGGGACACCGACATGGTCACCTATACCTGGCAGGTAGGTTTAGTCTGTATGGAGTGGAGAGCAGAGGAGTGCTCAGTTACTGTGTCTTCAGTGAGGCTTACATGCTGCTCTGTTTCAGACACTCGGGAGCGGAGTTTATCAATGTCCTGTCTCATGAGACCCATCTCAAGCTGCACCGCCTCGATCTTAGTGATGAGTGTGGCTTATGCATAGCCACGGGGCACCGCTCTCGCTGTGATTGGACACAGCGGGAGCCAATCAGAGGGTCCGGTGGCTGCGATAGCCGCCGATCGTTCACAGGAGACACAGAGCACATAGTATGTAAACAAGGCACACCGCTGAGCTGTCAGTGAGGAAAAGAGATATCTTCTGTTTCAGTGAAGCTGAAACACGATTTCTGTTTTGCTGCAGTGTAACACTCCCCCCCCCCATTGTTAGAAAGCACCTCCCTAGGACACACTTAACCGCTTGATCGCCCCTAGTGTTAACCCCTTTCCCAAAAAAGGTGATTTTAAATCCCTCACCAACGAGGGTTTTAGAGCAGCGATCCCCTACCTTTTTGGCATGGGGGAGGGGGCGGTTGGGGGATGGAAGAATGTAGTCTCAGGGTTGATGGGAAATCGGTGGGTGATTTTTCGGGCAAATGGCTGGTGTTAGCGCTTAAATCATCCCGACACCATCCTTGATATGGTGTCAGGATGATTAAATCACATTATTTCTATTACTACATTGTAATATATAATGAAATAGTTAAACTCACCATACTGCAGAATCACTGGGAACCCTGAGCTTGTCACTTGCCAACAGACGCAGTGTGCCACCGTCGCCTGCCACCAGATGCAGCTTGTCTCTTGCCACCGATGCTTGCCACCAGATGCAGCGTGTCACTTACCACCATCACTTGCGACCAGGTGCAGCTTATCACTTGCCAACATCGCCTGCCACCAGATGCAGCTTGTCTTTTGCCACCAGGTGCAGCTTGTCACTTGCCATCGTTGCTTGCCACCAGATGCAGCGTGTCACTTGCTACCATCGCTTGCCACCAGATGTAGCGTGTCACTTGCCACCATCGCCTGCCACTAGATGCAGCTTGTCGCCAGCGCTATGGTGGGGTTTATTCCTCTGTCGGTTTCATTCCGGGACACTTGGGGTGCCCAGGACCTGGGATAGACCTGCTAATTGTGGGACTGTCCCGGGAAGTCAGGAACATGTGATCACCCTAAGTGAGTACCTGCCAAAACCAAGGATCCCATTCCTCCTCTCCCCCCCAAAAAGTGCCAAATGTGGCAGTGGAGGGGTGGAGGGTGCCAACAAGCAGAGCTTCCTCCTTTGGGTGGAGCTCCGCTTTAAGGTAAAAAGTAATAAAAACGTTTTTGGCTTTACATACACTCTGTGCAGACACGTGTAAAGCCAGTTTTTTCTCATAAGCTGGGATCATATCCTTGCGTGGGGCAAAATGCGTTAACACAGATGCGCTCATTACAGTGTTGTTCATTTTCCTGCACAAATGGCGCATGACCCTTTAGCCTTGTGTCTGGTGTAGTTTACAGACACACTCCTATTTTCTGAACTCACTGTAAGGGTTGGTTCATATATATGCGAATTGGATGTGTTTTGAAATGCATCCGATTCACATAATATGTGAACCAGACTGGCTTTCAATGGAGCCGGTTCACATATATGCGGGCCAGTTGTGGTGCAAATTAAAAAAGGGTCCTGTCCCGTTTTTAATTTCGGTTCAGGTGCGATATAAGTGTCAAACCGCACCTAAACCGCTGAATGGAAACCGCACTTGACTCTGCACAGAAACTGGCCCGCATAAATGTGAACCAAACCCAATGGGTTTAAGCCCTGGTTCACACCAATGCAATGTGGGAAACGCACAAGATTCACTGCGTTTCCCCGCATCGCACTCCAAAGCAATAGCACGGTATCCATGCATTCTGTTATGGGTATCAATGTTAGATTAACGACACCCCAAAACTGATTGAAAAATGCAGTGCAATTGCCAGAATTCAAGTGCGGGGGGAAAAAAAGGGTCTGCGCCATTTTGGTGTGGATGCGATTTGAGCCATAAAAAATGCACCGCACAGACATCGTATGTGATGTGCACAGAAGTGCAGTGCGATTCCTGTGCAAATCACATGCTGTGTTTTTTACACACCAGTGTGAACCTAGGCTGAAGGACTCAAATCATGGCCATGTCACTGACATCCATGACATTTTTAATTCCAAATGAGTTTATCATTGGAAAATAAACAACAGCAACATTCTTTCTCTATATGTAAGTGTATCACTTATTAGACAAAAATATTAATGAATTAATCAATCAATTAATATTTGTGGAAGCTATCAAAACAATCCTAATCGCATGCATTGAAATTCCTCAATGCAACATATGTATACTGTTTCTGAGAAGCATTTTCTCACCACAAGGGGGTATAGCTCAGTGGTAGAGCATTTGACTGCAGATCAAGAGGTCCCTGGTTCAAATCCGGGTGCCCCCTCACATGTTTTATTTTTTTCATATTACTTCCTAAATATTTGTTTGGATGATTATTTACTTTAACTGTTTTGCCGCAGACACAATAACTGAAGTAAAAGCAGAAATTTGACCTTGAAATTAGTCAGAGTTTTTTTTTTTTTTGTAAAAAGACTTATAGACAGATTTTACATTATACTATTATAAGATTAAGGAAATCCTATTTTTGAACGACATACATCAAGTCTCTGATGGCATTATCAAATATACTAACAAGATTTTTCATATGAACATTTGTACCAAAATCTACCAGTGCATTGCCCCCTACACCGTGTGCACAAAATAATGTACAAGTTCAGTAACAACTGTCCAAGTAACAAATATGCCTAAAATAGAATGAGTATGTAACTTTTTCAGAGAAAGCCTGCTGTGCCCGCAAGTAAGTTTAGAACTGTGTGAGACCAATGTAAGCACTGCGCATGCGCAAGTGGCTGTTGCACTCGTTCACATGCATTTGTTCACTGCGCAGCCAAAATCTTAGTAAATGTTAAACAACGTACATGCAATTGCGCGGGTTGAACGGGCGCACCTCTAAACTTGACAATTTTTTTTTTTACCCTGGTTCACCTTTATGTATTTTTTTAAGGAGATCTGCACACAGGTCATGTTAGCATGTTACGTTGCCAACAGGTGACATGCACCTTGTTAAAACTATGTAAAAAGACTCTTGCTCCTCTAGCTCCTCCTAAAAGGTAATTAAACCTTCTCCCTCTAATGCATATTATTTCCTTGGGCTAACTTTTGCTTTTAAAGGGGAACTCCATACTCCATTCTCCAATGCTCTTGTCTCCCCCCTATAACCCCTTGGATTTCCATTGGCTAACTTTTGCTTTTAAATGGGAACGCCACACTCCACTCTATTCTCAAAAGGCTGTGAGCTGCCTTCACCAATCCAAACCACATCCTTTTGCAGAGCATACAGGGCCAGCTAGGAACGGGGCGAGAAGAGCGATCACCCAACCCCCTCCTGAACCATACAAGGTCACATGCACTCAACATAGCTGGCTGCCTTTGGGGCATGTTGGGCTCAGCCCAATACCAACCACAAAGCACCTTGTACCCACTGTTTTCCACATTCCGTAAAGCCCCCTGTCTGCAGCCCCCCACAACCCCAGCCTAGGGTTGTGTCGAAGAGGCCCTTGTCCCCCTGAATAAAGGAAAAAGATGATTGAATTTTGGTGTGACCTCCTGCCCCCAAGCATCCACCCCCCTTTCATGGGCTGGCTTGCTGTGTGTGTTGGCTAGGGGTTTGTTAGTGTGTGGGAGGGGCCCAATTTTTTTTTGGTGTGATATTTTTCACGTGGAGGTTCTCATTTTAAGCCTAAACGGACCCAAATGGCCTTGTATGTTTTGAGGGGGCAGGCTATTTTTTGTTTTGGGTTAAAATCTTGCAGCTGCAATGTACAGTGCCTTGCAAAAGTATTCACCCACCTTGGATTGTTACCTATTTTGTTACATTACAGCCTTTAGTTCAATGTTTATTTAATCTGAATTATATGTGATGGATCAGAACACAATAGTCTAAGTTGGTGAAGTAAAATTAGAAAAATATATACATAAAACTATTTTTCAGAAATTTTTTGGGGAAACGGTGCATTCTGTCCAGAAGGTAACAATATCTTTTTCTCTACTCCGAGAAGTCAACCAAACCTCTTCTCCTTCCGCAATACACTCTCACGCAGTGCCTTGTGTGGGAAAAGATCAGCATAAACTCCTCCCACTGGGCGCTGGTGCTGTGTAACTTAGCAGGCTTTTCAGTACAGGCTCCACCCACGCTTACGCACTTCAGTGAAAGTCTCTCCAAAATGGCACTGATCTTTAATGGCGCAGTTCAAAAAAAACATTCACCCTCTGTTCCAAGGCCCTGCGAGGCAACTGTAAATCCCGGACTGCGAGCCCCCACGTGTAGAGGCCATAACCCTCGATGGGGCGGCCTTGACTTTTGGGATTACCGGTTACCTCCGCTTGGCTTGTTCTTCCGTGTCTAGGGGTTCCAGGGTTAGTACCCAACAACTTCGGATGCTGACACCATAAAAGTCCTTTTAGAAGGTTTTTATTTGCAGGGGTAACATCCAGCAAACACAGTATCGATTAGGAACAGAGGACAAGGGTGAAGAAACTCAGGCACCTTGAACTGCTGACAATTAGAATGTCTCTAACAAAACCCAGAGAGTAGCCACTCGCAGCTGGGTACTTCAATGCTGGACAAATCTCTAGCCAGAGATTATGGCAGCCAACACTTTGATCCGGAAACTTGTAAAGTCTCTGACACTGAATAAACTTTCAACCGAAAGTGAATAGGAACCTTTTCTCAGTACCTGGAACTTTCTCTGTCTCCTTGGCAGTACTGTGAAACTGTGGATCCGTTAGTGTCCATAACAACCCAGCAACCAGGCTCTTCTTGAGATGCCAGCTTGCTGGCCCTCCTCCGAAGAGTCCTCCCCCGGTCGCTTACACGAGCTGCGGTGCCCCTTCAAGATTGAGGACGCCTTGAATCCTCCCTCAGTTACTGCGCCTCGGACCAGCCGGTTCCGAGACTCGGGAACAGATGAATCCTTGCCCCAGACCATGCAGGTCTGTGGGGCTAGTCAAACTGACCATGTTGCGGGACTGCAAACGCTCCCAGGCCCGGGACCCCTCGTGGGGCTACCCCGGTCCAGACTAAGGAACAGGCAGCTACAGCCGAACCCCGAACACGTGACTTCAGCACCTTAAGTACCCTTCCCCAGACTCCACAGCGGGGCCAGACGCACCCAATGATTGGCTCCGGGAAGAAAGTCAAACGTCCAACCAGGCCTGGTTCTGGGCCTGTCATGTGTACCTCAGTGTACCCATGACCAGGCAGAACCCTAGTACAGCCCAGCCAAACTGATGCCAAAGTGAACCTGCACAATTAACCCTCAGAACCCCACTACTGTTCTGAGGAAAAAAATACATTTTCACATATAGCGGACACCTTGTAAAAGTGTCACCAATACACAACATATTATATGTAGCAAGGTCCCCATTGGTCTAATAAGAACCGCCAGAGTTAGAGACAGCTGACATGCTTCTGTGTAGAGTGGGTTACAAGGCATGGTGGGTGTAATGCAAGGTAGATTCATGGGCGCCAGACACTTCTTAATTGCAAAGAGATTTATTTGCTCTTGAAAAGAATTGTGGGGGAGAGGGTTTAGGGCCAGGCCACCCATTAGTAGTTGCAATGTTAATTAGCAGATTCCAAGTCTTCTATAGATAGACAGCCATGCAGGGAAAGGCACCCAGCAGGGCACCACATCTGCATGTATAGAATCGCTGTCTCCTATGGCATATAACAGTTTCTAACACAAGTTGTAATGAACTTCTGTAACTCCTCTATAATCACTTCTTGTAGATC
The DNA here is from genome assembly GCA_028564925.1 of Lithobates sylvaticus. NCBI lineage: Eukaryota > Metazoa > Chordata > Amphibia > Anura > Ranidae > Lithobates > Lithobates sylvaticus. The sequence continues at coordinate 620,304,361 of CM053026.1, read as the reverse complement.
TTCACTCCACTGAGCTCCCTGTCTCTCTCACTAGACTTGCTGATCCACTGCCACTGGATTCCCGAGCTCATCCAACCTTCTCACTGAGTATCTTCCTCAAGTGTCACCCCTGCTTCCCTGCTGGGTCCCTAGCTTGGCACTCACAGACACTCCTCCAGCATCACCCCACTGGCCTGCTCGGTCCTAAAAGCTGACTTCAGCAAGGCTGCTCTGCAAGCATCAGCTCCGCTGACTGGGTCCCTGGCTTGACACCTGCTGAAGTTTCCCAATTCTTGCGGTTGGTGGGAATTCTGCTCCGGTACTCACTGTGGTCCCTGGTAATAAGGTGGTTGGTCCCTTAGTGGTAACAGCTTCCCCTCTACCTCTGACCATGACAGGTTCTCTGGCCAGCAGAACCGACACTTATGGTTGGACTGCAAGCCGCAGACCCAACCCTACGCTGCTCTCTTGTTTCTAAGGATAGGCCCTCAGACAGCCTAGCAGCCAGATGTCCCAGGATAGGCCTCACTCTCTGGCCTAGCAGCCCGGGGCAGCACAACACACGTCCACCCAAACAGCCATCCAGGTGGCACAGAACCCCCGATCACCTGTCCTTGCAATGCCCTTGTCTTACCTAATGCCACCAGATACCCGGCCATCTAGTGGCAGAAGAGAGAAGTGCATCAATTCCAGAATTAGGATGGAATCAATTAATCACCTATCCATTGGCCAAGGCAACTATAACTGGCAGGTAAATTTACTAGCAACCCTGCCTAACCATCAGGGTGCTATATATATACTTACAAAATAAAATGTGAAAGAGCGCATATAGTCCATCAGAAAGAGCCCGCTCAATGCACAACATAGTCACAAGGAAAATGGATGAGCAGCCACAGTGTCCGGATTACTGTGTGGCCAGCTGCCAGGTGCAGGGCTGGGCTGGGTGCCAGAAGTCTCTGCTGCTCCTGCTTGGCTTGCTTAATCCCAGGACAGATCTCCTGTAAAAGTAGGGTCGCAGGACTTGTTTCGTGGACTCCTTCTCTTCTTCAGCTGGATAGGGAATAGGAATGCATGGGAAACTGTAGAACATGAATAAACTCTTGAGGACTTGCTAATGTCTCTGGCTGCTAAAAGCTGGCTTCAACAATGCTGTGCTCCCATGGGAATGGGTTTGCAACAGCAATAACGACAAAAAGCCTTCAAAACTGAAGATGCAGGTGCTGCCACTTGCAGGAATGCCAAAGTACCTGGCTGCTACTGTGCAAAGCTAGAGTTGTGGGTATGCTGGCTGCTTTGCACTGGCTCTAGGCTGTCCCCTGGTCCCAGACATGTAAAGTATTGCAGCCTTGCTGTTTTCTCTGTACAGGCTTGGGGTAAATTAAAATAGAAGTTACTTACTCAGTCCCTTTAAGCGCTTCCTGAAATCTATAGGCACACTGCTATACAGGCTGGGTCTTGCTTTTAGAATGGCTTCTGCTAAGCCTAGCTGAGTTCAGTAATGGGTGTGAGGCTTCCAGATGCTCCTTCTCTCTCGCTTCTTCTCGCTCTTTCCTTCTCCTGGTCTTTCTCCTGCATAGGGGCAGAGCCCCCCAGCACAGGGGTCCCCTCCAGACGACTGGACCCTGTACTCTGCTCCCCTGACTGCCAGGCTTCTGACTATTTATGGGTTGTTTCCCCACCTACTGATCCTTGCCGCCTCAGGGATTGGTGGGAACTACATAAATATTTAGGATGCAGCCTCTGTTCCTCCACCCTCTAAGTTCTAAAACTATCCAGTGAGTTCTAGAAGCCAGGGGGAGGTAACAGATCCAGTGCCTTGAAGCACTGCACAGTCTAAGAACAAATTAACCCCTGCTTCTCTGCCTATAGAACAGCCCAACTAAATGTACCTAAACTTAGTAACACCGAGGGTGCTACACTCCCTGATGGCCAGTTGAATAGGATGTGACAGTGCTCTAGAACTAGGTCCCTGTGGGTAAATTCCTTTTTGGTTTGAAAGACGCTGGTTTACCTATAGACATTGGGAGAAGGCCTGTCAGATATCCTCAGTTATTGACACTTGTGCTGTTTTGCCTGACAGAATGTTTTTGTATTCTTTTAAATTTTGTATTCTATTAAGTTTGCTACAGTACTACCTCATTGCATCAGTGTGTATGTTAGCATTTTAGATATTGTGCCAGTATTATTTCCCACTGTGTTTGTTAGCCTTATCACTGTATATTGTGTTAATTCATCATTTGATTTATCAATATTTTAAGGACTTTTGCTGTTTATTGAGCCCGGGTTCACATATGTGCGGTGCAAATTGAATCTCAGGTTTCCCTGCGAAGAGAAAACTCAGTTGTTCAGCGTTTCATGTCAGTTTTTGCTCAGTATCAGCTCAGGATTGCCACAGTATCAGCTCAGGATTGCATCAGTATTTTATCCTGTTCACACATCTGCGAATCAGATGCATGCCCATAGAATATAATGGGCCTGAATTCGCACCTGAGCCAGACCGCACTGCCTAGAAAACGCACACGTTTTTTGTGCAATGCGGAGTGCGAATGCACCGCAGATATGTGAACCAGCCTCATTAATATTTATGTATTTTGAAATGTCCTGCAAATTGGATGCGGTGTAAGCCGCATCTAATTCGCATAGGTGTGAATGGGGGCTAAATCTACAAAAGTTGTGTTGGTAAGTTTTGGTTCTGCTTGGACAGGTACAGCAGAGAAAAGGACAGACGAACTTGATTATCGGCAGCTCCTTTGGGGGAGAGAACTATGCATGCTACTGTCTGTTCAGTTATGCAGGAAAACAGATACTGAGCACGCCAGTGTCCATTCAGGAAAATTACCAATCTGTAAATATAAGACATATATACCAAACTTCTGCTTGCCATCCTGAATAGATCATATCCTCCTCACTGTGTGCCGCAGTATGCTCCCCTCCCTGCCTTTTTCACAACCCACTTTTTATGCCCGTATAGGTAGAGGTATAGTTCAGTAGGGATCAGAGGGCACACAGAAGACAGAGGGGCTGATTTACGAACCGTTTGCGCCATGAGTTGCGGCGCACGATAATGCGCAACGGCCGTTTACAATACATTTACGCCTGTAACACAGCGCAATTTCCCATTTACTATTATATTTACTATTATCTTTCCGGCGCATGGGAGGTGGCAATCGGTGTGCCGCTATAGACATCTTCAACTCAGAATTTAAAAGAAGCTGGAAGTGCCTTGTACTTGTCACCATGTTGATAAGGACAAGGGCCTCATCCCCACAACCCTGGCCGGTGGTTATGGGGGTCTGCGGGCGGGGGGCTTATCGGAATCTGGAAGCCCCCTTTAACAAGGGGACCCCCAGATACCGGCCCCCCCTGTGTGAAATGGTAAGGTACCCCTATCATTTCACCAAAAAAGTGACAAAAGTGTTAAAAATTACAAGAGACAGTTTTTAACAATTCCTTTATTAAAGTCTTCTTCTTTCCATCTTCTTCCTTCGGTTTCTTCCTCCATCTTCTTCTACCTCCATCTTCTTCTTCCTCCGAGCCTCTGCTTCTTGCTTCGGTGTTCTCGTCCAGCATCTTCCTCCACGGCGTCTCTCCTTCCCCTCTTGTTTCTCATGCTGCTCCACATCAATGGGAGGCTCCCGCTGTGTGACGCTTCTCTTCTTCTGACAATTCTATAACGGAACTGTCAGAGGAGGGCAGGGTCACGGGGTGGCCTCGCCCTCCGTTATATAAGAACTGTCAGAAGAAGAGAAGCGTCACACAGCGGGAACCTCCCATTGCACGGAGCAGCCCGAGAATGAAGCGAGGAAGAAGAGACGCCGTGGAGCAAGATGGCGGACGGAACCCGAAGGATGAAGGAAAGAAGAAGGAGGAAGGAAGAAGATGGAAAGAAGTAGACTTTAATAAAGGAATTGTCATAAACAGTCTGTTGTCATTTTTAACACTTTTATCACTTTTTTGTGAAATGGTAGGGGTACTTTTGTACCCCCTTACCATTTCACACAAGGGGGGGCTGGGATCTGGGGTCCCCTTGTTAAAGGGAGCTTCCAGATTCCGATAAGCCCCCCGCCTGCAGACCCCCACAACCACCGGCCAGGGTTGTGGGGATGAGGCCCTTGTCCTCATCAACATGGGGACAAGGTGCTTTGGGGGGGACCCCAAAGCACCCTCCCAATGTTGAGGGCATGTGGCCTGGTACGGTACAGGAGGGGGGGTGCTCTCTCATCCCCCCTCTTTTCCTGCGGCCTGCCAGGTTGCATGCTCAGATAAGGGTCTGGTATGGATTTTGAGGGGGACCCCCACGCCATTTTTTTGGCGCAGGGTTCCCCTTAATATCCATACCAGACCTGAAGGGCATGGTATGCTCTTGGAGGGGAACCCATGCCAGTTTTTTTTTTTAATTAAAGTCGCCTGGCCTGGGGGCGACTTAAAGTAGTGAATAAGAATTGGAATATTCCCGTGCTAATGTGGAGATGAGGAATAGAGCAAACACCGAAAGGGTCAAACGCTGCCCAGAGTAAAGTGTATAAAAATCAATAGGTGGTGTTGCGCTCCTAAGTGTATGATCATAAATAAGTTGAAGGTGTCACTAATGGGCAATATATAAAGGTCAATAAATAAATTAAATAATGACAATAACACTATATATGAGCATAAAAATATAAACACTGGTGAAAAGTGAATATAATATAAAGTGACTGATGTGCATTTGATGCTAATATCCGATAAAATGGTAATATGCAAATATAAAATAATCAGGTGACTTATTGTGCAAAAATTGCTAAAATATCACATATGGGCAATAAAGGTGGTATTCCCAATAAAATGATGACCAGAATAAAAAATATAAAATATATAGACAGTAAAAAATGTGTACAGTAAAAAATATAAAATATAGTTTATGAGCACATGTGCAAAAAATATTTGAGGAAAAATAAATAAATAGTGCACCTACGGGTGACAATCAGTACACCTACGGGTGACAATCAGCACCGAAGATCCACAGCACTTTGATCACAGTGCCACTATACTGAAGATAATCAGCACCTCTAGATTCACACTCTGCACCTTCATTGCTGGAAATTTCAGATCAGAATCCCAGCTGCACTATTTATTTATTTTTCCTCACATATTTTTTGCACATGTGCTTATGAACTATATTTTATATTTTTTACTGTCCACATTTTTTACTGTCTATATATTTTATATTTTTTATTCTGGTCATCATTTTATTGGGAATACCACCTTTATTGCCCATATGTGATATTTTAGCAATTTTTGCACAATAAGTCACCTGATTATTTTATATTTGCATATTACCGTTTTATCGGATATTAGCATCAAATGCACATCAGTCACTTTATATTTTATTCACTTATCAGTGTTTATATTTTTATGCTCATATATAGTGTTATTGTCATTATTTAATTTATTTATTGACCTTTATATATTGCCCATTAGTGACACCTTCAACTTATTTATGATAACACTCTTGAGCGCAACACCACCTATTGATTTTTATAGACTTAAAGTAGTGTTGTAAGTTGCCCCAAGTCGTGTTGTAAGTCGCCCCAAGTCGTGTTGTAAGTCACCCCAAGTCGCGCTGGAAGTCGTGTTGCCCCTGTGTGAAGGGACTGTTAATAATAACGGCGTGCGCTATTATTAATGGCATATTATTATTGCGGTGCACCGTCATATTATGTGTTGCGCTTATGTGTGTTCATATGCTCAATTAATAATTTATCTGGTGCACCAATTAAGGTCTGAACGCAGCAAATTCATCTTAGTAAATCAGCCCCAGAGTGTTGTGAATGGGACATGGAAGAGAGCTGATTGTCAGTGCACAGGAGGAAGATAGTGACAGGCAGGGGTGGTGGCTGACACATTTTTAACAAATGGCTGCGATCCGCTATTCATTAGTGAGAAGAGTATTTGGGACCCTTCTGTTACAAGTTCATTGTCGCTGAAGTGACCACGCCCTTATAGCAGATGGGAAAGCAGCTGATGTAAGGCATACTGGCCAACCTTATGTCAGTGGCACCAAAGGGGTTAAAGGAAAGCTGAAGTGAGGAATTACAGTGGCTGCCACTGCTGATATTTCCTTCCAAACATAGTCTCCTGGTTGTCTTGCTAATCTAACGAGTCCAGTATTTTTAATGACTTGAAACAAGTAGGTAGATAAAGACTTCTGAATTCCTAATCTGTTTATTTGTTCCAGGTGAAATATTGAAGCTGGAGACAGGAGAGGGCTGGCAATGGCAGTCTCTTAAAGGTGAAGTATGGCAATTCTAAAAACAAATATACATAATCATCACCTCTACACTGCAGAGACAGAGAACTGAGCAATCACATGACCTCTGGTCACTCAATTTTCAGTCTTCTCAGAGTTGAGAGCAGTAGCTGTCAATCACTGTGCTCCACTCTGCCCCTCCAGAGCTTACTGGAGCGCTGGGCTGGAGAGAGGTCAGGCTCAGCTGGAGAGAGGGCAGGTGATGCTGGCTCCAGCTCTCAGCTGTGCACTGAGAGCTGGAGCCAGCTGTCAATCAGGCAGCTGGGTGGATTCAGACAATATGGCTGGGATTCTTCCAGAGTCTGGAGCAAATGCTGTCTTTGGGTCACAGGAGCGCAAAAGTAAGTGCAGTTGCACTCCTGTGACCCAGAAGAGAAGTATGGCCAAAAAAGCATTGGCCATACTTCTCTTATGATTTCTCTTAGTATAAGGGCTCTTTAAATGGAATATTTGGTAACAAGTGGAAAGCTTACAGGAATAGTCATAGAAAAAGCTGATTGTACAACTTTCCAGTCATCTTTATCATCAGGAATTAAATTATTCACTTGTTTGTTGTTACACGTACAGTTTTTTTAAGATAGCAATTGGCAAGCCACCAGCTTTTTTTAACAACGAGCTGGGTTCTGTAAAAAATTAACTTGTCATCAAACAAGAATTATTCCAGCCTTACAAGAGCTGTGGTTACAGGCACTGACTTATCTTAAATAAAATGTATGGAAGAAAATATTTGTATACCATTTTTGCTTGTGTAGTCATACAGAAAGGCCTTAGATCAAGCGCAGCATTTGAACAGCCAGTTGCGTATAGCTTGTTTAAAATCATATGGCTAATTAAAGGCTTAATCTGATTTAGACCAATCTCAATAGTAAGCTCATTTAGACCAGTCACTGTAAATCAAATTGCAGCCTTCATTCTATGTAGCCCCTTTTATACACCTGTAGCACTGACCCCCGAAGGAGCTGCTGAATTTGTTTGGGCCTGTACTCTGCTAATGAACCCCCACTGACTTGGCTCAGTCCCCTTGACACAGCTGTGGTGCAATGTTGGTGTGGAGCTAATGTTGAAGAATAACCCCACAATATGCAATATAATAACAGTATACCTTTGTTATTACCTGGGTATCCAATGAATCCACCTGCTGGAAAAGGAACAACACTCCACACTAAAGTACTTAACCAAGAAGCGTCTCTTTACTGGAGTTAGTGTAAAATAGTAATTACAACATTTGTGCTGTCACACCAACATAGTGTCACAGCACATAGGTATACACAATAGATTGTATCTGCACAGTTATCTTAAGTGACCTCTGAGAATGATGAGTATGGCACAACACAACTACAAGGGAGCTCCCCCTACTTTAATAAAGGTGCAAGGCCTTGCAATACAAGATGCAGTCTTTGATCTCCTTTCGTCTGCTAGCTATTAGTGTTTGTAACAATTTGTAATCCAACAGTGGAATAATAAGGGTTAACTTGAAATGAATACTGGAACTGTTCCTGTGGTGTAATCCACTTGTAATTGCCTCTGGTATAACACAGTGTTAAAGTCTAGTGAAGGGCAGGCTTGAGGCCTGCTTAACTCAGTCTCTTTGTTCAGTTATCTACAGGTCCCAGCAACACTGTGCTAAAGTCAAGGTGTATGCAAGTGCGTAAGAAACTGTGGGCAACAGCCCTCTCACCAAACTGGGTTTGAAGAATGCAACAGCTCCGCTCCACTGGTCTCAATCTATTTGCTGCGGCCACGCCGTCACGCTGTTTCGCTTCACAAGGTCACCAGGAGCTCTCAGTTACCTCTGTCAGGGTGCCTCTGGAACCTTTCCGATCCAGACCACACTGCTCTCCCAGCACGCTGTGGTGTGAAGTCCTCCTCTGGGAGTTCAAATGTGGCTCCGCACTGAACAGGCACACACACACATCTCCTTGCAGGCAGGCCATGTGTCCACAAGGAGCAAGAAAATGGCCGCGCGGGCTCTTCTATAGCCTACCCAGCATGCAGTTCAGTATAGATCATGGGTAGTTCACCTGGCATTCTGGGTAGATAGGTCACAGCTAGGGTGGCCACGTGTCCTGGATTGCCCGGGACAGTCCCAAATTTTGCAGGTCTGTCCCGGGTACCTTCATTCCAGGACAATACAGTGTCCCAGAATGAAACTGACACAGCTACCCCCCTGGGCCAATCTGATGCCCCCAAAAAAGGCTGCCACATGACTGCTTTACTCACTGACAGTACTTGTCCTGGCCGGGAATGTCTAGAGGGGCACAATCCCTGGCCCCTGCTTGTGATTGGAGAAATTATAAATCCCGCCTCTTGTGTCTAATCGCTGTGCTGTGATTTGTTACAGCACAAGCTGATCTTTTGGAAGTGGAGGGGGGGCTGTCCCTGAATGGCAGTTTGGAAATGTGGTCACCCTAGAAAAATGTAAACAACAGTCACTTCCTGTTATCCTGTTAATCCTATAGAAAGGAAAATAATTCAAGTCTATTTCCTGTTATTGGCCGCTAGATGGCGCCAAATACTAAAGAATAATACTGTCCATATGCTTACATTGCATTGACATTAACATTGTATTAGTATTCAAAAATGCCAGCGCTACACACCCACCTGGCAGGGTTGCCAACCGTCAGAATATTTACTGACAGTTTGTAAAACTCTGTGATTTTTACAGCTTTCAGTAAATGTCCGTTACATAAATTTTACATCAGTAAATTGGATTGGGAAGTGTAAGAAATAACTCATTGACACCTTTATGCAGCACCAGCAGCCACTTATTCAGGCAGAGTTTGAAACAAGTTAGGATTATAAAAGAAGGCTGGAGCCGGCAAGCAGGCAGTCGCATTTGCTGATCCTGCTCCTCCGGCTGTGGAGTAATTTCAACTGTGCTCTGCTTGCGACCCCTCTGCATAGAAAGATAGTTGGAACAGCAACAGCTCCTGAAGCCTGTGCCCACATCCCCAGATGCTCCGCAGCTACACTACACTCTCCTCCTGAGTAACCCATCCTGCTGTTCTGCAGCTGCAGTTCTCTACCAGGTACTGTAAAGGAAAGGGATTTGGGCGTGGGAAAAGAGCACTGTACTGGAGGGGGCAGTGATTTTGGGGAAAAAGAGGCATGCCTGAACCTTGCACTCTGTAAGCAGCGCACCCCTGAACCCTGCACTCTATATGCAGCTCACCCCTGTAATTAATGCCCCTTTAAGGTTCTCCCACTGTTAGTGTAGGAGGTGATACTGTTGCCTCCTTAATGTGTTTTTTTCCCAGCCGAATGAGAATTTTGCATTTAAATACTGTATCATAACCGCAAGCCAAGCATTTGGCTTGTGGCTGCTACACAGTCCCATTTAGCACAACGGACAAGTTTGGTGGGCGATGCTGCCTGTGAAACTTGAGTTACAATTGCCACACTATGAAGCTAAGCATCGAGGCCATGGCAATGCATACTCACCCAAGTAGCTGCTGTGTTCATTTAGGCTGGATTCACACCTATGCATCTTTAGTGCTTTTTGCATTTTGCAGATTTGCACTGCAGTCCATGTAACATGGTTTCCTATGGGACACGTTCTGTAGTGCAAATCTGCAAATCTGCAAAATGCATAAAGCACTAAAAATGCATAGGTGTGAATCCAGCCTTAAGCCCCATACACACGGTCGGAAAATCCGACCACCAAATCCATCGGATTTGGTCCGACAGATTTAGTCCGACACTGGTGTTGCATACAAACGGTCGGACAAAGTTGTCGGAAAATCCGATCATTCTGAACGTGGTGACGTTTGTTGCCTACGACGGGACTACGTAGAGGCTAGTAGCCAATAGCTTTGGTCTTGTAATGTGATCTGAGCATGCGTGGCACTTTGTCCGTCGGAATTCGCTACACACGATCGGAATTGGTGTGATCGGACTTTGTTGTCGGAAATTTTTTAGAGCAGGAGATACAACTTTGTCCGTCGGACAATCCGATGGAAAATGTCCGATGGTGCCTACACACGGTTGGAATTTCCGACAACATTGTCCGATAGGACAGAATCCATCGGAAAATCCGACCGTGTGTATGGGGCTTAAGAGGTAGGTGGTCAGGGAGCTGTTCTGTTTAACCACTTCAGCCCCGGACCATTTGGCTGGCCAAAGACCAGAGCACTTTTTGCGATTCGGCACTGCGTCACTTTAACTGACATTTGCGTAGACGTGCGACGTGGTTCCCAAACAAAATTGACGTCCTTCTTTCCCCACAAATAGAGCTTTCTTTTGGGGGTATTTGATCACCTCTGCAGTTTTTACTTTTTGCTATAATAAATATCTCCAAAAAAAATAAAATGTTTTCCTCAGTTTAGGCCGATACGTATTCTTCTACATATTTTTGGTAAAGAAAATCGAGATAAGTGTTTGATTGGTTTGCGCAAAAGTTATAGCGTCTACAAAATAGGGGATCGTTTTATGGCATTTTTATTAATTTTTTTTTTTTTACTAGTAATGGCGACGATCAGCGATTTTTATTGTGACTGCGACATTATGGCAGACACATGGGACATTTTTGGTGCTATCTTGGGACCATTCACATTTATACAGTGATCAGTGCGATAAAAAATGCACTGATTACTGTGTAAATGTGACTGGCAGTGAACGGATTAGCCAGGAGGGGGCGCTCCAGGGGTTAAGTGTGTCCAAGGGAGTGATTTTAACTGTGGGGGGGGGGGGGGTGGGCTACGTGTGACACGACACTGTACACCCCCCCCCCCGATCACAGGGAGCTGTGATCAGTGTCCTGTCCTAGGAAGAATGAGAAAATGCTTGTTTACATCAGCATTTCCCCGTTCTTCCTCTCCATGAGACGATCACGGGTATCCCTGCGGACATCGAGTCAGTGGGACCCGCGGTTGGACTCACGGAGCTCGCGGCAGGTGCGCGCACCTGCTAGCCGGACCTTGGAAAAAACTACGTACAATAACTTGATTTTGCGCAGCGGAGCCAACCTGCCTCAGTAAAACTGCGGGGGCTGGTCCGCAAGTAGTTAATCATCTTCTTTTAAGGCCACTCCCAGTATTAAACGCAATCTGGTCATGCTTATTGCTCTCTTTGGCATTCATAGCAGGACTTGTTTTTTAACTGTTTCCCAGCAGGGTGGCTGGTAATTTGTATGCTGTGCCAACTTTTTTAATGTAAATCAGGCCAATTGTTAGTTTTTTCGTTTCTAATAGGAGTCGTCACATTTATTTCAGGTTGTTAGTAAAAAATGTGCTCAGCCAATACATTTTCCATGTTCTGTCAGTAAAAAAAGTTGCGACCCTGCCACCTGGTACTTTTAGGAAAACTGGCTTTTATCAGCCTGGCAGAGGCTTGCATGCATGTATAGCCTGTATACTTAGTAAGTCAGCCTGGCATTGTTCGGGTAGGGTACGTGTTTTAATATTTTGTTTTCTTAAAAGAAGCTATGAAAAAATAGCAAAACAAGAAAAAGCTAGCAGAGAAATGACTGTGATGCATTCAAACCTGCAGCCATACATTTCTTCAATTCAGCTGTCATTTTTCAGTAGAGGGTTGAATCTGAAAGGTTCATGTGTGCGAACAGTTCAACACAAACTAACCATAGAAAATAATGACACTGTTGACTTCACCTTGGTGCAGCTCCAGGCAGATGTTACATTTTTTTTCTGATCAGAAAACACAGATGATACTTTTACCAGCAGTATAACATTACCTGTATGAAAATATTCCACAGCTAGTTTTGATGCAATTTATTCACAGGTACATGTAAGTATTTTTAACAACACATGTGGAAATATGAACTTATTAATATAGTAAGGGTTCTCATTCCACAATCTTTATTTATTTTTAATGTAGAACCTTATAGAGTACAAGTATAGAGTTTACACACATAAGTCCCAGTGCCTGTGAACAGGGGTGGCTCCTTATGATTTTTTGGGGGGGTTGCTGTGCTGTTGCTGGGGGGTTAAGGTGCAAAGTCCCCTTCCTTGAATAGCATGTTATTACAGAAGCACCCATAACAGAAATGCGCAGTCAGAAAATAAAATATGGAACGTTGTACAAAAACCAATCACAATATAATAAGCTGAGATCAAACTACAAAGCCCAGAAGCAATTGTTAGGGGGCGGGAACATATATAAGAAAAAGGACGGGAACACGAGAGGGGGAGAGAGCGAGAGAGAAAGACTTTGCTGGGTAACCTAAGGAGGCAGACTGGTGGAAACCTGCTCGCTGCTGGAGCAGGAGGTCATCATCATCACAGCCACTTCTTCAAAGAACAAAGAGGCCCCCCCACCAGCATAGCTCCCAACTGTCCCTGATTTCGAGGGACTCTCCCTGATTTGGAACAATGTCCCTGTGTCCCTCTTGTCTCCTCAATTGTCCCTCATTTTGGTCTGATCTATATAGTTGTATATAAAATGCACTTTTTATCTTTCAAAAAGTGTTTCCCAGTGCTAAACCTTTCATCCAACTTCTAAATTGCTCCATTTATAAATTTCAAAAGCTAGTATCAAGGAATAGTAGTGGTAAAAAAAAGGGTTTAACAAATTTTTTTTCGTGGGGTCCTATACCTACATATTTTTACTAATAGGTGTCCCTCGTTCCAATCTCAAAAAGTTGGGAGCTATGCCCCCCCAGCCTAATGCCGCGTACACACGATCAGAATTCTCGTCGGAAAAAGCTCTGATAGTTTTCCCGACGGAATTCCGCTTAAACTGTCTTACCTACACACAGTCACACCAAATTCCGACCGTCAAGAACGCGGTGATGTACACTACGAAGAGCCGAGAAAAAATCAAGTTCAATGCTCCCGAGCATGTATCGAATTGTTTCCGAGCATGCGTAGGAATTTTGCGCGTTGGAATTGCTACAGACGATCGGAATTTCCGATAGAAACCTTTTCCGTCTGAAAAATTGAGAACATGCTCTCAAATTTTTGATGGCGGGAATTCGGCCAGCAAAATTCTGATGGAGCCTACACACGTCGCATTTTCCGATGAAAAGCTCTCATCGGTCTTTTGCTGGCCGAAATTCCGTTAGCGTGTACGCGGCATTAGGCTCATTGTTACGCTCTACTTTGCATAAGGTCCACTTTACACAATTCTTGTTGCAGATGTGTTTGCTGTTCAAGCCGGTTCAAGCTAAGGACACAGGCCTCTGCAATCAATACAGGTTCCATAACCCATCTACTATGACAGACTGACATTCTTATGCAATCAGCAAAAGTGCCAGAGCCCATCCATTGCTGCAGTCTATCACTCCTAACCACTTCTTCAAATACTGCCTGCCATCCCTTGCTATGCAGAACTTGGTATTTACTTTAGCTCAAGTTCAAACCACCTAAGAAAAGAATTACCCTCTCAAATTCAACTTCTCTATTTAAAGGGACATACTATTTTATCGTGGTCACATGAAATTTTAAGTTCTTTTAGGGTTTTTATTTGATGTGCAAAGAGAGATCACACAAATACTTAAAAGTATAACATGCATTAAAAGTAATTACAGATAAAGATAAAGAAAATATCAACAATACTTAACTAAAGATGTTGTTTTTCTCCATGGGTCCCGTTTGCTGTTACACACATGGCACAGGTGACCACAGGCACTTGCATAGTTGCAAGCTCTGGATGAGACAAACTTATTCAAGTTGGGCTGTGGTATTTAGAATTGTGCATAAGGAATAGACCACCCCCAAGCCAACTCCCTTTGCAATGTGACCCCCCAAGGACCAATTAACAATAACATTCCTTTGATATAAGGTAAAGCCATGCTTATGTCCTCATATGGCCTCCCTAACCAAGATCTGGAGGCTTAAAATACATTAGTGAGCCACTTCATGAAGATGGAAATATAAAATATACAGTTTCCCCATCACTCCACCCCCTGGCTCACAAACAGTGGCGGCTGGTGGTAATTTTTTGGGGGGTGGCAAACAATGCACCCACCACCACCCCCCGTTCGGGTCGGTCAGTCGGGTTGGAGCACTTACCCCATCTATGGCAAACAGCGCTCCAGCCAGGAGGCGGGCATCACGGGTGGCGGGCATTACAGGGGAGCAACACAGGCAGCAGGCATCATAGGCGGCGGGCATCACAGGTGGCGGACATTACGGGCGGCTTCTTCTTTCCCTGCGGGCATCCAATTCACATAGCAGGAGATTGTGACTGGCTCTCTGTTGAGCCGGTTCACACATCTCCACAGCGGCTCCATTAGCCGATGGAAGACTTCAGCATTCCTCTCCAAAAGAATCCATGGATCCTTCTGGAGAGGAATGCGGAAGTCTTCCATCGGCAAATCTTACATTTCACTAAAAGAGCTGTTTGACCCCGCTGAATAAGGGAGGTCGCAGGCTTTCTAGTAAGCCTTTTATCTTAATGAGGTGATGGGGAAAACGATGGTGAGTACTCAATCTACGTTATATGCTGCACTGTGAAGTCACATATTGGATTTCAGCAATTTGTGAACAATTTTTTCATCTATATATCGTTTTGCACTTTCGTGAGTTTTATATGCAACGTTGGTTTCCTTCTGCATTGTCACATGGGACTGCACTAAATTAAATATTTTTGTTGTATATTACACAATCCATCACATTTGCACTGTATAGTTGCACTTTGACGATTATTTGAAATTATGTTACTTAGGATTATGGTCACATTACACATTTATTATTGTATTGTATTTTCTTCACATATGTTCTCATGCACAGAGTCTTTTTGTGCCTAAACTTAGTGTTGTACTTTACAATTTTCATATTGTTTGCACTTTTGTGCATTTTTTTATGCGACTTTGTTTTTCATTTTGCATTTGTCGCATGGGATTGCACTAAAACAAAATATTTTGGTTGCATATAATACAATTCATCATATGTGCACTGTATAGTTGCACTTTATTTGAATTTATGCTATTTAATGTTTATGGTCATATTGCACTTTAATAACATAGTGTTATATTTACTTTTATATATGTTTTTATGCACAGGGTCATCTTGTGCTTAAACCTTGCGCTGCACTTTATTTTTTTGCATTTTTATTTTGTGCCCTGTATCTGGGTTATAGTGCTTAGCTGCAGGTCATTAATTGACACATTGTTTAATTCATCTATCACTTAGCGCAGATATATATTATTTCTTTAACTTTTAGTGTCACCCGTTCTCTTCCTGTACTGTGCACATCCTGTGGATTCCATTTTTAAAAACGTTTGGGCACTCCAACATTGGTTCTACAGTTCCACTACAATGAATATGGCAGAATATACAAAAAGAACATGCTGCTATAATCCAGCCTCCACACACACAGATACAGGAAGGGACAATACAGAAAGATATACCACCACATTTAGTGTAAATCTTTGGATATTCTTACACCCTTCTGAAGCATTAGAAATAAGTAAACCATCCCAAATGTAAAACAATATTGCTATTGATCAAGAACTAGTATTTTTCTCTATTGTTTCAGATTCAACTTAATCAGAGAAAAAAAAGTTGAATACCCATCACGCAGAATCAAAATTATTAGCTGCTCTGTTTACAATCAGTTCTAACTAAAACTGTCATTACATTCACATAAACAAACAAAATATCACATAATATCAATATCATCACGATGCAAGTCATTGTCATTGGATGCTGTAATCTTTGTCTTTAGTTCTTGGGCATCAAACCATATCAGACAGGTGGATTGATTGATGCTGTTTAGTATTATGTAGAAACTAAACAAAATGAAAGGTCTTAATGGGTTATTATTACATTTCCCACCTAGAAATAAACAAATGGTTAGCAACAAACACATTAATCACATAATGCAAAACATATGGCCATGTTGTTCAAGCAGTGCACTCTTTTTTACCAATTTTAAATTAGCTCATTAATTAATTAATTAATTAATTATCACCTAGTGGATTTTCATTAACCACTTCAGCCCCGGAAGAATTTATCCCCTTCCTGACCAGAGCACTTTTTGCGATTCGGCACTGCATTGCTTTAACTGACAATTGCACGGTCGTGCGACGTGGCTTCCATACAAAATTGACATCCTTTTTTCCCCACAAATAGAGCTTTCCTTTGGTGGTATTTGATCACCCCTGAAGTTTTTATTTTTTCCGTGATAAACAAAAAAATAGCGACAATTTTGAAAAAAACACATTTTTTTTTTTGCTATAATAAATATCCCCCAAAAATATATAAAAAAAGTTTTTTTCCCTCAGTTTAAGCCGATACGTATCCTTTTACATATTTTTGGTAAAATAAAATCGCAATAAGCTATTATTTATTGGTTTGCGCAAAAGTTATAGCATTTACAAGATAGGAGATATTTTTATGCCATTTTTATTAATATATATATATATTTTTAAATGGCTGCGATCAGTGATTTTTATCGTGACTGTGACATTATGGTGGACACATCGGACATTTTTTACACATTTTTGGGACCATTGTCATTTATACAGCAATCAGTGCTATACAAATGCACTAATTCCTATGTAAATGACACTGGCAGTGAAGGGGTTAACCACTAGGTGGCAGTGTAGGGGTTAAGTGTGTCCTAGGGGCGTGTTTCTAACTGTGGGGGGCGTGGCTGTGTGTGAAATGTCACTGATCTCTGCTCCGATCACATGGTGACACTGTCACTAGGCAGAACGGGGAGATGCTTGTTTACATTAGCATCTCCCCGTTCTTCCTCTCCGTCAGACGATCGCGGGTATCCCCGTGGCGATCGAGTCCGCGGGACCCGCGACCTGACTCACGGAGCTTCCCACGGGCACGCGTGTGCCGCCGGCTGCCTCTTAAAGGGGCAACGTACAGGTACGTGTTTCTGCCTGTACGTGCCCTTCTGCCGCAGTATTTCTGCGTGAGGCGGTCAGGAAGCCGTTAATTAGTAGCTGACCGTCCACTGTCAAATGACGGCGGGACGGTGCAGCTCTTGTGGCGGGCCGCCGTCATATGACGGCTCTCGCTTTTTGGCCACTAGGGGGCGCGCGCGTGCCCGCCGCGTAGCTGGGGACCCGATGCGCATGCCCGGCGGTCGCGATGACCGCCAGGCACCCGCGATTGCCCGGTAACTGAGCAGGACGTGGATCTGTGTGTGTAAACACACAGATCCACGTCCTGTCAGAGGAGAGGAGACCGATGGTGTGTCCCTTGTACATAAGGACACCGATCGGTCCCCTCCCCCCACAGTTAGAATCACTCATATAGGGAACATATTAACCCCTGCAGTGCCCCCTAGTGTTAACCCCTTCCCTGCCAGTCACATTTATACAGTAATCAATGCATTTTTATAGCACGGATCGCTGTATAAATGTGAATGGTCCCAAAAATGTGTCAAAAGTGTCCGCCGCAATGTCGCAGTCACGATAAAAATCGCAAATCGCCGCCATTACTAGTAAAAAAAAAATAATAATAAAAATGCTATAAATCTATCCCCTATTTTGTAGACGCTATAACTTTTGCGCAAACCAATCAATAGACGCTTATTGCGATTTTTTTTTACCAAAAATATGTAGAAGAATACGTATCGGTCTAAACTGAGGAAAAAATTTGTTTAAAAAAAAAATTGGATATTTATTATAATAAAAAGTAAAAAATATTGCGTTTTTTCAAACTTGTCCCTCTTAATTTGTTTATAGCCCAAGAAATAAAAACCGCAGAGGTGATCAAATACCACCAAAATAAAGCTCTATCTGTGGGGAAAAAATGATAAAAATTGTATTTGGGTACATCCTTGCATGACCGCGTAATTGTCATTCAAAATGCGACAGCGCTGAAAGCTGAAAAATGGCTTGGTCAGGAAGGAGGTGTTCGTACCTGGTAGGCAAGTGGTTAAAGAACATCCATCAAAAGTTGTCAAAAATTCACTATGGATAAAATTACATTCACATTTATAGCGTGTTCATCACATTGTTCACAAAGATTATACATCACCGAATCCATACTGATGTACGATCTCAGTCTCTTATTCAACCCCAACTATACAGATCTTGGAAACTTCTAGGAACAGATCTGGTTCCTTCTGTATTAACGGAAAAATGTATAAAACAATCATTTAGTGTTGCATTCTACAGTATCACACTTCAATACAATCACCATTAAGGATAATAAAAAGTAGATTTACATATTTATCTCCAGTGATCATTTATTATTGTCCTATCTTACGTTGTTACTCTTAGCTTGGTAATTTACATTTACCATGTTATACAGAACTTGTCTAGTCTAGTCAGCTAACTTGTTCAACTAACTGGGACAAAAAGGGTACAACCAGTTTTTTATCAGTGGGTGGAGCCTTCTTTCTTTCCTTTCCTTTGGAATGCAGAACTAAACATTTAAATAATTATAATAATCATGGCTGCTTTTTGGAATTTTCGACCGCTATTTTCTTTCTTTGTTTAAAATTTCTAGCGTTACATGGCAAAAACTAACCATTTCAACTAGGATTTTTTTCTACAACATAATTAAACATTTCCTTTGCCTTACAAAACCATCACCCACATTTGAACATCACATTTAACAGTATATTACTCATTTCTTAGATTTTCAAAAAATATCCTTCTTTACAAAGCCACAATCTTTTAATGTCTCTTCATCACTCTCCTCTCTTACACAAACGCACAAAAATAGCTCTTCTGTCCCTCATACGGACACACAAGGGAGGGGGGTCATAGGGGGATGCTGGAAGCCGGTCTCATCCTTTTTACACAGAAACACAGGACATGTAAAGGAAGGGGTCAAGTCCCGCTCTGCTTCAAATTTCTCAGTTAAACATACAAAGACTTTGTACAAAGGCTTCTATCTTTGGCATATTCAGTACCACTTTACAGAACTTTTACCTTAATTTAAATACTTAACTCTTCCAATGCTAAACTCACATAGGCCCCTCACACATAAGTAGCAAAACTTATGTTTCAAATTATCCATACTTATGCCGCGTACACACGTTCGGACTTTGTCCGCCGGACCTAGTCCGGCGGATTGTCCGCCGGGACTTCCCCACACACGCCCGGACTTCCGAGTGTGTGACTTGCCCACACACGCCCGGACTTCTCCGGCGGACAATCCGCTGGAAAAAGTCAGCGGGAATGAATGGACTTTCCGATGAGCGGCAAGTCCAGCGGACAATTTTAAAACAAAACTTAAAACCTAGTCCGCCGGACATTTGGCGCCAAAAAGTCCGCCGGCGCCCAGACATGAGGGGATTGTCCGGTGGACTTGAGTCCAGCGGACAATCCCGCGGGATAGTCCCTTCGTGTGTACGCGGCATTAGTGTTACCTTTTTGTCTTAATTCAGGTAACATTGTCTACAGACAACACAATATGCATTCAACATCTTTTCATACAAGTACCACGTCCTCAGCATGGGGATTGTATGTTGCACATGCTCTATATAATTAAATAACTTAAGAAATAAAAGACACAACCACCAGTATGGCATTTAATTGGCCGCGGCACCTTTATTGGTATAATAAATAAATAATTTTATTTAATAAGATCAATCATCAGTAAACAATAAATTCTATTCAAAATATTATTTTATTAATAACCAACTCTAAATTCGCTCAGTTATATAACTCGAGCATTAATGAAAAATTCATAAAACAAAGTCCCCCCTTGATTCAAGGGTGACATAACCACATAATGGTGCCTGCGACAAGGGTGGGAAGGGAGGGGAAGCAATTCCAGTCACTTCATGTAAACTGAGAGCAGGCTTGTGACACAGGGGGTTTATATAGCCTCTCCACACCTGTAGCTCACGTTTTTCCCGCCCTGCTGCCCTGTGACAAGCCTGCACACTCTTTTTTTTATTTTTTTTTTTCAATATAATATAATAACTTTATTGTTTTTTTCTTTTTTTTTTTTTAAATATAATCCAGACACTATCCTAATTCTTGCCATTAAAGAGGCAACCACAATCCCATGTTGTGGGCCCTTTAATTGTGCCCGCTTTCATGGGGATTGTATGTTGCACATGCTCTATATAATTAAATAACTTAAGAAATAAAAGACACAACCACCAGTATGGCATTTAATTGGCCGCGGCACCTTTATTGGTATAATAAATAAATAATTTTATTTAATAAGATCAATCATCAGTAAACAATAAATTCTATTCAAAATATTATTTTATTAATAACCAACTCTAAATTCGCTCAGTTATATAACTCGAGCATTAATGAAAAATTCATAAAACAAAGTCCCCCACCAGCCGGGTTTGTTGAAAACAAACCAAGGCTACCCCAGCACCGCGGCCTGCTCAATACAAGTCTGAAGGCCTAGATTAAATATTTCTAATCCAACATCTGAAAGATGAATACCATCTTGTCTATAGAGACCTGGGAAACCTCCTTCCAAGTCAATATGACGGAAAGAAAATCCTCCTAATAATGGCAAGAATTTTTCTAGAGAATGGTTAATTCTACGCCTAACTTTTTCAAGGGGTTTTCCACCAGCTGAATCCAACCAGTGCAAACGAGAAACCATTTCTGAAAAAACTATACATGTGTGTGGAAATGAAAGTTTCAAAATCTGTAAATCATGTTTAATCCGAAACATCAAATCTAAAGTTTTAATTCTTCCAACGTCATTACTACCAAGATGCAGAACTAAAATATTTGGAGAAGGCCAGGAATGAAATAAAGTAGAAAGGTGAAAGAAAAGATCAGTCCATTGTAGCCCTCTGATGCTTTTCCAGAGAATCTGAAAATTATGTGAATGTAAAGACAGGTTGGAACCATAGCAACGTTGAGAAGCCCTCTTATAAGCCCAGTGTATATATGACTAACTATCCAAATGAAAGATTTTGTACCTAAAATCAGAGAGATAGATTAGAGCGAATGTAAATATTAAATCTGCTAGATTCCCATCTACCTAAACGCATAATTACAGAATCACTCAGACCCAATCTAGCAGCTTCAGTGGCGGCTCCAATCTGAAAAGAATGAGATGAAAATTTGAATGACGAAAGACCTAAATGATTAAAACAGAGTTTTAGAACTGGAGAAAACTGAAACTTTGTCAATGGAGAGGAGTCTAAATGAACTAAGAAATGACTTCCAAATTTTGGTCTGCCAGAGAAATATCTACTTTATCTACTGCAAAAAGGACCTACGAAACTTACAAACCATAGAAACTGTGTTTGTTGCTGGGCAACATCTCTGAAATACATAACGCAGCAAAAAACATCAAAACAAATGCTGCATGAAAAAGTAAAGCCTCGTATTCAGATGTGCAGACCCAAGGTGTGGCCAAACACAGCCTAGACAGCACTTCGATAGTAATTGGTCTACGTGTATCCAGTACTGATCCTCCCTTTCCTAAACCTTTTAAAGCCTGTCTAACAGAAAATAAACTATTGCAGGCAGGGAGGCCCTGCAACTTAAAGAAAAAGGAAACCCCGGCCATCGGTTTACTAATATGGTTAATAGAAAAATTATCCTGTAATAGAGAGCAGAGAAAAGCTAAAATGGAACTCTCCGTAGGCCGTGACCCCAGGAAATCAGAACCATCATTAAATGTTTTCCATTTTCCATGCGACCGAATAATCAGTCCATGTTTTTGGAGCGATTGAATTTTGAATAGCTCGAAAAACCGGATTCAGACTAGATCCCACAGATGACTCGGACAGTGAAAACCCATCATTTCTGCCTTGGGCAACAGCTGCCTGAAGCAAACCATCTGTAACCGAGATAAAGCATCTGCGATGACATTGGATTCACCTGGTATATGTTTAGCTTTTATCCAAATATTAAATTTCAAGCCTAGGAGCACCAAGTATCTTAATAATCTTATGACGGGCAAAGATTTAGATAAAAGGCAGTTTAATGCAAACATAACGCCCTTATTATCTGTGTGAATAATAATGCGTTTATTCGCAAACTGCTGCCCCCAAATCTCTAATGCGACGACCACCGGAAAAATTTTCAACAAAACTACATTTTTAATATAACGATTTGGGATCCGGAAAGGGGGCCACGTGCCACAGCACCAATGCAAACGAAAAATAGCTGCAAAGCCATGTGATCCAGCTGCGTCAGTAAAAAGCTCAAAATCAGCTGCAAACACAAAATCGCTCTGAAAAAGAGATCTACCATTGAAATCTATTAGAAATTTTGACCATACCATTAAATCGTCCTTCATCTCACAAGTCAATCTAATATGAGAAAAAGGAGATTTAAATCCGGACGTGGCCATCGACAATAGTCTGGAAAAGATTCTGCCCATCGGCATAATTTGTGTAGTAAAAGCTAAAAGGCCTAAAAAGGATTGAAACTCTTTCAATAACACCTTTCTCCTACGAATTAAAAAAGAGATTTGTGATTCTAATCTACTAATTTTCTCACCTGGTAGTTTATATTGAAATAGCAAAGTATTGATCTCTATGCCCAGAAACTCAATGATAGGAGACGGGAGGACAGTTTTACCTCTAGCTAATGGAATACCAAAATATGTAGCCATACGGAAGAATAATTCTAAAATGAGGGAACATATAGAAGAACTCGGGGGACCAATAAACAAAAAATCAGCGAGATAATGAATTATTCCAGAATGTCCAGACTCAAAAATCATTACCCATTGGAGAAATTAAGCAAAAATTTCAAAATAATAACAATACAGCGAACACCCCATAGGGAGGCATTTGTCATAAAAGAAAAAACCGCCAAAGCAAAAACCTAAAGAATTATGCGATTCGGGAGCTATAGGCAACAGTCTGAAATCTGATTGTACATCTGCTTTAGCCAATAACGCACCACAACCAAATTTTCTGATTATCTGAATAGCATCGTCAAAGGTAGCATATGTAACCGCAGCAGATGAAGTGTCAATTTCATCATTCAGAGAATTGCCAGAAGGGAATGAAAGATGATGGATCAGACGGTAAGAATTAGACTCATTCTTGGGAACTAAACCTAAAGGAGAAACCCGGAAATCCCTAAAAGGTGGGGTACTAAAAGGGCCAGCAATTCTATTCGATGAGATTTCTTTAATTAACTTATCCTTAACTATCTCAGAATTGTTAAAAAACTATTTTAAGTTATCAACCAACTGACAGCCAGAACCTTGAAAAATAGGCAGCTGAAAACCAGACGAGAAACCCTCAGTTAACACCCGTGCCTTCTTCTTGTCTGGATATAGCGCCAGCCATGGGAGCATTGCGGACAGCCTCACTGGTGTGCAGACTTTTCGCATGCTCCCTATTGACTTGTCCTGCTGAAACTCTTTTAAAACATTTAACTACTGGATGATTGCCTAAACAGAAGGAACACTCATGTCGGTAAAGACATGAAGCTAACCATTTGCATTGCGATTCATTGTAAGCATAGCATGTGCCTTTTTTGTAAGCTGAATTTGGGGTACTTGGTATAAATTGTGGCTGTGGTCTATTAAAATTTTGTTTTTGCGGAGTAATTCAATTTAACCACAAACCAACATCTTTGTTTCCCCATTTAAGACTAGGATAGATTGCAATTTTTTGGCGAAGGGATTCGTCATAATTAAACCAACTCATGCCGCCAAAACTTTTGTATGCCTCCAGAATATGTTCTAAATGTTGAAAAAGCCCTGCGCATTTCTCTGGTTGTCTCTCCCCCATTACAGCGGAAAATATGCAGAAAGCCTGTAGCCAATTAAAGAAAGACCTGGAGACAGGGCGCCGTCTAGCATCCTCCACGTTATCATCAGACCTTTTATCCAATTTAGATGAGAATTCTTTGGACACTGGTAATAATGATAACAAATCCAAAAATTCTCCTTTCCATATCTTTTCTTTAATAGCAACTGGAAAATGAAAACCTAATGGAGACATTTCACATGGCAATACCTCCTTAAAACAAGTTTCTGGTATAGCAGGAGCTAAACTGATATTTTTAGGAGTGTTAATAGACATTAAAGAGTTAATATCAGTTTCCGCAGGAATAGAAGACCAAACATTAGCAGGAGAAGGAGATGTATATTCAGGCTAGTCAGGCAGTAGCAACTAGATGTTCATTAAACTTAGCTAGTGATAACAGCAATTGACTCATCAAATCATTATTAGCAGACTCACCAGTCAGACTAGTCTCAGCAGGATTGCAAATAACTGGGATCTGGGCTCCAGCCGTTTCTGTCTGAATGTCTTCCACTGGACCTATAAGGAGTGAAGAAGAAACAGGGGCCCTCCCCGCATCCAGCCTGGATGGCCTGGATGCGAGAGAAGCCGCAGCTCTAGTCTGTGATACTTGCCTGGAGTGCTGTCCGGATAGCTGGGGTGACCTCTCTGCCTGAGGCGGCAACATGCGCTGTGAAGCTGGCTGCAATGTAACATAACTGCGCTGTACCTGCTCCTCCCACTGTCCATCATTGCCAGGGGATATGGACGAGCGCCGAGCCCGGCCTCTGCCTCTGCTAGAGCTGATAGGAGATAGCGAGAAGGCCCGCCTACTCCTCTTACCGCGCTGACTAGAACGCTGAGCCTTCTGCGCTGCCATCCCCCGCTGCCCTGAGGAGAGAGAGCTGCTTTCCTGCACTAGCGCCGACCTTACCACCGTTCGTTCTTCAGGTAAGCCTTGCTGAGTGTCTGTCATAGATAAAGAGCGCTGGCTGTCTGTGAGAATGACCTGCTGGAAAATGTCCTCAGCTTCAGGTGTACTCAGGCATAACTGCTGTTCCGCCGGTGTAGTCACTGCTGTATCACTCCCAGCTGATAAGGCTAAACACCTCTGCAGCCATTCATTACCCCCCTCAGCCTCAGCCCGCTCTAGTACCCTGCGCACCAGTGACTTCATGCTGGCTATTTGAAATTCCTGCTGACAGGCAGTGAAGCAATTCCAGTCACTTCATGTAAACTGAGAGCAGGCTTGTGACACAGGGGGTTTATATAGCCTCTCCACACCTGTAGCTCACGTTTTTCCCGCCCTGCTGCCCTGTGACAAGCCTGCACACTCTTTTTTTTTTTTTTAATTTCAATATAATATAATAACTTTATTGTTTTTTTCTTTTTTTTTTTTTTTAAATATAATCCAGACACTATACTAATTCTTGCCATTAAAGAGGCAACCACAATCCCATGTTGCGGGCCCTTTAATTGTGCCCGCTTTCATTAGCTAGCTATGAACAATTCAGTCACACACACATATCTTACGTTACTGCAGTAACAATCAATGTGAGCAGTCAGCTCATCGTTTTCGAAATTCAAAAAAGCCTCATTGCTCTGAAACTTCTACAGTCCAGAGACCAATGCCATTACAATTACAAATTGATTCTTGTTGAAGATACAACAGTTTCATATGTATATCAGTCTCTCGCGCAATTTATCAAACAAAAACAAAATCGTCCAGTCATGGGCACCAAAACAAAAGTGGCTTGCACCTGATCACCTAAAGCATCTCAAATAAGCCAGCTAAGTCTCTGATACATTACCTACACTTTTTGAATGTGCTATGGCTTACAATACAAGAACACAACATTAAACCCAGCACAATTCTGCATCATATTTGTATCTCTTGTTTACACAAATCAAACCCTGCTCGCAGCGCCAAAGTGTTTTATTACTGTCACGTGATCGTTTAAGTTCTTTTAGTTTTTTTTTTCGATATGTGCAAAGAGAGATCACACAAATACTTAAAAGTATAACATTTATTAAAAGTAATGATATATATACAGATAAATATGGCGGATTTGCCACAAGATCACTTTTATCGGCATCAGGAGAGCCCCCCCCCCCCCTCCCGCCACACTGCGGTGCACTCCGCCGCTTACTAGAGTCGCCGGCAGCAGCGGAGGCGATCCGGTCCTCTCTGTGGCTGGGCATGGAGACGAGTGAGGGGAAGATGGCCCCTACCCGTCTCCATGACATTGCAGGGCAGAAGCGATGTCAAAACATAATTTTCGCCCATAGCTCTTAAAGGGACATTTTTTTAAAATATTTTTTTAAAATTACCATTTCTTTTATTTTTCTTATTGCATGTTAGTCTAAATATGAGATCTGCGGTCTTTTTGATCCCAGATCTCATATTTAAGAGGTCCTGTCATGCTTTTTTTCTATTACAAGGAATGTTTACATTCCTTGTAATAGGAATAAAAGTGACAATTTTTTTTTTTTTAAAACAGTGTAAAAATAAAAAATAAAAGGTAAAATAAATAAGATTCTTTTTTTTAAACGCGCTCCGACCCGCTGAGCTCGTGTGCAGAAGCGAACGTATAAGTGAGTAGCGCCCGCATATGAAAACGATGTTCAAACCACACATGTGAGGTATTGCCACGATCGGTAGAGCGAGAGCAATAATTCTAGCCCTAGACCTCCTCTGTAATGCAAAACATGCAACCTGTAGAGTTTTAATAGTTTGTCGCCATTCCAGAAATTTTGAAGCGTGACATGTTGGGTATCAATTTACTCTGCGTAACATTATCTTTCACAAAAAAGTGTATTTTTTCAAAAAAGTGTGCTTGTAAGACTGCTGCTCAAATACGGTGTGACAAAAAGTTTTGCGACTTACGACCACCATTTTATTTTCTATGTATAATGTTTGGGGGTTTTAAGTAATTTTCTAGCCAAAAAATCTGTTAACTTGTAAACAACACATCTAAAAAAGAGGCTTGGTCCTTAAGTGGTTAACTAACAATGCTGTTTCCGCCATGGGTCCTGTTTGCTGTTACGCACATGGCACAGGTGACCACAGACGCTTGCATTGTTGCAAGCTCTGGATGAGACATTCCAGTTTGGGCTGTGGTATTTAGACTTGTGTATAAGGAATAGACCACCCCCAAGACAACTCCCTTTGCAATATGACCCCTTAAGGACTTAACTAGTTAACAATAACATTCCTTTGATAAAAGGTAAAGCCATGCTTATGTCCTTATATGGCCTCCTTAACCAAGATTTGGAGGCTTAAAATGCATTAGTGAGCCACTTTATGAATAAGAAAATATAAAATATACAGTTTCCCTGGGACGGAGCTTGCCGCAGACTGAGATGGATGCCTGAGAGCGGAGCTCCAACTATACCGGGGACACATCGGCACACAGCAGGCTGCAGAACCATGCTCCAGGCCCCCCAGCACCGAGACCTCGCCCTGGAGACGCGGCCGATCATGCCGAGGAAAAGAAAGGAGGTCCAGAAGCCACAGAAACTAACGGCCTTCTTCATCCACGGGCCTAGGCAAAATGGCGCCGGCTCCTCAGTGATTAATGCATCCAGCACACCCCAGCAAAGGCATCACAATGGCAATTCGTCCAAAAGGAACACACCACCGAAGCACACAATCTCCCCTTAATACTCCTACCTCAGGGAGTGCGGAGAAGGCGCGATTAAGGATGGATCGGATCAAGAGCATGAGGTGAGCCAAAGCCTAGATTCAGAGGATGATACCAGAGAACTCCCTGATTCAACTGACCTCTTCCCAATCCCAATTCCCAATCTGCCAGTACTAGGCACTACCTTAAAAGATATGTTAGTATCTCTAAAGAGCTCATTGCATGCTGACATGCTATCATGTGTAAACAAGTTTGGGGTAGAGCTACAAGCTGTAACATCCAGGGTGGATCACATTGCAACAAAGATGGGGGAGTTTGCAACCACCATCAATGATCTAGCGGATGCCCATGACAGCAAAGAAGATGAGATGGAGGCAAAATTGCAGATATCGAGTCCCTGAGTCAGTCCAGCAGTCAGATCTGTGCAAATATGCTGCACAGCTCTTTACATCCATACTGCCTGATCTCACAGAATTAGACATCACTGTGGACAGGATCCACAGCTTGCTTAAATCCTCATACCTGCTCAACAATGTACCCAGAGACATTATACTATGCCTCCATTTCTTCCATGTGAAGGAGCACCTAATGTCTGCATCACGTAACAAGGATCTCTTTCCTCCACAATACAAAGACCTGCAATTCTTTGCTGACCTGTCCCAATATACCCTCCAAAAACCATGAGATCGCCTACAAGTGGGGGTTCCTGACCAAACTAATCATCACTAAGGACTGTAAAGATCATGTGGTAGACTGTCGCTAAATCTGCTCAAGATGTGGCATATTGTGCCTGAAGGCTCACCACAGGCCTTCAATCCACGCAGTCCTGAGCACATTGAGGAGGACTGGAATCTGGTTACCTCAAGAAATGCTTGCAAGCATAAAAAACCCGGCCAGCAGCCAAATCTTGCATTCCAATTTAATTCCCTGTATTGGAAATAATCTGCTAAACTGAAATTTTCTTCCCCCACAAGTTTCGTGAGTGGCTTCCTGCTACACCCAGGTCACAATGACCTATTTCTGCTCTTTTTGGAGTTTTCTATACGTAGTTTTTTCTTTTTGTTTTGCAGTTTAACTAACATTTGTATTCACAGTCAGATCTACGCCTACCCTTCCACCCAGATGAATCGTTACTGAATATCTTCATTGATTCACGCCTAACTCTGAAACTCTGTCACATCCGGCAATGCATGGAAAAGACCACTGTTATATGTAAGTGTTACCTACACATGCTACATACAAAGCTTTTTCTGCACCCTACACAATGACGATAACCTTCTTGACTATATATCAATGCTAAGGGCCCTAATCACCCTGCAAATCGCAGGTCATTGTGGAAAGAAGCGGCACAAAAGAACTGTGACATCCTCTGCGTTCAAGAAACGCACTTTCGCAATCTAGTCGCGCCCAAATGTACCAATCTTAAGTTCCCACACATATTCCTAGCTAATACGGATGTAAAAAGGAGAGGAGTGCTGACAGCTATAAGACACCGTTGCCTTCATGCTGCACAAAGAGCTGGCAGATCCACAAGGCCGTTATCACATTTTGGTATGTGACATCAATTCCACCACTTACACCGTGGTAAATGTGTATGCACCTAATGAGCGACAGTACCACTTTCTACACCAAGTCCTTAAGGGTTCTTTATTACTGTGTGGGGATTTCAAACCTACCCCCAAAGTGTACTCCACTCCACTACACTCTCTAACAGACCTCAACAATCACTGCAACCCCTACTATTCACCTATGATCTCTATGATTCATGGAGGTGCCTTCATGCCACAGAAAGAGACTATTCTTTTTTCTCCATATGCCACAGAATCTATACAAGACTAGATCTCTTTCTCATGGACAAATGGCTGCTACCCAGAATAAAATCATCAACGATCAATACAATCACGTGGTCGGATCATGCCTCGGTATTGCTGCTGGTTGATGACACACCCAATGTCAATCCCACATTTATTTGGAGATCTAACCCTCGGCTATTTCAGGCTGATTCTTCCAATTCTATGCTAACTAAAGAATTACTTGAATTTTTTGAATTTAAACGCAAATTCTATTACTGACTCATTTGTGACTCGGAACGCTCATAAGGCGTTCATGTGGAGGCTCCTTATTGAATTGGGAGCGATGGCTAAGAGGCAGAGGGGCGGAAAATTCACAAAATGTCCTCTAAGATCCAAACTTTAGAAACCCAAAACAAAACCAATACATCACAATCTCTATCTGACCAATTAACTAAGCTAACACATGACCTCCATTTAATCTTACTAGAGGACTTTGAAAACAGCTAGACAAACTAAACTCCCCGGTTACCGAGACTGAAGTTTCCAAAACCATTGACTCTTTACCCAATAAAATATACAGTTTCCCCATCACATACATCATACAATTTCTTCCCCCTCCACTTTTTCTCTTAAAGTGAACTTTATCAGCAAAATCAACCACCAAAGTGACTCTTGTTACAAATCAATATTCTTAAAATTACCTTTCTCACATATTCTCATCGCTAAGAGGAATAATTATGATTTCTTCAAATCCTAAAGGGACACCATCCTTCACTTCGTGCCTAATGTAAGGACCCCAACAAAGCCAGCAGAAGAACCCAATCCATAGTTTTGATTAACTGTATTCTTTGCCTGCCATAGTATTCTTTGATATTAATACAACCTAATCATTTAATCTACAAGTGTGTATCTATTTTTCTTTGTATGACAGCCAGGAAACTACCTGCTCAAGGTACTTTGGTGGTGTCAGCCAGGGCAGTGCTCTACCCAGGGCTCAGTGATGAACAGAGAACCCAAATGTTCTATCGGCTCCTTGGCGGTAGTGCTTCATGTGTCAGGGTTAGCAGTAACCCCCAGTAAGTATCAGTACTAGCATTGACCCCCAGCCATAGTCTCCAACATGTGTCAGGGGCCAGAAATGATAAACCTCAGCAATGATAACCCCCAGAAAA
This sequence comes from Lithobates sylvaticus, assembly GCA_028564925.1. Taxonomy (NCBI): domain Eukaryota; kingdom Metazoa; phylum Chordata; class Amphibia; order Anura; family Ranidae; genus Lithobates; species Lithobates sylvaticus. Next base: position 620,273,934 of record CM053026.1, on the reverse strand, counting down.
TACCCTTTAACAAATGTCAGGGCAAGCAAAAACCCCTAGAAGATGTCAGGGCAAGCGATCCCCCAGCACAATAACTCCAGGCAAGTGTCATAGTAGCCTGTGACGGATCCTGTACTCAAGGTGTCCACCATAAATGCTTCCTAAGTCCTGGAACATGAGTCCAATGGATCTGGCTATAGGACCCCCCAAGAACTAGACAACACCAGTCTTGGAGTACATCAGGAATAACTTTTTATTTGAGATGTCACACAAATATATACAGCCGGATGACTAAAACCTAACCTAATTAGCATGAGCTAATTATCTAATCATTGACCCAGACTAGTTGACTGAGAGATGAGACTTTTCAGGGTAAGACTTTTCGGCTCTTAGCTATTGAATAGTCATTCAGTGAGCTATTACCATAAACATCAACACAGGGTTAATTAGCACAAACAACAATGTGTGGAATACTCTTACAAGCCAGACTATACTCATTTACACAACAGACAGGTGGCTGGAGTTGATGACATTTGCATCTGACAGCTTGTGTCCGAACAGTGTCATTCAGTCTATTGCTAATATGGCAAATACATATACAGAGTCTATGTGTCTTGGGGGCCAGCATGGACCTGAATCCAAGTAACACCAGCTCAGGGGTCCCCAGGCATGCAGCTCAAAGAGCACCGAAAATGCCAGGGCCCATAATCGCAAGGCAAGAAGCTCTCATTCAGTCCCCTCCAACAGCCTCTGTCCCGGCTAGGTCTGTCACATTTCTCCCCTTTCAGGCAGGAGACTAACACAGGAGGAGACCCCAGACGGGTTGACTCCAAAGTGGGAACTGCGGACTGGTCCTTCCTCATGGAGTCCCTTTAGCCACAGGAGAGAAGACAGGGTGGCTGGGCTCAGTCTGTCATGCTGTTGGGCATATGGGCCTACTGCCCAGCATCCCTGTGGTATACAGGTGGAGACTGAATTCCCATCCACCTTTACAGGAAATCTGTCCTGTGTTAGTTGTGGGCAGAGGCCAGCAGCGCTCAGTTCCGTTGCCAACAGTTCAGCTGGGCGTAGGAGCTTCCCTACATCATCTGCTCCAGCTAACTGTTGGGGAGAGAGGCCGACTGCCCCAGCCCCCTGGAACTCCGCAACTGTTACTGGTGCTGGGCAGAGGTTGGTAGCACTCTGCCCGGTTGCCAGGACTTCTGCTGGTTTTCTGTTAGTGGAGACCACAGGCCCATCCACCGACACCAGATCAAGCTGCAGTTGTGAGGTGACGACTGCATTCTCTCCTTGGATCCTGATCTGCAACTCATGATAGACTGCCACCTCCTCACCCTGACCCTCCAGAATTGCTGTAGGTGTGGGACAGAGGTCTTGGACCCTCTGTTCAGTTACCAGATCTTCAGCTGGAGAAGTTTGTTGTAACTCCATAGATGCTGCTGGCAGAAAATCACATGTCCCTGTCAGTGTTGTGGGAGAAAGGCCGACTACCTCTTCTCTCAAGAAGGCCGAAGCCACTGTTGGTGCTGGGCAGAAGTTAGCAGAGCTCTGCCCAATTGTCAGCACTTCCGCTTTGGGGACGACAATCTCCGAAGTTTCCACTGCCGATTCTCTGGCATGCTGCTGAACGTGTTCTAGCAGTTTCCTGTATGCCCTTTCCAGATACTGTTCCTTCCTTAACAAATGGTCCAGATCAGGTTTAAGCTCTGAGACCCCTGCAAGACCAAGCATAGCCTCTCTATATTCTCGCAGGTCCTCAAGGGTAGGTTCCCCTTCATCACCAAACACAAAACGATCTGTAAGGCTCTCCCACAGCAATCCAGGGCCTCCAAAGTCATATCCCTTCGGAGAGCATTCTGTTGTCTCCCCTAAATATCCCTGCTCTGCGTGCCATTGCAGAGCCGATAATTATTGTCCAGCTCTATCTCCTGCTGGACCAGCCTGTCCAACTCAGTCACCCATTGCTCCTGGGGCTGCTCTCCCAGGAATGCCATCCGCAATGCCCGTTGGTCACTGGCCCGTTGCTCTTGTGTTGGAAAGCACTTGCCCTGTTTTATACCAGCGAGCTGGAGGGCTCCAATCCAGAGCTCCACCCGAATCTGCTGCCTGAGCTCCAGGTATTCGTCCTCAGACACAGTCCTGGTGTATGCTGAAAGGATGATCCGCAGCAGCCCCGGGAACTCTGATGCCAGATCCATATCTCCGCTGGGGTGACCGAAGTCTGCTATCCTGATCTTGAATCTCGGTGGAGGTTTGGATGTCCCAGACTGCAGGAAGCACGATCCCACTGCTTGCCAACAATGTGACGGAAGGCACTCTTAATGTGTAATTAGGTGTGATATCATATACAAGGGATATGCAGAAGGGAAGGGTGGCTCCCAGGTATGACCTGGATCCAAACCTCTATCTATCTTTCTATCATATAAATGAGATATAAAAGGAGCATAAAACCTTATGACATATAAATGAAAAGAAACCTAATTAAAACTGTATAAAAAATTATTATACAATAAAACCAATGTAGGTAAAAAAACAATATAAGGTAAAAAACACACGTGTGGTTAAAAATAGTGAATTAATAACAAGTGATTTTGTAGTGAATATATCGTGACAGATATATAGGCACAAATATAAATAAATAGCAGTGACAATATAAACTCAACAACGGTTGAGATGATTAGTGCTGAGTGAAAATACTATACACTTAAATGCATAGTAGTGAAGTCCATATAAAAATGGATGGTGATTAGGCAGATGGCACTGTTCAAACAGGTGACCCTGTTCAGTGTTCTGAGTGGGGTGATTGTTGTCTGATGTCTAATGAGCCTATAGGAATAAGGCTTACCAGATGTAATGGACTTGAAGGGGCATATGCCTCACAAGTCGTAAAAGCTTAATGTTAAGGGGCTGGCGGGTCCTTGCTCCACACAATGGCTCCAAGGCTTCTCTCAATGCCGCATGGACAGGTGGTCAGCAGGAAGGTGGACAGCGGATGGGGAATGGGCATCAATGATACACATTTTCAATCGTATTTATTAAATCATAATAAAAGAAAAGCTTGCATAGTATAATACCGTTTTGAATGGATTTTAATAGTGTAAAAACAGATTAAAAACACTCACATTTGGAAGGTTTAAAACAGGCCTGTTTGTAAATTAAAGATGGCGTGGTGCTGTCGTTGTAGTCCACCCTACCCCCCACCCCGAGGACTATCTACTTTTTAGCGCTGCATTTATATATACACTAAACCACTTTCCACCGATAATCTTTCGGCAATGCTAGCTGCTTCACTTGTTTAATTATACAGCGCAGTATTCACCACCTCTTTTTACAACAATGTGACGGATCCTGTACTCAAGGTGTCTGCCGTAAATGCTTCCTAAGTCCTGGAACATGAGTCCAATGGATCTGGCTATAGGAACCCCCAAGAACTAGACAACACCAGTCTTGGAGTACATCAGGAATAACTTTTTATTTGAGATGTCACATAAATATATACAGCCGGATGACTAAAACATAACCTAATTAGCATGAGCAACACAGGGTTAATTAGCACGAGCAACAATATGTGGAATACTCTTACAAGCCAGACTATACTCATTTACACAACAGACAGGTGGCTGGAGTTGATGGCATTAGCATCTGACAGCTTGTGTCCCAACAGTGTCATTCAGTCTTTTGCTAATATGGCAAATACATATACAGAGTCTATGTGTCTTGGGGGCCAGCATGGACCTGAATCCAAGTAACACCAGCTCAGGGGTCCCCAGGCATGCAGCTCAAAGAGCACCGTTCCCCCAAATGCCAGGGCGCATAATCGCAAGGCAAGAAGCTCGCATTCAGTCCCCTCCAACAGCCTCTGTCCCGGCTAAGTCTGTCACAAGCCGAAGTGTCAGGGCTGGGCTCAGCCCTTCCTTCTCTGAGCTGGCCGCTCAGCTTTCGTCTAATTGCCAGCTCCCATCTCTCTCCACAGTTACTCAGCTGTTGATGATCCTGCTTGTCAGTCCTGCCTACTTAAGCTGTCCAGTCCAGAGGAGCTCTGCCTTCGCCTTGGTCACATCACAAGGAACTATCTCCTGCATTCCTGTTTAAAGACTGGCTTTGCTGACATCCCTTCTGGCTCCAGATCCTGCTAGCTGTTATACTACTTTGATACCTGACTTCTGGCTTAGCTGACTATCTGTTCCGGTTACTGAACTTTGGCTATGTTTTGACAACATTTGTTTTTTTTTTACTTTTATTATTAAACAAATGTGATTTAACTGTACTTCTGGTCTGATTTCATGGTTTCTGACTCCCAAGTCGAAACCGCTCTTATGGTAAGCAGTCCAAACCAAACAAAAAACAAAATGAAGTGATATATTAATTGCAGCTAAAGGTGATGAGTCACCCCACAGAACATATAACAAATATCCCTTAGTTAAGAGGGAAGACAGTGCTTGCCAATAATATACAATTAACAAAAACAATATATTGTTGATCAAAACACCAAAAAAAGAAAAAAAATTAATAGTTCACTAGCCCACACCAGCTTGTGCTTAGTGTTTATTACATTCCATATAAAGTTCTGTGCAAAGAAGAAAAAGTGCTGATAACAGTGATGTTCCAATGTGGGGTATGTTCCAGACAGAGAGAGAATACTGAGGATAGGGATAACACACTGACTGGATTATACTGACCCCTTTTTTTTACCAAGTGAGTCCATATAGCTTTCTGTAACATGCACTCATGGGTAGTTGGTAACCACCAAGAACTGGATGTGACATCACCAGAAGTTATAGCCCAACATGTTTCGTCATCATTAGGTGAAATCTTGGCAAGCGCTGTCTTCCCTCTTAACTAACTGTAACAGTAAGCAAAAATTACCAATGCAATAAAGCCTCTGGCACAATAATAACCTCCAGCACAATGATCATTTCCAACAACAATAATAACCACCAGTGGCAATGATAATTCCACTGTTCTCTGAAATAATACCCATCAGTGGCAAAAAAAAAAAAAAAAACACTGTACCAAGTTATAATGACCCCCTCTGTCCCCAGCACTAATATCCCCCAGCAAAAATAACCTCTTGCAGCAATAATAATTCCCACTGCAGGGCCGTACCATGGGGTTGGCGAGACCGGCGCCCGCCAGGGGTGCAAATTGTCAGTGTTCTACTCAGTGCCACACTAGTCCCAACTCCCGCAGAGGCCGCCCGCTGCACTGGCTCCTAACCCTCAGCCAGTGGCGTAATGCAGGGGTAGCTGGAGCACTGGAGGGGTGCAGAAATCAGTGCCTTTCCCCCTCCAGAACACCAGTGTTTCCATCCACATGCTCCTCCTCCCCCCCTCCTTTCATGTCCGCTCCGTCCCTGGTCTCGGTGTGCAGTGACAGGCGGCTCAAGAGATGTGGCTGTCCTGTCCTGGAAGGAGATTATGCCCACAGTACTCTTTCCACCTCCAGTAGCAGCATGCCTGAGCTTGTACACAAAGTCCAGGTTGCTCCTAGCAGTCCATTACAAGTCATTGGGCATGCTTTTACTTTCCCAGGCTGCACTGCAGCTAATTGCTGTGTTCTGTATCCGAGCAGTAAGCTGTCTTTCTTCCAGCCATGGCTGTGCAATCAAATGCAGCCCTGCAAGTGCTTTGTCCTCTGGCCAGCTCTCTCTCTCACTGTGAAGTTGCTCCATACTAGCAGTTCATTTGAAGCCGGGGCGCAGGGAAGGAATGACAGCAGCAGATCTGTAGGGGGCTGTAGAGGCTTTAACAGCCCGGCTGTGCGGCTGTGGCTTGGGAGTGCCACAGGCCTTGATTACAATAGAAATTAGGAACAGGGAGGAGGAGAGTTAGAGGATTTTTTTCCTTCCCCAGAGATGAGCTTTATATTTGGTCCAGAGTTGTGTGCGTATGTACTGTGTAGGAACCTTGCATTCGTTTTCTGTTTAGGATTGATTCATCTATACTACTACTATTTGTAGTTGTACAAATAAAAAAAATATAAAATAAAAGAGAAAACTGTATATTCGCCACCTACACCAAATTTCCAGATCCTGTCAGAGATTTAATACATTTCTTCATACATGTGCAAATGCAATCATTGTGTGACTGGACTGGATAACAAAGCAAATAACTACTGGACAGGGGTGTCATTTTTATTTTTTGTAAATAAATTACATTTAAAAAAACCTAGGATAGTCAGCAATTGTCAATTTTGAATTGTCTATTTTCACAGTATAGATGAATTCATTTACTATAAGTAGCAAACTGATGCCAGTAGATTTCCCATATGGAAAAATACATATGAAAATCATTATTAACAAATAGCAAAACTGCTTTGTAAAATACATTTTATCCTCAGTACACTGAAGATGTCAAATAACAAAACATGCATCCATTCCTAAATTTTGTTTTCACACAGTTTATTGCTTTAGAGAGCATGCAGTTCACACCGATATCTCTGTTGTGCAATAGAATGGAGAAGCATACTGATATACCACAATAAAACAGACTTCTTAATAGGAAAAACCAATAGGTAAGCATCATCTGTGAGTCCCAGCGACAGCTGGGTTGTATTATGTTGCATGCTGTGTTATCTGTGAAATACACTTCAGCACTAAAGTGGTTTAAAACTTCAACTAAAGTATAGTAAGTTTTATTTCTAGTTCCCTTTAGGATTTTGGAGAAAGTCTTGGAATTGTATATCAGGTGAATGGTGGTTTTCTGAGCATAAAACTATGCTGTGATTCATATAAATTTTATATCTTGCTCTCGGTCTTTAAATGATGCCCTTGCTAGAAAACCAATGCACTGAAAATGTGATTCACTAGCTGGAAACTAACTGCACCTTCAGGAAAAAGACAATAACGATTGTATTTCAAATCATACCTGTCTAATGTCCATTCAGTTGTCTGTGGAGTTCCATTAGAGCCCTTTCTAAAGCTGACCATAGATGGATTGAAATTCAGTTGGTTCAGCAAGGACTGCCTGAATTTCAATCAATGTGTGCCTGCCCCAGTTCGACAAAAGTGGATATTTAGATGTTGCATAGCTTTTGTCAATTAGTCCTGCTGTCTGAATACAAGGCCTCATGGGGGGGGGGGGGGGGGGGGGGGGGGGGGTTCTGGGGGATTTCTTCATCCACATTGCTTGTGTGGATGGAGAACTGTGTTTCTTTTTTTTGTTTGGCCTGCCCAAAAGACTCCTTGCTTGTACATCACAACCACTGTCTTCCATGTATTTATATACTATGAGTGTTTAAATAATAATAGGTAATTGATATCAGAAGAGAAAAGGAAGAGACATGGGGTTGACACCTGTATGAACGGGAAAAGAGCGAGGACGGGGACAAAAAAAAAAAACAGTGACCAGCCTTTGCATTCCCATTGACTTATATAAGAGTGCAAAACCTGCCCTTACTTACACACATTATTATTATACAGGATTTATATAGCGCCAACAGTTAATGCAGCGGTTACATCATGTCAGCTTGCTAGATTAGAAAAATGTAAGCACAGAAAACCTATGTTTCAGGCCACAGTTCAGGCACAGAAGCCTACTACAGGCAGTCCCCTAGTTACAAACATCTGACTTACAAACGATTCCTACTTCCAAATGGAGGGTGACAAACAGAAGTGAGAGGAAATCTACCCCATAGGAAGAAAAATTCACTCCTGTGAGTTATTATGGGAAAAAGGTGTCTCCACTGATGCTTTATCACCAAGGCTTGTTTCCACAACAACCCAACATTTTCAAAATCCAATTGTCATTGGGACAGAAAGTGAGGTGAAATCTTCAGAACAGGGGCACAGACAGCAACACAAACACTACAGAGGTGTTAACCCTTCCCTATGCTATCCAAAAAGCTTAAAAATCATTTTTTTTACTTAACAGCTTCCCGACCGCCTCACGCCGATGTACGTCGGCAGAATGGCACGGGCAGGCAAAACCACGTACAGGTACGTGGTCCTTTAAGAGGCCTGCCGTGGGTCGCGCGCACGCCGCCAGTGGCGCACTCGCGACGGGAGCTCCGTGACCACGGGCGCGGGACCAGCGGACCGGATCGCCGCTGGTGTCCCGCGATCGGGTCACAGAGCTGAAGAACGGGGAGAGGTCTGTGTAAACAAACCTCACTCCGCGCTTCCTACACTGACTGTCAGTGATCTGCTGTTCCCTGTCATCGGGAACAGCCGATCAGTGACGTCAGACGTCAGCCACTCCCCCTACTGTAAAAAAACACAGAACCCGCCCCCTAGTGGTTAACTCCTTTACTGCCACTGTCATTTACATAGGAATCAGTACTATTTAAATAGCACTGATTTCTGTATAAATGACAATGGTCCCAAAAATGTGTCAAAAATGTCCGATGTGTCCGCCATAATGTCGCAGTCACAATAAAAATCGCTGATCGCCGCCATTACTAGTAAAAAAAAAATATTAATAAAAATGCTATAAAACTATCCCCTATTTTGTAAACGCTATAACTTTTGCGCAAACCAATCAATAATCGCTAATTGCGATTTTTTTTTTTTTACCAAAAATATGTAGAAGAATATGTATCGGCCTAAACTGAGGAAAAAATATTTTTTTTTTAGATTTTTTGGGGATATTTCTTATAGCAAAAAGTAAAAAATATTGAATTTTTTTCAAAATTGTCGCTCTATTTTTGTTTATAGCGCAAAAAATAAAAACCGCAGGGGCGATCAAATACCACCAAAGGAAGCTCTATTTGTGGGAAAAAAAGGACGCCAATTTTGTTTGGGAGCCACGTCGCACGACCGCGCAATTGTCAGTTAAAGAGACGCAGTGCCGAATCACAAAAAGGGGCCTGGTCCTTTGGCTGCCAATTGGTCCGGGGCTGAGGTGGTTAAAAAATTTACCTGTTCCGACTTACAAATAGATTCAACTTAAAAACAAATCTACAGACCCTATCATGTTTTCAACCCGGGGACCGCCTCTAATTACAAAAACACTTCAGGTTAACATAAAAACTGAAACCCAAGACAGAACATATAGACTCTCCTAGGTAATACAGACAGGCAGTCCATGCATTAAAGGAACAAGAGACAAAAGAAAAGAGAGAAAATGATCACCAACCATTAAATGGTGATACAGTACACACAGGTATTTTATTAATTTGGCATTAGAACTCATACTCATGGTTCCTTATCCATGTGGGGAGCAAGACACAGGGGACTTTGTGCCTGTTTGTCTTGTTGACAACTTGGGAATCTTCACACAGATTGGACACACAGGTTGTTTCCACAGTTCCTGGAACAACCAAGAAGAATACCAAGCTGCTTAGCACTGAGCTTTTGTCAGTACCAATAGTTCCCACCTATCCTGCACCTAGACCCTTGACCGTACCAGCAAATTGCTTTGACCATGTAGTTCTTGGTTCTTAAAGCCTTAACTAGATCTTGGTAAGCTCTCCAAATGACTGGCACTCTTCATTTATTGCAATAAACCCAACAAAAAATAATATTTAAGTCTCTTAAATGATTATTTTAGTCTCTGTGAAGATAACAGTCACTGGTTTTGTCCACCTCTCACAGCGGGGACCAACTTTTTTTGGTATCTCTCGATCATTATCTCACAAGTCATCAGTTCTACAGTCATCATACCTTCTCTACCACTAGCTGCCTCCACACAGAAACACAGTGTGGAACAATGCATGGTAAATCATAAATTGGGAAAATATCAGCTCTAGTTAGCCTACAGGCAATAATGGTGACTACTCTTTTGCTCTTTGCTTGCTTTTTTTGGGCACAGCTACCACATTACAGGTTATCTTTTTAAGCCTCCATGTGTGCAGCGTGTATAGCGCAACCTTTACTCTTTCAGTGCTGGCAAGCTTGACAGGCACAGTGCAGTATAACAGTGCTCCAATATAGGAACAAGTAAAAATGTAAGCACATACATATACATGGTGTGGAGGCTTCAGCTTTAAGTAGAGCGCTCACAGAGAAGTAATCCATGTCACATGTAAGATTAAAGGACTTCCTGCCCTTGTTTTATTGATCAGCGTATACAGCAAACAAAAGGATTCCCACGCAGAATCAAGAGACACAGTCCCAAATACAAAAGTCCAGCAAACAGCTATTTAGCCTCCTGGCTAGTCTGCTCTGCTTCAGTCCTGCATTAACCCAGGGGTGACAAATGATACCCCAGGTGGGGAGCAAGGTGTGGCCAGTGCTTAACCCCTTGCATCATGCTACAGACAAGAGAGAAAGATATATATATATATATATATATATATATATATATATATATATATATATATATATACAGAGAGACAGAGACAGAGAGAGAGAGAGAGAGACAGAGAGAGAGTTTTTAACATGACCTTTTAATGAGATGGAAATAACATTATATTTTAACAGTCACATTGTTGGGTACATCAAAAGTTTTTTTAAGTCATATTTTTTTTTAAGTCATATCACTTCTAGTATGTGGTACCTAGTGATAAATAAGCCCCTGTTCCTCTATTCCACAAGTTCTCTCATAGTACACACACAGTACTTACTCCTTAGCTTGTTCAAGTAATTCTGTGAATAAATACATTATACAAATTCTTTCTAAATCTGCTTATTTAACCTATGAAGGCAAAACATTTCCAAAATCTATCAGCTAACAGCTAACCACACAGTTGAAATACATTTATTTTTTTATATCCAAACAACTTTATTTATGTAAAACAAAACATATACAGTTCAAGTGTCAACAGTCAAATACTTCAGTTACAATGAAAAGCCCTCTTCCCTCCATCCCACCTTCCCGGTATATCAATATCCAGACATTATTATTCTTTTTTCCTTGTCCCTGACCCACCTCCTTTCTTCACATCAACAGTCTCCTCCCCCCTCACTTTGAAATAGATTTATACTCCAGTCGGTTATTCAGTTGTTTGTCTAGAGTTCCACTTTAACCTGTTCATGACCACAATACCCTGCCCCATGCCCACATTAAAAATGTTAATTAAACATGCAGTAGAGTGATAGGAACAATGTAAAATGTGGTTGTATTTCCCCACTGACCCAGGGGAAATACAGCTGGGTGCAATGCTCTGCAGGCAAAAAAAGAATGAATGCACAATGCAACAATATAATATATCCAGCACCTTAAGTCTTCTGCCCCACGACCATTCTCCCTCTGCATATCACTCCCCAGACATCAGTTTAGTGGGTGGCTCCAGCCGGATCGAAAGAGGAAGAGTCCAGCACCTTCATTCTTCAGCCCCACAACCGTTCTCCCGCTGCCCTGAATCATATCAATCAGCAGGCATCAGTTCAGTGGACGGTGCCACAGTGATCAAAGGAGGAGGCATTGCATTGGAAAATGCGGCTGTCGCCACTGCCCTTCAGCTCACAGAGGCAAGCTCCTAGCCCAAAGTGGCCCCAGGGCAATATGGGCAGGCGGCCTACTGAGAAATGTCTTGGTATCCCGGTAGGCCAGTCTGGCCCTGTAAAAGACTAAGGGACCATTCAAAAGGCACGGCTCGCGCATGTGCAGTAGGAAACCAGCGATGAAGCCGCAAGGCTTCACTTCCTGTTTACCTTACTTGCTATGCTGGCGCCTGCACCCGAAGCCGGTTGAAGAATCGGTTCATGTGAGGACATCGCTGGATCCCTGGACTGGTAAGTGTCCTTATATTCAAAGTCAGCAGCTACAGTATTTGTAGCTGCTGACTTTTAATTTTTTTTGGGGGAGCCTGGAGCTCCTCTTTAAGAACCGCTGAAGTCTATGTGGCAGACACAACTGACAGAGGCTGTTTGTCACAATAGCTATATGATCATATTGGCTGTGCAAAGACTGATACATTGAAAGTAACAGATAAAGATTTATTTTAAATTAAAGCTAAATTTAACTTTCAATTTAAATTAAAAAAAAAAAAACAGAACAGGTGTATAAAAAAAAGGACAAAAGGATGTGGTCTTTTTGGCAGAGGTCTGATATGCCTCCTGTTAGGTGAGAGCTCTCTAATTGGTGCAGAACATTAGTGTTGCTGATTGCAGAGCATATGGGTGTGAAGCAGTCCATACATTAATATTTTTTTTTGTCCATCCAGCTCGTTGAGCAAAAAAATTACCCCATATCCCCATCTACACGTTCGATGCAGATGGGGGAATCACTCCCACTGGGCTATTGTGTTCATGCATATAAGGACTTTTGACTTTTCTCCAGCATTTCTGATCTATATGTTAATTTCCACTCCAGAGTTTCAAAGAACATTGAAATCTGAAGGTTAGCAAAATGACCAGACAGCTCAAATTTTCTGAAAAAGGTCAGTAGTGTCAGCCCATGTGTTCTCTGACAGCTTTATTATGTATTCAGTTTCTATTCATTTTGTGAACATCACTTTATTTCGGGTGTTCTTCTAATCTACTGTATTTCCAGCTGTGATCAACGTCTGGGATTAATCTTCTGTGTTAATGACTTTGACATATAGCACACATTGATGAATGGGGATGTATATTTAGCATTTTCATTGTATTGGGACAACATTTATATACTGTGTAAGAAATGTTTGCACTTCATAAGAGGAATTAAACGATAAGGGTAGACTTTTCACCACTGGTATTTTTTCTTGGTGGCTACTTTGCATGCATGTGACTCTCTCCCACATTGCTCAAATGCACAATAAATCGAAATGAAATCATTGCTTTGCAATTCTGGATAAACAAATGGCACCTTCATTCCCGTGCTTTGACATTTTTATTATCTTTCATATTGTCTGTACTTTTGCAAAATTTATTCAAAGTAGAGAAATAAACCCTGGCGTTCAACACCAAGTAAATAATCAGAAATGCCTTATTCAGCTGGGGCTACACATCTTCATATTCTTCAGAAGGTACAAGAACTGTCTTATGTATCCAAGTGTACACTTTATCAAGTATGCACTGGAGTACTTTCTGCACATCACTGACTTAATTTAATAACATGTGGGCTCGTTTATCAATGCTTTTGAAATAAAAATTGTATTGCTTTATAACCAATCAAATTGAAACCTGCGTTGTAAAATGACAAGTGAAGAAGGAAAGTTTGAACCTGATTTGTTGCTGTGGGTCAACAAATACAACTTTTAGGCCAGCCACTCAAAGCATGTAAGTGATGCAAAATGCTGCAGTTGGGGTAATTGGGCCATGTAGAAGTAAAGTCTATGTAAAGGCAACGTTTTATTTTTATAGTTTTTGATACGGTAATGAAGAGTTCGACTCTCTGTCTAGTTTAAGCAATTGGTGAGGGCAAATCTTCCAGTGGGGACAACAGTGGCAGTGATAACTGTATACAGGGAGAAGTCTCACCGCTTTAGGAAGATTTTCATCTCCAGGACAGGAAGTTAAAGTGGCTGTAAACCTCAGACAATAAATATGAACAAAGCATTAAAACCAGGAGGTATCTCCCATGAGACTTTGTGCAGCAATAGGAATTAAACACAATGAAATGTAGTATAAAATATAGAATAGGTTTATTGTACAATGGGTTCAAAAATTCTGGTCTATACACTTCATATCCTGATTTGATAATACATATCATCTCATGCTTGCCTCACAGGGAGCAGAGATAATCAAGCACTTATTGTAAAAATTGCATACCCACCAAAACCTCCCAACGTGTTTCGATTAGATATAGTTATATGGTTATTTACTAAAGGAAAATCCACTTTGCACTGCAAGTGCACTTCAAAGTGCACTGAAAGTGCACTTGGAAGTAAAGTCGCTGTAGATCCGAGAGGGACATGCAAGGAAAATAAAAAAACAGCATTTTAACTTGCACATAATTGGATGATAAAATCAGAAGAGCTTCCACTCATTTCAGATCTAACCCTTAGATTTAGAGTGACTGCACTTCCAAGTGCACTTTCAAGTGCACATGCAGTGCAAAGTGGATTTGCCTTTAGTAAATAACCCCCATAGTCTTCTTCAGAAGAAAATGAGGTGAGCGCAATCCTAGATAGGTAGAGAAAGCATAACAGCGAATATATAAACTGAATCACAGACCAAAACAGTGGTCACGCACTATGGATTACATTGAGTATTTTGACTCCAACTGTTGTAATAGTGACTTATCCCTTGCTGTGACCTCTATGCCTGGTCTGTATAAGCAGATATAATCACTGAAGACAGTCTTTATCACATAGCTTGAACTCTCCAGAAACCGTTTCTTCCATAAGTGTGGGTTTTATTGCAAGCAGCAGGTAGAGCAGACAACAAAATGTGGCAGATGATTGAAAGACGGTACCTGCAGGTCAAAACATGGTAAGGTGTTCCAGGATGCGAGCAGATTGCATGGGACCTCTACAGAAGTGGCCGTCCCTGCTCTCCCAAGACAGTGAAGGAGCAGGAAAAAGAAGGACATCATAATGTAGGAGGGGACGCAGATAATAAACAGAAAAGAATAGTGCTATAAGCAAAATAAGCACAAGATGGCAGTATAATAACAAATTATGTAAACGTTACCAAGACTATACATAGCATACATATTACTCAACTAGTGTTATTACTCAACTAACAGCACACTCCCCGTCTGGTATTGTAAATACCACTATGCTACTTTATAACAGTAGTTATACAATGCAAATAAACAATAGTGCAATTTGCAGTTGTCTTAAAGACCCGAAAGACAAAAAAGAACATGCATATATATGCAACAATAATAACTGCAATAAGGCATCAGGAAGTGTCACTTAACTCCTTCAGATCCGTGCTATAGCCGAATGACGGCTACAGCATGGATCTGCTTTGCTGGGAGTATGTCTATTGATGTCCTCCCCTTTGTAGGCTCGCCATGCCCCCCTTAAGGGGGCGCACGGCACGCACTGTGATCACCGGAGTCAATGAGACTTGGGTGATCACAGATCCGAGTAAGGGGCCATTCCCGACCCCTTACCATGTGATCAGCTGTCAGTCAATGACAGCTGATCACGTGATGTAAACAGAGGATCGATAATGACATGCTGACAGTGTGAGGAGAAAAAAAGCCAATCACCGACTTGTATTTGCAGGGACATCGGTCCCAAAGAGGAACAGCATGTTATGTGCCCACCAGTACGGCCTGCCAGTGCCACAAATCAGTGCCCACCAATCAGTACCCACAGTGCCCACGTTACTTAAGTGCCAGCAATCAGTGCCACCTATCAGTGCCCACAAGTGCCACCTATCAATGCCCACCAGTGGGGCCAATCAGTGCCTCATCAGTGCCACCTAGCATTTCTGCCTATCAGTGTCACCTACCAGTGCCGATCAGTGCCCATCACTGCCACCCATCAGTGCCCATCAATGCCACCTATCAGTGCCACCTATTAGTGCCCTTCAGTGTGACCTATCAATGCCCTTCAGTGCCGCCCATCAGTCCCACCCATCAGTGCCACCTCTCAGTGCCCACCAATGCCACCTGTTAGTGCCCATCAGTGCCACCTATTTGTGCCCATCAGTGCCGCCTTATCAATGCCCATCAGTGTCGCCTTATCAGTGCCCATCAATGCAGCCTATCGGTGCCCATCAGTGCAGCATATCAGTGCCCATCAGAGTAGCCTCATCAGTGTACATCAGTGAAGGAGAAAAATACCTGTTTGCAAAATGTATTAACAAAATAAAAAACTGTTTTGTATTTTTTTTTTTATTCCGTCTTTTTAAAAATTTTTTAACAAAAAATAAAAAACCCAGAGGTGATCAAATACCACCAAAAGAAAGCTCTATTTGTGGGGAAAAAAATGATTTGGGTACAGTGTTGTATAACCACGCAATTGTCATTCAAAGAGTGACAGCGCTAAAAGCTGAAAATTGGTCTGGACAAGAGAGGGGTTTAGGTGCCCAGTAAGCAAGTGGTTAAAGTTTGATACACATCCTTCTTGTGATAGAAACTGGATCCAACAAACCCAGGTAAGCAAGTTCAGTCTCCAAAAGGCAAGAGTAAAACAAGTTCCTTATCTGGCAACCTTCACCTCTACCTTACGCACCATACCATCGTCACTAGGAATGGTCTTTACAATAGGCCCCATGGGCCATTCGATTCTTTCGGCTTGCTGGTCTTTGAGCAGATCAAGGTCTCCTATTTGGAGGTTAGGGTTCAGATCAGTGGCAAAGGTCTTGACTTCAGACTGAATCTCTGGATCGTTGTCAGGATCTAGAAGACTGAAAACCTCGGGTGTAGTTTCTTCTGTATGATCCATCAGAAATTCAGGTCCTGTTAACCAAGAAGAATTTGAAAAGACACTTGCAGACATAGGTCCGTTGGCATGATCTGCAGGATTAAGTTCTGATGGAACATGATGCCATTTTTCAGGCCTTATGGATTTTCTGATTCTTTCTACATGGTTGCTGACATTAACATAGAAGCTTTTTGACAGATTGTATACAGTATATAGCCCAAAACAACTTTGCTGCCTGTGTAGAATTTGATGTCATCTATTTGAATGTCTAGCTCACGCAGTATACAATCTGCAATTACTACGGCTAGCACAGTCACACAAATTTCAAGCCTGGGAATTGTGTGCTCAGGCTTACGTGCTAACTTAGCATTGCCAAACAGAAACCCTACATAGCAGAGATTGAGAGAGTCTCTTACCTTGAGGTAGGCCAGTGTTTCTCAACTCCAGTCCTCAAGGTGCCCCAACAGGTCATGTTTTCAGGCTTTCCATTATTTTGCACAGGTGATTTGATCAGTTTCACCGCCATAGTAAATACCACAGCTGTTTCATCCAAGGGAAATCCTGAAAACGTGACCTGTTGGGGCGCCTTGAGGATTGGAGTTGAGAAACACTGAGGTAGACAACAGCAGCTATGGCCTCAGTGGATGCATCTGAGAAGATGTGAATCTCTTTTCTCTGACTTGTAGCAAGGGAAGCTGAAGTGTAGCAGTGTGGTATGTCAATTCCATCTAAGGTATGAAGAGATTGTTTCCAGGACTCCCACCTTGAATGTTTGTCTGATGGTAGTGGAGCATTCCAATCTTGAATAGTCTCTGATAGCTGTCTTAATAAGGATTTACCTTGTATGGTGAGGGGAGCCACAAATCCCAGTGGATCGTATAGACTATTTACCACTGACAGAACGTTTGGCGAATGGCTTTTCTGCAGAGCTGACTTGAAAGACAAAGGCGTCTTTAAATAAGTTCCACCGTAAGCCCAGACTTCTCTAAACTGGAGGCATGTCCATTCCCAGATTTAAATCTTTAAATCATGTGGCATGATCGACATGCTGAAAGGCTTTCATCACAGTAGCACTGTTTGAGGTAATCTTATGAAGTCTGAGGTTGGCTTCAGAAAGCATACCTTAAGTCCTTTGGAGCAGGTCTATGGCTTCTTCATCTGTGGGTAAGGATTTGAGTCCGTCATCCACGTAGAAGTTTCTCTCAATGAAATATCGAGCAACTGCACCATACTCCTTTTAGCCATCAGGAGCAGTCCTTTGTAAACCATATGTTGCAAAAGCAGGTGAGGGGTTGTTTCCGAATACATTATTATTATAAAGGATTTATATAGCGCCAACAGTTTGTGCAGTGCTTAACAAAATTAAGGCAGACATTACAGTTAAATTACAATTGGGTAAAAGAGGAATCAGAGGGCCCTGCTTGTTAGAGCTTACAATCTAGGAGGGAGGGTCAATTTAAACACAAGGTAATAGCTGTGGGGGATGAGCTGATGGAGAAAGTAAAACAATGTATTAGTTAGAAGCAGGATAAGCTTCTTTAAAGAGAAGATTTTCAGGGATCGTCTAAAGATGGATAGATTAGGGGACAGTTGGACAGATTGGGGTAGGGAGTTCCAAAGGATGGGAGAAGCTCTGGAGAAATCCTGTAGGTGAGCATGGGAGGAGGTGACAAGGGAGCTAGAGAGCAGGAGGTCTTGAGAGGACCGAAGAGAGCGGCTTGGTTGGTATTTTGAGACTAGGTTAATGATGTAGCTGGGGGCAAAGTTGTGGACGGCTTTGTAAATTATTGATAGTACTTTGAATTTTATTCGTTGGGTGAGTGAAAGTCAGTGCAGGGATTGGCAGAGAGGGGTGGAGGACACTGAACGGTTGGTAAGGTGGATGAGTCTTGCAGCAGCATTCAATATGGACTGAAGGGGGGATAGTGTATGTAGAGGTAGTCCAATTAGGAGTGAGTTGCATTAGTCGAGGCGAGAGATGACCAAGGAGTGAATTAGAAGCTTGGTGGTGTCATTGGTTAAAAAGAGGCATATTCTAGAGATGTTGTGGAGGCAAAGGTGGTATGATTTGGACAAGGATTGGATGTGGGCCTGAAAGGACAGTTCAGAGTCTAGGGTTATCCCTAGCACCCTGGCATGTGGGGACAGACTGATAGTTGTGCCACTGATCTTGACAGAGAATTCAGGGGAAGGGGCACGTGGGGGGGAGGGGGGAAATATTATGTGCTCAGATTTAGATTCAGTTTGAGGAAATGGTGTGAAATCCAGGCTATGTCTGTTAGTAAATCAGTGATGTGTGAGGAGACTGATGGGGTGAGCTGAGGGGTAGAGAGATAGATTTGGGTGTCATCTGCATATACATGGTAGTGGAAACCATGGGGGGCATGGGAATACATGTACTTTCATCCGGTATTCAATCACTTCATTGTTTATGTCATTGTCACGGTGCCAGAGAAACCTTAGGAAGTTCCTATGGTCTTCTCTTACTATAAAGCAATGGGACATTTGTTCATTGTCAGAGTTGAATCTGGATAAAGCTTGTTCACGATTATTTGTAAGTCTGACTCATGTAGCACGAAGAGGTAATGGTGCAACCAGGGGCGGTGCGTCCATAAAGGGCGCAGGAGCGCCGCCCCCCCTCTCCTGTCACTCTCGATACTCCATAGATAGATTCATGCATTGCATGAATCTATCTATGGTCGCTGCTGACACCCCCTATTCAGGTGTCCGGCCCCTTTTCGGTCACCGGGCGCCTGAATAACAGCGGTGGGGGTGTTTTTTGGAAACACCTGATTAGCGCCGTAGGCGCTAATAGGCGTCCAAAAAGGTGACAAGCGGGCGCAACGCTGTGCGTTCCTTGTCACTCAGCAGCAGCGTTAACAAACCGGAAGGAATTCGGTTTGCTAACATTGTACGGCCCCTTAGCCAATCAGGAGCACAGGTCTGTGTTACCTGTGCCCTGATTGGCTGAAACGACAGGCGCTGTGATTGGGCGCCTATCAGGCGTCCAATCATAGCAGAGGATGAGAGGAGGAGCGGGCAGGAGAGGGAATGGAGGACACGATGCCGCCGTCACCCAACACAAGGTAAGTGCAGGGCGAGGGGGGGGGGGGGGCACAGTGGCAGCTTCTTTGCAGGGACAGCTTTGACGGCAAAGTGGCTGTGTTTTAGATGGGCAATGTGGCTGTGTTTTAGATGGGCAATGTGGCTGTGTTTTAGATGGGCAATGTGGCTGTGTTTTAAAGGGGCAATGTGGCTGTGTTTTAAAGGGGCAATGTGGCTGTGTTTTTTAAAGGGGCAATGTGGCTGTGTTTTAAAGGGGCAATGTGGCTGTGTTTTAAAGGGGCAATGTGGCTGTGTTTTAAAGGGGCAATGTGGCTGTGTTTTAAAGGGGCAATGTGGCTGTGTTTTTTAAAGGGGCAATGTGGCTGTGTTTTAAAGGGGCAAAGTGGCTGCGTTTTGATGGGCACGGTGGCTGCGTTTTGATGGGCACAGTGGCTGCGTTTTGATGGGCACAGTGGCTGCGTTTTGATGGGCACAGTGGCTGCGTTTTAATGGGCACAGTGGCTGCGTTTTGATGGGCACAGTGGCTGCGTTTTAATGGGCACAGTGGCTGCGTTTTGATGGGCACAGTGGCTGCGTTTTGATGGGCACAGTGGCTGCGTTTTAATGGGCACAGTGGCTGCGTTTTGATGGGCACAGTGGCTGCGTTTTAATGGGCACAGTGGCTGCGTTTTGATGGGCACAGTGGCTGCGTTTTGATGGGCACAGTGGCTGCGTTTTAATGGGCACAGTGGCTGCGTTTGGTACAGTGGCTGCATTTGATTGGCTTTTTTTTCAGAATTTTTCAGTTTATTTGCGCCCCCCAAAAAATTTTGAGCACCAGCCGCCACTGGGTGCAACACAGCTGTTAGTTTTATCTTTGAAGAATTCACTGTCCATTATTGCGAT
The DNA here is from genome assembly GCA_028564925.1 of Lithobates sylvaticus. Classification (NCBI taxonomy): domain Eukaryota; kingdom Metazoa; phylum Chordata; class Amphibia; order Anura; family Ranidae; genus Lithobates; species Lithobates sylvaticus. The sequence continues at coordinate 620,253,876 of CM053026.1, read as the reverse complement.
GAACTGGGGGATTTTAATTATTCTAACATAGACTGAGCAGAGGGAACCATGCATTAGTCTAAGGCTTGCCAGTTCTTAAATGTCTTGCAGGACCATTTCATAGTTCAGATGATAGATGCACCAACTAGAAATAAAGTGTTACTGGATCTACTGATTACCAACAATACAGACCTGATGTCAGGAAAGGATCCATCCGCTGGTAAGATCCATCATCTGGCGTGCAGTACTGTGGTCCACCAGCAGGTGTCTCCTGGCAGTTTGTAACTGTCAGGAGAGACTTTCCCTGCTGGTGTTATGTCATCTTTGGGCCACAGTACTGGCGTCCACCAGCGGATGGATCCTGGCAGTGTGGAGCAGACAGCACATCTTGCAAACAGGTGTCACTTGAGGTCAATTACAGGTGTATAAATACCCGGCAAACACTAACATGCTTGCCTTGGTATCTTCCTCGTGCCCTGACCTGTGTCCTGAGCCTTGTAACCTGAGCCTTGTAACCTGAGCCTGTACCCAATCCCATCCTGATCCTGTCCTCCTGATCCTGTGTTCCTGTACCCTAACCTTCATCCTGATCCATCCCCTCCTTGTCCTGTTTGTTCCCAGTCCCTCTTCTACTGATCTCCCTGTGTATGAACTTGGCCTGGCTAACGTTTATGTCTCTGGAACATCCCTTGTCCTTCTGCTGATCTGCTGTGTATGACCCTGGCCTGGCTGACATGTGTTTCTGGTACTGCCCCTTGCTGTATATACTGTTGTTGTTGGTGGGTTTGTTGGGTTGGTTGTGCACTGTTTGTATTTTCTTATTTATCACTTATCTTAATAAATATCATTATTTCACTTACATGTGTTTTGGGTTTCCTCTGTGCAGTCCACACAGTCCGGTCTACTAATTCCCTGACACCTGATCATGGATGTGGAAATAAGGGGCAATTTAGGAAACAGCGATTACAGGTCAATTGGCTTCAGTATAAATCATACAAAAAGGGAACATAAGGGGAATACAAAGACACAGATTTTCAACTACGAACCTAGTTAGAAGGCATAAATTGGGATAAAATCATAGGAAGAAAGAACACAGAGGAGAGATGGGTTTGCTTTAAGAGCATAATAAATAAGGGCATTAGCATGCATCCCATTGGGTAATATATTTAAAAGAGCGAACAAAAGTCCTGGATGGCTTAACTCCAATGTAAAAATGCATATAAAAGCAAAGGAGAAGGCCTTCAAAAAAATACAAGGTTGAGGGATCATCATCAGCATTCTGACTTTATAAAGAATGCAACAAGAAATGTAAGGGTGCAATTAGGGCGGCTAAGATAGAACATGAAAGACACATAGCAGAGGAGAGCGAAAAAAATCCCAAGAAATTCAATTAAGTATGTAAACAGTAAAAAAGGTAGGACAGACCATATTGGCCCCATAAAGAATGAGGAAAGACATCTGTTTACAAAGGATGGGGAGACGGAGAAGGTATGGAATTTATTCTTCTCCTCAGTCTTCACGAGGGAATCGGGGGGCTTTAGTAATCAAAACTGCAGTGTTTATCCTTATGACACATCACAGGAAGCACCTCCATGGTTAACAGAGGACAGAATTAAAATGAGACTTGGGAAACTTAAAACTAATAAATCACTGAGACCAGATGGCTTGCATCCGAGGGTACTTAGGGAACTCAGTCAAGTAATTGCCAGACCATTGTTCCTAATTCTTACTGACAGTCTACTGACTGGAATGGTACCATCTGATTGAAGAAAAGCCAATGTAGCACCAATATTTAAAAAGGGCCCAAAATACAGCCTAACATCAATAGTATGCAAGCTCTTGGAGGGGATGGTAAGGGACTATATACAAGATTTTAGTAATGAGAACGGTATCATTAGCAGTAATCAGCATGGATTCATGAAGAATCGTTCTTGCCAAACCAATCTACTAACCTTCTATGAGGAGGTGAGTTGCCATCTAGATAAAGGAAGGCCCGTAGACATGGTGTATCTGGATTTTGCAAAAGCATTTTACACAGTTCCCCATAAACGTTTACTGTACAAAATAAGGTCCATTGGCATTGACCATAGGCTGAGTACATGGATCGAAAACTGGCTACAAGGGCGTGTTCAGAGGATGGTGATAAATGGGGAGTACTCTGAATGGTCAGAGGTGGGTAGTGGGGTCCCACAGCGTTCTGTGCTGGGATCAATCCTATTTATTTTGTTCATAAATGACCTGGAGGATGGGGTAAATAGTTCAATCTCTGTATTTGCGGATGATACTAAGCTAAGCAGGGCAATAACTTCTCCGCAGGATGTTGAAACCTTGCAAAAAGATCTGAACAAATTAATGGGGTGGGCAACTACATGGCAAATGAGGTTTAATGTAGAAACATTTAAAATAATGCATTTGGGTGGCAAAAATATGAATGCAATCTATTCACTGGGGGGGGAGAACCTCTGGGGGAATCTAGGATGGAAAAGGCCCTGGGGGTCCTAGTAGATAATAGGCTCAGCAATGGCATGCAATGCCAAGCTGCTGCTAACAAAGCAAACAGAATATTGGCATGCATTAAAAAGGGGATCAACTCCAGAGATAAAACGATAATTCTCCCACTCTACAAGACTCTGGTCCAGCCACACCTGGAGTATGCTGTCCAGTTTTTGGCACCAGTCCTCAGGAAGGATGTACTGGAAATGGAGCGAGTACAAAGAAGGGCAACTAAGCTAATAAATGGTCTGGAGAATATTAGTTATGAGGAAAGGTTACGAGCACTGAACTGAGACAATTGAGAGGGGATATTATTTTAATTAATAAATACCGTACTGGTGACCCCACAATAGGGATAAAACTTTTTCTTGGAAGGGAGTTTAACAAGACACGTGGCCACTCATTAAAATAAGAAGAAAAGAGGTTTAACCTTAAACTACGTAGAGGATTCTTTACTGTAAGAGCGGCAAAGATGTGGAATTCCCTTCCACAGACGGTGGTCTCATTGGGAGCATCGATAGTTTAAAAAACTATTAGATAAGCACCTGAACCACCACAACATACAGGGATATACAATGTAATACTGGCATATAATCACACACATAGGTTGGACTTGATGGACTTGTGTCTTTTTTCAACCTCACCTACTATATGTAGCTATGTATTATCACCATTAGAGGAGGCAACAAGGATGGTGAGCAGTGACAGTGCGTGTACTTCCTTTTCTCTCAATGCCCACTTTACCAGACACCATCATTCCTATGTCACAGAACACACAGGAGGAAAGAGGGGAGGAGGATGAGGAAGACGATTCTGGCACTTTCATAGGCTTCGAAGAAGAGGAAGACATGCGTCAATCTGTAAGCAATGGCTTTCCAACCACAGGACCCTTCGAAGTAGTACGTGGCTGGGAGGATGAAGTACCAGATGCTGTCATCCTGAGTGACCCCGAGGAGTCTGCTTCTCAAGCCTCTGCAAATTTGAGGCACATGGACAACATCATGCTTCAAAGCTTGCGAAAGGACCCAAGAATACGTGGCATAAAGGAGAAGAATGATTACTGGTTGGCAACCCTCCTGTTATAAGGGGGGTCTCAGAACTCATCCCGTCCCCACAGAGAGTGCAGCAGATAAAATCTCTTAACCTCCTTGGCGGTAACCCCGAGCCTGGCTCGGGTCCAGCTTTTTGTGCTGGGAGCGGTAACCCCGAGCCAGGCTCGGGCTTGCGTGCAGGATGCAGGGGGGAAGTTACTTACCTTTTCCCCTGGATCCTGCAATGTCTCCCCGCTGTGTGAGCGAGCCGTCCGCTCGCTCGATTCACACAGTGCCGGGTGCCGCTGATCTCCGTTCCCTGCGACGTTACGACGCACGGGAGCGGAGATCGGCGCCAAATTTAAAAAAGTTTAAAAACACAACACACATACAGTACTGTAATCTTACAGATTACAGTACTGTATACAAAAAATACACACCCCCTTTGTCCCTAGTGGTCTGCCCAGTGCCCTGCATGTCATTTTATATAATAAAAAGATTTTTTTTCTGCCTGGAAACTGGAGATTGTCCATAGCAACCAAAAAGTGTCCCTTTATGTCAAAAGTGGTTTTAGACCAGCTAGAAAACACAGATAAAAAATTAAAATCACAATTTATCATCAAACAATAAATTTAATGACAGCGACTATTCTGCAACTGAGCAAATGTCAGTGTTTTTGATTTGATTACATTATTGAATCATTTTTATATATATTTTTATTATATTATAATTTATTATTTTGTGTTTCAAACTTTATCATACCTGGGATGTCTACTAGACTCTGGCTCGGACAGATTTAAGTGAGTTATTCATAAGAATTGCATGCCTACAATATAAAAACGCCAAATTTCAATGCAAAATAATTGTACCGCTTTCAGCACTAAATTCCAGACAGAATCATACCGCCAGGGAGGTTAAGGACACGTTAAAAAGGATTTTATTGAACGTTTTTCCTGACTCCATTAGGTTACAGTGTGGTGGAAAACATCGTTTTGAATCTTCTGTTGGTCAAGAGAGGAGCGTTGGAGAAGGTGTCTGCCTAAGTGAGGCATTTCAGAATTTTTTTAGTCCTCGCCACCCAGGGCTGTCAGCTTCCACATCCCATCGGCAGCGTCTGCATCACATGGTGGGTGATTACCTCGGGGCCAAAACAGAGATGGAGAGCTTTCCATCTGATGATCCACTGACTTACTGGGTCATGAGAATAGACCACTGGCCAGAACTTTCCCAGTATGCTATTGAGTTGTTGGGCTGCCCTGCATCCAGCGTGCTTTCAGAACGGGCATTCAGTGCTGCAGGAGCTTTCGTTACTGATCATAGAACGCGCCTGTCCACAGACTCCGTGGACCGTTTGACTTTTATAAAAATTAATCAGTCCTGGATTACCAGCTATGAAGCCCCTGATGCCGATATCACTGATTAAGTCTTTTTTGGATGTGGAATCTCTGCAGGACTTCAAGGCTGCCTAGCTTTGAGGGTGTTCAATCATTTAATCTGGAAGAATGTTTTTGGTATAGGTTTCATGGGCACAATTAACACCCAAAGACCAATTTCTCAGCTCCTGTTTGACAGGTGCATATCTTTGCAATGTTTTACAGCAAGGCCAATTCTTGCTTTCATCAAGAGTACCTCTATAGGGTTACAGTGGGAAGGCGCCCCACGACAACCAACGAGTACATTTTCTGCACCTGTTTGACAGGTGCATATCATTGCAATTTTTTACAGCAAGGCCAATTCTTGCTTTCATCAAGAGTACCTCTATAGGGTTATGGTGGGAAGGCGCAATTTTTACGCACCAGTTACTTCTATCCAATGTCAAAGTGACACCAGAATGTATCTAAAACATCTCTAATCTTGTTCCTAGTGCACTACATTGTGGCTCCCCAGCTGTTGCTGAGCAAAATAAAGGCAGCTTGCAGGGAAATTATTTTAAATGCAATTATTTCTGCAGAAGATTCTAGACATGGTACAGATATGCCACTTCACAGGTAGACTAATGCCGCGTACACACGTGCAGACTTTTGCCGGCGGACTTAGTCCAGCGGACAATCCCGCCGGACTTTCCAGCTGGGTCCGCTGGACTTTCCGAGTGTGTGGATTTGCCCACACATGCACGGACTTCTCCGGCGGATAATCCGCCGGCCAAAAGTCCGCGGGACTTTTGAAAATGAACGGACTTGCCCACACACGGAGCAGTCCGTTCATTTCGAACGTAACTTCAGGTTACGTAGCTAGCGTAGGCAGTAAATGCTGCCGCGCTAGTCCCGTCACCTGGCATGGATTTAAAGGGAGTCCCCCCACGCCGAAAAAATGGCGTGGGGGTTCCCCCAAATCCATGTCAGACCCTCATCCGAGCACGCAGCCTGGCAGGCCAGGAAAGGGGTGGGGACGAACGAGCGCCCCCCCTCCTGAGCCGTACCAGGCCGCGTGCCCTCAACATGGAGGGGTGCCCTGGGGAAAGGGGGGCCGTGCGGCCCCCCCACCCCAAAGCACCTTGTCCCCATGTTGATGAGGACAAGGGCCTCTTCCCGACAACCCTGGCCTTTGGTTGTCGGGGTCTGCGGGCGGGGGCTTATCGGAATCTGAGAGCCCCCTTTTATAAGGGGGCCCTCAGATCCCGGCCCCCCACCCTATGTGAATGAGTATGGGGTACGATGTACCCCTACCCATTCACCTAAGGTGTAAAGTGTAAAGTAAAAAAAAACACACACACTTTTGAAAAAATAGTTTATTGCACTGCTCCGGGGGTCTTCTTCCGTCTTGGGGGTCTTCTCGCCGGACTCCCCCGCCATTTACCAAGCTCTTTTACCGAGCGGGGGAAGTCCGGCTACCTTCTTCGTCGCCGCCGTCGTCTGGGGGTCTCGATCCGCCTTCGGGGGTCTGCCGGGGGTCTCTTCTGTTCTTGCGGCAGTCGTCGTCTTCCGCGCCGCCGGCGCCGCCTTCTTCTTCTTGTCCTTCTTCTTGTTCTTCTTCTTCCGATGTTGACCCGACGCTCTCTCTGCCCGGAATGCCTGTGCCGCGCTGCGCTGGGACTTATATAGGGGCATGGGGACAGGGTCACATGCTCATGTCACATGGTGACCCCGCCCCCTTGTGTTGTCACAGTCCCGGAGGATGCTGGGACTGTGACATCGCAAGGGGGCGGGGTCACTATGTGACATGAACATGTGACCCTGTCCCCATGTCCCTATAAAAGTCCCAGCGCAGCGCGGCACAGGCATTCCGGGCAGAGAGAGCGTCGGGTCAACATCGGAAGAAGAAGAAGAACAAGAAGAAGGACAAGAAGAAGGAGAAGGCGCCGGCGGCGCGGAAGACGACGACCGCCGCAAGAACAGAAGAGACCCCCGGAAGACCCCCGAAGGCGGATCGAGACCCCCAGACGACGGCGGCGACGAAGAAGAAGGTAGCCGGACTCCTCCGCTCGTGAAAGAGCTAGGTAAAAGAGCAGAAGAGAGCGGAGGAGTCCGGCGAGAAGACCCCCAAGACGGAAGAAGACCCCCGGAGCAGTGCAATAAAATATTTTTTCAAAAGTGTGTGTGTTTTTGTACTTTACATTTTACACCTTAGGTGAATGGGTAGGGGTACATCGTACCCCATACTCATTCACATAGGGTGGGGGGCCGGTATCTGGGGGCCCCCTTATTAAAGGGTGCTCCCAGATGCCGATAAGCCCCCGCCCGCAGACCCCGACAACCAACGGCCAGGGTTGTCGGGAAGAGGCCCTTGTCCTCATCAACATGGGGACAAGGTGCTTTGGGGTGGGGGGGCCGCACGGCCCCCCTTTCGACAGGGCACCCCCCCATGTTGAGGGCACGCGGCCTGGTACGGCTCAGGAGGGGGGGGGCGCTCGTTCGTCCCCACCCCTTTCCTGGCCTGCCAGGCTGCGTGCTCGGATGAGGGTCTGACATGGATTTGGGGGGAACCCCCACGCCGTTTTTTCGGCGTGGGGAGTCCCTTTAAATCCATGCCAGCTTACGGAGCTAGCGCGGCGGCATTTACTGCCTATGCTAGCTACGTAACCTGAAGTCACGTGCTAAATGAACGGACTTGCCGATGAGCGGCAAGTCCGTTCATTTTCAAAAGTCCCGCGGACTTGCCTACTAACGGTGGGATTGTCCGCCGGACTGCCAAGTCCAGCGGATAATTTTAAAACCAAACTTAAAACTTTGGCGCCAAAAAGTCCGCCGGACTTTGGCGCCAAAAAGTCTGCCGGCGCCCACACATGAGGGGATTATCCGCTGGACTTCAGTCCAGCGGATAATCCCGCGGGATTGTCCCTTCGTGTGTACGCGGCCTAAGGGGACCCCCAGGCACTATATTGGAAGGAATTTTTCATTTTATGCTTTCACTTTAAAAATAAAAAAATTACTGCTCATTTAAAAATGCTCATTTAAAAATGATTTTTTTTTACAAACTTTTTTTTATTGATACATGTCCTCCGGGGCAGGATCTGGACCACTATAACCATTGTATGCCCAATTACTTGCACACAAGCCTTCAAAATGGACACTTTTGATGTTTGACGTTCGGGTCCCATTGACTTAAATGGGGTTTGTTATTTGGGTCCGAACTTTCGTGGTGTTCGAAAGTTCTGGTGCAAACTGAACAGAGGTTCATTCGGCTCATCCCTATTAGTCACTCCTCTGCCCTTTACCTTATTGATTGTGTCTTACCTGTTGCATGTTGCAAACTCTTCATGCTGAACTCATTGGGGGTTATTTACTAAAGGAAAATCCACTTTGCACTGCAAGTGCACTTGAAAGTAAAGTTGCTGTAGATCTGAAGGGGACATGCAAGGAAAATAAAAAACAAAATTTTTGCTTGCACATGATTGGATGATAAAATCAGCAGGGCTTCCACCCATTTCAGATCTACCCCTTAGATTTAGAGAGACTGCACTTCCAAGTGCACTTGCAGTGCAAAGTGGATTTGCCTTTTCGTAAATAACCCCCCATGTGCCTAGGGTTGCTTTATACAGTTTAACTATTCAATAAGCAAATCATTTCACTAAAATATCACTTACAGCAGTCTGTTTTTTGAGTACAAACTGCCAACATCTTCACGAATGGGCTCCTTTAATTTGTTGTTACTCTTTAACTTGTGCCAGGCTTCCCAACGCCTATGTCTTGAAAATGGTGTATGAGGGCATCAAACAGTGGTTAGTCTTTGCCCCTCCTATAGTTATATAGTGTGTTAGCCATGTTGTTTTGTAGGAGCCCTCTCGGAAAAGTTCCCCGGCGACATCCTCTCAATTGTTTATCATGTTTATCTATCTTGAGCTCATGATGATATTCATGCTTGTGAATTGCTTTATTTATAGGGCTCTATACTGCCTTATCTCCATTTTGCCAATTTACAAACACTTCTGAAGCAACCAACAATTATTGCAAAATGATTGTAAATGCTTATATTATATGGTGCCTCAAGGGAACCCTCTAATAACTGGAGTTTCTTTTTCCCCTGACCTAGTTGGACCTGAACACTTTCCAGAGGGTGAGAAGGACCTTGCTGGGTTGTTTCTCCCGCCCCCTTTTTTGCCAACTCTCACCACCTTCCACCCCTAACATAGTTGCAGCTTCAGACAGTGTCCATTGTTATTCCCAAACTTATTCATGTTTTATAATATATGACAAGCTGCTTAGGTAACAAATCCTCTTTGATGAACGCTAGGTGACCATGTGTGTGGGGGGCCTGCCTGGACTTATGCCTGAGGGGATACATCATCCAGCTCTTCTACTTAGGTGGGCGCACGTCAAGAGAGTGTCGCCATGGTAACAAATGCCCTTGTAATCAGAACTATCAGGGAGCGCACAAGGGTGACCTCCTGGGTTTTGGTCCGGATGACCTCCCCTTCCCCATGATTACTACATAGCTCTTGCAGTATAACCTTTTGGTACAGATCTGTGGCCTTTTGGAGGGGCAGTGAACACATGCTACATTTTTCTTCTAGATACCCACAGCGCTATCGGTTCTTTGAATGCCTTCATGTGGTGCCTCCAAGGGTCCAAACTACACTTCTAATTTACCTATCAATATGTTAATTTCCCACCCAAATGGGCCAGATCCTGATAAGGCATAAGATTTTCTGTTTTGGAAAGCCATCCACATGCCTCTATATTGTTATTTACATTGAGTTGTTCAGCTTAACCTAAGAATGCTTTTGTCAGGGCCTGGATTTGAACCTGGACTTGAACCTGGGACCTCTGCTGTGTCTGGCAATGACTGTTCTCGCTGAGCCACCTGGAATGCTGGACAGTCCCCTGGACAATCCCTTGAATGATCCTGCCTTGAACCTTATTTGACTTGACCCTTGAACTCTTTGCTCCTCCCATGTACTTTCTGATTTTAGCCATGTCTCTGCACTTCCTGTTTGCCAGATTATTGTGGTCCCTGGTAAAGGTGGTTGGTCCCTTAGTGGAGACAGCTTTTCTTCTACCTCTGACCACGACAGGTTCTCCGGCCAGGAGAATCGTCACTTTTGGTTGGGCTGCAAGCCGCAGTCCCAACGCTGCACTGCCCTTTCACTTCTGGATAGGCCCTCACAGCCTGGCAGAAAGATGCCCCCAGGATAGGCCCAATCTCCAGCCTAGCAGCCCGGGGAAGATGACACATGTCCACCCAGACAGCAGTCCGGGTGGCACAGAACACAGATCACCTGACTTCACCAGAATATATAGGCTCTCCCAGCAGGCCAAGGGATTCAAGAAAACTCCTGCCCATTGGCTGAGATACCCCATATACCCAAAACCTGACCTTGAGTTGTCCTTCTCATATCTAGTACCACCGAGTGCCCGGCCACCTAGTGGTAGAAGAGAAAAGTACTACAAGGCCAAACTTAGGGAGAAATAAATGGATCTCTAACAACTTAACTATGGTAGCTACCCCTGACAAGGAATTTGGTGAGGAGCTCCCTGACTAAACTCCAGGGTGCTGCGTTTAATATTAGGACACTTACCTGTCAAGGGACCAGGGATCCCACATTGTCGGCACCCCAGCTCTCGGGTGCTGTCGCCACCTTTTGTGGTAGGGGAAACCAGCAGTGTAGCCTTTTGGCTTTACAGCCGGTTCCCAACTGCACACTTCGCTTTCGAACTGGCCCGGCGGCGGAGGAAGGAGGAGGGACGTCGCAGCGGTGCAGACGGGTACCTGGCAAAAACAGGTACCCGCTCCCCCCTCCTAAAAGGTGCAAAATGTGGCACCGGACGGGGGGAAGCAGATAAGCGGAGCTTTCACTTTTGAGTGGAACTACGCTTTAAAGACTAGATGAGTATCGATCATGAAAGGTAACTTTTTTTAAAAATAAGCAAACTTCTTCTAGCATTTTAATCTGGCGTTCTGATTTTGGGGGGCTTCAACATTCCTTGCCCTATAGAGCCTTGTGCCAAATTAGGTCACAGTTACATAGCTTGTCCTTACACAACACTTGTCGCAATCTTTTTCCTAACAATAAGGGTTATATGTTTTTTTTCAGTGTCGATGTCTTGTCACTGAGACTTCTCTCAACCTTTTATGCCCTGCAGTTGCAGATACTGTTTAGCCTACTTTCAATGTATTCATTGGTATGTAGATACAGTATGTCCCAGTTTTGTTGCAATACAAAAGCAGGTGAACAGTCCTGGGAGTTCAAGAGCCTAGATCTTACCGCCAGAGCTCCTAAAGCCTCGTACACACGATTCGATTTTCGGTCGAACCTTTGTGCATTTTTTGTTCCATGCTAGTCTCATGTCGAAAGTGAAGAGGTTGCTCACCATACAAAATTCTCGTACGACAGAATTCAACTTCAGAAGTGATGTAATGTGTTGAATTGTTTTGTATGTGTCCTTTCGTTTCTGAGCATGCATAGTCTTGCTAATGCTTTTACAATTTTTTTTTCGGATGAAAACCATACTATTTAAACAAAAATTGGACGTTGTGTTCATGTACGATTACAATTTCAGAAATCGGTTGTCGAAAGCACAATACTAACGATCCGAAAATTGGCAGATCGTTCGTCGAACGAAATTTAACTTCCGATTTTATTATCGTGTATACGGGCCTTAAGAGATAAGACACTGGAGGCTGATTCCACTGACATCTAAGCATAATGCCTTGTACACACATTGCGACCACAAAATCCGTCTGATTTTGTCCGAAACTTGTGTTGCATACATACGGTCGGACAAAGTTGTCGGAAAATCTGAACGTTCCGAACGAGGTGACGTACAAATCGTACGACAGGTCTACGTAGAGGCCAGTAGCCAATAGCTTTCATCTCCAAATTTCTTCTGAGCATGCGTGGCACTTTGTGCATCGGAATTCTCTACACTTGATCGGAAAAATTCTGATTGGATTTTGTTGTCGGAAAATTTTAGATCCTGCTCTCAAATTTTTTTCGCCGTAAATTTTCGACGGAAAAAGTCCACTAGAGCCCACACACGATCGGATTTTCCAATAACATAATCCGATTGGACTTTTTCCTTTGGAATATCCGACCGTGTGTACGGGGCATAACAGTATTTGTAGGTTTTGGTGAACCGCCCCGTTGCTAAACTGATAAAGATAAGGCCAATTTCGAGAAATTAGTCCTCTTCTACTGCCAGCAAAAATGCTTGGAATAACTATTTTAACATCCGATCATATAAAATTGTCTGGTGCACTGCCATTTCATTTAAAGCTCATCAGTTACATCAGCTTCTGAGTTTGCAAATATCATTGCCTGTCTCGCATGCTCAATGACTGAAGTCAACTCAACAATGTTAATTAGTCAATCCATTCTAAACCTTGCAATATAAGCACACCCAAAAGAAACAGATGCTATAATCTGGAAAACAAATTCTCCTCCTTAGAGAAATCATTAGATCCTAGGCTAGAATGATTAAAATGTGGTTTGATCTTAGATTGGCAAAGTCTTTTCAGTTTCTAAGCCAATGTATTTAACAGATACTTGGAACTATTTTAAAATGGACCTATTATAGAAAATGGGAAATATTTAGTAACCTACTGAAGATAGATAATTGTATGTAAATGTAGTTCCTGACACACATCCTTCACATTTTCTAAAATAAATGAGAGCAGCAAAATGCTGCCCCATTCTATCTGCCACCTTGCTATAAGATGTGACCACTCACGTCCCTTTAGGAATCAGTACTAGCAATTCCAGCATGCATCAATGTTTCAGTAGCAGAGTGAAAATGTTCTTGAAACCTCTAGGCTATTTCTCTGTCAAAAACATCAAAAACACTATATCCTTTTTATGTTTAAAAAATGCTGACAAAGGTAAAACTCTCCTCTTCAATTTTATATTCAGCGCCTAGTGAAAGTCATGGATTTTGGAAGAGATTTTTAATGAGAAAGGCTTTTATAAATGCAAATTAATATACATCTGTTTTTATAGTATCTTTTCAGGTATGGTTCATCTTTGAGCTAAAGGTTTGATTGTAATTTCTTAGGGTTAGCTTTGACCGAGCAGAAGTGACCCAACTAATTATGCAAATCATGAACTGTTCTGCATGACGTTTATATATATATATATATATATATATATATATATATATATATTGTATATATATTCTGAGAGGGAGCAGATGTGTCATGTTCCAAGTGACGTCTGTCTCTGCTGAATCGTTCACCTCAAGCAGTGGTCCTGAGGTATGATCTGTGATGACCATTCTTTGAACTTGTTTTTCTGGTTCCTGTACAGAACATTTTTATTTTTTCTTCAGTATGTTTTGTTTGTGAAGATGAGGAGCTCTATGTGGGATATAAACGACAGTATATAGACACTATATTGTCAAAAGTATTTAGATGCCTGCCTTTACATGCACATGAACTTTAATGGCATCCCAGACTTAGGCCCCTTTCACACTGAGCCGCTTCTAAACAAGACATGTGCATTCGTTTTCGTCCGAATGCATTTTCTTCAGAATTTCAGGTATTTTCGTTATCATTTTAACAAATGATAACGAAAGTGCAGAATCTGAAAAACGAAAGATCTGACATAAACAAATGCTTTATTTTCGTTGTGACAACAGTTCGATATAGATAGGAGATTCGACGCTGACAATAACAATCTGTGTCCATTGAACCTGTGGTCGAATGTGCCTAAACTTAACTCTATTAGTCCAAGATTATTCTACATAGAGAGAAAAGATTCGACGTAGAGAGAAGAGATTCGACGTAGAGAGGAAAGATTCCACGTAGAGAGGAAAGATTTGACGTAGAGAGAAGATTCGACATAGAGAGGAAAGATTTGACGCAGAGAGGAAAGATTCGACGCAGAGAGAAAAGATTGCTGCTGGAATTGGGTGGAATTGCAGCTAAACTATACAAAGTCATACAGTTTAGCTGCTCCGTCGAATCTTCTTTGAAAATTCGACAGACACCATAAGCCTTCAATGACAGATTCGACCTTAATTAATTTGGACTTTCGGACGAATGCAATTTTTAAAAAAACGAAATAAATAAAAACGAATTTCGGGAGTAACTAAATAAATTTATTTTTCAGACGAAAACGAAGTTCCGAAACTAAATATTTCAGTGTGCACATGTCTATTCTAAACTGCCAGTAAAACATTGAGCGCTTTTGAAGAGCTTTTCAGGCACTTTTGAAGAGCCTTTCAAGGGCTTTTGAAGAGCTTTCTATTCATTTCAATGGAGAGGGGCGTTTTTTTTTACCACCCTTCCAGCGCAATGCCCCAGCTTAAAAGCATTCATTGAGTTTAATGGAAATAGATTTTCGTGAGCTTGTCAGGCACTTTTTTTTAGCAAGAAAGTGCCTGAAAAGCGCCTCAGTGTGAAAGGGGTCTTAGTCCGTAGGGTTCAATATTGAGTTGTCCTCCTCTTTACAGCTATAACAGCTTCAATTCTTCTGGGAAGGCCGTCCACAAGGTTTAGGATAGACATGGGAACTGTCAAAAAATTTGTTTCGTTTCGTCCCGTTTCGTATATAAAAAAATTCGTAATTCGTAATTCGTGTACGAAATTCCGCTCGAATTCGTACGAAATACGAAATTCGGACGAATCGTAATTTTTTTTACGAATCGTTAGTAAAGTTACGAATCGTTACGAATCGTTACGAATCGTTAACGCGGCTAATGAATTGTCGGTTCTCATAACACAGAGAAAAAATCGAATCCAACTACAAATATCGAATTTCAATTTCAAGTTACGAATCGTTACGAATCGTTACGAATAGTTACGAATCGTTAGTAAATCCAACTACAAATATCGAATTTCAACTAATATGAAAGAAATTATAATAGCGGATATAACGAATGCTTCGAATGCTTCGAATGAATTTGAGATTCAGTATATCTAATATAGAGAACTGTTCCTGCACAAAGTGTCATTTTTGCAGGAAAAAAAGATATTTAAAAACACTCGCGGCTAATAAAAAGTCGGCTACGTAACACAGAGAACAGTCATTCATTGATTAAAAAAAAAAAAGCGTGGGGGTCCCCCCAATTCAATAACCAGGCCCTTCAAGTCTGGTATGCATATTAAGGGGGACCCCAGCCAAAAAAAAAAAAAAAAAATGGCGTGGGGTCCCCCCCAAATATCCATACCAGACCCTTTATCCGAGCACGCAACCTGGCAGGCTGCAGGAAAGGAGGGGGGGACGAGAGCGGCCCCCCCTCCCGCCTGAACCGTACCAGGCCACATGCCCTCAACATTGGGAGGGTGCTTTAGGGTCCCCCCCAAAGCACCTTGTCCCCATGTTGATGAGGACAAGGGCCTCATCCCCACAACCCTGGCCGGTGGTTGTGGGGGTCTGCGGGCGGGGGGCTTATCGGAATCTGGAAGCCCCCTTTAACAAGGGGACCCCCAGATCCCGCCCCCCCCCTGTGTGAAATGGTAAGGGGGTACAAAATTACCCCTACCATTTCACCAAAAAAGTGTCAAAAATGTTAAAAATGACAGGAGACGGTCTTTGACAATTCCTTTATTAAAATCTTCTTTCTTCTGGTCTTCCTTTCTTCATCTTCTCCTTCCGGCATCTTCTTCCATCTTCTTCTTCCATTTTCTTCTTCCTTCGATTCGCTTCTTCTTGCTCCGGTCTTCTCGTCCTTCTCGTCCGGCATCGGCGTCTCTTCTCGCAGGCCGCTCCTCGCAATGGGAGGCTCCCGCTCTGTGAGGCTTCGCTGCGGCTGACAGGTCTTTTATAATGGAGGGCACCCGGTGACCCCGCCCCCTCTGACGCACGGGGACGTCATGGGGAATTCCCTATGGCTTTCCCCATTACGTCAGAGGGGGGCGGGGTCACCAGGTGCCCTCCGTTATAAAAGACCTGTCAGCCGCAGCGAAGCCTCACAGAGCGGGAGCCTCCCATTGCGAGGAGCGGCCTGCGAGAACAGACGCCGATGCCGGACGAGAAGGACGAGAAGACCGGAGCAAGAAGAAGCGAATCGAAGGAAGAAGAAAATGGAAGAAGAAGATGGAAGAAGATGGAAGAAGATGACGGAAGGAGAAGATGAAGAAAGGAAGACCAGAAGAAAGAAGATTTTAATAAAGGAATTGTCAAAGACCGTCTCCTGTCATTTTTAAAATTTTTGACACTTTTTTGGTGAAATGGTAGGGGTACTTTTGTACCCCCCTTACCATTTCACACAGGGGGGGGCCGGGATCTGGGGGTCCCCTTGTTAAAGGGGGCTTCCAGATTCCGATAAGCCCCCCGCCCGCAGACCCCCACAACCACCGGCCAGGGTTGTGGGGATGAGGCCCTTGTCCTCATCAACATGGGGACAAGGTGCTTTAGGGGTCTCAGACCCCCAAAGCATCCTCCCAATGTTGAGGGCATGTGGCCTGGTACGGTTCAGGCGGGAGGGGGGGCCGCTCTCGTCCCCCCCTCTTTTCCCGCGGCCTGCCAGGTTGCGTGCTCGGATAAGGGTCTGGTATGGATTTTATGGGGGACCCCACGACATTTTTTTTGGCTAGGGTTCCCCTTAAAATCCATCCCAGACCTCAAGGGTCTGGTATGGATTTTGAGGGGGACCCTACGCCATTTTTTTTTTTTTTTGGCTGGGGTCCCCCTTTATATCCATCCCAGACCTGAAGGGCCTGGTTATTGAATTTGGGGGGACCCCTACGCATTTTTTTATCAATGACTTCAATGAATGACAGTTCTCTGTGTTACGGATCCAACAATTCATTTGCCGGCAATAGCTGCGAGTGATTTTAAATAGTTTTTTTTTCCTGCAAAAATGATATTGTGCAGGAACAGTTCTCTATATTAGATATACTGAATCTTGAATCATTCGAAGCATTCGTTATATCCGCTATTATAATTTCTTTCATATTAGTTGAAATTAGATATTTGTTAGTTGTTGTATTCGAATTGTTCTCTGTATTACGGGAATCGGCAATTAGCCGCGAGTGATTTTAAATAGTTTTTTTTTTCCTGCAAAAATTACACATTGTACAGAGAGAGTTCTAAGCACGGGAAACATGCCCCCCCTTCATAGGCATACTCTATAGTATATAGTATATAGAAGGGGGTCATGTTTCCCGTGCTTAGAACTCTCTCTGTACAATGTGTCATTTTTGCAGGAAAAAAAAAACTATTTAAAATCACTCCCGGCTAATTGCCGATTCCCGTAATACAGAGAACAATTCGAATACCACAACTAACAAATATCTAATTTCAACTAATATGAAAGAAATTATAATAGCGGATATAACGAATGCTTCAAATGATTCGAGATTCAGTATATCTAATATAGAGAACTGTTCCTGCACAAGGTGTCATTTTTGCAGGAAAAAAAGGCTATTTAAAATCACTTGCGGCTATTGCCGGCAAATGAATTGTTGGATCCGTAATACAGAGAACTGTCATTCATTGAAGTCATTGATAAAAAAAATGCGTAGGGGTCCCCCCAAATTCAATAACCAGGCCCTTCAGGTCTGGGATGGATATTAAGGGGGACTCCAGCCAAAAAAAAAAAAAAAACGGCGTAGGGTCCCCCTCAAAATCCATATCATACCCTTGAGGTCTGGGATGGATTTTAAGGGGAACCCTAGCCAAAAAAAATGGCGTGGGGTCCCCCTCAAAATCCATACCAGACCCTTATCCGAGCACGCAACCTGGCAGGCCGCAGGAAAAGAGGGGGGACGAGAGCGGCCCCCCCTCCCGCCTGAACCGTACCAGGCCACATGCCCTCAACATTGGGAGGGTGCTTTGGGGTCCCCCCCAAAGCACCTTGTCCCCATGTTGATGAGGACAAGGGCCTCATCCCCACAACCCTGGCCGGTGGTTGTGGGGGTCTGCGGGCGGGGGGCTTATCGGAATCTGGAAGCCCCCTTTAACAAGGGGTTCCCCAGATCCCGCCCCCCCCCTGTGTGAAATGGTAAGGGGGTACAAAAGTACCCCTACCATTTCACCAAAAAAGGTGACAAAAATTGTAAAAATGACAGGAGACAGTCTTTGACAATTCCTTTATTAAAATCTTCTTTCTTCTGGTCTTCCTTTCTTCATCTTCTCCTTCCGTCATCTTCTTCCATCTTCTTCCATCTTCTTCTTCCATTTTCTTCTTCCTTCGATTCGCTTCTTCTTGCTCCGGTCTTCAAGTCCTTCTCGTCCGGCATCGGCGTCTCTTCTCGCAGGCCGCTCCTCGCAATGGGAGGCTCCCGCTCTGTGAGGCTTCGCTGCGGCTGACAGGTCGCCCCCCTCTGATGTAATGGGGAAAGCCATAGGGAATTCCCCATGACGTCCCCGTGCGTCAGAGGGGGCGGGGTCACCAGGTGCCCTCCATTATAAAAGACCTGTCAGCCGCAGCGAAGCCTCACAGAGCGGGAGCCTCCCATTGCGAGGAGCGGCCTGCGAGAAGAGACGCCGATGCCGGACGAGAAGGACGAGAAGACCGGAGCAAGAAGAAGCGAATCGAAGGAAGAAGAAGATGGAAGAAGATGACGGAAGGAGAAGATGA
Organism: Lithobates sylvaticus; assembly: GCA_028564925.1. Taxonomy (NCBI): domain Eukaryota; kingdom Metazoa; phylum Chordata; class Amphibia; order Anura; family Ranidae; genus Lithobates; species Lithobates sylvaticus. Next base: position 620,235,473 of record CM053026.1, on the reverse strand, counting down.
AGAAACCGAAGGATGAAGAAAGAAGAAAGAAGATTTTAATAAAGGAATTGTCAAAGACCGTCTCCTGTCATTTTTACCATTTTTGCCACTTTTTTGGTGAAATGGTAGGGGTACTTTTGTACCCCCTTACCATTTCACACAGGGGGTCCCCTTGTTAAAGGGGGCTTCCAGATTCCGATAAGCCCCCCGCCCGCAGACCCCCACAACCACCGGCCAGGGTTGTGGGGATGAGGCCCTTGTCCTCATCAACATGGGGACAAGGTGCTTTAGGGGTCTCAGACCCCCAAAGCATCCTCCCAATGTTGAGGGCATGTGGCCTGGTACGGTTCAGGCGGGAGGGGGGCCGCTCTCGTCCCCCCCTCTTTTCCTGCGGCCTGCCAGGTTGCGTGCTCGGATAAGGGTCTGGTATGGATTTTTTGGGGGACCCTACGCCATTTTTTTTTTTGGCTGGGGTCCCCCTTAATATCCATACCAGACCTGAAGGGCCTGGTTATTGAATTTGGGGGGACCCTTACGCTTTTTTTTTTTTTATATCAATGAATATAGGACGCACCACACGTACCTTCTCCATTAGGGTAGGTGAACACTTGGCCAAAATTAGAGGCGGTGATGTCAAACACACAGTTCCCCGCCATTACAGAGAATGTCACGATCGAAATCCTGAGGGGACCTCTTTCCTTGTAATAGATAGCTATATCCCCCCATGGAGAGGTGGAGCAATGACACGTGGGGTGTCCCAACTTGAAACTTTTTGGATATTTATGTTGCAAACCTACCAACCTTGGGGTCTCAACGCTGAATGGGATATTAATTCTTTCCTTAACAAAGCCTGATTTTGTACAATTATACATAAAAATATTTTTATATATACTTTTTAAATTTAATTGCGATAATATTGTTGATTTTAATCTACTACCCTGTTTCCCCGAAAATAAGACCTAGCGTGATTGTCGGCGATGGCTGCAATATAAGCCCTACCCCCCCAAATAAGCCCTATTTAAAGTCCTTGTAGGTCTTGTTTTCAGGGTAGGGCTTATTTTCGGGGAAACATGGTACGGCTTATTTGGGGTGTAGGGCTTATATTGCAGCCATCACCGACAATCACGCTAGGTCTTATTTTCGGGGAAACAGGGTAGATCAATTGTATTGGTACATCAACATATTTTAAACTAACTATGGGATTGTTCTATGTTCTCTACCATTTTCAATTATTCACATAGTGATTGATAAAATATAAATAAGAGGTAATCTAGATATGTGGATTTTTGCATCATGCAGATTATTATATCTTTATTTTAAAATTTTAATGTAATATTAATAATTTGTCACAGTGTACGAGGTCAGTCTTTTATCAGTGCTATTTCATTTCATTTTATTTTAATTTTAGATGAATGATTATTAATATATATGTATTAAAAGGAATATTAATTAATGCACTTGATAATCACTTTTCCCATACAAGCAGGACATACATGTTCTCTGCTTTCACATATATGTTCACATAACTCTATTCACACTGGTTGTCTATACGGTGTATGTGTCCAGCCTCTCAATGGGGTCGGGACTACGTTGCGTCCCATGTATATTTTGCGCCGCTTGCGCATGCGCGGTTGCCACTCGCGGCCCATACTGTCACTATGTCCACACGGATCCTTCTTCCGGGGTGGGCGGGATGGACACGTCGCTCCCACCCTCTGGCGCCATTTGCACATGCGCAGTTGTGAGCCGCGGCTCATGTAAACATTGCATTTGCCTCATAATGAGGCTTGGTTAACGCAACATTCCACACACCGGGACTTATAGAGCAAATTACGTCATATCCGCCCCCAGACGCCATTTTCTCGGAGCCTATAGGCTCGTTGTTTCAGCACAACATTGACACTATTTTAACATCCTGGTTTTAATTCCAGGATGACACCACTCTTACTATTCACACTATAATTTAGCACTAAAGGCTGGCAACAGTTATATACATTTATACTCAAAGGCATGTGTTATAAATTCACCAGTTTGCTACCATTTGTTAAGAAAGGGGATTTTGCCATACTAAACTCATAATGAGGCTTGACACTCAAGCCATAGGGATTTTGCCATACTAAACTCATAATGAGGCTTGACACTCAAGCCATAGGCGCCATCTTACCCTAAACAGGAAGTGGTTTAATTATTGAGCCAGCATTGATGTCAGGTTGATCTCATCTACAAACACCCCTGTACCTATATATAAGCGGTGGCCTCAGTGAATCAGCACCCCCAGATGATGCCTTATTAAGGCGAAACGCGTCGGGAGACTATCGTGCTGATGCCACTGCTGCCAATTTCTTTTATACATGCCTATTTAAGCCTTTGTACATGTGAGTACCCATTTTATATTTATTAAATTTTTGTTTACTTGACGGTATTACGCTATATGGTCTCATTTCTCTTTGCCGGTAATACCATTGGGGATGAACCACATGCTATACCTGCCTACCATCTTATTCTGAGCTTCCATCAACCATTCCACGTATGGTCTTGTCGTTGGTCACCAGACATTGGAATAACTGCCCACATCGGTGTATTGCAAATACCACACAGCAATTTTGACTCATATGGCGTAAGCCTACCTGAGTCCACGATAGTTGGTAAGCCTTCCCTCAACCGGTGACGGAGTACATCAGACAAGCCGCACAAGTCACTTTATGATATATTTTATTCACTCAAGTCACTATGGTGTATTACTAATTGACTTTTAATGTTTATTTATTTTTCTCATAATAGTCATCGTTTCTAAAATATGAAACACAATATTATTTGGTGATAGTTTAATTTCAGTCACATTTTGCTTGTAATCAGTTGGTTTCACTACCCTAACTTATTTGATGTCCTATACAGAGTATAATCTTATTTTCAGTTATTCTCTTTTAGTGATATATAAATTTATTATTATATAAGATTTCACTACACACGTTTAATAATCACTATTGAACACTGTAAGCGCCGCACTATTTATTTATTCACGTTTTCTATTTTTACATACTATTGTTGTGCAGGCTGCTAGATCCATTTACGTGTAGATAGCGTGGTTTTTCCCCTCCCCTTTCCATTGTTAATCTTGTAACTTTATTTAAACTGCTGCTTTCTTTAGTTTCTATATTCTGTGGCCACTGACCATGGACATTTTTGAATATAGAGCTAAACACAGGGTCAACCCTGAAGGTGTCTTTGCGTCTGTTGAGAATGACAGTGAAATAGGTGGTCTTTTCACCAGACTGAAAAACATCATGACGTCCGAGTTACACCTTCAGTGGGATATTTTGTTCTTAGAACAATATATTTCAGAGTCCATGGTGCCCAGGAGTTTGAGGTGGGAAGTTCACCCTCAACAAGGTGACCCCGACCTCGAATCCTGGTTCAAATATTTCAATGAAGCAGGTACTAAATTTCTTGACTTTTTAGTTACAAGAAAGAAGAGCCGCCTTGAAATATTAGACAGAGAGATAAAAGAGATCAAGGACAAACTTGTACCCTTTAAAAGTACCAGTGAATACAATTCTCTATCAGGCAATCTCCAAAATCATTTGGAAAAGGAAGATAGAGATCAAAAAAATAAAAAACGTAAAAAATACTCACGAGATTTGGGGGATTATAAGTCAGCGTCAGTCTTCGGCTGGCAGAGACTTGTAGTATCCAATATCCCTTCTGAGACTCCTATGGAATCTGAAGCTTCTAATAGTAATATTGGTACAAATCAACCGTACCCCACCCCCATTAGACCCATACCAACTTCTCAGGTTGAAAGAGGCCCAATTAGAGGTGCTTCCACCCCATATACAAGAAATGTTGAGCCTACGTTAAGAGGGCCAACACAGACACAGAGGGGTGGTGGCCAGTATACGGCCCAACCCCAAAAAAGAGGGGGTAACAACCAGATCAAAAGGGGTGGTAGAGGCAATTTTAGGGGTAACCAGCGTGATACTAGAGCCTACCCACCTAATGACCATGGCTATTATTCACAGTATAATTCGCCTCAACCATGGAACGACCAGTCTGTACCCCAAAATACACAAAGACGTCCATCTGCTCGTACATATCTTGTTACACAAAATAGATTTGGCCCCTTACAGGATACATATAATGACGACTACCGTCATTATATTGCCGATGAATTTGAAGTTCCGGCATATGAGACAGGCAGATATGATTATCAGTCATACGACAATCAGGTTTTTCACCAGGACACACAAGGACGAAAAAGAGCTCGAGACACAAAAGAGGTCTTAGAGGGGGTAGGCGATCTCAGAGGAAAAAGGAGAAGAGTGTAGGCGGTCAAGGTGTTTTTAATTTGAGCTCCAAAGTACTCACTAAAGATGAACTAGCGGTTCTGGATAAGGGCCTTAAATACGCCCCTCCGAAACCACTAGACAAATCTCATACTTTTATAGACCTACAGAAGTTCATTAGGAAAATTAATATACAGAGATATCTCGCATCTAATCCATACGAGAAGTCAGATAGGGCTGCCACTTCAGGGACGGTCCACTCTGGATTTTCTAATCCATCTTTGTTCAACCCCCCTGTCCCAGTGGCGCCAGCTGTAAAAGTATTTAGAGATTTAGTCTTAAAAGACTTGTCATTACTACCAATGAAAAAAACATATATACAACGCTCCTTCCAAGATGCCCTTAAATCACTCAGTGACAATAAAGATATCGTTATCCGCCCAGCTGATAAGGGCGGGGGCATCGTAGTAATGAACACTAATGATTATGTACAAGAAATGTATAAGATTCTTGGTGATGTAGAGACATATAAAGAACTATTGTACAATCCTACTAATCTTTTTAAAAACCAATTGATTGAATTGATACAAACAGGCTTCGATAATAAAATATTAAATAAGAAAGAACAGTCCTATTTGGTTCCCCTAGCTCCTAGAATTCCCACTATGTATTTTCTCCCTAAAATACATAAAGATCCCATTCACCCACCAGGCCGCCCTATAATCAGCGGCATAGATTCCATTACATCAAGGATAGGTCGCTATGTAGATTTTTTCCTACAACCACTAGTTAAGAAGGTTCCCTCTTATTTAAGGGACACTAGTCATACTATCCAAATTTTGGAACAAACAACTTTGAAAACTGGCTATCTGTTAGCAACAGCGGATGTCACCTCGTTGTACACCTGCATTCCCCATTCTATGGGCATTCAAGCAGTCCAACATTTTTTGGAGAAAGATCTTTCAATCATGTATGATCAGAGACAATACATTATTCAATTGTTGAAATTTGCAACCAGTCATAATTACTTCTGGTTCAACCAGAAGTATTATATCCAACAGAAAGGCGTGGCTATGGGGGCAAAGTTTGCCCCCAGCCTCGCCAATCTTTTCATGGCCAAATGGGAGGAGGATGTCGTCTATCATGAGGGTGGTTGTTCTCTGGTTCTATGGACCAGATATATAGACGACATCCTCCTCCTATGGGATGGCACACCGGAATCTCTGATCAATTTCTTCTCCACTTTGAACTCCAACGATCGTGGTATTCGTTTAACTCACGAATGGAGTTCAAATAGTGTACACTTTTTGGATCTAGAGATCAAGATACAGTCTGGTCAATGGGAATTCCAAACCTTTTTTAAGCCGACAGATAGAAACGGCTTCATCCCCAAGGACAGTTGCCATCACAATTCATGGCTTAAAGGTGTCCCAAAAAGCCAATTTCTGAGGCTTCGGAGGAACTGCACTGATGTGGAAGTCTTCAAAAGACAAGCTTTAACCCTTACCAACAAATTCCTTGAAAAGGGATATGACTCGACATCAGTGCATTCCCAATATCAAGAAGTTCTCTCAATTGATAGAAGTTCCCTGTTCAATCGGTCTCCAAAAGAAATTGACAACTCATTTAAATGGGCTGTCCTCACATCCTATTCAGTTCAACACCGAGACATCCAAAACATTTTAAGTAAGCATTGGGAAATACTCAAAACGGATACAATTTTATCCCCTCTAATACCAGATAGAGTTAAGGTGACATTTAGAGGTGTCCCTTCTTTACAAAGCAAGATAGCCCCAAATATCATTAATCCCCCAGTTCGACCTTCATTCTTTCATGATCTGAAAGGCTACTATCCCTGTAAAAAGTGTGGAGTATGTCATTGCAACATAGCAGGGAAGTCTAAAAGCGTCCAATTCTGTTCGACAATTACGAAACGTGTTCACCCGATAAAAGGATTTCACACCTGTTCGTCCAGGTTCGTAGTTTATTTAATAACCTGTCCCTGTGGAAAACAGTATATAGGACGCACCACACGTACCTTCTCCATTAGGGTAGGTGAACACTTGGCCAAAATTAGAGGCGGTGATGTCAAACACACAGTTCCCCGCCATTACAGAGAATGTCACGATCGAAATCCTGAGGGGACCTCTTTCCTTGTAATAGATAGCTATATCCCCCCATGGAGAGGTGGAGCAATGACACGTGGGGTGTCCCAACTTGAAACTTTTTGGATATTTACGTTGCAAACCTACCAACCTTGGGGTCTCAACGTTGAATGGGATATTAATTCTTTCCTTAACAAAGCCTGATTTTGTACAATTATACATAAAAATATTTTTATATATACTTTTTAAATTTAATTGCGATAATATTGTTGATTTTAATCTACTAGATCAATTGTATTGGTACATCAACATATTTTAAACTAACTATGGGATTGTTCTATGTTCTCTACCATTTTCAATTATTCACATAGTGATTGATAAAATATACATAAGAGGTAATCTAGATATGTGGATTTTTGCATCATGCAGATTATTATATCTTTATTTTAAAATTTTAATGTAATATTAATAATTTGTCACAGTGTACGAGGTCAGTCTTATATCAGTGCTATTTCATTTCATTTTATTTTAATTTTAGATGAATGATTATTAATATATATGTATTAAAAGGAATATTAATTAATGCACTTGATAATCACTTTTCCCATACAAGCAGGACATACATGTTCTCTGCTTTCACATATATGTTCACATAACTCTATTCACACTGGTTGTCTATACGGTGTATGTGTCCAGCCTCTCAATGGGGTCGGGACTACGTTGCGTCCCATGTATATTTTGCGCCGCTTGCGCATGCGCGGTTGCCACTCGCGGCCCATACTGTCACTATGTCCGGCCTCAGAGCGAGGCTTGGTTGCGGCCGCGCTCCACACGGATCCTTCTTCCGGGGTGGGCGGGATGGACACGTCGCTCCCACCCTCTGGCACCATTTGCACATGCGCAGTTGTGAGCCGCGGCTCATGTAAACATTGCATTTGCCTCATAATGAGGCTTGGTTAACGCAGCATTCCACACACCGGGACTTATAGAGCAAATTACGTCATATCCGCCCCCAGACGCCATTTTCTCGGAGCCTATAGGCTCGTTGTTTCAGCACAACATTGACACTATTTTAACATCCTGGTTTTAATTCCAGGATGACACCACTCTTACTATTCACACTATAATTTAGCACTAAAGGCTGGCAACAGTTATATACATTTATACTCAAAGGCATGTGTTATAAATTCACCAGTTTGCTACCATTTGTTAAGAAAGGGGATTTTGCCATACTAAACTCATAATGAGGCTTGACACTCAAGCCATAGGGATTTTGCCATACTAAACTCATAATGAGGCTTGACACTCAAGCCATAGGCGCCATCTTACCCTAAACAGGAAGTGGTTTAATTATTGAGCCAGCATTGATGTCAGGTTGATCTCATCTACAAACACCCCTGTACCTATATATAAGCGGTGGCCTCAGTGAATCAGCACCCCCAGATGATGCCTTATTAAGGCGAAACGCGTCGGGAGACTATCGTGCTGATGCCACTGCTGCCAATTTCTTTTATACATGCCTATTTAAGCCTTTGTACATGTGAGTACCCATTTTATATTTATTAAATTTTTGTTTACTTGACGGTATTACGCTATATGGTCTCATTTCTCTTTGCCGGTAATACCATTGGGGATGAACCACATGCTATACCTGCCTACCATCTTATTCTGAGCTTCCATCAACCATTCCACGTATGGTCTTGTCGTTGGTCACCAGACATTGGAATAACTGCCCACATCGGTGTATTGCAAATACCACACAGCAATTTTGACTCATATGGCGTAAGCCTACCTGAGTCCACGATAGTTGGTAAGCCTTCCCTCAACCGGTGACGGAGTACATCAGACAAGCCGCACAAGTCACTTTATGATATATTTTATTCACTCAAGTCACTATGGTGTATTACTAATTGACTTTTAATGTTTATTTATTTTTCTCATAATAGTCATCGTTTCTAAAATATGAAACACAATATTATTTGGTGATAGTTTAATTTCAGTCACATTTTGCTTGTAATCAGTTGGTTTCACTACCCTAACTTATTTGATGTCCTATACAGAGTATAATCTTATTTTCAGTTATTCTCTTTTAGTGATATATAAATTTATTATTATATAAGATTTCACTACACACGTTTAATAATCACTATTGAACACTGTAAGCGCCGCACTATTTATTTATTCACGTTTTATATCAATGAATGACTGTTTTTTAAATAGCTTTTTTTTCTGCAAAAATGACACTTTGTCATTCGAATCATTCGAATTCATTCGAATGCATTCGAATTCATTCGAATTCATTCGTTATATCTGCTATAATAATTTCGTTTGAATTAGTTGAAATTTGATATTGGTAGTTGGATTCGAATAATTTGGAGCTGAAATTCGTAAACGGAATTTTTCCTGCAAAAATGACACTTTGTCATTCGAATTCATTCGAATCCATTCGAATTCATTCGAATTCATTCGAATCATTCGGCGACGAAATTCGTAAACGGAATTTTGTATTCCGTACGGAATTCGTAAAAAAAAAAAAATTCGTACTACAGATTCGTAAATTCGTACGAATTTCGAAAAATTCGTACGAATTACGAATTCGTACGAAACGAATCGCACATGTCTAGTTTAGGAGTGTGTCTATGGGAATGTTTGACCATTCTTCCAGAAGCGCATTTGTGAGGTCAGGCACTGATGTTGGATAAGAAGGCCTGGCTCGCAGTCTCCGCTCTAATTCATCCCAAAGGTGTTTTATCGGGTTGAGGTGCAGGTCAGTCAAGTTCCTCCACCCCAAACCTGCTCATCCATTTCTTTATGGACCTTGCTTTGTTTACTGGTCTAAATCATTTGGTGGAGGGGGGGATTATGGTGTGGGGTTGTTTTTCAGGGGTTGGGCTTGGTCCGTTAGTTCCAGTAAAGGGAACCCTTAAGGCATCAGAATACCAAGACATTTTGGACAATTTCATGCTCAAAACTTTGTGGGAACAGTTCGGGATTGGCCCTTCCTGTTTCAACATGACTGCACACCTGTGCACAAAGCAAGGTCCATAAAGACATGGATCAACGCATTTGGGGTGAATGAACTTGACTGGCCTGCATAAAGTCCTGACCTCAACCTGACAGAACGCGTTTAGGATAATTTAGTGCAGAGACTGCGAGCCAGGCCTTCTCGTCCACATCAGTGCGTAACCTCACAAATGTGATTCTGAAAGAATGGGTCAAACATTCCCATAGACACACTCCTAAACCTTGTCGACAGCCTTCCCAGAAGAGTCAAAGCTGTTTTGTCTGCAAAGGGTGGGCCAACTCAATATTGAACCATATGGACTAACACTGGGATGCCTTTAAAGTTCATGTGTGTGTAAAAGCAGGCATCCCAACACTTTTGGTAATATAGTGTGTGTGCATATATAATATTATATATATATATATATATATATATATATATAGTAGTATAGTAGTTTTAGGTACTGTAGTAGTAGTAGTATAGTAGTTTTAGGTACTGGAGAGTACCTGCTCTGCAGAGGGGAGAAATGGTGGGTTTGGATGGTTAAATTACAGGTCCTCTTTAGGTTCAACCTCTCAAAAGGCCTATATTTCACTGCAACTTACAATGCACATATTAGACCACACATTTCATATTTCTTTTAGGTCCCTTGTCCTGTTCTGACACCCAGTACAAAGTTGGGGCATATAGGATGGCACTGCATTCTGTCCAGGGTCTCATTTTGTCTAAAGCCTTTCCTGATTTGAGATTTCAAAACAGAAAATATGTTAAAAATGCATGCACAAGAACACAATATGGGGGACTCTAGTGGGCCCTAACATCAGCAAATAACCATGTAACATTTTCAGATCATGTGACTTACATGAAATCTCAAGTGAAAGCTCAGCATATGCGTAGCACACAAAGGGATGCTCACCCCACTGGAAACCCCATGATACCATCACTGGTTTATTACCAGGGCTCAAGTCCTGCGGGAACGCATGGGAACGGAGTTCCTGTACTTTTTCCACAACAGGAACTCAGTTCCCGTTAGCAGCCGTGTCCTGCAAGACTTTGATGTATGCGAGCTGTGTGGCAGGTGCTACACCAGCAGCCGCCGACACAGCTCGCAATAGTAAGTGCCGCACACCTGACCATTCAGGCGTTGCCAGTAGGGGGCCCCATGACAGCTTCCGCTTTGATCTACCTGTCAATCACAGCTAGCTGACAGGTAGATCAGGTCCCTGCTGCTAAGAGATTGTATTTAGTCAGACCTCTCGTGATGCGCTCCTCCCTGCCGGTCCCTCCTTCATTTTTTTTTGTTGGTGGGCGAGTGGATCTTGGGTGGGAGTTCCCACACTTTTTTCCCCAGGACTTTGGGAGGTAAGCGTACCATAAGGTAAGCAAATATACTGTGCACACTTTCATATAGCAAGAGCCAATACAAAACAGCAGCAATACAAAGTACGAATACGAATACGAATTTAAATCTGTTTCTGCAGGTGGGATATCATATTGTTTATGGAAAATATCCAGCAGCTTTTAGTGATAATTATTGTTCTCTATTGATAAATTGTCCCAATTTTGAAGTTTCAGATAACTTCAGAACACTTCCAAGACCCTCAAGTATAAACATCTGTTCAGGTGCAAATAACACAATAGAAATACAGTATTTTTCGCTCCATAAGACGCATCTGACCATAAGACGCACCTAGGATTTAGAGGAGGAAAACAAGAAAAAATAATATTCTGAACCAAATGGTATACTAATATATTTAATATTATACTACTACTATAGGTGGGTGGTGGACATACAGCAATACCACCCCCCCATCAAATCAGCTCAGCTACACAATACCTAGGTGGTGGTGGTGGACACAGCAACCCCCCCCCCCCCTTCACAGATCAGCTCAGGGTGGCAAGGCAGACACAAACACCCCATTCAGCCTCTTCTATCACAACAGCTCAGGTGACTGGGCAGTGGATACCATGCCAGCCCACACCTCCCACGCCCTTATCACCACAGGCAGCGGAGCACACTGCCATTACAATGCACAACCCCCTCTGGCTGGCTGGCTGGCTCACTGGCTGACTCTCAGCCTTTAAATGCACCAGGGCAGCAGTTAGGAAGAGGACTAGGGACATAGCAGCTGCTGATGGAAGGAGCAGGAAGTGAGACTGGACCAGACCACAGCGCCGGGGGGGTTCCGGCTGAAAAATAAAAACAGCCAGGGCTCCTGCCGCTGTCGGGATGGTGTCTCATCTGACGGGTGTCAACTGACCTGGGTGTGAAGCGCACGCCCATAGCAACGCCACTCACAACCCCCCTATGTTTTGGCACCCTTGGTATTCCCCTGCAAGGATCCACCTCACATTTTGTCATCTACCCTCCACAGAGAAGCCGAGTGCTAATATTCTGACGCAGCGGCAGCGACGGGGGGGGGGGGGGGGGGGGGGGGGGGGGGGGGGGGGGCGTGCCTGGTCAGTATTCGCTCCATAAGACGCAGGGACATTTTCCCCATTTATTTGGGGGGGGGGGAGTGCGTCTTATGGTGCGAAAACTACAGTAGCTTTTCATTTTATTTCTAACCTTAATACTCTCCAAATTAAATACATTGCAATTAAACTAGGTTGTTATATTCTTCGTCTAGTCACGTAAGTCAAGAAAATTTTGAATTAAAGAATACCTGTACTCAAAACATATAAAACAACCCTGACACGGGAAATCAGGTAACGTGTGGGGTTATTGGTAGGTTTTATTGTGTAGCCTTACAGAGGGCCCCCAAGGGACTGGGCAAATATTGAGTTTATTAAGCCTAGGTTCACATCCATGTTGGTCTGGGAACTAACTAGTGTAAATTGTGCATGTTTACGCATCCACAGGCATTTACAGCCAATATGTGCTGTTCTTTAGCAGATGTGTGGGGTGCCATTAATTCTTAATGGCATGCCATGCATCTGAAAACAGCAGCACTATACGGTTCTGTGCAGCTGCCACTTTTGAAGGAAATCTGTACTGTATTGGAGACAATCAGACCACAGCCAGCCTCACAGGGAGGCTTTGGAAGGCAAAGCCTCCCCAGACAATGGGACACTTTGCCCCACCACGCTCACTCCCACCCCTACCAGGTTACTGCAAAGGAACAGTTCTCCTCTCAGACTACACCACCAGTTATGTTTCACCTATTAAATGTTTTTATTTTCTTTCAATGTATTGCATTCTATTATTCAATACTTTCGTATATGACGCCCACTGGTAGTGCAGAGCCACACCAACTAGTTTATTTGTACATTTGGTATGTTTCCCATTCTTTCATTTATTTAGTGTTAGTTGGTACAGTCCTAGCTAGACCGTCTCTGCTTTTCTTGTGTTCCCTCTGTAGCACTTACCCCCGAAGGAGCTGCTGATAATTTATTGGGCCTGTACTCTGCTATTTCCACCCCCAATGATTTGGCTCAACCCGCTTGACACAGCTGTGTAACAGTGTTGGTGCAAAACCCAATAATAAAATACAGTTGCATAGTAACAGATTATATTCACTTTACCTGTGTTGTCACCTGGGTATACACTGCTACACCTGTTTGGAGAATGAACAAACCTCACAACAGATTGTATTAAACCAAAAGATAAGTTTACTAGAACAGGTTTAATCGTTAACACAAGAACCGTAATTGGTATACAATACTGAGGCAAATAGTTGTGAATGGCTATCACATGAGAGCTACCTGTATTGCTCCTGCAGGCGTGTCTTCAAGTGGGACTAATGTTCAGGCAACAACCTCAGCACTCAGCACCTTCCCACTTCCAGCACACTGCGTAGACACCATAAGATCAGTAATGTGATACACAGTATTTGAACAGGATGATAAGACAGTATAATTAACTCAATATTCCCCCTATAGTTCCTAGTAATAGCAACACTGTAAGACCTTACAGTAAGGAATATAGTCTCTGGTCTTCTTTTCTTCAGCTAGTCATTTATACTGCAGTATTTATAATCTGCAGGATTTTCAACCAGTAAAGCAGTGTAGGATAATAGAAAACAGTAACTTCAATTGTGCAAAATATTTGTGAACTCCTTCCCTGGGAATGTACTTCCAGCGACAGTTACTTAGTAATGAAATCAGGCTTGAGGCCTATGTAGGTGCAACTCTATTAAACTGAACTGCTTTGTGGGACTACCGGTCCCAGCAGTGCTATAAAGTTAGTCTAAATGTGTGAAGCGTGATACAAGACTTCTGGGCAACAGCCCTCTCACCACACCAGGCCTGGATGGATGGATGCCTCCGCTCAGACAGTCTCCGTCCTGCTGCCAGTAAGCTCCGCAATGCTGCACCACTCACAAGATAACCGGGACCTCCGTCTGGCTCTGTCAGATGCTCAGGATCCTTCGGTCGGATCACACCGCTTCTCCAGCACACAGTGATGTGGCTCTGTCTGTAGCTGCTGCTCCACTCCACACAATGTAGGCCGTGCTCTTCTGGACGCCCACACACAGATGCCTGTAGGCAGGCACGTGTCCCAGCACAAAAAGAGAGAAGATGGCCACGGGCCTTTTATATCCTATCCAGAATGCAGTTCAGCCACTCAGTGTTCATTGGTAAGTGAGTGGGCACTCTGGGTAGGTGAGTCCTTTCTCAAGAAAACAATTAAGTCACTTCCGGTTAGTTTTCCCTATGCTCTTCAAATGAGAAAATAAACAAAGTCCATTTGACATTTATACCACTAGAGGGTGCCAAATACCAATTTATAGCATTGTCCATTGTTTAACATTACATAGCATTAGAAAGTCATTGCATTCTTAAACTTTAAAAAAATGGAAAAACATCCTATGCACTGTACTTAGTGAAGTGAAACTGCATTAAGTTCACCCTCTGTGTCTTTTTGGAAAGTTAAGCTGTCTGTGGATGCTGCTGAGTCAGCAAGCAACCATATTATCTGGACAAATTAAGATCTATGGAGGTATGCCAGTGCAAAAAATTGGTAGTTAAGATTGAACAAGGAATGAAGGCAAAATTAGCTTCCTTCTATTGCTCTTTCTATCTTCTTTCTATCACATGACACATTGGGGGTTATTTACCAAAGAAAAATCCACTCGCTGTAGATCCGAGGGGGACATGCAAGGAAAATAAAAAAAAAAAACAGTATTTTAGCTTGCACATGATTGGATGATAAAATCAGCAGAGCTTCCACTCATTTCAGATCTACCCCTTAGATTTAGAGCGACTGCACTTCCAAGTGCACTTTCAGTGCACTTTCAAGTGCACTTGCAGTGCAAAGTGGATTTGCCTTTTGTAAATAACCTCCGTAGAAACAACAAAAAGATGTTTGGCTTTACTCTGTAGAGGGCATTTGTTCCAATAGCAGGTCTGATAAGAAAGTATAAAAATCCCTCTAGACAAGTACTGTCTGCAGTCCCTTATGCAGCTGATCTGTCTCTGTTACTGACTTACATTACCATGTTATGCACTGTATCTTCTTGTGGAGGTGACCATATTGGTAGAGGCAGGGTCTCATTTCCTCATGTTAGAGACTCTAGGAAAAACAAAAGTGAATAGCACAGTGGTGACATTACTAAATTTAACTCCAAATCTCATGACTAGCAGATGGAGGCAACAGTGCCTTAGCAGTGCCAGCAGATTAGGAATGAGTTTAAAGCGTAACTCCACTTTTGTTGAGAAAAAAAAAATTCCCTCTGGGTGATCTATGCACATTGCAAGGATTATAACAACCTTTGTTGCAGATTCCTACCTTTTGTTATTTTGGAGAAATATGTGTGTTTGTCTGTACCTCTTGGCTGGGTAAGTATAATGGGAGAGGTTTCATAATTATCAGTCAGCTGTGGCACCTGCAGGGCACTAATGAGGAAAGCTGCTGGGCCTGCATCCCTTTAGACGTGTTCCTATTGGAAATATCTCACCAAAAATTAAATTTTTGTTGCAGGGGATGCCTGAAATCTGACTTGTATCTTAGGCAGACTTCTGGGAAAATTGGTGGGCCAATCAACCAAGCAGGAAATTATGTTTCTGGGGAGTCGCCAATACACATTCTGTGTACAGAACAACTCCATGTAGCCATATTGCTTTTCATTTATAGAAAATTACAGTGGTTGCAGATTAAAAAGGAAAGGTAATTTTTAATAACATTCAATTGCAATATGACTTGTATCGCAATTGTATACGCTATATAATTTTTTCTTTATTTGTAATTTTTTTTTTCCCACTAAAGTGGAGTTACCCTTTAAGGTTTGATCTGAACTACTACTGTAACACATGAGTGTTTCCCACTGTCAATGGTTTTTAAGGATGCTGGCGGTTGCAGGCACCGCCAAGTCCGTAACAACCAGTGAGTCACTGGTTCCATTCACTTACATTTCTGCGAATCTCTGGCCATGTAAGCGATCATTAAAAAAAAATGGCGGCGCATGCACGGCTTTCCAAGATGGCGGACGTGTAACTCATGAGCTCTGGTCCTGTCCTGCGATCCACGGCCCCTAACGAGCAAACGCTGGCATACAACGACACAGGGGTAAGCCTCCAAGCCTCCTCACCCCTCCCAGGCACTTCATGGGAAAAATTGGGGATCAACGGTCATTTTATCGTGCCCCACAACCTCGGCGGCCTCCCTCCACAATGGACCACTTCCTAACTAGGCCCGCATCCCCGGCCTCGATTACACAGGGGGACCCGGAGGATTACATCAGCACCCTTATGGCGGAGGATTCCTCTCAGCGGCCTCCCCATCCACCCAAGCCTCTCCCATCTCAGAAGGCCGAGGGGAGGATCTAATGATCTAAGATCTAAGGTTATAAGGTTAATACTGCAAAAACGGAAGCACTCCCCCTCCACATACCCTCGGATGAACTCGTGAAACTGAAAAGTACATTCTCCTACTGCTGGTGCATGTCATCCCTCAAATATCTTGGGGTCCAGCTCACGGCATCCTACTCATCCCTCTACTCCACCAACTACCTTCCTCTGTTTAGGTCTATCAATGATATGCTATCCTGATGGACCTCCCTCCCCCTGTCATGGATAGGCAGGATTAATGTGCTAAAAATTTAACTTATGCCAAAATTATTATATTTTTTTGAAACTCTACCGGTCCCCATCCCAATGACACAGATTAAGACTCTTAAGCAGTGGTTCCTTAAGTTTATTTGGAATGGCAGGGCCCACAGAGTGGCAAGTACGGTTATTTTCTCCCCCAAGGACCAAGGGGGCATGGGAGCTCCAGATATTTATAAATATTATTTGGCCTCTCATTTGCGAACGGTAGTGTCGTGGTCTTGCCTCAGACCCCCTAACCGCTGGACAGAAATAGAGATAGGCTCCCTCTTTCCATCCCACCTATGCTCCCTGGTGTGGTCTCCAGGGACAATGGTAGATCCCAAACTACTGGACCTCTGCCTGGGTCCCATGTTATTCACACTCAGATTGTGGCGCTCCTGTCTTTGCAAATTTGCGTTATCTCCCCCCTGCCAGCCCCTATCTAACGTGCTTTTCAACCCTCTGATTCCTGACAGCCTCTCCCATGTCCGTATGTTCCCCTGGGCGAGGGAGGGACTGTTCCAGCTCCGCCACTTCGTTCACACGGTCACACGTAGGTTTAAACCCTTCTCGGCCCTTCAGGCTAAAAGCCAAATCCCAGAACACTTGAGGTATTCGTATCTCCAGATAACCCATTATTTCTCGACACTCTCTCCATCTCTCACTAAACTGACGCCCTTTCAGCTCCTTTGCTCCCAGGGCACCTACCAAGCACAGCTCATTTCTAGTATATACCATATACTTCATGAGCAGACAACCCTTACTGAACATACTAACTCCTACATGTACAAATGGTCGCAGCTCACTCAACGGCAAATAACAGTCTCACAGTGGTCCAGAATTTGGTCTTCATCCTCTAAAATTTTGAGATGCGTGGCACAGAGAGAGACAGCATATAAAGTATTAATGTTTTGGTACAAGACCCCTGAGGTTATTCATTGATATGACTCCTCTCACTCTCCCTTGTGCTGGAGATGCAGGAAAATTAAAGGATCACATTTTCATATCTTCTGGCAATGTGACCTAATCATTCCTTTTTGGTCCATGGTATCACAAATGCTCCAACGGATTCTTGCCACCCCCTTCCAATTGGACCCGACCCACTTTCTCCTAGGCCTCCCCTTCCCGGAGTTGGGAAGGGCGGCAAACAAATTAGCCTCATTTGTTCTGCTCGCTACCAAAAGAGCTATTACCTCTCACTGGTTGTCTACCCTAACCCCGACCCAAACTCAGCTGATACAAAGCATCAAGGACATACGTAGTATGGAGCATATGACGGCTATGGTAGAGGATAGGGTTGACAGGTCTGACGAGATCTGGGCCCCCTGGGACGCTTTGACCTATGGGCTACTGCCCTCGATCTAGAAGCCCCTCGCCACCCTGTCATCAACCTACCCCTTGCGATTACTGTGCTCCATGCTCCCCAATGTATCCTACTTGATGTTTTTTTTATGCCCTCTTCATGGCTGGGCTGGCTCTTAACTCGCATGCCCACTCGCATGAAAACACTGGCCTGGGTGTGAAGTCCTTCTATGTCAGATAGAAGTCATGTTACTGAAACCATGAGATCAAACCCTAATTCCTGCCCTATGGAATACATGTTGACCAATTGCTCTTATTTTTTAATTTGATTTAATTTAATTTCTATTTGATTTTCTCTTGCATATAACCGTTTTCCTTTTCTTTTTCTTTTGTACACCATTTATTATTTTTTCTTTTTATATATTCAGCCTTCCCGATGTCTTACCATGATGTTATGTATTCTGTATCTCAGACATTGCCCATTCACTGTCAGATATGTCTGTTTTTGTATTCTGTGAAAACTTTCTTCAATAAAAATACAATTTATAAAAAAATAAATAAAATGGCGTGGGGGTTCCATTATAATTCATACCAGGTCCTTAGGGCCTGGTATTGATTTGAAGGGGAAACCCCATGGACAAATCAAAAAAGAAACAGTGTGAGGTCCCCCTCAAAAACCCAAACCATACCCAGACAGCAAGGATAACTTGCCACAAATTTGTAGCAGTGCTGAATTGTAAGTCTTGTTAACTTGCTGTACATTTTCACTGACAAGTTGTATACTCGTAGAGCACTTGAAACACAAGTTCTAGTTGACACTTTTCCAATTTGTAGCAAATTTGCGTGGCACGTCTCTAGCAAGAGCAATGCAAGTCTACAGCATGAAAATTCAGCCACAGTGACCCCTGTGGTGGGATGACTTTTTCACAACATAACTGAACCAGAACTTGCAGAAAACTTGCAGAATGTTTGCAAATAAAGTTGATCTGGAGTCATGTGAATGAATGAATGCATGAATGAATGAATGAATGAATGAATAATTTGTATAGCGCTACAATGCGAACTGAATCGCCTCAAGGCGCTGTATTTGTGCTTTGTTGTCAAGCTTCTTAGAAGAGGTAGGTCTTGAGTTTTTTCCTGAAGGCCTGGTGGTTTCCTTCCATGCGGATATCGTTCGGTAGAGCGTTCCATAGCCGCGGTCCTTGGACAGCGAATCTCCGTTCCCCCTTAGATTTGTAGCGGGATTTGGGAATGAGGAGGAGGTTTTGGTTAGATGATCGGAGACTGCGATTCGGTGTGTAGTGTTTTATTTTCTCGAGAAGGTATTGGGGGGCGTCTCCATGGGTGCATTTGTGGGTGAGGCAGAGGGTCTTGAATATGACCCGATTCTTTACGTTTAGCCAGTGTAGGCTCCTCAGGGAAGGGGAAATGGATTCCCAGGGTTTTTTTCCAGTTATCAACCTTGCCGCCGTGTTTTGGATAAGTTGTAAGCGCGCAAGTTGATATTGGGGTAATCCTATGTACAGGGAGTTTGCGTAGTCCAGTCGTGAATTAATGATCGTTCCAACTACCACTGCTTTGTCCTCCTTTGGAATGAAGGGGATGAGTCTGCGTAGCAGGCGGAGCAGATGGTGAGAACCACTGACTACCGATCCTATTTGGGCATCCATTGACATTTCTGAGTCAAAAATGACTCCGAGACTCTTGGCCTTGGTCCTAGGGGCGATGGTCTGTCCAAAGATGGTGGGTGGTGTCCAAGGGGACTTGGTTCGGGAGTTTTGGTTTGCATGTAGCATAAGGAGTTCTGTAATGTAATGTGGACTTGCTGCAATTGTGCAACAAATTTGTGAAGCCTGGGAAATCTAGCCATAGCTTAGCAAGTCCTTTTCAAACTTTCAGCACAATTCCTTGCTATCTGGGTACTTATCTGTGCATGCAGCCTGGCAGGCCAGGAAAGGGGGGGGGGGGGGGGGTCCTCTTGATGAGGATTGTGTGGGTCTATGGGAGAGTTATGAGAATCTGGATGCCCACTTTAGCAATAACACCCCTTGTGAATGAGTAAAGGTTACATAGTACCCCTAGTCATTCACAAGTAAAAAATGTAAACAGCAAAAACACAGTTTTTGACAAGTCTTTTATTAGAATATACATATATACATCAGACTTACTTGTAGTATTTACAAACAGAATGAAGTGGCCAGGAGCTATCATTGTGCTGACAATAAAAAAAAAAAATCCTTTTTAAATGTTAGTTTTGCTCTAGTAGGTTGTATACATTGTACCAATGCACTATTTCACAGGCAGGGTCGGGGCATCCCCCTGACATGTTATTTATTGGAATTTCGCATTTTTTAAATTTCACTTTAAGCATTACTAAAGTCACTGCTCCCCACCAAATGGAATTGTTTATTTATTTTTTTTTTTTTGCTTTGGCACATATTCCCCAGGGCAATGCCAAGCTCCCCCATGCCATTTGTTTGACAATCACTTGCCTATTAGCCTACCTAGAAAATGGCCATTAGTCTTTTTCACATTCGGCTCCAATTTGACACCAAACTTTAGTAATGTTTGCTGAACCCAGGCATGTGCTGCTCATAACTACAGCAGATATACATCTATGTATAGACACCTTCACATACCAGGAAGTATTTTTAAGGAGGAAATCCAAACACATTTCAGAGTACTGCTTTGGCACAGATAGGATTTTTTAATGTTCTTATAAGTGGCAAATCTTCACTTTTTGAGTTCAGTTCCAGCGTAATATTACCAATATGGATCCCATGTATTACTGCACAAATGTAAGTAACTAAATGGCACTGTTACTGATATTAACTCTTTATGAAGTCAAATTTGCATAACTAAGTCATTACTATTTCAATTATTCAGGGCTCAGGTGGAAATTGTATTCCACTCTAAACACCCCAGCTGCTGGAATTTCTTATCCCCCCGGACAACTGTGAGAATCAAATAATCAATAAACCAACACAGAAAAAACCTCCTTCCAAAGGAAAATCTGTGTTTCTAATCAAACAATAAATACATCAATGTAGTAAAGATGCCTTCATGGGTTTCCTTTGGTTACTCCACCATCCAAAGACATACTGGTAGGTTAATTAGCTTTAGTATGTACATGACTTTAGATTGTAAGCTCTACTGCAGACTGCAGGAACTAATGTGACAGTACAATATACAGTATTATCAGGGCCTAGAACTGAACCATGGACCTCTGCTGTGTCTTGCAGTAATTCTTCTTGCTGAGCTACTTGGAATGCTGGACAGCTCCACAAACAAATCCTTGAAAGATCCTTCAAGGAACCTTGCTTTCTTGAACTGTGAACTCTTTGCTCCTCCCATGAACCTCCTGATTCAAGCCATGTCTCTGCACTTCCTGTTTGATAGATTATTGTGCTCCCTCTGGACAATGTTTAGCTCTTGTCTTCCCTGCTGTCATCCGTATCTTCACTACTATTCCTTACCGATCTTTGGCTTGTTCCTACTTGATCCCAACCTGCATCCACTCATTGCTGACCTTTAGCTTGTTTAATGACTACACTTCTGCTTTTCCCTGCCTGCTACATCGGCTGCTGGACCCCGGCCTGCTCACCTCCTGGTGGGATGATCCTGAGCACTGGGCCCTGGTACTAACATTAAGTAAAACCTATCTCCACCATCAGGAACTCTGGTGAATACCGGTTACTGTCAGTGGGTGAATTGCTACTGCTATAGCTACTGGTATCCGAGCCTGCCCCTTGATCATGACAAGTATATGTAAAGCACTGCGTAAATAGACAATATAAAAATATATAAATACTTCTACTAACACTAATAATAATAATAATAATATTGTTCAAAAGTTGTCCAACTCTAATGACATTTTTCTGTGCAATGCACTCTTCCACCTTCAGATAACTCTCACGAGATGGTTTGACACTTTTGAGACAATAGCTCATACTACACTCAATGCAATAATAGCCAAAACCTCCTTCATCCAAACACTACTCCACAATTCTTCCAATATCACAGATCGTCCAAAAGAATATTGTAAAAAAAAAAACAACAAAACAAAACAAAAAAATACATAGTGTAATACTTCAATAAAAATTACATACATTCTTTGTAATTGTGCTCACATGAAATAATCCACAGCCAGTGACAGTAAGTGTAATCATCAAACATCTTCACAGTGCAAGATCCCCAACCCCCTGCTCCAAAACCACATGCAGATATACTCTTAGCAAACTTTCTGCTCTTCTATATGCATAGGTCTAGATTAAAATAAAACTTTAAACTCTCTCTCCTCCTCCCAATTGCAGGATCTTATAAATGTAGTTAATAGTTCATGTAAGAAGGAAAGCAAGACCCATAAGCAATATTTTCATAAAATCACTTATTTATTAAAATCATGCTGACAATATATCAGCAACTGTAAATCATACAAACAGAATACCCAAGACGGTGGATCCTGAACTTCCGGACGTGTGTTGCGTCACTTCCTCGCCACATTTCGTCACCGGACTTCTACAAGAAGATCCCAATTTGGGCAAGTTTAAAGCATAAATCAGTGGTTTTATGAAAAAACTGCACTATGGGACTTGCTTTCCACCTTGCATGAACAGGAGTACCATTAACTACCTTTGGAAGACCCTGCAATTGGGAGGAGGAAGGAGGGGGAAAAAGAGTTTGACATTTTATTTTACCAACCCTATCAATATAGAAGAGCAAAAAGTTTGGTAGGAGTATAGCTGCATGTGGTTTTGGAGCACAGTGGGAATCTTGTACAGTGAAGATGTTTGTTTGATGGTTACACTTACTGTCAGTGGTTGTGGATTATTTCATGTAAGCAAAATTACACAGATGTATGTGGTTGTCATTGAAGTTTTACACAATGTCGTTTTTTTTTGTTTGTTTTTTTCCAAACCTTTTGGAGGATTTGTGATATTGGAAGAATTGAGGAGTAGTCTTTGGATGAAGAAGAGAGACACCTGGAAGTTTCAGCTATTATTGCAAAATATGACCTATTGTTTCACAAGGGTCAAAACATCTGGTTAGAGTTTATAATTTTTGCATGAAAGTGAAGGTTGCATTGCGTAGAAGAATTTAATTGGAGTTGGATTTTATCATTCTTGAACATTATTATATGAATATATTTATTGTTTGATTGGAAATACAGAATTTATTTGGAAGTAAGGTTTTTTGTCAAGGAATTAGTAGACCAGACTGTGTGGACTGCACAGAGGAAACCCAAAACACATGTAAGTGAAATAATAATAGTGTTTATTATAATAAGTGACAAGACATGAAAACAAACAGTGCACTACCAACCACAAACCACAAACAAATAATATATACAATAAATGGGAAATACCAGAATCGTAAACAAAAAGCCAGGCCGAGGTCATACACAGGGGGATCTGTAGATGGGTAAGGAACGGGAACCAGCAGGAGAGGGAGAGGACGGATGGATGGGCTGTAGAGCAGGGATCCAAGGTAAGCAGGAGACAGGAGGGACAGGTCCAGGATGGGATCGGCAGAGATTGGGTCGGGTCAGATACAGGCTCAAGGTCAGAGTACAGACAACACAGTCAGGGCACCTGGAGAGAGCGATACCAAGGCAAGCATGTATGGGCTTGCCGGGTATTTATAAGAGTGAAGTAATTGTCCTCAAGTAACACCTGAGCACAGGAAGTGTTGCCTGCTCCATACTGACAGGATTTATTTGCTGGTGGACGCCAGTACTGCGGCCCAATGATGACATAACACCAGCAGGGAAAGTCTCTCCTGACAGTTACAAACGGCCAGGAGACACCTGCTGGTGGACCTCAGCACTGCACGCCAAATTATGGATTTTCCCAGCGGATGGACCCTTTCCTGACAGTTTTTTTAGTATAAAAGTGTTGGTTTATAGATTATTTATTACCTAAGTCTTAAGCCTCATACACATGCTTAGATTTTCTCATGTCGAAAGTAAAGAGGTTACTCACAATACGAAAATTTTCATATGACAGAATACAACGTCAGAAGTGACGTAATGTGTTGAATAGTTTTGTATGTATTCTTTTGTTTCTGAGCATGCGTAGTCTTGCTCTTATGATTCTTTTTCTGATGAAAATCGGACGTTGAGTTTACATCCGATAAAAATTATACAGTCTGCACATCCAGCTTTTGTCTGAGGAAAAGGGAAATCGGCTGTCGAAAGCACCGTACTAACGATCCGGAAATCGTCAGACAGCTCCTCATACTAATTTTTCCATCTGATTTTCGTATCGTGTGTACGAGCCTTTAAACATTGACGCATGAATGACAAGGGAAGCAGTGTCTGCAATTGACAGCTGTGACTGACAGTACAGTTTCACATACTGAGTGCTAAGCGAGAGGTAAGATGGCAACTCCCAGTGGAGGAATAGCAAATTTGTGAGGCCTAGTGTGCATTAACACAGCCAATACCCCAAAGAGAAGTTTAAACAGATAGACATAAAGAGTATATGCATGTGAAAAAAGATATTTTATTAAGGGCTTTGGGCCCAAAAGTAGATCAATGAATGGGTAAATAAACATATAATTGTACAAGGCAGTATATATACATGGTATTCATGTGCGACCATAAACATGTACAGAAATGCATAAATTGCACAACAACTTGCGATAATATCGGGGTCTTTCAGGAAAATGCCGACATGTTTCGGACGGACGTCCTTTTTCAAGGCAATATCTGTTCCTGTGTTTGCTCAATAATACTGTATAAGACAGAGTAGAGTCATTAATATACAACATAATGTATAGATAGGTATAAACCTGTGAATTACACCGCTCAATGGTAATGGTACTCACTTGCAATATATTTGAAGGGCTGGGAGTAAGCCCAATAATCTTGAGGTACAAGAGTATGGTATCAGTATGTCCATGCAGTATACAATGGATCTTGTGCTGTTAAAAGCAAACGGCTGCTACACATTTGAAAGGCTGCAAGATCTCCAAGCCATGCAATGAAGGTTTGCAATGGCTAGTGGTGCCTGGGCCAAAGATGATAAGTAGCTATAAGGTAAAAGGGAGTGGGTAGAGTACTATTAGTATCGCGACAAGAAATGGGTTGGTGCAACATAAGTTGCAAAAAGTAAGATATTAATGTTACCTGGTACAGGGAGAGTTTGCGGTATGCTGCAATGTAGCCAAACGCCGGCAGGAAGGTATAATGCCTAATCCCGCCATTGTGGAGGCTGATATAGGATGTATTGATGAGTGTCAGCTGTGCAAGCCATAGTGAAAGGTAATTGCACTAGACTGTGTAGTGATTGCGGGGCCAGGTGTGGGGATGGTGGCTGAGAGGCCACATTACAATATCCCCAGTGTTGAGATCTCAGATGCGGCGGCGCCGCGCGTCGACACGTCCAAAGGGGCGTGGCCTCGTGCGGCGTCGGAGCGTCACCGACGCGGGTAGACTTACCCCTCCCCGTGTGCTGGAACGCAAGCGGGGGGGGCGCGTAAGATGGAAAGACGTGCGCCTCAATGGGTATTTGTGGCGCATGCGCCGTATGGAATACGCGCATGCGCACAAGGTCTTACCCGCGCCGGGCAGCCAGTAAATCAAGTGGAAGCAGGGAAGCTGGATGCAGTATTAAATGGGTGTAATATAAGAGAGTATAACACTATGAATACATTACAACTGCATTTGGTATGTTAGACATAGTATTTTCAGCGAGTGAGTCACAATTACCATGGAGATGGATGAGAGGCCCCCTGGTGGACAGAGACAAACACGGCATTTAGAATAGCAGAAACAACAATATTCATATATTTGCAAAAAGTAATAAGAACATATGTGTATAAAAGGTATATTGGTATCATTGAGTTAGTATAGATGTAGAGACATTGCAAACAATACAGTAAGTAAACATGATGAAACATGGTGTGAACATGTTTGCAAAACATTATGACAGATACATTTTTATTGAAACAGAGCAGGATGACCATGATATAGGTATATAGTTAAACCAGGTGGAGAAGGGGTTCCAGAGGACATAGTACTCGGGGAGCCCATCTCATAACCTGTAGAAATTATAAATCAAGTTCACATACCCCTGATTCAAAGCCCTCAAGATAGGGCTTAAAATTGAATGCCTCGTTGAGGCCAGGGGGGGATGTGGCGTTGAGGTGGAAAATCCATTTGAGCTCACTTTGAAGTAGGGATTTGTTATAGTCGCCCCCTCGATTGGGTGGGGGAATGTGGTCAAGTGCTCTGAATGTGATCTGAGGGGTTGAGTCCTGGTGCACTATTGCACAGTGTCGCCCTAGGGGGAGATCAGGGTCTTTTTGGTTAATACTAAGGATGTGTCGATAGATGCGTTTCCAAAAGGGAAGTTTGGTTTTCCCAACATAAAAACACCCACACTCGCACTCTAGTAGGTAGACAATGCCGACTGAGCGGCAATTGACAAAATGTTGGGGGAAGAAGGGTTGTCCATTGGGTAAAGTGTTGGATCTGTTGGATTTGGATAGGTACTTGCAGTATCTACATTTGCCACAAGGGAATGTCCCCTTTGTTTGTTTTTGTAAATAGCTGACAGGAGTATATTCACTTCTGATTAGTTTATCACGAAGGGAAGGGGCTCGTCTATAAGTAAGTAAAGGGTGTGCCGGTACAAATGGAGACAGTGAGTGATCTGTGGTTAAAATGTACCAATGTTTCTCTAAGATCTGCGTGATGGAGGAATGTTGTTCGCAGAAATTAGTAATGATTCGCAATGGGGTTTGTTTGGCTTGTGGTTTGGAAGGGAAAAGTAGGGAGTTACGTTTTTTTGATTTTGCTTTTTTGTATGCAATTTTCAAAATTTTAGGTGGGTATCCTCGTTCTAACAACCTATTTCGTAGGACCGAGGCCTCATTTTCAAAGGAGGCCTCGGTTGAGCAGTTGCGGCGGGCACGGAGGTATTGGGCATATGGAATAGAATTGAGGAGAGGTTCCGGGTGGAAGCTGGAGGCAGCAAGAATGGTGTTACCTGCAGTAGGTTTGCGGTATAGGTGACTTTGGATATGGCCTTCGGAGTCTTTTATAAGGTTAAGGTCTAAAAAACAAATGGAAGTGGGGCTAGAAGTCATAGTAAATCTCAAATTTAGCTGATTGGCAGTATTCAAATAGGTCAAAAAATCTTGTAGGATTTGGTTGGGTCCCTGCCAGACAATGAAGATATCGTCGATATATCGGCGAAAAGTGACAATATGTTTAGTGTACATGTTGGCAGAGGGGTCTGAAAATAGAAGACGTTCCCACTCCCCCAAGTACAGATTGGCGTAGGCCGGTGCGCAACAAGTGCCCATGGCCACGCCCTGTACTTGGAGGTAGTGGGAACCATCAAATGAAAAAAAGTTATTGTTAAGAATGAAATTTAAAGCATTTATGATAAATGTGGAAAGGTCAGAGGAGTATAAGGAGGAAGTAGTGAGTATATGTCGGATGGCAGAGAGTCCTAGGGTATGAGGGATCGAACTGTATAGTGCCTCGACATCGATCGCGACAAGTAAGGTGTCGGGACCAATGGTTAGGGAGGACAAGCTTTGTAGAAGATGAGTGGTGTCTCTTATATATGAGGGAAGTTGGATAACAAGGGGTTGCAGTAGTTTATCAATATAGCGGCTAAGGTTATCTGTAAGAGAGCCTCTTCCGGAAACTATGGGCCTGCCTGGTGGTCTGGGTAGGTTTTTGTGCACCTTAGGGAGTGCATAAAACGTCGCTATACGTGGAAATTTAGTTCTAACATAATCACTGGTGTTTTTGTCTAATACCCCTTGAGTGGTGGCGGAGTCTATGAGTGTGTATAATTGTTGTTGTGCTGAAGAAATGAAGGATATGGAGATCTTTTTGTACCATTCCTTGTTCTGAAGGATATCATGGCACATTTGAGTATAGTGGTCCCTATCCAGTATAACAATGTTTCCGCCTTTATCGGCGGGTTTTATTATTATCGTGGAATTAGTTTTGAGATTTTGAAGAGCGAGGTATTGGTTGTATGAGAAGTTTCTTGCCTTAGATCGGTTGGGATAAATTTTTAAGTTACGGATTTCCCGTGTAACTGCCTGCAAAAATAGTGCAGCTCGGGGGTTGTTGCTGGGGGGTGGGTAGAAACTAGATTTCTTTTTTATGGTTATTTTAGGGGGTGGATGTGATGGAGTGAGAGGATTGTCCTCAGTGCTGGCTAAGAGAGTGTCAAGATCAAGAGTATCTATTAAGTTGGAATTGTCACTTTCATCCAAGAGTTCGGTTAACTGTTGGAGGGCCGTGGTTTCCGCTGCAGAGTGTAGAAACGAATCAGAAAAAGGGTTGGGTGTGTATATGCTGTGTAATAGCAGTTTGCGAATAAACAAATGAATGTCTTTAATGACAGTGAATTTGTCTATGTGAGATACAGGGCAAAAGGTGAGTCCCTTTTCAAGGACAGAAATTTCATGCTTGGTGAGTGAGTGTTTAGAAAGGTTAATGATATTACTAGACACTGGGGTTATCTTGGTGTTCTTTTTGGTTGATAAGTGTTGTTGTGTTGAATTCTTTGTGAAGCTCGCATGAGGTCTAAAAAATCAAAGTGTTGGGAGGATGAAGGTAAAGAGTGTGATCTAGAGGTCTTCGAGGACGAGGAAGCAGCCGACGGATCTCTGGCCGGTGAGTCGTCGGCAGGTCCCTCGGGATCGGAGACCTCGTCACTGGAAAGGTTGGGTGTGCGGCCTCTTTTTGGATTACGTGGGCCTCGTGTGAGATGGGGTTTGGGTGCAACATGTGAATTGTCTGTGTTGCGATCGGCAGCATATTTGGGAGGTGTAGGTTTAGAGGCGAAGCGTGCTGGAGCTGGTGGGCGTGCAGCACGGTTGGCCTCGTTCCATTTGTAGGCTCTTTCCTCTTGGAAAGCTTTTTTGTCGCGGAAGAATTTTTTGTCCTTCTGCGTCAAAGTGTCATGATTAAATTTATCAAAACGTTTTTTGAGTTGGAGATCAAGTGTTTTATATAGTGGATGATCTAGGAATTGTGCTAGCTGAGTATTTAGTGATGCTAATTTGGCATCGAGGACGGACATCTGTGTCTCGTATTGTTGTATCAAAAGTTTCATCAAATCAATGGAACATTGTTTGAGGACACCCTCCCAGGCCTGCTTGAAGTCTGGGGGGATGTCCTGAAATGTGGGAAAAATTTGGACCCTGAGTCCGAAGGGGTTAATACTGTGGGCAATGTAGTCCTTGAAGGACTTGATGTGCCAGAAAAGGGAAGCTTTTGTGACCTGACGTAAATACGAGTTTTTTGACTTTTGTCCTGTACTCTATGACCACTATTACCTTTAACCTGGTTTTGTGATTATCACCCTCATAGTATCCCCCTAACCATCATGGCAATCTTCCTTGGGGAGGATTGGGAGACCCGCATCACTAGCACTTTACAGCAATTTCAATCTAATGAATTCATTGAATCCCAATTACGATTTGTTTTCCTTAAACTTACACATACTGTCCAGAAAAAAGCTTCCCTTTTCTGGCACATCAAGTCCTTCAAGGACTACATTGCCCACAGTATTAACCCCTTCGGACTCAGGGTCCAAATTTTTCCCACATTTCAGGACATCCCCCCAGACTTCAAGCAGGCCTGGGAGGGTGTCCTCAAACAATGTTCCATTGATTTGATGAAACTTTTGATACAACAATACGAGACACAGATGTCCGTCCTCGATGCCAAATTAGCATCACTAAATACTCAGCTAGCACAATTCCTAGATCATCCACTATATAAAACACTTGATCTCCAACTCAAAAAACGTTTTGATAAATTTAATCATGACACTTTGACGCAGAAGGACAAAAAATTCTTCCGCGACAAAAAAGCTTTCCAAGAGGAAAGAGCCTACAAATGGAACGAGGCCAACCGTGCTGCACGCCCACCAGCTCCAGCACGCTTCGCCTCTAAACCTACACCTCCCAAATATGCTGCCGATCGCAACACAGACAATTCACATGTTGCACCCAAACCCCATCTCACACGAGGCCCACGTAATCCAAAAAGAGGCCGCACACCCAACCTTTCCAGTGACGAGGTCTCCGATCCCGAGGGACCTGCCGACGACTCACTGGCCAGAGATCCGTCGGCTGCTTCCTCGTCCTCGAAGACCTCTAGATCACACTCTTTACCTTCATCCTCCCAACACTTTGATTTTTTAGACCTCATGCGAGCTTCACAAAGAATTCAACACAACAACACTTATCAACCAAAAAGAACACCAAGATAACCCCAGTGTCTAGTAATATCATTAACCTTTCTAAACACTCACTCACCAAGCATGAAATTTCTGTCCTTGAAAAGGGACTCACCTTTTGCCCTGTATCTCACATAGACAAATTCACTGTCATTAAAGACATTCATTTGTTTATTCGCAAACTGCTATTACACAGCATATACACACCCAACCCTTTTTCTGATTCGTTTCTACACTCTGCAG
The DNA here is from genome assembly GCA_028564925.1 of Lithobates sylvaticus. Taxonomy (NCBI): domain Eukaryota; kingdom Metazoa; phylum Chordata; class Amphibia; order Anura; family Ranidae; genus Lithobates; species Lithobates sylvaticus. Next base: position 620,205,307 of record CM053026.1, on the reverse strand, counting down.
CGGAAACCACGGCCCTCCAACAGTTAACCGAACTCTTGGATGAAAGTGACAATTCCAACTTAATAGATACTCTTGATCTTGACACTCTCTTAGCCAGCACTGAGGACAATCCTCTCACTCCATCACATCCACCCCCTAAAATAACCATAAAAAAGAAATCTAGTTTCTACCCACCCCCCAGCAACAACCCCCGAGCTGCACTATTTTTGCAGGCAGTTACACGGGAAATCCGTAACTTAAAAATTTATCCCAACCGATCTAAGGCAAGAAACTTCTCATACAACCAATACCTCGCTCTTCAAAATCTCAAAACTAATTCCACGATAATAATAAAACCCGCCGATAAAGGCGGAAACATTGTTATACTGGATAGGGACCACTATACTCAAATGTGCCATGATATCCTTCAGAACAAGGAATGGTACAAAAAGATCTCCATATCCTTCATTTCTTCAGCACAACAACAATTATACACACTCATAGACTCCGCCACCACTCAAGGGGTATTAGACAAAAACACCAGTGATTATGTTAGAACTAAATTTCCACGTATAGCGACGTTTTATGCACTCCCTAAGGTGCACAAAAACCTACCCAGACCACCAGGCAGGCCCATAGTTTCCGGAAGAGGCTCTCTTACAGATAACCTTAGCCGCTATATTGATAAACTACTGCAACCCCTTGTTATCCAACTTCCCTCATATATAAGAGACACCACTCATCTTCTACAAAGCTTGTCCTCCCTAACCATTGGTCCCGACACCTTACTTGTCGCGATCGATGTCGAGGCACTATACAGTTCGATCCCTCATACCCTAGGACTCTCTGCCATCCGACATATACTCACTACTTCCTCCTTATACTCCTCTGACCTTTCCACATTTATCATAAATGCTTTAAATTTCATTCTTAACAATAACTTTTTTTCATTTGATGGTTCCCACTACCTCCAAGTACAGGGCGTGGCCATGGGCACTTGTTGCGCACCGGCCTACGCCAATCTGTACTTGGGGGAGTGGGAACGTCTTCTATTTTCAGACCCCTCTGCCAACATGTACACTAAACATATTGTCACTTTTCGCCGATATATCGACGATATCTTCATTGTCTGGCAGGGACCCAACCAAATCCTACAAGATTTTTTGACCTATTTGAATACTGCCAATCAGCTAAATTTGAGATTTACTATGACTTCTAGCCCCACTTCCATTTGTTTTTTAGACCTTAACCTTATAAAAGACTCCGAAGGCCATATCCAAAGTCACCTATACCGCAAACCTACTGCAGGTAACACCATTCTTGCTGCCTCCAGCTTCCACCCGGAACCTCTCCTCAATTCTATTCCATATGCCCAATACCTCCGTGCCCGCCGCAACTGCTCAACCGAGGCCTCCTTTGAAAATGAGGCCTCGGTCCTACGAAATAGGTTGTTAGAACGAGGATACCCACCTAAAATTTTGAAAATTGCATACAAAAAAGCAAAATCAAAAAAACGTAACTCCCTACTTTTCCCTTCCAAACCACAAGCCAAACAAACCCCATTGCGAATCATTACTAATTTCTGCGAACAACATTCCTCCATCACGCAGATCTTAGAGAAACATTGGTACATTTTAACCACAGATCACTCACTGTCTCCATTTGTACCGGCACACCCTTTACTTACTTATAGACGAGCCCCTTCCCTTCGTGATAAACTAATCAGAAGTGAATATACTCCTGTCAGCTATTTACAAAAACAAACAAAGGGGACATTCCCTTGTGGCAAATGTAGATACTGCAAGTACCTATCCAAATCCAACAGATCCAACACTTTACCCAATGGACAACCCTTCTTCCCCCAACATTTTGTCAATTGCCGCTCAGTCGGCATTGTCTACCTACTAGAGTGCGAGTGTGGGTGTTTTTATGTTGGGAAAACCAAACTTCCCTTTTGGAAACGCATCTATCGACACATCCTTAGTATTAACCAAAAAGACCCTGATCTCCCCCTAGGGCGACACTGTGCAATAGTGCACCAGGACTCAACCCCTCAGATCACATTCAGAGCACTTGACCACATTCCCCCACCCAATCGAGGGGGCGACTATAACAAATCCCTACTTCAAAGTGAGCTCAAATGGATTTTCCACCTCAACGCCACATCCCCCCCTGGCCTCAACGAGGCATTCAATTTTAAGCCCTATCTTGAGGGCTTTGAATCAGGGGTATGTGAACTTGATTTATAATTTCTACAGGTTATGAGATGGGCTCCCCGAGTACTATGTCCTCTGGAACCCCTTCTCCACCTGGTTTAACTATATACCTATATCATGGTCATCCTGCTCTGTTTCAATAAAAATGTATCTGTCATAATGTTTTGCAAACATGTTCACACCATGTTTCATCATGTTTACTTACTGTATTGTTTGCAATGTCTCTACATCTATACTAACTCAATGATACCAATATACCTTTTATACACATATGTTCTTATTACTTTTTGCAAATATATGAATATTGTTGTTTCTGCTATTCTAAATGCCGTGTTTGTCTCTGTCCACCAGGGGGCCTCTCATCCATCTCCATGGTAATTGTGACTCACTCGCTGAAAATACTATGTCTAACATACCAAATGCAGTTGTAATGTATTCATAGTGTTATACTCTCTTATATTACACCCATTTAATACTGCATCCAGCTTCCCTGCTTCCACTTGATTTACTGGCTGCCCGGCGCGGGTAAGACCTTGTGCGCATGCGCGTATTCCATACGGCGCATGCGCCACAAATACCCATTGAGGCGCACGTCTTTCCATCTTACGCGCCCCCCCCGCTTGCGTTCCAGCACACGGGGAGGGGTAAGTCTACCCGCGTCGGTGACGCTCCGACGCCGCACGAGGCCACGCCCCTTTGGACGTGTCGACGCGCGGCGCCGCCGCATCTGAGATCTCAACACTGGGGATATTGTAATGTGGCCTCTCAGCCACCATCCCCACACCTGGCCCCGCAATCACTACACAGTCTAGTGCAATTACCTTTCACTATGGCTTGCACAGCTGACACTCATCAATACATCCTATATCAGCCTCCACAATGGCGGGATTAGGCATTATACCTTCCTGCCGGCGTTTGGCTACATTGCAGCATACCGCAAACTCTCCCTGTACCAGGTAACATTAATATCTTACTTTTTGCAACTTATGTTGCACCAACCCATTTCTTGTCGCGATACTAATAGTACTCTACCCACTCCCTTTTACCTTATAGCTACTTATCATCTTTGGCCCAGGCACCACTAGCCATTGCAAACCTTCATTGCATGGCTTGGAGATCTTGCAGCCTTTCAAATGTGTAGCAGCCGTTTGCTTTTAACAGCACAAGATCCATTGTATACTGCATGGACATACTGATACCATACTCTTGTACCTCAAGATTATTGGGCTTACTCCCAGCCCTTCAAATATATTGCAAGTGAGTACCATTACCATTGAGCGGTGTAATTCACAGGTTTATACCTATCTATACATTATGTTGTATATTAATGACTCTACTCTGTCTTATACAGTATTATTGAGCAAACACAGGAACAGATATTGCCTTGAAAAAGGACGTCCGTCCGAAACATGTCGGCATTTTCCTGAAAGACCCCGATATTATCGCAAGTTGTTGTGCAATTTATGCATTTCTGTACATGTTTATGGTCGCACATGAATACCATGTATATATACTGCCTTGTACAATTATATGTTTATTTACCCATTCATTGATCTACTTTTGGGCCCAAAGCCCTTAATAAAATATCTTTTTTCACATGCATATACTCTTTATGTCTATCTGTTTAAACTTCTCTTTGGGGTATTGGCCGTGTTAATGCACACTAGGCCTCACAAATTTGCTATTTATATACGTGAGAAGTGATAGACCAACCTGCCACCACTCACTTGCCCAACAAATATTGTACTCCCAGTGGAGGAATAACTGGTTCTTGGGGAAACAAACTGGAGCAGAGTTTTTGTTCACTGATTAAACATTGGTGAGTCGTTTAAAGTCAAAAATTTTACATTTGGCTGTATCAGTAAACATTGCCAAACTAAAGTTTTGCTTTAATACAAGCCTGCTGCGGTATGCAACAAACATGTGTTTAATATTTGAATTTGCATTAAAGAAATACACTTAACTATGATACTATTTAAAACACACAACTAATGTAGTGTACGGTATTTTATTCTGTACAAAGTAAAACTTACAATAATAATTTATAAAGCGGGAATAGTCCTAATTACACCTGGGTGAATTCTTGACAGTAAACGATTAGTGCCATAGCTCACAAACACTAACCACTGATGTGTATAATACAGCTTTAATTCATTTCCCTATCCCACAGATATAAGACAGAGTAATTTGTTTCTTTGACTTAACTTATAAAACACAGAAAGTACATGCAATAAATTCCAGGGAAGTTTCATTGCTAGGCTACCTTTAAGGAATTGATTCTGCAAATGGAAAATGCAAGAAGGATAACCTGACTCCTTTGCTCATCTAATATATGTGTTTATATTCCCAGGGCAAGTATGCTTTAAAATCTACTTTAGCCTTGCCTGTCACCTGGTAATATATATTTTGCAAGTAGAACCAGAAATGATTTCTGCATCATCGTCCAAACATTTTGTAAGTAAAATCAATATATACCAAAAGATGCCCGCTCTTGTGTCATTATGTCAGAAAATAGAGCAAGCTATTATAAAGAAACTGAAACAAAGCAGAAAGATTTTAGCAAAACAATGCAGCTAAATCTGGCCATATATCAAAATCTTAACAATATAAGTAAAAAGGTTATTTTATAAGATTATAGATTGGTACACTATATGGGCAAAAATATAAACACCTGACCATCACCATAACTATATAAGCATGTTGGATTACCTATTCAAAGACCATAGGCATTGGTATGGAGTTGTCCACTCTTTGCATGTATAATGCCCTGTACACACGGTCGGAAATGCAGACGGAAAAAGTCTGATCGGATTATGTTGTCCGAAAATCCGATCGTGTGTGGGCTCTATCAGACCTTTTCCGTCGGAATTTCCAACGGAAAAAGTTTGAGAGCTGGATTTTTCGACAACAAAATCCGATCAGACTTTTTCCGAACGTGTGTCGAGAATTCCGACGCACAAAGTGCCACGCATGCTCAGAAAAATTTGGAGACAAAAGCTATTGGCTACTGGCCTCTACGTAGTCCCGTTGTACGTTTTATACATCACCTCGTTCTGAAATGTTGAATTTTCCAACAACTTTGTGCGACCGTGTGTATGCAAGACAAGTTTTGGCCAAAATCCTTCAGAAAAAATCAGACGGATTTTGTGGTCGGAATGTCCGACCGTGTGTACGAGGCATTACAGCCTTCTGGGGAGGCTTTTCACAAAATTTTTGACTGTGTCAGTAAAAAAGCATTTTTTGTGGTTAAATACCGATCATAGGAATGCATCTAAGGAGTTATGACTTCACTCAAGTCTATAAGCTTATTCCAGGTCAGTGACTTAACTAGGCATAGGCAACATAGACCGTGGTTTGGGGTGGCAAGGGTACCAGCACAGCCTCCCACATAATATTACTGACTGTCAGCAATACATTATTTGGGTATAATATACAATAAACACTGTTGGTGTTTTCCTTTGTGGAATGGTACATTGGGTACCTATAATTCACCTAAGATCTGTGCACCTAACAGCTAGCAGAATAGGTTTCCACTACATTTGTAGTCATCAGTGTACTTAGGCAGAACTGGCAAACTGTCCACCCCTCTGCCTTTCCTGACTATGATGTCTCATTTTGATGGTGCAATTCTAACTAGCCTCATATAAATTTAACCCTGTGACCGAGAAAGCTTTGAAGCAGCAGCAGCTAGTATTCTACAAGAGGGTCAGCAATGGTCAGAATCTCCTTTTATTCTTTAAACAAATGAAACATTGACCTTGTAACGGTTTGTGTCAAGCTGCTATAATTACTGTATATTTAACAAGAAGTCGGAAAAAAGAGCTGCCCCCTATGCTGTTCGTATGAATGAGGGACAGTATAGTGGGCAATTGTATTACATAGATAGGCAGAGGGACAGAAATCAATAGAATATTTTTTTCATTGAATGTGTCAGGTACTGCTGCTGATCAGAATAAATAAAATCAAGCGTACATGACCTGACATTATGTACATTTACTGCTGATTGTTATCATGACTGTAGTTAACCCTAACAATTAACTTCTTGGATTTGCTCCTTTTTGGTCTGTTAAATCTAAAATGCTAAGTTTTTGTTTTTTTTTAAATCTGATTAATAAGTGCAGTGTTGATTTTTCCAGGAAATGTTGTGACCTAGTAGCTTCTTATGCTCTGCCTGTGCACAAGGAGAGGTTATGAAGATGAGAATTGAGGATGAAGATGATGAGGGGGTCTGTGTTCTTTGTAATCCATCAGACATTAAGTAGACAGGGCAGACACCATGTGCTTAGGAATGCAGAGCAGTGTTGTCAGATCAAAGAGGAAGTTAGGAGCATCCTATATTTGTGGCACATCAACAGGTGTTTTTCTATACTAGCAGTAAATTTGAAATTATATGAGGGATATATATGAGGGATAAGCAGCAGTTCTTCACATTTTGAGTGAAGTTCTGCTTTAACCACTTTCAGACCGGACCAATTTGCAGCCAAAGGCCCAGGCCCCTTTTTGTGATTCGGCACTGCGTCGCTTTAACTGACTATTGCGCGGTCGTGCGACGTGGCTCCCAAACAAAATTGACGTCCTTTTTTTACCACAAATAGAGCTTTCTTTTGGTGGTATTTGATCGCCCCTGCAGTTTTAATTTTTTGCGCTATAAACAAAAAAGAGCGACAATTTTGAAAAAAAACGCATTATTTTTTTTTTTTTTTTTGCTATAATAAATATCCCCCAAAAATATATAAAAAAAAACATTTTTTTTTCCTCAGTTTAGGCCGATACGTATTCTTCTACATATTTTTGGTAAAAAAAAATTGCAATAAGCGATTATTGATTGGTTTGCGCAGAAGTTATAGCGTTTACAAGATAGGGGATAGTTTTAAAGCATTTTTATTAATAATTTTTTTTTATTAGTAATGGCGGCGATCAGCGATTTTTATTGTGACTGCGACATTATGGCGGACACATCGGACATTTTTGACACATTTTTGGGACCATTGTCATTTATACAGCAATCAATGCTATTTAAATGCATTGATTCCTGTATAAATGACACTGGCAGTGAAGGGGTTAACCACAAGGGGGCAGTGTAGGGGTTAAGTATGCCTAGGGGTGTGTTTCTTACTGTGGGGGGGCGTGGCTGTCAGCTAGTGAATGCTGATCTCTGCTCCAATCACAGGGAGCAGAGATCGGCGTCACTAGTTGCTTGGCAGAACGGAGAGATGCTGTTTATCTCGGCATCTCCCCGTCCAGCCTTCCCCTGAGACGATCGCGGGTGTCCCCGCGGCGATCGGGTCCGCGGGGCCAGCGAACAAACTCACGGGGGTCCCGACCGGTGCGCTCCCGATGGCACAGACAGGCATTAAGGAGGGACTTATATATACGCCCTCCTGCCTGTACGTGCCATTCTGCCGACGTATATCTGTGTGCGCCGGTCGGGAAGTGGTTAAAGTAAAACTATAGGCAAAACTTTTTTTTTTTTCATTTTGGACAGCATCAGGTTTTTTTTTGTCCTCTGTGTCCCATTGGGGAGATTTACGTTCACTTCCTGACCCATAGCCAAAACAGGAAGTGAGAGGCAATCCCTGCAAAGTGAGGGAATTCCTTAGGGTCACCAGAACTAGTACTCCCATTGGAAGATTTGCCCTCTAGTACTTTTCTGGAAACAACACAAAATTTGGGATTTTATTTTATTTTGCTTTATCATCTCAAACATGAGAAATAAAAGAGGGTGAATCTCTCTAACAGGGGCAGAGGAAGCAATAAAAACCTGACAGGTGTTCAGTGTTCAACCTCCCGCAGCATTTTTTTACTGACAAAACATGGCAAATTTACTGGCTGAGCACATTTTTTTACTGGCAACCTGAGAAATTACAGAACTCCTATTGAAAACTAACAAAGTGAATATTTGAACAGTATAAACATGATATGGAAACACTGACAATACCTATAACAAAGTAATTTGCTTGATTTACCCTTAAAAAGTCAACACAGCATGAAATTATCAGCCCCTGATATTTACTGGCAGTTGTAAAAAAAATCATAGATTTTTACAAACTGTCAGTAAATTTACTGGCGGTTGGCAATCCTGCAGGTGTTCTAATCTTTCTCCACTCAGTCCCAAACTAAAAATAAATGTTTGGCCTTTGTTCTATTTTAGGTCAGGGTTTACATCTACTTTATTCCAGTCTGTGTAAACTCATAAACAAGATCTTCCACTTTTATGGAAAGATCTTTTGAAAACATTTCTTTGGATGCTCACTCTTCCAATGCACAGTTAAATGTGTGTTGGCTAATCTTCCTAAATTTTTAAACTCTTTATCCTACAGTATATGTTACTTGGCAAAGCGATCAGAGTTGTTTCATTCCGCTGCAGTTTTAAGCAAATTCATGTGTTAACTTATGAAATTTTTGCAGGGATGTCCATATTAAGAAATATAGGGCTGAAACATTTTTCTTGGATAAAAAAACTTTTTAAGTCTGAGTCCAGTACCTATCATGATCTGTGTCTAAGGGTTGGATCAACCAGTCTGAACACTTAAGGGAAACTGGACAGATCAGCACCTACTTGCTGTCTTCATGACCCTATGGGATGGTTTATTTTTAGCCAGTGATACTGAAATTGACTGTTGTAATGTAGTGATAGTAAACTGCGGCATTTAAAAACAAAAGAATCCCCTGCAAGGCATTGCCATAATGTGCTAGTATGCATCTCATACTAACCCATTATGAAATACTTACCTTAGAAAGAAGCCCTCCAGTGGTGCACTGTCACCACTGACAGGGTTCCATATTCCCCCGGTCTTCCTTCCGAGTTTGCTGGCTCCGGTCCTTTTAATTGCTGAGCAGCAATAACATCACTCCTGTGCATGTGCAAGGGAGTCATGGTTTACAGCGCAAAGCTCTAAAGGGACGTCATGCCGTCCCTTCAGATCGCATGCAGTGGTGACGTTCCTGGCTGCATCCAGTATGGATATCTTCTAAACACAGCAAGTTTAGGAGATATTTGCTGTACCTACAAGTAAGCCTTATTATAGGCTTAATAGGAATACTGCAGCTCTTATTTCCTATTATGTTTTTGACTGTGTTTATCTTGCAGCAGAGGTGCTGCTCTGTGGTTATTGAGGGATATTCAGCGCAGTTTGTTCTTATAACTTATTATAGGCTTACCTGTAGGTACGAGTTCAAAAGAGGAGTTTATTAACACAGAATAAGATATTACTAATATTTGAACTAATATTTACTAAAGTGACCCTGGGTCACTTTAGAGTCTGGGCTCTAAAAGAATAGCAGGTATGCTTATCTTTCTCAGTGGCCCATATCTTTAAATGGCATCAATTTGCTTTGCCCCCGGCTGATGCAGACATAGTTTCCAACAGTCCCAATTTGCCCGGAAATTCACGGAATTCAGACCCGTGTCTCAGGCATAATCCTAGAAAATAGGCTCTGTCTCGGGCAGGTGCGGACTGGGCCGGGGGGTCTAAAAAACCTTCATCGCTCTGCTGTCACCTGGTGTGGAGTGATCATTGTTGACAAAAAGGTGTCTGGGCTGGGAGTCGGGACTGGGTGATGTAGGGAGAGGAAGGGATGTCAGAGAAAGCTCTATGGGCTGAGGAGGTAGCAGGAGGCGGGCTGCACCGCGTCCCAGCCAATGGGTGCACTGTCCATTACTGCCCACGTTGTGGTATAGAGCTGCTGTGGAAAGAAGCTGCAAGTGATTGAGGTAAGGAAGAGCAAAATGTGTTATCACAGAACAGGGCTTGAATATCACTCTCTTTGCAAAGAACAAAGTGTGTTACCTGTAACCTGTATTTAGTAGGCAGCAGTAGAAGTCATCTCCTGTCCGCTCCCCTGCTCCCCCTCTCCTCCTCTCCCTCTCCTCCTCTCCCCTTCTCCCCCTCTCCCCCTTTCTCCATCTCCCCCTATCTCCCTCTCTCCTTCTTCCCCTCTCTCCATCTCTTCCTCTATCCCCCACGTGCTCTCCCCTCTCTCTCTCTCCCTCCCTCGCTCTCTCCTTCTCCCTCTCCCTCTTCCCCTCTCTTTCTCTCTCCCTCCATCCCTCTTTCTTTCTTTCCTTCTATTTTTCTTCGCTTCTGTTTCTTTCTCTCTCCCTCCCTCCCCCTCGCTCCCTCCATCTCTCTTTCTCCCTTTATTTCTTTCTCTCTCTCCCCTTTCCTCTTTCTTTTTCTCTCTCTTTCTGTCTCTCTTTCTTTCTTTCTCCCTTTCTTTCTTTCCTTCTTTCTCTTACCTTTCTTTCTTTTTTCTCTTTTTCTTTCTTTTTTTCTTTTTTCTTCTTTCTTTCCTTTTCCCTCTCCTTCCAGACATAATTTAAACCACACAATTTGTTTAATTCTTACTAGACCACGCCTACAAATTATTGGCCTTCCACTGATTAAAATAGTACTCCGCCTACAGACAAAAAAGTGTTCCTAGTTTTTTTTTGGAGAGTGTTGCCAACTAAGTGCAGGTATTCAACATATCTGGGTGTGTTCTTTATCTGTTCCCCACACCACATGCTGTGGCTCTTGCTAATAATTTGTACATCCTTGAGGGACTTATGAGCCTGCAACCACAGCTTAAAAGAGGAGTAGGTATTAAACACGTCAAATATGGAAATTGTCTGTAGCAGCAGGGGAGCAGCAAGACAGTGGTGTTAACAGACACAGTCTGGCTTTGAATAGCTTTTCCCTATGTCTTTACATCCAAAAACAACACAATGGGCATGCTTATTTTAACTGGGGATCCCTTGTTCTGCCATTAAATGCTTTACAACTGAACCATTCCCAACCTTATTGACATGGTATGGGTATTTAGCTCTATCTTTTCTCTTATTTCAGGATATTTCTAGTTTTATCTCTTATTTCAAGTTTCAGGAATCACTTACCCGCTATATTTTATGTTTGTGCTCCTTTTCACAGAATATTTAAAAATATTTAACCACTTTCCGACCGGCGCACGACGATGTACGTCCTGATTTTGAAGAGGGATATCTCGGTAACGGCAGCAGCTGCTGCCACAACCGAGATATCCATCTCTTCAGGCGCCGGTCGGCATTCCGATAATGGTGGTCATCGCGGCAGATTCGCCGCGAGATCACCGTTATCGGCGGCGGGAGAGGTGCCCCCCCCTCCCACCGCTCTCCCGCGCCTTCCGCCGCTTACCGGAACCGTCGGCAGCGGCGGAGGCGATCGGGTCCATTCTCCTGCTCGGCATAGAGATGAGTGATGGTAAGATGGCCGCCACTCATCTCTATACCATAGGAGGGCGGAAGCGACGTCAAAAACGTCACTTCCGCCCATACCTCTTAAAGAGGAATTTTCAAATGTCATTTTTTTAAATGACATTTTTTTTTTTTTTTTTTTTTCCATTGAAGTCCAAATATGAGATCTGAGGACTTTTTGACCCCAGATCTCATATTTAAGAGGACCTGTCATGCTTTTTTCTATTACAAGGAATGTTTACATTCCTTGTAATAGGAATAAAAGTGAGCCAATTAAATTTTTTTTTAAAAACTGTGTAAAAATAAATAAAATCAAGAAAAATAAATGAGAAAAACAAAAATTTTTTTTTTTAAAGCGCCCCGTCCCGACGAGATCGTGCGCAGAAGCGAACGTATACGTGAGTAGCGCCCGCATATGAAAACGGTGGTCAAACCACACATGTGAGGTATCGCCGCGATCGGTAGAGCAAGAGCAATAATTATAGCCGTAGACTTCCTCTGTAACGCAAAATATGCAAGCTGTAGAATTTTTTAAACGTCGCCTATGGAGATTTTTGAGGGTAAAAGTTTGATGCCATTCCACGAGCGGGCGCAATTTTGAAGCGTGACATGTTAGGTATCAATTTACTCGGCGTAACATTATATTTCACAATATATAAAAAAATTGGACTAACTTTACTGTTGTCTTATTTTTTTATTCAAAAAAGTGAATTTTTTCCAAAAAAAGTGAGCTTGCAAGACCGCTGCGCAAATACGGTGTGAAAAAAAGTATTGCAACGACCGCCATTTTATTCTCTAGGGTGTTAGAAAAAAAACAATATATAATGTTTGGGGGTTCTAAGTTTTTTTCTAGCAAAAAAAACTGTTTTAAACATGTAAACACCTAAAATCCAAAACGAGGCTGGTCTTAAAGTGGTTAAAACACATATACAGTGCCTTGAAAAAGTATTCATACCACTTAAAATTTTCCCAATTTTGTCATGTTACAGCCAAAAAAGTAAATGTATTTTATTGGAATTTTATGTGATAGACCAACACAAAGCGGCACATAATTGTGAAGTGAAAGAAAAATGATAAATGGTTTTCACATTTTTATAATAAATAAATATCTGTGTGGTGTGCATTTGTATTCAGCCCCCCTGTGTCAATACTTTGTAGAACCACCAGTCATTGCAATTACAGCTGCAAGTCTTTTTGGGGATGTCTCTACCAGCTTTGCACATCTAGAGAGTGACATTTTTGTCCATACTTCTTTGTAAAATAGCTCAAGCTCTGTCAGATTGGATGGAGAGCATCTGTGAACAGCAATTTTTATGTCTTGCCACAGATTCTCAATTGGATTTAGGTCTGGACTTTGACTGGGCCATTCTAACACATAAATATGCTTTGATCTAAACCATTCCATTGTAGCTTTGGCTGTATGTTTAGGGTCGTTATCCTGCTGTCAGATGAACCTCTGTCCCAGACTAGTCTGAAGTCTTTTGCAGACTCTAATGCCACGTACACACTGTCGGACTTTCTGGTAGAAAAAGTCAGACGGAATCTTTTCATCGGATATTCCGATTGTGTGTGTGCTTCATCTGACTTTTTTGTTGAAAATTCTGACGGACCTAGAAATAGAACATGTTCTAAATATTTCCGACAGAATCAATTCCTATCAGGAAAACCGATCGTCTGTATGCTGTTCTCCGAGAGATGTTCAAAGCTTGGGATATTTTTTTATACCCTAATGCTGCTTTAAACTTCTCCAGAAATGTATCCCTGACCTGTCTGATGTGTTCCTTGGCCTTCATGATGCTGTTTGTTCACTAAGGTTCTCCAACAAACCTTTAAGGGCTTCACAGAACAGCTGTATTTATACTGGGATTAAATTACACACACACACTAATTACCAATTAGGTGACTTCTAAAGGCAATTGGTTGCACTAGATTTTAGTTAGGGATATCAGAGTAAAGGGGGCTAAATACAAATGCACACCACACTTTTCACATTTATTTGTAAAAGATGTTGAAAACCATTTATCATTTTCCTTCCACTTCACAATTATGTGCCACTTTGTGTTGGTCTACATAAAACCCCAATAAAATATATTAAAATTTTTGGTTGTAAGATAACAAAATGTGGAAAATTTCAAAGGGTATGAATACTTTTTCAGGGGACTGTATCTACTATCTCTGTTGTTGTTCAGAATAGCTTTCAATGTACAATTAGGCAAGATTAAGAAACATTTTTTTAAATGCCTTAGCATATAGGTGTCCTTTTATGAAACTGAGATCAGCTGCGATCCCAAGTCTCACAGCTGATCTCAGGTCTTTACCAGTTTATGAAACTGAGGTAATCAGATGAGAACATGTTCTCCACTGATTATCTCAGCACAGTGAGAATCTGTAACTGACTGTCACAGAAACGGCCAGTGTATGAAGGTGCGATCTCAGCACCTCACTGGCGATCTGTGACAGGATTCTCACTTTCTGATTCACCATCTCAGAGGTGGAGAATCAGAGAGAGAAGCGCGAAGCTGCCTCAGTATTCTGGGGAAAGCAGGAAGTCTTTTGACTTCCTTCTTTCACTCAGGAGCAGCCATACAGTGAGAGAACATCTTCCCCACCATTACACACCCCAAAACTAGCAGGTTAGCAATCTAAAGTGTGTGTGTAATATATATATATATATATATATATATAAATAGATAGATATATATATACACATACACATTGAAATAAACACACACACACATATATGCTATATATATATATATATATATATATATATATATATATATATATATATATATATATATATATATAGATATATATATATAGATATATAGATAGATAGATAGATATATATATATATATATATATATATATATATTATTCTACCTGCATTTAAATGCTATTATTAATGTCATTTTTATATCATTTTTAATTTATTAGTAAATACAATTTTGTAAACCTTGAAATATGGTTTTACCCATGGCATGTTCCATTAGGCTCCGTCGTTATAGCGGCGCTTTTCGGATGCTAGCGGAGCAGTTTTACCCCCGATAGTGGTCGAAAAAGGGGAAAAACCGCCCGCAAAGCGCCACTGCAGCGGCGCTTTTGCAGGGGGATTTGGAGCACTGCCCCATTGTTTTCAATGGGAAGGGGCGCTTTAGGAGCGATAGATACACAGCTCCTACGGCGCTCCAAAGATGCGGCTTGCAGGACATATTTCAGCATCCTGCAAGCGCACCGCTCCAGTGTGAAAGCCCGCTGCTGTTTGAAGGCGCTTTGCAGGCGCTATTTTTAGAACTTTAGTGCCTGCAAAGCGCCCCAGTGTGAAAGGGGCCTTACAGTAAGGCCCCTTTCACACTGGGGTGTTTTTCGGCATCTTTCACTCCAGTGTGAAAGCCAGAGGGCTTTCACACTGGAGCAGTACGCTAGCAGGACGGTCAAAAAAGTCCTGCTAGCAGCATCTTTGGAGCGGTGTTTGCACCGCTCCTATACCGCTCCTACCCATTGAAATCAATGGGACAGCGCGGCAATACCGCCGGCAAAGTGCCGCTTTGTGGGCGGTTTTACCCCTTTTTCAGCCGTTAGCGGGGTTAAAACTGCACTGCTAGCGCCCGAAAACCGCCGCTAAAATGACAGTAAAGCAGCGCTAAATAAAGCGCTGCTTTACCGCCGACGCCGCTCCCGCCCCAGTGTGAAAGGGGCCTAATACAGGGCTTTATCAATTATTAAATATATTTTATTTTAATTTATTAATAAATATTTATACTTGTATACTTTATTAAAATTATTTTTTAATGATTATAAATGTATTTTACATTTATATGAATGGTGTATAGCTGCATTACATATGTGGATTACATTAATTTACTATACACCATTCACATTTAAATAGGCACATGTATGATATTTAAATATTGATAAAAACAATGTTTTTTAATAATTAGGTTAATGTATATTGTGTAGTGGGAATTTAACTTTATTATTTTATTAATATATTGGGAAATAATGTGTGGTGATTAGTGTTCAACTTTTGTATTTTACATCTCCTCACACTGTAATCCCGCTACATCTCGCGAGATTACAGTGTGAGGAGCCACTCTCAGGAGTTCCCGGCGTTTGTAGATCGCTTCTCAACTCAGCATGAGAATCGATCTACAGACCATCATAAACAGGCACTCAGAGGAGAGCGATCTCCTCTGAGAATGCCTGAGAACTGAATAGCGGTATTTTACCGCACTTTCATAAAAGGGCACCATAATGTTCTTCCCAAGCGTTGAGATCTTTTACCCTTTTGTACGAACAGACAGTATGTACATCTAAGTTAAAACTGATAAATGAGATTTGCCAGCACAGTACAGACATGAATAATTATGTTAATTGTGACTCGATAGCCCTCTACTTAACAATACATAGAAGGGTAAAGCTAGGTAGGATTTTTATACAAGTAAAAAGCAAATAAAAAGGTAAGCAACAACTTACAATTTATTTAAAAGTTATGCCATATGAATGAGAACATGTAACAAATATAAAGTAGGTGGTATCTCAACTTGGTTGCAAAAGTAGAAATACACTTTAACTTTATTTATCTAGTATTTAGTATGGCTTGGAGTACTAGTGTCTAAGGAGAGGGGACAGAAGGGAGATCGGGAACCTGGCACTGGCTGAGAGAACAATAACACTTCTACAGTCTTTTGTTGTATGTGCAGAAATAAGATCCTTACCTGATATGATCAAACATTAAGGATTGTTTAAGGTAAGGTAAAGAGGTAGTGCTGCGCTGTATAATAAAGCTGTAGAGACTAAGGTATATTAAATAGGTATGCACACAAGTAAGTGCTGATTATGCAGAAGATAGTGGATGGTGTGAATTTTTTGCTTAAATCACATAAAATCGCATAAACGTGACATAGCTTAAAATTGCATAAAATTGCATGAAATCGCATAAAACATCATATTCAAAGGATAAATCCGTGAAAGGTGTGAATTTTTGTGCATAAATCACATAAAATCGCATAAACGTGACATAGCTTAAAATTGCATAAAATCGCATGAAATCGCATAAAACATCATATTCAAAGGATAAATCCGTGAGAGGTGTGCAGAGGTGTATCAAGTGAGAATGATGTGGGTGAATCACATAAAATCATATAAAAATGACATCTCTTAAAATTGCATAGAAACGCATAAAAATCGCATAAAGTTGCATCAAGCGTCACATTAAAATAAGGTGAATCTGTGATGGGCGTGCATAGAGTGCTGCGGTCAAGTACAAGTGGTTAAAAAATATGACACATAAAATAGTCGCAATAAAAATTGCATCGGTGCATAAAACCAACTAGGTGGATAAGGATGTGTAAAAGGTAAGCATAGCCAAAAAAATTGAATACAATCAATAAATAAGTAATGCAAAAGTGCAAGAACAGTCCGTGGGGGTGAGCCCTTTCCTAGTGTGGGCAAAGTGTGGTTTGCTATGGCGCTGGTGACAAATCCTGGTGGGGTATAACGGTATCGGTGCTGGTGGTTATTGTGACCAGTAGCTGCAGGTGGTTCCTGATCTTCCGTGGAATATAGTAATGGATGTACCCTTACCTTACCGCTGTAAGGTAACAGCGTGTATATGTGTTAGCTGGTTCTCAATGGGGCTTCTGTGTCCTATGGCGGGCGGCTCCCTTTAAATCCAGGTGTTTGGGCGTCTCTTTTACTGGGGTGTACGCTCTAGTTCAGGTGTATGTGTCTCGCAAAAATGGATAAGGAGAGGAAGGGTCTCGATAGTGTAGTACGTTTTTAAAAGGTTTTATTCAATACAAGTAAAATACAGTAAACTCACATTTATGTTGCTCAAAATTGCATGGGATAAACGAGCATCGAGCTCGTACCTCGCTTCCGGTATCTAGTGTCCCTTTACGCGTATTCGTCACTGTCACATGACTTCTTCAGAGGTGGTTACTAGATGCCAGAAGTGTCCTTTTATTTGCTGTTAATTGGTATTGCCGGTGGCCATTTTGTTGTGGTCATTTCCACAGGAAGTGTCTCGGCGGCCATTTTTTATTTTTTTTTATTTTTTTTTGTGTCTGGTCGCCAGAGACGGCCCGGCGGCCATTTTAATGAAAGTCTGTAATGTAAACATCCGTTCTACGGCCAAGAGTATTCTCTGGTCACCGGAAGTGGTTCGGTTGTTTTGCTAGGGAGAAGTATATTCATACAGTGGAGGCTAGCTGCAGATTAACGGCATACATAATATACCATAGTTAAATCTGGCTATATAGCCTTATTTTAATAAAAGGATAAACGAGGACATAAGAATATATATGTATATAAAAAAAAATATATATATATAAAAATGAGCATAATGGGGTATAAAAACAATAGATATAATACGACATCTTGAGGTAATGAAATAAATAAAAAAATATATAAAGGAGATATAATTCTCTCTATGTAGTAAAATTGTGGCATTTTATTGAGTAAAAATTCTTGGTAAAAATCCTGGTTAAAATTGTCTTGGTTTAAAATTTGCATACCGGAAGCGACGTAGTTTGCTCATAGTATGGCATGCATGTGTATATAAATGTACATACATAAAAGGTAATAAGACATATCTGTGTCTAAAAAAGATAAGAAGCAGTGGTGAAGATTCCGAACCGGATAGGTGAGCAAAGAGCAGTTGTGTCAGAGGAGGGCGTCTAAGAGAGAGTGTGGGGGTGACTGGATCTGATTGGGCCTAAAAATTGCTTATGAAGCAATTTAAGTCGAAATCGATGTTTAATCCTTGGGGTACGAAGGACTCTAGCGTGTGTATCCATTTAGATTCTAACTGGCTGATGGTTCTAACTTTATGTCCACCCCGCCAGTGTCTCTTGTAGGCTTCTATTCCCCAGAATCTCATGTGTGATGGGTCTTTATTGTGATGTGTGGCAAAGTGCCTGGACACACTATGCTTATCATAGCCTCTCTGAATATTTTTCACATGTTCCTTTATTCTAATTCGTAGGAGTCTTTTAGTGCGGCCTACGTATTGCAGCCCGCAGTCGCACTCCAATACGTAAACAGCTCCCTCGGTGTTGCAACAGATGAAGTCTTTAATTTCGTAACTGTTGCCTGTGCTTGTTGCGGTGAAGTCCTTCTTTTTTGTGTTAGGGTGTTTCGTTCTTGTGCAGGCGTAACAACGTTTGCAAGGAAAGAACCCTTTACCAGTAAAAAATGATAGGCCTCCTTTGTTCGGTGGATCTGGAATGTTCCTAACTATCCTGTCTCGAAGGGTTGGCGCTCTTTTATAAATGAATTTTGGAATTTTTGGAAGGATTTCTTGCAGCTGTTTATCTGCAAGCAGTATGTTCCAGTTCTTTTTAATGATCATTTCCATCTGTTTGTGTTGTATATTGTAGTCAAGGATTATTGGTACTGTATCTGTGGTGGTTTGTTTGGGTTTATCGTTAATTAGCGTTTTCCGGTCCATATTTGTTACTTCCGTGATTCTATTCTGGATAAATTCTTTGTTATATCCTTTTTCTATAAATCTCTGTCCCATCTTGGTTGCTTGAGCTTTAAAGGTTTCTTTGTGGGTGCAGTTTCTTTTTAATCGCATCAGTTGACCTTTGGGTATGTTGCAAAGCCAGTTTCTATGGTGGCAACTTTCCAATGGCAAATAGCTATTTCTATCTACATCTTTAAAATGTGTTTTGGATGATAGTGTGTTGTCTTCTTGTGTGATCTCTAGGTCTAGGAAAGTTATCTTTTCTTTGCTAATTTCCCACGTGAGTTGTATATTTCTGTCATTCTTATTTAGGTCTTCCAAAAAAGCCAGGAGTGTTTCCTTATTTCCTTGCCATAGTATCACGATGTCATCTATGTATCTTCTGTATGTGTGCAGGCCTTCCGGAAGTTTGGAGAAGACTCGTTCTTCTTCCCATCTAGCCATGAAGAGACCAGCTACACTAGGTGCGAATTTCGCCCCCATGGCAACTCCTGTTTTCTGGAAGTAGTAGTTGCGATTGTACCAGAAGAAACTGTTTTTCAGACAGAAGTCAAGACATTTTATTAAGTATTTCCTTTGACTACATGGTAATGTGTAGAATTTTCTGAGTCCCCATTTGGCAGCCTCGCATGCTTGATGATGCATAATAATGGTGTAGAGTGAGGCAACATCTGCAGTTGCCATCCACCAGGGTTGGTTACCTTTGGGGACCTCTTCTAAAATTTGCAGCATTTGTTTTGTGTCTCTTAGATATGCCTCAGTTTTCTGTACAGCGGGCTGTAGGAAATGATCAATGTATTGGCCCATTCTCGCGGTGAGTGAATCAATGCCATTCACTATGGGTCTCGGTGGTGGATTTGTGTTGTTTTTATGTATTTTGGGGAGACAGTAAATGATGGGTGTTCGACAGGATTCTGGGATTAGGTATTTCGCTTCTTTTTTATTAAGGATATTCTTTTTCAGGCCTAGATGAACTGTTTGTTCTAATGCCTTCCTACATTTGAAGACTGGGTTACTGGGGAGGAGCTTGTATGTTTCTTCATCACTGAGCATGTTGTTCATGCAAGTGTGGTATTGTTCTTTTGAGAGAATGACAATACCTCCTCCTTTGTCCGCAGGGCGGATTACGATATCTTTCCGTTTGCTTAGTTTTCGAATCCCATTCTTTATATGTTTCGGTTCTTCTTGTTTCTTGATCTTGAGGTTTTTCAATTCTTCCAGGACAATTCTTTTGAAGACTTCTATATGTCTGTTGTCTTTTAGTGGAGGGTTGAAAGTGGAGCTGTTTCTTAAGGTGCTATGCGTTATCTGGTCAGTATTTGTGATTTTGGGTTTGTATGGGTTACTCATGATGTATTTTTTAATGTTTAGTTTCCTGATGTATTTCTGAATTCCGATATAAGTTTGGAATTTATCTAGATTTTTTACAGGAGCGTATTTAAGACCTTTGTCTAAGGTGCCGATTTCTTCGTGGGACAGGGCTTGTTTGCTCAAATTAAAAATCCCTTCTCCTTTTATGTTCTTTTTCTTTTGGGCTCTCTTGCCCCCTCTGCATCCTCTCTTCTTTCCGGCGTCCTTCTTGATTGTCTCGATTCTTCCGTATGTCGTGTTGGGTAGTTCTCTCTCCCTCTCTCTAAAAAAGACCTTTCGTAGTCTGTATCGGAATGTCTATGTCTGTCGGATCTCTCTTCGTCGGCTCTATGATTCAGGGGTGCATAGTAGTTATGTGTATTGATGGGGCTCCTTTCATTCTGGCGATATGTTCCTTGTGGGGGAGGTGGGGGGTGGTATGGTGGTCCTCTGTTTTCTCCGTCCCGTCTGTCGTATTGACGTTCAGGTGTTCTAGTTCTGGGTCCATATCCTTCTTGTGGACGGTGCCTATTGTCCGGAGGGCCTCGGTTGTCTCGTTGGTTGTATTGGTACGGTCTATTGTCGCGTTGTTCTTGGTGATTTTTATGCCACTGGTTCTGTCCATTGTTCTTTTTGTAATTGTTTTTCCAGAAGGGTTTCTTCCAACCGTTCTGTGGAGTGCGTTCCTGTTGTTGTGGTCTGTTGTCGCTCCTATGTGGGGTATATTGATTGTGGTGGTAATAATTTCCTTGTCTTTCCTCGTATCCTTGTCTAGGTGTCTCCCTTCTATTTCTGTCGTATTGTTCTTGTGGTCTGTAGTTGTTCTCGGAATTATTGTGCTGGGGGTGCATTCTGACTGTTTTTTCCGGTGTGGAGTATGTGGAAATTGGATCTGCGAGGTCTAGTTGACTCTGCCATTTGAAAACATGGTCAGTTTTGAAATCGTTCAAGTCTCTACTGTACTTCTTGCTTTTTCTTTGTTGGACCTCTTTGTCTTTTTTCGTGAGGTCTTTATTGAGTTGGGTGGTGAGGGTGATAAATTCGGCTTTGTCTTTATGTGCATCGAGTTCCTCTTTTACTTCAGCTATTACGGCTTCTATCGTTTTCAGTTTGCTCCTTTTTCTTTCTAGTAGAAATGCTAGTAGTTCTAATCCTTTGGTGTTGAAAAATTTGAACCAGTCGTCCACGGACTCCTGGTCTAAGATGCCGTCGTTGGGTGTTATATCCCATCTTAGGCGTCTTGGCGTTATATTATCTTTTAAATATTGCTCAAAAGTGGTTATGTCCCACCACAGACTCACTTTTTTCTCCATGTTGTGGCCTAGTTTTCTCATGAGGCTTTCTATATCGCTGCTTTTCTTTTTAATAGGTGTAGTGGTGTTAAAAACCTCTTCTAGGTTTACCTGTCTCTTTTCTAAAAATGCGAACACATCCATGGCAGCAGCAAAGATTGGTGGGATATATGATCAAAGAGTATGGTATAGTATGTATCTCTGCGCTTGCCTGGTGAATAAATAGGGCTAATGGAATACTGCGGCAAAGCACTGATAGGAACTATCGGATCCCAAGGAATTAAGGTAAGGTAAAGAGGTAGTGCTGCGCTGTATAATAAAGCTGTAGAGACTACGGTATATTAAATAGGTATGCACACAAGTAAGTGCTGATTATGCAGAAGATAGTGGATGGTGTGAATTTTTTGCTTAAATCACATAAAATCGCATAAACGTGACATAGCTTAAAATTGCATAAAATTGCATGAAATCGCATAAAACATCATATTCAAAGGATAAATCCGTGAAAGGTGTGAATTTTTGTGCATAAATCACATAAAATCGCATAAACGTGACATAGCTTAAAATTGCATAAAATCGCATGAAATCGCATAAAACATCATATTCAAAGGATAAATCCGTGAGAGGTGTGCAGAGGTGTATCAAGTGAGAATGATGTGGGTGAATCACATAAAATCATATAAAAATGACATCTCTTAAAATTGCATAGAAACGCATAAAAATCGCATAAAGTTGCATCAAGCGTCACATTAAAATAAGGTGAATCTGTGATGGGCGTGCATAGAGTGCTGCGGTCAAGTACAAGTGGTTAAAAAATATGACACATAAAATAGTCGCAATAAAAATTGCATCGGTGCATAAAACCAACTAGGTGGATAAGGATGTGTAAAAGGTAAGCATAGCCAAAAAAATTGAATACAATCAATAAATAAGTAATGCAAAAGTGCAAGAACAGTCCGTGGGGGTGAGCCCTTTCCTAGTGTGGGCAAAGTGTGGTTTGCTATGGCGCTGGTGACAAATCCTGGTGGGGTATAACGGTATCGGTGCTGGTGGTTATTGTGACCAGTAGCTGCAGGTGGTTCCTGATCTTCCGTGGAATATAGTAATGGATGTACCCTTACCTTACCGCTGTAAGGTAACAGCGTGTATATGTGTTAGCTGGTTCTCAATGGGGCTTCTGTGTCCTATGGCGGGCGGCTCCCTTTAAATCCAGGTGTTTGGGCGTCTCTTTTACTGGGGTGTACGCTCTAGTTCAGGTGTATGTGTCTCGCAAAAATGGATAAGGAGAGGAAGGGTCTCGATAGTGTAGTACGTTTTTAAAAGGTTTTATTCAATACAAGTAAAATACAGTAAACTCACATTTATGTTGCTCAAAATTGCATGGGATAAACGAGCATCGAGCTCGTACCTCGCTTCCGGTATCTAGTGTCCCTTTACGCGTATTCGTCACTGTCACATGACTTCTTCAGAGGTGGTTACTAGATGCCAGAAGTGTCCTTTTATTTGCTGTTAATTGGTATTGCCGGTGGCCATTTTGTTGTGGTCATTTCCACAGGAAGTGTCTCGGCGGCCATTTTTTTTTTTTATTTTTTTTTTATTTTTATTTTTTTTGTTTTTGTGTCTGGTCGCCAGAGACGGCCCGGCGGCCATTTTAATGAAAGTCTGTAATGTAAACATCCGTTCTACGGCCAAGAGTATTCTCTGGTCACCGGAAGTGGTTCGGTTGTTTTGCTAGGGAGAAGTATATTCATACAGTGGAGGCTAGCTGCAGATTAACGGCATACATAATATACCATAGTTAAATCTGGCTATATAGCCTTATTTTAATAAAAGGATAAATGAGGACATAAGAATATATATGTATATAAAAAAATATATATATATAAAAATGAGCATAATGGGGTATAAAAACAATAGATATAATACGACATCTTGGAGGTAATGAAATAAATAAAAAAATATATAAAGGAGATATAATTCTCTCTATGTAGTAAAATTGTGGCATTTTATTGAGTAAAAATCTTGGTAAAAATCCTGGTTAAAATTGTCTTGGTTTAAAATTTGCATACCGGAAGCGACGTAGTTTGCTCATAGTATGGCATGCATGTGTATATAAATGTACATACATAAAAGGTAATAAGACATATCTGTGTCTAAAAAAGATAAGAAGCAGTGGTGAAGATTCCGAACCGGATAGGTGAGCAAAGAGCAGTTGTGTCAGAGGAGGGCGTCTAAGAGAGAGTGTGGGGGTGACTGGATCTGATTGGGCCTAAAAATTGCTTATGAAGCAATTTAAGTCGAAATCGATGTTTAATCCTTGTGGGGGTGACTGGATCTGATTGGGCCTAAAAATTGCTTATGAAGCAATTTAAGTCGAAATCGATGTTTAATCCTTGGGGTACGAAGGACTCTAGCGTGTGTATCCATTTAGATTCTAACTGGCTGATGGTTCTAACTTTATGTCCACCCCGCCAGTGTCTCTTGTAGGCTTCTATTCCCCAGAATCTCATGTGTGATGGGTCTTTATTGTGATGTGTGGCAAAGTGCCTGGACACACTATGCTTATCATAGCCTCTCTGAATATTTTTCACATGTTCCTCATGAGAAAACTAGGCCACAACATGGAGAAAAAAGTGAGTCTGTGGTGGGACATAACCACTTTTGAGCAATATTTAAAAGATAATATAACGCCAAGACGCCTAAGATGGGATATAACACCCAACGACGGCATCTTAGACCAGGAGTCCGTGGACGACTGGTTCAAATTTTTCAACACCAAAGGATTAGAACTACTAGCATTTCTACTAGAAAGAAAAAGGAGCAAACTGAAAACGATAGAAGCCGTAATAGCTGAAGTAAAAGAGGAACTTGATGCACATAAAGACAAAGCCGAATTTATCACCCTCACCACCCAACTCAATAAAGACCTCACGAAAAAAGACAAAGAGGTCCAACAAAGAAAAAGCAAGAAGTACAGTAGAGACTTGAACGATTTCAAAACTGACCATGTTTTCAAATGGCAGAGTCAACTAGACCTCGCAGATCCAATTTCCACATACTCCACACCGGAAAAAACAGTCAGAATGCACCCCCAGCACAATAATTCCGAGAACAACTACAGACCACAAGAACAATACGACAGAAATAGAAGGGAGACACCTAGACAAGGATACGAGGAAAGACAAGGAAATTATTACCACCACAATCAATATACCCCACATAGGAGCGACAACAGACCACAACAACAGGAACGCACTCCACAGAACGGTTGGAAGAAACCCTTCTGGAAAAACAATTACAAAAAGAACAAAAAGAAACAACCACAATAGACCGTACCAATACAACCAACGAGACAACCGAGGCCCTCCGGACAATAGGCACCGTCCACAAGAAGGATATGGACCCAGAACTAGAACACCTGAACGTCAATACGACAGACGGGACGGAGAAAACAGAGGACCACCATACCACCCCCCACCTCCCCCACAAGGAACATATCGCCAGAATGAAAGGAGCCCCATCAATACACATAACTACTATGCACCCCTGAATCATAGAGCCGACGAAGAGAGATCCGACAGACATAGACATTCCGATACAGACTATGAAAGGTCTTTTTTAGAGAGAGGGAGAGAGAACTACCCAACACGACATACGGAAGAATCGAGACAATCAAGAAGGACGCCGGAAAGAAGAGAGGATGCAGAGGGGGCAAGAGAGCCCAAAAGAAAAAGAACATAAAAGGAGAAGGGATTTTTAATTTGAGCAAACAAGCCCTGTCCCACGAAGAAATCGGCACCTTAGACAAAGGTCTTAAATACGCTCCTGTAAAAAATCTAGATAAATTCCAAACTTATATCGGAATTCAGAAATACATCAGGAAACTAAACATTAAAAAATACATCATGAGTAACCCATACAAACCCAAAATCACAAATACTGACCAGATAACGCATAGCACCTTAAGAAACAGCTCCACTTTCAACCCTCCACTAAAAGACAACAGACATATAGAAGTCTTCAAAAGAATTGTCCTGGAAGAATTGAAAAACCTCAAGATCAAGAAACAAGAAGAACCGAAACATATAAAGAATGGGATTCGAAAACTAAGCAAACGGAAAGATATCGTAATCCGCCCTGCGGACAAAGGAGGAGGTATTGTCATTCTCTCAAAAAAACAATACCACACTTGCATGAACAACATGCTCAGTGATGAAGAAACATACAAGCTCCTCCCCAGTAACCCAGTCTTCAAATGTAGGAAGGCATTAGAACAAACAGTTCATCTAGGCCTGAAAAAGAATATCCTTAATAAAAAAGAAGCGAAATACCTAATCCCAGAATCCTGTCGAACACCCATCATTTACTGTCTCCCCAAAATACATAAAAACAACACAAATCCACCACCGAGACCCATAGTGAATGGCATTGATTCACTCACCGCGAGAATGGGCCAATACATTGATCATTTCCTACAGCCCGCTGTACAGAAAACTGAGGCATATCTAAGAGACACAAAACAAATGCTGCAAATTTTAGAAGAGGTCCCCAAAGGTAACCAACCCTGGTGGATGGCAACTGCAGATGTTGCCTCACTCTACACCATTATTATGCATCATCAAGCATGCGAGGCTGCCAAATGGGGACTCAGAAAATTCTCCACATTACCATGTAGTCAAAGGAAATACTTAATAAAATGTCTTGACTTCTGTCTGAAAAACAGTTTCTTCTGGTACAATCGCAACTACTACTTCCAGAAAACAGGAGTTGCCATGGGGGCGAAATTCGCACCTAGTGTAGCTGGTCTCTTCATGGCTAGATGGGAAGAAGAACGAGTCTTCTCCAAACTTCCGGAAGGCCTGCACACATACAGAAGATACATAGATGACATCGTGATACTATGGCAAGGAAATAAGGAAACACTCCTGGCTTTTTTGGAAGACCTAAATAAGAATGACAGAAATATACAACTCACGTGGGAAATTAGCAAAGAAAAGATAACTTTCCTAGACCTAGAGATCACACAAGAAGACAACACACTATCATCCAAAACACATTTTAAAGATGTAGATAGAAATAGCTATTTGCCATTGGAAAGTTGCCACCATAGAAACTGGCTTTGCAACATACCCAAAGGTCAACTGATGCGATTAAAAAGAAACTGCACCCACAAAGAAACCTTTAAAGCTCAAGCAACCAAGATGGGACAGAGATTTATAGAAAAAGGATATAACAAAGAATTTATCCAGAATAGAATCACGGAAGTAACAAATATGGACCGGAAAACGCTAATTAACGATAAACCCAAACAAACCACCACAGATACAGTACCAATAATCCTTGACTACAATATACAACACAAACAGATGGAAATGATCATTAAAAAGAACTGGAACATACTGCTTGCAGATAAACAGCTGCAAGAAATCCTTCCAAAAATTCCAAAATTCATTTATAAAAGAGCGCCAACCCTTCGAGACAGGATAGTTAGGAACATTCCAGATCCACCGAACAAAGGAGGCCTATCATTTTTTACTGGTAAAGGGTTCTTTCCTTGCAAACGTTGTTACGCCTGCACAAGAACGAAACACCCTAACACAAAAAAGAAGGACTTCACCGCAACAAGCACAGGCAACAGTTACGAAATTAAAGACTTCATCTGTTGCAACACCGAGGGAGCTGTTTACGTATTGGAGTGCGACTGCGGGCTGCAATACGTAGGCCGCACTAAAAGACTCCTACGAATTAGAATAAAGGAACATGTGAAAAATATTCAGAGAGGCTATGATAAGCATAGTGTGTCCAGGCACTTTGCCACACATCACAATAAAGACCCATCACACATGAGATTCTGGGGAATAGAAGCCTACAAGAGACACTGGCGGGGTGGACATAAAGTTAGAACCATCAGCCAGTTAGAATCTAAATGGATACACACGCTAGAGTCCTTCGTACCCCAAGGATTAAACATCGATTTCGACTTAAATTGCTTCATAAGCAATTTTTAGGCCCAATCAGATCCAGTCACCCCCACACTCTCTCTTAGACGCCCTCCTCTGACACAACTGCTCTTTGCTCACCTATCCGGTTCGGAATCTTCACCACTGCTTCTTATCTTTTTTAGACACAGATATGTCTTATTACCTTTTATGTATGTACATTTATATACACATGCATGCCATACTATGAGCAAACTACGTCGCTTCCGGTATGCAAATTTTAAACCAAGACAATTTTAACCAGGATTTTTACCAAGATTTTTACTCAATAAAATGCCACAATTTTACTACATAGAGAGAATTATATCTCCTTTATATATTTTTTTTATTTATTTCATTACCTCAAGATGTCGTATTATATCTATTGTTTTTATACCCCATTATGCTCATTTTTATATATATATATTTTTTTTATACATATATATTCTTATGTCCTCGTTTATCCTTTTATTAAAATAAGGCTATATAGCCAGATTTAACTATGGTATATTATGTATGCCGTTAATCTGCAGCTAGCCTCCACTGTATGAATATACTTCTCCCTAGCAAAACAACCGAACCACTTCCGGTGACCAGAGAATACTCTTGGCCGTAGAACGGATGTTTACATTACAGACTTTCATTAAAATGGCCGCCGGGCCGTCTCTGGCGACCAGACACAAAAAAAAAAAAAAAAAAAAAAAAATGGCCGCCGAGACACTTCCTGTGGAAATGACCACAACAAAATGGCCACCGGCAATACCAATTAACAGCAAATAAAAGGACACTTCTGGCATCTAGTAACCACCTCTGAAGAAGTCATGTGACAGTGACGAATACGCGTAAAGGGACACTAGATACCGGAAGCGAGGTACGAGCTCGATGCTCGTTTATCCCATGCAATTTTGAGCAACATAAATGTGAGTTTACTGTATTTTACTTGTATTGAATAAAACCTTTTAAAAACGTACTACACTATCGAGACCCTTCCTCTCCTTATCCATTTTTGCGAGACACATACACCTGAACTAGAGCGTACACCCCAGTAAAAGAGACGCCCAAACACCTGGATTTAAAGGGAGCCGCCCGCCATAGGACACAGAAGCCCCATTGAGAACCAGCTAACACATATACACGCTGTTACCTTACAGCGGTAAGGTAAGGGTACATCCATTACTATATTCCACGGAAGATCAGGAACCACCTGCAGCTACTGGTCACAATAACCACCAGCACCGATACCGTTATACCCCACCAGGATTTGTCACCAGCGCCATAGCAAACCACACTTTGCCCACACTAGGAAAGGGCTCACCCCCACGGACTGTTCTTGCACTTTTGCATTACTTATTTATTGATTGTATTCAATTTTTTTGGCTATGCTTACCTTTTACACATCCTTATCCACCTAGTTGGTTTTATGCACCGATGCAATTTTTATTGCGACTATTTTATGTGTCATATTTTTTAACCACTTGTACTTGACCGCAGCACTCTATGCACGCCCATCACAGATTCACCTTATTTTAATGTGACGCTTGATGCAACTTTATGCGATTTTTATGCGTTTCTATGCAATTTTAAGAGATGTCATTTTTATATGATTTTATGTGATTCACCCACATCATTCTCACTTGATACACCTCTGCACACCTCTCACGGATTTATCCTTTGAATATGATGTTTTATGCGATTTCATGAGATTTTATGCAATTTTAAGCTATGTCACGTTTATGCGATTTTATGTGATTTATGCACAAAAATTCACACCTTTCACGGATTTATCCTTTGAATATGATGTTTTATGCGATTTCATGCAATTTTATGCAATTTTAAGCTATGTCACGTTTATGCGATTTTATGTGATTTAAGCAAAAAATTCACACCATCCACTATCTTCTGCATAATCAGCACTTACTTGTGTGCATACCTATTTAATATACCTTTATTATACAGCGCAGCACTACCTCTTTACCTTACCTTAATTCCTTGGGATCCGATAGTTCCTATCAGTGCTTTGCCGCAGTATTCCTTTATTTATAGCAGCGCAGCACTACCTCTTTACCTTACCCTCTCAAACTATGCTGTGGTATCAGTTTCTTTATGCCCTGTAAGTTGTGAGGTCGGGCCGCTATGGATCGGACTTGTTTTTTTTTTTTTTTACAATACTTTATTTCAAGACAGCACATGGTAAAGTACAGAAACCACAGCTCCAATAATACTGGAGTGAAGCATTGACATTGAAAATTCAACACATCAAAAGTCATTGCATACATAAGAAGCAGATAAGTGTGCGAACATGTTAACCGGAATACCAGGTATTAGGGAGTCTCTGTACCCCACGCAGCATTTTTCATGTAAAGACCCAACGGTCACACAAAAAGAAAGAGCAGCATAGAAGTGAAAGAATAAGGGTAAGAACAGAAAACAGGGAAAATATATATATTTTTTTTAAATGGGGGGGTGGTGAAAAAAAGGGGGGGGGAGACATACTGCTAGCCCTTCAGGACTTAGGGACTCACTATCACAGTCTCCAGTGGATACGATTTAATTCAGCAGCTCCTTGTACTCAGAGTAGACAAATGTGTGCCAGTAGAACCAGTTTTTAAGGAATTTCTCCCGAAGGCTTTTCTCTGTGGCCACTAGGTCTTCCATCATATAGATTTCAGATATTTTTTTCAGGACTTGTTTTTCTAGCACATCCCATTTGGGAGGCCAAGTCAACGACTCAAACTTGTTGTTGTGATCCCAAAACCATTTTGTAACCATTTTTGCAGTGTGGCAGGGCACGTTATCCTGCTGAAGGAGGTCACTGCCAAATGGGACTATAATTTGCACCAAGGGGTGTACTTGGTCAGGAACAATGTTTAGGTAGGTGGTCAACTTACATTGACATTTACAAGCCGAAATTGTCCCAAGCATCATACTGCCTATGCTGGCTTGCATTCTTCCTGTACTGTATCCTGGTGCCATCTCTTCCCCAGGTAATCGGCACACACGCACCTGCCTGTCCACACAATGTAAAAGAAAACATGACTAGACCACCTTGTTCCATTGTTCTGTGGTCAGGTTCTGATGCTCATGTAGTGTCAGAAACAATGAAATCAGACCGAGACAGAAGTACAGTTAAATCACACTTGTTTAATAATAAAAGTAAAAATAACAAACGTAGTCAAAACATAGCCAAAATTCATTAACCGGAACGGATAGTCAGCCAAGCCAAAAGTCAGGGATCAATGTAGTGAAACAGCAAGCAGGATCTGGAACCAGAAGGGATGACAGCAATGCAAGTCTTTAAACAGGAACGCAGGCGATCTTCTGTCTGATGTTGACCATGGCGAAGGCAGAGATCCTCTGGACTGGACAGCTTAAGTAGGCAGGACTGATGAGCAGGATATCATATCAACAGCTGAGTAACTGTGGAGAGAGATGGGAGCTGGCAATTAGCCGACAGCTGAGCGGACACGGGTTAGCATGGGCACCCTGACGGGTCTGCAGCTAGACCCCATACACAACAAACTGCAATGCCTGTTTTTTACCTGCTTTTAACACATCAACTTCATAGACAACATATTTACTTACTGTCTAATACAACTCGCCAACTTTCAGTTGCCATTGTAATGAGATAATCAATGTTATTCACTTACCCTGTCAGTGGTCATATAGTTATGGCTGATCAGTGTATAAATATGTAAACACCATAATTGTTTTTATCTACCATGGAAACCCCCCTAGACTGAATGTTAAAGTATGCCTAAGGCCTAAACTTTTTTTTGATATGGTAGCAAATGGTTATAACCACTCTATTGTGTTTTGCTATCCTTGTTCCATGTCAGGAGATCTCCCTTCAATTCTTGTAAAGTAAATGAAAATCTCTCCGAACTAAGGTAAATCAATATCCTATTTTCTCCAGAGAAAGTAACATCATTGGAAGATTTCACTTCACCACCTTTTCAGGTGACAACTATAAATGTTTGCTTTTCCCATCACAATGGTCACCAGGGCAAATAGAGAGGATGAATCTAACCAGTCTACTAGCAGAAATAATATTTTTTTTCAATCCTTCCACAATCTATCCCAACATATTTAGGTTTTGAGTTTGGATAAACTTTAAACATGTAGTGCACAAAAAACACTAACAAAAAGGGTACTATTTGAGAGATGTTCTTTAAGGATACCTTTGAGTAAAACAACAAGGATCCAAACCTTAAGCCTCAATGAGATTATCGGACGAAAGATTTTCTGTTTTTTTTGCATGCTAACCTCCATAGCAAAAATTAACTTAGGTTACTAAAGTTACGAAAATTCTTGTACGACAGAATAAAAATTCAGAAGTGATGTATTGTATTCAATTGTATTTGTAATGTATTTTTTAATGCAAATCGTACGATCTGGTATTGTAGGATAAATATTTTAGTGTTTGTACCTTCGGATAATTTTGGATGACCTGTCATGATCGGTTATTGTATGATCGCTTTGAAGGCGCTATTTTTCTGATTGTGCGTACTAGGCTTTAAACCCTCAGCTGATTAATGCAGGATGTGCTTTATATTGATATACAGCTCTCATTCTCAGCTGAGCTCATTTAGATGACAAATTCTTAGCAAAGAACAACACAGAAGAAAATAATATTTTACATACTTAGGCGTTCTCCAATGCATACGTATTAGATATTTTAAAGGAAATGCAGGCATACCCCACCTTTAAGTACACAATGGGGTTTATTTACTAAAGCTAGAAAGTGCAAAATCAGGCTCACTTCTGCATAGAAACCAATGAGCTTCTAACCCCAGCTTGTTCAATTAAGCTTTTATAATAAAACCTGGAAGCTCATTGGTTTCTATGCAGAAGTGAGCCTGATTTTGCACTTTCCAGCTTTAGTAAATAAACTCCATTGTGTACTTAAAAGTGGGGTGTGCCTGTGTTCACCTTTTAAACAAAAATAATAAATGC
Organism: Lithobates sylvaticus; assembly: GCA_028564925.1. Classification (NCBI taxonomy): domain Eukaryota; kingdom Metazoa; phylum Chordata; class Amphibia; order Anura; family Ranidae; genus Lithobates; species Lithobates sylvaticus. Next base: position 620,172,857 of record CM053026.1, on the reverse strand, counting down.
ATTTTTTTGCAGCTAAAAATGTGCATTTACTATTTCTTTTTCGCAGGAGCCTGGAAAACATTGCACCCGCGATCAGCAGATCATAGGTGCAATGCAGGACTCCTACAGACTGTCAGTGTAAGCTGTCCGGCCGAAAATCATCTGGTCAGGCAGTTTCACACTGACAGGAAAAATCAATGAACTACCAGAGTGCTCATCAGCGCCATGGTAGTTAATTGAGAGCTACAAGTAGACAGCTGCAAAGGGTGTTGGTACTTGTAGTTCATTGATTCACCGGAATTTGTGAATCAGAAATGCGTCCGGAGCCCTGCATGGCCAAACTCTTTTAAAATAGTAACAGCAGGTAAGGGGGAAAGTTCCCCAGCCTGTTGACACGGGTGGGGGGTGTACCGGGGAGCGGCTGCAGGATTGGGAACATGTTGCATGTAAAAATGAGTGGAACATGTTACATGTACCCAAAGGTGAACTTATCTTTTAAATCATTTGATTTGCCACAATGTGATGCTTATACACTTATTTAGGGACTACAGAAGTAGTTTTGCTTACATACATTACTATTATTTTTATAGCGCCAACAGTTTATGCAGCGCTTTACAACTTGAGGGTAGACAGTACAAATACAATACACTTTAACACAGTAGGAATCAGAGGGCCCTGCTCCTTGGAGCTTACAATCTAAGAGGGAAGGTCAAGAGATACAAGGGGTAATAACTGTGGGGGATGTGCTGATGGAGAAGATAAATGTACAGTTGTTAGGTTGGGGCCAGATAGGCTTCTCTGAAGAGATGAGTTTTCAGGGATCATCTGAAAATGGGTAAAATAGAGGGAAATTGGACAGATTGGTGTAGAGCATTCCAGAGGATGGGAGAGGCTCTGGAGAAGTCCTGAAGGCGGGCATGGGATGAGGTGACAAGGGAGTTTGAGAGCAGGAGAATTAATTATTACTGAGAAGTCTCTTGATGCTCTTTTACAAGTTTTTTTTAAGAGAAACAATAATGACTTATGTTCAATTTTAACATGTTTTTTTGGTTTTTTTTCAAAGAAACCTGTAATTATGTCAAGGGATTCTTAGGGTACTATGAATTATCACTGTTAAAAAACAAGTTAAAATATAAGTTAGCTGTTTTACCTGCCTAAGGATTTGTATTTTCATCCATTCATTCCTGATATTTGCACAGCTGCTGTGCTGATATTAGTCAGTATGCCTTTCTATTGGATCCTTCAGAAGTTCAGCCTCTTCTTATGTGCTGGTGCTCCCACAAAGGTGCTGCAAGAATTACAATTTCAGGCTGGGTTCACACCTAATGTCGACGTGGCTCCCAGCAGGGGTCCTGCGCGTCCCGGTTCATCATTTCAGGTCCAATTTCAGCCAAAATCTTGGGCTGAATTTGGACCAGAAATGGACTAAAAGACGCACAGGGCTCCTGTGCAAATTCACACCAGAGCCGCTGTGGAGATATGTAAACCGGCTCCATAGAGAGTCGGTCACAATCTCCTGCAGAGATTCCGCATCCAATTCGCAATAGTGTGAACCCGGCCTTAGTGTTTTATTTGAATAAAAAATGTAGTGGTGAAAGCATCACCCACATTTCCTAGCTTCACTTATCATTATGATTATCTATTAGGTCTATTCAGACTTGTACCAGAATCTCTATTGCAAAATTGTCAATAATGTTAATCCTAATAAGGATTTTTTATTAGGCAAATTGGAATTATTTTTTGCATATTTCTAATAAATTGATAGCCAGGAGGAGGAAAAATTATTTTTTACACAAATTTTTTTAAATGGTTGTGCTGGGTAAAGCAACCATCTATGGCTAAAGGACATGTTGACTGGTATGCAGGCAGTAGTTTGGTAACAGTGCTTAGAACTCTTTTACAACAAGACCAGGTCTGACTCATACTGCTTTAATGAACTATGTTGCAATAAGCCCATATGCTTCTGCTTGCTAACCTCTGCAATTCTCTATTAGCATGTGACTGTGATTGCATGGATGCCCATGTTTATCACTACTGCATATACTCAGTGATGGGAAGTTTTATTACAATATATAGGTAATATATTGGTTACTGTGAATGACAACACCCGTTAACAAGAAGAATTGTTTTTTCTTGGTTTTATATTGGTGGGTCTTTTATTTATTTTTGCCACCTTTAAAGGCGAAGTTTTTATTTTTCTAAATTCCAGCTCCCCTATGCACCAATATAGCATTCATGTCCTCCATCCATGATGCCAAATGTATCTATTGCTTCTGTCTTACGTCCTTACAGACACATGACACAGGAAGGAGTTGACCAGCTGACCTCATTAGTACACACCCTGCATCATCTGCCCACCCACTCCCAGCTGCACGTTTTTTAAATGAAATGCAATGAATCAGTGATCACCCTTCTCACTAAATACACAATCAGATTGCATAGTGTATGGCAATCTTTATACAAGTACATAGAAGGGAGTGGACAGAAACACTCAGCTGCCATGCCCCATTCACATCTCTACATATCGGGAACTCGCATTCCCACATGCATTTTTTTTTTGTGAGGTGGGAGGTGTTTTGGAGCATTTTCGCTCATTACACATAGGGCAGCCCATCCACCATGACATCTATCCATCATATTTGGGGTATAATGAAAGGTAAATGCCATTTTTGATATTTAACTGAATTATACTGATTATCATTTGATATTTTGTTTAATAAATTTGTTTCTATTTTGCAATTATGAGTAAATGTCTACAGAAGTAACTGCTATCTAGACAGCGGTGTCTATGCTGCGTAGTTTCTTTGTTTCTTTTTCTGCATAGCAGATAACCTGCATGCTCATGACCTAATTGTAATAGGGATGCTAAGCTGGATGCGTGGAACATTGACCTTTTATTATTTAAGGGAGAAGGGTAAAAAAAAAAAACTTGAGATTTTAACCCAGTGAAGCAAACTGTAGCAGTAAAATTAATGAACTGCAGTAGATTTTACCAAATATGTTCACTGCTTCTATGTCTACCAGACAATCCATAAAAGTGTTGGTTTTCGAGTAAGAGGTACTTAAAGGGGAAGCGATGTAGAGGAAATTAACTACCTTGAGGAGTGGTTAGGTTGTGATGTAATAGCAGACATTTTTGTAAATTCTCTGCAAGATGGATTTGTATACTTTGATCTCTTTGACACTTGGTTTGGTGCAGCTTAACTTTGCTGACACAAAAAACTTTGCCACTGGTAATTATTCTCAATGCTACTGCTCCTGCTTGGCACTGTCAGTATTTCTGGCTGGCTTAAAGTTTTTGCATACACACAAAATCAAATGGTGTTAACACACAGCTGCTCTGTACAAACAGGAAGTGGCTGGAGCTGCTCTGTCCTAGTTCTCTATTTCCCAGTGCATTCTGGGATACAGGAACCTCCACTGCCTCTCACCCAGTGCCCTGTTAACACTTCATCAATGCTTCACCACCAACCCATAAAATGCTATGCAGTAAAAGTATTTACAGCGCTTCACCTTTTTCACATTTTGTTACACTTTTATTTTCCTCAAAATTCTACAAACAATACCCCATAATGACAACGTGAAAGAAGTTTGTTCTAAACTTTTGCAAATTTAATGAAATAAAAATAAAAAAATCACATGTACATAAGTATTCCCAGCCTTTGCTCAATACTTTGTGGAAGCATCTTTGCCACCAATTGCAGCCTCAAGTCTTTTTGAGTATGATGCTAAGAATTTGGCACACCTATTTTTGTGCAGTTTCTCCCATTCTTCTTTGCAGGACCTCTCAAGCTCCATCAGGTTGGATGGGGAGCGTCGATGCATAGCCATTTTCAGATCTCTCCAGAGAGGTCCAAATCTGAGGCTGAGCCACTCAAGGACATTCACAGAGTTGTCCCATAGCCACTCCTTTGTTATCTTGGCTGCATGCTTAGGGTCGTTGCCCTGTTGAAAGATGAACCTTCACCCCAGTCTGAGGTCCAGAGTGCTCTAGAGCAGGTTTTCATCAAGAATGTCTCTGTACATTGCTGCATTCATCTTTTCCTCAATCCTGACTAGTCTCCCAGTTTCTGCCGCTAAAAAACATCCCCACAGCATGATGTTGCCAACACCATGCTTCACTGTAGGGATAGTATTGGCCAGGTGATGAGGTTTCCTCCAGACAAGATGCTTGCTATTCAGGCCAAATAGTTCAATCTTTGTTTCATCAGACGACAGAATCTTGTCTATTATTGTCTGAGTTGCACTTTGGCAAACTCAAAGCAGGCTGTCATGTGCCTTTTACTGAGTAGTGACTTGTGTCTGGCCACTCTACCATACAGTAATGCACAACAGGTCTATCTATAATTAAAAACCACTCGTGTTTCGTGAATGGAAAAAAAACGATTTGACAGCTTATATCAGTGAGACTGCCCAACAGTGAAACGGGTCATATTCTCATAAGTGCAAATCAAAATACAATATAGTGAAACAAATCATCAAATGTAATGTGAGTTTTCAGTGTATGATCTCCTCTCACGGATCTACACTGTATAAAAATACTATGATAAAGTGTCACCCCAGTACCCCAGTTGAAGCCTATGCAGGCGAAACATGTAGGGTTAAATGCTTGCCTGAGCCACTCAAAGATTTTACTTGTGCCTATTTTTAGAAAAGCTTTTTTATCATTTTATTTCTGTTTAAGATTTTGAATATCTTAAAAAATGAAAACATAAAAACTTCCTTTTTGGAGTTACGCTATGAGGAGTTGCCTCCTTTTTTTCTATCTCCCCTTTTGAGTCATCTACGGCAGAGAGTGCAACCAAAGCCTTTTCCCCACCCTGGGATTGGACAACCTACTGGGGGTGAGTATCAGAGGTACTTGATACCTATGAAAAGGAAACCCTCCAGAGGATACGACTGACTGCTCCACTATCCCCACACATCCGGGGGATCCGGTACATGCTCGTTTGACTCACCACCGAGAGGTCTGAGAGTCCACCTTATCTGGTAAAGGTACCTTGGTCACCTCTTGCTCATACATCTAAAGAAAGAATGTTTTAGAGAAGATTGAACCAGCTTGAAGTCAGAAATAGCACCCACTATCTGATATTCTCTGGGGGACTGCATTACTGTAGTTTTTTTCGTTATATATATATCTTTTGTGATTTTACATCAGTCCCCATAATGTGATATATTGTGGACTATTACAAAACACTCACTGTGTAATCCAGTGGACTATTGTAACACTACTGGTGGAATACCTTTTTTGGGGTCACCTCCGCCTTGAGGATCTAACCCACAGACTACCACATCCAACACATTTGGTTAGCCCTAGATAGAGGAGTTCTCTCCTCAGGGTACAGTGCCCTATCTGCAAAATTACTATTTCTTTTATTTTTATTATTATTTTTTGCATTTTTGATGCGACTTCATAAATCGCACATTTTGGTTAAATTGCATTTATAAATTGCACTCCCCATTGGAGTACATTGGATAAATTTTGTATTCATGTATCGTACTTTATGATTTTTCAACTCTATAAGTATCTTGCCTTCATTTATGCGATTCTTACAAAATCGCACAGTTTGTTTTAGAAATTATACTCCTTACAGGGATATACTTGCTAATCTTCAAACAGGTGATTGTAGTTCCTTCCCTAGTCCCATTTGAGCATTGTTACCACTTTGTGCAGTTTGATTAGGTTGGTGTCATTGTAAAAAGGATGTTTGTTTTGTTGGCCCGCCTATATCAAACACCTCTCTGCGCTCGAGTGGATGGAAATGTCTTATTGTTTGTTGTTATATGTGATAAGCATATAAATAAATAAATAAATATATACACGGTCCAGTGTGCAACCCAAATTCTTGGTGCACTGGTAGCAGCTGCTTAAATAGGGATCGTATGTAAATATACAATAAGTTAGCAGGTGTCAAAGGAATTAAAAATTATATTAATTAATTAAATAAGTCAAGCCTGTTAAAATACTGTAGCAGCGCTTGGGTATCAGAGAATAAAAAACTGATAAATAGTGGATAAAACTGATGTTAATATATCACTCAGTGCAATTCATAAATGTTAATAAAATGTGTGTGGAGGAATAAAATGTGGTATTGAATAAATAAATAAATCAATAAATAAATAGATAGATATTAGGTATCGACAGAGGGTCAAATAATCACTCAGTGATTAATCAATAAAGTCCAGCTTTCTCCATAATGGGTTAAAAATAGTTCTATATTCAGTGTGCCGTAAACTGCTCAGTCCATCCACCAGTGCACTCCACCACGTGTTAGAAGGTTCCCCTTTGGGGATGCACTCACCAGAACTACAGATAATATAGGCATATAAACTCTCTCATCATGGTACTGCTCCTTCCTCTATCGATACTCCAATTCTCCTCCACAGCCTCCTATTCAATAGCTCCCCATTGCCAGGTAGGTCATATGTAGAAAAATTTTAACCACATAGCGTGATACTGCATAAAAAAGTTTATTTACCCCCCTACCTAAATGATCAAAACACCCCTTAGTAAAATATGCGTACCAGATAAAACATTAAAATCAGCATGTAATGATATAGGATAAATGTAGGTATTTGCACTATGCCTGTGTATGCCTTCCGGATCCGCTCAGCTGGTTTCCGCTGTGTGGAGCGGTGTTTCCAGCGTCCTGAGGGCTTCCTGGTCGGTGGAAGGCAGGCTGGAGCGCAATCGTCACTTCCTTGGTTCTCTGGTCAACGTCCCTGACGCGCGTTTCGTCATATCCGACTTCGTCACGAGGGCGTGACCAGAGAACCGGAAGTGTCTCTTTTAAAGTGATGGATCACAGTTACAGCCAATGGGCGTGCACGCATGGATGTAATAGGGATTACACAGAGCTGGAAAGCAACTTATGCTGCGGTATAGCAGATGTACTAATATTCATAGTGTTAACGTAAAAAGACTTCATTTTTTCTATACTGGTAGCCGGTTTGATTCGAGGCAATACACCCCAATATTTGGCAATAACCTCATATTAGTTTGATGTGTATTTAGGCGACCGGGTGCCGCATTTCTTGTTTGAGTACAGCAACCTATTACCAATCCTGTGGTGATTCCCCTCATACATGCGCGTGCCTCATGGGTATTATTTGACAATTAGGTAATTGACAATGTCCATAGTACAATCTGGTTTTTAGTATGGATTCCAACGAAGGAGGGATATGGCTCAGTTGTGTTTTGACTACATCCATAAACACATACATGAGTTTGAAAATCGTAAAATCATATGAAGTGGGTTATAAATGAATTTAATAAAATCAATCTAATAAAACCCCTTGGAATATGTATTAAAATACCATTGCAGATTAAATCGCATAGAAAATCACAGATAAAACACAGTAAGAGATGAGTATATATGGCTAGCAAATAGCTAAAAATGATGATAGCTAAAAATGAGATTGTGGATTAAATCGCATAAAAACACATAAAATCGCATAAGAAATCCCAGATAAAACCGCACTAAAAATGTGTGTATATATGGCCAGAATGATGGCTCAAAATATTCAAATTGATACATAAAAACTTGTAGAGGTACCCAGAAAATAAATAAATAAATAAACCGCAATAGGTAGTGCGTATATGGTTTATGAAACTCATCATAACCGAAGAGGTGCATTTAAGATGTCAGCGGTATACTAACCTAAAAATCCGTTGACTACCCATGTGTACATCAATAGTGCTACCCATATAAGTGTTGATGGGTTGAGCTGTAAGGGCAAGACAAGTCTGATATAACTACTATGGTTTCTTGGGGGTCTGTAATCATAGCCCTCCTTCGATGGAAACCACCCAAGCACAGACGGCGCAACACCTCCAATGATGTGATATACCATAAAAATGCATGAACCTCTCGGAGTTTAAATAAATTAAAATAACATCGCATGTGCACATACCCAAATTGCATATGAGTAAATATGATAAAATCAAATAAAATTTCAGGACAATTACAGAGGGGGTAGTCAGGTGTCGCTAATAAAACAATTGATGTCCAGCTCTACATTCAGACCTCTAGGGGCAAGAACGTCAGTTAAAAAAATCCATTGAGTTTCCTTTTTAGATAATTCACGTACCCTATGAATGCCCCTCCAGTGAGGTTGGAGGTGTTCAATACCCCAAAATTCAAGGCTACTGGGATCACTATCATGCTTCAATTTAAAGTGCAGAGAGAAATTATGGTCTTTGTAACCTATTTTGATATTATTAATATGTTCAGCAATTCTTATACGCAAAAGCCTTTTTGTGCGGCCTATATACATTAGGCCGCAAGGGCATTTCAGTGCGTAAACTACAAACATAGTATTGCACGTGATAAACTGTTCGATATCAAAAGTTGCGTGATTCGCTGTTGCTATAAATTTCTCAAGTGCTCTTATAGGTTTCTTCACTTCCCTGCAGGCCTTACATTTCCTGCATGCGTAGAAGCCATTCTTGTCCCAGAAGGATGGTGTTTTTTTGGGGGGGGTCTATGATTTTCTTGACCACCCTGTCACCAAAACTGGTCACCTTTCTATAAATAAATTGGGGATTAGCTGGTAGAGCTGTGGTTAATTTCTTGTCCAACAATAACACGTGCCAATGTTTTTTAAAAATGGTTTCCACTTCTTTATATTGTTCGTGGTATCCAGAAATGAAAGACCATTCCTTTTTGGAATTCTTGAGGGTGGTGGTGGTTGGCTGAACTAACGTTTTTTCTTCTAAGGTGGTGGTCCGTGGTATTGCACCTACTTCTTCCACTATTTTCTTTAATTTATTAGGGTCATATCCTCTGGCCTCAAATCTATCTGTTAGAATTTTCGATTGAAGGGCGAAATTATCATTCTCCGAACAATTTCTTCTTACCCTCATTATTTGGCCTTTGGGTATATTTCTTAACCACATTGGGTGATGACCACTTGATATAGGCAGATAACTATTTCTGTCAGTTTTTTTGAAATAAACTTTTGTCTCCAGCTGGTTTAGCTTCCGATAAATTGTAACGTCAAAAAAAACGATCTCCTCCTTATTGCTTGTTGATGTCAAAACAATGTTATTGTTGTTTGTATTTAAAAAGGATAAAAAGGTTTCCAAGCTTTCGCTGGTCCCTGCCCAAATAAAAAACAAGTCATCAATAAAACGCCGATAAAATACTAATTCTGTCCGTTGACCATTAAAAATTGTTTTATCCTCCCATTCTGCCATGAAGAGATTTGCAATACTCGGTGCAAATTTGGCACCCATGGCAACGCCTCTTTGTTGGGAATAAAAGTTGCCACTGTATCAAAAATAGTTGTGATTAAGACAAAAATCTAGAGCGTTCCTTAAAAATATTTTCTGATTCAGTGGTAGGTCATCTCTCTTGCTTAGGGCCCAATTAAGGGCCAATAGAGCGTCATTGTGCTGAATGATGGAATATAGAGAAGATACGTCCGCAGTGACTAATAAAACATAATTTCTTTCTGATAGATCTACCTTTTGGAGAGAGTTTAAAAAGTCTTTCGTATCTTGTATATATGATCTAGTGTTTCTCACACTGTTTTGAAGAAATTTGTCTAGATATTGTCCGAGTCTGGCTGAGATGGAATTGATACTATTAACAATTGGCCTTGCTGGAGGATTTATTGGGTCCTTATGCACCTTAGGTAGCGTGTAGAGAGTTGGTATTCTGCTGCTTGCTGGGACCAGGTATTTTTTAAAAAACATTGGCACGTGTTATTGTTGGACAAGAAATTAACCATAGCTCTACCAGCTAATCCCCAATTTATTTATAGAAAGGCGACCAGTTTTGGTGACAGGGTGGTCAAGAAAATCATAGACCCCCCCAAAAAAACACCATCCTTCTGGGACAAGAATGGCTTCTACGCATGCAGGAAATGTAAGGCCTGCAGGGAAGTAAAGAAACCTATAAGAGCACTTGAGAAATTTATAGCAACAGCGAATCATGCAACTTTTGATATCGAACAGTTTATCACGCGCAATACTATGTTTGTAGTTTACACACTGAAATGCCCTTGCGGCCTAATGTATATAGTCCGCACAAAAAGGCTTTTGCGTATAAGAATTGCTGAACATATTAATAATATCAAAATAGGTTACAAAGACCGTAATGTCTCTCTGCACTTTAAATTGAAGCATGATAGTGATCCCAGTGGCCTTGAATTTTGGGGTATTGAACCCCTCCAACCTCACTGGAGGGGCATCCATAGGGTACGTGAATTATCTAAAAAGGAAACTCAATGGATTTTTTTAACTGACGTTCTTGCCCCTAGGGGTCTGAATGTAGAGCTGGACATCAATTGTTTTATTAGCGACACCTGACTACCCCCTCTGTAATTGTCCTGAAATTTTATTTGATTTTATCATATTTACTCATATGCAATTTGGGTATGTGCACATGCGATTTTATTTTATGTTATTTTAATTTATTTAAACTCCGAGAGGTTCATGCATTTTTATGGTATATCACATCATTGGAGGTGTTGCGCCGTCTGTGCTTGGGTGGTTTCCATCGAAGGAGGGCTATGATTACAGACCCCCAAGAAACCATAGTAGTTATATCAGACTTGTCTTGCCCTTACAGCTCAACCCATCAACACTTATATGGGTAGCACTATTGATGTACACATGGGTAGTCAACGGATTTTTAGGTTAGTATACCACTGACATCTTAAATGCACCTCTTCGGTTATGATGAGTTTCATAAACCATATACGCACTACCTATTGCGGTTTATTTATTTATTTATTTTCTGGGTACCTTTCCAAGTTTTTATGTATCAATTTGAATATTTTGAGCCATCATTCTGGCCATATATACACACATTTTCAGTGCGGTTTTATCTGGGATTTCTTATGCGATTTTATGTGTTTTTATGCGATTTAATCCACAATCTCATTTTTAGCTATCATCATTTTTAGCTATTTGCTAGCCATATATACTCATCTCTTACTGTGTTTTATCTGTGATTTTCTATGCGATTTAATCTGCAATGGTATTTTAATACATATTCCAAGGGGTTTTTTTTAGATTGATTTTATTAAATTCATTTATAACCCACTTCATATGATTTTACGATTTTCAAACTCATGTATGTGTTTATGGATGTAGTCAAAACACAACTGAGCCATATCCCTCCTTCGTTGGAATCCATACTAAAAACCAGATTGTACTATGGACATTGTCAATTACCTAATTGTCAAATAATACCCATGAGGCACGCGCATGTATGAGGGGAATCACCACAGGATTGGTAATAGGTTGCTGTACTCAAACAAGAAATGCGGCGCCCGGTCGCCTAAATACACATCAAACTAATATGAGGTTATTGCCAAATATTGGGGTGTATTGCCTCGAATCAAACCGGCTACCAGTATAGAAAAAATGATGTCTTTTTACGTTAACACTATGAATATTAGTACATCTGCTATACTGCAGCATAAGTTGTGTTCCAGCTCTGTGTAATCCCTATTACATCCATGCGTGCGCGCCCATTGGCTGTAACTGTGATCCATCACTTTAAAAGAGACACTTCCGGTTCTCTGGTCACGCCCTCGTGACGAAGTCGGATATGACGAAACGCGCGTCAGGGATGTTGACCTGAGAACCAAGGAAGTGACGATTGCGCTCCAGCCTGCCTTCCACCGACCAGGAAGCCCTCAGGCCGCTGGAAACACCGCTCCACACAGCGGAAACCAGCTGAGCGGATCCGGAAGGCATACACAGGCATAGTGCAAATACCTACATCATTACATGCTGATTTTAATGTTTTATCTGGTACGCATATTTTACTAAGGGGTGTTTTGATCATTTAAGTAGGGGGGTAAATAAACTTTTTTATGCAGTATCACGCTATGTGGTTACATTTTTCTACATATGACCTACCTGGCAATGGGGAGCTATTGAATAGGAGGCTGTGGAGGAGAATTGGAGTATCGATAGAGGAAGGAGCAGTACCATGATGAGAGAGTTTATATGCCTATATTATCTGTAGTTCTGGTGAGTGCATCCCCAAAGGGGAACCTTCTAACACGTGGTGGAGTGCACTGGTGGATGGACTGAGCAGTTTACGGCACACTGAATATAGAACTATTTTTAACCCATTATGGAGAAAGCTGGACTTTATTGATTAATCACTGAGTGATTATTTGACCCTCTGTCGATACCTAATATCTATCTGTTTATTTATTGATTTATTGATTTATTTATTTATTTATTCAATACCACATTTTATTCCTCCACACACATTTTATTAACATTTATGAACTGCACTGAGTGATATATTAACATCAGTTTTATTCACTATTTATCAGTTTTTTATTCTCTGATACCCAAGCGCTGCTACAGTATTTTAACAGGCTGGACTTATTTAATTAATTAATATAATTTTTAATTCCTTTGACACCTGCTAACTTATTGTATATTTACAGGTTGGTGTCATTATTATTATAATTTTTTCACTGCACACAAATATTGGTTTATTTGTACTGGTTCATTTGGACGGATTAATAGGCCGTTCTCTAAAGCCTCATACACAGGATCGGACCGTGGACCAACTTTCCCATGGATTTTTTTCCAAAGGGCATTGGCCCCAAGTTGGTATTGCATACACACAGCAGGACTTTTTCAGCCAACTTTCACCAAATCACTTGGTTTTTCTGCTCTTTACCGCCACCTTTGGTAAACTTCTGTATTGTTGTCTGATCTTTTACATTGGTTCTGCATTGGTTTGTACAAAAGTCCGTTGGTTTTGTGTACACACGGTCGGACTTTGGTCCATCGGACTTTTGTTGGCAGAAAGTTGGTCCGTTCGCACAGCCAACAAAAGTCCGATGAAACCTGGAAAAAGTTGGTCCGATGGAGCGTACACACGGTCGGATGTTGGTCCAAAACAGCTAATTTGCATGTTGGTTGTCAAAAAGTCCGATCGTGTGTATGGGCCTTTAGCCTGTTTTTCCATCCTTTATTTATTTATCACATTTTTTTCATGCATTTAATCTAGAAATCGCATGACTTTCTTGGATTGCACATGACACTTTATCATAGTATTTTTATACAGTGTAGATCCGTGAGAGGAGATCATACACTGAATACTCACATTACATTTGATGATTTGTTTCACTATATTGTATTTTGATTTGCACTTATGAGAATATGACCCATTTCACTGTTGGGCAGTCTCACTGATATAAGCTGTCAAATCGTTTTTTCCATTCACGATACACAAATGTTTTTTCATTATAGATAGACCTGTTGTGCATTACTGCCCACAGGGTTACAATTCCCTGTGTTGTTTTATGTAAAACAGGGACATTGATTCATTTCACTTACATCAGCGCTGCACGTTATGATTTTTATGTTTTGTACAATTGTGTCTGATTGTCGTGTCAGCAGCTAAACACCTTTTAAGTTTGGCGCAGTATTTTCCTTTAATTTTTACTCTACCATACAAGCCTGATTGGTGGAGTGCTGCAGAGAGGGTTGTTCTTCTGGAAGGTTCATTTCTCTCCACAGAGAAATGCTGGAACTATGTCATTGGCTCAGTTTGGCGGGCGGCCCACTGTAGAAAGAGTCCTGGTGGTTCCAAACTTCTTCCATTTGTGCTCATTGGGACCTTCAATGCTGCATAAAAGTTTCTGTACCCTTCCCCATATCTGCGCCTTAATACAATCCTGTCTCTGAGGTCTGCAGACAATTCCTTGGACTTCATGGCTTGGTTTGTGCCCTGACATGCACTGTTAACTGTGGGGCCTTGTATAGATAGGTGTGTGCCTTTCCAAATCATGTCCAATCAACTGAATTTACAAACAAGTTGTAGAAACATCTCAAGGATGATAAGTGGAAACAGGGTGCACCTGAGCTCAATTTTGAGTGTCATGGCAAAGGCTGTGAATACTTTTTTTCATTTTTTTTTAACATTGTTTTTTATTTTTAATAAATTTGCAAACACTTTAAACAAACTTCTTTCACATTGTCATTATGGGGTATTGTTTGTAGAACTTTGAGGAAAATAATGAATTTAATTCATTTCGAAATAAGGGTGTAACATAATGTAGCGGGGTCGTACCCCTTTTAGGGGAAGAGACTACATCCCCCATGATTCCCCAGGCTCCCGGGCTGCTTGTTTCCGCCCGAGAGGCTGCTGGGGGAGGTTATAAAAAGGAAGAGCGGAGACCGCCTCTTCCTCTTGGGACACTTCCTCTTCTGAGGCCTGACAGGACTGGCCTGCCTCTGCTGACGGAGCTTGTGACGCGGAGACTGCAGCCAGCGGAGACACCTGTGCGGACCGGAGCTGAAGGCCTGAAGCCTGGGCCTTGCAGCAGATGGAGTGAGACTCTCATACCTCAGAGTCAGCAGCAGCGGAGCGGAGACTCTTCCCTACAGACGGTCGGTCGGTCGGAGCTGAGGACCGGAGCGCAGGGGCTGTGACTGAGGAGACCAGAGCCGCCATTAGAGGGACCGGAGCGGAGGACGGTACCCCAGGATTGGTGAGAGAGCCGGAAGGCTCATCCTGCATTGATACACACGTTCTATGCCTACTGAACTGCCTAGGCGCAATTTACCTCAGAGCAGCAATGTTACTTTCTGTTGATTACAAAGATACCATTTAAAGCTACATGTGCACCACCTCTACAGATTCATTGCCGGTGAAGAACACTGTACTAGTACACGGACTGAGCTCTATTGTTAGGGATCAGGCCTGGTCCATTAGGTAGGCGCAGATAGATTTATTGCACCTCAGGGGTGCATAGCAGACAGTCGCCACACTTGGCGCTCCGTTTCCTCATTGCTAGTTGATACATATGTGTGTACATGTTAAAGTGCATATTGCAGGGACCTGCTACAGTATTGTAAGTCATATGTTTAAATGCATGTTGCTATTTCTTTTCCTTACTGCCAAAGTAAAGCCAGTTATTCTTATTTCAGCAGTCTGCTTGTGAGTTCATACCCATTACACTTAGAGTATAAGTGATGTTTATATGTGCATAGATTCATACCCCTTGACTAACTGTGCCAGAGCGGGTAGAGCAAATTGCCGGGGGTTGGTGGAGCTGTACTCAGGGACCCAAAACAAACCAGCGGCTCTCTTAACTGGGGGTAGCGCTACAATAACAAAATGTGGAAAACATGAAGCGCTGTAAATACTTTCCGGATGCACTGTAGGTGATGTTAAAGTGTAACTAAAATCAAAACTTTTTTTAGTTTTGGATAGAGTAGAGATGGATTAGAATACAGTTTTTATTGCTGTCTGTGCCCCCCCCCCCCCCCCGTTACGGAGACTAAACTTCTCCATTTTGTCCTATTTACCATTATCATCGAAAGTGAAAGTAAAAGAAAATCCCCAATTTTGGGTTGTCTCCAGGAAAGTTATAGAGGGGAAATCTTCCAGTGGGTACACTAGTTCTGGTGACCTGAGGGTCCCCAAGGAATTCCCTTAATTTGCAGCGATTTCCTCTCATTTCCTGTTTGGCTTTGTGATCTCCACAATGGGACACAGATGGCGAAAGAAAAAAAAAAAAAACAGGGATTATAACCTTCTCATATTCTATTCAAAATGAAAAAAAAAGTTTTGCTTATAGTTCTACTTTAACCACTTCAGCCCCGGACCAATTGTCAGCCAAAGGACCAGGCCCCTTTTTGCGATTCGGCACTGTGTCGCTTTAACTGACAATTGCGCGGTTGTGCGACGTGGCTCCCAAAAAAAATTGGCGTCCTTTTTTTCCCACAAATAGAGCTTTATTTTGGTGGTATTTGATGATCGCCCCTGCGGTTTTTATTTTTTGCGCTATAAACAAAAATAGAGCGACAATTTTTGCTATAATAAATATATCCCCAAAAAATATATAATTTTTTTTTTTTTCCTCAGTTTAGGCCGATACGTATTCTTCTACATATTTTTTGTTAAAAAAATCGCAATTAGCGATTATTGATTGGTTTGCGCAAAAGTTATAGCGTTTACAAAATAGGGGATAGTTTTATAGCATTTTTATTAATATATTTTTTTTTTTTACTAGTAATGGCGGCGATCAGCGATTTTTATTGTGACTGCGACATTATGGCGGACACATCTGACATTTTTGACACATTTTTGGGACCATTGTCATTTATACAGCAATCAATGCTATTTAAATGCATTGATTCCTGTATAAATGACACTGGTAGTGAAAGAGTTAACCACTAGGGGGAGGGGAGGGGTTATGGGCTGTGACGTGTGTGTGTTTTTTTACATTAGGGGGCGGGGCTGACGTCTGACATCATTGATCAGCTTTCCCGATGACCGGGAACAGCCGATCAGTGACAGGCAGAGTAGGAAGTGCGGGGAGAGGTTTGTTTATACAGACCTCTCCCCGTTCTTCAGCTCTGTGACCCAATCGCGGGACACCAGCTGCTATCGGTATCACCGCTGGTCCCGCGGCCGGGGTCACAGAGCTCCCGACCGGGTCGCGAGCACGCTGCTGGCGGCACGCACGCGACCCACAGGCAGGCAATTAAAGGGCCACGTACAGGTACGTGATTTTGCCTGCCCGTGCCTTTTTGCCGCAGTATATCTGCGTGAGGCGGTCGGGAAGCGGTAAGGTGAGGTTATAAAGCATTGCGATTGAAATCAATGAGGTGGCTGACAAGCGTCAATACCTCATTAAAGCGACATGCTGCTTAATTTTTAACATGACACACCATAACGCTACCACTTCAGCGTGAACAGCACTGTGTGGTGCCATTGAAATATTCATGGCAGGTGTTGAATGGGGGTTATGAGGCTTTAAAAATGCTGAATAAATGCTGCATAAAGACATGGTATTGATGCACGTGTGAAGGAGCTAAAGGACAAAAACAATTTAACATAAAACAAATAACTTGTTTTATTTATGGCTTCAAATATCTCGCTGTTTACTGATAGTGTTTTTTGCATATATGAATATCAATTATTTTTATGTATTAAGAACACAGCCAATATCCTATACTTGTTTAATAAGCTTTCATACTACTAAATTAAAATCCAGGTATGCCTGAAGCAATTCCGATAATAAGAGGCTTTCATGTGCCAGACAAAATCAGCTCACAGCTTGGCGGCGAGTGCAAAATGTATCCAGGGGTTCGTGTAAGTATGAATTATTCATCTCTGCTTTTTTCCTTTTACCTTAACAGTTTATGTAGAAGTGGTGCAAGCCTTATAGGTCTCACACTGAATAAAGTGTATGTGTGTTGTATGCCTGTCCATCTTTGCATAGGGTTTCTTTGACTTATGCAACAGAATATTTAGACATGCTACCATAAAAACTGATTTACCACATTTTTCTCAGATTAAACACTGAACTAAAAGCCTAACTTGGAGCAGTTAGAAAACAATTAAAATGGTCTCTCCCCACCCTGCTGACAAAGGATCTAGTGCTTGTTTTTTTCTAAGGGATGGTTAGTACACAAATACACATCATAATCCATGGTCCTACAATCTTCCTCCGTGCCTGTTCTGGTTGTGGTGACTGGTCTCTAGAAGCTGCTCTTCTTGCCAGTCTGTGACTGGTCTTGTCAACACCCCTTCTTGCTGATGTCATCATGTACAGTGCATTTCCAGTATGCACATCATAGAGAAGGGACATAGCTGGTTGTAGAAGTGCCCACTCACATTCCAGTATCAGGAGAAGAGTACTGGAATTCTGACTGTTGCGGGTTAAGGTAATTATTAGGGTATTGCTACTCTTCTTCTAAAGAAAGAAACAAAAGAGAAGTATATGTTTCTTCAGCAGGGAGAGGGAGAGGATATGTAAAGTGATTGTAAAGTCTTGTTTTTTTGCTTTAAAAATAACAAACATGTTATTCTTACCTGCTCTGTGCAGTGGTATTGCACAGAGCAGCCCAGATCCTCCTCTGCTTGGGTCCCTCTCTGACTCTCTTGGCCCTTGCCCCCCTGTTGAGTGCCCCCACAGCAAGCAGCCTGCTATGGGGGCACCGAGCCAAGACACAGAGCCGTGGTACGGCCCCACCACCTCTCTCTACTGATTGGCTAACTGACTTTGATTAACAGCCAATGGTGCCTCTACTGCATTTCAGTGTCAGAAATTATGAAATCAGGCCGAGACAGAAGTACAGTTGAATCACACTTGTTTAATAATAAAAGTAAAAAGAACAAATGTAGCCAAAATTCAGTAACCCTAATGGATAGTCAGCCAAGCCAGAAGTCAGGGATCAATGTAGTGGAACAGCAAGCAGGATCTGGAGCCAGAAGGGATGTCAGCAAAGCAAGTCTTGAACAAGATCGCAGGAGATTTCTGTGCTGTTGAGCAAGGTGAAGGCAGAGCTCCTCTGGACTGGACGGCTTAAGTAGGCAGGACTGACGAGCAGGATATCATCAACAGCTGAGAACTGTGGAGAGATGTGGAGCTGGCAATTAGCCAACAGCTGAGTGGCCAGCTCAGAGAAGGAAGGGCTGAGCCCAGCCCTGACAGTACCCCCTGCTCAACGGCCCTTCCCCCTTTGGAGGAACACCAGGGTTGAGGGAAAAACATCTATGGAAATCACGGAGGAGGACAAGGGCATGTACGTCCGAGGATAAGATCCAAGAGCGTTCCTCTGGACTGTACCCTTTCCAATGCACCAGGTACCTGTACAGGGTGAGGATGTGGCACCGAGGTGGTAAAGCGGTTGCAGACCAAAGGTTTTAATAGGGAGACATAAAATACATTTGAAATACGCATATTAGAAGGAAGGTCTAATGTGTAAGCCACTGGGTTAATCCTGCAAAGAATACGTAAAGGCCCAATAAACCGAGGTGCGAACTTCAGTGAAGGAACACAAAGTCGGAGGTCGCGAGATGACAGCCAGACTCTGTCCCCAACCTGGTAGGAAGGCGCAGGCAGGCGTCTGCGGGCAGCATGGAGTCTGTACCTATCATTAGCATGTCGCAAAGCCTTTCTGGACTTGTGCCCAGGTGGGACGAAGACCACGGAGATGCTCCTATAACGCAGGAATATTCTGCGGAACAAACGAGTCAGGCAACAGGGAAGGTTGTAAACCATCAGGTAAGTATTAGGGGGGCTGGGGCCATCACATCTAATGATCAGTAAGCTGCAATATATTACACTTTTGGTTTTGGTCTTACCTGCCTGGAGTTAAGCTTTAAATGGATTCTGACAGAATACAAACATTGGAACTTGCTCTGATGACTTGTTTGATGGTACATAATTTAGGGCTGTAACCCTTATCTTAGAGAATTTGTGTGTTACTGCCCCAGAACAACAATACATATTTTATCGGTTCTGGCACTTGATTTGATCATTGTTGGTGGCTCACAAAGCAGTAAAGGAAGGATAAGCATGACAATGGAAGGCTTGCACCTTAATAATATCATGTCAACACTGTGTTCCTATATTTTTAGTTTCTTGTAAGATTAGCTTGTATTGCAAAATGAAAGCGTTTGTTAACCCCCCCCAAAAAAAAAAATACAGATCCTGTTCCCTTAAAGCATGCTAAACAGCACAGTGCTTGTGCTGTGTCATTTGGCCCCCTGTAACTCCTGTAATACCTGGCTGATCCTGCCTGATTCTGCCCTCCCCTATATGCTGACTCCGATATTTCATATATCCCCCCTCCGCTCCCTCCTCCCCTCCCTGCGTCATGTCCGGTTCCTCACTCCCCTGTTTTTTACTGTAATGGCCCCCTGTAAGGCCGGCTTCACACTGGGGCGGTGCGGGGCAGCGACGGTAAAGCAGCGCTATATTTAGCGCTGCTTTACCATCGTTTTACCCGCGGTATGCGGCCGCTAGCGGGGTGGTTTTAACCCCCGCTAGCGGCCGAAAAGGGTTAAAAACCTCCGCAAAGCGCCGCTGCAGCGGCGCTTTGCCGGCGCTATCCCCACGGTCTCCCATTGATTTCAATGGGTAGGAGCGGTATAGGAGCGGTGAACACACCGCTCCTTCACCGCTCCAAAGATGCAGCTAGCAGGACTTTTTTTACCGTCCTGCTAGCGCACCGCTCCAGTGTGAAAGCCCTCAGGGCTTTCACACTGGAGACACAGCAACAGCTGTTTCGGGTCGGTTTGCAGGCGCTATTTTTAGCGCAATAGCGCCTGCAAACCGCCCCAGTGTGAAAGCAGCTTAAATGTGCTTTATAAAAATAATGCTGTATATACCTTGTTTACAGAGCGCTGATCTGCAGTCACAATAAAAATCGCTGATCGCCGCCATTACTAATAAAAAAAATAATTATTAATAAAAATGCTATAAAACTATCCCCTATCTTGTAAACGCTATAACTTCTGCGCAAACCAATTAATAATCGCTTATTGCGATTTTTTTACCAAAAATATGTAGAAGAATACGTATTGGCCTAAACTGAGGAAAATTATTTTTTCGGACAGCCCGATCTCGCTGTAAACGGCCGCTGTGATTGGCCGTTTACAGCGATCTGTGACCGGCTGTATCCGACGGACACGGCCAGCACAGAACTTCCCCGATGCGCGCTCTCAGGAGCGCGCATTAGGGAAGTAAACAGGAGGACGTCCAGGGACGTCCTCCCAGCAGGGAGCATCCGCGTTGCAGCCGTCTTTCGGCTATAGCGCGGGCGCATAGTGGTTAAATACCTTTATCTTGTCAGTAAACATACCTTCTGGTTTATCACAGTTGTTTATTTTCTACTGCTGGGTTTTTGCACTAATACTGCATATTAGGTGTGCCAGAGGAGTTGGGACTGTTCTTAGGGTTGAGAGGCAGAGTACAGAACCAAATATACTTAACCACTTAACAACCGCGCAATAGCCAAATGACGGCTACAGTGCGGCTTGATAACTCTGGGCGGGCGTACATTGACATCCTCCCAGAATCGCCCCCCTGCGCGCCCCCTGGGGCACGCACACGGGAGTGTCCATTACGGTAAATGGCCGCTGACAGCGGCCGTTTACCACATGATCGTTCCGTCAAATGACAGAGCGATCACATGTAAACAAACCAGCGTCATGTCCGGTTCCTCACTCCCCTCACTGTACCGATCGGTACAGTGTGAGTGGAGAGATTGGGTGCAGCAGTGCTGTGGGCTGGATCTGTAGTGCCCACAGCGCTGATCTGTGCCCATTGCTGCCTAATCCAGCCATCCATCCATGCTCAGCTATCCCTCTGTCATACTCATCCAGCCAGCCATCCATGCTCAGTCATCCCTCTGTCATACTCATCCAACCAGCCATCCATGCTCAGCCATCCCTCTGTCATACTCATCCATCCATGCTCAGCCATCCCTCTGTTATACTCATCCAGCCATCCATACTCAGCGATTCTCATCCATCCATGCTTAGCCATCCATAATCAGCAATACTCATTCATCCATCCACCCCCAGCCGCACTCAGCCGTACCCAGCCGTACTCAGCTGTACTCAGCTGTACTCATCCGTACTCAGCCGTATTCATCCGTACTCAGCCATCCCGCCCGTACTCAGCCATCCCATTCATACTCAGCCATACTCATTCATGCTCAGTCATCCCATCCATACTTAGCCAACCACATTAATGGCTCAACCATGCTCAGCCATCCTAATCCATGGTTCATCAATGCCACATCAGTTCTCATCCATGCCACATCTCTACAGTGCCTCACAAAAGTGTAATAGGTAGTCAAATTAGATTTGAAATGTATGCCCCTAGAACACCTGACGGTGCTCCCTGCATGTTGGGCCTCTGTATGTGGCCTGGCTGTGGAAAAGTCTCCCACATGTGGTATCGCCGTACTCAGGAGGAGTAGGAGAATATATTTTGGGGTGTCATTGGTATGTAAATGCTATGTGTTAGAAATATTGTATAAATGGACAACTTTGTGTAAAACAAAATGCGTTTTCATTTTCTTTCCACATTTTCCAAAAACTTGTAGAAAAAAATTACATGTTCAAAAGACACATTATGCCTCATAGATTATACGTTGGGGTGTTTTCTTTCCAAAATGGGGTCATTTTTGGGGCGTTTCCATTGTGCTGGTGCTCCAGGGCCTTCAAAATTGTAAGAGGTAGTCAAGAAATTATATGTGTAATTTATGCTCCTAGAACGTCTGAAGGTGCTCCCTCAATGTTGGGCCTCTGTATGTGGCCACGCTGTGTAAAAGTCTCACACATGTGGTATCGCCGTACTCAGAAGGAGTAGCAGAATGTGTTTTGAGGTGTAATTTGTAGCATGCATATGCTGCGTGTGAGAAATAACCTGCTAATATGACAACTTTGTGAAAAAGAAAAAAAAATCTTGATTTTGCAAAGAATTATGGGGAAAAAAATGACAACTTCAAAAAACTCACCATGCCTCTTACTAAATACCTTAGAATGTCTACTTTCCAAAAAGGTGTCATTTGGGGGGTATTTGTACTTTCCTGGCTTGTTAGGGTCTCAAGAAATGAGATAGGCCGTCAGTACTTCAGGTGTGATCAATTTTCAGAGATTGGCACCATAGCTTGTTGACTCTATAAACTTTCACACAGACCAAATAATATACACCAATTTGGTTATTTTTACCAGAGATATGTAGCAGTATAATTTTTGGGCAAAATGTATGAAGAAAAATTACTAATTTGCTAAATTTTATAACCGAAACAAAGAAATTTTTTTTGTAAGAATTTTCAGTATTTTTTATTTTATAGCGCAAAAAATTAAAAACCCAGCGGTGATTAAATACCACCAAAAGAAAGCTCTATTTGTGTGAAAAAGGGACACAAATTTCATATGGGTACAGTGTTGCATGACTGAGTAATTGTCATTCAAAATGTGAGACCACCGAAAGTTGAAAATTGGTCTGGTTAGGATGGGGGTTTAAGTGTAAGTGTAAGTGGTCAAGCGTCTCCTCCGGGGTAGCAATACAAATAAATATCTGAAATGCTTCACCAAGTGCCTGTAGCACTACCCCCATAGGAGTTACTCAAGTCTTTGGCTTGTTTTATTATTTTATTAGGGGATAATAAGGGTAAAGGATTATGGGATGCCAATGTGACAACAGAACTTCAGGGTAAACTTCCTCCCTATAACAAACTCCTCTTCTTACTGCACACACTTGATTCTTTTATGTACAGCTCCTGCTGGCTCCCTCTTGAGAGAACGAACAATGTATTGCTAGTTCAGCAAAGGCCCATTACAGGCAGGAACTCTCAGTCCCTTTGGCAAAATACGCAATTGGAGTGAACAGCATAACACATTTTTCTCTGCTTCCTGTGGTCACTGATCACAGTTCCACTTGCTTGCAGAATGTTAGCCCATCTGGCTTGCCACCAGCCACACCTGACTGTTTCTCTTCCCAGTCCTCCTGACTGACATTCTGCACCAGTCCTGCCTGACTGACACACACATGGAGGCTCCCCAAGGTAAGGTTGCATGAAGACTTGGCACACAGCTGTCTTCAACAGAGCAGTGATACAGCTGGCAGCCTCTCCCCTTGTCTGTCCCCGCACTGTGGTAATCTACTCACTGTCTTTCCTTGTTCCTTCTGCTGTCTCACTGGCTTGAATTCCTCCAACTGCCTCCTGTGGTGAGATCTTTCCAGACCAGCCTTCTGAGCTCCAGCCTGAGGTAACCCCCCCAGAGGGGGTATCTCAAAGGCCACGACAGCCTCTTCAGCACTGCTTCTCCATCTTCCACCTGACTCCCCTGCTGGCATGGCCCATGTCTATTTATGTGTTTCCAAGTCTCCTGCCAGGCCCACTCCTGGGGATTGGCTGAGGGCCCATAAATATTCAAGGTGTCCCCTCCTAACCTCCACCCACTATATTCCAAAATATTCTCCAACATTCTAGAAACGAAGGGGGGGGGGGACAAGAGAGCTGCCAGGATAAGTCATTCAACCCTGAACTCTTGTAACCTTGACCCAATTTCAGACAATGTAACATGAGTCAGAGTATAGTCTATCTACTCTCACTACTAGTAGCACACACTAGAGGGTGCTACATGCCCAAAAGATGATGCGCCCCCATAAAATAATAAGTCCTTAAAGAGGAGGGGGGTAGGAGGCAGGCAAGCGAAACTCCCTCTTTATTTTTTCATTTTTATGTGTGACCTCATTGAGGGTATTTTTCCTTACTTCATGACACTGTGAATAAAGAGATTGAGGGTGCAGTTGTCAGTAAGGTGGGAAGCATGGACAGCAGGTGAAGTATTGTCCAAAGCTCTAACCCTTCCTTTCTACACTTTGGCCTGTGTCCTGTTTGGAAAGATTTCCCATCACATCACATGAAGCGAGGGGAAATCTCCCCAATGGTGACAGACAGCAAACCCCCCCCCCCCCCCCCCCCAAAAAAAAAAATGAACAGAGGCTCAACCCCCCTTACCTGTGCCATTCACAACAAAATTAAACATTGTTGCTGAAGTTAAGTTTCATGATTAGCCCTAGTAACCCGAAGCCCTAGAATTTAGCAGGGGTTCCCAACAGGAATATGTACATGATGTTTGTTTAGGTGCCCCATGTTTTTCTGGGCTTTATCCAGATGCATGGCAAAATAAAACACTAGGAAGTTTACCAGATTCAGCCTAAAATATGGAAATTAATATTTTTATGAGCATTTTTCTATTCTTTTATTGCTTTTCAGCGGGAGCAGACAAATTCTGTTAACATCAGAGTATCCTGTGTCACATTTTGTATTGCACGTTTCATCAGCTTTGTGCTGGAAACGTATGCTTAGAACTGTATTATGATAATCATTGTGACGTAATTCATGTTCTGCAAAGCACTTTAATCAGTTTGTAAAGTAAAGTCTTTTTGGGTACATTCAGGTATTATGGTTACTGTACCGTTGCTTGTCTTTCTGTTATTCCAGCCAAAATGAAATTATCAAAAGCTTAAAAGCTTTAAAAATCTAAAATGCTTTTGAGAACAACACTGCATTCGTTGGGGAGAAATTACTGCACTAAACTGAGCTGTTACTATGGATTACTGCCCCTGCATGATTTTATCCATCACAATTTCTACATACTGTTATGTAACATATGTTATGTGAGGGAAACACAGCAAACCTTCTTATGCTGTCTTATATTTTTATGCAAAAATATTTCTTCATCTGCTCTTGAAGCAATTATTCTTTTAATTAGATTAATGTCATGAACACATAAGTAAAAAATACTTAATAGAATTTCACTTCATGAAATGTTTAATTATTTGTATAACTAATAGACATGTGCATTCGTTTTCGTCCGAATGCATTTTCGTCCGAATTTCAGGTATTTTCGTTATCGTTTTAACAAACGATAACGAAAGTGCAGAATCCGAAAAACGAAAGATCCGACATAAACAAATGCTTTATTTTCGTTGTAACAACAGTTCGATATAGATAGGAGATTCGATGCTGACAATAACAATCTGTGTCCATTGAACAAATTAAAAAAAGCAGATGCTGGAACAGGTGTCCCATATAAGAACATAATGTGCCACCGCAGTGGGTACTCTGGATGGCACAACAGCATGTAAATGGTAGGTTTAAAGGCTTTGCTGTGGCTAGATGAATGAGCCTGTAGGAAAGAGATCTCATTTTTAGTTTACAGAAATTATACCCTGAGAATGGCATTAAAAATGACAGCTTCAATACCCAAAAAGTCTTATTCTATAAGATACAGGTAAAAGGTGTAAAGTGCGTAGTGTGTATACTCAAACTGTAGCCCCTCTTATGTTGGTTTGACTTAATAAAATAACTGGTTGCTGTGATTTACTGCACCTTGCTGTTGGCTTATTAAGCCGTTTATTGATTAAGACATTAGGTGGCTATCTAATAGGAACAAGTGCAATGGTGTGGAACCAATCAGCCTCTGAATGTAACCAATGATGTATTGTTTAGTTTTTTATGAATTACTGCATTTACTCTTTTTTCAATAGAGTCAGCCCAAAAGTGATAAACCATAGGGTTGATGACTGGATTCTTATATCAATTTTGTTTCAATGTCTCCTTATGACCATAACCAAATCAACTTGATTTTACTCTAAGCAGCAATAGTATTATTGTTTCACATCAGAGTTCATAAAGCAGCAAAGAGAGATTCAAATGTATCTAAAAAATTTCATTGGATTGTTTTTACTCTTCTCCGCTATATGTTTCTCGTAGTCTTTTTTGGCCACCCTGATTGCGTTCTTACACTTCTTATTGCATTCCTTGTAGTGTTGGAATGCTGACGGTGACCCATTCCCTTTATATTGTTAAAGGCCATTTTTTTTCTCTTTAATGAGGCTTTTTATATTACAGTTTAGCCACCCAGGTTTCACCTTTGCTCTTCTATATTTATTGCCCATTGGAATGCACTGTGTGATACCTTTGTTTAATATGCTCATTCACATTTTTCTTCCCTGTTCAATGTATGTAGGATTTGGTTCCAATTGATGTCATGTAATAATGACCGCAGTTCAGAAAAATTTACTTGTTTGACATTTTATGTTCTTGTGCTTCCATCGTGCCTCCTTTTTCAATGTTTTACATTAAATGTGATTATTCTATGATCGCTAGATCCCAAGTTGTCCCACCCCAAACTCGCTCATCCATGTATTTATGGACTTTGCTTTTGAGGTTTAGGGAGGAAGAACTTGACTGGCCTGCACAGAGTCCTCACCTCAACCATATATAAAACCTTTGGAATGAATTAGAGCGGGGACTGTAAGCCAGGCCTTCTCGTCCAACATCAGTGACTGACCTCACAAATGCGCTTCTGGAAGATAGTCAAACATTCCCATAGACACACTCCAAAACCTTGTGGACAGCCTTCCCAGAAAAGTTGAAGCTGTTATAGCTGCAAAAGGTGGGCCAACTCAATATTGAACCCTATGGACTAAGACTGGGATGCCATTAAAGTTCATGTGCGTGTAAAGGCAGGAGTCCCAATACTTTTGGTAATATAGTGTATTTAGGATGGCAGTGGTGAAAACAGACAGAACTTATGCACTTATTAGACTTATTAGAAATTACTGCACTAAACTGAGCTGTTACTCAGCCTAAGCCTAAGCAGCCTAAGAGACATAAACACCGAAAGGTAACCCAAAGCCCGATTGGCCATTCACCAATGCCTCTTCACAAACTTGTCATGCTGCAGTGAAGCTGAACCTGATCTTGGCCATAATGGGACTAAAAAATGTAGGCTTCTTGTACACAAATGTCTAACATTTTTTTAAATAGTAGAGGGGAATGATTAACACCTCTCAGGTTTTTATTGATTCCTGTACCCCAATTGAGAGAATATCTGTCTCTGTTTATCCTTGTGAAAATTGTTACCAAGACAGAAAGTATGTTGTAATGGAAAATACAAAATGTTACTGTTGAGGGAAAATCTTCCAATAGCAACACCTGCTTTTGTGACAGCTATCTTAGTAAGTATTTCCTATTTCCATCGCTTTCTTCTGCTGTGTCTCTGTGATAGGAAGTGAGGAGAAATCACTCCAATGGGCACCGACAGGAAAAGAAAAAAACATGCAGGGTTTTAAACTTCTACCTGCTAGCAAATAGTGTTTATTAGTAGCGATTTAAAGGCTAGTTTCATTCCATCCAGAATATATTTCAGTTCTACCAGAATATCCTGAAGTAGCTAGTTCTGGCACTGGCACTGGCATCTCCCACTATCTTCTTTTAGAGCGGGAACTACATGGTACTGGCGCAGAGATTTCCAGAGCAGGACAAAATGACAATGCAACAAATAAGGGGTTAAGTAGTGGAAGAGTTTAGTTTAAGGGTTAGGTTCAATGTTTTATAGGTGAAATTTTAAGGTGTGATATTAAAGCGGTTGTATACCCGCACATCTAAAAAAAGGTCTGTGCCTTTGGCTCACCTTGTGCCAGTTACCGCATGCCGTACTCACTGCTCGCTTGGTAAATGTGCTTGGCTTACTATTCATAGCAAAATACTATTTATTTCTATTCCCCTCTATACAGAGTGTGGTTTACCATATTTATATATTCTACAGGAAATGATCGCATCTGCTCCTGATGAGTGGGGGTATTCACAAAATGCGTCGAGCTATGAGCTACATCTGATGCTTTTTATATTAATTATATTCTGTCATACTTCTACATCATGTGATCACGGATACAGTTATTGGGCATGCCACCCTTGGCACTTGCAGGCCATACTACTGTTTTATATGCAATCTTTTTTACCATCATGTATCTATTATGATATGTGTTCATCGATATGTACTTTGTTTATCTATCATGCCTATATCTTGTGCAAACTATATGTGTACATATATGAAATTATTCCTCTACTATCACTATGTTACGAATAAAAATTCTTTTACTTTTACCTCCGCATTCCAACTGCTTCATTTAAAGTCCCAAATTTCCTTTTGTTATGTTCCTGAACCAGGGATGGAGGCACTTAACAGTGCCTCATCTAAAGTCCCAAATCCCCACTTTTGTAGATCTAAAAAAAAAAAAAAAACCCTGTAAGGCAAAGGCATAATGAGCTAGTATGCATTGCATACCAGCTGATTATGAAATACTTACCTTAGAACCAAACCTGCGTATTGCAGCCCGGTCCATGCTGAGGGAGCTGACATTTTGCCCTCTGCGTTTCTTCCGGGTTCGCAGCTCCGGCGCTGTGAGAGGCCAGAGCCGCAATGACATCACTCCTGCGCATGTGCGCGGGAGTCTTCTTCCTGGCAAGGTTCAGCAGCGTTTGCCGGACCTTCAGCCGATCATTCAGATCGCATGTGCTGCTGACGTCAGCTGCTGCGTGCAAAGTGAATATCTCCTAAACCATACAGGTTTAGGAGATATTATATTTACCTACAGGTAAGCCTTATTATAGGCTTACCTGTAGGTAAAAATTACAAATGAGGGTATACAACCACTTTAAGAGAAAGGTGAAAATGTCATTACTGGAAATACAATGCCTATCGGAAATTACATTTCACTGGTACCGACCTAAATAGATAGATCAGCATTTGTGTGGTGTTAATCTTCAATATCTAAAGATAAATTTGATCTACATATTTGTAAACTGGAATAAAAATTCTTCATTAAAATTTGAAATTCTTAATTTCACGTATATTTTATTGCAGAGCTTCTGTTTGGTTTCGGGAATATTGATGTACATAATCTGCAACAGACTATAGCTGCAGAAACAGTGTTCAAAAATAAAAGCGGTGCAAATGGTACATTCATCTATTCACAGTAATGCAATAAAATAAGCAATGAGGATACCCAGCAGCCATCACAAAACAAAATGTTTCTTTCTTTCCATTGACAGAAACCCGTGGCTGATATATTCTGTTTTGAAAGAGCCCAGAGTTGTATACTAGAACGATCCTTTTCTTTTTATGCTTGCCACAGATGAAGTTTCTGATTTTTAATTATGAAAAGAAAGTGTGCCTCAGGACATAGTGCAAAAAATCTTAAATGGTTACTGCAAAATTTCAGGCAGATATAAAAGCAGCCTTTAATCCAGTTATAGAATTATTAAAAATAAAATGCATTTCTACATGCAGCTGACAAAAATCCTTAATTTATTATGGGACCAGCCTCTTGTCATCGCCTGCGCAACAGCACTAAGAATGGGAAGGATTGGGTCAACATTATGACTCAGTCAGGATCTATTGGGGTGTATTTACTAAAGGCAAATAGTCTGTAAAGCCTAGTACACACTGGCCAAATGTCGGGCGGCATCGGCCAGTTCAATAGAAACCGGGCGTGTGTACGGCAGCCGGTCCGACAGAAACCGGCCGTTCAGCTGGCTTCTGTCAAAGGGTCTTGACCAAAAAAGGTCACCGATGGCTGCGAACACTGACTGGATTGTTCTGGTGGGGGGCCCGTCCCCCTGTCAGAACACAATAGCACAGCAGGGGATATTGCTTTACTAAAATTGGAATGTTAGTACAGCGGCTGACCTCCGACCTGAGCCTGCCCATACTTGGTTCGAATTTCGTCCAGTCCCTGCTGAACCGGATGAGATTCGAACCGTCTATGGCCAGCTTAACACTGGAAACTTTCTGTCAGGGGAAGAAAACAGTGTCTTGATCTCATCGGTGTACTCTTGAAATACCATTGTCCACAGGCTGGGGTGTGTTCTAGACTAGATCACATTACTCAATTGTTGTATAGTTTACATTGAAGCTACAGAGAGGGCAAGGATTGGTTGTGCTGTCTCAAAAGGTGACAAATTTAAAAGTCCTTTAGTTGGTGAGAAAATTTACATATATGTCTTACATAGTCCGTTGTTTGCCTGGAGTTCAGCTTTAAATTCTCAAGAAAATAAACCTACTGTATCAGATATGTCTCAGCTAAAAGCCAAACATTATAAACTTACATAAGACTGCATACAATTAAATGACAGAACACCAAACAGGCGGGAAAACATGTATGAGCTAAAATAGTTCTAGTTATGGCCATTTAAACCTAATTTTAATAAAAATCAAAGTTTTAGCAATTAAAAAATGAATTAGCTCTTTATTTTAAGGTTTTTAGTGTATACCCATTCTCAAACATTCAGTGCTGCCAAAAGAAAACATATCCTAAACTAATCAGCTCCAACTGTAAAGCATCCTAAATAACCCGTAGAATAAACTGGGGCCCATTCCATTTGACTTTTTAAAGTGTTACTAAACCCAGGAACCTGCATTTACTATATATGGTCTCTCACAGTACACAGAACATGTTAATGCAATTTTTTTTGTAAATATAAACTGCTAAATACCTTTTCTCATCAGCAGTATGTAGCAGTCTTGTGACTTCTATCAGTGCCTGGTTAAAGCTTGTAGGAGGAGTTTTCATACTGTACTGGCTGTACTATCAGGATGCAGGACCCCTGACCCTCTGTCTGGATAGTGCTAATTGGCCCTGTGCTGATCACATGCACTCTGCCAATAAAAAAACCTCTAGCAATACACACCAAACAGAGCATGTGCAGCCTGACTCCATTACTTATTTATTTGTCTTATCCGGACATGTTTTGGGGGCAATGCAAGAAGAGGAGGATCTGTGCATACAGGATCACTTTTTACAAAATGCAGAGGATTAACCCCTTAGGTTCCACAGTGAGTATAACAAGCATGCTTTACTGCCTATACAAACTGATTTCACTGTTGTGGGTTTAGTAACACTTTAAATTGGTCAAGAAAGAAGACTGTTTGCAACCCCATATGACAAAGTGACTGACAACATTTTTACCTGCTGGTAACACTGACCACTATATAAGCCAGTTTTATTGTACAATATTATTTTATTCTATGTGTTTTTTTTTTTTTTTTTCAATAAAAAAAGAAAAAAAAAAATGAAAGAAGAATATTATTCATCAGGTTACAGTCTACTTCATGCTACACCAAAGTGTCCTTCTTCCATATTATCCAAGACTCTGCTACTATGACCAGAGTGGAGAGGTACTGGGTGCTTTCTAAAAGTGTTCGCAGTAGTTTGAGATTAAACCTGTTAACCTCCTTATTATATGAAAAGGAACATCTTAATCAGCTTGTCAACCGATGATCCTGCTTGTGTCAGTCTGCAGTCCAAGATTGGTGCTTTAAAAGTCTCTTGTTTCTCATGCAGTCCATTCCCGACTTCCCCCCACCAAGTAAAAAAAAAAAAAAAAAAGGAAGAACATTTCCACTACTTGCCATTCACAGCTACACACTACAGCAGGAAGTGTCCTGAGTAAGATTAAAAATGCATTTCACCGTGGTAGCATAGAATATTATTCCAAAGGTTATCTGCCCTTGAACCAGCAAGGAAATTCTTTTTGAAGTTCTCCGCAGTAGCATCATCTCTCATTTCCATCCAAGGTCTTTGGATTCAATGACATCTCATAGCTCTAGCTTGTGTGTGGCATATTTCGATAATATCCTCACAAGAGGAAGAGGGATCTCAGATATCAAAAACCACTGACTCCCGCAGCCCGCTGATACTCTGCTGTTGGAGAGATGATTTTGTTGATCTCTACGAGTTGTTGTAAATGTTAAATTTCTGTAAAATTGTCATATTAATGTGTTCGAAAATCCACTGCTGCGTTTCAGACAGTGGGTCACATCTGTTCATGAAGAGCTTTTTTTCGGCTGGGTTGCAGTCAACGCAACTGTTGCTAACGGGATGAAACAAAGTCTTGTCCTGAGGGAGGAAAAAAATCTAGTTTAGATGTTTTGTTTTGTCGAGAAAAATAGAACATTACATTTCATGCTGTAGTTAAGAAACATTTATCTTTGAACTATTAAAGAGGCAGTAGGGCACAATATAAATTGTGTTTGAAATGTGGTTCTAGAAATGTTGCTTAAAAGGAATCTGCCATAGATCTAATCAGGGGATTGGAAATGATTAAAAGAAAACTGTTACAACGAGAATATGAAAAGCGGTTTTGCAAAATGAAAGAAACGTGCATGCTTCCCGACTACGCTTAGTCATTTAGTGGCCACTAGAAGATGTAAAAAAAAACAAAGAAAATAAAATGAGTCATGTCATCACACAATTATACTCTAACATTAGGTGGGTAACGTGACCTGTTGCTATTTTGGGCAGTGTTGGACTAAAGCCAAAAAAAGAACACATTTGAACACAAAAGAACACAGGGCCACATTTGCCACTAGACAACATAGGCATTGGCCAAGGGCATCATTAGCAATGGGTTACATAAGTTATTTGTTTGAAGAAAGACACAAGTCCATCCAGTTCAACCAACACAGAAGAAAAAAAAAGAAAACCAACACACTCAAATAGAAAACCTCCATATACAGTATACTATCCAATACCCACAGTTGATCCAGAGGGAGGCAAAAAAACGAAACAAAAACAATTGGATATTCCCCGGATCAACTTTACCTGTAAATATTAGTATCCAGTTATATTATATACATTTAGGAAATAATCCAGGCCTAAACATTCTACTGAGCTAGCCAGAACCACCTTTTGAGGAAGTCTATTCCACATTTTCACAGCTCTTAGGCCCCTTTCACACTGGGGCGGGAGCCGCGGTGACGGTAAAGCATCGCTATATTTAGCCCCCGTGAGCGGCCTAAAAAGGGTTAATATCCCCCGCAGAGTGCCGCCGTAGCGGTGTCCCATTCAAATCAATGGGAAGGAGCGGTATAGGAGCGGTGAACACACTGCTCCTATACCGCTCCAAAGATGCTGCTAGCAGGACTTTTTTTGCCGTCCTGCTAGCGCACCGATCCAGTGTGAAAGCCCGCCGCTTTCACACTGGAGTGAATGGGGCCGTTTTTTTCAGGCGGTATACAGGCGCTATTTTTAGCGCTGTACCGCCTGAAAACCGCACCCCAGTGTAAAAGGGGCCTTACTGTGAAGAAACCTTTCCATATTTGGAGATTAAATCTCTTTTCCTCCAGACGTAAAGAGTGCCCCCTTGTCCTCTGGGATGAAAGCAAATAACTTTACACCAAGTTCACATGGACCAGTTATGTATTTATAAATGTTGATCATATTTCCCCTTAATCTTCTCTTCTCAGAAGAGAATAAATTCAGTGTAGTTAATCTTCCCTCATAGCTGAGCTCCACCGTGTTTGGCCGTTTACTGCAGTTTCTCTAGTTCCGCAATATCCTTTTTGGGATTGGTGCCCAAAACTGAACTGCATGTTCCAGATGAGGTCTTACTAATGATTTGTACAGGGGCAAAATGATGTCTCCCTCTCTGCTGTTCATACCACTTATAATGACTTTGCTCACTTTGGAAACTGCAGCTTTCCATTGCATGCTATTATTAAGCTTACGGGTCACCTGTTTATGAAGAGCCTTTTTCGTCTCTTTTCGGCCCAGATCCTTCTCCACCATTGATTCCTCCTACCACCCCCCCCCCCGCCCCCACAGATTTTTAGTCCCCAAGTGCATAGCTTTACTTTTATGAACATTAAACTTCATTTGCCACACAGTTGCACTGTACAGTGCATTGAGTTTGGCTTGTAAGTTGGAGACATCCTGTAAGAACATAATTCCACTGCATAACTCGGTTCGTCTGTGAAGACTGAAATTTTACTTTTAATCCCAGACCCTATATCATATATACATTTATTAAAAAGTAAGGGTTCCAACATTGAACCTTGTGGTACATCACTAATAACCTTATATTATGAATCATTAACCACTACTCTCTGAATACGGTCTTTTAGACAGTTTTCTATCCATTTACAAACTGATATTTCCAAGCCTGTAGACTTTACCTTACACATTAGCCATGTGTGCGGAACTGTGCCAAATGCTTTTGCAAAATCCAAGTATACCACATCCACAGCCACTCCTTTGTCTAAGGTTTAGTTTACCTCCTCGAAAAAGAAATAAGATTAGTTTGTTTTGTTTGTTCATGAATCCATGCTGGTTATTGCTTAAAATATTTTTTTTTCTAGCAAAAACTCATCTATGTGGACTTTTATCTTCCCAACTTTAGAAGTTAAACTAACAGGTCCATAGTTACTTGGTAAAGCCTTTGACCCTTTTTTAAAAATACGTACCATCTTGTCCTTTCGCCAATCTAATGGCACTATGTCAGTGTACCGCCAATCATAGGTTTATGCATTCTGTAAAACTGTTACCTTTCATTCACCCTGTACAGCAGTGATTCTCAACCAGGGTTCAGTGGAACCCTAGGGTTCCTCCAGAGGTTGCTAGGGGTTCCTTCAGCATTGGGCAATTTCTGCCTCTCAGATAAGTTCCCACTGACACCATTGATATTTTTAACTATCTGTAAGGAGGAAATTCTTCACAATGACCACAAGTGTAAGGACCATTCTTCCCACTGACCATCACACTAATGTATCATGAGTTGTAGATTTCTCATTTTTAGCAGGGGTTCCCTGAGACTGGAGAACTATTTCAAGGGTTCCTCTGTGTTGAAAAGGTTGAGAAAGGCTGCTGTACAGTATAGTAAGAGGCAAACATCCATTGCTGAGGTTCATAGTTACGCTGGTGTACCCTGATCATAGCGGGTCACTTGCTCGCTACCTCGTCCATTGCAGAAATGTTTT
Organism: Lithobates sylvaticus; assembly: GCA_028564925.1. Classification (NCBI taxonomy): domain Eukaryota; kingdom Metazoa; phylum Chordata; class Amphibia; order Anura; family Ranidae; genus Lithobates; species Lithobates sylvaticus. The sequence continues at coordinate 620,138,016 of CM053026.1, read as the reverse complement.
GGATGGATAAGGTTTATGGCCTCACTCTGATTATTTGTATATCATTAGTGACATTTGGAACTTTTTGGCCTGTCTAGGTTTGCTTTGTTGGGTGCTACCCGGACTTTTTTATGACAACGTTGTCATATTTTATTTGTTATATGGTAGAGGTGTTTTTCAACTTAAATACTAATTACTTTTCAATATTATCCTTTTGTACGTCTTTCAATAAATTATTTTAAACCACCTGGTCCGGTGTGGTAACCTCTTTGGACTTCCTTTAGTCTAGATTTTTTTTTGTGGGGTTATGTAGGTTACAGGGACTGCACCTTATAGCTGTGAGGTGGATCTTTGATTGTTTTATTAACCACTTCAGCCCCGGACCAATTGGCAGCCAAAGGACCAGGCCCCTTTTTGCGATTCGGCACTGCGTCGCTTTAACTGACAATTGCGCGGTCGTGCGACGTGGCTCCAAAACAAAATTGGCGTCCTTTTTTTCCTACAAATAGAGCTTTCTTTTGGTGGTATTTGATCGCCCCTGCGGTTTTTATTTTTTGCGCTATAAACAAAAATAGAGCGACAATTTTGAAAACAATGCAATATTTTTTGCTTTTTGCTATAATAAATATCCCCAAAATATATATAAAAAAACATTTTTTTCCTCAGTTTAGGCTGATACGTATTCTTCTACATATTTTTGGTAAAAAAAAATCGCAATTAGCGATTATTGATTGGTTTGCGCAAAAGTTATAGCGTTTACAAAATAGGGGATAGTTTTATAGCATTTTTATTAATATTTTTTTTTTTTTTACTAGTAATGGCGGCGATCAGCGATTTTTATTGTGACTGCGACATTATGGCGGACACATCGGACATTTTTGACACATTTTTGGGACCATTGTCATTTATACAGCAATCAATACTATTTAAATGCATTGATTCCTGTATAAATGACAGTTGTAGTGAAAGAGTTAACCACTAGGGGGAGGGGAGGGGTTATGGGCTCTGACGTGTGTGTGTTTTTTTACATTAGGGGGCGGGGCTGACGTCTGACGTCATTGATCGGCTTTCCCGATGACCGGGAACAGCCAATCAATGACAGGCAGAGTAGGAAGCGCGGGGAGAGGTTTGTTTACACAAACCTCTCCCCGTTCTTCAGCTCCGTAACCCGATCGCGGGACACCAGCGGCGATCAGGTCCGCTGGTCCCGTGGCCGGGGTCACGGAGCTCCCGACCGAGTCGCGAGCGCGCAACCCACGGGCAGGCATTTAAAGGGCCACGTACAGGTACGTGGTTTTGCCTGCCCGTGCCATTCTGTAGACGTATATCTACATGAGGCGGTCGGGAAGCGGTTAAGGGAGTTTATGATCCCTCCTTACTTTGTGTGTTCCAAATTTTATAATTTTTTGATTATCCTATCAAATTACCACTGACAAGCAGGGGGTCTCTTCTGTTATGAAAACCCTGACTGTCAGCGGTCTTTCAAGATTTGATTTTAATACCGCATTAAAGGCAAGCATTGTAAGTATGACCTGGTTTCAATCTCTTTCAGCCCCTGTACAGCACAGCTGAAAATGGAAGAAGGAGAAACAGCACAAAGTGACAATCAGGAGCATGCTGATAGGAGGAGAGATCTGAGGGACACATTGATAGATTGATGGACTCATCGGTCTGCTGCTTCTCCTTTTGCTGCCCAGTCACAAGCTTGGGGAGGCACAAGATCTGTAAGTGTTACATAACTACAGCATAGAAACATCAGGTCTCCTCTCCTGCTCCACCACACAGCTGTGCTGTGTGGTGGAGCTATGTAAATTTCAGGGCTAGATAGGCAGAAATATAAATCCTTTGGTAGGTAAAATAGCTCCTCCATATATATTTCTGTGTATTTAGCTGTCTTCTGGAGTTCAGCTTTTACTAGTAATCTGGGCATCACACAACTGTGAGGAACTTAAAGGGAAACTCCAGTTTTCGTAAAATATATACAATATGTTGCATATACAGTATTTAATTATTGTGCAAGTCAATAATAAAAAATAAAAAAATACTGTTCTACTTCAATGTGCAGCCTCTGTGATTTTCTAAAATTGTCAAAAAAGTTTATTGTTGCTTTCTTGCATTATGGAAACCTGAAGGATTATATGAGATATACTTTCCTGTTTCTGTTATTGGCTCACTGCTTTTTCCAGGAGTCTCTACTGAGCTACAATTCCAATTACCATAACCTCTTGCATGAATTTTAAAAACACATTATTGTCAGAAGTATTTGGATGCCTGCCTTTACACGCACATGAATTGGCATCCCAGTTTTAGTTCATAGGGTTCAATATTGAGTTGGCCCACCCTTTGCAGCTATAACAGCTTCAACTCTTCTGTGAGGGCTGTCTACAAGGTTTAGGAGTGTGTCTATGAGAATGTTTGACCATTCTTCCAGAAGCACATTTGTGAGATTAAGCACTGATGTTGGGGGAGAAGACCTGGCTCACCGTCTCCACTCTAATTTATTCCAAAAGAGTTCTATCGGGTTGAGGTCAGGACTCTGTGCAGGTCAGTCAAGTTTCTCCACCCCAAATTCGCTCATCCATGTCTTTATGGACCTTGCTTTGTGCACTGGTCCTAATCATTTTGTGGAGGGGAGATTATGGTGTGGGATTGTTTTTCAGGGGCTGGGCTTGGCCCCTTAGTTCCAGTGAAGGGAACTTTTAAGGCGTCAGCATACCAAGACATTTTGGAAAATTTCAGCTCCCAACTTTGTGGTAACAGTTTGGGGATGGCCCCTTCCTGTTCCAACATGACTGCGCACAAGTGCACAAAGCAAGGTCCATAAAGACATGTGTAGCGGGGGTGTTCCCCTTTTAGGGAAAAGACGGTTTCAGCCAGCAGAAGCAGGGGATAAGACTACCATTCCCATAACCCCCCTGGCTCCCGGGAGGTTGGATGTTCTCGCCCCAAAGGCTGATGGGAGAGGTGATGTAAGGAAGAGAGAAGGCCCGCCTCTTCCTTTTCTGACGCGGGGACGAGAGAGAGAGGAGACACCTGTGCGGACCGGCACTGCTGAGGGCCTGAAGCCTGGGCCTTGCAGCAGACTGAGGGAGAGCCTCGCACCTTACTGCCAGCCTGAGTGGCACGGAGACTTTCGTCTGGCGGCAGTCGTCGGAACGGGGACCGGAACGCAGGGGTTGTGGCGAACGAGGCCGGACACAGCCAGTGGAGGTCCCAGAACCAAGGACGGTATCCGGAGTGGTGAGCGAGCGAAAGCTCATCTTATGCTGTTGCTTTACACCTTATGCCTATTAGACTTCCAAGGCTATTACTCCAGTCTGCAGAACATTGTTTCTTCCTTTGTGGATTACAAATATCTTGTTTAAACCTATATGTGCACCACCTCTACAGATCTTGTGCCGGTGAAGAATATTGTGTTCCCTCAAGGACTGAGCTCCATTGTTAGGGATCAGGCCTGGTCCGTTAGGTAGTCGCAGTTAGATTGTTGCACCTCAGGGGTGCTTAGTACACGGTCGCTACACATGGCGCTCCGTCCCCCCCCCCCCATTGCGGTTCAGTTATATTATTGTAATACATACTGCAGGGACCTGCTTATGTGTTGTAAGCCAAATGTTTGATGCATGTTACCACTTTTAAACTACCAGAAGTAAAGACAGTTATTTCAGCTAGAAGATTGTCTGTGAGTTTGAATCCATCACACTTAGAGCATAAGTAATTTCATGTGTGCTGATATATGTGTATTAACTGTGCCAGAGCGGGTAGAGCAAATTGCCGGGGGGTTGGTGGAGCTGTACTCAGGGACCCAAATAAAACTTGCGGCCCTCTTAGTTGGGGGTATCGCTACACATGGATGAGCAAGTTTGGGGTGGAGGAACTTGACTGGCCTGCACAGAGTCCTGATCTCAACCCGATAAAACACCTTTGGGATTAATCAGAGACTGCGAGCCAGGCCTTCTCCTCCACATCAGTACGTGACCTCACAAATGGGCTTCTGGAAGAATGGTCAAACATTCCCATAGACACACCCCTAAACCTTGTGGACAGCCTTCCCAGAAGAGTTGAAGCTGTTATAGCTGCAAAGGGTGGGCCAACTTAATATTGAACCCTACGGAGTAAGACTGAGATGTCATTAAATTTCATGTGCGTGTAAAGGCAGGTGTCCCAATACTTTTGACAATATATTGTATATGTCTGCTTTAAAGCTAAGGTGTCCATAGATACATGCACACATATTGGTTATTCTTTTTATTTTTATTCATCAATAAAGAAAGCAAATAAGAGACATACATTTTGCAGTTTTAAAAACTACTCTACTTTACTCTAAGATTTTCCACTAGAACTGGCATTACATGCAAATTCATAGCACATTTCTTTTCGCAGTGCTTTTACTATGCAGATTATTGATTTGGCCAACAGGTCACTCCAGATTGTGTTTCTATAATCCGCTGCCTCATCGCATCTCAGGAATTGCCGCTTGGAAGACTTGAAAAGATCGTAAACAGTTTAATGTGGACTGCTAATGTGCGTGCCATATAACTTGGCTGTAATAATGTGTCCTTGTAATAACGATGTAAATACTTCCCAAGTAATTGGATATGATTATGCAGCAGTTAAAATGCATAACATTCTGTTTTTGTAATTTGAAGATAGATAGCATATTTGTGATTCCAGTCATTGCAATTTTGAAGTAACTGTATTTCTCATGTGTTTTCTGACATTTATTTTATGTCCTTGTCACTATGTTAACATGAATTTTCTGACTAGGTATTTTATTATCCATAATCTTATGTTAGAATAGCTGCTAGTTTGCAAAAAAAATGCATTCAATTCCACATATCTGTATAAACTCATAGCAAACATCAGAATTCAGCTGTTAACTGAACCTAAAGTGGAACTAACCTCCACCCCATCCAAGGAAGCTGTCATCTTAGCTTCTGTTGTTTGACCTGCAGTTGCCATTGTGCTGCACATGTGATCAGTTATGACACTAGCCATTTGATGACTTGACAGTTCGGTTGAGAGCACAACCAACTGTGACCGATATCATTCATGGCATGACTTGAATGTAACTGTTTTGGGAAACCGTTAAATTGATGGCATTAGTTCGGTCACTTTGATGTCAGCTGCAGAGATCTTTAAGTGATTGTAAAGGAAAAATAAAATAAAAAGTAACAAACATGCCATACTTACCTGCTCTATGCAGTGGTTTTGCACAGATAAGCCCTGATCCTCTTCTTCTTGGGTCCCCCGCTGTCGCGCTCTTGGCCCCTCCCCATAGCAAGCCACTTGTTATGGGGCACTAGTGGGTGCTCCCTCCTGAGTCATCTCTCTGCGTCCATAAGACATGGCTCAGCCACACCCCCCACTCCCGCCTCACTGGCTGTGATTGACAGCAGTGGGAGCCAATGGGTGACAGCACCGGGAGAGCCTTGGGTCTCATGCACATCGCTGGATCGAGATCGGGTTTAGGTAAATAATAAGGGGGGGCTACATACTGAAGATTTTTTACCTTCAGACTTTACAACCACGTTAAGGCTTACTGTAAGGTATTTTAACATTATTCAGGTGCATTATTTAAATAAAGATCTTTGCAGTAGGGAGTAGACATGTGCAATTCCTTTTTTTTTTTTTTTCGTTTTTCGTTTTTTTTCGTTATTTTCGTTCATTCGTTTTCGTACGAATGAACGAACGATTCGCTAAAAATTTTAACGAATAACGAATCGTTCGAATTGAACGAATCCGAAAATCCGACAAAAACAAATTAGAAACAACGAATGTACGAATGAAGAAAATCCGAAAAACGAAAACAGGAACAACGAAAATGAAAATGAACGAAAAAATTCGTACATTCGTAACTTTTTTTTTTTGTTGAATTGGTAATTTTCCGTGTCCCTTACAATGGCGCTGCTTAACGTGCTTTGAATAGATTGAACGAAAAAATTCGTACATTCGTAACTTTTTTTTTTTTTTTCGATTCGTAATTTTCCGTGTCTCTTACAATGGCGCTGCTTAACGTGCTTCAAATGGATTGAACGAAAAAATTCGTACATTCATAACTTTTTTTATTTTTTTTTCGAATCGTAATTTTCCGTGTCTCTTACAATGGCGTTGCTTAACGTGATTCGAATGGATTAAACGAAAAAATTCGTACATTCGTAACTTTTTTTTCGATTCGTAATTTTCCGTGTCTCTTAAAATGTAATAATAGCACACACATTACATAAAATTATGAATTATGCTCCGATTACGAATCTACGAATGTTACGAATGTACGAATAAATACGAATGCGTCCGAATTTCGAATAAACTAATAAACGAAAATTAAACTAACGGAAAAACGAATCAACGAAAAAATAACTCTTACGAATGTACGAATCGTTACAAATACGAACACCGACGACTTACCAATGTACAAATCATTACGAATACGAACACCAGCGACTTACGAATGTACGAATCGTTACGAATCAACGGAAACGAAAAAAACAAAACGAAAATAAACACATTTTTTTGTTGTGCACATGTCTAGTAGGGAGTGTGCTACCAGTGAGTTAAGTCATTAAAAAGTGCCCCTAATACTGCAGGAGGATGGGATTGTTCTTTTTAAACACTTCAGCCACTTCCTGACCAGACCATTTTGTGCGATAGGGCACTGCGCCGATTTAACGGAAAATTACGTGGTCATGCAACGCTGTACCCAAAGAAAAATTCATGTCCTTTACTTTCAACAAATAGAGCTTTCTTTTGGTGGTATTTGATTACAATTGTAGCGATGACATTCTTGTCTATTAATATATGTTAGCATGTTATACCAAAAGTCTATGGACTTTTCTATGGCTTAGTATTTGGCACCATCTAGCGGCCAAACATAGATAGTGGACTTAAGTGATTTTTGCTTTCACAAAGCATTAAGCTGATTACAGGAAGTGACTGTTATTTACTTTGAGAGTTGACCTTTTTATCCAGGATGCCAGGTGACCTAACCATGGACACCCTCTCTGACAGTGCATGCTGGGTAGGACATAAAAGGAGCCCAAGCAGCCATCTTAGGTCTCTTGGGAATGCATGGCCTGCCTGTGAGGACTTGTGAGGAGGCCCCCCCAGGAGAAAGCGGCCTACAGCCATTGCTGAGCGCAACCCTGCTCGATTGCGTGAGTGACCTGCCAGTGCCAGAGACACAGTGACCAGATTGGGAAGATCCAGAGACACTCATTTGAGCATCGGAAGACCTGGTTCACCCAGCAGAGCGTAACGGAGTGCCAGAGTCGGCTGACACAGAAGCAAGCTGCAATCACCGGACCAAAGCTACCATACAGAGCTCCGATCCAGTTGGTGAGCGGGTTGAGGCCCACAGTTTATTGACCGTTGCACCTAGTCAGACTTATATACAGGCCTCGCTGGGATTTATAGTCCTACGGAGGAGGAGTATAGCAACTGACACTAGGCAGGCATAAGGCCTATCTGCCATTGCATCTCAAGCCTTGTATCATAGTTACTGAAGTTATACCAGGATCATCTTTAACTCAACTTGAACTACTTTAACCCTTGGATTACAAATCATAAGGAATTATCCTAGCTAGCGAAGACAAGAAGAGTAAAGACTGAGTACTTTAAGTGAGATCTCACACATAGCTATAAAAGTAGAGGAAGCTCCCTAGTAATTATATTGTTTGTAATTGTTATATCAAAATTCATTGTCCTGTCATTCTATGTTGGGGTGACAGCACAATTACTGTAATCACCTGTTTACCAATATATACAGTAAAATATACTTTGGTTAAGTACCCCATTGTCTGGAGTATTGTTTTCTCCCAGCAGGTGGAGCCAGTGGATCCTGAGAGGACAATACAGGTATATTGTGTTATATTATATTGTACTGTATTGTATTGCACCACAGCTGTGTCAAGGGAACTGAGTCAAGTTAGTGGGGCTTATTGGCAGAGTGCAGGCCCAAATCAAACCAGCAGCTCCTTCGGGGGTCAGTGCTACACAATATTTTGTACTTTTTGCTATGATAAATATCCCCAATTTCTTTTAAAAAAAGCTAATTTTTTCTTCAGTTTAGGCCATTGTGTTTAGCTGGTTGCCACCACAGCTTCAAAATCCCTAGCTGAATTGGGGACATGAACAGAAGGTGGAGATAGAGTCCAACAGGATCAACCAGAATTTTTGCAGAATACAGAAAACAAATCTCATAGTGAGTATGACCAGCGTGTAATACAGTATTTATTGATAGTTTTTTTATGTTGTGGGTTTAGTGGCACTTTAATGATATATGACAGCATATAGTATATGACCTTATAACTATAAACAATGGTGGTTATAGCTGCCACTGGGCCCTACCCTTCTGCTGTTATACGGTAACACCTAAAGCATTTGTTACCCTAAAAAAAAAATAATAATAATCCTGTTCCCTTAAAGCATGTTATACAGCACAGTGCTTGTGCTGTGTAATTTGCCCCCTGTTTTACCTGAAATACCTGGCTAATCCTGCCTGGCTGCTGAGCCCTGACACCGTGGTCAGTTTATGTGCGTCCATCACCCGCAGCTATCCTCTCTGCTCTCCTGTGTCCTCCTGTGTCCTCATCCCCTTCTCCCCTCCCTGCCTGTCAGCTCCTTCCACTCCACGATCCTCCCCTCCTGCTGCTCTCATACAGTGCCTTGCAAAAGTATTCACCCCCTTGGCTTTTTACCTATTTTGTTATATTACAGCCTTTAGTTAAATGTTTTTTTTTAATCTGAATTATATGTGATGGATCAGAAGACAATAGTCTAAGTTGGTGAAGTAAAATTAGAAAAATATATACATAAAAACTATTTTTCATAAATAAAAAACTGATAATTGGCATGCGAGTATGTATTCATTCCCTTTGTTATGAAGCTCATAAAAAGCTCTGGTGCAACCAATTACCTTCAGAAGTCACATAATTAGTGAAATGATGTCCACCTGTGTGCAATCTAAATGTCACATGGTCTGTCATTACATATACACACCTTTTTCAAAGGCCCCAGAGGCTGCAACACTTAAGCAAGAGGCACCACTAACCAAACACTGCCATGAAGAACAAGGAACTCTCCAACCAAGTAAGGGACAATGTTGTTGAGAAGTACAAGTCAGAGTTAGGTTATAAAAAAAAAATATCAAATCTTTGATGATCCCTAAGAGCACCATCAAATCTATCATAATCAAATGGAAAGAACATGGCACAAGAGCAAACCTGTCAAGAGATGACTGCACACCAAAACTCACGGGCAAGGAGGGCATTAATCAGAGAGGCAGACCTAAGGTAACCCTGGAGGAGCTGCAGAGTTCCACAACAGAGACTGGAGTATCTGTACATAGGACGACAATAAGCCGTACACTCCATAGAGTTCAGCTTTATGGCAGAGTGGCCAGAAGAAAGCCATTACTTTCAGCAAAAAACAAAATGGTCCATTTTGAGTTTGTGAAAAAGGCATGTGGGAGACTCCCAAAATGTATAGAGGAAGGTGCTCTGGTCTGATGAGACTAAAATTGAACTTTTTGGCCATCAAAGAAAACGCTATGTCCGACGCAAACCCAACAAATCACATCACCCAAAGAACACCATCCCCACAGTAAAACATGGTGGTGGCAGCATCATGCTGTGGGATGTTTTTCAGCAGTCGGGACTGTTAAACTGGTCAGAGTTGAGGGAAAGATGGATGATGCTAAATACAGGGATATTCTTGAGCAAAATCTGTACCACTGTGTGTGATTTGAGGCTAGGACGGAGGTTCACCTTCCAGCAGGACAATGACCCCAAACATACTGCTAAAGCAACACTTGAGTGGTTTCAGGGGAAAAATGTAAATGTGTTGGAATGGCCTAGTCAAAGCCCAGACCTCAATCCAATAGGAAATCTGTGGTCAGACCTAAAGATTGCTGTTCACAAGCGCAAACCATCCAACTTGAAGGAGCTGGACCAGTTTTGCAAGGAGGGATGGTGGTAAGATGTGGCAAGCTCATAGAGACTTATCCACAGCGACTTGGAGCTGTGATAGCCGCAAAAGCTGGCTCTACAAAATATTGACTTTAGGGGGGTGAATAGTTATGCACATTGACTTTTTCTGTTATTTTATCCTATTTGTTGTTTGCTTCACAATAATAAATAAAATAAAAAATCTTCAAAGTTGTGATAAATGATGCAAATCCTCAAATAATCCATGTTATTTCTAGGTTGTGAGGCAACAAAACACGAAAAATGCCAAGGGGGGTGAATCCATTTTCAAGCATGCCATCCCCTCTCTGTTATAAAACACTATGTGTCCCCTCGCCTGTGCTGTATTAAAAAAAAAAGTGGCAGTGCTCGCCCCCCGCTCACCTGACTCCTCGGATCTCTTACCTCTCTTCTCCCCTCCTCCCAGGCATCAGTGGCAGTGCTCGGCCCTGCCTGCTGTAGCTGTTAGCTGAGAAGAGAGCTGAGGAATCACGTTAGCGCCGGGAGAAGCACTGATATAGGTACAGATCGGCATTTTTTTTTATACAGCTCAAGCATAGGGGCACATAACGTTATATAACAGAGTGGATGGCATATAAAATAGTGGGTTAACAACCACTTTAATTGCAGTGCACAGGAAATGGGGATGTGCTGCCTGGTGATGCTTCACAACTATTTACTGCAGAGTTGTGTATTATAGCGATATTAAACCCAAAAGAAAAAAAATATATATATTGCAGCATACTAATCTATAGATCCAGTGGCTGTATTTGTTTTCCTTTTTAAGCTTTTTCCCCTCTGTTTTCACCTGGTGATCTGGCCAGTAACTCACCTCCTGTATTAGCAAGCCCCCACTCTGGGTGGAGGAGCAACAGAGACAGTAGTATTATTAGTTTGGGGGGAAGGAAGTGTTAACAGATTTAGAAGCACCAACAAACTGCCACTAACACTTTTTAAAGAAGTTACAGCATACTTTTTCTTTTTGGGATAAAGGATTTACATAAATAAATAAAAGCTGATCATTGTAAGCACCCCATGTCAGTGGTAAATAGTTTGTCTCAACCCTTTAACTGGTATATCAGCAGAACAACCTGTTCTGCTGAAAAACAACAGACTTACTGGCTAGATCAACCTTTTTCAACCAGGGTGCCTTCTGGGTTCTTCGCTCTACCTTGGCAAAATGCCTATAAATTTCCCAAAATGTTGCAACAAGCCAGCAAGTGGCTCAAGCCTGCCTCTTTGTTACACAAACCACAGGTTTTTACTGTGCAACATTGCAACCTTGGGCACTGTGAGGGCCAGCTGCTGGCATCCTAACAATCAACGATGTCATTGGTTGATAAGAGGACGTTAGGCACCTGTATCCTTGTTTTCCCCTTTCCATTAGCACTGGGGTCACTTTAGCTGGGTTTATAGCTCAGCATCTGGCTCCATCTGCACAGTTTCTTACCCTTCTACTGAAAAAAATGGTATTGTAATTTTCAGAACATTTGATAACAAAAATTGAGTGTTATAGATGTTGAAAGCTGGCAGACAGGAATGTAAGATCCTTTCTAAATTGAGGGGCCATCATTGCCATTAAGATAATTCATTTTCTTTCTTGAAGGTTTGTGTAAGGGCTTGTGCACACTGCCGCTCAAATAAAAGCTGCTTTTACAGGCATTGCAGCTTTTATTTCAGCTTAAAGAAGCTTGTACTTTTTTGTGCTCTTGTGCACATTTTTATTGAGCTTCTTCAAGCTTCTTTCAGCTCCTTTGAGCTCCTTGGGGAACAACATTTTCTGCTGGCAGGAGCATATGCCTGAAAACGCCTGAAAAAGCCATAGTGTGCATGGACACATTGGATAACATGGAGGGGAGTTTCTAGGCAGAAAAAATTTGCTCAAAAGAGCTCAAAAGCCTGTAGAAGCAACTTCTTTAACCACTTCAGCCCCGGAAGATTTGGCTGCTCAATGACCAGGACATTTTTTGCGATACGGCACTGCGTCGCTTTAACTGACAATAGTGCGGTCGTGCAATGCTGTACCCAAACAAAATTGATGTCCTTTTTTTCCCACAAATAGAGATTTCTTTTGGTGGTACTGTATTTAATCATCTCTGCGGTTTTTATTTTTTGCGCTATTAACAAATTAAAAAAAAAAATGCACAATATTTTGTACTTTTTGCTATAATAAATATCCCCAATTTTTTAAAAAAAAGCTATTTTTTTCCTCAGTTTAGGCCAATATATATTCTTCTACATATTTTTGGTAATAAAAATTGCAATAAGTGTATATTGATTGGTTTGCGCAAAAGTTATAGTGTCTACAAAATAGGGGATAGACTTATGTCATTTTTATTATAATTTATTTTTTAATAGTAATGGCGGCGATCTGCGATTTATATTGGGACTGTGACATTATGGCGGACAGATCGGACACTTTTGACACATTTTTAGGACCATTGACAATTATACAGCGATCAGTGCTATAAAAAAATGCACTGATAACTGTCTAAATGTCACTGGCAGGGAAGGGGTTAACACTAGGGGGTGACCAAGGGGTTAACTGTGTTCTAACTGTGGGGGGAGGGGACTGACTATAGGAGATGACAGATCGTGGTTCCTAGCTAGAAGGTCGGACATTCCGATCACCAAATCCGTCGGATAATTTCCGACGGATTTTGTCCGAAACTGGTGTTGCACACACAGGGTCGCACAAATACGTCGGAAAATCCGATCATTCCGAACGAGGTGACGTACAAAACGTACGATGGGACTACGTACAGGGCAGTAGTACAAATAGTCTACAAATTTCTTCTGAGCATGCGTGGCACTTTGACTCTCTACACACGATCGGAAAAAGCCCACACATGATTAGATTTTCCGACAACATAATCCGATCAGACTTTTTCCATCGGAATATCCGTCCGTGTGTACGGGGCATTAATCTGCCTCTCCTCACAGAACAGGGATTTATGTGTTTACACACACACGTCCCTGTTCTGCCTCTTGTGCCCACGATCGTGTGTGGCCGGTGGTCATTGCGACCGCCGGCCACACGCATCGGCACCCCCGCAGTGCAGCAGGCGTGCCCACGAGCCTGGTATCCCACTTAAAGGAGCTGATGTACAGCTACAACGGCTGGTGGGATTGTGCCGACCTACCGCAGTATAATGACGGCGGCTGGTCGGCAATCGGTGAAGCTCCTTTGAGCTGCAGTGTGCATGAGCCCTTAATTCATGGGGAGTTAAAGGTGGCGTTTGGTGCTCAGCCTGTGGCCCATGGACCCAAGCAGCCAGTTGTTAGTGTTTTTACTGCCTAGATTGGTTAATAATTTGGTGTATTTTTTTTAAAACTTTGTGTGTTCACCCCTTCTCTTTTTTTATGTTTTTTTTTAATTGCGTGATCTTTTAGAATAGATTTTACTGTGGAGAATGTCAAATGTGGGGAAAGTTCTTTAGGAGACTAAAGGTGGCACACATGTGAAAGACTAATTTAAAAATAAAAACTGTAATGGTAGTAACATCCCCATACAGCACATCCCTAGTCTCCAACCACTCTTGTAGCATAGCCTTAGTCTCCGACCATATATTGTAATATGTTGTCTGTCCATTTTATGCAGCATTATATACACTAAAAAAAAAGTTCAGCCTGCTGGGTTGACTACAAATGTTCTAGAACATGCCAGTTACAGTATGGAAGAAAGATAACCTTGGAAGTTTAATGAATTTTGACACGATAGTAGACTTAATTTACTAAAATGTTTTTATTATATGCTGTATTTATAATAATATAGTAGATATTCCATATCATAGAAAAGTAGATATGTTGCTCATGGCAGATTCCAGCTGTTACTTTCTAATGCAGATTAGATAAAGCTGACATCTAATTGGACAATATGAGTACCCCTTCACTTTCCTATGTCCTAATCTTCAAAATTAGCCCATTTATGTGCAGATTTGGAACATTTCCTCACTTTAAGCCTTGAACCTACCAACTGCCATATAATTCTGCGAGGCTGGCCCTCCAATCAGTTTTGTTCTTTGTACTATTTGTGTTCATTATATTATTCAGAGAAAGAGAAGCTGACCTGATCCCTGCACATTATGTACACATAAAAGAGAATACATCTTGTCTTTCTGCAGCCTCCCACAGAATACACTTACTATTCCAGAGAGTGAATTTAATGATGATTGCTTTATGTAAAGCATTATTTTTACATAAAGATACATAGAGGGGTATTTTGCATGATGCAGTTAGTACATGTCAGTTACTATTATGAGCAACTTGATGAGCATGTAATGTGTCAACTCTCGCTTGCTTATAATCTTTACTCTAACAAGGCAAGAAATGTAAGCTTTATTCCTATTCCATTTTCATATAATGATTAGGGATTAGACAGGTAAGCCATCCTAACCCAAAGTCAAATTGAATGATATTGGAGACCACTAAAATGACCTAATACAATACTATTTTCTGGGGTTACAAAAAGCTACTCAATGTCTAATTCTGCAACAAGCTAGTGGAGCCCATCTATCTATAGAACATATCATTTTGTTGGTCAGATAATCTTTTGCTACAGTCAAAGTGAGCTCTAGAGGGAATGGAGCCAGGGATGTTTCAAAAAGCGGCACAAGGGACAGATGATGCCATTGATATACAAAACAAAATGTCTTTAAGTGGTCTTAAAGTGGAATTTTACTACCAAAAAATAATTTTGTCAATAAAAGCTCTAAACTTGGCTTTTTTTTAACCTTCTAAGACATCACAGTGAACTAAGTATTGAAAGCTACATATTCTAGTGTACTGCATTTGCCACCTGCAGTCTTCATTCTTGGCATCTGTGATGTGTTATGCACTGTACACACGATAGGATTTTCCGACAACAAAACCGTGGATTTTTTTCTGAAGGATGCTGGCTCAAACTTGTCTCGAATACTCACGGTTACACAAATGTTGTCGGAAATTCCGAACGTCAAGAACGCGGTGACGTACAACACGTACGAGCCTAGAAAAATTAAGTTCAATAGCCAGTGCGGTACTTCTGCTTTATTCCGAGCATGCGTGGACTTTTGTGCATTGGAATTGTGTACAACAAGTTTTGATGTCGGAAAATTTGAGAACTTGCTCTGAAACATTTGTTGTCAGAAATTTCGACAGCAAATGTTCTATGGAGCATACACATGGTCGGAATTTCCGACAACAAGTGCACAGCCAACATTAGTCGTCGGAAAATCCTATCATGTGTACAGGGCATTAGAATGAGGATTTTCTGATGCATCAGGAGAAAGTCCAGCTATAGTTGGCAAACTATTCCACCAGTGCTCAGTGTATGTGCAAGCATCCACTTAATCAACTTAAGTGCAAGTGGCTGGGCCTATCTACGACACATTGCCTTTTTTTTTTTTATATCCAACATGGACACTCTGAAGAGGCTTTTCTAGACAAGGGAGGTCATAGCACAGGTGATACTGTTCTTTTTTTGTTTACAAAGCTTTTATTGCATATTGACAATATAAAGGAACAAACATCTATGATAAAGCAATACTGAATTTAACAATACAATATGTGATGAGAAAAAGAAAATCACAGTTTACAATATGTTAGTTAAATCTCAAAATATATATGAGGATGTAATTTAAAACAAAAAGTATGTATTTATTAATATCAAGCAAAATAAAAGATGAACATAAAAGAAGAAAAGAATATATAAATGTATAAGAGATAAGAAAAAGGAAAACTAAAGAAAAGGTTCATAAAGTCTGGATCGGAAGTTATATTTTTTTGGAAGTCTGTAAAGAAACCAAGGTGTCCATTTAGCATCAAAAGAGGGTGTATAGTTATGTAAGGTGTGAAAATGTATTTCCATCTGCATAATTTAGTCAACTCGAGAGATCCCTTGTGGAAATGGTACCAGATCATATTTCCAATTCAGTGCTGTAGCCTATTGCATGGCTACACATATAGTATGGATTTCTTTAGAAAGGTATTTAGGAACTTCTGGTATGTTATCAAAAAGAAGACAGTGGTCGAGTGTTAGAGCAAGTGTTTTACCTGCCATCTTAATACAGAGACAAATCTCACTCCAGGTAGGCTGTCATTTCTCACACTCCCAAAATATATGTAAGAAGGAGCCTGGAATAGGGCAACCACGAAAACAAAAAGAAGAGATGTGGAAAAATCTTATTTAAGCGTTGTGCAGTATAGTACCAATATGTTATGCGTTTAAGTGCAGTTTCACGTACCGTCAAAGATTTGGTACATTTACGCATGTTAGTCTATTTGGTTTCCCATCTTTGTAAACTATATTGTGTGTCTAATTCCTCCTCCCATTTGGACATATAAAGCAATTTACAACCATTGTCTGTAGAAATCATAAGGTTATAAAGAGTGGAAATTAAACCTTTCTGTCTGGGAAAGTTGTGACATACATATTCAAAAGAAGTGCAAGAATTAGCTAAATAGTAATAAATAATAAATATATATAGGAGGTGTGTCCAGAAAGTAAAGAGAATGAATGAATATTGAGTGTCAGTAATTATATTATATACTGTTTCAAAATCTAAATATGGTTGCCGATCTCTGCTTGCCTTCAGACAGATGTGATGGGCTGTAGATTGCATACTAATGCCGCGTACACACGGTTGAAATTCTCGTCGGAAAAAGCTCTGATGGTTTTCCCGTCGGAATACCGACGGAACTTCGCTCAAACTGTCTTGCCTACACACGGTCACACCAAATTCCGATGGTCAATAACACCACGCCTTAAAAAACGTTCGACTGCACTATAAAAGGGAAGTTTAATTCTTCTGAGCATGCGTCGAATTGTTTCCGAGCATGCGTCGGAATTTTGCGTGTCAGAATTGCATACACACGATCGGAAAATCCGATAGAAAGGTTTTCCGTCGGAAAAATTAAGAACAGGTTCTCAATCCAAGACCGATGGGCATACACGCGGCCGGAAAATCTGATGAAAAGCTTCCATCGGACTGTTTCCATTGAAAATTCCGACCGTGTGTAAGCGGCATTAGACAAATTTCAGTTAACTGTTCCAGTTCATGTCTTATAAATACATAGGTATGCTTAGTGGTCATTTACTTAAAGTGGTTGTAAAGTCAGTGCTTACAATTACTGCCAGCCCCACTGCTATAACAAGCTATACTACAGTGTCTGTGTTTTTAAAAATTCTGCAGCTAAATGCCTTTTTTCACATCACCGATATGCGGTCACATGACCGTTCCACCGCTCTCCTTCCCTGATTCAAGCACTACAGTGGGAGGGGCTGAGATTCCTCTCTGAGGCCAGCCGGGCTGTCACATGACCTCACATCTGCGATGTGAATAAAAGTATTTAGCTGAAGAATTTTATAAAAACACATATGATATATTATATAATAAATATGTTAAATGTTATAAAAAAGGGCTGGCAGTAATTGTGATCAGTAACTTTACTGCCACATGGAACAACGGCAGGAGAGGAGGGGCGGGGAGGGTTTGTTGATCGGCTCACACACTTGAAAGGGACAGACAGGGAGGGAGGTGTAGAGGGGGTGCGTGAGAGTCTCTAAACACAGCAGGATGACAGAGGCACTTAAACTGACCATGGTATCACGGATCAGCAGCCATGATTACCATGGTCAGCACACCTAGGGGGACACAGGAACAGGTAGGATCAACACGGTATTTTACAGCATAGAAAGTGACAAATGACACTGCAAGAGCACTATGCAGCTTAACATGCTTTAAAAGAACAGGATTTTCTTTTGTAGGGTTACAACCTCTTTAAAGACCAGATATGACTATTGGAACCACAATAATCCTAGTTGGACCCGAATGATTAATAACTCTCTAATATCCCAAGCTTTTTTAGGACATATTTACACTCTGTTTGCATATGTCAGTGCAATCTTCTGCATTAATTGGTATGATGTTATACTGCAAGGTATGCGGCTTGTGAGTTATTATTCCTTTTATCAATAGGATGCCAACACTTTCTATGTAAAGAGATGGTATGTATAGCTACAATCCTTACAGCAATTTTTGCCTCATTATACCCTGCTTGGAAAACATCCTTAGACATCCTGTCTATATTTAACATAAAGGTGCTAAACTGCTATTTGCATGATATGATTGGAGGCAACAGTGATGTTACCAGTTAACCATTAATACACTGCATTAGGAGGATACAGAATCACAGTCTGTCCTGTAAATAATCAGATATACTGTAAAATCACACAATGTTTTATATATACTTGAGAGAAGCATAAAGACTGCCTAAGTTGAGCTCTTCTTTATAAACAGCTAGTAGGCTGGCTGTCATATAGTCCCTCTTTGTAGCCATTGTTCCAGAAGTATGCCTATAAGGACTTCTGACTTCTCTCCTACTTTCTTGGTCTCCAAACATTCTCTACATCAGTGACCCAGAAACTATATCAACTAAGGATTTTTGGCGGGTCTGCCATGCAACAAGCAATTTTAGATGGAGGTCAAAAAAAGCAGCGCCCATATTTATCTCATGATGTGTTTCTTTTTAGTTAGTCACAATAAAAAGTTTATTAACCACTTGCCGACAGCTGCACGCCGATATATGTTGGCAGAATGGCACGGGTGCACAAATTGATGTCCCTCGCTCCCGCGGGCAGGGGGCGCACGCGTGCGTCCCCCCCCCCATGCCTGCGGTGGTCAGATTTGTTACAGAACCAATCAATCTTCAGGTCCAGGCCAATGATTTCTGGCCTGGACCTGCTGATCGGTTCTAGCGAATGAAAATGCTTCCCCTGCCTGTATGTGTAAACACAGGCAGGGGAAGTGATGTCATCTCCCCTCGTGGAATTCTTTTCGGTTCCAGAGAGAAGAGAGAGGACATCTAAATGTGAGTTGCACAATATTACAATAACACCAGTACACAGAGGTACACTTGTCACCCCCTGATCACCCCCTGATCGTCCCCCCCCCCCAGTTGACCCCTTCACTCCCTGTCACTGTGTCACAAATTGCAGTTGTCATATTTTTCACTGATCACTGCATTGGTGTCATTTGTGACTGTAATAAGTGTTAGGGCAGTTAGTAGTAGGCCCAGGTATGTCTAGGGTACCTCCCTAAACCCCCCTAATAAAGGTTTAACCCCTTGATGGCACCCCGGTTAACCCTTTCACCTCCTGTCACCAGTGTGACTAATGCCGCGTACACACGAAGGGACTATCCCGCGGGATTATCCTCTGGACTGAAGTCCAGCGGATAATCCCCTCGTGTGTGGGGCGCCGGCGGACTTTTTGGCGCCAAAGTCCGGACAATCCCGCGGGACTTTTGAAATGAACGGACTTGCCGCTCATCGGCAAGTCCGTTCATTTAGCACGTGACTTCAGGTTACGTAGCTAGCGTAGACAGTAAATGCCGCCGCGCTAGCTCCGTGACCTGGCATGGATTTAAAGGGACTCCCCACGCCGAAAAAACGGCGTGGGGGTTCCCCCCAAATCCATGTCAGACCCTCATCCGAGCACGCAGCCTGGCAGGCCAGGAAAGGGGTGGGGACGAACGAGCGCCCCCCCCCTCCTGAGCCGTACCAGGCCGCGTGCCCTCAACATGGGGGGTGTTGTCACAGTCCCGGAGGATGCTGGGACTGTGACATCGCAAGGGGGCGGGGTCACCATGTGACATGAGCATGTGACCCTGTCCCCCATGGCCCTATATAAGTCCCAGCGCAGAGCGGCACAGGCATTCCGGGCAGAGACAGCGACGGGTCAACATCGGAAGAAGAAGAAGAAGAAGAACAAGAAGGACAAGAAGGACAAGAAGAAGAAGAAGGCGCCGGCGGCGCGGAAGACGACGACCGCCGCAAGAACAGAAGAGACACCCGGAAGACCCCCGAAGGCGGATCGAGACCCCCAGACGACGGCGGCGACGACGAAGAAGGTAGCCGGACTTCCCCCCGCTCGGTAAAAGAGCTTGGTAAATGGCGGGGGAGTCCGGCGAGAAGACCCCCAAGACGGAAGAAGACCCCCGGAGCAGTGCAATAAAATATTTTTTCAAAAGTGTGTGTGTGTTTTTGTACTTTACATTTTACACCTTAGGTGAACGGGTAGGGGTACATCGTACCCCATACTCATTCACATAGGGTGGGGGGCCGGTATCTGGGGGCCCCCTTATTAAAGGGGGCTCCCAGATTCCGATAAGCCCCCGCCCGCAGACCCCGACAACCAACGGCCAGGGTTGTCGGGAAGAGGCCCTTGTCCTCATCAACATGGGGACAAGGTGCTTTGGGGTGGGGGGGCCGCACGGCCCCCCCTTTCCCCAGGGCACCCCCCATGTTGAGGGCACGCGGCCTGGTACGGCTCAGGAGGGGGGGCGCTCGTTCGTCCCCACCCCTTTCCTGGCCTGCCAGGCTGCGTGCTCGGATGAGGGTCTGACATGGATTTGGGGGGAACCCCCACGCCGTTTTTTCGGCGTGGGGAGTCCCTTTAAATCCATGCCAGGTCACGGAGCTAGCGCGGCGGCATTTACTGCCTACGCTAGCTACGTAACCTGAAGTTACGTTCGAAATGAACGGACTGCTCCGTGTGTGGGCAAGTCCGTTCATTTTCAATAGTCACGCGGACATTTGGCCGGCGGATTATCCGCCGGAGAAGTCCGTGCGTGTGTGGGCAAGTCCACACGCTCGGAAAGTCCAGCGGACCCAGCTGGAAAGTCCGGCGGGATTGTCCGCTGGACTAAGTCCGCCGGCAAAAGTCCGCACGTGTGTACGCGGCATAATAGATCTTTTTCTGATCGCCGTATTAGTGTCACTGGTTAGCCAGTTCGTTTATTGGTTTCACTGTCAGGTTTTTATTGCCTCAGGTACCCCCATATACTACCTAATAAAGGTTTTAACCCCCTGATTGCCCCCTACTTAACCCTTTCACCCCCTGTCACCAGTGATCACCATATTAGTGTTACGGGTGACGCTGGTTAGTTAGTTTGTTTTTTATAGCGTCAGAGCACCCGCTGTATATTACCCAATAAAGGTTTAACCACCTAATCACCTGGCGGTGACATCAGTTAGGTTTTAGCATCAGTTAGGGTCTGCGTACCAGATTGCCTGCCTGCAAGTAGCGCTAACACCCACGCACGCACCATACACCTCCTTTAGTAGTACAGTGTCTGAACGGATCAATATCTGATCAGATCTTTACTAGCATCCCCAGTAGTTTAGGGTTTCCAAAAACGCAGCATTAGCGGGATCAGCCCAGATACCTGCTAGCACCTGCGTTTAGCCCCTCCGCCCAGGCCAGCCCACCCAAGTGTAGTATCAATCGATCACTGTTGTACCAGTAAATTTAGAAGCCAACATGTCCAATCGAAGGTACACTAGTGAAAGGGGCCTACACATTTCTGAGCAGATGAGAGTGAAGAGGAAGTCATCCATCTGTCAGATTCAGGCTCAGTATTTAAACCCGTCTGTCCGTGTTCATCCGATCCGCTCTGCAGACGGATGAAAAAATAGGGTTTTCCTCCGTCTGCAGATTCGGACAATTGCGGAGGCGGACAATAGCGGGTGTCAGCGAATGCTCATCCGCTGACACCCGCTATCCCATAGACATGCATGTATGTTTGTTTTTCATCCAAAAACGGATGGATGAAAAACGGACATATGGTCCGCATGTGTGAAAGAGCCCTTAGTGTCTCCAGAATTAAGATAGGGCGTCAGTACATCAGGTGTGATCAATTTTCAGTGATTAGCACCATTGCTTGTAAACTCTATAACTTTCACAAAGACCAAATAATATACACTTATTTGGGTTATTTTTACCAAAGATATGTAGCAGTATACATTTTGGTCAAAAGTTTTGAAAAAAAAAAAAGAATTTGCAAGATTTTATATCAGAAATGAAGAAAAATGCAATTTTTTTTACAAAATTTTTGGTCTTTTTTCATTTATAGCGCAAAAAATTAAAAACCCAGAAGTGATTAAAGTGAAAGTGAAAAAAAGGACAAAAATTTCATTTGGGTACAGTGTTGCATGACTGAGTAATTGTCATTCAAAATGTGAGAGCACTGAAAGCTGAATATTGGTCTGGTTCAGAAGGGGGTTTAAGTGCCCAGTGGTTTAAGTGAAAGTGGTTAATATACTTAATTAGAAAAGAGGCAAGACATTTTCTAAGGGTGAAGAGGGAATTAAAAAACAAGAAAACTGTTTTGGGGGGAAAAATTTAAAATCGGCCACCCTCTCCCTCTTCCTTAGTGTGGGGGATATAACCCAAAAAACTAAATTTCCCCTGAAAGGAATCAAGGGATAGCAGATAGATTACAAATAAAGGGACTTTTTTTCAGCTCGTACAACATTCGTAAAAAACAACAGAAAAAACGCCCAAAAAATGCCCAACAACCAAAATCCAGTTCATTTTCAATGGCCCCTGTTCACATCTGAGCGTTTTGTAGCCTGAAGCAAAACACATGAAGCTCCAAAAAGTACAATTGCTTCTTTTTGGGCAGATTACAGGCGTTTTTCTGCTTTTTACATTGGAGACCTTTTGATCTGTGCAAAATGGCGGCAAAAAACGCAGCAAACACTCGGTAAAAATCACTGTAAAAACGCGTGACTTTCTGCCTGAAAAAGAAACGCTCATGTGTGAATGCAGGGTTGGATATATATATAGGGTTTGAGATATTCTTTGAGGGAGGGAGGGGTACTAAGTGTGTCATTTTTCAATTTTTGCATAACATTTATTAATAATAAAGCTGATTTTGATACATTTGTAATTTCCCCTCTTAAAGTTATATTAAAGTCTTGTTTTTTTTCCGTTAAAAATAACAAACATATTATATATACTGCTCTGTGCAGTGGTTTTGCACAGAGCAGCCTGGATCCTCCTCGTCTCGGGTCCTTCTTTTGTGCTCCTAGGCCCTCATTCCTGCCGAATGTCCCAACAGCAAGCAGCTTGCTGTGGGGGCACCCAAGCCAAACCGCTGCTCTATGTGTCCATTCAGACATAGAGCCACGGCTCGGCCTGCCTCCTCACTGCTGGGTCTCAGCCAATCGGGAGAGTTCCGGACAGCTGAGGCTCTCGTGCAACATCGCTGGATCGAGATGGTGCTCAGATAAGTATTAGGGAGGCTGAGGGGGGGCTGCCGCACACAGAAGGTTTATTATCTTAATGAATAGAATGCATTAAGATAAAAAAAAAAAAACCTCCTGCCTTTGGAACCACTTTAAAGTCCCTTTATTTATAATCTGTCAAGCATAAGCCCAGTGGGGAGTGATCAACTGCTGCAATCCCTTGATTCCTTTCAGGGGAATTTTTGTTTGTGAAAACGGTATTATACAGCGGCTAACCCATCCATTAGGGGTGCCCGGGTGCACCCCCCTCTCTCCATACCACCCCTCTATATGACTAATGGATAGATTCATACATAGCATGAATCTATCCACGGATGCCGCTGCCACACCCTATTCAGGCGTCCAGCCCCTTTCAGGACACCAGCGGCGGGGTTTTTTTTTTTGAAGCACCAGATGTGGCTTCAAAATATGTGGGCTCGTGGCGCAGGTGTTAGAACAGCGAATGAATAGTTGATGTTTTAACACTGATCCTCAATCCGGCCAATCAGAAGCAGGTGTGAGAGACCTTTTCTGATTGGCCCGAAAAGAGAAGACTCCCAATTGCCCACCGAGAAGAAGGGAGGAAACATCACCCATGGAGAGCAGGAGAACGGGAGAGCCGTCGAGAGTCTGGGAGAAGCGCTGCATAGATGAGGCAAGTGCACCAGACCTGCCCACTGACTGACTGAGGGACCCTCGGGGGGGATGCTGTTTGCCACCTCCCCCAAAGGAAATGATCACCAGCCGCCACTGGTATTATATTAATCATTTTGCTAAAGTATTTTCTATTCCTTCTAAAGGGGGCTAGTACGTTGCCTTGTAGCCATGCCATGTCACAGGACATTTTTGTTTACTTTTACCATGGCTAGCAGCTAGCATGGAAGGGGAGAAACTGCCCAAGACCTCCAGTTTCTTATAAGGGCCCAGCAGTTGCCATTGATCTGTGTCTCCTCCTTTAGTTGGCTTTAGATATAAACTTACAATGGCATACAATACAGCTCTATCAAAATGTAAATGCAAACATGGTGTCCCTAGCATAGCTGGCACTGGAGGGTGTTGCATTTTTTAACATACTCCCAAACAAAAAAAAACGATAGTCAATAATAACGTGGTGACCCCCAAAGAGTTGGCACCTCCCCCCGCACCTGCAGAAGTACATTACTGCAAGCATTATATGCAGACAAAATCTGACTATAGAAATGAACCAGAATTATTTGTAATGAAACTAATCTGGAATTTCTTTAGTTTTAAGCTTCACAAAGTCACTTTCAGCTTCCTCGTGTCTCCTATTTTTAGCAGAGAAGTACTCTGTACTGGAAAGGTATAATCAAGGAGCTTTTTGCACATTCTGTCATACTTGTTTCCTGAAGAAGGTTGTCCTTAAAGACAGATGGGCACTCAATGCCACTGATGTTCAGCTAGACATCTATATTTCTCCATGGCCATAGCCAATGCAAGTTTTATTTCACTTTACAATCTATTTTAAATGTTTATTTAATGACTGTGTTGTGTTTATAATCACTAATTATGCTGTTAATTGGTAACTGTTCCACGGAAGATATGTAAGCACACGCGTGCCATATACAACGTATATTAAAGCGTAACAGCGTCTAATTATTATCTAAACTCTGTCTAATTAGCTTTCTATGGGAACCATATGCTCTGTATTCACTCATGAAATAAGGAGTAAAGAAATCTCTGTAGTGTGTTTTTGTGTCTGCTGCATTCCTGTCTGTCTGAATGTGTTGCAAACATGTCGGCCAGCACATAAAAAGCATGCCTCATGGTTATTCTATTGGCACATGTAGAGACCCGCTGCTGTCTACTGTAAGCTGCTGTTATTACACTTTAATGTAAAATTATGTTTAGCACTTTCTGCCTCTGGGGTTGTTGGGTAAAGATTCTGGGAGGAGGAAGTGGAGATAGAGGAGGTCTCAGCTACCATTTCCTGTCTATGCTACTAAAACCAGATCAGAAGAGACGATTATTGCCAGATAACTAGGACTGCATGCCAGGCTGGTTGGGTAATGGCTGGAGGGTCTCCTTATCACTACAGTTCTTTTATTCAGGTCTCTGATACAAAGACAGACAGTGCATCATCCTCAGGGGTCCCTGCAGTGGCACTTTGCCACAACATTCAATTAGAGCAGGGGTCTTGAATTCAAATTTACGGAGGTCCAGTCAGCAAAATGTCCTTCTGGGTGAGGTCTGAATCTCATATTAGTGCTATAACACATCACAGCCCCCACTGTACATCAACATCCTCACCCTACTTTTCACATTGTAGTCCCGTTAATATTACAGCCCCCCCCTTTTACATGGCAGTGCCCCTTTTTTATCACAGTGCCCTTTACATAACAGTCCTTTCTTTACATCAGTGTCCACAGTCCACCTGTACATCACAGTCCACCCTTTAAAACAGTCCCACGGTGTGCTTAGTTCCCCTTCACATCTTAGTGTCCCTTTACACATCACAGAACCCCTTTACATATCACAGACAGTGCCCCTTTATAACACATCACAGTACTCCCATAACGCATCACAGTGCCCCTTTACACATTACAATACAGTAGTACCTTGGATTTTGAGCATAATCTGTTTCAGAAGCATGCTTGTAATCCAAAGCACTCGTATATCAAAGCGAGTTTCCCCATAGGAAACTCAGATAATTTGTTCCAGTGTCACTGCTAGTGTATGCAGCACTGCATGTGGCCAGAGGTGGGGGGGGGGGTGCCGGAGACACTCGGAGGCGCTCGGAGACCACTCAGAGACGCTCTGAGGCACTCAGGAATGGAGTGTTTCTGAGAGTCTCTGAGTGTCACTGGCACCCCCGCACCTCTGGCCACATGATGTACTGCACACCCCAGAGGCTTGAATCCTGCTCGTCTTGCGAGACAACACTCGCAAATCGAGTCAGGATGTAAAAAAAAACTGCTCGTATCGCGAAACACTCGTAAACCGCATTACTCGCAATCTGAGGTTTTACTGTACCCCCATAACACAGTATAGTGCCCCTTAATAACACAGTGCCCCTTAACAGTGCCCCTTCACAATATAGTGCCCCTTAATAACACAATGCCCCTTAATAACCACAGTGCCTCTTCGCAACGCAGTGCACCTTAACAGTGCCTCTTCACAACACAGTGCCCTTTCACAACACAGTGCCCCTTCACAACACAGTGCCCTTTCACAACACAGTGCCCCTTCACAACAAAGTGCTCCTTAACAGCGTCTCTTCATAAAATAGTGCCTAGGCAAATGATGCCAGGCATTCCAGCAGTCTTCAGGAGAGGAGGGCTTTCTTAGCTAAGCACACCCTGCTACCTGCATGTCTGAGCTAAAGGCCGATGGATTCCAGTATGTAAATGCTACATTAACCATCTGCCCTTATATAAAATGGCCACTGCCATAAATGCTAGGGGAGTTTTTCAAAGTGATTTCTCAGCAAAATAAAGTATGGAGACAAGGATGGATGGGGAAGTTTGCTTTGAATATTAAAAATGAATTAAACAGTGTTTTTATTCACCCTTAAATATGTTTTATAATCTTGATAGTGTTGTACTTGATCTTGATAGTGTTTTTTTATGATCCAACAACTCAAGAAGATAACTGCAGACCTGCTGAAGCCTCAGTAAACAGCAGGGAAAGGAGATGGCTGATGGTTGTGAGATCTGTAGTAGAGGGTATAGGAGGAATTGCAAGGATTGGGGGATGTTTAACAAAACAGTTTCTGAAAGTAAGGTTATCCTTTAAAGATGACCTTCGGGAATTTGAATATTTTCCGAAAGCAGATTTTAACTGTATTTGAGCACCACAAACTGAAAATTCTATTCAATTCATCTTAAATATTCAAAGTAAACTCGCCCATCCATCCATGTCTCCATGCTTTATTTTGTTGAGAAATCACTTTGAAAAACAACCCCTAGCATTTCCAGCTGCTGCCATCTTGAGTAAGTGCAGATGATTGAAATGGCATTTACCGTATTTATCGGCGTATAACCAGTGATGTAAGTAACTGAGTTAAAATAAACTGAGTTACCTAACGCAGTTACTTTAGAGGGTAACGAGTAATCTAACTGATTACTTTTTCCCTCATGGTAACTCAGTTCCCATTACTTTGGCTTAGTTACCCCAATTACATCTACCGCCACTAGATGGCAGTAGTGTAATTCCGGTGTCCTGCCGGAAAAGTTCCCCCGCCGGATAAGGACCCCCTGTACTGCTCAGGCGCAGCGCTTGCGCAGTACGAAGGACTACGGAGCTTCCGAAAATTGCCGAACCTAAACAGCTCTGAGTGAACGCTACACCGCGCAGGTGCAG
The DNA here is from genome assembly GCA_028564925.1 of Lithobates sylvaticus. Lineage (NCBI taxonomy): Eukaryota > Metazoa > Chordata > Amphibia > Anura > Ranidae > Lithobates > Lithobates sylvaticus. The sequence goes on along the minus strand of CM053026.1, from coordinate 620,110,708 downwards.
TTAACATGTAATTGTACGAGGTGATGCCGCACGCTCCTGATGCTCGTGCTACTCTGCAAGGGGCGTCCATTGTGTAAGTAAGGGGTGGGTCTAGTATTACTGTAACCAAGGGGCGCATTTATTATTATTGTTCTATATCGAGCTCTGCCCATTAATTTAACATTCGCCCTCTTATGTAGCCATCCACCCCTTACACGATATAATAATAATAGACCCGTCACTTGCTTACACGCTATAACAGATCTGCCCCTTGGTTAGAGTAATAATAGAGCAGCCCCTTGGTTACACGATATATAACAATAATAATAAATGCGCCCCTTGGTTACAGTAATACTAGACCCGCCCCTTAATTACACGTATAGAATATTAAAAAAAAAGTCAGTTACTTTGCTGCGTAACTAATTACTTTTCCAATGTAGTAACTGAGTTACTAACGCAATTACTTTTTGGGAGAAGTAATTTGTAACTTATTAATAACTTTTTTAATGTAAGATGACCAACACTGCGTATAACACGCACCCCGAGTTTAGGAGGCAAGTTTGAGGAAAAAAACTTACATTTAAATTCCCATTAATGCAGCCTTCCACTGTCCACCTGCAGCCTTTCACTGTCCCCCTGCAGCCTTGCACTGTCCCCCTGCAGCCTTACACTGTCCCCCTGCAGCCTTGCATTGTCCCCCTGCAGCCTTGCACTGACCCCCTGCAGCCTTGCACTGTCCCCCTGGAGCCTTCCCCAAAATTGCAGCATGGTTTATTTTTTAATTTACCGACGCCACCGCTGAGATCTTTGGCTCCTCCCGCCGCCGCGATCTTCGGCTCCTCCCGCCGCTGCGATCTTCGGCTCCTCCCACCACCGCGATCTTCGGCTCCTCCCGCCGCCGCCGAGATTTTCGGCTCCTCCCGCCGCCCCCGCCGCCGAGATCTTCGGCTCCTCCCGCCGCCACCGACCTTGACCGAGCCGAGTCTACTTGGCTCCGCTCGCAGTAACGCCCCCGTCCCGCCCCTTGGCCCGGTTCCTATGATGGCCACAACACCGGGCCAATGTCGGGACGTAAAGGCTAGGGAGGCAGGACTGGGCGTGACTGCGAGTGGAGCCTAGTACACAGTACACTCGGCTCGGTAAATGTCGGCGGGGCTCCAGACAGGGGGGGATCGGCAGGGGAGCGGTGTATAACACGCACCCACGATTTCCCCCTGATTTTAATATTTTCTGGAATCCATCTGCCCTTACCCCAGGCATGCAGGCAGGAGGGTGTGCTTAGCTGAGAAAACCTCTCCTCAAAATAAATATATAATACTTTCCTATTTATTTACTAATCAGAGTTTTGTTCTGCTTTAACATTGATGCTCTGGCCTATATGGTTATGCTGATACAACTTGCCCCAACAATAACCTTGGTTTGATTTTCATGCTGCCAAGAAGTGTATGAAGATCTGTTTATATGACCATTTCTTTAAATATAAAGGCGTATACATTAGTACATTTTTAGAGATAAAACAAGACAAGCATCTGACAGACATCTGACAGACTGGCTGTGTGAATAAATATTTAAGGAGCCTATTTATGTGTGGCAAGCAACCTTGAGTACTGAATGACTTCACTAATTACATTTTTAAAGCACATCAGCATATTATTTTGAGCACTAATCATTCTCTGACACAAGTTTTACAGTATCCTTGAGAGCAATTGCAATTTACTTTTTTATGCCTCTATTTTATTATTTTGTCACGCAGAGTAATGATGAATTCAGAAAGATGATTTTATATGAAGGGTACATAATAGCAGAACATCTTTTCTAATGTGTTTAACATAAAAAAGGCAATGCAAGATAAAACCAAAATGATGTTACTTATGGTACATCTGTCATTAACTGAAAGATCCTAATACCCAGGGAAGGTAGTCTAGTTCCAAATCTTAAATCATCCATAATGTAAGATAAATAGGATATTCAGTGGCAAGACTTAAGGCCGTACACACGATCGGACTTTTTGACAACAAACATGCATATTAGCTGTTTTAAGGCAACATCCGACCGTGTGTACGCTCCATCGGACAAATTTTGTCGGTTTTCATCTGACTTTTGTTGGCTGTGCGAACGGACAAACTTTCTGGCAACAAAAGTCCTATGGAGCAAAGTCCGATCTTGTGTACACAAAACCATCGGACTTTTGTACAAAGTACAGTATTGCTCAGAACCAATGCAAAAGATCAGACAACAATACAGAAGTTGACCAAAGGTGGCGCTGGAGTAATTGAACGTCCTCTTTTGAAGTGTCGTCAGTACGTTGAAATGTCACTACGTTCGTGTTTGTTGCCTAAAAAGTCTGATCGTGTGTATGCAATACAAACTTACGGCCAACGCCCTTTGTACAAAAATCCACAAGAAAGTTTGTACAAAGTCTGATCGTGTGTATGGGGCTTAATAATGACTAATGCAGATAGGTGGAGATAGGGTCTATCCAAAAATGAAATATACAAGTCGAAATCTTAGGCACCACTGTAAACTTTGAACCCTATGGCTAAAATGCATACCATTATTAACATATAAAGTAAGCTCTGAATGCTAGTCAACAAATCTGTCCAACTTACATTCGTTTTAACTGCTCATCTACAGGATTTGGCACTTTTCACAAGGGGTTTTCAGTAGAGGTCAGCAATGGCAGACAACTTTTTTGTCTTAGTAGAGTTTTTTTTTTAGGATTCCACCATACAAGGATAAATATGGGACCATATCATTTAGGTTCCATGCACACTGGACTTAAAAAAACGTTGATTCTACAGGCGTTTTACATTTTTTTCACCTGCCTCTAGAAGCACTTCTATTGTGTTCTATGTGTCTTTGCATATTATAACTACTACAGGCGTTTTCTGTCAGGGAAAATAAGCCCTAGTAAAGTCCATGTAAAAATATATAATCAGTTTTGTAAAAAGATGTCCAGTGTGTCTCCTTTTATAACTTTATTGTCAAAAATACCTTATTTACAGCACCGCTGGTCGCTCACAAGACCTGCTGGAGATCTTCTCCTCTCCTCCCAGCTAACGTCAGTGGGGCTGACATCAGCAAGCATCTCGGCCCTTCAGATCAGCAGATCACATGAGCGCCCAGTGGCGCTGTAAATAAGGTATTTTCGACAATAAAGTTACAAAAGGAGAAACACTGGACATATAAATAATCTTTAAAAAACGGATTACATATTTTTACAATGACTTTAACTAAGGTTTATTTTTGGAAGGGGCATGGCCTAACGGTCTTAGCAGCTCCGGGATCCCTCTGCATAATCCTGTGTAATCCTGCATACCTGCCTATCCAATTTGGCTTATTTCTCTCCTAGCTACTTGGGGAAGGCCCTCTGACATCTCCTGGGACTTTGGTGGATGGGAAATCATAAGAAGAAACAGCCTCCGGCCAAGATGAGTATTACCACGCGCTCTTGCCAAGATGGCTGCTGCTCCACTGCTCCTCACTTGTCCCTGGCATCCACGCCAAAACTGTTTAAAGAGGAGCCTGATCCCTCTCCGCTACCCTCTCCTGGGGCCTTCGCTCCTCAGGCGCTGCTGTCCCAAACCTCTCCTGATGATGCCATGGAAGACGTTTCGGAACCTGCCCTGCTGGATGTCCTTAAGATCATTAAGACGAATCACACTGATTTTATGGGTAAGGTGGCGGAGCTCAAACTAGATATAACTATATTGCACCAGGACATGCATAAGATAAGGGACCAGGTCTTGGACACGGAGCGCCACATCACTGATTTGGAGGACACTGTCAACCCTGTCCTTCCTGCTATAAAAACCTGTGGCACCAAAATAAAATCATTGGAGGACAAGGTGGACGATTAGGAAAACCCTCTCCGCAGGAACAACCTGCGCTTGGTAGACCTGCCCAAGCGGTTTGAGGGTTCTGACCTGGTATCATTCCTGGAAAGCTGGTTTACCCAAGAATTTGGAAGGACTGCCTATCTTCCTGCTTTGTCCTGGAAAGAGCTCACAGAGTTCATAGCAGACCACTCCCTGCAGGTAACCCATGGTGATCTGTCTCCTCAACCATGGTGATCCGTCTCCTCAACCATGGTGATCCATCTCCTCAACCATGGTGATCCGTCTCCTCAACCATGGTGATCCGTCTCCTCAACTACCTGGGCAGGGACTCTGCTCACCTGAAAGAGAGCCTGAAAGGGAGCCTAAAGATCAACAATGCAACAGTGTCTGTGAATGCTCTCTTCTGGTTTGAACCCCTGCAACAGCCTGGTCATTTGTCTGACCGGGCACCTGAAACCTGATCTGGGCTCTACCTCTGGTAATTCCTTTTCCATCCCAGATTCTGGAATACCTGCTGGGGAAGGTATCTACAATTTTATGCCCTGTCATGAGGATATAGATCCCCATCTGGGAGACTATGCTACCATTGTTAGTTTAATCTTTGATCACTGACTGATCCAACGTTTGTTCATCTGTATTGGCCATGTTCCCTGCATCTACTTGCTGTTTCGGGTCAAAGCACGCCCCTTGTTTTTGGGGCAGGGCAGGGGTTACATTTTGGCTGTGGCTTTTACTACAAATGTCTATTCTTGATCTAGGTCTAATGTTACCTTTACCGTTACCTTATAACTTTTTTTTTTACCTTGCCTCCTCCTCCCTCTGGGTTTGCAGATGTGTGGGGGCCTATGGACAGCTCAAGTAGCTGCCCATATCTTTCCTTTGTTTGGTTTAATTTTGTTTTTATTTGATCATGTCTTAAGTCACAGACATCTCCTGGAATGTGCAGGGGTTAAATTCTAAATTTAAAATGGCCTCCCTATTTGATTTCCTTAAGGTACACAAACCGCATATACTGTGCCTTTAGAAAACACATTTAATGGGGTCCAAGGTCCTCGCTCTCTCAAAAACATTGGGTAATCCATGGGTACCACTACACCTATTCCAATTATGCCCAGGGAGTGTCCATTTTAATATGGAAGTTCTCCCCTTTTCATGTGAGCGGATTGTTCTGGATTATAAGGGTCAATATATTTTTCTCCTATGCACAGTATAAGCTATGCCATTACTGTTAGTGGTGGTATATGCTCCCCCCTGTCACAGCTGCAGTCTTCACAGAATTGAGTGTCCATTTCTGCTACCCTTATTGTTGGGGACTTTAACTCGATACTTGACCCTGGTCTGGACCGATTGAAGCCTCTTCATTATGAATCTAAGTTGTTTGGTTAGTGGTGCGCTTCCTTTGGGTATGTCGACCTACGGTGCCAAAAAAATCCCACAGTTAGGGTTTACTCATGCCAATCGTGGACGTATCGTAATCTTTCCAGGCTGGACTATGCCCTGGGGACGCTGGATCTAGTCCCCTATATCCAGACAGTCTCATATTTAGCTCAGATGATATCTGACCATTCTTCCCTTTGTGCAGAACTATTATTAGGGCATAGACTGTTGAAGCTTAGTGTCCTCTGGATATTCACTCTTGAGTCTCAGGAACCCATCCGGCAGGACATGTCTCACTACTGGAGGGACAATCCTGGGTCCTCCTCCACAGGCCCCACATGGGATGCCTTTAAGGCAACTGTACAGGTCTCCTATATCTCTAAAATTGTTATGCATAGTAAATCTACTCAGGCTACCCTTTGGATCTTGAAGTCCTCCTTAGAGACAGCTAGGGCCCAATATAATGCACTCCCCACTCTGGACTCCCTTGGTGTCTTGGTAGGGGTACATAAGGCACTGGATTACCATTGGGTGGACACAACTCAGAAACAACAACTCTATTTGTTGGCTAGGTTACACGAGCATAGTGGGAAAATTGTAAGATGCTGGCCTATCTTTCTCGCACAGAATACATGAATAGGTCCATTCCACAAATTCAACTACCCGATGGCTCAGTTTCATTGGATCCTTTGACCATAAACCAGACATTCAAGTCCTTCTATGAGCGCCCTTATTCGGAATCCATCCAATTCCCTGAATTGTAGGACTCCCACAAACTTATTTTTTATAAACTCCTGACGATTGAGGAAATTACAGAGGGCATATATTCTCTCCCCCCTAACAAGACTCCAGGGTTAGACTGTTTACCTGCTGAATGGTACAATGCAGAAGACTTAGCACAGAAACTACATTCTCTGTTTGGACAGGCATTGGAGGAAGGCGAGCTCTATATGTGAAGCCCTGATTGTAGTGTTGCCCAAACCCGAGAAAGATAAATTGTTATTTGGGTCCTACCGTCCAATCTCACTATTAAATAGTGATGTTAAAGTGCTGGCTAAACTCTACAAATGGTTATTCTTCACCTTGTCCACCAAGACCAGACGGGGTACATGCCTGGTAAGAGTACGTACGAGAATATTCATCTTTACTTACATATTCATAGGGCAGCTACTGACCAAAAAAAGCGGACTGGTGTTATCATTGGATGTGCTGAAAGCCTTTGATACTGTTAACTGGTCCTTTCTTTGGGAAACTATGCACCGCATGGGCTTTAGTCCCCAATACATTAAGTGGGTCCGCCTGCTCTACAGTAACCCTAGGGCTAGGGTATGTACTAATAAGGATATATCTGATGTTTTTTCTTTACAGAGGGGAACAAAGCAGGGATGCTCGCTCTCGCTGCTTCTGTTTGCACTGTCAATAGAGCCCCTTGCTCTGGCGGTACGACAGACGGTGGCGGTGGCTGGCATCTGTTATGGGGAGCTGTCTGAAAAGATCTCCCTCTATGCGGATGATGCCTTAATATATTTAGATGGCTCAGAACAGTCTTTTGTCTCCCTAATGGGAGCTGTGGAGGAGTTTGGGAAGGTCTTCGGGCTACGTGTTGGCTGGGAGAAATCTGTGGCGTTTCCTATTGGCCCCATCCTCGATTATACCTATCTATCTCAATCCAAACTGACCATTCAGCCCATCTTTAAATATGTAGGGATTTATATAAACCCGGATCTATCCACTTTTGAATCCTTTATTATAAGCCCAATTATAACTCACATGGAGACTAGGTTACGCACCTGGACCTCCTTGCCTCTCAATCTGATTGGCCGTGTGAACATTTTTAAAATGATATATTTACTCAAATTTTTATACGTTTTCTGGGCATCCCCTGTTTTTTTGTTAAAAAAGTTATTTCTAAAAATTAATTTAGATTTCCTTTGGCAGGGGAACCCCCCCCCCCCCCGCGTATTGCAAGAGCATCTCTCCAAGCTGCTAAATCTGATGGTGGATTGGCCTGCCCAAATTTATGGCACTATTTTCTAGTGTCACAGCTTACCTATGTCTACGACTGTTTCCTGGAGACCTTCTCATCCTCCTCCACTGCTCTGCTGACTGCACTATTTGGCTCTAGGGCCTCACTTGTAGATGCACTAAACAGGTCTATGCCAAAAACGCTGCTTTTGCGGCTCTCGCGGCTCTCTGATAGATGCTAGCTGGCTGGCCTGGCATGAGGGTAATAAATGGATAACAAATTCGGGTGGGGTGTCTCCTAATGCCCCCCTGTGGCACAATCCCAATATCTCAGAGCTCCTGGGCCACCCAGACTCCCTGTGGTGGACACGACTTGGTGTCACCCATGCCTCCCACATTTTTGCTAACAACGTATTTGCTTCCTTTGAGGAGTTGAAGGCTCGGTGTGGAGTGACTAATAAATTATTTTTCAAATATCTTTTGTTGCGTCATGCCATCCGGGCACAGTTTGCGGGTTTAACCCAGGAGCTCTCTGAATCACCACTGGAGGTGCTATTGTCTTATCCAGATATTGAGAAACTGGTTACGACTGTTTACTCTCGTCTCCAGTCGGCCGGGTAAATCCCTTCCAACTGGCTCAACGGAAATGGGAGGTTGTGATTCCTGGGCTGTCCGAGGAGGGGTGGGAGGAGGCCTCTGAAAACTGCTTCCAGGACCTTCTTGGTTCCAATGATCAATTTTGGCCCCAATGGGTTTTGACTCTGCTGCATCCTGTTCTAGGTGTGGGTCTACAGACACAGAGTACTTACATATGTTTTGGTCCTGTCCTGCATATTGGAAGGACTTATTTTCCTTTTTTGACAACACTTTACATTTACCTGTACCTCACACTCCTGAAGTTGGACTACTGGGTGTGTTAAATGACTTTATACACAGGACTCATGCTCGTGTATGTATATTATTATTTTATGCCAGGAAATTAATTTTGTTGCAATGGAAGGATGTCTCTGCTCCGGATATACAAACCTTTTACTGCATGGTGAATAAAGTTGTACCCATCTTCAAACTCATATATAATGACAGGACTTGCCCAAAAAAGTTTTTCAAGGTCTGGCAACCCTGGCTTGATACTGCTGATTCCTTTTGGAGTGACACTCCGCTCTCAAAAACAGTAGTGGGTAACTGACTTCTGTTTAGATCTTTGTGTCTGTAGGTTGCCTGTTGGTGGCCCTATGACCCTTCAATCTGACCGACAGTGAGGGGGGCGGTGAGGTTTGAATAGTGGTTGCATATAGTTTTGTGTGTGTGTGTGTGAATGGCGACTGGATGTCTTCTACCGTTTGTAGCACTATAATGTACTGATTTTGGACCCTACGTGGTCCACTTATGGTAAAAGTTATAAGCCATTCTATGAAGTTTCGCTTCGTTAGGGAAACCAAGGGTTAAGTTACTAGTGTGCTAAAAGTTGGCCATGTTTGGCTACTGGTTATATAATGCCCATTGTATACATGATGTACCTTTTGCAAAATGCCTGTCAAAACTTTATATTGAAAACCAATAAACAAACAAATTATTTTTGGGATTAAAGATGCCATAATGATGACTCCTGAGCTGGTAGGGGGACAGGGGAAGAGAAGACAGGGCACATAGATAAGACATCACCCCAAAATAAGACCCATTGTGTTATTTGTAGCAGAAATTAATGTAAGACCCAGTCTTATTTTTGGGGAAACATGGTACACAGTATTGGCCATTTAACTGCTGGAGGGAACACATCCACTGTACAACAATTTTTTCCCACTGCTTCCTTGCTTCCTTGTAATGATAACATAAAGGGACCCTTTTATAAGTTGAGGAAACTTCATGGTGGCTTAGTGATGTGGCTCCAGGCTTTAAATTCAATTTTTTGTGGTATTTGTAGTACATTTAATTTACATTACCTTTCTATAGCTCCAGTGCTGATTCCCCTTCATTCCATGACAGTCATAAAGTGTGACAGGACTATTCCGAAAAATTGCATCAAAGCAGAATTTTCTTGTGTGAAGCGGCTCCCCGGGGCGGATGTCCTCTCTCCATCCGAAGGTGAAGAGCTAGAGAACAACATTATACATTGTTACTACAATGACAACAATTAGGAACACACTCCAGCTTTCAATCTGGGTAGCACTTTCATAACAGAAAGACTATAGCCCACATGATTTGTGTCTTGTTGTAGACTGCTTTTGGAGACCTAATTTTCCAGGTCTGCTAATAAAAGATGCAATGTCTATAAACAAGCATCTCTTCAATAACAGTGCAGTGAATTTGTTAAAGCCCAACTGAACTTTTGAATCAGCTAAATAAATTACAGGTGAACCAAAACAAAAAGTGTACACAGCTTTACAGGTAATTTTCTTTCGAAAGTAAGAATGACTGCCCCTGCCAGCACACTGCATAGAAGGACCATTTTTTTCTATGTGAAAGCAGTGGTTTCGGATTCGGTGGTCTGATCGCTAAATCAGACCTATAACTGTCCAATCATACGAGTGCATGAGCTTTGGTGGAAGGAGAGCTATAGGTCTGACTCAGCAGGGGATGTGTTGAATGGCCCGTAATCGCACTGGATCGCACCAAAAGTAGTTCATGCGATCTGGTGTGGGCAAACACTGTGTTTGCAAGCTGTATTTGGGGTGCCATTAATAATACATTGACACCCACAGCAGATCACACACCCAGTGTGAATGCGGTGCGGGAAACATTCACAAAACAGGGTTTCTCGCACTGCATTCTGGTGTGAATAGAAAATACATTGAACACCTTTTGTTTTGATGCACCTGGAATGTATTTAGCTGAGTAAAACTGAAAATTAATTGAGCTTCAAAGATAAACATTAGTGCATATACACAATAAATGACAGCAGCAAATAGGAGAAAATAATGAATTCAAAAAATTATTTTAACCACTTGACCTTCAGAAGATTTACCTCCCTTCATGACTAGGCCATTTTTTTGCGAAACGGCACTGCGTTACTTTAACTGACAATTGCGCAGTCATGCAACGCTGTACACAAATAACATTTGTGTAATTTTGTCCCACAAATAGAGCTTTTCTTTGGTGGTATTTATTCACCGCTGCATTTTTTTTTTTTTTGCGCTATAAAGAAAAAAAGACATACAATTTAAAAAAAAAAAAAACAATATTTTTTTACTTTCTGCTACAAAACATATCCAATAAAAAAAATGAAAAAAATCTAATTTCTTCACAAGTTGATTGGTTAAAAAAAAAAAGTAATAAAAGTTATAGCAAACTACAAACTATGGGATATATATACTGGGATTTTTATTTATATATTTATTTATTTTTATACTAGCAATGGCGATGATCAGCAGGACTGCGATATTGTGGTGGACATTTTTGTCACTTTGTGGGAACCAGTGACACTAATACAGTGATCAGTGCTAAAAATATGCACAGTCACTGTACTATTGACTAGCTGGGCAGGGGTTAAACATCTAGGACGATCAAAGAGTTAACTGTGTGCCTAGCCAGTGTTTTTGTGTACTGTGTTAGGTGCTTTTACTAAGGGAAGTGATGGATATTATTCCCTGCTTTGCAGGGACACAAAATGTATCACTTCCCCTCCTGTCAGAATGAAGCTGTGCTTTGTTTACATAGGCAGAACTCCGTTCTGTGTCTCAATGATCGCTGGGTGCTGGCAGACATCCAGTGCCTAGCAGCTGCAGATTGGCCTCTGAGGTAAGTAATCATAGCAGAAACAGGCCACCGGCGGTGCGCGTACGGCCCCTATGGCGGAAGTGCAGAATCGCGTATATATAAACTATTCTGCACAGGAGGGCCACCCTGTAGCAGTATATCTGCATATCTGATATGGGGTGGTCCTTAAGTGGTTAATCATTTTTGGCCAAGGAAATGTGCTATACAAGCTCCAATGTCTCAAACTACCCAAACTTAGACAACATAAAAATGTTGATTCAAATATATTATAGCATTTTATTGCACATTCTCCTCTAGTACACAATTCAATGCAATATACTGACAGATACTATTTACTGTACAGTATGTGTCTACATATTAAACAAGATATAGCACTAGAACCCTAAAGTCATATAAAAAAGTGTTCATCTATATGTACAATCTCTGAAATATAAAGTTGCAGGGGGTAGGTAACATTGGTGAGCATTCCAATGTGTAAAATCGACCTAAAATTTACCTTATTTTAATAATTATCATTTTAATAGTTTTAATATAATAACAATAATAATAATTGACATAATTGGGACTCAGTTGTGCTAAAAAAAACCTTTACATTTTTACATGAGTGTTGTGCTATGTTTTATAAAATAAGCTATTAGGGCTCACTTACAGTATATTACTTGTTATACTCTTCAAATTTTACAGCAATGGAGAATCACAATCTAAAAATGTTATGGTCATAAATGAAATCTTGACAATAATTCAAGGTAGGCACTATATTAGATGCGTGGAGGTGCATTTGAGTGTAATTTAAAATGAATGGCACTGTAGTGCAACAATGCACACTTATTGCAGTAACACAAGGACCGTATGTTAATGGAACGCAATGGTGTACACAGGCCATGACACTTAAGGCCCATACACACGATCAGACTTTTTGACAACAAACATGCAAATTAGCTGTTTTCGACCAACATCTGACCGTGTGTACGCTCCATCGGACCAACTTTTTCAGTTTTCATCTGACTTTTGTTGGCTGTGGAACGGACCAACTTTCTGCCAACAAAAGTCCGATGGAGCAAAGTCCGACCGTGTGTACACAAAACCATCAGACTTTTGTCCAAAGTACAAACACGCATGCTCAGAACCAATGCAAAAGATCAGACAACAATATAGAAGTTGACCAAAGATGGCGCTGGAGTATTCGAACGTCCTCTTTTGAAGTGTCGTCAGTACGTTGAAATGTCAGTACGTTCGTGTCTGTTGCCTAAAAAGTCCTGCCGTGTGTATGCAACTTGGGGCCAACGCCCTTTTACAAAAATCCACGGGAAAGTTGGTACAAGGTCCGATCGTGTGTATGAGGCTATAAAGTGAGTCCTTAACACTTAAAATCTTGATTTTGTAATTTTTTTGGATAGATTGATGGATTTTTTTTTCGATAGACGCTATTGGCAATATTTTACCTTACATGCTGTCCCTCTGACAACTGTTTAACAGGAGGACAGAAAATGAAGGCATTTTTATTTTTTAACGACATTGTGCTATTGACAATGACATTGTGCCAGTGCCGGTGACATTGTAAAAGACATTGTGCTTAAATTCTTCACTTCACCCAAAACACACATTGATAGGATCGCTTCTGCAACTTTTTTTTCATAAATTACATTCCCTTTTAAACTAAAGGCCCGTACACACGATCAGACTTTTTGACAACAAACATGCAAATTAGCTGTTTTGGACCAACATCCGACCGTGTGTACGCTCCATCGGACCAACTTTTTCAGTTTTCGTCTGACTTTTGTTGGCTGTGCGAATGGACCAACTTTCTGCCAACAAAAGTCTGATGGAGCAAAGTCCGACCGTGTGTACACAAAACCATCAGACTTTTGTACAAAGTAGAAACACGCATGCTCAGAACCAATGCAAAAGATCAGACAACAATACAGAAGTTGACCAAAGGGGGCGCAGGAGTATTCGAACGTCCTCTTTTGAAGTGTCATCAGTACGTTGAAACGTCACTACGTTCATGTTTGTTGCCTAAAAAGTCAGATCGTGTGTATGCAATACCAACTTGGGGCCAACGCCCTTTGTACAAAAATCCATGGGAAAGTTGGTACAAGGTCCGATCGTGTGTATGAGGCTTAAGACTGCTACAATGGGATTAATGACAAGGCCTGCAGGCACCCTGTTAACTAGAGGGCGATCCACCAACAAGTCTATGTGGAGGCAAACATATTTCTCCACATGCATGAATGTTAGTTGCCAACTAGCACTGGTTTTGAGCAACCATACAGAGGTAGGTACCTGTATCCTGTTTAGCAGATACAAGCTTTGCCATTGTGGTGTCTCTCCTGTTTTTCCCCATGTTTTCAGTGGCCTGTTTTTTTCAATGACCTTATAACATTTTGGATTTTTTCTAAGAAAATTAAGGAAGCAGGAAATAACTGACTTTAAGAATAACCTGATAGAGGTTCAAATCCTCTATTTTAATGAAAAATGGCCTCTGTCCCCACTGGATAGATTTCCTTTAATTTCCTGCTAGGACATGACAGTGAGGCAAAATCTTTTTTATGCAACATAAAGTTCTATGCCTTCCTCACTTTGTTTAAAACAAAAAAAAAAAGTTTTGCTGAAGCTGACCTTTACCTCCCTTAGTTCCCATAAAACAGTGAATCAGCAGCCTAACACTAATCCAACCCTAAACGACATTAACCACCTCAATACTGGGCACTTTCACCCCCTTCCTGCCCAAGCCATTTTTCAGCTTTCAGCGCTGTCGCACTTTGAATGACAATTGCGCGGTCATGCAACACTGTACCCAAATGACATTTTTTCCCCACAAATAGAGCTTTCTTTTGGTGGTATTTGATCACCTCTGCAGTTTTTTTTTTTTTTGCGCTATAAACAAAAGAAGAGGGACAAGTTTGAAAAAAACACAATATTTTTGACTTTTTGCTATAATAAATATCCAATTTTTTTTAAAACAAAATTTTTTCCTCAGTTTAGGCCGATATGTATTCTTCTGCATATTTATGGTAAAAAAAAATCGCAATAAGCGTATATTGATTGGTTTGCGCAAAAGTTATAGTGTCTGCAAAATAGGGGATACATTTATAGCATTTTTTTTTTTACTAGTAATGGCAGCGATCTGCGATTTTTATCGTGACTGCCATATTGCGGCGGACACATCGGACACTTTTTGGGACCATTCACATTCATACAGTGATCCGTGTTATAAAAATGCATTTATTACTGTGTAAATGTGACTGGCAGGGAAGGGGTTAACACTAGGGGGTGACCGAGGGGTTAAATGTGTGTCCTAAGGAGTGATTCTAACTGTGGGCGGAGGGGACTGACTGGGGTAGGTAACCGATCGGTCTCCTCTCCTCTGACAGGACATGGATCTGTGTGTATATACACACAGATCCACGGTCCTGCTCAGTTACTGGGAAATCATGAGTGCCCGGCGGACATCGCGGCCGCTGGGCACGTGCATCAGGTCCCCAGTGACGCTGCGGGCGTGCGCAACCCAAGTGGCCTGGGAAGACAATCACGTCATATGACGGCGGCCCAGAACGAGTGCTGTCTCGTTATATGACAGTGGGCAGGCAACTAGTGGTTAAATAATGTCTATTCTGTTGATCCATGCTGACAGTTCCTGTGCTGTTAAGGCCCTTTCACATATGCACATTCCATTTCGATTAGCAGGGGGTTTGTGAGCTGATCCCCAGCTGATCCCTTGCTTGATCGGAGCAGAGTGGGTGGATAACAGGCCTGTGTCCGTTCAGTTTCTGCAGAGTGTACAAGGACTGATCTTTGGGTGGCCGGGACTTAACTGACTCCTCTGTCTGTTTACACCTGGCTGCCTCTGATCTGGTTTGCCCAAACATAATGAAGACACAGGGGGTTATTTACGAAAAGGCAAATCCAGTTTGCACTACAAGTGCACTTGGAAGTGCAGTCGCTGTAAATCTGAGGGGAAGCTCTGAAATGAGCGGAAACTCTGCTGATTTTCCTTCCATGTCCCCCTCAGATCTACAGCGACTTGTAGTGCAAAGTGGATTTGCCTTTGGTAATTAACCCCCAATGTCCTCCTCCATTTTTTTTTAATCGGGTCTGATCGGACCTGGAGGTAGGCAGATGTAAATATATACGGACACAAGTCCGTTTACACCCACCGTTCCATAGGAATGTATAGACTGTGACGGAGTCACTTTTGGCGGGGGGGCCCGTGGAACCCAAAATCCCTTGGGGTGGCTGGGAAAACCTTGTTTCAGCTCCCCATGTACCTCCATTTTCTAAGTCACCCTGTGTCTCTAATAGGGGCACAGGGTGACCGAGAAATGCAGTCTGATCTGTACTAATCGAACTCACTGTACAGCCACACTGGAATTTTGTGTATATACTGTATATATATATATATATATATATATATATATATATATATATATATATATAGTACAGTATATTGTCTCATTTTGTTGTGCACTCTTTGCTGGGTTGTTTGGGGTGTGGCTGTATTTCAATGTTCTATTGTGTCTGCCTTGGATATTATGGGATGTGCATGTAGATTAGCTGTGAGATTGGTGGGGGCAAATTCCTCCAACAGCTCTCACTGCTGCTTGGTCAGTGTACCCCGTCCGGAGTGCAAAAGGGGGGGGGGGGTTGTCCAGAGTATTGCCTGTGTACCTGTGTTTTCAATAAACAGTCAATGTTCAGCAACCAAACGAGTATTGTCTTTTTTTGTGGTTGTTAGAGGTTGGAATATCTATATTCAGACTGGGAGGAAGCGGTATATGGCGAAAGCACTCAAGCGGAGTGTGGGACGTTTCGTTACATTGGGGGCAAGCAGTGGGATGCTTCCTGCAGTCTGGGACATCCAAACCTCCACCTGGATCCAAGGTGAGCTATACTATGCTCTGTGTGGAGTGGAGTGGACTATGTATGCGGGACCTGGTGTGGTGCATGGAGGAAGGCCTGAGAGTAACAGTAAGTGCCAGTGCCGTTATTTGCAATTTACAGGAACAAGCTCCAGTAAGGACGGCCACCTATGTATATCTGACTGTTCTGATATCAGCCAATTTGTGATCGGCTGATATCAGAGTACTCGCAGTCTGTCTATTACGCTTCTGCTCTTTCCCCCTCCTCCCTTCAGGAAGACTGCCTCGGCTGTATGTCTCTTCTGCATGGCAGCTACTGTGTGAGACTCTGACTTTTTGATAAGAAGATGGGTGAGTTTCACAGCAACAGGTTGTTTTAAAATTTGTCAAAACGGGCATTCAGACAGGGAAGTTACCAAACATTAACTGTATGGGAGGAGAGAGAAAATATGGTCTGTGGGGGAGGATGAGAACATGCCAAGACCATCACATTACAGCAGGGTGACCAGAGTGTGTGCTCTGTGTGTACTGTATGTACTGTGCGCTCTATATGTACTGTGTGTTCTGTGTATAGTGTGTGCTCTGTGTATAATATACAATGTGTGCTTTGTGTATAGTGTGTCCAGGTATTGGGAGCTGTGACAGCTGAGGATGGGCAGGTAAGGACCTGGAGGGGTTTGTGCCCCCCCCAAAATGTTTTATCACCTGCCGCCACTGTGTTTGGGGATGAGGGTGGGAAGGGGGCTGTGCTGATGGGGGAATCAAGCAATTTTCCTTTGGGTGGAAGGAAAAAAATCAAGTCATCTATGAGCTGCATTAGAAAAGATCCCCGTGCAAAGTGAGCAGCCGATTTCCCTTCAGTAAATCAACGATATAGTGTACAAGGACAAAGTGAACAAGAATCTGCAGAAAAAAAAGGATATTACCCTAACCTGTGGCATTATGATTTTTCATATTACCATAGGTTACCTTTTGGCAAATTCCATTATGCAAGCTAAGTATGGTGGACAATTATGAAGCTGTATGTTTTCACTAATCCCAGAGCTTCAGCTTTGAGAACTAAGAACAACATTTTTTCTCCTTTTTTTTCATATTTATCTATGCACATAAAACCATATCTTATACTCTAAATGTAATTGGTATGAACTCACAAGCAGACTGCTGAAATAAGAATAACTGGCTTTACTTTTGTCAGTAAGGAAAAAGAATAGCAACATGCATTTAAACATATATCTTACAATACTTTAGCAGGTCCCTGCAATATGCACTTTAACATGTACACAGGTATATATCTACTAGCAATGGGGAGAACGGAGCGCCCAATGTGGCGACCGTCTGCTATGCACCCCTGAGGTGCAATAAATCTATCTGCGCCTACCTAACGGACCAGGCCTGATCCCTAGTAATAGAGCTCAGTCCTTGTCAAATATGTCTCAGTCAGGTTGATGTATAAAAAAAACAAGTTGAACACATAAAACGTACAATGGTACCGTCCTCCGATCCGGTCCCTCTAATGGTGGCTCTGGTCTCTTCAATGGCGGCTCCGGTCTCCTCAGTCACAGCCCTGAACTCCGGTCATCAGCTCCGTCCGACCGACAGTAAGGGGAAGTCTCCGCTCCGCTGCTGTGGACTCTGAGGGGTGAGAGTCTCACTCCATCGGCTGCAAGGCCCAGGCTTCAGGCCTTCAGCTCCGGTCCGCACAGGTGTCTCTGCTGGCTGTAGTCTCCGCGTCACACGCTCTGTCAGCAGAGGCAGGCCAGTCCTGTCAGGCCTCAGAAGAGGAAGTGTCCCAAGAGGAAGAGGAGCTTCCCACCAATTAGCATAAGATGGGGAGCTGTCCTGTCTACAGGTCACTTCAGTGTGGGCGACCTGTTTAACTGTGCCAGAGAGTGAGCTGGGGTTGCCCTCCACTAAATGAACAGCGGAAGGGTCAGGGCTTTCAGCACTTCTCCTTGCTGTAGTAACAGAGTCCTCTGAACTTTCTCCCATCTTGGGGTAAGTTAACTTCTTGGGAGGCTTCACAACTCTGCGAGCTCTCTGTTCTCTTGGAACTTCTTCAGGAACACATTCTGGCAACATCTCTGGTTCTGGAACATCTTCTTCTTGTTCTGGGTAGAGACCAGGGATATCTTCCCAGCACTCAGGTACATCACTGAATGGCACAAACTCTGTGGCTTCTGGGTTCAATGTGTTATCTTCCACATCTTCAGTAGGTGGAAGATCTATGGCAGAACTTCCTGGAGTTGAGGAAGGCCATAGCCATTCAAGTTCTCCTCTTTCTTCTTCAGGTTGGGGGTCCTCACCACCCCTAACTTGGGACGTCTGAGACCTAGTGTTAAGCCTGGGGGTATCCAGAATGGAAACAGATTCAGGTACATCTCTTGCTGGAGGCATTCTGACTGCTTCAGTGAGTGGGAGCAAATGATTCCTATGCCAGGTCTTCAATGGCCCCACTCTTCCCTCTGGTTTCAACTTGTAGACAGGCAATCCTGGAAGCTTTCTACAGATGATATATGGCTCTGATCTCCATCTATCAGCAATCTTGTGTTTCCCAGGGATCCCTAGGTTTCATAGCAGTACACGGTCCCCAGGCTGTAGGTCCTGTACTCTAACTTTCAGGTCAAAGTTCCTCTTATTTCGGGCCCCCCTCTGGTCAGAGGCCGCTTGAGCTTTCTCATAAGCTATCTTCAGACTGCGCCTCAGTCTGTCCACATATCCTTTGTGGGAGGCAGCAGAGGCATGGTCTAAAGAAATGCCGAAGGCCAAATCCACTGGCAATCTTGCTTCTCTCCCAAACATAAGTCGGTAAGGGGAAAAACCTGTCACATCACTTGTGGTGCAATTGTAGGCATGCACCAGAGCTGATATGTGTTGACTCCAATGTTGCTTCTTCTCTGTTTCCAAAGTTCCCAACATGTTCAATAGGGTCCTGTTGAACCTTTCAGGCTGGGCATCACCTTGAGGGTGATATGGTGTGGTCCTAGTCTTCTCTACTCCCAGAGAATCTAGTAGCTTCCTGATCAGGCGACTCTCAAAGTCTCTTCCTTGGTCTGAGTGGATTCTCTGTGGCAGTCCATAGTGAACAAAGTACTTCTCCAAAAGTACCTTGGCTACTGTAGAGGCCTTCTGGTCCTTGGTTGGGAAAGCCTGAGCATAACGAGTGAAATGGTCGGTTACCACCAGAACATTTCCCAATCCGCTCAAATCGGGTTCAAGGCAGAGAAAATCAATGCATACCAGATCCATTGGGCCTTCACTCTGTAGGTGGCCCATTGGGGCAGCTTGATGGGGTAAAGTCTTCCTCTGAATGCATCTTGCACAGGAATGGCAATACTCCTCCACTTCGGCCCTCATGCAGGGCCAGTAAAACCGGTCTCTGACAAGTTGGAAGGTTCTCTCTGCTCCCAAGTGACCATGCTGTCATGTAAGGCAATCAGCACAGTCTCTCGATGCTTCTCTGGGAGAAACAACTGCCACTTGTCTTCTGGTCCATCAGAGGGGCCCCTTCGGTAGACTACCCCCTGATGCACCTGTAACTTGTCCAACTCTCTCCTCAGTAGGCGAGCTTCTTTAGAAGGGTGAAGGCGAAGTCCCTCTGGACTCTTGTCTTCCAGGGCTTCCAGGACCAATTTCCCCATGGGATCTTCCAATTGGTCACACCTCAGCTCCTTCTTGGACAGCTTCGGCAGACACTCTTCTGCCAGCAGAGTTACCCCACAGTAACACTTTGGGACTCCCACTGTGGTAACTCCTATTTCTTCAGCTCTGGATCCTCCTCTGGCTTGGAGTTCAGCCCCTTGACAAAGGGCTCGCACTCCATCTGGTGCCACTTGGGTCCAGTCTTCCCAGTCATCGACCATGACATGGGATCTTCGGGACAGGGCATCTGCATCCCTATTTCCAGCCCCTGGTCTGTACTTGAGGCTGAAATTGAATCCAGACAACGCCGCCAACCATCTGTGTCCAGTTGCATCCAGCTTGGCGGTGGTGAATAGATAGGTCAAGGGGTTGTTATCTGTCTTTACAGTAAACTCGGCCCCATACAAGTAGTCTCTCAACTTGTCAACAACTGCCCATTTGAGGGCTAAGAACTCCAACTTGTGGGTGGGATAGTTCTTCTCGGAGGGGGTCAGGCTCCGGCTCACATAGGCCACTGGTCGTAGCTGGTCTTCATACTCCTGGTAGAGTACTCCACCTAGGCCCTCATGGCTGGCATCAACATGTAGCTCATAGGGTCTAGTGGGATCAGCATAGGCCAAAACTGGGGCTGTGGTGAGACTTCTCTTCAAGGTTCTGAAAGCCTCTTCACACCTTGAGTTCCACTGGTCTTGGACCGACTCACTGGACCTCCTAGGCCCCATTCCATCTTCCTCTCCTTCTGTCTTCAGCAGCTCGTTGAGGGGTTTGGCAATGCGGGCGAATCCATCCACAAACCTGCGGTAGTAGGAGCAGAACCCCAAGAAAGACCGAAGTTCTGTAACTGTTGTGGGCCTTGGCCACGAAGTAACTGCCTCCAGCTTCTCAGGGTCTGTAGACACTCCCTTTTCAGACACTATGTGTCCCAGATAGTTCACAGAAGACTGATAGAACCGACACTTCTCTGGAGAAAGTTTAAGTCCCTCTTCACTGAGCCTCTTCAGTACTTTCTCCAACCTGGCTTCATGCTCTTCCAAAGTCTTTCCAAAGACAATGACATCGTCCAGGTACACAAGGACTTCTATGAGGTTCATGTCTCCAACTGTCCTTTCCATTAGGCGTTGAAACGTAGCAGGAGCTCCAGATAGGCCCTGGGGCATCCTGTTGAACTCAAAGAATCCCACTGGGGTTATGAAGGCAGTCTTCTCTCTATCTTCTGGATGCATGGGGATTTGGTAATACCCACTCTTGAGGTCCATCACACTGAACCACTTAGCTCCAGATAAACTCTGCAAGGCATCTTCTATCCTTGGCATGGTGTACTGGTCAGGAATGGTCCTCCTGTTGAGAGTTCTGTAGTCAATGCAGAGTCTTAATGACCCATTCTTCTTCCTGACTACCACAATTGGGGAGGCATAGGGGCTCCTGGACTCCCGAATCACTCCCGTCTTCTTCAGTTCCGCAAGCTGCTCTCTCAGATCCTCCAGATCTGCTAGCGGGACTCGCCTCACTCTCTCTCTGAATGGCTTGTCCTCTTGCATGCGGATTCGGTGGGTGGCACTCCTCGCACACCCCACATCAAACTCATCTTTGGAGAAATTCTTCTCCCATCTGGTCAGCTGGGCCTTGGCTCTCTCTTTCCAAGCTCCAGGTAGGTTAGGGTTTTCCATGGAGAGTTTCTTCCAAACATCTTCTCCTTCACCCATCCCCTTCACTTCTGACCAGCCAACTGGGACAGCAGGACTCACCTGTCCCAGAAGCATCCTGGCAGGGATCTCCACGGGCCTCTCCGTGGGGTTCCTCACACTGACAGGGACTCTTCCTTTAGCCTTCTTCAGGTCCTTCAGTGAAATTACTTCTGGTATCACTTCCAGACCTGAGTGACCCTCCATTGGGTCGGGTTCCAACATTACAAAGGGGCCAGGCTGCTCCCAGGTAAGTTTCACCGTGGCTCTCATGCAGGTCACCTCTCCAGGCTGTAACACTGCTCCTTCTTTTCCAAGCCTCCATACCCTTCCTATCCCCTCACTTGGGGTCTTATGCTCTAGGACCAACCGCTGGTAGGCTGCCTTCAGCATGGGATGGATCTTGGGGGGTGAAAGGTTCTCTTTCTTCACCAGGGGGGTCAGAAGCCTTCTGACTAGGTCCGTGTTTGTCCCTATAATCAGGGACGTCTTACTGGTTCCTGGTGGGCGGGGACACACCACTGCTAAGGTGTCGAACACTTCAGACTTCCCAGCTACGGATGGGTCAAACGTCAATCTGATGGGTAGGTATCCATCATAGGGGAAACTCTGAGTTCCCAATCCCCTTATCTCCAACTCTTCTATCTTCTGTATTGGCAGATGACTCAGGTATCTGTCATAGAAGTCCCTGTACAACAGGGTCACTTGTGCTCCAGTGTCTAGGAGAGCCTTCGTGTACACTCCTTCCACTTGGATGGGTACAGTAGGAGATGGACCAACTAGCTCCTCTGGGTAGGGCCTAGTTGATGCTGTCCTCTTCTTTGGACTCTTTGCTTTACCAGCACTTGATTTGCACTTGCTCCTTTCTTGAGCCTGATATGCATTGATTTTCTCCCTCTTTGTGGGAGTGTGAACCCGTTGAGGGATATTGTTATCTCTCACTTTGAAGAGTTCACGCTTGGGGGTGCTGTGTCTCTCCGGAGGGGTCTTGCCCCCTTTCTCTGGAGTGCACCTTGGTTGAGGATCCCTGGGCCCCTTCTGAGGGGTTTGGTCTCCTCGCTTTCTCTTCCTGTTGTGCTTCTTGGAGCTCACTGAAGGTGATGGGCACCCGGTTGACTCCTTCACCGGGCCCTTTGGCGTTTCCCGCCGGCTGGCGGCTTTCTGTTTTCTTCTTCTTGGGACTGGAACATACAGCTGCGATATGACCAATTCCTCCACAATTAAAGCAAATCATCTCACCGTAGTCAGGTGGGGATGCTGTTGCTGAAACAGCTGGAAACAACTCCTTCCTGCCTGTTTCTTTCTTGGGACTGGGCGTCTCTTTCGCCACTAGAGACGTCAGTATCTCCATCATCTGGGACATCTGCAACTTCAGGGCATCTACCTCTGTGTCTCTTTCAGGGGTTAAGGCCGACCTGACCGTGGCCACTGTAGACTTTGTAGACCCCATCACCTGCTTCTCCCTTTTCTCTTCCAACATGGCCTCTTCTTCTCTGACCATTCGGATGAGGTCAGGGTAGTCCAGGCTCTTCCCATCCTGCCGGGTGCGTAGAATTAGTGCGAGAGGTCCCGGGTTCAAATCCCGGACGAGCCCCCACGTGTAGCGCTACCCCCAGTTAAGAGAGCCGCTGGTTTGTTTTGGGTCCCTGAGTACAGCTCCACCAACCCCCGGCAATTTGGCTCTACCCACTCTGGCACAGTTAGTCAAAGGGTATGTCCCTATGCACATAAAACCATATCTTATACTCTAAATGTAATTGGTATGAACTCACAAGCAGACTGCTGAAATAAGAATAACTGGCTTTACTTTTGTCAGTAAGGAAAAAGAATAGCAACATGCATTTAAACATATATCTTACAATACTTTAGCAGGTCCCTGCAATATGCACTTTAACATGCAATAAATCTATCTGCGCCTACCTAACGGACCAGGCCTGATCCCTAGTAATAGAGCTCAGTCCTTGTACTAGTACAGTATTCTTCACCGGCAATAAATCTGTAGAGGTGGTGCACATGTAGCTTTAAATGGTGTCAGTTGTAATCCACAGGGCATCTACCCTCTGTGTCTCTTTCAGGGGTTATTTTTATAAGGCCGACCTGACCGTGGCCACTGTAGACCATGTAACCCATTTGTATAAAAAAAAACACTAAACATCACAATAAACCTCCCACACTGCACCTTTATAAACATATAATGTGCACTGTGAAGAGTGTGATGTCCCGAGGTGCTGCTTACTTTGTAAATGAGATAATAGGTCCATTTGTAGGGCTTATAAGTAAGCTATTGTCACACATAAGGCATGAGAAGCTAGGCACTGCCATAGGAGACATTGACTACTATCAAAAAATGTAAAAAAGTACCCCTTGTCAGTTCTCCCTAACAGGTCCAAGAAACACTGAAAAATATAGATTTTGTGAGCCCGTCCTTTGATAAAAAAGGGGGCTGGAATTCACATTCCTCCAAATGATTGGTGCTTGTACCTCATCTGATCAGGGACAAATGCACAGCATTATCGGTGTTCTTTATTCCTGGTGGCAAACCTGTAACGTTTTTGTCCACCTGGGGGATTCGCCACAAACCCTTGAGAGCAGTGAACCTGTAACCCATCTCTAGTATGGTTTTATACTTTCTGCTGCAATACAGCATTAGAGCATTACTTCGGATGCATGGCTTGTGTGTGTTTAACTTAACTTGTTGCCACCCATTTAACACATATATCCGATATACACTCACTGATTACTTTATTATGTACACCTTGCTAGTACGGGGATGGACCCTCTTTTGCCATCAGAACTTCCTTAATTCTTCATGGCATAGATTCAACAAGGTGTTGGCATGATAGCATCACACAGTTGCTTCAGATTTGTTGGCTACACATCCATGATGCGAATCTCCTGTTCCACCACATCACAAAGGGGCTCTATTGTATTGAGATCTGGTGACTGTGGAGGCCATTGGAGTACAGTGAACCCATTGTCTTGTTCAAGAAACCAGTTTAAGATGATTTGAGCTTTGTGACATTATCTGCTGGAAGTAGCCATCAGAAGATGGGTACACGGTAGTCATAAAGGGATGAACATGGTCAGCAACAATACTCAGGTAGGGCATGATGTTTAAACTATGATCAATTGGTAATAAGGAGCCCAAAGTGTGCCAAGAAAATATCCCCCACACCATTACACCACCACCAGCCTAAATCGTTGATACAAGACAGGATGGATCCATGCTTTCATGTTGTTTATGCCAAATTCTGACCATACCATCTGAATGTTGCAGCTGAAATTGAGACTCATCAGACCAGGCAACATTTTTCCAATCTTCTATTGTACAATTTTGGTGAGCCTGTGTGAATTGTAGCCTCGGTTTCCTGTTCTTAGCTGACAGGAGTGGCACCCGGTGTGGTCTTCTGCTGCTGTAGCCCATTTGCTTTAAGGTTCGATGTGTTGTGCATTCAGAGATGTTATTCTGCATACCTTGATTGTAAAAAGTGGTTATTTGAGTTACTGTTGCCTTTCTATCATCTCAAACCAGTCTGCCCAGTCTCATTTGACCTCGGACATCAACAAGGCATTTTTCATACACACAACTGCCTGGAAAACCCTAGAGATGGTTGTGCCTGAAAATCCCAGTAGATCAGCAGTTTTTGAAATACTCAGACCAGCCCGTCTGGCACCAACAACCATGCCACATTCAAAGTCACCTAAGTCCCCTTTTTTCCCCATTCTGATGCTTGGTTTGAACGTCAGCAAGTCATCTTCACCACATCTAGATGCCTACATGCATTAAGTTGCTGCCATGTGATTGGCTGATTAGCAATTTATATTACCAAGCAATTGAACAGGTGTATCGTATAAAGGGGCCGGTAAGTGCATATTTGTATGCAGCGCTAATCATAAATAATAATAATAATAGTAATGTCCATATAAGAACTTATAAGCATCCATATAAGGAGTCTGACTCTAGAGAGAACAATCCCAACACCATTTTCAGTATATAGAAGGATCCACACAATTCCAAAGTGAAAAAAACAATCAGCTAACCAGACAATGTTGACCCTCAAATTATAGAGCAGCCAACTGCGCCTTTTAGATATTGCCCTCTCGGCTTCAACACTCTCTGGCCTCTGCTTAAAATAGACTGCTCACTGTATTAGAAACTGGCGATGGTTGCCTGAAACAATCAGACCTTGGCACTGAGGACTAAAAAATTGTTTAAAGGCATTGGTCTGAAACACACGTTGTCCAGCACCAGGAAATGGTAACCTCCCAGGGTCTGGAAATGCGTTACACAAACCTTTCTTCAAGGCCTCCTGAAGGTGTTTCATCCTCTGCTCCCTCTGAGAAGGCAAGATGAGTTCTGCAACTTTACCCTTGTAACCTGGATCAAGAAGGGTTGCCAGCCAGCAATGCTCCCTCTCCTTGATATGACGAATCCTAGGGTCCTTTCGCAGGCTTTGCAGACTCAGGGAGGCCATCCAGCGTATGTTTGCAGAGGCATTAGATTCTGAGTCCTCTGGGTCACTAAGGATCATATTATCCATAACTACCTCCTCATAAGATCATCTTTTTTATTTCATCAAACATTTGGGCAATATAGTGTAGTGTAATGTATAGTATAGTGCATTAAAATAAAATAAAAGTGTTTTTTTTCCAAAAAAATTGCGTTTGAAAAATCGCTGCGCAAATACTGTGTGAAAAAAAAGTTGTAACACCCACCATTTTAATCTGTAGGGCCTTTGATTTAAAAAAAGATATAATGTTTAAGGGTTCAAAGTAATTTTCTAGCAAAAAATAAATATTTTTTTTCATGTAAACAAAAAGTGTCAGAAAGAGCTTTGTCTTCAAGTGGTTAGAAGAGTGGGTGATGTGTGACATAAGCGTCTGAATGTTGTACATAAAATGCCAGGACAGTTCAACCCCACCCCAAACGACTGGTCTTTGGAAAGCAGACACCTCAAGCTACTTGCTGATAGGCATGTTGAGTCCATGGAATATTTTATATTTTGCCAAACCCCCCCCCCCCCCCCCCCCCCCCCCAAATTAGCCAATTTGGAAAGAAGACACTCCAAGCTTTTTGTTGAGAGGCATGTTGTGTCCATGGAATATTTGATATTTTGCCACAAGTTTCGGGAAAATGTTATTATTCTTTTACACAAAATTGTCACTAAATGGTATATTGTTCAAACATGGCATGGTTATATGTGGAATTACACTCAAAAATACATTCTGCTGCTTCCCCTGAGTATGGGGATTCCACATTTTTGGGAGCCTAGCCACGTTTAGGACCCCAAAAATTGGGAGGTCCTGAAATGTCCAGATAGCACAAAACCCCCCAAATGACCCAATTTTGGAAAGAAGACACCCCAAGGTATTTGCTAAGAGACATTGTGAGTATTTTGCAGCTATCATTTATTTTTGAAAATGAAGAAAGAAAAGAAAAACATTTTTTTTTCTTTTTTAAATTTGAAAAACTTTGTGACAAAAAGATCTGCAAAATACTCAACATGCCTCTCAGCAAATAGCTTGGGGTGTCTACTTTACAAAATGGGGTCATATGGGGGGGGGGGGGGTTGTTTGGGGTCCTGTACGCAGTTATACTGCCAAAAAGTCCCACACATGTGGTATCCACATACCCAGGAGAAGCAACAGAATGTTTTTTGGGATGTAATTCCACATATAACCATGCCATGTTTGAAAAAATATCATTTAGTGAAACTGTGATAGGCAGTGAGGAGTGAAATCAAAAATGTACTCCCTTAGAAAGCCTGAAGGGGGTGATTGGTTTTCGGGGTCCTGTACACGGCTAGGCTCCCAAAAAGTCTTACACATGTGGTATCCCCGTACTCAGGAGAAGCGGCAGAATTTATTTTGGGGTGTAATTTCACATTTGCCTATGGCATGTTTGAGCAATATATAATTTAGTGACAATGTTGTGCTAAACAAAAAAAAAGTTTGTAATTTTCCTGCAACTTGTGGCAAAATATAAAATATTCCATGGACTCAACATTCCTCTCAACATATAGTTTGGGGTGTCTACTTTCCAAAATGGGGTTTTGGTGGGTTTTGTGCTATCTTGGCATTTTATGGCCTTCAAAACTGTGATAGATAGTGAGGAGTGAATTCAAAAATTTACATCCTTAGAAATCCTGAGGGCAGTGCTTGGTTTTCGGGGTCCTGTACATGGCTAGGCTCCCAAAAAGTCTCACATGAGGTATTCCCATACTCAGGAGAAGCAGCAGAATGTATTTTGGGGTGTAATTCCACATATAACCATGGCACGTGTGAGCAATATATCATTTAGTGACAACTTTGTGACAAAAAAATAAAATATTCAATGGGCTCAACATGCCTCTCAGCAATTTCCTTGGGGAGTCTACTTTCCAAAATGGGGTCATTTGATGGGGGGGAGGGGTTGTACTGCCCTGTCACTTTAGCACCTCAAGAAATTAGATAGGCAGTCATAAACTTAAAGCTGCGTAAATTACAGAAAATGTACCCTAGTTTGTAGACGTAATAACTTTTGCGCAAACCAATAAATATACACTTATTGAAATTTTTTTGTGGCTGAATACATTTTGGCCTAAATGTATGGCTGAAATTGAGTTTATTGGATTTTTTTTTATTTTTATAGACATATAAAAAATTAAAATCGCAGAGACAATAAAATTACCATCAAAAGAAAGCTCTGGTCAGGAAGGGGGTAAATCCTTCCGGGCTGAAGTGCATATAGAATAAACACTGAATATATAGTCTATGCTATATATATATATATATATATATATATATATATATATATATATATATATATATATATATATGTAGCGCTGACATCCTCGCTTATTAATGTGTGTTTTATGCTATAATCAAAAGTCTATGGACATTTTCTTTGGTTTAGTATTTGGCGCCATCTAGCGGCCAAATACTGGAAGTGAACTTAAATGATTATTGTTTGGAAGAAAACACAAAAGACATATACAGGAAGTGACTGTTGTTTTGATCAGAAGGTTGACCTTTTTACCCAGGAGGCTTGGTGACCTACCCATGAACACTCTCTCTAGCAGTGCATGCTGGGTAGGACATAAAATGAACCCGAGTGGCCATTTTAGGTCTCTTGGGATTGCATGGCCTGCCTGTGAGGATCTGTGTGGAAGGCCTCCTGGAGACAGCAGCCTACAGCCATAGCGGAGCGCAACCCCGCTTGTTTGTGCAAGTGACCTGACGGTGCCAGAGATACAGTGACCGTATTGAATAGATTCAGAGACACTCGTTTAAGTATTGGAGGACCGGGCTCACCCAGCAGAGCGGAGTGACGGAGCCAGCTGACGGAGAAGCAAGTTGCAATCACCGGACCAAGGCTACTCTACAGATCTCCGATCCAGTTGGTGAGCGGGTTGTGGCCCACAGTTTACTAACTTTTGCACATAGTCAGACTTATATACAGGCCTCGCTGGGATCTATAGTCTTACGGAGGAGGAGTATAACAACTGATACTAGGCAGGCATGAGGCCTATCTGTTTTGCATCTCAAGCTTTGTAATATAGTTACTGAAGTTATACCAGGAGCATATTTAACTCAATTCGATTTACTTTAACCCCTTGGATTACAAATCATAAGGAACTATTCTAGCTAGCGAAGATCAGAAGACTAAAGACTAAGTACTTCAAGTGATATCTCACGCATAGCTATAAAAGTAGGGGGAGCTCCCGTGTATTTATATTGTTGAATTTGTTATACTAATATCCATTGTGCTGTCATTCTAAGTTGGGGTGACAGCACAAATACTGTAACCACCTGTTTGAAAATATATCTACAGTAAAATATCTTTAGGTTAAGTACCCAGTTGTGTGGAGTGATGTTTTCTCCCAGCAGGTGGAGCCAGTGGATCCTGAGGTTACAATACATGTATATTGTATTATATTATATTGTACTGTATTGTATTGCACCACAGCTGTGTAAAGCTGAGCCAAGTCAGTTTGGTTTATCAGCAGAGTGCAGGCCCAAATCAAATCAGCAGCTCCTTTGGGGGGTCAGTGCTACATATATATATATATATATATATATATATATATATATATATATATATATATATATATATATATATATATATATACATACATACACACTAAACCAGTGTTTCTCAACTCCACTCCTCAAGGTGCCCCAACAGGTTATGTTTTCAGGCCTTCCATTATTTTGCACAGGTGATTAGATCAGTTTCACTGCCTTAGTAATTATCACAGATGTTTCAGCTGAGGGAAATCCTGAAAACATGACCTGTAGGGGCGCCTTGAGGACTGGAGTTAAGAAACACTGTACATATAAAGTACACTGCCACTAACTGAATAACCTGCTTGCTTAATCTAACTCAAGCTATCTCTCTATCCACGCCAACAATACTACACAATGCCACTATGTAAGCAGCCTTATATTGTGTGGGGTGTGGACTTAGTCCCCCTGAGCCATGATTGGCCAAAGGCTCCCTGCCTTTTACCAATTATGGCTCTCTCAGCAGAGTGCGTTGTGATTGGCCAAAGCATGCAGGTCAGGTGCATGCTTTGGCCAATCATCATATATCAATGCACTGCGATCTCGCAGTGCATTATGGGGCATTCCGCAGCGCTCTAATTTCCCTGCGAGCGCCCCATAATGTTCGCTGTTCTGCGAACGGGTAAACACCCGATGTTTGAGTCAAACTTATGTTCGTCCCGAACATCAATCTCATCCATAGTCATGACACTGTTACATGCTGTACAGAGGGGAATGGTAACTAGTATTTTCCTCTGATTCTGAATCACCAATGTAAGCTCTACTAATCTTTTGGATATGGGCAACTTTACAGCATTGGACCAGTTTGGCAAGAAATATACCCCAAGACATTGAAAGGGCTAAAATATTTTCTACTTTGTTCTATGTGTCATTCCTGTATACATTTATTATGTTTTACAGGTTATGATTTGATTAAGGGCATGTGTCGACCGGATTTTGTTTGCTTCAAACTGGTTTTGCATTCCCATGAAATTCTATGGAACTTGAAGCTGGTGCAATGCAGATCAGAAGGAGGTCAACTGCAGTTTAAATGCTCCTGTCAATGGATTCTGAAAGATCTCAGAAGTGTCAAACTGATGTCAAACTGAGTTATCAGTAAAGTTATTGTAAGTTATTGAGTTTATAAGTAAAACCCACAACTTATTTGCTTGTGGCTAGCATATACACTGCACACATTTTTTTTATGCTACACTTGAATTTCCACATTCTATGAATGTCAAGTCTTGTTAAACATTGATATGATATAGCATAATGGTTGAACTAAATATATTCAGTTCATATGAACACACTCAATACAGTACATACTGTATGTTATACATTCTAATTTGGCATATATGCCGGCTATTTCACCTGCCTCCTCTATTCACTTCAGGAAAATCCTATGCAAATACCTCCCAAGTTGGTATTTGTAAAGGACTAGAAATTTCCTTCCCACACCTCCACATATGATTGTTGTCATGTCTGAGAACAGGTCAACTTAGAACAAAGCACAGCATTGTGGGAAACAGGCTGAGTATGTGTAGATGTGATCGCTAAACTTATACCTTCCCTTAAAGATCTTAAAGATCTATCATTATAATTTGTATTTTACAGTTCTACCCCTTATGGAATGTGCATTTACATTTATATTCATGAATGTAATTAGAATCTCTTTTATAAAATAGCTTTATGTTTACAGTTCCCTACATTTACATACACCATACTTATGACAAAGCTGGTTGTGATGTTTGTAAGCAGTAATAGTAGAGCATTTTATCTAGCTCAGATATAAAAAGTGCTGTACTCAGTAGTCCCCTAGTGCACATGGGGTTCATATTTTTAATTCAGAAGATGTACATATAAATAAATCATAAGCGCTCAATTATTTACCAACATTTTATTTCAAATATTCATGGTAAAGTTGCTTTTCATCCTGTAAATGTCCCTACGAGACTACACTATACCACACTGGTGATTATGTGACTTTATTTTCTTGAACGTTCTCTTTCATCAAGCAATGACACATACTTTACTACTAGGTCATTCTAGTGCATCTGCTCTATTGCATTAAATTATAAGTAACTTTATGTGACATTGGCATGACCGGTCTTTATTCATTTAAAATGTGTGTGTGTGTGTATATATATACAGTGGTGTGAAAAAGTGTTTGCCCCCTTCCTCATTTCCTGTTCCTTTGCATGTTTGTCACACTTAAGTGTTTCGGAACATCAAACCAATTTAAACAATAGTCAAGGACAACACAAGTAAACACAAAATGCAATTTGTAAATGAAGGTGTTTATTATTAAAGGTGAAAAAAAATCCAAACCATCATGGCCCTGTGTGAAAAAGTGATTGCCCCCCTTGTTAAAACATACTATAACTGTGGTTGTCCACACCTGAGTTCAATTTCTCTAGCCACACCCAGGCCTGATTATTGCCACACCTGTTCACAATCAAGGCATCACTTAAATAGGAGCTGCTTGACACAGTAAGATCAACCAGAAGATCCTTAAAAGCTACACATCATGCCGAGACCCAAAGAAATTCAGGAACAATTGAGAAAGAAAGTAATTGAGATCTATCAGTCTGGAAAGGGTTATAAAGCCATTTCCAAAGCTTTGGGAATCCAGCGAACCACAGTGAGAGCCATTATCCACAAATGGCGAAGACATGGAACAGTGTTGAACCTTCCCAGGAGTGGCCGGCCGCCCAAAATTACCCCAAGAGCGCAGCGACGACTCATCCAAGAGGTCACAAAAGACCCCACAACAACGTCCAAGGAACTGCAGGCCTCACTTGCCTCAGTTAAGGTCAGCGTTCATGCCTCCACCATCAGGAAAAGACTGGGCAAAAATGGCCTGCATGGCAGAGTTCCAAGGAGAAAACCACTGCTGAGCAAATAGAAAATCAAAGCTCGTCTCAATTTCTCCACAACACATCTTGATGATCCCCAAGACTTTTGGGACAACATTCTGTGGACCGATGAGACAAAAGTGGAACTCTTTGGAAGGTGTGTGTCCAAGTATATCTGGCGTAGAAGGAACACTGCATTTCAGAAAAAGAACATTATACCAACAGTAAAATATGGTGGTGGTAGTGTGATGGTCTGGGGCTGTTTTGCTGCTTCAGGACCTGGAAGACTTGCCGTGATAAAAGGAACTATGAATTCTGCCAAGAGATCCTGAAGGAGAATGTCCGACCATCTGTTCGTGTACTCAAGCTGAAACGAACTTGGGTTCTGCAGCAGGACAATGATCCTAAACACACCAGCAAGTCCACCACCGAATGGCTGAAGAAAAACAAAATGAAGACTTTGGAGTGGCCTAGCCAAAGTCCTGACCTGAATCCTATTGAGATGTTGTGGTATGACCTTAAAAAGGCCGTTCATGCTCGAAAACCCTCTAATGTAACTGAATTAGGACAATTCTGCAAAGATGAGTGGGCCAAAATTCCTCCAGGACGCTGTAAAAGCCTCATTGCACGTTATCGCAAACGCTTGGTTGCAGTTGTTGCTGCTAAGGGTGGCCCAACCAGTTATTAGGTTTAGGGGGCAATCACTTTTTCACACAGGGCCATGATGGTTTGGATTTTTTTTCACCTTTAATAATAAACACCTTCATTTACAAATTGCATTTTGTGTTTACTTGTGTTGTCCTTGACTATTGTTTAAATTGGTTTGATGTTCCGAAACACTTAAGTGTGACAAACATGCAAAGGAACAGGAAATGAGGAAGGGGGCAAACACTTTTTCACACCACTGTATATATATACACAGTATATCACAAAAGTGAGCACACCCCTCACATTTTAGTAAATATTTTATTATATCTTTTCATGTGACAACACTGAAGAAATTACACTTTGCTACAATGTAAAGTAGTGAGTGAACAGCTTGTATAACAGTGTAAATTTGTTAATCAAACTAAAAATGCCACGCTATTCACTGTAAGGAAAACTGTGCAATAAACTGTGTGGTTTCTGTAGCAGGCAGAAATGTTAAAAACTCCAGTGAGATTATATGTCCGTATACCTCCTCCGCAGCTGCTGGCGCTGGAGCCTCTTCCTACACCGACCTGTCCCCTCCCCAACGTGTGTAGACACAGGGATGATGTGTCTTCTTCAGGGGGCATACGTACATATAATCTCACTGGAGTTTTTAACATTTCTGCCTGCTACAGAGTGGTTTGCTGTGGGTTTACTTCCTCTTTGTTTCACTGCAAAGGTAAAGCATAATGGACTACTATGCATCTCATAGTAGTCCATTATGTGTCCCTTACCTGACACAGGAGCCAGCGATGTCACCGCTGTCCCCTTGTGTACGGAGCCTCCATCTTCTTGGTGGGTCTAGCGGCTCCGGCGCTCATCCGACGGCGCCGCAATGATGTCACTCCCGCGAATGCGCACGGGAGCCGCCACTCGCGGCATATCGGCGTTGAGAGCGGATTTCTCAGAGTGCCTGCGCGCCGCTGTCTACGGTGCATGCGCCGTAGACAGCGGTGCCTGTCTTTTGGCAAATATCTCCTAAACTGTGTGGGTTTAGGAGATATTTCTTTGACTTACAGGTAAGCTTTAATCTAGGCTTACCTGTAGGTCCAAGTGGTTTGTAAGGGTTTACAACCACTTTAAGAACTGAGGTATGTAAACGTTTAATCAGGGTAATTTGGGTAGTTTCTATTGTGATTATGATTTCAAAAGAGTAAACACAGTTGATTGATAATAAATGGCTTCAGCCAAACACTAACCATGAGTGAAAGAAAATTTTTTGTGTTATCATTCATATTCTCTGAAAAATGGTCAAGAAATCATAAACTCTGCCAGGGAATGTAAACTTATGATCACAACTGTATTTAAACTCAGTCTTGTGGTCACTGGTAAAAATTGTCAGGAAACTCCCGAGGTAGCGCTTCTCTCTTTAATTACTGGGTCAAATAAATAAATTAAAAAGGGAATATTTTTTTATTTTTTTTGATGGCAGGAAAAGCCTTAATTCCAAGACATTGGAAATCTCAAATAACACCAACAAAACAGGAATGGGTAGTAGAGATGAACCATATAATGCGGATGGAAGAGCTGGTATGTACAGCAAGTAGGGATGAAGCCCGATGTTCGAGCCCAATGTTCGCCTGTTCGCCAAACAGCCAAACAATATGCAATGTTCATGGCAAATTCGAAAGCCGTAGGAACACCGTTAAAGTCTATGGGACACTAACATGAAAAATCAAAAGTGCTAATTTTAAAGGGTTATATGCAAATTATTGTCATAAAAAATGTTTGGTCCTGCCCCAGAAGACAGGTATCAATGCAATTTTTTTTTTAAAAGCAGCAGTGATTTTTTTAATGCTTAAAGTGAAGCAATAAATCATTGAAAAAAAAGAGCATGGGTCCCCCCTCCCAAGTCCATTACCAAACCATTACCCCAACCAAAAAAAAAAAAAGGTCCCCCTAAAATCCATACCAGGCCCTTCAGGTCTGAAGTGGAAATTAAGGTGATTAAACTCCAGGGTGCTACATGAAAATTAGGGATGGGCCCGGTGTTCGTTTCGAACCCATGTTCGAAATCGAACATCGGCCGCTCGTCTGCTTGTGGAGGGCAGAACTCTGAGGGCGTTCGCATCAAATTCGTGTGATGCGAACGGTCCACAATGCACTGCGCCAGTCGCAGTGCATTGCTGGCTGATGATTGGCCAAGCATGCACTGTGACCCCGCATGCTTGGCCAATCATAGAGCCAGTGGCGAGGAGAGCAATAATTGGCCACAGGCAGGATGCCTGTGGCCAATTATAGCTCAGGGGGTTTAGTACACGCCCCACACTATATAAGGCCGCCGCGTCGGCGGCCTCGTGTAGTGTGTTCCGGCTTGAGGAACAGTGATAGTGTACTGTACATGTACACAGTATATGTGAATCAATTCTTCTCAGCCTTTGCTTGTGGGGAAAGTGTAGGGATAGAGGAAAAATAGGCAGGGATAGTCTGTTCTTCTCAGTGCTGTTCTCTACCAATCCAGCCATCTGCAGGAGTTAGTGTGTGTGTGTGCGTGCTGTGTGAGTATAGCACAGCAGTAGCACACTAAACCACCTTACCCTGTATCTGCCCTGTTGTCACCTAAGACAGCCATCTGCAGGAGTTAGTGTGTGTGTGCTGTGTGAGTATAGCACAGCACACTAAACCACCTTACCCTGTATCTGCCCTGTTGTCACCTAAGACAGCCATCTGCAGGAGTTAGTGTGTGTGTGTGCTGTGTGAGTATAGCACAGCACACTAAACCACCTTACCCTGTATCTGCCCTGTTGTCACCTAAGACAGCCATCTGCAGGAGTTAGTGTGTGTGTGTGCTGTGTGAGTATAGCACAGCACACTAAACCACCTTACCCTGTATCTGCCCTGTTGTCACCTAAGACAGCCATCTGCAGGAGTTAAGCCCCATACACACGCTCGGATTATCTGAGGACCAGGTCCGTCGGATCCTGTCCGTCGTACTTTGTCCGATGTTGGTGTTGCATACACACGGTCGGACAAAGTTGTCGGAAAATCCGATCATTCTGAACGTGGTGACGTTTGTTGCCTACGACGGGACTACGTAGAGGCTAGTAGCCAATAGCTTTGGTCTTGTAATGTGATCTGAGCATGCGTAGCACTTTGTCCGTCGGACTACGCTACACACGATCGGATTTGGTGTGATCGGACTTTGTTGTCAAAAAATCTATCCAGCAGGAGATAGGACTTTGTCCGTCGGACAATCTGATGGAAACTGTCTGATGGTGCCTACACACGGTCCGAATTTCCGACAACATTGTCCGATAGGACAGAATCCATCGGAAAATCCGACCGTGTGTATGGGGCTTTAGTGTGTGTGCTGTGTGAGTATAGCACAGCACACTAAACCACCTTACCCTGTATATGCCCTGTTGTCACCTAAAACAGCCATCTGCAGGAGTTAGTGTGTGTGTGCTGTGTGAGTATAGCAGAGCACACTAAACCACCTCACCCTGTATCTGCCCTTCTGCCCTGTTGTCATCTAAGACAGCCATCTGCAGGAGTTAGTGTGTGTGTGCTATGTGAGTCTAGCACAGCACACTAAACCACCTCACCCTGTATCTGCCCTTCTGCCCTGTTGTCATCTAAGACAGCCATCTGCAGGAGTTAGTGTGTGTTTGCTGTGTGAGTATAGCACAGCACACTAAACCACCTTACCCTGTATCTGCCCTTCTGCCCTGTTGTCATCTAAGACAGCCATCTGCAGGATTTAGTGTGTGTGTGCTGTGTGATTCTAGCACAGCACACTAAACCACCTCACCCTGTATCTGCCCTTCTGCCCTGTTGTCATCTAAGACAGCCATCTGCAGGAGTTAGTGTGTGTGCTGTGTGACTCCAGCACAATATACACTACCTAATTGCTGGTTTTCCCATCTCCCTGCAGGCCATTACAATGTCTGGAAGACCAACAAGGATAGGCAGACAGTCACGAGCCAAGAAAACAGGGCAAGCAGGCTCTGTGTCTAGAGACAAAAGTGCTGGTCGTGCACACGGTGCATCAGCATCAGCACGTGGCCATGGGACACGCTTATTTTCGGCAGCTGGACATGTTGAGCCACATCATGCCGAAGGCTTGGTAGAGTGGATGACCAAGCCCTCCTCATCCTCCTCATCCTCTCTCACCCAGGGTACTGGCAAAGCAGCTGCCAATGCGTACTCAATGTCATCAGGCACCCCTTCCCTAGACCCACCATGTCCTCCTGAGGACTCCCCCAAACTGTTTGATCACAGTGTTGGGTAAATGCTCCAGGAGGATGCCCAGCGTTTTGAAGGCTCGGATGATGATACCCAGCTAGAGGAAGGCAGTAGCTTGAGCGCAGAGAGAGGGGATGCTCAAGGACAGCAATCTGGCAGTCATGTTCCACCAGCTGCAGCTTACTGTCAGGTTTGCTCCAGTGGTGAAGAGGGAGGGGATGATGAGGTCACTGACTCCACGTGGGTGCCTGAACGGAGAGAGGAGGAGGAGGAGGAGGAGGCGGCACATCTCCAACGAGGCAGGATGCCCTCCGGGGGCCAGCTTGAGGCCAGCACACCAACTGAATCACACCGCAGAGCTCCGCCTGTGCAGGGAGCTGCCTCTGCACGTTATTACAAAAGTTCTTTGGTGTGGGCCTTTTTTGAGACGAGTGCATCAGATCGCACCGCTGCTATTTGCAACATATGTCTCAAGCGTATCTTGCGTGGCCAAAACATCAGCCGCTTGGGCACCACAAGCATGACCAGACATATGTTGACCTGCCATGCAGCTCTTGGCAAGCGCACCTTAAAGACCCCCACCAAAGAACAAAGCGGACCTCTCCTTGCTCCTCATCAGCTGGGATCTCCAACCCCACTATACCTTCAGTCCTCTCTGAAAGCTGCACTGAGAGGAATGAAGGTGTAGAATTAGGTGTGTCACAGCCAAGTACTTGCGGGCACTCTGCTAACAGTACACCGACGTCCGATTGTACCAGGCAAATTTCCCTGCCCCAGCTGCTGGACCATCTAAAGAAGTTTACTCCCAGCCATCCACATGCCCAGCGGTTGAATGCTAGCTTGGCTAAATTGCTAGCACTTCAACTGCTGCCTTTTCAGTTGGTAGACTCGGCCCCCTTCCGTGAGTTTGTTCAATGTGCGGTTCCTCAGTGGCAGGTTCCCAAACGCCACTTTTTCTCACGGAAGGCGATTCCGGCTCTCTACCGGCATGTGGAAGGCAATGTCTTGGCCTCACTGGACAGGGCGGTCAGCGGTAAGGTGCATATTACCGCTGACTCATGGTCCAGCAGGCATGGACAGGGACGTTACCTATCTTTCACGGCCCATTGGGTCACTCTTTTGGCAGCTGGGAAGGATGCAGGACAAGGTGCAGTAGTGTTGGAGGTTGTTCCGCCACCACGCCTCCAAAATGCTACTACTGGTTGTGAGACACCTCTCTCCTCCACCCCCTCCTCTTCTTCTTCCTCCATGGCCTCTTCGAGTGCTCTGTCCTCGAAACCAGCGGTGCTCCATAGGCATCCAAGGGGCTACGCAAGTACGCAGGCAAAAAGATACCATGCCGTGCTTGCGCTGGTGTGTTTGGGGGACAGGAGCCACACTGGGGCAGAGGTTCTGTCAGCTCTGCAGGGGCAGGCCGAGAGGTGGTTGAAGCCACGCCAGATTAAGCCAGGAATGGTGGTTTGTGACAATGGCACCAACCTCGTCTCTGCCCTGCGACAGGGACAGCTGACCCATGAGCCCTGTATGGCTCACCTCCTTAACCTGGTGGTGCAGCGGTTCTTTGGCAGGTACCCAGGCTTACAGGATGTCCTGAGGCAGGCCAGGAAAGTCTGTGTGCATTTCCGCCAATCATATAATGCCAGTGCTCGGCTGGCTGAGCTGCAAAAGGAGTTGAACCTGCCCAAGAACCGCCTTATATATGACATGCCCACCAGGTGGAACTCAACGTTGGCCATGCTGCAGCGACTGCACACGCAGCAGATGGCCATCAATGAGTACCTGTGCGACTACGGCACCAGGACAGGGTCAGGGGAGCTCGGATTTTTTTTCCCCACGCCAGTGGAGCATGATCAGGGATGCATGCACTCTCCTGTCACCATTTGAGGAGGCCACGAGGATGGTGAGCAGTGACAGTGCATGCATCAGTGACACTGTACCTCTTGTCCACCTGTTGGAGCATACGCTGCGTGGAATAATGGACAGGGCACTTGAGGCAGAACAGAGGCAGGAAGAGGAGGACTTCCTTGCCTCTCAAGGCCCCCTTTATCCAGACAGTGTTCCTTCTTTCCCACATATCACACAGGAAGAGGATGAGGAGGAGGAGGAGGAGGATTGTGTCAGCATGGAGGTGGAGCCTGGCACTCAGCAGCAGCAGTCTTTTAGGGATGATTTACAGTCCCAACAAACCAGTGGACTTGTACGTGGCTGGGAGGAGGTGGCTGCGGATCATGTCATCCTCGGTGACCCAGAAGACTCCGGACCGAATGCCTCAGCTAACCTACGTTGCATGGCCTCCCTGATCCTGCAAAGCCTGCGGAAGGATCCTCGTATTCGTCGGACCAAGGAGAGGGACCATTACTGGCTGGCCACTCTCCTTGATCCACGGTAAAAGGGTAAGGTTGCGGACCTTATCTTGCCATCGCAGAGGGAGCAGAGGATGAGACATCTCCGGGAGGCGTTGCAGAAAGGTCTGTGCAACGCGTTCCCAGAGACTGGGAGGTTACAAACTCCTGGTCCTGGACGACGAGTTGCTGAGGCTTCGGTTAGTAGCAGAAGGAGTGATGGGGAAGGTGGACCTCTGACCGATGCGTTCAGACAATTTTTTTAGTCCGCAGCCCCAAGGTATGATTGGTTCCAGCAACCATCGCCAGCGTCTGATATACATGGTGCAGGAATGCCTAGGGGCAAGGTTAGACTTGGACACCTTTCCCACCGAAAATCCTCTGGCTTACTGGGTCTTGAGGATGGATCACTGGCCAGAGCTTGCACAGTATGCAATTGAGCTACTGGCCTGTCCTGCATCCAGCGTTCTTTCGGAACGCACATTCAGTGCTGCTCGAGGCTTTGTAACTGATCACAAGGTGCGCCTGTCCACCGACTCGGTTGATCGACGGACCTTCATAAAGATGAATCAGTCTTGGATCACCACCAGCTACCAGGCATCTGAAGCTGATATAACAGAATAATTTATTTTGAAATGTCACAACCCCCCAAGACTGCCTATGCTGATGCTGATTGACTGTCCTGTTATGTTCACTGACTATCCTCTTCCTCCTCAATGATCCTGATGATAGCTTGGAAGAACATTTTTGTTTCTGGGTGCCACCACCAGTGGCTAAGGCCCAATTTTTCAGCCCCTGTTCAACAGGGGCGTGTAATTACAATTTTTTTTATGCAATGCTTTGCAACAGGTCTGATTGCTGTGCTCCAAGTACAGTATCTGTGAGGGGTTGCAGTGTTGTGGCACCAGCACCAGTGCCTAAGGCACAATTTTTCAGCCACTGTTTAACAGGGGCGTGTAATTACAATTTTTTATGCAATGCTTTGCAACAGGTCTCATTGCTGTGCTCCAAGTACAGTATCTGTGAGGGGTTGCAGTGTTGTGGCACCAGCACCAGTGCCTAAGGCCCAATTTTTCAGCCCCTGTTTAACAGGCGCGTGTAATTACAATTTTTTATGCAATGCTTTGCAACAGGTCTGATTGCTGTGCTCCAAGTACAGTATCTGTGAGGGGTTGCAGTGTTGTGGCACCAGCACCCGTGCCTAAGGCCCAATTTTTTAGCCCCTGTTTAACAGGGGCGTGTAATTACAAATCTTGATCTAATAATTCACAGCAGGGCCCATTCCTGTGCCCGCCAAGAGTAACTGTGAGGGTTACAGTGTTGTGGCAACACCGTCCACCACCACCACCAAAGGCCCAATTTTTCTGCCCCTGTTCAACAGGTGCATGCAATTACAATTATTGATCTAATAATTCACAGCAGGGCCCATTCCTGTGCCCACCAAGAGTAGCTGTGAGGGCTTACAGTGTTGTGGCAACACCATCCACCACCACCACCACCAAAGGTCCAATTTTTCAGCCCCTGTTTAACAGGGGCGTGTAATTACAAATCTTGATCTAATAATTCACAGCAGGGCCCATTCCTGCGCCCACCAAGAGTAACTGTGAGGCTTACAGTCTTGTGGCAACACCCTCCACCACCACCACCAAAGGCCCAATTTTTCTGCCCCTGTTAAACAGGTGCATGCAATTACAATTATTGATCTAATAATTCACAGCAGGGCCCATTCCTGTGCCCACCAAGAGTAGCTGTGAGGGCTTACAGTGTTGTGGCAACACCAACATCTAATTTGGCAAATTTCTGCAGAGTATATACGGCAGGCCCCTACTTTCAAACATCCAACTTAGAAACGACTCCTACTTGCAAACGGAAGGAGAAAACAGGAAGTGAGTGGAAATCTACCCCTAGGAAGGGAAATTCTATCCTGTTAGATTTAATTTGGGAAAAAGGTATCTCCTCTCTACTGATGCTTTATCACCAATGCTTGTTTCAATAAAAACCCCACTTTTCCAAAAACATTTGTCATTGGGACGGAAAGTGATGTGAAATGTTCTGAACTGGTGCACAGACAGCAAAACAAATGTTACAGGGGTGATAACCCTTCCCTATGTTCTCCAAAAAGCATAAAAATAGATTTTTTTGGATGGAGCTACACTTAAAAATGTACCTGTTCAAAATTACAAACAGATTCTACTTAAGAACAAACCTACAGTCCCTGTCTTGTTTGCACCGCCTGTATACTGCTGTTCAGAGTATATAGGGTTGCAGGTATAGGGTTTTATTTTGGGTGCGGGGTTCCCCTTAATATCCATACAAGGGGCTGGGAATGGGGTGGGGGGGGGGGATGATGGGGTAGCCATGCCATTTTTCTCAAAGATTTTCATCCATATTGCCAGGACAAGACATGACATTAAAGCCGCAAGCAGTTTTAAATGGCTTATTTTTTCCTTTACAAATTTCATTTTTTGCAGGGACAGTTCTAAACACGTGAAACACATGCCACTACACAGGCATACTTTAGACACCCCCCCAGGTACCATATTTAAAGGAATATTTCACTTTTTTTTTTCACTTTATGCATCATTAAAATGACTGCTCCCGAAAAAACGTCTGTTTTTAAAACTTCTTTTTGCATTGATACATGTCCCCTGGGCCAGGATCAAGGTCCCCAAACCTGTTTTATGACAATAACATGCATATTGGCCGTTATAATTAGCACTTTAGATTTCGAACGTTCGTGTCTATTGTAACTAATAGGGTTCTAACGTTCGTGCAAACTTTCGGTCCATTCGCAGGTTCTGGTGCGAACCGAACCCGGGGGTGTTCGGCTCATCCCTAATAAAAATACAAGTGGGAATGAGAAATATTAAATCTGGTTAACTTAAGAATATTTAGGCCATGGTTATTAAGCATAATTATCCCCTTTTCTTTCCTTTTTTTTTTTCTCTGTATTGTTGTTCTACAATGCCATTCTTTTCAATAAAAATATATTAAACAGAACATATGGGAGTGTGATTAGTGCCAGCAGCTGAAAACACTGTATGGATATATATGGTAAATTTGCTATCCCCTCAAAATAACTCAACACACTCTCTTTATGCTCTACATAAAGATGGCCTAGGCTATAAGAAGATTGCAAAGACCCTGAAACTGAGCTGCAGCACAGTGGCCAAGACCATACAATGGTTTAACAGGACAGGTTCCATTTAGAACAGGCCTCGCCATAGTCGACCAAAGAAGTTGAGTGCACATGCTCAGCATCATATCCAGGGGTTGTCTTTGGGAAATAGATGTATGAGTGCAGTCAGCATTGCTGCAGAGGTTGAAGGGGTTGGGGAGTGGGGGGGGGGGGGGGGTCAGCCTGTCAGTGCTCAGACCATACGCCGCATACTGCATCAAATTGGTCTGTATGGCTGTCATCCCAGAAGAAAGCCTCTTCTAAAGATGAAGCACAAGAAAGCCTGCAAACAGTTTGCTGAAGACAAGCAGACTAAGGACATGGATTACTGGAACCATGTCCTGTGGTCTGATGAGACCAAGATAAACTTATTTGGTTCAGATGGTGTTAAGCGTGTGTGGCAGCAACCAGGTGAGGAGTACAAAGACAAGTGGAGCAGAGTGGAGCAGAATGGAGCAGAATGGAGCAGAGAGAGTGAGCCCAGCCACCTGAAGGAACAGTAGGAAGGTATAACAGCTGAGCTGCTGGCTGTTTCCTTACTTGGTAGACTGCTGGGGAGGGATCAGAGCTGCTGTACAATGCAGAGATCTGACTGGCTCTGCAGTGCTAGTTATCTGACAAGAGCAGGTGGGGGGAGAACGGAGGTTTCCTGTTGTGCAGTCTGAGCTGCTATAAGAGGAATCCTGCCCTGTGATCTTGGCACTCTGATTTTCCTTGGGCGCTGCCACTGACATTGCAATTAAACTGCCCCCAGATCAGGAGTGCCTGCTTTACAGTATCCAAACAGGGCCAGTGCTAGACTATTCTGTGCCTTAGGCAAGACCAGCTACTTGCAAGCCCCCCCCCCCCAAAAAAAAAGATGCATTTCACATATACCCTATATACTCACAGTGCACCCCATACACGCCCTATACTTGCTGCACAGTCCATGCATTCCACACACACCCCTATACTCACAGCACACTCCATGCATTCCCCACATACCTCCTATGCTCGCTGCACATTCCATGCATTCCCCACACACCCCCTATGCTCGCTGCACACTCCATGTATTTGCAATACACCCCCTATGCTCTCTGCACACTCCATGCATTCCCCACACACACCCTATGCTCACTGCACACTCCATGCATTCCCCACAACCCCCTTTGCTCGCTGCACACTCAATGCATTTCCAGTTCTAGTCCAGTTCTGGGCACGAGTCCTCAGAAAGGATGTGCTGGAACTGAAGAGAGTTCAGAGAAGGGCAACAAAATGAATAAAGGGACTGGAGAACCTTAGTTATGAGGAAAGGTTACGAGCACTGAACTTATTCTCTCTGGAGAAGAGATGCTTGAGAGGGGATATGATTGCAATATACAAATATCATACTGGTGACCCCACAATAAGGATAAAACTTTTCCACGAAAGGGAATTTAATAAGACACGCGGCCATTCTCTAAAATTAGAAGAAAAGAGGTTTAACCGTAAACTGCGTAGAGGGTTCTTTACTGTAAGAACGGTTAGGATGTGGAATTCTCTTCCACAGGTGGTGGTATCAGCGGGAGGCATTGATAATTTAAAAAAAATGTTAGATAAGCACCTGAATGCTAGAACTCTCCAAAGAAAAAGGACGAAAAACTATATTGAAAAGATAAAGGATAAGAAGGGAGACCTTAAATATATATCAAAGGACATAGCTGAATCTTTTAGAGAGAATTATGAGGAGGTCTATTCAGTGAAGTCGAAGGGGGAAAAAAAAAGAGATAAGGTACAGCTCACTGAGAACTTTCTCAAAAAAGCCGACCTCCCTAAACTTCCGGTGGAAGTGAGCGAGGGATTAGACAGCCCATTTACGGAAGACGAAATCAAAAGGGCACTGATGCGCTCTCCATTAGGGAAGAGTCCGGGCCCGGATGGCTTTACAGTCCTCTA
The DNA here is from genome assembly GCA_028564925.1 of Lithobates sylvaticus. NCBI lineage: Eukaryota > Metazoa > Chordata > Amphibia > Anura > Ranidae > Lithobates > Lithobates sylvaticus. Next base: position 620,066,465 of record CM053026.1, on the reverse strand, counting down.
TTATAAAACCTTTCAGGAACTGTTGGTCCCTAGACTGTGTACATACTTCAATGGCTTGGCTTCTTGGTATGGAATGTCAGAAGATTCGCTAACTGCAAATATCACTGTGATCCTCAAGGAAGGAAAGGATGGATCGGTGTGCTCAAGTTATAGACCAATCTCGCTCCTGAACAATGATACAAAGCTGTATGCCAAAGTGTTAGCAGAAAGAATCAGGGCCACATGAGCACACTGATCCATCCAGACCAGGTAGGATTTGTCCCTGGCAGGGAGGGACGGGACAATGGGGTACGTACGTTGCTGGTATTACAAACTATTAAGGAAGCGGGGTCCCCAGGACTACTCCTCTCAATTGACGCTGAAAAAGCGTTTGATAGGGTAGACTGGGGACTCATGTTACAAACACTTTCCCACATGGGGTTTGGCCCAAATATCATCCAACGAATTGGGGTGCTATATGGCCATCCAAAAGCTAGGATAAATAAGATAAATGGTTTTACTTCTTCTTTGATGGAGATAGAAAACGGAACCAGGCAGGGATGCCCACTGTCCCCTCTTCTATTTATCTTAACTCTAGAGCCTCTTTTAGCTACAATCAGGGGAAACCCAGGAATAAGAGGGGTGGTGGCAGACAGAGACGAGCACAAGTTAGCGGCATTTGCCAATGATATTTTGTTCTACCTAGGAAACCCACGGACTTCAATGCCCAACCTCGTAGGAACCCTGAAACAATATAGTGAGATTTCTAACTTTAAAGTGAATTTAACAAAGTCTTTTATTTTGAATATAAATTTAAATAAAATAGAACAACAGGAGACACAAGTGAGATTTCAGTTTCCCTGGAAGAAGCAAATCAAATACTTAGGAATAAATTTGTCCAAATCTCTGAGAGAAATGTTTAGAATTAACTATCTGCCCTTGCTGGATGAAATAGCGAAAAAATGTAAGGAGTTTAATAATAGGCCTTTATCATGGGTGGGACGAATAAACACAGCGAAAATGATGATCCTACCACTAATCACTTACAAATTTCAGATGTTACCTATCCCACTATCACTGACTTATCTCAGAAAAGTAAAGTCCTTAATCATGAATTTTATTTGGAAGCATAAAAAACATAGAATAGCACTCCGTACACTAAAGCAGGAAAAAAATCAGGGAGGCTTAGCTGTCCCGGACATAATAAATTATTACTACGCAGCAGTTCTTTCTAGAATCCCCGAGTGGGGACAGGAACAAAGCGATAAACGGTGGGTGAGACTAGAAAAAGCACTTAGTAAATCACAACTGGGTATAGTTATTTGGAATCCACCATCTCACAGACCCATGGGGGAGAGCACGCATATAATAACCTCAAATACTTTAAAAATTTGGGACAAGATTTATAAGCACTTTAACAGGAAATATAATTCGCCATTAATTGCACTTAAAAATAATGATTATTTTGAGCCAGGGATGGATAAGATGGGTGGGGGATGGGTGAAAATAGCGCACGTACAAATTAAAGATATAGTTCACGATGGAAAAATGTTATCATTTAATGAATTATGCACCAAGAGGGAACTGTTTAGGATGGATGAGTGGCGCTATCTTCAATTGGGCCACTTTGTTAAAAGCCTCCCCCAGCCAATTAGGTCAGGGGAGGACCTGACGAAGCTGGAACGTACCTTTACGGCTGTAAAGGCCAAAAAGATGATCTCCAAGATATATAAATTATTACTAGAAGTGGACTGCTGGGAGATACCACCATACATTTTAAATTGGGAGAGGGAATTGGGCACGCAAGTAGACACACTCACATTAGGTAAAATTCTAAAACTAACCCACAGGTCAGCAATAGATGTAAGAACTGTAGAACTGAACTATAAATGCCTATCAATGTGGTATATTACCCCAGCCAAATTACCGTATTTATCGGCGTATAACACGCGCCCCAAGTTTAGGAGGGAATATTAAGGAAAAAAACATTAAGGAGGGAAGTTTAAGGAAAAAAAACTTACATTTAAATGCCCATCATTGCAGCCTTGTCCAGTGTCCATCTGCAGCCTTGTCCATCCTTGCAGCTTTGCCCAGTGCAGCCCTGTCCATCCTTGCAGCCTTGCCCAGTGCATTTGCAGCCTTGCCCAGTGCCAGTGCAGCCTGGCCCAGTGCCTGTGCAGCCTTGCCCAGTGCAGCCTTGTCCAGTGCTATTGAAGCCTTGCCCAGTACAGCCTTGCCCAGTACAGCCCTAGCCCAGTGCAGCCTTGCCCAGTGCTATTGCAGCCTTGCCCAGTACAGCCTTGTCCAGTGCAGCCTTGCCCAGTGCCTTTGCAGGCTTGCCAAGTACATTTGCAGCATTTAAATTTGGCGCCGAGTGGGAGGACGAGCGCCGCGTGACATATCGAAAGCCGCGTGTATTTTCGGCTATTTTCGGCTCCTCTCGCAGTTCCGCCCACCTCCACTGATTGCGAGAGGAGCCGAGCGCTGACAACATACAGGAATCCGAGTTCGGCTAGTCTCGGCTCTGCTCGCAGACAGGGGCGGGACTGCGAGAGGAGCCGAAAATAGCCGAACTTGGATTTCTTTATGTTGTCGGCGCTCGGCTCCTCTCGCAATCAGTGGAGGTGGGCGGAACTGCGAGAGGAGCCGAAAATAGCCGAAAATAGCCGAAAATACACGCGGCTTTCGGAAAATCGTCTCCGCTCGCTCCCCATAACAAAAAATCAGCAGGAGATCGGCGGGTATCGGCGTATAACACGCACCCACGATTTTCCCCTGATTTTAAGGGGAAAAAAGTGCGTGTTATACGCCGATAAATACGGTAAGTAGATATCAACTAGGGGCCTCTACAGAATGCTGGAGAGGATGTAAACAGAAAGGGACGATGGCCCACCTTTGGTGGGAGTGCGGTAAAATTTGATCTTACTGGACAAAAATAATAAATTACATTAGGGAAATCACTGGCAAGGAGCTGGAAAAGGACCCGTGGGTCATTTTGTTGCATGGGACCAGAGCTGAGGTAAAAAAATATGAGAAAACTTTGGTTCCACATCTCAATGCCGCCAAGCTGGCGATCTCTAGAAATTGGCGCAACCAGGAAAGCCCAGCTATCTGGGAATGGATCGATATGGTAGAGAATACCCGTATTATGGAGTCCCTTAGAGTCAGATTCGAAGAGAGAGAGGGGGAAATAGGGAAAAAATGGGACCGTTGGATGAAATTTAAAAAAACGTGGAGCTATGCCGAAGCCGTCAGGATACAGTTCTAAACCCCGATGGGAGAGCCCTGGTAAACAAGACCGAGACAGCAAAGGCGTAGGGTCGATGCAATGTGGAAGGGGGGGAGGGGAGAGGTGGAAAAGATATTAAAGGATAGTTTATGATGTTGAATTAGTATCCTATTTGTATTAAAAAAACATTTCGTAAATCAAGTTGAGCAATGCCACCATGATGTGATGACGGATCAGGACAGAGATGAATATTAAAAATTTGAATCAGGTCCTCTTGGAAAGTTTGAACTGATGTGGCAAAAAAAAAAGATAAGCACCTGAATGACCACAACATACAGGCATATACAATGTAATACTCACATAAAATCACACACATAGGTTGGACTTGATGGACTTGTGTCTTTTTACAACCTCACCTACTATGTAACTACCAACATATTGTGGACAATATCATGCTCTCAACTTTGTGGGAACAGTTTGGGGATGGCCCCTTCCTGTTCCAACATGACTGCTCAGCAGTGCACAAAGCAAGGTCCATAAAGATATGGATGAGCGCGTTTGGGGTGGAGGAACTTGGCTGACCTTTTCATCCACATCAGTGTGTGTGTGTGTATATATATATATATATATCTATATATATATATCTATATATATATATATATATGTAGCACACTCTACTTTTAAGTAGGTGATATAGTGGTATTTTGGTAGTGCAGGATTTAGTTACAGGTAAATTTAGCCAGGCCTATGAGTATTTTCAAGGCCTGGTGGTTTTGATCCAAGACGGGAGTGTTAGTATAAAGGGGGGTGTGACCGCCTACACTTGGGCTCAGAAATACCCCCTCTGCTTGACAGTGGATTGTTCTGGAAAAGAGAGGATGGGATGAGACCTGAGTGGCAGGAAACTCAAGTGAGAGTCTTGACCAATGGTTAATTTACATGGTCAAGGGGAGGTCTCTCGTAAAAAGGGGGGTCACATGCTCCTGAGGGGAGTCCAGAGTGGTCAGGAAGAAGTCCAAAGGAAGAGATCCTAGGGAGGCCTGGAGTTCAAGAAGGCTTAGGGCCTGGGACTCTAGCGGAGGAGATTGAAAAAATGTAAAAACGGAGATCGGGCCGTGCATCCGGAGGAGGAAGTAGACCGGTGGATCGACAGAGTGTTGATCGAGAAGAACAGGTCAGTGCAACTTAAAGAAGAAAGTGCAGGAGCGAGTGGAGTGACATGCTGTGTGGCTAGGGAAACACAGTGTAAGCAATAACGGACAGTAACTTCCAAAGACTGAAGGGGTTGTTAGAATTCGGGTCATGGAAAAAGGCGGTGTGGGCTTTTGACTCTAGAGTTAATACTCCAAAGGAAATATATCAGTCAAGCAGAGGAATTATTCAGAGTAATCTCTTTGTTCAACTTGGGAGCACTGTACACGGACATTTACATTCGGATAGTCAAACTAGCACATGAAGATATAAATTCAAGAAGGGATCTGCGTAGGGAAAGTCCAGCAACAAAGGCTATGGTCGTGGATGATACCCTCATAAAGTAAGATTTGATGGAGCATCTCATATTTACGCAGTGAAGAATTCAGATTGCCCAATAAGTAAAGAGCAAGGAAACTTAACTATTGACTGTGCAGTGTTTTATACTTGGGTATGGGAGGTCGGAAGCGGGGTGAATGGCAAATTGCTATAACCAACTCAGCAGCCCCTACGGGGGTACCGCTACACATAATATTATATATATATATATATATATATATATATATATATATATATATATATATATATATGTGCTCATTCAGTTATGAAGCAACTTCTTTTTGCAAGACAGACAGCTGATCTGCAGAGAGATGAAGGTAGCAATCCCTTCCAGTTAGCAACAGCCATCATGAGGAAAGGTTGTCACCCTTGAAAGTGAAAAATCCTTATATCACAGCCAGTACAGAATCTGTGATACATGAAAGCAAACACAGTTCATCTGAAAAGTGAACTTTTCTGATTTACTAACTGTCAGAGGTTATAAAAGATAAATCCCAAAACCAATGCAGAGTTGAGACTCAAAAAACTGACCTGATACAGAAATACAGTGCGCATTTGTGCCCAAAACTGGAGCCAAGTTTTATCGTATTATATATGCATTGCAACCACTTTTGACTATCACTGCCAACTACTGTAAATCCAGATCGATACCGAAATCTTAATTTTTTTTTTTTTTTGTAGAGATCTGTATGAAGCTGAGCAGCCTGCTGGATCATACAGTATATCAGTGCACAAACACATACTTTCTAGTAAATGACCAAGTGAGCAGTCTATCCCTGTTCGGCATCAAAGGCTTCTACTATAATTACACACCATATACTGGATTGATTTACGGGAGAGCACGCCAGCAAAAGCTAGTGGGCTCAAAAAGAAAGGTTGGGACTTTACATGAAGCTCATGATTTGCAACACAACAGTGGGTGGGTTCATAAGTTGTTTAATAGTTCATATACATATATACAGGGGTAGCCAAAATAATCATGTTAACACTTGACAAAACATTTAGACTGAGTATTAGCACTGGGTACAGTGATCAACATACAGATTGCTAATGTTATGCGGCAAGACAAATATAATGGGTAATAACATTTGATATCATTGAATATGAACAACATTGCTTGATATAACCAAGGGACCAGCAATGACTGGATAGATAAAAAATGTTATACAATAAAGCCTGCATGATCTCAGGCCTCAGAATTCATGTGATGGTAAATAATCCATATACAAGATAAAGAGTTAAATAAGGGGTATCTAGGAATCTCAACGCGTTTCGTGATTCTGGACCACTCAGGAGCAGACACGCCACATTCCTAGAATTTAAAATTATACAATAGGTCAGCATAATTAAGGTAGGTACAAGAGGAGCGAATAGATCCCCCAGAAGGATCTGGGTACTCACTAGAGTACATTTGTTGGTGGTTAAAAGCCAAAAGGGGGATACCGTCTGGAGATACCACAACCGAGAGCTGGGGCGGGCGAAACAGCGACCACACATAGGCGCCCACTGAGGAGACATGGAGACACGGGGCACCCTAGAGAGACAGGCAGTAAAAAATAAATAATAAAAATAAAAATGTTTATTTTTATTATTTCTTTTTTACTGCCTGTCTCTCTAGGGTGCCCCGTGTCTCCATGTCTCCTCAGTGGGCGCCTATGTGTGGTCTCCGCAGCTTCGCCCCCGCCCCAGCTCCCGGTTGTGGTATCTCCGGACGGTATCCCCCTTTTGGCTTTCAACCACCAACAAATGTACTCTAGTGAGTACCCAGATCCTTCTGGGGGATCTATTCGCTCCTTTTGTACCTACCTTAATTATGCTGACCTATTGTATCATTTTAAATTCTAGGAATGTGGCGTGTCTGCTCCTGATGAGTGGTCCAGAACCACGAAACGCGTCGAGCTACCAGATACCCCTTATTTAACTCTTTATCTTGTATATGGATTATTTACCAGCAGTTCTGAGGCCTGAGATCATGCAGGCTTTATTGTATAATATTTTTTATCTATCCAGTCATTGGTGGTCCCTTGGTTATATCAAGCAATTTTGTTCATATTCAATGATATCAAATGTTATTACCCATTATATTTGTCTTGCCGCATAACATTAGCAATCTGTATGTTGATCACTGTACCCAGTGCTAGTACTCAGTCTAAATGTTTTGTCAAGTGTTAACATGATTATTTTGGCTACCCCTGTATATATGTATATGAACTATTAAACAACTTATGAACCCACCCACTGTTGTGTTGCAAATCATGAGCTTCATGTAAAGTCCCAACCTTTCTTTTTGAGCCCACTAGCTTTTGCTGGTGTGCTCTCCCGTAAATCAATTGACAGGGATGGAAATACACGACCTTACCAGGCCGTACATTTCGCTCAAAGTCCCAAAATTCCCTTCCCCCTTTTTTCTCATATACTGGATTGTAACTGTGCCATCCCCAGGACCAGAGATTTAGTGGAGTCACAGTTCTCTGTTACCCCATCGTAAAAAAACCAAAATGCTAACCACAACATACAAGGCCATCCACAACATCGCCCCCCAGCTACATCACCAACCTCATCTGCAGATATCGCCCAAATCGTGCCTCTCCGATTCTCCCAGGATGCTCACCTTCAGGACTTCTCCAGAACCTCTCCCATCCTCTGGAACTCCCTGCCCCGGTATATCTGATCAGCCCTTAACCTGTCCACCTTTAGGAGATCCCTGAAAACTCACTTATTCAGGGAAGCCTATCCCACACCCACCTAACAATCCCATCAAATCATTCCCTGCATCTACTACCTTTTGTATCACCACCCCCTCCCTTTAGAAAGTAAGCTCTATGAGTAGGGCCCTCCTGTCCCTCCTGTATTGAACTGTACTGTAATTGTGCCGTCCCCCTCTACATTGTAAAGCGCTGCATAAACTGTTGGCACTATATAAATCATGAATAATAATAATAATAACAAGTAGTCATGAAATAAAGTAGAAATGTCTTATTGTACCCTACTACAGTGTTTACCTATCCTAGTCATGCTGTTCTAGGATTATACACTATATTACCAAAAGTTTTGGGCACCTGCCTTTACACGCAGATGAACTTTAATGGCACCCAAGTCTTACTTTGTAGGGTTCAATATTGAGTAGGCCCACCCTTTGCAGCTATAACAGCTTCAACGCTTCTGGGAAGGCTGTCCACAAGATTTAGAAGTGTGTCTATGGGAATGTTTGACCATTCTTCCAGAAGTGCATTTGTGAGGTCAGGCACTGATGTTGAATGAGAAGTCCTGGCTCACAGTCTCCACTCTAATTCATCTCAAAGATGTTCTATCGGCTTGAAGTCAGAACTCTGTGCAGGACAGGGCATAAAAAAAGACAGTAGGCAGTTTTTTACTTAAAAAACAAAAATAGTCCCCCGGTGTAGATTCAACGTCAATCAAGATGCCCACTGCCAGAAAAAAAAAAACTGCTCCCATTGTGTGACAGCTCTGCCGCTAAATAAACTAAACTAAGGGGTGATGTCACCAGGTTGCCCCACCCCCGTGTGATGTCACTGACCCAGGGCATGCTTAAATATCACATGCCGGGACCACTACTTATTTGCTGCATGCATTTTTTTTTTTCCTTTTGTGAATTGCCTTTCACTTCTGTTTTATACAGTATTTACGGAGTGTTTTAGTGAATTGATGTTTTCAGGATCTGGTTCTGTGAATGGAGCCCAAAGTGTTTTGCCAGGGGATTCCCTGCCAGGCTGTATGCTCACAATAAGGTCTGGTATGAATTTCCTGGGGGACTGCAATTTTTTATTTCTGTTTGGTGTCCTCCTTAAAATCCATGCAAGACGGAAAGGATCAGGTATGTATTTTGAGGAAGGGGAATTTACACAAATGTTCTCTCATTCTTGCTGTGGAATGTGCTACACCAAAAGTGGCATTTGAAAAAAAATACAGTTTAAATAGCCGGCAAATTACATTTCATTGCCGTTTTCTTACAAAAAAATAAAAAAGCACACAGACCCCTCCAAAACTCCCCCAAATTACAGAGCAGACCCTTAAGGGGGAAACTTGGAGGCAGCAGAAAAATGTAATTTGCAGGAAATTTAAAACACATTTTATTTGTACTGTAAATATCTACGCTTAAAATAAATAAATAAATAAATAAATAAATAAAACACTGCTCTTGGGTGAATGAAATGTTTAAAAACATTTTTTACTTTTGTACATGTTGCCCAGGGCAGCGCCCACCTCCTTCCCTGTTGTTTTTGACAACCCTTATTACCCCAGAAAAAGAGCATTTTTTATTTGACAGATTTTGCCCCCATTAATTCCAATTGTATTTTGGTTCAGCACTTCAACTCCTTTGAAGTTCACCGAACACTGCTCAAATTGAACCCAAGGCAGTCTGGCACACCCCTAATAATGATAAACAATACCAGCTGACATAATCAATAGGTGCCTGCATATATAATTTATCATCTTCCTAAAGTGCCCACAGGTTAGGATTTGAAGTTCTGCTTACAAAAGACATATAAGCCAGCTGGGGTAATATATTTTTGCTTTAGGAAGAAATACATGCATGCCAAAATATTCTCCTAACACTATAACGCATTTTTCTTTGTATTACACTATGCTAGATAAGATTTAGAATTTTCAGTAATGTCTTCAATTGTTTATGCACACTGATTGCTTTGATATGTGCTCCTTTATCTACACATTCTTTATGTAATGCTGCTCTCTAGTGGAGACATTCCAAACTACATTTCATTGTAAAATAATTATTCCTTGAGTTACTTTTTAATGAATGGGCTATAAATTAGAAACCATTACATGGGTTTAATACATTCGTGCTGATCAGTGGGGCTCACCCAGCCAAAGCCCCACTGATAACTGGTTCTACTTGTTAGTGAAAGGCAGTAATAGTTTTATGAGGCTAGAGCTGTATCAAATTAAATAAGGCCAAATAGCTATATTTGCTCATTCAGTTATGAAGCTGCTTCTTTGTGCAAGAAAGACAGCGGATCTGCAGAGAGATGAAGGTGGCAATCCCTTCCAGTTAGCAACAGCCATCATGAGGAAAGGTTGTCACCCTTGAAAGTGAAAAATCCTTATATCACAGCCAGTACAGAATCTGGGATAAATGAAAGCAAACACAGTTCATCTGAAAAGTGAACTTTTCTGATTTACTAGCTGCCAGAGGTTATAAAAGATAAATCCCAAAACCAATGCAGAGTTGAGACTCAAAAAAGTGACCTGATACAGAAATACAGTGCGCATTTGTGCCCAAAACTGGAGCCAAGTTTTATCACATTATATATGCTTTGCAACCACTTTTGACCATCACTACCAACTACTGTAAATCCAGATCGATACCGAAATATTTTTATGTTTTTTTTTTTTTTGTAGAGATCTGTGTGGAGCTGAGCAGCTTGCTGGAACATACAGTATATCAGTGCACAAAAACATACTTTCTAGTAAATGACCAAGTGAGCAGTCTATCCCAGTTCGGCATCAAAGACTTCTACTATAATTATCCCACCACTGGATTGTAACTGTGCCATCCCCAGGACCAGAGATCTAGTGGAGTCACAGTTATCTGCATCTACAGTAAACAAGTAGTCATGAAATAAATTAGAAATGTCTTATTGTACCATACTGCAGTGTTTACCTATCCTAGTCCTGCTGTTCTAGGATTATACACTATATTACCAAAAGTTTTGGGCACCTGCCTTTACACGCAGATGAACTTTAATGGCACCCCAGTCTTACTTTGTAGGGTTCATTATTGAGTTGGCCCACCCTTTGTAGCTATAACAGCTTCAACTCTTCTGGGAAGGCTGTCCACAAGGTTTAGGAGTGTTTATGAGAATGTTTGACCATTCTTGAAGAAGCACATTTGTGAGGTCAGGCACTTATGTTGGACAAGAAGTCCTGGCTCACAGTCTCTACTCTAATTCATCCCTAAGATGTTCTATCTGGTTCAAGTCAGGACTTTGTGTAGGCCAGTCAAGTTCCTCCACCTAAAAATCGCTCTTCCATGTCTTTATGGACCTTATTTTGTGCACTGGTCCAAATCATTTATTGGAGGGATGATTATGGTGTGGGGTTGTTTTTCTGTGGGATTGTTTTTCAGGGATTGGGCTTGGCCCCTTAGTTCCAGTGAAGGTAACACTAATGCCGCGTACAGACGATCGGACATTCCGACAACAAAACCGTAAATTTTTTTTGGACGGATGTTGGCTTAAACTTGTCTTGCATATACACGGTCACACAAATGTTGTCGGAAATTCTGAACGTCAAGAACGTGGGGAGGTACAACATATAAGACAAGCCGAGAAAAATTAAGTTCAATAGCCAGTGCGGCTCTTCTGCTTGATTCCGAGCATGCGTGGAATTTTGTGTGTTGGAATTGTGTACACATTCTCGGAATTTCTGACAACAAGTTTTGTTGTCGGAAAATTTGAGAACCAGCTCTCAAACATTTGTTGTCGGAAATTCCGACAGAAAATGTCCGATGGAGCATACACACAGTCGGATTTTCCGACAACAAGCTCACATCGAACATTTGTTGTCGGAATGTCCGATCGTCTGTAGGCGGCATTAAGGTGTCAGCATACCAAGACATTTTGGACAATTTCATCCACCCAACTTTGTGGGAACAGTTTGGGGATGGCCCCTTCCTGTTCCAGAATGACTGCGCACCAGTGCACAAAGCAAGGTCCATAAAGACATGGATGAGCGAGTTTGGGGTGGAGGAACTTGACTGGCTTGCACAGAGTCCTGATCTCAACTCGATAGAACACCTTTGGGATGGAATATAGCGGAGACTTCGAGCCAGGTCTTCTCGGCCACATCAGTGCCTGACCTCACAAATGCGCTTCTGGAAGAATGGTCAAACATTCCCATAGACACACTCCTAAACCTTGTGGACAGCCATCCCAGAAGAGTTGAAGCTGTTATAGCTGCAAAGGGTCGGCCAACTCAATATTAAACCTTACGGACTAAGACTGGGCTGCCATTAAAGTTCAGGTGTGTAAAGGCAGGTGTCACAATACTTTTGGTAATATAGTGTATGTGTCCTTTATACAAGGCAGGGTTGATTGCATTTATTGTGGGTTTGATGGCTTTAATGATAGATGACAGTGATTTTCCAGCAGAGATTTGTGTTTACAAATGTAATTAAATAGTTTTTTTTATTATATCAATTATATAAATCAGACTATAAAGGCAACATTGAAGGGACTTGTATTCACAAAGCAGAACATATCAGACAATTCTTTTATTTACTGGATATGATATCCATATTTCAGTTACTAAAAATGAGCAAACATCCCACACTTTCACCAGAAGAAGCTGCGCTTCTTGATAGAACCATCACACTAGATGAAATTGAAGCGGCTATCCATTCCTTCCCAGTTAAAAACACACTGGGCTCTGATGGCATCCCGGGGAGTGGTACAGGATGTATGCACCCACACTAGCACCCAAACTACACAGTCTGTACTCTGACTCTTTGTAAAGGATGATACTACCTACTTCTGTGCATCAGGCCGCATAGTTTTAATCCCTAAACCAGGGTAGGTACCTTCCAAATGCATATCATACAGGTTTATTTCATTACTAAATAATGACCTTAACATTTTAACTAAAATACTGGCCACTAGATTGATGACATTTATTCTGGACCTACTTAGTATTGATCAAACTGTATTTATCCCTTTAAAGTCCACTGATATAAACATACGCAGGGTTTTCACTCATCATACTCAATAGATTCCACTTCTAGAGTCTTGGCTGCACTCGACATTGAGAAGGCCTTTGACTCAGTAGCCTGGACTTATATGCACGCAGTCCTCGAAAGTATGGGGTTCGGACCAGTATTTTTAAAATTGGTCCAGTTGCTCTACTCATCCCCGCAGGCACAGTTCAAACTGGGGTGTGAGCTCTCAGAACCTTTTCCTGTAGGGAGAGGCATGAGGCAGGGCTGTCCATTGTCTCCAGCACTGTTTGCTATAGTGATGGAGCCGGTGGCAATTGCCCTAAAGAAGGCCTCTACTGTTATAGGAATCCAGGTAGGTACCTTGGTTGAGAAGATAGCTATGTATGCAGATGATTTTAGTCTGTTCCTAAATGACCCAGGGCCCTCCCTTAAGGGGGCCCTCCCTTAAGGGGGCCCTCCCTTAAGGAGACCCTGTGAATTTTGTCTGAGTTCTCTGTTTATTCAGGACTAAGAATCAATTGGGGGAAATCACAAATCATACCTATAGATAGGGAGGCTCAATGCAGTGGTGATCCCACCCTACCTCTTCTATGGATACGCAGTATTAATTATCTTGGTATTAAGATCTCCTCGGATCCCTCAGAATATTGTACGTTACATTTAGTCCCATCTTCTGAACAACAGGAAGTCTAAATTAAACGCTTGGGATAACCTCCCTGATAGGGTGCATAAATATATTTAAAATTAAATTGTTACCGGGTTTCCTATATGTATTAAGACACGCACCAATATGATCCCTAAGAAGTATTTTAAAATGATAAATTCCAATATAACTTTTATTTGGGGCTTGCAACAACCGAGGTTTAGGCTGACGGTCTTGCAGCAGCCGTGGTTGGGGGGCTTGGCGTGTACCTTTATAAATATATTCTGGCCGCCATGCTCACACATGCCCACAACTGGCCTATAAAGAATAATTCTAATGCTGTGGTAGGGCTAGAGGCATCCTGTGTAGGCTCCTTTTGAAGCTCTTAAAAACCTCATATACAGAGGGGCAGCCACCTTCCTGCCCTGACTGAAGCCATGAAAGCTATCTTGAAAGCATGGTCGATGGCCCAAGCGCTATGTCCTACCCCCCATGACACATTTCCCAACATACCCCTTTATGGCTTAATCCATTATTACCAGAATTGATCTCTATACCCAACCCCCCAGATTTGGTCAGTAAAGGGCATTAAATATCTGGAACAGATATGTGTAGGTGGAGAATTGAAAATTTTTATACTCTTCAATTGGGGCACGCTTGTCAAACACAATTCGCACAGCAACCAGTAGCCTTCTATACCTCTACCCTCGAATATGTACTTGGAGATGATACCCTCACCAAACCCCTTTCCAATATATATAAGACTATGTCTCCCTCGGTTGGAGACTCTTAAATCTAAATGGGCACTAAACGTCCCTAACTTAGACAATGAAGATTGGGAGGAAATGTGGGAGTGTTCCTTTCTGCAGCTAGTTTCTGCAAAGGATAGGTTGATTCAATACAAAATCCTACACAGGATTTACCTCATGCCTGAACGTTTGCACAGAATATACCCTTCTGCTCCTGCGGCAGTGCTCAGCAGACCCAGCGGACTTTATTCACATCTTTTGGCAATGCACCCATATTCAAACATATTGGGAAGCTGTAGCTTCAGTAATATGCTCTGTGACCACTATCCAGGTACCCTGGACTGTGGAAGTATGTTTGCTGGGTCTGGTGGACACTCTGGCCTATCTTAGGGCCTCCTGGACTCTGATAGGATTATTATTGTTTTATGCAAGAAAAACTATTCTGCTCCAGTGGAAATCCCCATTGACACCAACTCTAACCTTGTGGACAAAAATAATCAATGCCAGTCAGCCATTATACAAAGCCACTTATTTAGTGAGAGAGTGCCCCAAGAAATTCCACAAAGTTTGGCACATTTGGGTCCAAGATCCTTCCACTAATACTGACCCCGGACCTACCAGTTAATAATTTAACTTGCAAGGCACTAAAAGAATATATGTATGTTAGAGAACGAAAAATAATTTCGTACTCCAGGGAACTGTGACTTCCAGCTTACCAGAACAAGGTTCAATATTAACCTTAGTAGCTGATACCCTACAACAGTGATGGCGAACCTATGGCACACGTGCCACAGCTTGCACACAGAGCCCTCTCTGTAGGCACAGAAGAAAATCCTATACAAGGTGTATCTCATCTACACCACACCCCCTCCCATAGAACTACATCTCCCACAGGGCAGTGGGGTCAGAGTTGATGTGTCTAGGGTGGGCGTGGACGAGACGAAGCTGTGCTGACAGGTTGGATAAAGTTTGGCAGGCAGAACACGTGGTGGGGATTGAGCCAATGGGAGGCTGTGATGGTGCCTACTAAAGAAGCCCAATCACAGGCCGTTCTCATGCCCGGGAGCTGAGTCGATTGATGTCTGTATTATTGGAGAACTGTAGAAATAATTTTTAAATTAAATGTAGATGCTTTGGGAATAAATGTGTTTAGCGGTGTACACTGTTTTTCTGTCCCTTTTCATGGCTATGGATGTGTGAGCTGTGAGGTGGAGTGATAAGAAGCAGCCACCTGGAGCAGGGGGAGGATGACTGAAGAGCTGATTTCATGGTTATTGAGATCCTGGGTTACACACATTACATGCGTATTCCTTGTTCCTTGAGTTGAGCATGTTTTTCACTCGGTAAAGGATGAGCACAGAAGCCATGAATATAGATTGGGTGTTTGTTTACTGCACTTATATATACATGACAGACACTGGACTGCTGAGATCATTGAATATTGGACTTTTTTTAATATGACGCATTATATACCGTATTTGTTAAGCGGCTATACACATACATAGCTGTAATCAGATCACTACTCCTCATCATGACACAGCCCAATGATTTCTGATGTGTCCAATGTTCACCCCCAGACATCACAGCACATGCGCATCAAGTTCTGTATATTTTGACACTTTGAAATAAATAAGTTGGTTTTGTGTTGCAGTGTGGGCACTCAGGCTCAAATAGGTTTGCCATCACTGCCCTACAACATACAAATATCCTCCATAGCTAATGGAGCAAGTTGTTTCGTTTCAGTGCCAATTTTGGCACTTGGTATACGTTTTTGATGCTTGGTTGTTTGTATTGAATTGTATATGTGCCAAGCCTGGGTATGTCCAATAGACTCTGTTTTTGTATCTTAAAAATTTTAACTAAATTTAAATAAAGAATTAAAAAAAAAAGAGCAAACATGATGTGTGATTTGTTAACTGCATTTTATTCATCTACATATACACAAACACAGGCAGCACTATAAACTCCAATAATAAGTACAAATATTAAAAGGTATAAAAGGTGTTATCGTGCAGTGCAATCATATATATAAAGAAAGTCCATAATATATTGCAGCTAGATTCTGTATTAATTCTGTGAGACTGTCCATAAAGACGTTCAATTTCTGCTTGCAAGATAAGCTGTCACCAACACCTCCAAACATGCAGAAGCACGGGGGTACTCACCTCCCCCTTCAAATTAAACTCTTACCAAAGTCAGCTAGATTACAGGCAAAAAACAGACATAGGTTTGATCCCTCTGCCTCCAATCTCCCAGGAAAATCTGCACCAGAGGGTTGGATCACACAGTGGTACACTCTTTTAATATCAAAATGAAAAGAGGAAATTCCATAGTGTAATCCAGTTTAACCACTTCCGGACCGCTGCACGCCGATGTTCATCCCTAATTTGAGGACAGATATCGTTGTTTTGGCAGCAGCTAGCTGCCATAACCTTGGTATCCCCATGTTCGGCCGGCGGTCCGGTACAAGATAAAAGTGGTCTCTGTGCCGGATTCCCTGCAAGATCACTTTTATTGGCGGTGGGAGAGGGCCCCCCCTCCGACCGCAATCCTGTGCCCTCCGCCGCTTACCAGAGCCATTGGCAGTGGCGGAGGCGATTGGATCCTTCCTGTGGCTGTGCATGGTTGGTGCTTTATTTTTTTGCTTTCCTCTGAACCAACTGTGGGTATAGGATTCTGTATATGGAGGTTTTCCGTTTGTGTGTATTTTTTTTGTTGGTAGAACTAGATGGTCTGGTGTCTTTTTTCAACCTAACTATGTAACTATGCGTAGCGCCCTCCTTGTTCAGAGTAGGATGCTAGGAAAATTTAGTTTAGCTCCTCTGTAAACAGTGAAGCAGGGGTTGATTGCTCAGGGGTGCACAGTGTTTCATAGGCTGCTGTTCTGCTACTCCTCCCTGTCTTCTAGAGGTTTGTAGAAGCATAGTGGGAGGGAGGCAAGACAGGCAGCCTGAATATTTCTGGGACTTCTACCAAACCCTGCGTAGAGATGCCCAGAAGGTGGAGGGAGAGCTCATAAGTAGTCTGAAGCCTGGCAGCAGAGTGCAGTTTTCCTGGGTCCAGTCCTGCAGGAGAAGACCCCTGTACGGTGGACATCGAGGGTGATTGGCGGGGTGGGGGGGCAATTACTGGAACCAATTCCCTTTATGGCTCACTCTGCAGCAGCTGAAATCTGGTTTCTTCTCTCCCTCCCACTGGCTTTCAGCTGCTGCAGAGAGAGCCATACAGGGGACAGGTTCCAGTAATTGCTCGCCCACCACACTGATCACCCTCCCTGTGCACCATACATTTCTCCCTGCTGCCCAGACACCCCTATGTACCCCCTACCCCCACAGTGCTGCCAGCTTCCCTCCTCTCCTTCCCACAGGCAGCTGTGGGCACACAATAGGGTCTTTCAGGAGGGAGAGTGGGGAAAGGGTCTGGTAAATGTCATATTTACCAGCCAATTCCCTTCCTGAATGAACACAATGAGTGATCGGTACTGATAACCCACTGTGTTCATTCATAACTAAAGCATAATAAACTGTGTTTATTTGAGTGGGGGCTCTGTCAAGTTGCCTGTATGGGGTCCCGTATTTTCTAACAGCAGCCCTGGTTCCAGTTACAGTTTACCAGGGGTATCCCATGCTCCCCATCCCTATCCAAGTTCCTGTTCCAATAAAAACCCTAAAGAATAACCCCTAGACTGTTTCCTAAACCAGTGAAAGAATAAAAAAAATGTTGTGTGCCTGGCTGTATGTGCCACAGAGGGGGGAAATAGGACCACATTCACCAGCTGGCATAATAATGGGAATAATTTGCATGCTATTTTGCATTCTCCTAGATCAGTGATGGCGAACCTTGGCACCCCAGATGTTTTGGAACTACATTTCCCATGATGCTCACCCACACTGCAGCGTGCATGAGCATCATGGGAAATGTAGTTCCAAAACATCTGGAGTGCCAAGGTTCGCCATCACTGTCCTAGATATTGCTATATCTATTAGGGCTGTTTTGTCCTATTATATTATACGGGGACCATGAAATGATTTAAAATGACAAAGCTTAATTTTTTAAAAATGTAAATGGCAAACATGGTATACTTACCTGCTCTGTGCAACGGTTTTGCACAGAGCAGCCCTGATCCTCTTCTTCTGGGGTCCACTGCTAGTGCTCCAGGCTCCTCCTCTTCAGCAAGTGCCCCCCATGGAAAGACACTTTTTATGGGGGCATTGACACAGAGAGGGTGGCTTAGCCCTGCCCCCCCACTTGCTTAGTACAGCATTTGATTGACAGCAGCAGGAGCCAATGGCTCCCACTGTTATCAATCTGCCCAGGGAGGAGGGAGACAGCAACGAGAGCCACTGCTCTTTTGCACATTGCTGGATCGGATTGGGCACATGTAAGTATAAGGGGAGGCTAGGGGGGATTTTGCAGCACCAAAGGTTTTTCACCTTAATAAAAAGAGTGCATTAAGGGGAAAAACCTTAAAGCGGAGCTCCACCCAAAAGGGGAAGCTCCGCTTGTTTGCACCCTCCCTCTCTCCACTGCCACATTTGGCACTTTTTGGGAAGGAGGGGGGGGGCAGGAACCTGGTTTTGACAAGTACCCGCTCCCACTTTCTGGTAGGACTGCCACATGGCGGTCTACGCCATTTCTGGCTCCTTACCCCGCTGCCTTCTGGGACACACAGAGGTCCCAGAAGACGGCGGGACCATTCAGAAAGCACAGGGCAACCTGTGCATGCACAGTAGGAAACAGGCTGTGAAGCAGCCACACTTCACTTCCTGTTTTCCTTACTACCGATGCCAGCGCCTGCACCCAAAGCCAATTGAAAAATCGGCTAGGGGTGCCGACATTGCGGGATCCCTGGATAGGTAAGTGTCCTTATATTAAAAGTCAGCAGTTACAGTATTTGGAGCTGCTGACTTTTATTTTATTTTTTTACAGACTGGAACTACGCTTTGAGGCTTTAGAACCACTTTAACTACAAGTGACCACAATTCTGATCTCTCACAGCCTCCTGAAACAACCTACCTGACTTCTATGGACTCCAATGTTGGTCTGAGGACACAACACTACTAACTGCTAGTATCCCCAACACTGATCTCCCATGGTCTGCTCACACAAACTGCCTAACTGCTAGTTACACGGATGCTGTTTTTCATGTCTAATAACACAAGGTACCTAGCTAGTAGTGGAGTCATTTTGGCAAAATCTATTTTGCCATAAAATGTACTGCCTAGAAAATCTAGCAGAAATGGGAAATGTCACTCAGTGAGCTGCTGAGACTTAATTTGTAAAGAAACGCAAGTGTTTGTTAGTTTATTTTTGTGTGTGTATTTAGGGTAGATAATTTGTATTTAATTTAGGAGCATATACAGTGGATACAAAAAGTTTATTCACCCCTGTTGAAATGTCAGGTTTCTGTGATGTAAAAAAATGAGACAAAGATAAATCATTTCAGATTTTTTTCCACCTTTAATGTGACCTATAAACTGTACAACTCAGTTGAACAACAAACTTTAATCTTTTAGGTGGAGGGAAGTAAAAATAAAATAATATGGCTGCTTAACCACTTCCCTACCGCCCACTGTCATATGACGCCCACAAGGTGGATCTCCCATCCTGGGTGGGCGTCATATAACGTCCTTCCATTCCCGGCCGCCTAGGGGGCGCGCGCCCGCGGCGTCGCTCAGGACCCGGTGCTCGGCGGCCGCGATGTCCGCCAGGCACCCGCGATTGCCCGTTAAAACAGCGGGACCGTGCGGGACCGTGGAGCTGTGTGTGTAAACACACAGCTCCACGTCCTGTCAGTGGAGAGGAGACCGATCATGTGATCCCAGTACGGAGGAACACTGATCGGTCTCCTCCCCTTGTGAGTCCCCTCCCCCCACAGTTAGAATCACTACCTTGGGGAACACATTAACCCCTGCAGCGCCTCCTAGTGTTAACCCCTTCCCTGACAGTCACATTTATACAGTAATCACTGCAATTTTATAGCAACGATCGCTGTGTAAATGTGAATGGTCTCAAAAATGTGTCAAAAGTGTCCAAGTGTCCGCCGCAATGTCGCAGTCACGAAAAAAAAAACGCAGATCGCCGCCATTACTAGTAAAAAAAAAAAAAATTGCAATAAATCTATCCCCTATTTTGTAGACGCTATAACTTTTGCGCAAACCGATCTATATACGCTTATTGCGATTTTTTTTACCAAAAATATGTAGAAGAATACGTATCGGCCTAAACTGAGGAAAAAAATAGTTTTTTTTAAAAAAAAATTGGATATTTATTATAGCAAAAAGTAAAAAATATTGTGTTTTTTTTTCAAAATTGTCACTATTCTTTTGTTTATAGCGCAAAAAATAAAAACCACAGAGGTGATCAAATACCACCAAAAGAAAGCTCTATTTGTGGGAAAAAAAGGACGTCAATTTTGTTTGGGTGTAACATCGCACGACCGCGCAATTGTTAGTTAAAGCGACGCAGTGCCGTATCGCAAAAAGTGCTCTGGTAAGGAAGGGTGTAAAATGGCCCGGTGCTGAAGTGGTTAAGTGTGCACACCCTTAAACTAAGACTTTGTTGAAGCACCTTTTGATTGTATTACAACACTCAGTCTTCATGGATAGGAGTCTGTCAGCATGGCACATCTGGACAATATTTACCCACTCTTCTTTGAAAAAACACTCTAAAGATTACCCCACATATTTTCAATCGGATTCAGGTCTGGGCTCTGGCTGAGTCATTCCAAAACTTTAATCTTCTGGTGAAGCCATTTATTTGTTAATTTGGATGTATGCTTTGGGTCATTGTCATGCTGAAAGATGACGTTTCTCTTCATGTTCAGCTTTCTAGCAGAAGCCTGAAGGTTTTGTTCCAATATTGACTGGTATTTGGAACTGTTCATAATTCCCTCTAACTTGACTAAGGCCCCTGTTCTAGCCGAAGAAAAACAGCCCCAAAGCATGATGCTTCACTGTGGGTATGGTGTTCTTTTGGTGATGTGTAGTGTTGTTTTTGTGCCAAACATATCTTTTGGAATTTATGGCCAAAAAGTTCAACCTTGGTTTCATCAGACCATAACGCATTTTCCCAAATGCTTTTGGGAGACTTCAGATGTGTTTTTGCAAAATTTATCCGGGCATGGATGTTTTTCTTCATAAGAAACGGTTTTCCGTCTTGCCACTCTACCCCATAGCAATGACATATGAAGCATACGAGAGATTGTTGTCACATGTACCACTAAAGCAAGTACTTGCCAGGTATTCCTGCAGTTCCTTTAATGTTGCTGTAGGCCTCTTGGCAGCATCCCTGACCAGTTTTCTTCTAAGCTTTTCATAAATTTTTGAGGCACATCCAGTTCTTTGTAATATCACTGTTGTGCCATATTTTCTCCACTTGATGATGACTGTCTTCACTGTGTTCCCTGGTATATCTAATGCCTTGGAAATTCTTTTGTACCCTTCTTCTGACTGATACCTTTTAACAGTGAGGTCCCTCTGATGCTTTGGAAGCTCTCTGTGGACCATGGCTTTTGCTGTAGGATGCGACTAAGAAAATGTCAGCAAAGACCTACTAGAACAGCTGAACTTTATTTGGGGTTAATCAGAGGATCTTTAAATGATTGCAGGTGTGTACTGACTCATATTTAACATGAGTTTGAATGTGATTGCTTAATTCTGAACACAGCTACATCCCCAGTTATAAGAGGGTGCTACCACATTATTTTAGTTTTCTATTTTTACTCCCAGACCTAAAAGATTTAATTTTGTTTTTCAATTGACTTGTACAGTTTATAGGTCACATTAAAGGTGGAAAAAGTTCTGAAATTATTTATCTTTGTATAATTGTTTTACATCACAGAAACATTTTAATAGGGGTGTGTAGACTTTTTATATATATCTTATTATTATATCACCATATATATTCACCAAACAATCGCTGGTGGTGAATCATTCACTGTATTTAAACAGTGAAAATGTGTTGAGTATCACATTCACTGCTTTTTAACCGCTTCCTGACTGCCTCCTGCACATATACATCGGCAGAATGGCACAGCTAGACAAAAGCACGTACAGGTACGTCCCCTTTAATTGCCTAGCCGTGGGGTCGCGCGCACGCCACCGGCGGCGCGCTCGCGACACGGTCGGGAGCTCCGTGACCACGGCCGCGGGAACAGCGGACCCGATCGCCGCTGGTGTCCCGCGATCGGGTCACAGAGCTGAAGAACGGGGAGAGGTCTGTGTAAACAAACCTCTCCCCGTGCTTCCTACACTGCCTGTCATTGATCGGCTGTTCCCTGTCATCAGGAAAGCCGATCAATGACGTCAGACGTCAGCCCCCCCCCCTAATGTAAAAAAAAACACACACGTCACAGACCATAACCCCTCCCCGCCCCCTAGAGGTTAACTTTTTCACTGCCACTGTCATTTATACAGGAATCAATGCATTTAAATAGCATTGATTGCTGTATAAATGACAATGGTCCCAAAAATGTGTCAAAAATGTCCGATGTGTCCGCCATAATGTCGCAGTCACAATAAAAATCGCTGATCGCCACCATTACTAGTAAAAAAAATATATTAATAAAAAGGCTATAAAACTATCCCCTATTTTGTAAATGCTATAACTTTTGCGCAAACCAATCAATAATCGCTAATTGCGATTTTTTTTAACCAAAAATATGTAGAAGAATACGTATCGGCCTAAACTGAACAAAAAGTAAAAAATATTGCACTTTTTTCAAAATTGTCGCTCTATTTTTGTTTTTAGCGCAAAAAATAAACAAAAAACGCAGGGGCGATCAAATACCACCAAAAGAAAGCTTTATTTGTGGGAAAAAAAGGACGCCAATTTTGTTTGGGAGCCACGTCGCAGAACCGCGCAATTGTCAGTTAAAGCGACGCAGTGCCGAATCACAAAAAGGGGCCTGGTCCTTTGGCTGCAAATTGGTCTGGGGCTGAAGTGGTTAAATATGGTGTTCTTTGTCTATATTTTCCTTTTTTTGTGTGTGTAGGCAGGCAGTTTTACACTGCCCCAGTTGGAAGGGTTAGGGTTAATTGTGTATCCCTGTTCTTTCTTGCTGAGCGTTCCTGGGTCTGACCCCCTGGTTCTGTGTATTATGAAAGAGATATGGGTATGGACCAGACAGCGCAAAAGGTTATTCAAAGTCTAAGGTTACCGTTACCAAATTCTGTCCTGCTAGCCTGCTGGATATACTGAAACTGGGATGTGCATGCAAGCTAATGCACATCCATCCATAGTCCACAGTTCGGGTCAGCTAAGCACATTGGGGTATGAAAATAACAGTACAAGAGTTAATACAGTGTGAAGATACAAATGGTTACCAAGGGTAACAAAGGTCTCTCTGGCAGCTTGTCACAAGCATGTACATGTGGGATATCTTCTAGCAGGAGCTGTTGTCAACACTCTCTCTGTGAGCGGTCCATCTCCCATAGCAAAGGGAGCAGATCAGCACCGCAGAGGTCCCCAGCCTGTGCACAGGTACTGAAGAGGAAGAGTTAAGTGAATTGCATGCATGGAGTCAGCGCTAGGTGCATGGCAGGGCTCCATACTGTTACTGGGAGTGAGGTTGCGGTGATATGCTGAACAGGCGGAGAGGGCATTGGCTCAGCGTGCCCCTTCTAAATGCATCAGAGACTGTGGTGAAGTATTTTACATCGAGAAAGTTTACTAGAGTTCAGTCTGTGCAAGCAAAGGTACTGTGTGTGTAAGGCAGTGACCCTATCCAAAGTGTCTAACGTAGCCCAGGAGAACCCACCCCGGGGTAGGCCTCTTTTGTGACCCTTGCTTGGTGCCCATCGAGGAGGAGAACATGGAGTACATGCAGAGTTAATTTCGTCAACAAAAACGTTTTCATCAAAGATTTCGTCTGCGGCACATACGAAAAGTACAGCACATTTTTGTCCACTGACGAAAACTATGACGAAAATCAGACCTGTTTTCGTTAACAAACAAAATGGGATGATAATGACAAGGAGGGATGTTTACCCTCTTGAACCTAACTTCCGTTTTTTTACGGAGCTCTACCTACTCCTGCAATACGCTCCCAGCAAGCACTGTGCCATGAGTGCCAGTGCCAGTGCCAGTGCCAGAGAGCGGCACTGTGCATTACAGGCCAGCCAGGCTGAGGACTCCTGGTCCTGGAGAGCGGCACTGTGCATTACAGGCCAGCCAGGCTGAGGCCTCCCGACTCAGAGTCCTGAGACTCCCAACTCCTCCTGACGCCGTGCCAGGGGACGAGAGCAGACTGTGTGAGTACATTACAGCAGGCCTGAGGCGTCCCCTCAGACCACCATTCATCCAGAGCACACTGTGCCAGTGCAACAGTGCATTACAGGTCTTCTCTGACCACTGGCAGTGGCATCCAGGGCACTGTGGATTACAGGCCATCCCCCAGACCACTATCCAGCACTGTGCAGCATTACAGGCCTACTCATACCACTGTCCAGAGCAGTATGCAGCATTGCAGGCTTTCTCAGACCACTACCCAGAGAACTCTCCAGCATTACAGGCCTCCTCAGACCCCCATCCAGAACACTATGCAGAATTACAGGCCTCCATTCCAGACAACTCATCCTGAAATTCATACAAAGATAAGAACAGTACACTTAACTTCAACTTTTGTTGAGAACAGTCTTATCTATGTACATTGCAGGGCCATACATGTAGTATATTATATAGAGACAACTTAGAGCTGACTGTGTGGCGTGAGAGAGAAAGTAAACTCAGAATAACTGATTATAAGATTTTTTTCCCCCTAATTTAACCCCACAGATACATAAAACCTCCAGTAACGGGCCAAGTCAAGCCAGTGCACCGCCACAGAAAACTACTTGCACTGCTCATTTAAGTGTTTCAAAATACAAAATTAATTCTAAGGAACAACAGGCCACTGAGAAGGCCATAGCAAAATGGATTGTGTGCACCGGATTACCAATCAGACTGATCTGCTTCTCTTGCTCTGCCTGCCTGGGTCCTCTGTGGCATTTTGAAAGAAACCGAAAGACTGGCTGCTTTGATGTGGATGGTGCTTCTTCCACTTCCTGGGATTTTTCAATATTCTCCTCTTCTTACACATCTTCAGAGTCAGACAAATTCTCATCTTATAAGTGGGGAAATGTGGATTTTCTTATGGCATGGGCATAATCCTCTGCCTTCTTAAGCAGTCCCTGAATATTATCTGCCACATCAACAAGGGTTTTCACAGACCGCAGAATTGACAAAAAAACAAGCAGCTGCTGTAAGCACTGGCGAGAACATTTTTATCAGTTGGAATTGTGGCACAGACTCGGTAGCTAGTGTTCTGTTTAAAGACCTCGAGGTGGCTGAGTAGACATTAGATCAAAGAGGGCAGGGACATGGACAGTCTTACTCTGGAGGGTTTTAGTATGTTCCGCTCCGCAAAAGGCAGCAGTAAGTAATTTATTGATGTGAGCTTTTGCCATTTAACTAGGGAGAAAGCTGTGTCCCATCCTATGTTATTTGTGATTTGGCAGACCGACCTTTTCAGTTTTAGGACTCAGAGTTTTTCGATCATGTTGAATGTACTGGTAGCATTACTTGACCAGTGTGTGGGGCAGTCATTTAAAAGAGTAAAGCCACAATACTCCAATATCTTCAATGGAATGGAAGACTTGAAGACGTTCACTATTGATCTTGCTTTATCAAAGATTCTTTTAACACTTGCCTCCATGCACCAGACAAGACCACACATGGTGTCCAGTCCAACATCTTATGGAAATTGTTTTACATGAGATACAAATAAAGTGGAAAAAAAACAAAGATACACCAGTAGAACAGACAGCCCCAAGATCACTGATTTCATATCCATTTGACAATTGACTGCCTGCCATGTAAAAGAATAATAAAAATGGCTCACCGCAGATCATTCATTTTGGACTCAGTCTCGACTTACAGTCACTTTCTGTCATTGGTGAGTCTTCCTCCCTAGAGCTGGGTGGTTCTTCTGCTGCTGCTGTGGTTTGTTTAAATGCCACCTTACTACTCCTATTTTCTGTTATAATGCTTAGGATCTTCCTCTTTGGTATGTCCCACTCGTGCAAGCATTGTCCACACAGTGATTTACTTGTGGGTGCCTGGGTGGGGTGGACTTTGGGCTACTTGTTCTCAACAACAGAACAGTAACATAGCATGTACTTATAGCAAGGAATGAAGCCGTTTGACTCAAAAAAGCTATTCTTTTTTAACAAAACTTGGCTTTACAGTGTAAAAACATTATATAATGGCTAAATCTGTGTCTGTGAAGGTTGTTCAAACCATAAATAATATTAGTTTTTATTTCTTTTACTCCTGGAGTTTATGAGTTTTGAAATTGCTTAAATAATGCACTATTTAACTAAACACAATTGATTTTAGTAGACTAAAATGTACGACATTTTAGTCGACTAAAATGTACTGGCGATTTAGTCAACTAAATATGACTAAAACTAAAACAAAAACAGAAGACAAAAATGGGACTTAAACTAAAATGCCATTTTAGTCCTAAGACTAAAACTAAATCGAAATTTGCTGCCATAGAGTACATGACAACCACCCCATCACCCTACACTACAACATTTTTATATTTTCTGTGTAAATTATGAGGCTGTTGAGGGATGTTTTCTGGCACACAAAAGGGTTCAGGAGAGTTGAAAATGAGCTTCTATAACCGTTGGGGGCCATTTAAAGACCACTGCACTCTTAAAAATCTCAGTAAAAAACTTTTAAAAAATTTAACCTTTGTAACTGACTTCAATAATCACCATAATGGAAGAACTTTGCAGAATTCTTCTGATTTTTGCTTACCTTTTGGGGAAAAAAATAAAAATGTTGCTTAGCTACTATTGACCCAGTGCTGGCCTCTCACAGTCTGCTGATACAACCCACATAACCTTCCCTGACCTCAGTGCTGATCTCTCATTGTCTGCTAATACAGTTGTGCACTCCATTCACAGAGGAAAATGACGGTGCAATAGTAAAAATTACCTGTATCCTATAATAATCCCTAATCTGCTTGATGGGAAATCCTGGGAAGTCCTACACTTTGTGCACATCTGCCAGTCTAAAATTTACCAAATCATAAATTATAAACTGAACCCTATAAATTTGGTTGATTAAAAATGCTTTACCATAGGGTTCGTAAAAGTATTTACTCAATATTAGAATAGAGCGTTAGCTCACCATTTACACCTTCAAGCAAGGGAATAATAGACTGCAGTATCCTTTAGCAACCCAGCTGAATAATTTTTTTTAATTAATTCAATAAACGGAATTTTCCCACGCTTAATATGTTTTACACATCATTTGAGATTTGTAGTCATTTAGTGAATAAGCCGTTAAGCCTATACCTTTAGCATTTTTAAAACTTTCTGGTCACTTTCAGGTAAATTCATTTACAGGTAAATTCGGCAGTGAAAGTAATCTGGAGGAGGAACCAAGATGTCTAGCAATGAGCGGCTTCAATACCCGCCCATGTACATATGACGCCCAGCAGGTGGATCTCCCATCCTGGGTGGGCGTCATATGACGTCCTCCCATTCCCGGCCGCCAAGGGGGCGCGTGCGTGCCGCCGCGCGCGTGCACCCGCGGCGTCGCACGGGTCCCGGTGCGCGTGCCCGGCGGCCGCAATGTCCGCCGGGCACCCGCGATTGCCCGTTAAAACAACGGGACCGTGCGGGACCGTGGAGCTGTTTGTGTAAACACACAGCTCCACGTCCTGTTAGTGGCGAGGAGACCGATCATGTGTTCCCAGTACGGAGGAACACTGATCGGTCTCCTCCCCTTGTGAGTACCCTCCCCCCACAGTTAGAATCACTACATTAGGGAACATATTAACCCCTGCAGCGCCCCCTAGTGTTAACCCCTTCCCTGCCAGTCACATTTACACAGTAATCAATGCAATTTTATAGCAACGATCGCTGTGTAAATGTGAATGGTCCCAAAAATGTGTCAAAAGTGTCCGAAGTGTCCGCCGCAATGTCGCAGTCGTGAAAAAAAAATCGCAGATCGCCGTCATTACTAGTAAAAAAAAAAAAAAAAAATGCAATAAATCTATCCCCTATTTTGTAGACGCTATAACCTTTGCGCAAACTGATCAATATACGCTTATTGCAATTTTTTTTTACCAAAAATATGTAGAAGAATACTTATCGGCCTAATCGGAGTAAAAAAATTGTTTTTTTTTTTAAAATTGGATATTTATTATAGCAAAAAGTAAAAAATATTGTGTTTTTTTTCAAAATTGACGCTCTTCTTTTGTTTATAGCGCAAAAAATAAAAACTGCAGAGGTGATAAAATACCATCAAAAGAAAGCTCTATTTGTGGGAAAAAAAGGACGTCAATTTTGTTTGGGTGTAACGTCGCACGACCGCGCAATTGTTAGTTAAAGCGACGCAGTGCCGAATCGCAAAAAGTGCTCTGGTAAGGAAGGGTGTAAAATGGCCCGGTGCTGAAGCGGTTAAGTTCAACCTACAAGGTTCACAGCCATCTTTGATTTAACATAGTAAATTTGCTTCTTATGCGGTATGGCACAGTTCAAGAGAAGCATTGCAATATACAAATTTAAAAGGGCATGTTTTGGAGTGTACCTGTTCATGTGACCATGTCCTTTCAGAGCCATCTTTGACACAGGTGTCTAATCTGAGTTCTGTTCCAGTAGCTCCGTGTTTGCTGTCTATGCAGAGGTTAGAGGCCACATTTCGTATCTATAAAGAAAATTTTAATACGTTATTTGAATAAATATTTAAAGTGCACCACATAGGTATATTCTAAATGGGTATATTCTAAACATGATCAAAGATTAAAACTAAGGGAAGAATTTGGTGTGAAAATGTCTCTGGGCCCCAAGACTACATGGGTAGCCATTGTGCACCTTCTATGGGTCCTCCATCCAGTTTTGTTTTGTCATGAAGTCCTCACACATGCTTCCTATACATTTGGGTGATTCTGAGAGATTACTTGTAAGTGGACCTTCACTCAGAAAAAATAAACCTGCACCACTGTATCCCTCCACACCTTGGCAATCAAAAATTTAGATTTGTTTTTGTTTATTTACTTTTTATTCTTCACAGTCCATCCCACCCACTCACCCCATCCTACCTCCATTCTTGCCTCTTGGGATATATGTATCACATATCCTAGGAGGCAATGGCCATCTCACTGTAGCTGGGGAAGGAAGGACCAGGAGGGCTGTCTGGCAGAACCTGGAAGAGACAACTGGCAGCAACTGATATAGGAATGAAAATGGCAGCATGGGGCCTGGCATGTGGCCCAGCAGATCAGATTAGCAGTTGATACCCTAACGAAAAAGAGGGATATAAAAAAAAAAAAATTACAATCTGGGTTGGCATTGGCCAATATAAACCTTCCCATTTGTAGTGACCTAAACTGAATTTACAGATACTGCTCAAGGCTCCACCACACCTCTTATGTCGCAACCGTTTGGAGGGCAGACAAGGACAAAGCTCGTCCCAGATCTAAACATATAATGAAAAAGGGAAATGTCCTGGAAGTCGCACATCTCTGCAAAACCCTGTAAGAAGGTGTATGACAGCTTCAACCAGGCCATGCTCCTAATGTGTTTCACTCCGCCCACGGAGCTTAGTCACGACTAAGCTCCATGGGCGGAGTGAAACTGGTTGGGAGCATGGCTTGATTGGAGCTCGGGCTGAGACTGTCATGCACCTTCTAACAGGGTTTTGCAGAGATGTGCGACTTCCAGGACCTCCCATTTATAGCAATGATGTGTACACTTAAAGAATAAGTTCACCTTTTGGAACATGTTACATGTTCTACCCGTGTTACATGTTCCAGCTCCTGCCCCCTCTCCCCTCGATCCGCCCTCCTTGTAATAGCAGATTAGCAGATGGGGGTTCTTCTGCCCACACCTGCTGTCACAAGTTAAGTTAAAAACAGCAAGGCAGTGTGGGGCTATGCCCCCACAGTTTATTCATTCACATTTTTGTCAATGAATAAACTACAAGTATCGTCTTCCACCATGGAAGATGGACTTGTAGTTTTAATAGACTGCGGGGGTGCTGATGAGCACTCTTAATCCACCGACATGTGCTTCTGTTTTTAAACAGTAAGCTTGTACAGAGGTATGAGCTGAAAGCCGGTGGACATGTCTGCAGGAGTCCACATAGCACCTATAATCTCTTGGTGCAATACTTTACAGCCTCCTGCAGGAAAAAAAAACATATAAATGCACTTTTTTTTGCAGAAATATGTACATTAAAGCCATATGTAATTATATGCTGCAAAGCTGGAATCAGGTGCTAAGCATGTGAGCGTTAAACTTTAGGTACTGGTGGGACCTTGAAGAAGGGGACATACCCTGAAAGCTTGTCCTGAAAAATTGTTTGTTAGTGCAAATAAAGAAAGTATCACAGACAGTACTCAATTGTTTCTGTCGCAAGTGCTCTAATACGGCTATAATTTAAGTTAGAAAGCATTGAAATTAGAAACATTTGTTTTTACACTTACCATTTTAAAAAGAACCCTTACCCTAACTAACATGAAAGTAACTATCACAAATCTTATATTTTGTATGCTTGCAAACTTTACATCAATAACACAATGACATCTCCATATCTGTAAAAAATCGATTTCTGGATGTAACCACTAGATGTCTCATAACTCTACATTTGGGTATTTCAGCCAGTAAATTCTTGATAGAAAAACATGATTTTTTAACTACTATGAGTGCTGTGGGATAGTTTGGTTGTATAGTAATACATATTGTTATACAGTGACCAGCTGTCTGATTTCCAGAAACAGCCTTTGTGTCTGCTCCTGGACAAATATATCTCTCAGTGTTTGTCTGAAACAACCTGTACTTGCTTTCTTCTACCACCCTAGCTGCTTCACTACTGTCAGAAGGAGAAAATTATGATCATCAAAAAAAAAAACATAAAAAACTGAAAAGATCAAGCTTAACCTCCTCTTACGTAAATGTAAAACAGGTCTTAATGCCTGAAGTTTTGCAACTTTGTGCTTGTTTAATTGTACATATGAAAACTACTTAGTTTATTCAAGTGAATTATACGTTGTTTTCTACGGGATAATTTGGGCCTTCATTTGGTGGCATATCTATATGCCACCAAATATATATATATATCTATAATAATGGATATCTCTGAGTTTATTTATTATTTAGGAAATGTAGCCCCAATTAACAAAAAATATATATTTTTTTTTTTAAAGATAAGCTGTATATTTCTTGTCATTACCATGACCTACTACAAAAAAAAACAAAATAAAATAAATGTTCCTATTCCTGGCATTTGTGTCAATAACATATATGTATATTATTTGTTTGCAGGAATAGTAGGACCAAGAAACAAAAGTGTGCATCATTTTGTTATTTTTTTTCTACCAATAACACACTGACACTAAATATTTTATTAAAAGTTTATAATATAAAACATATTAACCAATACTTTTGACCCTAGCCTTTTGACCTTTACAATAACCTCTAGATCAAGTCCTGATCTAGCTCTATTATCTTTAATAATTATTCTTTTTTAGACCCCTTTCACCCTGATGGACTGATCCATTGCTCTCTATGGAGCAGCGAATGTCAGTGGACATGTGTCCGCTGACACCCACCAGCATCTGATCTAATCCTGTTCGCTAAAAATAGATGGATGGGGATCCTTTCCCCATCTGTCTGGGAGATCGAATGACAGTCGAATGGAAACAGACAGGTGGTGTTTTTCCATCCAACCATCCCATAGGGAACAGCGGGCTGTGTCTGTGTCCCCTCTGCATAGTGGAGCGGATACGGACCTCTCAACTGCCTGCTGATAAGCGGGAAAAGGCAGAGAGATCCCCCGCTGAGCAAGCAGATTGAAGGATGGATGGAATCCACCCCGCCTGAAAGGGGCCTTATTCATTATTTTCTTTACACACACCTGTACATGGCGATCCAGCCAGTAACACACTTCCTGTCTTAGGGTGTCTTCACTCCACTTCAGAAGCTTTGGACACACCTTTACCATTGTAAAGTGATTTTAAATGAATAAAACAGCAGCGCTAATAATCACAGTGTCTTTGAATAAACTAAATATTTAACCTGTGTAAACAATACTGAAAAATAATCACCCTGTATAAACAGTGCTAAAAAAACAACAACACAATTAATCACCTATATACATAAAGTGAAAATTTAAAGTGATGTGTGATTATATATTTCTTGCAGGTGTCCAAATAAGGAAAACAAATCCAAACAAAAGTCCATAAACTTTTTTTTGGCTTTAATACCAATATGTCTCACCCTCCACGCTGTCTCCTTTCTCTTTCACTTCACTTCAAACGGCACAGCACACCCAGTAACTGGAATGTTGCATGTTAAATGCTCCTCACAGATGCCATGTAACCATGCCCAGACATGTTTCGCCGAAGTGAACCCCAATGATTAAGTCACTTCAGCGAAACATGTCTGGGCATGGTTACAAGGCAACTGTGAGGAGCATTTAACATTCAATGTTCCAGTTACTGGGTGTGCTGTGCCGTTTGAAGTGAAGTGAAGTGAAAGAGAAAGGAGACAGCGTGGAGGGTGAGACATATTGGTATTAACGCCGGGTCCGCCGAGACCATAATATATCAGGTCACCACTGCTGGGTCCTTGTTTCCTGTTGAAAAGATTATGCTGAAGTGCCTTATTTTTATATGAAGGATGTGAGTACAATGGTTGAGGAATTTTGTGTGCTGTTGAAATAAATGGTTTACTCTACTTCACTATTGGAAGCATCTCTTTTTTCCTTGTATGTGGAGTGCAACTATCTAACATTCTGTCTGGATCCATTTGTGACCCATGTGGAGCTATTAAGGGAGTTGGCCGAGCATGAGAGTGCAAGGAATATACTGCTGGTGAGTGCGTTTCCTTAGGGTGCGGTAGCACTGAACACAGGTGGTGTGGTGGAAGATATTTTTTCAAGTCACTTCAAGAACTTTGTTTAAAGACACTTCAAAACTTTATTTGCTTCAGGATTTTTCATTCACTTTTCTGTCACTTTTTAAAACCTTATCACTACAAGTAACAGTTTATGGACTTTTGTTTGGATTTGTTTTCCTTATTTGGACACCTGCAAGAAATATATAATCACACTTCACTTTAAATTTTCACTTTATGTATATAGGTGATTAATTGTGTTGTTGTTTTTTTTTTAGCACTGTTTATACAGGGTGATTATTTTTCAGTATTGTTTACACAGGTTAAATATTTAGTTTATTCACAGACACTGTGATTATTAGCGCTGCTGTTTTATTCATTTAAAATCACTTTACATTATTTATCTATTTAAGTAGCTGCTTAGTTTATTTTTATACACATAGGTGTTTTAATTAATTTTTCTTTGTGCGCAGTGGTGGTGTGGAATAGTAGGAGGGCGAACGATTTTCATACCAGTTTATTTTGACACCTTTACCATTTTCAATCTGGGGAGAGGGTAGTTTAGACTGACTTGACTAATAAGTTCAAATTCAACTCCAGCTAACAGTTACAGCAACAGTTTTTTTTTTCTTTTGGGATAAAGGGTTTATATATATGAATAAAAAAAACAGACCATTGTAAGCACCCCTTCAGAATGGTTTGTCTAATCACTCTAACTGACACTTTTGCTGGACAGCTTGGTCTGTTAAAGGAAGTAAAAAACAACAGACTTACTGGCCAAATTAACCAATAATTGAATTAAAAATAAAGGAAGTACTTATGTCAATCAGCGGCTGCAGCCAGTCTGTGTATTCTGATACTTCATGGAGAAAAGTGGATGACTGCACTTAAATGTCTGAAAATTCTAAGTAAACTTATGGTTTTCCATCAATACAAAGACATCACACAACAACAGACATGGAACAACGTTTTTCATACATTTGGTCATCCACTTCTCTACCTCAAGTTTCCTGTTGTTTGATAACTGGACCAGCACCTCCTTGTATGAAATAGGGGGCTTGAGAGGTGGGCTGACCTAGAGCAGTCAGAATACAATGTCCAGGATGGGGGGGGGGGGGGGGGGTTGTGGTAGCGCTTTTTGGTTGGGGTGGGGGGTTCCTCCACCCACTGTAGAGATGGAGAATGGTCAGCTTAAGACTGTGTGGGTGTATGGCAAGGATTGAAAGTCAAATGATGATAAGAAATACCAGTGGTTAGTATAGCTAGTTTGGATACACATAGAATGGCTATTGCACCATTTGTGATGTGTGAAGTACAGGGACTAACCCCATGTTGACACCTGCCTCAATTCAAATCAATGTACTGACACTGAACCAGCCAACCAAGAGTTATAATTATTTGTAGCTGAGGCCTGTGCATAATATTGTGTCTCTGATATGCATTTGAAGCAAATCTGGTCATGCTCTAGCTATGAGTACACCTTCAGAAAATGCATTCAAGATGTCTACAAAGGCCTATTACCTGTTTACAAAAGTTTTATTGGAATCTTAGAAAAAGTTGGTACAAAGCAGATGCTAACGTGAAATAAGATGAAAATGTACAATATATCACAAACAGAGGAGTTAATTGAGTAACATTGTCTGGGAGATATGACTAAGGGGATTACAGTAGTAATGGATACAGTAGTAAACACAAGTTAGGAGAGCTCTTAAAAATTAAGGAGGATCCCAGTATGACCTTTTTTTGTTGAAAATATGCATGTTGTCATAGAGAGTATGATAGATTCTTTGAGTGAGTTTAATCGTTTCCATTCTGGATAATACTTGTGACCAGGTGAGGTTAGTTGATTTCCAATTCAAAGCAATCATCCAATGTATGGCGCTAAATAATGAATGTATTAGTCTATTACAAGGAGTGGGGATATTCGGGATAAAAGCAAACAGGAGACTTACTGTCGGTGTAAGTTGGCCTGAAAAGTGTTTGGCCTGAAACTTCTTCAATCTTATCATTTGCAGCTTGCCAGATCGGTTTCAGGAACTTACAGCTCCAGAATATGTGTACCAGAGTCCCTTGTTCTGAGCAACCTCTAAAACAATTGGGAGAGGTTGAAGGGTAGAAATCATGGATTTTTTGAGGGGTTAGATACCATCTAGTTAGTAGTTTTATTGGTGCTTCTCAAACTGAGATAGCACGGTTGCTCTTGCGGAGGTTATCTATCATAATTTACCAAGATGGAATTGTGAAGGTGCAGTTTAGGTCAGATTCCCAATGAAGCATAGGTCTGGATTTCTCTGGGAGGGGGAGTCTGTTTATATGACTGTATAATAGTGAAATTATACCTCTAGCACATGGGGAGTTAATACAAATGTGCTCAAAATTTTTAATGGGGGTTGTAATGAGAGTGTATACTGATCTTCAAAGAATTTTCTAATTTGATTATATCTAGGGAGTTCCGAATTTGGGAGTCCATATTGAAGTTGGAAGTGTTCGAACGTGGGGAACTTCAGGTCCTTGACAAGGGATCTAAGAGAGGTTAGTTTATTGTTAATCAACATTATAAAGGAGCTGCATTATTATATGCCTGTGTGAATCTAAAAACACCTATTACCTTGATGACCATGATAGTACACTGCTCTGGCTATTATCTAATTCTCTTTAGAAAATTCTTTAGAAAGGTAAGAAGAGAGTCTAGATTGCTGTGTCAGTGATCAAGTACTTTTCTTGCGTCACTAACTGAATTTTTTTCCTACAAGCTAGCAGCAGTACCTATAACAAAAAGCTCCACAATTGTGCTTACTTTGTCTAAGTTAGTTTGAATGCCTAAACAATAAGACAATAATGCCTGCCAACCAATACATTACAGAATAAAGATTGTGTTTTGTATGTGGAATTTAGCCCCCCCACATGCACTAGGTACTGTACATTCCACCTTCATGACGATGTTGCAGCCTCAACAACGGCTAGTAGAGTGTAGTTTTTTCTTTGGAGTGGTACTTTAGTAAGATGTTTGCTATTGTATAAGTAAATATGGAATATAGAAGATTTATTTTATTATCAAATAACAGACAAACAGTGAAGTAGGTAAGTACCAGTATATATTTTCTGTATACTTCACTAAGATGCAGGGAACTGAAGCATACTATGTTCTTTGAAAGTGCAGCCAGCATTCAGAAAGATGGTATTCGCCTGTGGGGCTGTTAGGAAATTGAGGGAAAAATTGTTTGTATGTGATTTAATTCTTGTGCATAATGGTTAATGGAAAATCTCAGCTGCTTTAGAAATGTTCCGTGTTCAATGATATATAATAAAACGACCAAAACAGAAATAAAGCAATAAATTAAAATCCATGAGACAAACATTTCAGGCTTTCATTTCTGAACAATAACTGAAGTAGGCTGGTGAATGCACGAGGAATACAATGAAAATAATTTTAACTTCATGATGTTTATGTGCAACTGAATGAGCCACTGGTGACAGAATGTGAAAAGAAGCTAAGGTTTTAAAGACCTTGAAAGTGTGTTTCCACCCTTTACTGTGCTGCAGCTGGGTGCATGCTTGTGTTGTCAGTTTCAGAAATACAGAATAATAGTAATGTGGACCATGCATGTTACAGCCATATTGTGCAATCTCCTTTCATCCTAACAACATGTATGTTGAGGGCCTGCCTGAGTGTATAAAAACTGAAAGAATTGTCTAGGTCGTCCTTACATTGCATTGTTTTTTTATTTTTATCTATTTAGATAGAACCACCGTGCCTTATAATGATAAAAGATGTCAGATCAGATGTCTGGCTATGTCCTGTCCACTTTATATCATGTGCATTGACAGCAACTTCAGTATAAATGAAGCCTGTACACAGTGGTTGCATTCCCGCTCGCAATTTTGTGTGGTTGATTTTCAGGCGATTCCACGTGTCATACATAGGGCAGCCCATTCACTTCAATGGGCTGCCCTTTGTGTGCTTGTTGCCCAAAATAGCCCCTGCTCCTTTCTGGGCCACAAACTTCATACAATTTAAAAAAAAGGATTTCCTGCGATTTTGTCAGGCGACAATTGAGGCAAATTCACACCGCATTTGAGGTGCCATTTAGAATGAATGGAACCCAGACACGTGTTGCACAATTTGCAGTGACGGTCACATGATTTGGAATCGTGGATAAAATCACAGAGATTCTGCCCGCGATTCCAGGTCAGCATATGTGAATAGGGACATAAGTAGCTAGCGATGGGCTAATCTGCTTAGGTTCACTGACTGGCCACGCTCAGTGAATACAGCTAGAAATCTGCAAATTGCTAAATTTTATGCGAACATAGTTTCAAAGTTAGGTTGAAAAAAGACACAAGTCCATCCAGTTCAACAAAAAATAAATACAAATACAATCCCATATACACAATCCTTTACCCATAGTTCATTCAGAGGAAGATGAAAAACCCCAGCAAAGCATGCACCCATTTGCTACAGCAGGGGAAAAAAAATCCTTCCTGATCCCCAGAGAGGCAATCAGATTTTCCTTGGATCAACGTTGCCTATAAATGTCAGTACCCAGTTATATTATGTACATTTAAGAAATAATCCAGGCCTTTTTTAAAGCAATCTACTGAGCTGGCCAGAACCACCTGTGGAGGGAGTTTATTCCACATTTTCACAGCTCTTACTGTGAAGAAACCTTTCCGTATTTGGAGATGAAATCTTTTTTCCTCTAGAAAAAAGAGTGTAAAGAGTGCCCCCTTGTCCTCTGTGATGACCTTAAAGTGAATAACTCATTTGTACATGTGAATCATATCCCCCCTTAATCTCTTCTCAAGAGAGAATAAATTCCGTTCCTTTAATCTTTTCTCATACCTGAGCTCCTCCATGCCTCTTATCAGTTTGGTTGCCCTTCTCTGCACTTTCTCCAGTTCCCTGATATCCTTTTTGAGAACTGGTGCCCAAAAATGAACTGCATATTAAAGATGAGGTCTTACTTATGATTTGAACACAGAAAAAATGATATCTCGCTTGCTGGAGTCCATACCTCTCTTAATACAAGAAAGTACTTTGCTCGCTTTGGAAACCGCAGCTTGGCATTGCATGCTATTATTGAGCTTATGATCTACCAAAACCCCCAGATCCTTCTCCACTATGGATTCCCCCAGTTGTACCCCCCCCCCCGCTAGTTTCTATGATGCATGCATATCCTTAGCCCCAAGTGCATAACTTTACATTTATCAACATTAAACCTAATTTGCACTTAGTTGCCCAATTAGACAGAGCATTAAGGTCGGCTTGTAAATTGGAGACATCTTGTAAGGACGTTATTCCACTGCATAGCTTAGTGTCACATGCAAAAACAGAAATTTTACTTTTAATCCCAGACCCTATATCGTTTATAAAGATATTAAAAAGTAAGGGCCCCAACACTGAACCTTGGGGTACATCACTGATAACCTTAGACCATTCAGAGTAAGAGTCATTAACCACTACTATCTGAATTAATTTTTTAGACAGTTTTCTATCCATTTACAAATGATCTTTCCAAGCCTTACTTTACACATTAGTCGTGTGTGGGAAACTGTGTCAAACGCTTTTGTAAAATCCAAGTATACCACATCCACAGCCACCCCTCTGTCCAAGGTTTTACTTACCTCCTCATAAAAAGAAATCAGGTTTGTTTGACAACTACTGTCTTTCATGAATCCATGCTGTCTGTTGCTTAAAATATATTTTTTAAGCAAGAATTCATCTATGTGATCTTTTATTAAACTCTCCAGTATCTCCCCGACTATAGTTAAACTAACAGATCTATAGTTACTTGGTAAAGACTTTAATCCCTTTTTAAATATGGGCACCACATTGGCCCCACGCCAATCCAGTGGTACAATTCCAGTCAGTAATGAGTCCCTAAAAATTAGAAACAATGGCTTTGAAATGACAGAGCTCAATTCTTTTAGCATCCGTGGGTAAATGCTATCTGGTCCAAATGCACCTTTATTCTGTCTAAATATTTCTGGACCATATCACTTTTAAGTAATTGTGGATCATTTGGGGCTGTGTCAATACCATCCACATTATGGACATGTGCCCCCCCATGTCCATTTAAATACACAAAGCTAAAGAAAGTATTTAATACATTTGCGTTCTCTTTATCCCCAGTCACCCACTCTAGATTATTTTGTAAAGGGCCTGCATGCTCAGACTTGACCTTTTTACTATTAATATATTTTAAGAATTTTTGGGGGTTTGTCATACTATCTTTTCCAATCTGCCGTTCGTTTTGAATTTTTGCATCCTTGATTTCCTTTTTACATATTCTGTTATATTCTTTGTAGCATTTAAACGATGATAGTGTTCCTTCATTTTTATATTTTTAAAAAGTTATTTTCTTATTATTTATAGCCATTTTATCTTTGGCCGTGAGCCACATATGTTTTATTTTTAGCCTTTTAAACTTATTGCCCATGGGAATATACTTTGCAGTTAGTTTGCATGGTCTTTTTGAAGAATTCCTGTTTCTGTTCTGTGTCCCCCTCATGGAAATCAATGGGAAACTATTTATGAAAATCACTTCTCTTCAGTTTCAAGACTAATAGGCAAGGGATTGTCAACCAAACATGAGGAAAATGGTGCTGCCAGTGGAGACATTTACCAATGCAAAAAAAAAAATACAGTTAATTGGGGGGCACTCTTTTTAATAGGCTTAAAGTTAAACATTTACAATGCACAAGTATTTTAAACAACTTGCTTGGGTGATGCCTTGAATCTCTCTGTGAATCATCTGTAAGATCAACTAAAGCAAAAGTTAATTCTTCAAAATGACATTTCCCAGCCAGCTTTGTTCTGTTTGTAAAAAAAGCTTTAAGGCTAATAGGCAAGATATTGTCAAACAAATGGCATGAGGAGCCCGGCATTTCTCTGGGGTACATATACCAATGCAAAAGCTCTTAAAAAGGCAAGTGAAACATTAACAATACACAATAAATTTATAACATGCTTGGGGAATGCCTTAAACCTGCATGTGAAGTGGTGCACCTGTACAATGTACAAAACCAAAAGTGACATTTAAAAATATATACCAAATACCCAAAAAACAAGAAATAATAGTGTGGGTTCCTCACAAAATCCATACCAGACCCTTATCCAAGCATGTAACCTGGTTGGTGTACCTCAAAAGAAAGAGAGAGAAGAGAAGAAAGCAAAGACAGAAGGCGAGAGAGATCCTTATGTTATAAAAGATACAATGTAGGAAGAGAGGATAAAAGGCAATGCCATCTGTGGGGTTACTG
The DNA here is from genome assembly GCA_028564925.1 of Lithobates sylvaticus. Taxonomy (NCBI): domain Eukaryota; kingdom Metazoa; phylum Chordata; class Amphibia; order Anura; family Ranidae; genus Lithobates; species Lithobates sylvaticus. Next base: position 620,026,480 of record CM053026.1, on the reverse strand, counting down.
AACTTCTGTATGGGGGGAGGGGGGGGAGTTGGGGAGTCAGACCTCTCCTATGCTTGATTTCCTGTTGCCAAACCTTGCCTACACCTTGACCATTATCTGCCTGCCATTGATACTGATGTCTGATCCTCTGTTGCTGACCTGGCTTGTCTAATTCCACATCCACTTATCTGTCTGCCCTGCTCTGCATAGTGCCTGATGTCACTGGCCCTCCATCTACTGTGTTCTCTCCATCCACTGTTCCCGTAGCCATCCTCTGCTTCAGCCATCCAGCACTGCTCTGGTTACTTACCAGCCACACACCACAGCTTCCAACCGAAGATCTTGCAGGCACTCCTACCTCGCCGTACTCTTGCGGCCACTGTTGAAACTCCATTGGTCCTTGAATTGGGGCTGTACGAAAGGTCTGCTTCTACACATCAGGCTCTGCCACAGGTATGTGACAACGACCAATGGACCAAAGATCACACAGCTCTGTGGCACTGTGTGATCTTTCAGCTTTATGAATGAAAAAAACAGCACTGCTGATTGGCACATAAGCCCAACATCATTCATTCATAAAGGTGATCTCTCACACATTGTCACAGCGTTTGGGGTTTGTATGTGTAAAAGCAGCCTCTGATAGACACACATAGTTACAGCTCTGTGTGATCTGTCACTATTATGAATGAACAATCAGTACCACCTTTTAATTCCATTAAGGTGAATTTATAAAACTGGAGAAGATTTGCATGGCAACCAATCAGCGTATAGCTTCTACTTTTAAAGTAAAAAAGCTGAATAAGCCAAATATTGAAGCTAATGGGTTGTCATGCACAACTGCACCAGTTTCTGCCTTCTCCAGTTTTGGAAAATGACACCCATAATAGTAAACGACCTCTCAAAAGATCTCTCAGAGCTGTGGCTCTGTGTCATTTATCTGTGGCTGCTTTTACTTCATACAGGAAACTGGGAAATACATTACACAGATCTGCAGCTCTGAGTGATATTTTACCATTATAAATAAACACGCAAAGCTGATTGCTCATTCATAGTAGTGAAAGATCATGCATCTAAAGCCCCATACACACGGTCGGACAATCCGCAGACCAGGTCCGTCGGACCATGTCCGTCATACTTTGTCCGATGTTGGTTTTGCGTACACACGGTCGGACAAAGTTGTCGGAAAATCCGATCATTCTGAACGTGGTGACGTTTGTTGCCTACGACGGGACTACGTAGAGGCTAGTAGCCAATAGCTTTGGTCTTGTAATGTGATCTGAGCATGCGTAGCACTTTGTCCGGTCGGACAACCGTACACACGATCGGATTTGGTGTGATCGGACCGGGTTGACGGGAAATCTTTCCAGCAGGAGATAAGACTTTGTCCGACGGACAAACCGACGAACACTGTCCGATGGTGCATACACACGGTCTGATTTTTCAACAACCTTGTCCGATCGGACCAAATTGATGAAAAAGTCCGACCGTGTGTATGGGGCTTTAGACATTGGGCTTGGCTTTCTGCTGGCTATATCCCCCCCCCCCCCCCCACAGGAATGTGCATAATTTGAGCTTTAAATGTAAAGGGGAGTTACAGCCAGCATAGAGAGGTGCATTTTGGTGATAACAAGGCCAACAATTGGAAAGGGGCTCCAGCGTGAGTGCTGGACACTGTGGTGCCATTGCAAGGCAGGAGCGAAGCATGTGACATCATTGCTCACATGTGTGCGTGTGATATCGCATGTGTGTAATTGATCCACCTTGTGGTTGATGGCTGTTTGGGTTTGCCAGTTGGCATCCATTACCATGATGTTGGGGGGCGGTATTTCGGCTCCACCTGAGACTATAAGGTTGCTGATGGGGAGGTTGGTCCTCTTTCCCCATTTGCAAGGCGCCAGGCAACATCACAACATCTTCTTGTCAGATGAGAGATTCCCAGTGTGCTATTTTAGTTAGTGTTTTTTTTTTCATTATGGTGCCACTATTAGGATTAGTCCACTTCATTATCCTCCTTTTTTTCTTTTTCATTTCATATGTATGGGGTCCTTTTTTCCCCCCTTTAGAAATTTATTTTGGTTTCCTTTTTATTTGTCACTTTATTAAGCACACATGCCTATTAGTTACTCTATTATCACAATCCTAGACACCCCTGTTTTTTTCTTCATTATTTTATTATGTTTACTTATGGATATATTTTTTCCTGTTTTTTAGTAATCTTTTCTCTTGTACATCTCACTGTGTGGATTCCCTGTGTGTGTCCTCCATCTCTGCCAGCTTCCAGGACAGACGTAACATGGTAATCCTCTCGCTGGATGTTCAGTGGATGATGATCAATCACCACCCCCCTTCTTTTGTAACTGGGTAGGTACGTGTAAACATATATGTTTGCACAATTAGCCACTGGGATGAATAAGAGGTTTGTGTCCCTTTGTCACACTTAATTTGTTTATTTTTTTGCAGTTGAATATTTACATTATCTCTCCTGAGGAAGTGAATTGAGTTTCATAAAACACGTTGAGAATGCTATGAACGCATCAATGATATAGCCCATTCAATTTATAGCCTATGACTGTTGATTTTATTGTGAATATTCTCCTATAGATACCTGTGAATTCACATATTTGTTTTCAAGTCAATCTTTTAATTTTTTTTTGTAATAAACTATTTTTATTTTAAGATTAAATGTTTTGGCGTTTCTTAGCAAAAGTCCCTTGGGCATTAATTGTCTGGTTGTTCCTTGCATTTAAGGGATGTAGAAATGCCAAATGTATGCATGAGACCACACATTGTATACCTATAACTGGAAAGGGACTAAGTACTATATGCCTTTGGGCCCCTGGAGAGTTAGTAAATCTGTAAACATAGAGGAAGGTCAGGAGAAAAATAAGGAATATAATCCAAATGATTGCAATGGATATTTGTTCCTATTTTTCTACTTTTTGTATTACACAAACACACTAATTATACTAATATATAATTCTATATTATGCTTTATATTGTAAGCTCTCATGAGCAGGGCCCTCCTAATCTTCCTCTGTTGAATTGTTTTGTAACTGCACGCTCCCTTTATTTTGTAAAGCGCAGCAGAAATTGTTAGTGCTATACGAATTCTGAATAATATAATAATAATATTGATCTAGAATAGTAAAAATTGGGAGTTTTCACTCGGATTCAAAGGGAGCCTGCGTGGACTCAAAATATCGCTTTATTTAAAATTATTTGTGATGTTAATGAGTCATACTTATTATTTTTCAGCCTTATTCACAGGTACTGCATAATCTGATGATCATAAAGATAGGAAGCTGAATCTGATTAATCAGTTACTTGAACAGGAAATTAATAAAGCTGTTTATTTTCTACTGGCACAGAATATAAAGCACTCTTGTATTCTAAAATGTACAGAGAGGAACAATGTCTGACGAGAAAGACCTCTTTGATGAAGAGAGAGAATATCAGAACAGATCAGAGAATGGCTCAGCATTATAAAGGACTAGTCGACACCCAGTGCAAATAAAAGTTTGCAGCTGCCAAAAAACCTAAACATAACTGAAAAAGATATGTGAAAGATGAGTAAATCATTCATACATCATCATAGATAGGATTAGGTACTTAAAATGTAACAATCCAAATAAGTGTCACTACGTACATGATGCAAATTACACTCGATAATAAAGCCAAGAATTTAATTTTTCAGTAATAGTTACTATATATCTAATCTTCAGTATGAACCTTTGCTTTTCCCATATGGGAAGTATCTTTTTTTTTATATATTCTTTATTTTTTTTTTGTAATTTTCATTATACAGATAATTCCTCGGTTTTATAATCACAACTTTAAATGAGTGTATCTATTCAAATTACATTTCCCCCTAGCCCTCCCCACCACCCTCCCCTACTAAGGGAGAAAAAAAAAAAAAAAAAAAAAAAAAAAAAAAAAAAAAAAAAAAAAACACAACATGGGCCTACCCTGTCTCGCTCACCCTCCCCCTCCCCCATTCCCCACAGTATTTTCTTCCATTATCCTGAGGTATTGTTCTGTTTCTCGAAACTCGATCCATTGCTGCCATGTTCTCAGATATTTTCTTTCTAAATTCTCAAGGGTAAATAATGAGTGTTCTATTATTCTTGTCCGCTCCACCCTCTCTACCCAATCTTTCATTGAGGGTATCTCTTGGGATTTCCAGAAGCAAGGGACCAAGACTTTGGCTGCATTTAGTAGATAGGGGATCAGCCGTCTAGCATTCTGTTCCTCTCCCCTCTCTGTATCATGGAATAGACAGACCCATGGAAGTTTCTTCACCCTAACTTGTGTTATATTAAAGATTATTTCTATTATTTGCTCCCAGTATTTTTTTATTTTCGGGCAGTCCCACCACAGGTGTGAGAAGGACCCCACTGCATCACACCCTCGCCAACAGTTTGGGGAATTGTCTCCATTATAGGCGTTCGCCCCTTGCGGAGTTACGTACCACCTTGCTAGAAGTTTGTAGGACATTTCTACTGACTGTATATCTTTTGCTGTTGAAAAAACTCGCCCTAAAATCTTGTTTTTCTGGTCCTCACTATTTAATGGGCCTATCTCACTTTCCCATTTCCCTAAATATGAGGGGTATTCGTGGTCTGCCGCTCGCAACAGTATTTTGTAAGTCTTTGAGATTCTTTTCTCGCGGTTGTTAGGGGATTCTAATAATTTTTCTAAAGGCCTAAATTCTCTCTTACCTCTTAGGGGTTTGGGGAGTGTCTGTGCGAAGTGTTGTATTTGTGTATAACGCCATTTATCTAGTGCTCTGTGTCCCCACTTGCTAATAATCTCATTATAAGTGCTAATTCTATTCCCTTCCATTACATCTATCAATCTCAGGTTCTTTTTATTAGACCATCTACTGAAATATATAAACTCGTCCTTACCTGGAGGGAAAAATTTTGTGTCTAATAGCGGAATTAGTGGGGAATTGTGTTCCCACTTGTGCCTTTTATGTACTGCGTCCCAAATTTTTAATGAGTGCTTTGTGAGTGCGGATGTATTTGGTGCAAGGTGTCTATAGTGTGAGGGTATCCATATAATTTCTCCTATTCTTGTTCTACTTAGCTTTCTTTCTAGTTCCACCCAACCTTTCCCGTCGTTATTATGACTCCAATCTATTATCCTGGATATTGCGACAGCTTCGTAATACTTTTTGAAATCCGGTGCGGCCAACCCCCCTCTTCCTTTTTCTCTTACTAGTGTGTCATATGCGATACGCGCCCGTTTCCCCGCCCAGATAAATTTTGTTATTATTGACTTTATTTTCTTCAGATAAGGCTGCGGGAGGGCAATTGGAATCATTTGGCAGGTATAGATGAATATGGGGAGAATGAACATTTTGACCGCATTTATCTTTCCAATCCAAGAGAGGGCTTTATATTGCATTTCTCTAAGTAGCTTTTTAATTTTATTAACCAGTGGAATATAATTGTGATTAAAAAGGTTCTCTACTTGGGGCGTTAATTTTATTCCCAGGTAATTAAGTTCGTTTTTACACCATTTAAATTGGAATCTAGACTGTAGAGCGCTCTGATCTTGGACTGATAGAGTTAAGTTTAATATCTCAGATTTGGACATATTAACTTTGAAATTAGACAATTTACTGTATTGTTTTAATTCCTTCATGACCATTGGGATTGATATTCTGGGGTTAGAGATATAGAGCAACACGTCGTCAGCAAATGCCGAAACCTTGTACTCCACCTCTCCAACTCGGATTCCCTGGATATCGGGGTTGTTACGAATCGTTGACAGTAAGGGTTCTAGGGTAATTATAAACAGGAGGGGAGAAAGTGGGCATCCCTGTCTTGTCCCATTAAACAAGTCGAGGGGAGAAGACAGGGTCCCATTCACTCTTATTCTTGTTGTCGGATGCTGATACAGGGCCTCAATCCATTTCATCATCCTCTCGCACAGTCCCATATAGCTCAATATTTCAAGCAGAAATACCCAGTTGACCCGGTCAAAGGCCTTTTCGGCATCAATTGACATAAGGACTGTTGGTGCACCCCTCCTACCGGCTTCTTGAATCAGCATTATTGATTTCAGAGAGTTATCTCTACCTTCCCTTCCCTGTACGAACCCAGCTTGATCATTATGGATCCATTCTGGCAGATGTAACTTCAATCTCTCGGCAATTATTTTTGCAAATAACTTTATATCCGAGTTTAGCAAGGATATTGGTCTATAGCTTTCCACTGCCGTCGGGTCTTTTCCCTCCTTCAAAATCAGAGTAATATGTGCCAGAAGTGTCTCATCTCTGAATTTCTCCCTTATCCCTATTGCATTAAAGTATTTGCATAGTCTGGGTACTAACTGTTTGGTGAACTTTTTATAGTATGCAATAGAGAAACCGTCAGGCCCCGGGCTACCACCTGGGGCTGTATTTAGTATAGCTCTTTCTACCTCTTCTATGGATATAGGTGCACCAAGTGCCTCCATTTCCTCCGTTTTACCCTTTGGGAAATCCATATTCCGCAGGTACTCCCTGATTTCCTCCCGCCGCTTTCCTTCATTTTCTTTTTGTTCAATATTATATAGACTCTTATAGTATTTATGAAATGTACTCGCTATTTCCGGGGATGATGTCAGGGTCTCGCCATTTGTGTCTCTTATCCTTTCTATATAAGTCCTGTTCTTTTTTTCCTTAACCCTTTTAGCCAACCATTTACCTCCTCTATCCCCCCACTGGTATCTTTCTCTCTTTAATATGTGTAATGCGGCTATCCTCTCTTGCTCTACATGTTCTGCTAACTCTCTTTTTTTAATTATCAGTTCTTGTTTTTCCGGTGTGCCTTTGGGTCTTGTTTTCTGCTCTAGTTCTTGTATGTCCTTATATAACTCCCTTTTCCTTTTTTCCCTTGTTTTTTTTTTACCTGCTCCAATACTTATTAAGCTACCCCTTATCACTGCTTTGTGGGTTTCCCAGATTGTTGAGGCTGGGATCCCTGGTGCCTCGTTTAGGGTGAAGAAACTTTCTAAGTCCTGTTCTATCTTAGTAATTGTCTCTTGATCCTGCAACAAAGAGACATTGAGTTTCCAGTTTATTCCCGGTCCAGAGTCCCCCTTTACGTCCAATTGGATTTTCATTGGGGCATGGTCTGATAAGGTCATTGTTTTTATTTCTGCATTCCTAAGTATCGGGACCAGCTGGTGCTCTATAAAAATATAGTCAATCCTGGAAAAGGAACTGTGGACCTGGGAAAAACAGGTATAGTCTCTGTCTTTTAAATGTAATATTCTCCACGTGTCTTGTAGCTGCCAATCTCCCAATGCCTTAATCACTTTTTTCTTCCTTTGTTCTGTAGCTTGGGACCTCCCCAGTGAAGTGTCCAATTTTGGGTCTATGCTCCAATTGAGGTCTCCTGCCAGAATGAGTTTACCTTCTTTAAACCCCTCCAGTCTATTTAGTGTTCTCCTTAAGAATTTATCCGGGTTTTTATTTGGTGCATATACATTCACTATTGTACATTTCATGTTATATAACATACCTTTTATGAACATATATCTTCCCTCCGGGTCCACAAGACGCCCCTCTAGCTTAAATTTTACTGATCTACTCAAGCCAATTGCTATACCTCTCGAGTACGGAGATGGAGAGTCTGCATAATACCATAGTGGGAAATGAAACGAGTTAAGTCTAATTCCTGAAGTGTGCGTTATATGCGTCTCTTGCAGGCATACAATGCCTGCTTTCAAGAAGAATAGTTCGTCGGTTACTCTATACCTTTTTTTTTTTTGAATTTAACCCTCTTACATTATATGTAATCAGATTTATCCCCTCCATTCTAGGTTTTTAGGGTGGCAATCTGTAGGGCGTCCTGTGGAGTCGGGATCGATTTCCACACTGTGGTGGCGGAGGGTGAGCGAGACCCAAAAAAAAAAAAAGGCAAAAAAAAGGAAGAAAAAAAAAAACAAAAAAAAAAGGAAAAAAACAAAAAAAACAAAAAGGGAAACTCCCTTTGCATATCCCCCCCTCCTCCCCCCCCCGACCCTCTCGTCTCCCTCCCCCCTTCCCCTCCTCCCCTTTCTGAAACGATACACCCTAATGGGTTGGACAGAACCCCCCTATAGTCGTTTGGTGTATGGACCAGGCTGGTACCTGCACGGTATTGCCTGTATTCCATATTCTCCCTGAGGCTCATCCGTATCTATGTGGCACCTCCCCGCCCCCCCCCGCGCTCCCCCCCACCCCACCTGCCTCCCTCCCCCCTACCCCCGCTATTTCATCTTTGGGTAACCATTTTTTTTGTTTAGTTACCATCGAGCACTAAAGGTCCCTCAACTTCCCCCCCCCCCCGCTCTCCTCCCCCCATCCCCTCTCGCAGGTTGTTCATATTGGGGGGGCCAGATACCTTCCTCCTCTCCCCACTCCAAAAGAGTTGGAGGGGGATCGATACCTAAACGTTCGCAGAACCCTCTCACATCCTCCGGGAAACGCAGGACCGCAGATCGTCCATCCTTCTTACCAACTAAACATGCCGGAAATCCCCACTGGTAGGGGATCTCTGCTATCCTCAACGTTGAGGTCAGGGGTTTTAGTCGCCACCTTCTTCTCAATGTCTCGGGTGCAAGATCTGCATAGATCTGGAGTTCTGCTCCCCCGAAGGATACCCCCTTAAGTGTTCTAATTCTGCTCATAATCATAGCCTTCTCTTCCGCGTAGTGGAACCTTATTATCACATCCCTCGGGGCGTCAGGTCTACCTCTCGGGGTCCGCACCAACCTATGTATTCTATCTATTTTCAGTGTATCTGAGGGTTCTCTATCTAGAAAGGGGTTAAATAGTTGCTGCGCTGTACTTCTCAATTCAGTGTTGCCATATAACTCTGGAAGACCTTTTATGCGTAGATTCTTCCTTCTACTTCGATTCTCTTGGTCCTCCAATTTATATAGCAACGACCTGTTAGATCTCTGTAGAGTATTTATCTGCTCTGATATCTCTGCTAGCTTTTGATCATATACCCCTAACCTGTCCTCCACCTCTTCTACTCTTCCCAGAACTAGTCCGATGTCTCCCCTTAGGGCTGCAATTTCCCCTTTCAGAGATGTTTCCAGATTTGAGAACATCTCTGAGAGCATCTCTCTTATTTGTGGCATCCCCTCTTGGGATGTAGATTGCCTGGTTCTTCCTATTTCGGTTTCTCCTCCCTCCGCTCCCCCTTCTGGCCCAGTGCTCTGTATTTCCTCATGTCCTGGAATATTATTTGATAGAGTTCTATCGTCTGGCTTTGGTCCCATTGTTTTAGCCCCATTTACTTTCCCTCCTTTACTGTCCTCCGGGCCTTTCTGTCTATTAAGGCCTGATCGTAGGGGTGCTCCTCCCAGGCTCAGTCTAGGTCCCCCCTGTCCTTCTTCTACTGTACTAGTATTGGTAGCCATGTACCTCTGTATACCTCCTGGGCTTTGGGTTGGGAGGATAGGTTTAACAGTCTTGCTTGTTTTCCCCCTCATCTTTATTACGATCTTTACTCCTGTTTCGGGTACTCAGCTATCAATTGGGGGGGTCCTCTACTCTCCTTTCTCTTCCCCGTACAACCACCCTTTTCTTGCTGAAATTACTTTACCTGGGGGGGGGAGGTATTATGTATTGTGTTTATTTATATATCATTGGATTTCCTACTGTAACTGCTCTCCTACCTCTTTCCCACTCCTGGGTACCCCAATCCTCCTTTCAGGGTTTATCGGCCTCAGCTCCACTCTCATGCAATACAATACATTTACCTCCCACCTTCACCCACACACAGGCTAAATCTATACTGTATTTTGCAGTGGAGTTCAATCAGAGAGTTTACTGAGAGTTTACAGTGTCTCTTGGCTTTATCTCTTGCTCCTTCTTATCATAAGGGGTAAAAAAAAAAAAAAAATAGGGGGACAAAAACCAATTAGAAAAAAGAGAAAAAAAACAAAAAAAAAAAGAAAAAAAAGAAAAAAAGCGGACAAAAAAAATATCCAAGGGTCCACGCAGAGAAGGAGTGGGAGCACCGTCCCCAGTAGGGCCTCCGCTCTATGTTCGCTCTGCAGGTTCTCCTTGCTCCAGGGTAAGGGTCCTATGGGGGTCCATTCAAGAGTTCTACGGCCACACGTGCTTAGTTGCCCCCAGGTTGACCCCTCTCTAGCGTCTGTCCTCAAAATATTACTCTCGGTGGTCCCGGGGGTGATGGGCCCTGGTGGATTGGGGTTACCGGGGTTCTGAGAGCTTGATGTAGTGTCCTGGAAGTGTCCCAGCAGCCCAGAGAGGTTATCTCGTGTCACTTATCACTTTCACCTTTTGGGGACCACCTGGGGCCCCAAGCCTCTTCCCCGCAAGATCCCACAAGGTCACCTTCCTGGTCTCCGTCCGATAAGTGTGGGGTACAGGGAATGTGTTATAAACTCGCCTCCTGGGGTACTTGTTTTTCCTAACTCCAGTAAGAAAAAAGTTAGTATGCGGGTTAGGTGGGTAAGTACTGGATTGAGTACTGGTTTGGATATTATATTAGTCCATGGCTAGAGGTTAACTGTGTATTAGCAGGTTAGGGAAGTGGGTAGGGAGGCCCTTCCCATATCCATGCCGCCTCTGTAGAGATCCCAGGATTTAGCTTTTTACGAAAACTATCATTTGGCCACCATATTCCGGGTTGAGTGGGTTTGATTGTCAGGCTGCCTGTCGGGGGGGGTCGTGGAGCAAGCGGTTTGAAAGGGAGAGTGTTCATCAAGTATACTGGAGCCTATGGGTACGGTCTTGTGCACTGCGGAGCTTTTTCTCCGGAAAACAAAATGCAACAGAGGGATAATAAATTATAGTTGGCCCGAAGGCCACTCACCGCTCCCGGCGTGCAGTGCAGGGTCGGGATTAAGTCCTTCCCATGAATACTTCAATGCAAGCTGCCCTTCTGCTTTCAAGATCTGTTTCCCATAGCGTCGGTCCGGCCGGAGTTAGAGCTGCCGACTGTTGTCCAGTTGTTATCCTATTGCCTGCATGGGGACATAGATGTTTTAACCTGCCCCAGCATGGCAGGCGGGGGTCAGCGGCAAGCGGGGGTACGAGGTCTCTCAGCGCCGGGCGAACCGGCTCCGCTCCTCGTCGGTCATCCTCTTACCACACGCACAGGGGCTGCAGGGTGTGCGGGGTGTAAGGCAGTCCGGCGTCTTCAGAGTGGAGACACGAGCGATGCTGGTACAGGAGCGGGAGCAGGTCTGAGCAGGTCTGAGCGCGGGTTTCCGACGGGCGGCGCACACACTATCACGTCATGACTCCTCCGCCCCATATGGGAAGTATCTTACCACGCATATAGTACATTGACCTATGCAGAAATACTGTCATAAATAGTTGTAACCCTGATATATATATATAATTTATACTTTCAAGGGCTGACCCACCTATGCTGAAGGGACCTTTTACTACAGAGGTGGCCCTTTCTCTGTACTATTCAGCAGGCTGAGAAAACAGCCAATGTGCTCCCCTGCTTTCACACTGGAAACCTTGCATTGCCTCCTTTTTTGGGAACAACGTCAGTTGTCCTTTAGGCTGCATAGTTAAAGATTCTTTCTGTTATTTTTGCAGAGAAGTACAGTCACACGGTCTACAGAAGAGCCTTAGATAGATATCATTGCAGTTCTAAACTTTACCTCTATATCACCATGACCTCTTTCTGAGTCCCATTATTACATAGAAACTCTTTATTTTAATACAAATGTTTATCTGATATATACTCTGACTGGTTCTAGAGTGAATATCCGTGATCATGGAGTTTACAGCAAACATTCTTAGCAATTTAGTGCACTACAAGCCCTAAACCCATTTAATCTGATCCCAATTCACCCAAGCTCAGATTCTGATAGATAAGCTTGATCCATCTTACCTACCCTTAAATATCATACTCTCTCACAATATGAAAATTTAAGTATCCCTCAGGGCATAAGGATTGGGTGTCTTATAGATAAGCCGATTCATTGACAAGGTCAGGTCCCTCTGGCATCTTTACATCACTAATTTACAGGTCACTTTACCCTATTTATGTAATGAAGATTCACCTGTTATGCCGTGTACACACGACCGGACTTTTCGGCATCAAAGGTCTGATGGTCTTTCCGACGGACTTTCGACCGACTTTACGACGGACTTTCGAAGTCCGGTCGTTTGAACGTGATGATGTACGAAGGGACTAGAATAAGGAAGTTCATAGCCAGTAGCTAATAGCTGCCCTTGCGTAATTTTTTGTCTGTCAGACTAGCATACAGACGAATGGATTTTTCGATCAGACTCAAGACCGTTGGAAAGATTTGAAACATGTTTTATTTCTAAAGTCCGTCAGATTTTTTCGACCGAAGAGGTCCGATGAAGCCCACAAACGATCGTAATGTCCGACGGATTCGTTCCATCGGACCAGTTCAGTCGAAAAGTCCGGTTGTGTGTACACAGCATAACAAGATAACATTCAATATCTGTTTAAACCCATATGGGATCCTTAACCCTAGTTTCATTTCTAACCTTGGCTCCCATCGCATATACTGTGGCTTTCTTAGCCTCTCTGATTATACACACGTTAATTCCCGCAACCAACTAGCTGGCCTAACACCCTTGCCCAATAGATCATTCGTTTACTGCCTGACCTAATCCACATAATCCGATCTTAGATGTCACTCGGAGCACACCCCTTGATTCTGAAACTTCAGTGCCTTTCTCTTCTCCTGTAGGATTTCATCCCTGTGGCTTCTGGTAAGTCACAGAGCTGTCTAACAAATGATTTTCTTCTTTATAGGCCCCTTCGAAATTGCCCTAGACCCTTAATCTTCCCCTAGCCCTTTATGACTCACCTTCATTCTCCCCCTATCTCCTTTGATCCCTGTACCAACCCTATTCCTGCCACCTATCTCCCTCCACGAGGGACATCCGACCCTTCCTGTTCCTTGTGTAGGGATCTGCTGCCCTCTACTTTCCGTATGTATAAATAGCTGTTGCTTGTTTAATACTACAGATTTAGTTGGTCTTAGACAGGTACTTCCTGTCCCTGCTGACTGGGTAAGAAAAACCAGTGGGAGGACTGTGATATTTTATGAAGGTGAGTTTCCAGGAAGTAGAGACAGAACTGAACCACGTGACCATCCATGCAGTAGCTGCCGCTGTATTGTATCCAGGCCAGAAGTAGAGACAACTAGGCAATTGATGAGCACAGGTGAGGCTGCATTTTTGGGCACAGGTGAGGCTGCATTGTTGGGCACAAGTGAGGCTGCATTGAGGAGGATAGGTCAGACTGCATTGTTGGGCACAGGTGAGGCTGCACTAATGGGCACAGACATTTTTAGTTAATATTTATTTTTATAACTTAATTCTGCATAAAACTTTTAAGTGTCATTTTATGAGATCATTTATGAGGGCGTGTTTAGGGGTGGAATTAGGGGTGGGCATGGTAGGGGTTGGGTGGGGCAACCAGTGGTGAGTAACCCTTAAGGCCTGGCTAGTAGCTCAGGATGTGAAAGTTTGAGCCCTGCCTTACCAAATATCACAATGCAAAACACTGAAGTCAAATCAAAAGGTTTCACTATCCTGATTTCAAATTGTGCCCCCTGGATACTACTTGACTCCTGAACTAGAAAAGACAGCTGACACCTCTTTCTTAAAGGCCGAATTGGTAACTCTAATGTGACATTAGCCTTAAGCCCCATACACACGCGCGGATTATCCGAGGACCAGGTCCGTCGGATCATGTCTGTCATACTTTGTCCGATGTTGGTTTTGCGTACACACGGTCGGACAAAGTTGTCGGAAAATCTGATCATTCTGAACGTGGTGACGTTTGTTGCCTACGACGGGACTACGTAGAGGCTAGTAGCCAATAGCTTTGGTCTTGTAATGTGATCTGAGCATACGTAGCACTTTGTCCGTCGGACTACCATACACACGATCGGATTTGGTGTGATCGGACCTTGTTGTCAAAAAATCTATCCAGCAGGAGATAGGACTTTGTCCGTCGGACAATCCGACGTACACTGTCCGATGGTGCATACAATTGGTCGGATTTTTCGACAACATTGTCCGATCGGACAGAATCCATGCGAAAATCCGACCGTGTGTATGGGGCTTAAGTGTATGACCCAAACTTCTTCCAAGCTAACTTCCTTCAGTCTATTCTAACCAAACTGAAATCTTTTATGGACAAAGCCTTGGTTCTTGGTGGAAACTTTAGCTTCCCGCCGACCCTATTATGGACGCTTCTAAAGGCTGTTCCTGCCTCCCCGATGTGTATAAATCCATAGCTCACGCCTTATCCTATTCTCAGCTTGTCATGGTGCCTTCTCCATCTTAATATCCATGAATATAGTTGAATGACCCCTAAATTTGTGATGAAGTAATCAAATAATCGAGTAATTACTTAAGAATTAAAAGAAACAGACAAGCAAATGTTACCCAACTTCTACAAGACAGCCACAAATTGAAAACACGATATAAGACCTACCCAGACTCCCATACCTAGACTGAACTAGCCTCTCTGAGAAACCATCTTAAGTGTTTATATTTTTTAAAAGCCCAAGCCACTTTGGCTCCTTGTTGTAGGGTTTTCTGGAAACAAATGTGGCTGCCTTTTGGAAAGAACAACAGACACAATCATACATCCCAAACATTAATTTTCCACAGGAGAAAAAAGAATACACCTCATAGCCAAAGCTCATTTTACACTTATTTACATAATAAGACCTCTCTGAGTTTTAACAGCTTCCATGAACGCCTAATGGTGAAAATATTCACCTACCTTACCTCCTTTTATTTACCCAAACTCATACCAAATCTCAGCAAGAGGTTGGATGACCCCATCTTGATGTCAGAGTTAACTGCAACAATCCAAATCATGAGACAGGCAAATCTTTCTGCCTCAACTTGAAAACCATTTATTAACTGCTGATAACTCCTTATCTTTAGGCTCACAATTTTGGGGGATGCTGAAGATAAGGTGGAATGTGTCATTGTACAGTCAGGAGTCAGGAGAGACACCAGTGACAAAACCTCACATCATAGTGATACACAAAGAGGGAAAAGACCCATATTCATGCTCTGACTATAACCTTATCTCTGTACTGAATATTGATCTTGGGCTAACACTGAAAATCTTAGCTAACTGTCTGTTTCCTAATATGCACAGCCTAGCTCATCTAGATCAGATGGGCTTTACTCCACCTAGAACGGCTAGGGATATTGCTATTAAAAGACTGAGTTCAAGCTTTGAATTATATCTCTGCACCATGCCTGCTACTCATGCAGATGCAGATAAACCTTTTGATCTCATAAGCTGTCTTCTAAAATATATAAGTCTAGGTGACATTATGCTGGGATGGTTAGGAGCTATCTACAATATTTGAATCCTACAGCCCAGGTGAAAGTAAATGGCATATTTTCTAGCCCCTTCAACATCTTAAATGGCAACATCAGGGATTTCCACTATTCCCAATGGCTTTCATCCTCTCACTACAACTCTTGGTGTTCATTATCCAAAATAGGTCAAATATAAGTGGACTCCAAATTCATATTGAACACAAAAAAACCTGCAGATGATATGCTTTGCTCAATCACTATCTTGGACATATCACTTCCCAACCTACTTTCCAAATGAAAACAAAAAAGAAAATAGAGAGAACTGTCTAACCTGAAAATAATTAAGTCAGAGGCTCTACATATCATTATCCCTCATTACCAGGTATGGATATTATGTTCTAACATTAAATTCAAATGGGCCCCAAGGCACTCAAATATTTAAGTAAAATTATCCCTGAGAGCCCCCAAGAGACTTACACGTTAATCTCCTCGTTGTTACTGAAGAAATTCCAAGTATTTATCCAAAAATGGAACACATAACTCTTTTCTTGGTCCTGGCATTGCAGCATCAATAAAATTATGATTCTCTCAAATTTGTTTTTACCTAATGCCCTGATAATTTTTTTTTCCTTCAAGTGTTTTCCACTCATCCATCCTTACAAAATGTATCTGGATCACATGGCACCCCCAGCTTAGGAACCAAATCCTTACAATTCCAAAAGCCCATTATGGGACTGCCCTACCAGATTGGACACTGTAAAACTGCATGCCACCCAGTGAAGATGATTGACTGGAACAGATATGAGTTTAGCAAGGCCTTAATCATCTTAATCATCTTAATCTTATTCAACAATTTTACTCAAAGATTCCCCTAAAAAAGCCTCCCCTGGTGCCTGAGCCTCATCCTGATCAATTTGATACTGCACCCAACTATTGCCCCAACACTAATTTGTTGCAGAAAGGTTATAAAAAAAAAAACTCTCTACATGCCCAATTATGTAGAATATTCATGTTTGGCAAATGAAACATCACTTTTGCATAGGCTTAAGCTGTCCATTAATTACACTCTAGACATCTATTATGGGCTCCTTTGCCTATGCTTCTGGAATGCACTCCAACTCTGACAATATCTCACTAAGCTACCTCTAGCTTCAGATTTTATTTACTTATTAACAAGATTTGAGAGGATATGCCTTGACACAGGACTCCTAGTATACTCCCTATCACTTCTTTATTCCACACTAATCATGCTGAGACCTGAAGTCTGACTCCCCTTTATCCTCCCTCATTGGTACAGAACATATCCCCAGATTCACAAGATCACCACTGGAAGTGTGGGATGAAAAAGGGCTCCCTTAGCCATATTTTCTGATTTCAAAATCCCTTTTGAACCCCCTTTTTTTCACCCTCACAATAATTCAATTCCCACAAATACATACAAGAAATCAGTTGTAAGACACCTCCTAAATGCTGCGAAAAGCCTGCCTTCTGGCTTGCTGGTTAGTGGAATCCCCCCATTCATCCCAAGGTGGCTCTACCAGAAGGGTGTAGGAAAGCAAGGGCATGTCTGGATGGCCCCACACTTAAACAATCCTCTTTATTGTAAATAAACATTAAAATCCAAGGCAGAGATACATACAGTAGGGGGGGAGAGAGGTTGACACATTTTGCGTGTTCATCGCTTATTCGTAACCTGTCAGATTGGATCACCGAGCACACCTATATTACACTGCCTACAGTTTTAATGACCTTGATAAACACTTGTGCATTATATTACACAGTTTTCTACATTTACTAATGGTAAACTAAGACTTAAATCACTTGCCTTGTTGTATATCTTGTATTTTTTTTGTTTTTTGTTATGTCTTTATACATGGTAATACTGCACCACCATAAACTATATGCTCACCCTTTGAATGTATGCTTGGTGATAAAGAGTCTGAAAAAAAAAGAAAGCACTGGTTTCTGCCACAGTTTTAAAATAGTACCTAGGTTGTAAAGGGTTAAGTAAAAACTAGTTGATTATTTTATCTTGAATAGTATAAGTATGATCAGCGATGTGGGATGTGTTAGTCTTTTGAAAAAAATGATTGAGGACTTTCTATGATACTTTTTTTTCTTTGTACTAACATTCAGATTTGCAGAACAAGCATTTATGGTGTACCCCCTTCTACTAAGGTCACCTCATCACCAAAAATTAAAACATTTAAATATGTTCTACTTTCTCTTAATAAATGTGGTAAATGCTAGAAGCTTCCTGAAATCTGTGCCCTTGGCAGATGTAAAATCATTATTCATTAGACACGTGACTATACATCTATGAGTACCTCTCCCCAGGCTGCAGGTGGAGGCTCCACTGGTGGGTAGTACTTTGGTATATCCCATGCTACTTCAGTCATGAACCATTTGAAGTCTTTGCACTTCAGGTGTTTGCGTAGTTCTTTTTGGGAAGAGAGATCTCCGGTAGAAAGGTGTCGGTACTCAGGTCTTCTCTGATAAATGTACTCGGCATACTCATCCATCCACGTCTCTGCCACACGTTTCAGATTCTAACACAGAAGAACAGTAAGTCTGTTACTGGCAGAGTCTTTTTCAAATATTTCATGCAGCACTGTACATCAACTAATTATGACCTTTGTATGATACAGTCAGATTAATGGCTCAATTAGTTTATTAAACGAAAAAGTACTGAAATGTAACTGCACTACTGGGATTAATGAGACTCAAATTAATCAAAAGCAGGCAAAAGCATTAATCAGATTGCTTTTCTCTTAACCTTTTATTGTTCTAGGCAACAGGGATACTTTTATTAAGATAAGTTTAAGTATTGAAGGTTATATTAGTGTTTTACTTTACTTCAAATTTACCTTCTGGAACTTACTTTTGAAACTGTAGCAATCAATAAACAAGGCACAATTAGAAATAAACATTCTATATTTAAAATCCACAATTGTTTTAATTTACTAGCCATGACAAAAATATGTATAGGACTACAGAATTATTCAACAATTAAAGTATTTCAGGATCTGAAAATCATATTTTAAATTGCAATTAGTCAGGTAAATATAAAATATTGCATACACATTTGATATTTATTCTTTCCAACCAGCAGCCGGAGCTTTAGATAATTTTCACATATTTACCAGGCTAACCATAGCTGATTTACTTGGCTAACCCAAATTACACATCTAAATGATTTGAAGAAATGACCCATGCCCCCATGCTCTGTTCACTGGATCATATAGAAATTCAATAAGAGAGGGATGGTCAAGAAAGAAAAAAGCTTCCGCTGCAATCCTTCTTTTGAAAACCCATAATGCTATGCAAAACCAGTAACTTGGGCCTATCGTGCAATAAATGTTTATAAGCTATAAAACATACATTTCTTTAAAACATACCATACCAGTTCTTCTTTAAGAATATATTTCAACCCAAATGATACTAGGTTTGGACTGATTTAAAGTATGTAACCCTAAAATTGAGGCGGGTTAATTGAAACCTCATGGATACATCACTTTACATTCTCTGGTACTAAAATGTTTTATTGGGATAGTACAAGAGGAAATAACATACAAAAGCAGTTCAACACATGAATGAACCAGAAATCCAATCCCACGCAGGGGTAGGAGGAGAGCTGCGAGTGCACCTCCAAGCATACCTGTAGGTATATGTAATGTATATCCATAAATGCAGTGGGACGAACAACATAAGAGGAAACGATATAGAACTGCCCAGTGGGCATTTTCAAGCAAACCACATATTGTATGTGTTGTATGCTAAATGTAACATTATCGATTGTCTTTGCTTGGGGAGGAGAGAAGAAAGGAGAAGGAAGAAAGACAGAAAGGTAAAACAAAAATAATAAGAAAAAGCACTTCAAATTCTTATAGGCAAATTAGTTCCCTTAGGTGAGTATCAACTGCAACAAGTTTAACAGACTGCATTAAATTCTGCATTAAATCAAGCACTAAAATATTGTGAAAGTATATAACCCGGCCTTGTGCCATCATGACAGTGATAAATTCACAAATTTTGTTGTCTTTAAAAATACCTTTATAGTGTTCTGCTTCATGAAGCAAATTTACTAAAGCATCATTGCAATAAGACTACTAAAACTATCATACTAAAAAATGTTTACACCCACAGCAATTAATCTTAAGCAGTACACCATATTTTAATTTTATTGACATGTCGGCATGGAAAAAAAAAATCACACCTTAGCTTGCAGCATTATAAGAATGTCATGATACACTTTATAGCTTCAGCTCCTGTAATTTGATTAATAGCACACATTTCTTTTAACCTGTTAACAAGGCTGTTTATGTTCTCCACAAAGCTGTCTGTATTTATGGCACAATACTCTGGAGTTATCAGCTTTCTCCGCTTTAGCTTTCAGGTATAGATTGGATGCTTTTAAGTCATTTTCAGGAAGTAAAAGCTTTGTTGCACATCAATAACTTTCCTCTCCAAGGAGTAGCCATATAGGAATGAAATAAAAAACCAAACGCCTAGCATATTTTCTTAGAACCCATATATTGTGTTTATTTAACACTTTAATTAAAATAAAAATCTAGAATGACCATATGATCAAAATTACCATTAAATGTTTTGTTTATTGTGGTTTCTGGCAAGGTGAATCTTCCTTTCTTAGGAATAGCATCACATCCCCAACAGAACTGCTAGTCCTGCCTATACGCTAAAGCCATTACAAAACCAAATGACAGTATCACATTCCTTTAAAGGAATCTCCATAATAAACTATGAACAAATCAATAGGGTTGTTGCAATAGTGATACTTATTTAGTGCTGGAATCAGAAACCTTAGGCCCTCCTACTAAATGTTGCCACTTGTCCTTTACTTTACTTTGACAAATTGCATCACATATCATGGTTACCTATTTATTTGTATGTATTCATTTATTTATTAAAATAATTATTTTAATTTTCATAATTATCAAACATTACAAACTCTGTTAAATAGTTGCTTAGTTATTTTTTAAACACGTGTTCAACCAAAAAACAACTTGCATTCTCAAAACCCTAAAATTACAGGTAATTCAAAGGTGGCAATAAAAAAATCTAAAATGTAATTCAAATTGTTCTGATGTATTTCTTGTTCTGTTAGAAACACTTTATACCATTTTGGGAGGCAATTTGTTGGTTACAAACAGCTCTTGTAGAAGACTCAACTTTAAATTTAATATGAGGTCTTACTTTTTCCGATAAAGGGGCAAGATTATGTGTCTTTAATGCCACTTTAAGTACAAAAAATATGGAGATTTACTACCTTCCTGCAACCTGAAGAAAAATACACTGCTACTGCAAATAGACAAATTATTGCATTCATCATGTATACTACAATCACACATTTTCCAAGAATGTCTCTTGATTATTCTAGAAGCAAGTGCTCAGACTAGATTCAATTGTTTTCCCTGTCATTATATTATTGCACAGTTTACGTTTGAGGATAAGCAAAATCGAGGATTTAAATTTTCCTAAAATATCACCATTTTCATGAGATATTAAATCCCATGTCAAATCGGCCCAATGTGAACGGGGGCTAAAGCCTGGAAGCTGATTGGTTTTTAGGCAGAGCTGCACCAGATTTGGCACTCCCCAGTTTTAGTAAATCAACCCCTGTGTTGTTCTGCCTCCTTGTAAAGCCCAATACACACGGTCGGATTTTTGCATGGATTCTGTCCGATCGGACAATGTTGTTGAAAAATCAGACCGTGTGTATGCACCATCGGACAGTGTACGTCGGATTGTCCGACGGACAAAGTCCTATCTCCTGCTGGATAGATTTGCCGACAACACGGTCCGATCACACCAAATCCGATCGTGTGTACGGTTGTCCGACCGGACAAAGTGCTACGCATGCTCAGATCACATTACAAGACCAAAGCTATTGGCTACTAGCCTCTACGTAGTCCCGTCGTAGGCAACAAATGTCACCACGTTCAGAATGATCGGATTTTCCGACAACTTTGTCTGACCGTGTGTACGCAAAACCAACATCAGACAAAGTATGACGGACATGGCCCGACGGACCTGGTCCTCGGATAATCCGCGCGTGTGTATGGGGCTTAACTCTGTGAGCTTCCAACACTTTCCTTCCCCCCCCCCTCGCATTCATTTGTTTGGAATAAGCAGTGCACATTGGTTGCAGTAATTTGTATTGCTCTATGAACACTAACAATCACACAGTGCTTAGTTCTTAGTATAATGATATCACGTCTAGACACACAAAAAGCTGTACCTAGCGGCCTTTTTGTTCAGGAATCATGGGTCACCTATAACAGTCTTGCAGAACAGTTACACATTGCAGCAGTGATCTTACCCCCCTCCCTCCTCCTTTAATTCATGGAACTCATAGGCTTAACTTTAACACACATCAAAAGAGCCTATTATCTCAACTTAGAGACATCAGAAACCAGCACTTGGGTCTGGGCAGACCTGTAAATAGCTAATTGAGTTCTAGCAGGATGTCTGTTTCCGCTGTCCAGGCCTATCGTAAAACTATGACCAAATCCATTAAGAATACATAGCATACCATAAAAGGATACTCAGAACTAATGGCGATCATAAAACATATTTAGAGCCACAAGTGACCCTTCACCCAATGGCCCAATTCCCAGTGGCCCAATTCAAAACATAACAAATCCACACGTGATTCATAAAATCAGACAGGAACATGCCACGTTAATATTAAGTATTAATTTGAATGGGGAATGTCATACTGAATGAATCAAGGCCATACATGAATATGCTAGCACCTACAGAAGGGAAGGTAGCTGTCAGATATCCCCTGGGTGGCAAGTTTATATGAGCTACCCTGTGTTTAATATCCCTGGACACAAATGTCAATGCTGAACAATAATCTATCAGATTCAAGAATGCAACCAGTACATATTGGGAGATATGAATAGTGGTCTAAAACTGCATATAAAGCTGGGCCATTATACTGTCATAAACCCAGGACAGGCCGTGGACACTCCTTAGATGTTTTATTGGTCAGAGGGCATCTGTCAACACCCCTTTGATTCCAGAGAAGAAGAAAGATGCCAAGACAGTTGACAGTTCTCCTTTACCATCAAATCAGGAACATCTGTCAAGTTTGAGAACCGATAACACCTGACTCATCGACTGAACTCTAACACCCAGGATATTGATTGCAAGTATCATTCCTCCTCAATTTTGCCTTATTTCTCTGTTGCTAAATTATCTCTTTATTTCTTTGAAACACCTTTTTTTCTGTAAATATTTTATTTGCACCAATTTTGTCCCTATTATTACTAAAACCTTATTTTGAAAAGTGTTAACCTTGTCCCTAAGCTCTTAATGCAAGCTAAAAAAGAACCTGTCTCTTGAAGAGTGCTACTGTATAGAATAAATCCTATGAACATTCCTGTCTGTGGTGAGAGTGTGTGTTACAGACATTTATTTTCAACTCATACTTGTAATGCTGAATTGGTGGAAGTTCTGACTCTATAGTAAAAGTCAGTGGTGGCAGTTAAAGGGTTAATTTCTTAATCAGCCCAGTGACAATCACTCCCAGGCTGCTGGCGCCTAGATTGGGTGGAAAATCTGGAAAATCTTTGTGCCCGGTGCAGCTGAGAGTAGCATTGTACGTAAATGGCAGCATAGTGTGAGATTGGCTGGTTCTTTGTCATGAGTTTGTGAGTAGGGCTGGGATCTGATACCCGTCACAGCTAGGTTCGATTTTTTATTTTAAAAACAGAATTTAATGTCACTTTAAGGGGATTTTTGCTATGTTATAGGGATTCAGTGGGCTTCAATTGGCTCATGAAGGTTGGTGGCTCACTATTTAACCATTGGGATTGTTCTTGTGCCAAAAAAAAGGTAACAGTATACATAATTGTATAAAAAAAAAAAAACACTTATACAAAGAACACTAAATGAAATAAAGTAAACTAATCTAAATATACTCCCCAAACCACACCCTCTAAATAAAGGAAAATAATATTTTTTTTTCAAGCGCATATAAGTACCTCAAAAACTTTTTGGTGAAACTTAATTAAAGAGCAATATAGTGATCTCACAGCAAAATCAAAAATGGTAAATGTTGCATGTTTTAACCACTTCAATACTGGGCACTTTTGGCCCTTCCCGCCCAGGACAATTTTCAGCTTTCAGCGCTGTCACACTTTGAATGACAATTGTGCGGTCATGTAACACTGTACCGAAACAAAATTTTTATAATTTTCTTCCCACAAATAGAGCTTTCTTTTGGTGTTATTTTATCACCTCTGGGGTTTTTATTTTTTTATAAACAAACTAAAAAAAAATATTTTTGAAAAAAAAAGTTTTTCAAAGTTTTTGTAATAAATTTTTGTTTTCCCCTTCACTGATGGGCACTAATTAGGTGACACTGATGGGCACTGATGAGGCAGCACTGATGGGCACTGATGAGGCGGCACTGATGAGTTAGCACTAATAAGGTGGCACTGATGGGTACTGATGAAGAGGCACTGATATGTAGAATTGATGGGCACTGATATGCAGCACTGATGGGCACTGATAGGCAGCACTGATGGGCACTGACAGGCGGCACTGATGGGCACTGACAGGCAGCACTGATGGGCACTGACAGGCGGGTGTGATGGGCACTGACAGGCGGCACTGATTGGTACTGATAGGTGGTACTGATTGACACTGACAGGTGGCACTGATGTACTGATGTGTTACTGACAGGTGTTACTGCTGGGCACTGAATAGCACTGTTGTGTAGACATGTGCAATTTGTTTCGTTTTTCGTTTTTTTTTCGTTTTTTTCGTTTGTTCGTTCGTTTTCGTACGAATGAACGAATCCGAATAACGAATCGTTCGAATCGTACGAATCCGATTAACAAATCGTTTGAATCTAATGAATCCGAAAAACAACAAAAATCCGAAAAAAAAGAATTAGAAACAATGAATGTACGAATGAAGAAAATCCGAAAAAAGGAAAAAAGGAAAACGAAAATGAACGAAAAAATTTGTACTTTCGGAACTTTTTTTTTGTTGAATTGGTCATTTTCCGTGTCCCTTACAATGGTGCTGCTTAACGTGCTTCGAATAGAGTTAACGAAAAAATTCGTACATTCGTAACTTTTTTTTTTGATTCGTAACTTTTTTTTTCGATTCGTAACTTTTTTTTTTCGTTTTTTTTTTTGTTGAATTGGTCATTTTCCGTGTCCCTTACAATGGTGCTGCTTAACGTGCTTTGAATAGATTGAACGAAAAAATTCGTACATTCGTAACTTTTTTTTTCTATTCGTAACTTTTTTTTTTCTATTCGTAACTTTTTTTTTTCGATTCATAAATTATTAAAATGTAATAATAGCATACACATTACATAAAATTATGAATTATGCTCCGATTACGAATCTACGAATGTTACGAATGTACGAATAACTACGAATGCGTCCGAATTTCGAATAAACGAAAATTAAACTAACGAAAAAACGAATCAACGAAAAATAACTCTTACGAATGTACGAATCGTTACGAATACGAACACCGACGACTTACGAATGTACGAATCGTTACGAATCAACGGAAACGAAAAAAACGAAACGAAAATAAACAAATTATTTTCGGAAACGAAAAAAACGAAACTAAAATAAACAAATTTTTTTGTTGTGCGCATGTCTACTGTGGTGGACACTGATTGGCACTGTGGTGGGCTCTGATTGGCACTGTGGTGGGCACTGATTGGCACTGTGGTGGGCACTTGAAGGGTTTTTTATTGGGGAAATGCTGGGCACTGATTGGTAGTGTTTTTTGCACATCTTAGGGGGGCTGTGCTGATAATCAATGTGCTGATTATCAGCACAGACCCCCCCTCTGACAGGGAGACCCACCGATCGGCTCCGATCGGCTCTCCTTGTCAGCGCAATCCGAGGAATGCCGTTTACCGGCACTTCCTTGTTCACGCTGTGATTAGCTGTGATTGGTAACAGCTGATCACGTTGTAAGAAGCCTCTGACAGAGGCTTCTTATCGTGATCGGAGATGCGGGGTGTCAGACTAACGCGCCGCACTCGCAATCGCCGCGCTGCACACCCCCGCGGGTGCACGCTGGCATGTTATCATGCTGGATATCATATGACGCTCAGTCAGGGTAACAGAACCACTTTCCGGCCATAATTCTGCTATAGGCTGGGCGGGAAGTGGTTAAAGTCTATCCAAACCTTTAAAAACACTTTTAGATTGAGTAGTTTTTTTTGCTGTTAGCAGTGACATCCATGACCTGAATGGGAAGTTTGGTGGACACCTTTGTAAGATAATGTCTTCCTTTAAAGTGGAACTTCACTCTCCTCATCAACATTGATTATTTTTAATCTTCATGCTGCTAGCATTAGTAAATAGATAGTAAAGTCTATCATATTAACTTTTTTTTTTTTTTTTTACAATTCTTTAAATACTTTTTGGTTTCTTGCCTAGGTAAATTATGTCATACATCCCAGAAGTCTTCAGGAGTGAAGGAGAGGAGGAGATGTATTCTCAGCTAACACAATCTCCTGCAAGCATGCCTAAGCTAAGGCCAGATTGATTCCAGGAAGTAAATGCTTCACAAATCATTTGCCCTTACTCAAGATGACCATGGCCAGAAATGCTAGGGGGTTGTTTTTCAAAATGATTTCTCAACAAATGAAAGCATAGAGACATGAATGGATTTGGGAGCTTGCTTTGAATAATAGAAATTAATTAAATTGTGTTTTTGGTGTGTGGTGCTCAAATGCAGTGAAGATCCACTTTGAGTATATCTGAATCAAACTAACCTTGCTAAATCCTTTATCGGCAGGACATAAAAGGCAGCTGAATGCCTGGTCAGCTTACTTATACAGAACCCCAATTTCCTCCAAATTGTCTGGTAGATAAATATCACCCAGCTTCCCTGATCATAAGACTAAAACACGCCCTCTTGTCTCTTTTATTTTCTATAGGAACTATGATTAGGCTCTTAACAGGTGAAATGCATTTGAGCATGTGTCTAATGGGTGGGAGCATGATCTGAAGCCTTTCTGTGGATGTTTGCTACTGTGATTACGGTGTGCAGGACCTGCAACATTCTTTGGTGTTACGTATCAAGCCAGGCGTCCTCTGGAACCAGAACAGGACTGGACAACAGTGGGACTAGCTGGTGTATCACACAGTAGTGTTTAAGCGGTGCTGGATTGTTATTATGCATGTGTATAAAAGAGTCATTTATGTGCTTAGAGCCTGTTCACACCAGGGCGACTCAGAATCCGACTTCAGGTCGCCCGAGACGCCCCAAGTCACGCTGGAATGTTAGTCTATGGAGCTGTCTTAATGTACACTAAAGAAGTCGCTCCGACTTCAAAAAAGGTTTTTGTACTACTTCAAAACGACTTCTAGGCGACTTGTACCTATTGATTTCAATGGAAGTCGACTCCAAGTCGGATCTTCATCTATAATGACACTACAGTGTCGATTCGAGGGGGAACTCCACGCCAAATCTTAAATAAAAAACCGGCATGGGTTCCCCCTCCAGGAGCATACCAGGCCCTTAGGTCTGGTATGGATTTTAAGGGGAACCCCCTACGCCAAAAGAACGGCTTGGGGTCCCCCCAAATCCATACCAGACCCTTATCCGAGCATGCAGCCTGGCCGGTCAGGAAGGTGGGTGGGGACGAGCGAGCACCCCCCCTCCTGAACCGTACCAGGCCGCGTGCCCTCAACATGGGGGGTTGGTGCTTTGGGGAAGGGGGGCGCCCTGTGGCCCCCCCACCCCAAAGCACCTTGTCCCCATGTTGATGAGGACAAGGGCCTCTTCCCGATCTTATCGGAATCCGGGAGCCCCCTTTAATAAGGGGGCCCCAGATCTCGACCCTTCACCCTATGTGAATGAGTATGGGGTACATCGTACCCCTACCCATTCACCTGGGGAAAAAAGTGTCAATAAAAAAAACACAACACAGGTTTTTAAAGTAATTTATTAATCAGCTCCGGGGGTCTTCTTCCGACTTCGGGGGCCTTCCTCCGACTTCTCCGCTCTGTTCGGCCTCTTCTACCGGTGTCCGGCCTCTTCTCCCGATCTCCGGCGTCGTCTCCCGCTCTTCTGCCGGCTCCTTCGCTATCTTCTTGCAGCTCTTTTACCAGCGGAGGAGCCCGGTCTTCTCCGTCCTTCTTCCCTCTTCCCTCTTCCCTCTCTCTCTTCTCTCTCCTTCCGATGTTGACACGACGCTCTCTCCCGCTGTAATGCTGTGTGAGCGCTGCGCGATGACTTATATATGAATGGGGCGGGGTCACCGAGTGATGTCACACGGTGGCCCCGCCCCGTATGATGTCACAGTCCCAGCATGCCTCGGGACCTGACGTCATTCCTATATAAGTCATCGCGCATCGCTCACACGGCATTACAGCGGGAGAAGACCAGGCTCCTCCGCTGGTAAAAGAGCTGCAAGAAGATAGCGGAGGAGCAGGCAGAAGAGCGGGAGACGATGCCGGAGAGCGGGAGAAGAGGCCGGACACCGGGAGAAGAGGCCGAACAGAGCGGAGAAGTCGGAGGAAGGCCCCCAAAGTCGGAAGAAGACCCCCGGAGCTGATTAATAAATTACTTTAAAAACCTGTGTTGTGTTTTTTTTTTATTGACACTTTTTTCCCCAGGTGAATGGGTAGGGGTACGATGTACCCCATACTCATTCACATAGGGTGGGGGGCTGGGATATGGGGCCCCCTTATTAAAGGGGGCTCCCGGATGCCAATAAGCCCCCCACCCGCAGACCCCGACAACCAACGGCCAGGGTTGTCGGGCGCCCCCCTTCCCCAAAGCACCCACCCCCCATGTTGAGGGCACGCGGCCTGGTACGGTTCAGGAGGGGGGGGCGCTCGCTCGTTCCCATCCCCTTTCCTGACGGCCAGCCTGCGTGCTCGGATAAGGGTCTGTTATGGATTTTGGGGGGACCCCCACGCCGTTTTTTCGGCGTAGGGGGTTCCCCTTAAAATCCATACCAGACCTAAGGGCCTGGTATGCTCCTGGAGGGGGAACCCATGCGGGTTTTTATTTAAAATTTGGCTTGGAGTTCCCCCTTGAGAGCTGATTATTCTCTGATTGGCCACGGCCAAAGTCGCCTGGCCTGGGGCGACTTAAAGTCTTGTTGTAAGTCGCCCCAAGTCATGTTGAAGTCGCGTTGTTATTCATACTAAAGTCGTGTCCAAGTTGCCTCCAAAAATCGCGCTGGAAGTCGTGTTGCCCCAGTGTGAACCGGCTCTTAGAAATACTTTTCATATTTAATATTTGCGTTTGCCCATTTCTCTGTCTTTAGCTTGTTGCATTTTGATATTTTTAGTCCCATAATATGTTTTTACTTTTTCTATCCTACAATTTATTTATTTATTTATTTTTTTGGTGTCCATTTGGATTAATTTTTTAATGTCAAAATATTGTTATTAGCCAGTTAGTTATTTTTTTCTCTCTATTTTTATTTTTGGCACAAGGTGTCACACTTTGAACATACTGTATATTTTCCAGGCCCTATGTGACAGTTCTGGGCACCTCACATTGTCACATGGAAGAGATGGGAGTAAGTCACTCATTCTCACATACCCTACAGTGGTGTCTATTTCTCCTGAGCAGCCAAATGGACCAGAGTGGAAGGGAGGAAAGTTGAGCAGATGCTGCTGGGGAGAGAGTTGGGTTGGGTAAGATATTTTTCTTTGCCTTGCACAGGCAACAGAAAGATTCATTTTAAACTGTATAAAATTCAAAACTTGTTGGAAAGTGTTAAAACCCGGTCGTGCACTTATTGCTAATTGGGCCCTAGCTGGGGAGATCCTTTTCTGTCAATATCCAAGGGAATTCACTGATTGCTATGCTGCTGCAATAGCACATGCTGTCCAGATCTGACAAGGGCTACCCACCCATGGCATGGAATGTAAACTGATGGCTTACTACTAGAGTTTAATGAAAAGCTGCTGCAGGCAGTATAAGTCATAGGCTACATTTTACGTTCCCTTCTACTTTTACATTTTATATTGGAGATTAAGCTTCTTATGTCATGCTTAAACAATACAGAAATCAAAAGTCTAATCCTAAAATAGCTAGATGTATTTTTGTAGGGCTTTTAACTCCTAATATCTGGAGGTATTAATAGCATAGCATTTACTTACCAGCTGCATTTTATGTGTTTCACTTCTAATCTTGAGAAGTAAATTAAAACACTTGACACTAATGGATATGTAACTACAAATATCAAGTGAAAGCCACTGATTTATATGTATCTTGTAGGAGGTTACTAGAAATCACTTAGGGAAAACTTGCTGATTAGCAATTAATAAAAGACTGAAATTATTTTAGTGACATGAAATACTTGCTAGCTATGGCTGTATTTTCTTTTTTTTTTTTTTTTTACAGATATAGAGACTGTGTTAAGCAAGCCATGCCTGGCACTTTTGTCTTCCCAACCCTTGTACAGCATTGGAAATTATTATACCCTGGCCAGTTTCCTCACATTTTGACAGGTCTGGATTTGCAGAAGTAAAGGCAGCTGAAAGTAAACCTGTCTATGCTTTTTACTACTGATGGATAGTCTAATCAGTCTAGGCAGAGTCGGAAAGGTGTCCTGACCAGGAGGCAGAATGAATGGTCCAATTCAACCTTTCTGTGCCCTCTATACTTTCCTGTAATTAAAATTTTTAGGGGGTTAGATAGTTCAAACTGAAGTCATGTGATTGCTATACAGCACACTTTCTTTTTAAAAGCCGTGTTTTGGCGGGCAACCTTTAGTATGTAATTTAAAGCAATCACTCTGACTCAGTCAGAAAAAATGATGGTTTGCTTTATTTATGTTTTTTTTATTTAAGCCCAACTCCAGACAACATTTTTAGTGTGTAGAAGACAGAACAGGAAAAGACAAGAAATCCTTCTATGGAGACATAAACAGCATTTAAAATCTTACAGAAAAATCTCCTTCTTGGGAATACAGACCGATTACAACCAGTCACTGCTCTGTATAATCCCCTTCCCGATTTTTTTCTTAGCTGGATTTTTAAACATCTACAAATTATCAGCTATAATAACAGCACAGTGGGTTTTATTTAAAGCTCAATGACCCTAAATATTGTTTTTTTACCCCTTTTATTTTCCCACCCCATATTTAAAGAACAATGCAGAATCCACAATCCAGTGCATCATTCCACATTCTTCTCCAGCCCTGTCCGCCACTATTCTTCTTGGCTGAAAGACTACCAGCAACATTCAACTCACTTCCTGTGAACCCAGGGCATTCAAGATGTCGTAAAGCCATCCTGAGTCCATCCTCTACATCATTGCTGTGGGCCGACCAATGCAGGAAGAAGAAAAAGAGGACCCCTGGATGTCACCTGACCGTACCGAAGACAGCTCAAAAATGTCTGTGGGTTGGTGAGAGATTTAGGATCAGGATCTATCATTTGCCCACTCTGCAGTTAGGCTTTAAAACATGATTCAAAGATCAGTAACGATTGATGCTGCAGGTGACAACATATTAAATTTTATCCATCTATGTGCATGACAATTGCTAGATTTTATCAAAACTGAAATGACTAATTCCATATTTCACATTTTAGAACCTTCTTATGGTAAATTCTGGTATCACCAGTGTAATTAAATTGCCTTCCATTTTACATATCAAAAGTATGCCATAAAATAGGGTAAGATACACGGGGGTACCATCATCCTCAATTGAGTATGTTTAGAGAAAGGAGCCAGGGACTACCCCAATCATGGCTAAGAAGGAAAAATGGACTCGGTACCCACAAATTAACAGAAATTTTCATAAACGCAATAACATTTTATTAGTAAAAAATCATTAAAAGATTTTATATGTATTAAATGTTATTGCTTTTATGAATATTTCTGTTAATTGTTGGGTACCGTCAATTTTTCCTTCTTAGCCAGGAACATGATTGGGGTAGTCCCTGGCTCCTTTCTCTAAACGCCTTCCATTTTACCATACTCTGTATAGGGGTGATAAGCTGATTTGCACCTAATTGGAAACTGCCTGTACGTGCCATTCTTCCGGCGGGTGGGGGGTCCGATCGGACCCCCCCCGGCCGGCGGGGACGGTCGGGATCGCTTCAGGAGCGATCCGGGATGAGGGGACGGCCAGTGGTTTCTGGCCACCCCCTCGCGATCGCTCCTGGCGAATCAGATGCTTCCTCTGTCTGTGTCAATCAAAACACAGGCAGAGGAAGTGATGTCACGCTCGGTGCGCCGGTCTATGTGACCGGAACGCCGAGCTGTGAACATCTAAAGGTTAGTGCACAAACAGTACACTGACACCAGTACACATAGGCACACAAAACACCCCCCTGTCACCCCCTGATCACCCCCCAGATCACCCCCTCCCCCCCCAGTCACAGTGTCACTAATTGCAGTGATCATTTTTTTACTGATCACTGCATTTAGTGTCAGTGTGACTGTAATAACTGTCAGGGCAGTTAGTTTTAGGTCCAAGGTAGCCCCCCACCCCCCCCTAATAAAGGTTTAACCCCTTGATTGCCCCCCAGGTAACCCTTTCACCCCCTTTTGCCAGTGTCACTAAGCGATCGTTTTTCTGATCGCTGTATTAGTGTCACTGCTGTCGCTAGGTAACCATTTTTTTTTTTTTAGGTAACCGCCATGTTTATATAGGTTCATAAATAGGTTTATAGGTCAGGTACCCCCATATTACAACCTAAATAAAGGTTTTAACCCCCTGATTGCCCCTAGAGTTAACCCTTTCACCAGTGATCACAGTATAACTGTCACTGGTGACGCTGGTTAGCCAGTTAGTTATTTCGTTATTTAGGTTCCCCGTCAGGTTTTTATATAGCGTCAGGTACCCCCATATATTACCTAATAAAGGTTTTAACCCCCTGATTGCCCCTAGTTAACCCTTTCACCCCCTTTTGCCAGTGTCACTAAGCGATCGTTTTTCTGATCGCTGCATTAGTGTCGCTAGGTAACCATTTTTTTTTTTTTTTTAGGTAACCGCCATGTTTATATAGGTTCATAAATAGGTTTATAGGTCAGGTACCCCCATATTACAACCTAAATAAAGGTTTTAACCCCCCTGATTGCCCCTAGAGTTAACCCTTTCACCAGTGATCACTGTATAACTGTCACTGGTGACGCTGGTTAGCCAGTTAGTTATTTCGTTATTTAGGTTCCCCGTCAGGTTTTTATATAGCGTCAGGTACCCCCATATATTACCTAATAAAGGTTTAACCCCCTGATTGCCCCTAGTTAACCCTTTCACCCCCTTTTGCCAGTGTCACTAAGCGATCGTTTTTCTGATCGCTGCATTAGTGTCGCTAGGTAACCAGTTTTTTTTTTGTATTACTGTTACGGGTGACGCTGGTTAGTTAGCTTGTTTTTTATACTGTCAGGGCACCCGCCATTTATTACCCAATAACGGTTTAACCCCCTGATCGCCCGGCGGGTGATATCAATTAGGTTTTAGGGTCAAATAAGGTCTGCGTCGCCCCAGGTTAGTGCCAGTACCGCAAACACCCACGCACAAAGCATACACCTCCCTTAGTGGCACAGTATCTGAACAGATCAATATCTGATCTGATCAGATCTATACTAGCGTCCCAGCAGTTTAGGGTTCCAAAAAAAAACGCATTGTTAGCGG
The DNA here is from genome assembly GCA_028564925.1 of Lithobates sylvaticus. NCBI lineage: Eukaryota > Metazoa > Chordata > Amphibia > Anura > Ranidae > Lithobates > Lithobates sylvaticus. The sequence continues at coordinate 619,993,562 of CM053026.1, read as the reverse complement.
GATCAGCCCAGATACCTGCTAGCACCTGCGTTTTCCCCCTCCGCCCAGCCCAGCCCACCCAAGTGCAGTATCGATCGATCACTGTCACTTACAAAACACTAAGCACACATAACTGCAGCGTTCGCAGAGTCAGGCCTGATCCCTGCGATCGCTAACATTTTTTTTGTGGTAGCGTTTTGATTCAGTCGCTTCAGTCAGGAGCTTTTTTTACCTGTGAATCTCAAAAAAATAAAAAAAAATAAAATAGTTGTCGTTTTATTGTTCTCTCTCTCACTCTATTCTCTCTCTATTGTTGCTCTTTTTTTACTCCATTCTATTCTGCAATGTTTTATTATGTTTTATTATGTTTTATTATGTTTTATCATGCTTGCTTTTCAGGTATGTAATTTTGTTTACTGTGTGTTTTAGTGTTGAGCATTTTTTTGTTTTCAGGTGCGCCATTCAGTTGCAACGCGGATTTATTTATCTTGACAGCAACAGCGTTTGCTCCCACGATACATAAAGCCGCGACTCCAACGCTGTAGGAGGTGATTTCACCACCACAGTTAAAAAAAAGAGCATATATGCCGAAGCATGGGGGCAGCAGGGGGGGGGAGCGATTGGCTCCTAATGCCACGTACATACGGTCGAAATTCCGACCGTGTGTACACGGCATAACTTTTGCGGGAGGATGCCCCCATGCATCGGCATATATAAATGGTGCATGTATGCCCATCATTAGAAGTGGGTGGATGAAGGGAGGTATTCTAATGGTGGGCATACCCACCAATCAATCTCTTTTTTTCGTTCAGCCAAGAGGCTGCATGAAAAAAAAAAGATTACAATATATGTCCAGTATGTTGCTGGACTTTGAATGGTTATACCAGAATGATGCCTGCAGGTTTAGGTATCATCTTGGTATCATTCTTTTCAGCCAGTGATCGGCTTTCATGTAAAAGCAATTCTAGCGGGTAATTAGCCTCTAGACTGCTTTTACAAGCAGTGGGAGGGAATGTCCCCCCTCCCGGATATAAACCGCGCCATTGGGAAATTGGGAAAGCATTTTATCACACCAATCTTGGTGTGGTCAGATGCTTTGAGGGCAGAGGAAAGATCTAGGGTCTAATAGACCCCAATTTTTTCAAAAAAAGAGTACCTGTCACTGCCTATTGCTATCATAGGGGATATTTACATTCCCTGAGATAACAATAAAAATCATAACAAAGAAAAAAAATGGAAGGAACAGTTTAAAAATAAAATAAAAAAGCTAAATAAATAAAAAAAAAAACAAAAAAAAAAAAAAAAAGCACCCCTGCCCCCCCTTCTCTTGCGCAAAGGCGTACACAAGCGTTGGTCTGGCGTCATATGTAAACAGCAATTGCACCATGCATGTGAGGTATCACCGCGAAGGTCAGATCGAGGGCAGTAATTTTAGCAGTAGACCTCCTCCGTGAATCTAATGTGGTATCATGTAAAGGCTTTTAAAGGCTTTTAAAAATGTATGTAGTTTGTCGCCACTGCGTGTTTGTGCGCAATTTTAAAGCATGTCGTGTTTGGTATCCATGTACTCGGCCTAAGATCATATTTTTTATTTCATCAAAAATTTGAGCAATATAGTGTGTTTTAGTGCATTAAAATAAAAAAAAGTGTATTTTTTTCCACAAAAAATGCGTTTGAAAAATCGCTGCGCAAATACTGTGTGGAAAAAAAAAATGCAACACCCACCATTTTAATCTGTAGGGCCTTTGCTTTAACAATATATATAGTGTTTGGGGGTTCAACGTAATTTTCTTGCAAAAAAAAAATATGTTTTCATGTAAACAAAAAGTGTCAGAAAGGGCTTTGTCTACAAGTGGTTAGAAGAGTGGGTGACGTGTGACATAGGCTTCTAAATGTTGTGCATAAAATGCCAGGACAGTTCAAACCCCCCCCAAATGACCCCATTTTGGAAAGTAGACACCCCAAGCTATTTGCTGAGAGCAATGTTGAGCCCATTAAATATTTTTTTTTTTTGTCCCAAGAGATTGAATAATGAAAAAAAAAAAAAATATATATATTTTTTTTACAAAAAGTTGTCACTAAATGATATATTGCTCAAACATGTCATGGGCATATGTGGAAATACACCCCAAAATACATTCTGTTGCTTCTCCTGAGTACGGGGATACCACATGTGTGGGACTTTTTGGGAGCCTAGCTGCGTACGGAACCCCAAAAACCAATCACCGCCTTCAGGCTTTCTAAGGGTGTAATTTTTTTATTTCACTTCTCACTGCCAATCACAGTTTCGGAGGCCATGGAATGCCCAGATGGCATAAAACCCCCCAAAATGACCCCATTTTGGAAAGTAGACACCCCAAGCTATTTGCTGAGAGGTATTGTGAGTATTTTGCAGATCTCGCTTTTTGTCACAAAGTTTTGAAAATTGAAAAAAGAAAAAAATTTTTTTTTTTTCTTTACTTTCTTCATTTTCAAAAACAAATGAGAGCTGTAAAATACTCACCATGCCTCTCAACAAATAGCTTGGGGTGTCTACTTTCCAAAATGGGGTCATTTGGGGGGGTTTTGTGCTATTTTGGCATTTTATGGCCTTCGAAACGGTGATAGGTAGTGAGGAGTGAAATCAAAAATTTGCACCCTTAGAAATCCTGAAGGCGGTGCTTGGGTTTCGGGGCCCCGTACGCGGCTAGGCTCCCAAAAAGTCCCACACATGTGGTATCCCCATACTCAGGAGAAGCAGCAAAATGTATTTTGGGGTGCAATTCCACATATAACTATGGCATGTGTGAGCAATATATCATTTAGTGACAACTTTTTGAAAAAAAAAAAAATCTTTTTTATTTTTGTCTTTATTCAATCACTTGGGACTAAAAAAAAAAATATTCAATGGGCTCAACATGCCTCTCAGCAAATAGCTTGGGGTGTCTACTTTCCAAAATGGGGTCATTTGGGGGGGTTTGGTTACAAAATTGCATGACCGCGCAATTACCAGTTAAAGTAGTGCAGTGCGAAATTGAAAAAAGACCTCTGGTCCTTTGGCTGCAAATGGTCCGGGGCTGAAGTGGTTAAACAAGCTTGCTGAGTTCAAATTGCTGTAAAAAAAATGTTCAGATTGCTAGCTAATATTCTTTGGTCAGTATGTTCAAAAATAGACCTAGAAACATCTTGATTACACCAACATGGGGCATAGTGAGTAAACTACATATAGAGATAATCTTATTATTTTCTCCTTAGCAAGCAAGAAACAGCAATTGTATTTCTATAGAAAAACAACTTAAATATTTGATGGTCAGAGCTTTGCATTATCAGCATGTGCTGTGTTCACATGTTTATAAGTTTTACTGTTCAAGCTGTGCTATTATTAAAACTGCCCATACCCCAAACCAGCATGGCAATTTACTGAGCTTTAGAGTTTGTATTTAATTTTAAATTCCCAAACAGTTGGACATGCAACACGGGATTCATTTTAATTCAATCTTAAGCACTTTGTCTGGTGGTTGTCTATGAAATTTCCTTGTAATGAAAATAAAGCCTAACATATGGTGTGGTAACATGTTTTAATGTTATATCTCCCTGTGAGCTTTTGTGCCTCTTGTGACATTTTCTCTTAGAAAAAACAATATATACGACCAATTCCAACACATGGAAACCAGCCATTAAAAAGACTCCCGAGGATAGCCAGAAAGTGTACTTTGAAATTCATACCATTCACACAGCGCTTCTAGCTTAAAATACATGGGCTGCTAGTTAAACCTATTTGACTGGTAATTACATTGATCCTAATACAGAACTGACTTACTTCAAACTTGTTTTTTTTCTTTATTAAAAAATAAACACTCAAAATTATTAACCAATATACTATCACATATTTGTCTATAAAAAATGAAAAATGTTGTAGTCACATAAAGGAGCTAAGCAATATTTTGCACTGTGATTAATAAAAAAAAAGGTGTTTATAAGATCTTATGGGGTTGATTTACTAAAGGCAATCAATAAATCTAAAAGGAGCGCAAAACCAATATCTATGTAGTGATCAATGCAAAAATATGTAATGTAAATGAATTTTGTGCATATTGTTCATTATGGTTTAATATGAATTACCTTTATTTTTCAAACACATATTTTTTGCATTGATCACTGATTTTAATTCCTTTGTGTCTGGAATATACTGTAGGCAGCTGCATTACCCCTTGTTGCAGAGCACAATTCTTTTTGTGCTTATACTAAAGTTAAGTAAGCTAATCACTTTGTAGAGGAAGTTGCAGTTTACGGGGGAATTTTCCCCAAAGCTTAGTGTATGAGATGAAGTTTTACTTTGCAAAGAATACCAAACAATGTTCAAGAACAATAAAAAAACAGCTCAGATGATGGAAGCCAGCAGAGTTTCCCATCATTCATTAAGCTCTAGGGAAAATGCCATTGCAAAGTGCAAATTCTATTGCAAAGTGAACAGCCTATTTGCCTTTAGTTAATTAATCCCTATGTCTCCAGTAGTAAAAGGTCTCCAAAGGAAGAATTGCGCCTTGTGTAACATCATTTTGTCTATATAGTGTATAGGTAAAAGATCTGCTTCCATGATGTAATATGAGTTTACACTAATCTGCTTGACATAAGCCCTTTTTACTTTTCAGGTACTTGGGTACTGAATTTCATGGTAGCTGGTCTTCTTTAGCCATAAAAAACATACAAAAGTGTACATTGGATGCACTTAAGTGTACCATATGTAAAGGCAAATGTTTTTCTTTCGTTTTGGATAGAGTAGGAAAGAATAAGGCCTTCTGTCAAGTCTGTGTCCCTACTGTTTGTCCAGGTAGCACGTGTCACCAAGACAGAAAGTAAATGGAAATGCTACATTTTAGATATGTCTACAGCAAGAGATCAGAGGAAAGATGGTGACAACTGTCCCAGATCGGATGTCCCCTCATATTTGGGAAATTCCCTCCGTTACTTTTTTGTCTCCAAAACAGCAAGCTAAAGGAAACCTTAACAGTGGGAAACAGATAGCAGGAACCTGAAGGTTTAATCCCTCCCTACTGTATCCAAAACCAAAAGGGCACCTTTGGACAGCAGCATTGTCAGTCTGGTGGGAGGTGAGTGTTAGCTGTACTTTCAGATTTAAATACAGTAACAAATCAAAGCCAAACTCCAGCTAGTTCTTTATAGTTTATAGTTTTTTTTTTTACTTTTGGGGTAAAGGTTGGGGTAAAGGTTTAAATAAATAGAACCTGACCATTGTAAGCTCCCCTGCTGGTGTTAAATGGATTGTCTTATCTCTGTAGCTGGCACATTGCTGGAGAACTGTCTGGATCAGCGGATGAAAATAGAAGAAAGAAAGCCTGAAACAAATGCAACCATCACATCTAATAAATGGCAAGCTACAATATAATACATGTTTGCTTTTTAGTTTAATATCACTTTAGATCTTTAGGAGGAATATGTTGATGTGATGTGCCACCCAGGTTTAAATGTTATTGGGACACCTGCCTTTACACGCACATGAACTTTTTTCTTTTTTTCAAGATAACGCATATGAACTTTATTGGCATCCCAGTCTCAGTCCGTAGAGTTTTAATATTGAATTGGCCCACCCTTTGAAGCTATAACAGCTTCAACTTTTCTGAGAAGGCTGTCCACAAGGTTTAGGAGTGTGTCTATGGGAATGTTTGACCATTCTTCCAGAAGCGCATTTGTGAGGTCAGGCACTGATGTTAGACGAGAAGGCTTGGCTCACAGTCTCCACTCTAATTCATCCAAAAGGTGTTCTATCAGGTTGAGATCAGGACTTTGTGCAGGCCAGTCAAGTTTCTCCACCCCAAACTCGCTCATCCATGTCTGTATGGACCTTGCTTTGTGCACTGATGTGCAGTCATGTTGTAACAGGAAGGGGTCAAGCTGTTCCCACAAAGTTTCATGTGCGTGTAAAGGCAGGTCCATTACTTTTGACAATAAAGTGTATGTCCTGTCATATGTTGTGTTTAGAAAAGCTAAACCATTCTGTCCAGGCACACTTTAGGATACTTCAAAAACTTTACCTGTCACACAGCATCACACAAGAAAAGAACAGTAGCTAATATCAATAAGTCCACCCTTTTCCTCTTTTTTTATCACTTTTGGTTGCCATTTAAAATCCCCCTATCACCTGCTGTCGCCCATTATGTTTAGTACTGTTCTAGCAAAGAATCATCCATGGTTTACTGCAGTGGAAAACAGAGAAGCACAGGCTGCAGAGAAAATCAAGCTTTAACACAACAGCTTGTCTCCTATACTAAGCATCATGCTCTACTTCACCCTACACTGAACCTTCTATTCATCATTTCTGAATTGTCAAGCATAGCAATCCTAGAAGCAACAACAGCAGCAGTAGCTACAGCAGCATATTTAACATAATGGATTTTTTTCTCAGCCATGGAAGCACACTGAGCCATAAGCTGTAGAAAAGCCTTAAACAGCTTATGAACAAGATGGTCAGGTGGTGGCATTGTAGTCATGACTCCATGATGTATGAGTAAAACCTTGACCAGGACCTGAGGAGGCCTGGTTTGCCATCTAGGTGTTAGCCTCCCAAATCTCAAGTGACAGCTGTTTTATTTATTTATGTCATATTTAATTTGAGGTGTCACTTATCTTAATTGTAAATTTGATATTCTGTGATAGCATCCTGCCTGTAGAGCACTGCCTTCCCCTCACCAAATACCACACATCTTGTATGGGTCAAGCATATTATCCATCTACTTGGAAATAATCTGGGCAAGAAACTGTCAACCATATGTAAGCGATTACATTAATCACCATATTCTATTCTGCTGACTTGTCCTAACTAATCACATGGGAAAGCCTGATGCCGCATACACACGACCGGTTTTGCCGATGGAATACCACTCAAGCAGTCTTGCATACACACGGTCACACCAAAGTCCGACCGTCAAGAACGCAGTGATGTATAAAACATAGGATGGGACTAGAAAACGAAAGTTCAATAGCTAGTAGCTAATAGCTTCCGTCTCGTACTTGCTTCAGATAATGCGTGATTTTTGGTGTGTCGGAACAGCATACAGACAAGCGTTTTTTCCGCTCAAATTTTTTTTGCGTTGGAAAAATATAGAACATGTTCTCTATCTAAGTCCGTCTGAATTTTCGGAAAAAGTTTGATGGGGCATACACACGGCCAGATTATCCGATGAAAAGCTCCCATCGGACTTTTTCTGTCGGAATGTCCGACTGTGTGTACGCGGCATAAGAGGTGCATACAGAACTCATAAAGTAACACCTTTTTTCAAATTAAGTGTGGACTGATGCAACATAAATTCTGCATAATTTGAAAAATTCGAAATTCAGGATTTGCTAGGAAGGTGTGGGTCACCAAAATCGCCATTAATGACAACAGACAATAATCCATTTTGTTAAAATGGAACTAAATTATATTTGAGTACCGCAAACTAAAAACAACATTTAGTTCATTTTTTATATTTAAAGCAAACAATCACTTTGAAGAATACCCCAACTGGCAATTCTAGACATGGCCATCTTGAGTAAGGGCAGATGATTTACTTACTGGAATCCATCTGCCCTTAGCTCAGGCATGCAGACAGGAGGATGCGCTTAGCTGAGAAAGCCCCTCCTCCCCTCCTCCAGATGTAAGAAACAAATGCCCTTGAAGATGTCTGAGATGTATGACGTAATTTTGGCCTAGGCCCAAAACCAGAAATAAAACCACCACACCCCCTCCCTTTAGAATGTAAGCTCTATGAGCAGGGCCCTCCTGTCCCTTCTGTATTGAACTGTACTGTGATTGTGCTGTCCCCATTTACATTGTAAAGAGCTGCATAAACTGTTGGCGTTATATAAATCGTGAATAATAATAATAATAATAAAACTGTAAATGTAGAAAAAAGGTTAAAACAAGTACATATAATATATCTTCCTATCTATTTACTAATCTTAGCAGCATAAGGATTAAAAGCAGTTAATGTTGATTGAGAGTATTTAGTTCCACATTAAGTGTAGTTAAGCATAGTTATTACATTGATTCATAGTTACAATATGAAGCTTGTCTGTGCTTAGTTTTTCTGTCTGTTTGAAAGTAAAGACAAATAAACTACCACAAATTCACAATGCCAATTGTTTACATTCTATTTTGCAGTCCAGTTCAGGGGCTTTTTGTAACAATTTTTTCAGTTTAGTAATAGTAGTAAAATTTTTCAACTCCCTACAGAATTGAAAGCACTTTGCAAAATGGTCAATGCAAAAACAATATTTTAAAATAACGTCTGACAAATCCAAAAGGTTTGATTAAAAAGTGCATTCTTATTCATTTCTCTCCAGGGATAAAGGCTCTCAGACAGAAGTGGGGAGAACAATCTACATTGTTGGAGCTTCATGTAAGAAGGCTCACTGTATGATTTCAGGTAGTTTCTATAAATGTCCAGTATTTTGCTGTCTGAGCAGTAAAGAATTTAAAGAGCATCTAAACTCGGGAACAAACATGTCATGTATTACAATTTACTGGTCTTCGGTTGTAGTAGCTTTATTCCTTTTTTTTCCAGCTTTTTTTTTCTTTATTTTTACCTGATGATCTTGCCAGTGGCACAATACCTTTATTACACTAGGCTTCTTGACCCTGATTGGATTACAAATTGCCTCCCCTTCTCCTTATCTTTATAATCATAAAAATTGTTTCCCATCTGGGAACTAAAGTAGCTTCAAATTGCACTTCAACGAGAGTGTATTCAGTGGGACTCCTCTGTCACCAATCTGCTATTCTCTGTATATCAGGAACCTCACCACTCCTGATACAGAGCAGGACTTGGCTCATATAGAAGCCTCACTAATTACTCCTAAAGAGCTGCTTTCCCAGTGATATCTGGGCTGCCAATTTGATGCCCAGGCTCTGCAGTGTGCAGGAGACAGCAGGCTAGCTCAGCAAAATTTCGACAATGAGGTGGAAACCTGTCATGCCTCTGCATTTGCTCAAACTCTGTCCCTACCATCTGTCAGGCAAAAGGATGTAGGTTTTTGTTAAGTTTTGTTAAATGCTGGTCTACTGGCACAGAAACCTCATTACTGTTCAGGTTCAGCTTGATAGGATTTATTCCATCTTAAAGAAAGACTTAAAGTAAAACTATAGGCAAAACTTTTTTTTTTTCATTTTGGATAGCGTAACAGAGGATTATAACTCCTGTAAGGTTTACTTTTGCCATATGTGTCCCATTGCAGAGATTTCTCGTCACTTCCTGTTTCATAGCCAAACAGGAAGTAAGTGGAGATCCATGCAAATAAGATGAATTTTTTGGGGACCACCAGGTCACCACAACTAGTGTCTCATTGGAAGATTTCCCCTCAATTACTTTTCTGGGGACAACCCAAAATGTTAGCTTTTCTTTAATTTTCACTTTCAATCATAATGGTAAACAAGACAAATAGGGAGGGGAATCTCTCTATTGGGGGTATAGACAGAAATTAAAATTGGCAGGTGTTCTAATCCCTCTCCACTCCATCCAAAACGAAAAAAAGATTTGCCCTTAGTTACACTTTAACTCTGGAAGCTGTGACCAAAAAAAAAAAAAGGCCAAGCAGATGTCAAAGAACTAATCATTTGTATTGCCTTTGTTCTCAATACATTTGATCATTTTAACTTTTATGACTTTTCAAGTTTTCTTCCATCGCTCTATCTGTGTGGCACAGAGGCACAGAACTTTGCTTTCTCAAGTTAGAGCCTCCAGCAAGAAAAACAATGAGTAGCACAGTAGTGGCATCACAAATCTCATTTCAAATCTTATAAGACTAGCATTCAGAGGCATAGGGGGTTATTTACCAAAGGCAAAGCCACTTTGCACTACAAGTGCACTGCAAGTGCACTTGGAAGTGCAGTCGCTGTAGATCTGAGGGGGATATGCAAGGAAAATAAAAAACAGCATTTTTGCTTGCACATGATTGCATGATAAAATCCACAGAGTTTCCCCTCAGTTCAGAGTTTCCCTTCAGATCTACAGCGATCTACAGCGACTGTACTTCCAAGTGCACTGCAAGTGCAAAGGGGATTTACCTTTCGTAATCAACCACCACAGTGCCTTAGATCCAGTGGCGTCCATAGAAAAGGCCTGTTTAAAAAAAAAAAATCTTTAAGTGCACTGTGTTTGGGCGCTGGACAAAGTGCACTATGGGAAGCGCCACGTCAATACAATCACGAGATTGCAGGCGAGGCGCTTCATTTGCAGGCTTTTGACCTGCTTTGTGGCAAAGTTCAACGCGCCAAACAGCTTCCGCCCGTAGTATTACTACGGGCGGGAGCTATGTTCTTCTAGTTAACTTCAGTGGTTACTTCCGGTTTCCATATGCTAGTGGTGAACCGGAAGTGACGTTGGCAGCTCCGTGGAACGCACAGCTCGAGCAGCGCTGCCTGTAAAGTGAGTAAGACTCACCTTACAATTTTTAAAAATTTTAGACAATGATTTTTTGGGGGCGGGGGGGGGGGGGGGGGTTATTGGAGCAGTGGACAGTGTTGGTAGAGCAGGGGAGAGTGGTGTCAGTAGTTTTTAATTTCATTTTTTTACACTTTTTATTTTTTGGGGGCTTTGGTGAGATGTCAGGGGTCTAAACAGACCTCTGACATCTCCCCTTTTGAGACAGACAAAGGGGCTGGGGACACATTCCCCAGTCCCTTTCTCAGCACTAAAGATGAATGAACAGGAGATAGAGGCTCCTGTTCATTCATAAACTGAGCAGAGTAAACACAGTTTACTCTGCTCAGTAATCACAGGAGCAAACTCGCTCACTGTGTCCACATACTAGTTCCCCCCGCAGTCGGCAGGAGAGGAGAGCTGGCTGCAGGGGACGAGGGGGGCCGGAGGAAAACAGGGGGGTATGGAGAAGGACACTGGGGGGGCCGGGGGAGGTGCACACAGAACAGTTGGTAATGATGGGTGTGGCTGGATGGACAGCTGTGATCACCGATCTCCCCGTATAGCTTTTTAGCTGACGGCCACGGGAGGGAGAGAAGGATCAGCTGTCAGCTAAAAATCGATACAAAGGAGATCGGGGATCACAGCTGTTCCCCGCCACACCGATCATTCACGGGAGATCGTGAGGCGCTTTCTGGGGTGCGGGAGCCGCCGCAGAAATGCGGCAGTCTCCCGCACCTCGCAGTATTAAGGGAGATCTATAGTCACATTTAATTTTTATAATTTGTATAACATCAGCATTGTAATAACAATATTAGCAATCCAATATAAGCTTACTTGAAAAATTATCTTTAATGTTGTGAATTCTGCCTGACTTCTGGTCATCTTTTTCCACATCTTCCTGGATTCCCAGTATGCTTTGCAGTTTCTCCTTTCTACTGTGTACTTTAAATTTCTAAGGACTATATATCCCATGGAGCCTTAAATCAGTGATTTTTGTACTGACTCCGCTTACTGATGCTCCTCCTCTTAGCACCTCTGGAGTTCAGAAGGCAGGCTTTGTGAAATGTGTGACACAGTAGTGTAGGACATAGTGATTACATATCATAGAATTCAAGGAAGTAAATGGGGAGTAAGTTATCATATCAAGTTATCATTCTGATTAATAGGAGTAGGGTAGAAGCAATCAAAATACAATGTACAATGTAGAAATGAAAATAAAATGTTACATTTGGACCATAGATAAACTTTAATATTTGATCCACAGTATCAAATGCTAAATAGGGATCAAGGAAATTAGTCTGGAGTGCTTGCCACCCAATAAGTCTTTCATGTGGAAACCTATGCTGCTTATTATTGCATCCGGGACGTTGATGCTGTAATTATCAAGTATAGAATTTTAAGAGAGCTTAAGTTCCAGCTGGTTGATAACTGTCTTTTCTATAACCTTTGATATGAATGGTAGGTTAGCAACAGGTCTATAGTAATCTATTGATTTTGGGGTCCAGAGAAGTTTTTTTTAGGATTTCTTTAATGATTGCCATGGTTCTTTTGAAGATCCCTGAATGCAATGAGCTCTGTGTTTTTTGGCGGAAAGCTGAAGTCTAAGATACCTTTGTAGTGGGATCAAGATCACATGATGGCACTACAATTACTGCAGTCTTACAATATCTGTCTGACTCACACTGTCAAAGATTGCCCATCCAGACAAAGAACTCTTCACTTTCTTGAGTTCTTTGCCTTGCAACTGTTGACACTTTATCATAAAAGAAGGTATAGAATGCTTGACAGTTCTCTCTAGAAGCAGTTATTATGGGTATTAGAATGGTTGGACAGGATTGTGTTTCTACCATATTGAGTAGCAGTAACACTATTACATTTATTGTATTCTAATTACAAATTGCAGAGCTCCCAGCATACCATGCTATGTTACTGGTAGCTTCATATTAGTAGTTTCCAGTGGGTCCATCATTTAATATTAGAGAGGTGAAATACAGTTATGGAACACTGAACATTGATAGGGAAAGTAATTTGTTTCTTAATTGTAAATATATTTTATATAGAACTTGTCACAAGCCTGAGCAATTAAAATTATTATATTTAATAAGCAAACATACATTCAGTGCCTTGAAAAAGTATTCATACCCCTTGCAATTTTCCTCATTTTGTTATGTTACAACCAAAAACGTTAATGGATTTTATTGGTATTTTATGTGATAGACCAACACAAAGTGGCACATAATTGTGAAGTTGAAGGAAAATGATAAATAAATATATATATATATATATATATATATATATATATTTTTTTTTACAAATAGATATGTGAAAACTGTGTCATGCATTTGTATTCAACCCCCTTTACTCTGATACCCCTAACTAAAATTGTAAGAAACCAATTGCCTTCAGAAGTCACCTAATTAGTAAATAGATTTCACCTGTGTGTAATTTATTCTCACTATAAATACAGCTGTTCTGTGAAGCCCTCGAGGTTTGTTAGAGAACCTTAGAGAACAAACAGCATCATGAAGGCCAAGAGACACACCAGACAGGTCAGGGAAAAAGTTGTGGAGAAGTTTAAAGCAGGGTTAGGTTATAAAACAATATCCCAAGCTTTGAACATCTCATGGAGCACTGTTCAATCCATCATCCAAAAATGGAAAGAATATGGCCCAACTGCAAACCAACCAAGACATGGCCAGCCACCTAAACTGACAGACCGGACAAGAAAAGTATTAATCAGAGAAGCAGCCAAGAGGCCCATGGTAACTCTGGAGGAGCTGCAGAGATCCACAGCTCAGGTGGGAGAATCTGTCCACAGGACAGCTATTAGTTGTTCACTCCAGAAATCTGGCCTTTATGGAAGAGTGGCAAGAACAAAGCCATTGTTGAAAGAAAGCCATAAGAAGTCCCATTTGCAGTTTTCGAGGAGCCATGTGGGGGACACAGCAAACATGTGGAAAAAGGCGCTCTGGTCAGATGAGACCAAAATTTTACTTTTTGGCTTAAAAGCAAAATGCTATGTGTGGTGTAAAACTAACACTGCACATCACCCTGAACACACCATCCCCAACGTGAAATATGGTAGTGGCAGCATTATGTTGTGGGGATGATTTTCTTCAGCAGAGACAGGGAAGCTGATCAGAGTTGATGGGAAGATGGATGGAGCCAAATACAGGGCAATCTTAGAATAAAACCTGTTAGAGTCTGCAAAAGGCTTGAGACTGGGGCGGAGGTTCACCTTCCAGCAGAACGACAACCCTAAACATACAGCCAGAGCTACAGTGGAATTGTTTAGATCAAAGCATATTCATGTGTTAGAATGGCCCAGTCAAAGTCCAGACCTAAAGCCAATTGAGAATCTGTGTCAAGACTTGAAAATTGATGTTCACAGACACTCTCCATCCAATTTAACAGAGCTTGAGCTATTTTGCAAAGAAGAATGGTTCAAAAATGTCACTCTCTAGATGTGCAAAGCTGGTAGAGTCATACCCAAAAAGACTTGCATCTGTAATTGCAGCGAAAGGTCGTTCTACAAAGTATCAGGGGGGTTTAATACAAATGCCCACCACATTTTTCACATATTTATATGTAAGAAAAATTGAAAACCATTTATCATTTTCCTTCCACTTCACAATTATGTGTCACTTTGTGTTGGTCTATCACATAAAATCCCAATAAAATACATTCACATTTTTGGTTGTAACATGACAAAATGTAGAAAATTTCAAGGGGTATAAACAATTTTTCAAGGCACTGTAAGTTTGTCAGCTTCAGTGACAACTGCATGCTAAAGTGATCAGTCCTGAGGCTGCTTACATTTTACAGAAAAAGTCCAGATGCACATGACTTTAGCTTCCTTTACTGTACAGGCAGTTTTTACCTCAAGGCTCCACCTCCAGTAACTTCTGGTTATGGATTTTTCATTGTCTGCTCATGTTTGCAGCAGGTCTACTTTTAGATCCATGGCTATCTTTTGTGACTATTTTTTTTGTTATTTACACCCCTAAAAAACTTTAATAAAACAACACAGGGAGTTCTGAGCATGTCCTGTTCCTATCACTGTGTTGCTGACACCCCCCTCCTCTGCAGCTTTTTCTGTCTTTTTCCATCCATCAAAGTGACAGCTGATAGCTGCTAGGATGTGCTTTATAAATGAAAACATAGTAACAATGCAAGTACACAACAATCTAGATACAGTATATATATAGTGGCTTGCGAAAGTATTCGGCCCCCTTGAACTTTTCAAACTTTTGCCACATTTCAGGCTTCAAACATAAAGATATAACATTTTAATTTTTTGTGAAGAATCACCAACAAGTGGGACACAATTGTGAAGTGGAACGAAATCTATTGGATATTTTAAACTTTTTTAGCAAATAAAAAACTGAAAAGTGGTGCGTGCAAAATTGTTCGGCCCCTTTACTTTCAGTGCAGCAAACTCACTCCAGAAGTTCAGCGAGGATCTCTGAATGATCCAATGTTGTCCTAAATGACTGATGGTGATAAATAGAATCCACCTGTGTGTAATCAAGTCTCTGTATAAATGCACCTGCTCTGTGATAGTCTCAGGGTTCTGTTGAAAGCACAGAGAGCATCATGAAGACCAAGGAACACACCAGGCAGGTCCGTAATACTGTTGTGGAGAAGTTTAAAGCCGGATTTGGATACAAAAAGATTTCTCAAGCTTTAAACATCCCAAGGAGCACTGTGCAAGCGATCATTTTGAAATGGAAGGAGTATCAGACCACTGCAAATCTACCAAGACCTGGCTGTCCCTCTAAACTTTCAGCTCAGACAAGGAGAAGACTGATCAGAGATGCAGCCAAGAGGCCCATGATCACTCTGGATGAACTGCAGAGAACTACAGCTGAGGTGGGAGAGTCTGTCCATAGGAAAACAATCAGTCGTACACTGCACAAATCTGGCCTTTATGGAAGAGTGGCAAGAAGAAAGCCATTTCTCAATAAAAAGTCTAGTCTAAAGTTTGCCACAAGCCACCTGGGAGACACACCAAACATGGGGAAGAAGGTGCTCTGGTCCGATGAAACCAAAATCAAACTTTTTGGCCACAATGCAAAACGATATGTTTGGCATAAAAGCAACACAGCTCATCACCCTCAACACACCATCCCCACTGTCAAACATGGTGGTGGCAGCATCATGGTTTGGGCCTGCTTTTCTTCAGCAGGGACAGGGAAGATGGTTAAAATTGAGGGGAAGATGGATGCAGCCAAATACTGGACCATTCTGGATTAAAACCTGTTGGAGTCTGCAAAAGACCTGAAAGTGGGACGGAGATTTATCTTCAAACAAGACAATGATCCCAAACATACAGCAAAATCTACAAAGGAATGGTTCACAAATAAACGTATCCAGGTGTTAGAATGGCCAAGTCAAAGTCCAGACCTGAATCAAATCGAGAATCTGTGGAAAGAGCTGAAAACTGCTGTTCACAAACGCTCTCCATCCAACCTCACTGAGCTCAAGCTGTTTTGCAAGGAAGAATGGGCAAGAATTTCAGTCTCTCGATGTGCAAAACTTATAGAAACATACCCCAAGCGACTTGCAGCTGTAATCGCAGCATAAGGTGGCTCTACAAAGTATTAATGCAAGGGGGCCGAATAATTTTGCACGCCCCACTTTTAATTTTTTTATTAGTTAAAAAAATTTCAACAATCCAATAGATTTCGTTCCACTTCACAATTGTGTCCCACTTGTGATTCTTCACAAAAAAATAAAATTTTATATCTTTATGTTTGAAGCCTGAAATGTGGCAAAAGGTTGAAAAGTTCAAGGGGGCCAAATACTTTTGCAAGCCACTGTATTTCTAGATATATTTTGCTGAGATGTTGGGGTCTATTTATAAAAAAAAATGTTGGACAAAAGTCACAAGCATTAGCCCCAACTCTCACAAATCCTAACAGTATTTGGCTTAAAGCTGTGCTAATCTTAAAAGCAAAAAAAATGTATATATTGCAGCTTACCAATTTTTAGATGTGAAGGCTGCATTAGTTTTCTTTTTTTTTTTCATTTATTTTCACCTGTTGGATCAACCAGTAAGTCTGTAATTTTTCAACTTCCTTTACCAGATGACACTGTCTAACAGTTGCAGTTAGTGGGTTGGAACAAACCATTAAACACTGACAGGGGTGCCTAAAATGGTCATCTTTTATTCAGGTATATAAAACCTTTATCCCATTGATTCAACTACTTCAGAACTATTGCTGAAGTTTGGCTTTAATTTTTTAGTCAAGTCCAACAAAACCTTGTAGAGCATATAATACTACTGCCCCCCTAGACTGACAATGCTGCTGTCCAAAGGTGTCTCCATAGATACTCCAGTGGAGTGGAGCCACCCTAAAGCCTGGTACACATTATTTGTTTTTTTTCATTCAACCCAGCTGGTTGAATGAAAAAAAAACTGTCAGCTTCGGTCGGAAACCGCTGTACTAATGATCCAACGTTAGTACAGTGATCTCCCCTGCTGAGCTGTTGTGTTCTGACAGGGGAGCGCCCCCCCCCCCCCCCCCCCCCAGAGCACTCCGATCAGCGCTCTCAGCCATTGGTTTTCCAGCATGCCAAACATCCGGCTTCTGTCGGACCAGCTGGCATACACACGGGCTGAATGTTGGTCAGTTTTTATTGAACCGGCCGATGTTGGCTGGCATTCGGCTCGTGTGCACAGGCTTTAGTCAGGAAGTGTGTTACTGACCAGATCGCACGGTTGAAATAAATAGAAAAATAAAAAAAAGGATTGCACACACCACAATTAAGGATTGGTAAGCTGCCCTGTATTACAATTTAGTTTTTGGGCTCAATAACTCCATCTAGTGGTCACAATGTGTTTTTTTCCTGATTGCGCTCTTTCAGGGAAAATACTACATTATGGACATTAGATGGAGCTGACAATCATAGGAGATCAACATATTACTCACAATACTGGAAGAATTTGTGAGAGAGAGGTGAATGCCTGTAACATTTGCACAACAAATTAACAAAGTTGACATATCATGTAAGAAATTTGTTTCAAAGTATGAAGGAATTACATGGATCTATTGATAATGTCAACATAATATTATTCTTAGTGAACTTGCAATGTTGCAAATCTACATATCTTGGGAAGATTCTGCCAATAAGTGAAAAAATTACCATTTCAGTGCAGACTTATTTTCAAGCATAGTTGTAATGCACAGTTATGTTGCAAACAGCAGTGTCATACAGTTCTCACTGAGTTTACAAATCTTCCAATTGGTTTATTTAAAAATATCCATAAAGGGTCTGCTATTTGAAAGGAGCACGTTTCACTACAAGCCCAAGCAGAGTTACATAAATAAATATAAAACCTCTATATACAGACTCCTATGGTCCAATTTACATAGTTACATAGTAGGTGAGGTTGAAAAAAGACCATCAAGTCCAACCTATGTGTGTGATTATATGTCAGTATTACATTATATATCCCTGTATGTTGCGGTCGTTCAGGTGCTTATCTAATAGTTTCTTGAAACGATCAATGCCCCCCCCGCTGAGACCACAGCCTGTGAAAGGGAATTCCACATCCTTGCCGCTCTTACAGTAAAGAACCCTCTATGTAGTTTATGGTTAAACCTCTTTTCTTCTAATTTTAATGAGTGGCCACGAGTCTTGTTAAACTCCCTTTTGCGAAAAAGTTTTATCCCTATTGTGGGGTCACCAGTACGGTATTTGTATATTGAAATCATATCCTCTCTCAAGCGTCTCTTCTCCAGAGAGAATCCGTTCAATGCTCGCAAAAGGGTAAAATAAATTCCTTACATATCCCCAAGTGCTGTCCAATATTCCCTGGATCAACAATCTCCGGTGTCATTACCTATAAATGCTCATATCCAGTTATGTTTTATTCATTTAGGAATTAGAAATGCTTCTAGCTGTTTTATAAAACAATCTACTAAGCTGGCCAAAACAAGTTCTGGAGGGAGTCCATTCCACATTTTCACAGCTTTTACTGTGAAGAAGCTTTTCCGTATGTAGAGGTTAAATCTCTTTTCTTCCAGATGCTAAAAAAATACCCCCTTGTTCTTGTAATGACCTTAAAGTGAATGAATTAACATCAAGTTCACTATATGGAATACATATCTATTTATACATGGGGATCACATTCCCCTTAAAGCAGAATTGCAGCCAAAGCTTGTTTGGCTGTACTTCTCCTGTGGATCACAGGATTGCAGTCTGTGCGGCACTCCTGTGACCCCTTTTCAGCAGACAGCGGGCCAAAGCCTTATGTTGGCTGACGTTACAGAGCAGGTACAGGCTGGGGAAAGATCGCAACCATATAGTCAGGATCTATCCAGGAGCCTGGACCGCTGTCTTGTCGAATACTGTCCCCGTCGGATAGTGTCCGCCTTGCGCAGTACGGAGGACAAGGAGACGCCAAAAGTCTCTGAAGATGAACGGCACCTGCGCCGGGTTCAAGCCCCACCATCCAAGTGGACATAGAGTTAGAATAAAAAATTGCTGAGTGAAGCGAGGCCGTGCCCGAAGCGTGGCGAGCGAAGCAAGCCCACGAGGGGCCCTGTTACTAAGTGCTGTTTTACATCATCTACCGTATGTCCACTTGCATGGTTGGGCTTGAACCTGGACTCAGGGCAGAAGGTACTATTAAGTGCGCATGCGCCGTTCATCTTAGGAGAATCTCGGCGTCTCCTTCTCCTGCGCCTACGCCTGCGCAGTACGGGGCAGACACTATCCGATGGGGGGACAGTTCTCGGCAGAACACCGGCACCTAGCATCATAATGAGGGCCTGATCCAGCCACTCCCACCACCTCTACAGGCCAGTGCACCAGTGAACCCGTGGGGGGGGGGAGGAGCAGAGCCGACAGCGGTAGCTGATAGTCATCAGCTCTCTGCTCACGAGGCACTAAGAACTGAGCAATCAGCCGTGTTTGATCACTCAGTTCTCAGCAGTCTTAGCCCCGTACACACGGTCGGACATTCGGACCACAAAATCCATCAGATTTTTTCCGATGAATTTTGGCCAAAACTTGTCTTGCATACACACGGTCGCGCAAAGTTGTTGGAAAATCCGATCCTTTGGAAAGGGGTGACGTCGAACACGTAGGACGGGACTACGTAGAGGCCAGTAGCCAATAGCTTTCATCTCCAAATTTTTACTGAGCATGCGTGGCACTTTGTGCGTCGGAATTCTCGACACGTGATCTGAAAAAGTCCGATCGGATTTTGTTGTCGGAAAATTTGAGATCCAGCTTTCAAACTTTTTCCGACGGAAATTCAGACGGAAAAAGTCCGATGGAGCCCACACACGGGAGGATTTTCCGACAACATAGTCCGATCGGACATTTTCCGTCGGAATTTCCGACCGTGTGTATGCGGCATTAGAGCCAGCGGGGGACAGATGCAGCATCCATCTAGGTAAGTATGATTCCAAGAAAAAACAAAAACCCATACTAATTATCTTTTAATTATTTCTTCTCTAAAGAGAATACATTCAATTGTGCAATAGGTGGTGAATGGAGCTCATTGAGCTGTCACTAGCAACAGATCTGTACATTATAAGTACATTTGCCAATTGCCATTAGCAACAGGTCCATGCATTTCATTCATACTTGGAAAAAAGTTTCTCACACTCTGTTATAGTTGTTAGTTTGCTGGATGCTTTTATCTTAACTATGTTTTCATTGTTTCTACTACACAGGTATCAGAATGATATGCCCGCCGTGTTGTTACATACATCTGTTGGATGTTATAATTTCTTGTCAGAGGATATCACACAATAGAGATTTGCTGAATGCTGATGGACCAAGCAGATCAGGTGAATTAATATGTTGATATGATGCACTTACAGTGTGATACCAAATATGCTTTAGTATTTCTAGTGCTGATTTAATATGTACATGTGCTTATTGTAGGCCATGCTATATATTTGTAAAATAACACTAAACCAGAGTTTTTAATGGGCTTTGTAACTACGGCTTTTAAATATGTATAACTATTTTGGTATTTGGATTAATAAATATGCTGAAACATGAAGGAAGTGTTTTGCTATTTATCTCTTTGATGTTTTTTGATTATTCTTATTATTTTTCCTTCATGCCCTCAGTTCATGAGTCTTTTTAAAGAGGGTCATTAGGGATTTATGGATTTTGATAGGTTTAATGAAGACTCATATTCACTGAGAGAAATTTAAGATGACCTGGAGTCATTACAAGTGTTGTTGATATTATTTCATCGTTTTACAAAGCCCAATTAAGTCAAGCTTGTGTTATCTGTAGTGCTTCCTAAAACAAGCTTCTGGCACAGAAAATAAAAAAGGAAATCTGACATGGCTAAAAAAAATTTATAGAATAGGAAAATAAACTGCATTTACAATATAGGGAGAGCAAAAATATATAAAGAAAATAACCTCCTCACAAATAAAGTTACTGCTAGTGATCTGTTAAAATGCCATGTTAACAAATAACCACTAGGTGGCACTGTTGCAGCAAAGAATTACAGTAGTGTAAAATCTAAACAAACTTAACTCTTTTACTTATTTGCTATACATATAATGTCATTCATAACTTTGCAGGTCTTGAATTTTTTGTGTCATTCTCTATCAACATTTCAAGGACCATCCTTTATTTTCCTTTTCCCATCAACTTTAAAAAACATGCATGTCATTTAAATGGACTGTACTATTTTAGAGTTTCTCTGGTTAAACATGCATTTATTAACTTTGTATTGACATTGGGAATGGCACTACTCACATGCTTTAGCAAGGTGCTTTCTTTACTGCGTAGCTATATGTTTAATCACATTATACTGAGCAAATTAGTAAGTACTAATTAAATCCGACAGAATTAATTTTTGCAGCAGTTGGCAAATGTGCAAGATTCATAATGATCAAATTTAACTTGAGTTCTTTCTGACAGATGTGCTGATCTGTGAGTGCTTAGTATAGGATAACTACATTACAAACGATATATATACAATAGGATAAGAATATAAAATACATATACTGTGTACTAACAAATCTGTACCTGTTTCAGAAAGAATGGGGATATAAAAAACAATACTCAAGAAATGCCTTAGTGTGCAGTGTATGCAGGGGAGGAGTGTGAAGGGTATGTGAGTTTGCTGTATTTGCAGCAGGAGAGGAGTTTGGAGAGTATGTAGGGGGGGGGGGGGGAATGCAAAGGAAAATATGGCAAAGAGGTTTGACAGAGGGCAGTATGTGCAGAATAGTGGTGTGAAGGTTCTGCCGTGGTCCAGTATGTTTGAACGATGTGCGGAGAGTATGACAACAGACAGTATGTGCAAGAGAGGAGTGCGGAGGGTATGATCGTGGGAAGTACAGAGTAGTGCATGCAGCATATAGAAAAGAAGATAGTGGATTGTATGACAGGGGGCAAAATATGCAGTAAATTAGTGTGGAGGGTAGGCCAGCAGGTATGGGAGGTATAACAGCAGGCATCATGAAGAGTGTGAAGCATATGATACTGAGAAGAAAAATTAATAATTTGACTGACAAATGGTGTTTACTGACCTTTCTATAATTAGTAACGCAATCACTAAAAAATATATCATTATAGCCTTACAGGTGATTGACTGGGGTGGGGGAATGTGCCCGATAATGTATTTGGCACCCATTTACAAAACCAAATAATTAAAGGAGAAGTACGACCAAAGCTCTTTTGGCCGTACTTCTCTTGTGGGTCACAAGAGTGCACTTAATTCTGCACACCTGTGACCAAGATTCAGCCGGCAGCGAGCTAAAGTTTACTGTTGTCCAGGCTTTGTAGGAATCCTGACAATAATGTTGGGATCTGGCCACATGCCCAACTGCCAGCTGGCTCAGCCTCTCAGTGTGCCGCTTAGTGACTGAAACAGCCTCTCCCCCCTCTACAACCCAGAACTCCAGTGAGCGCTGGAGGGGCAGAGCAGAGAGCTGGAGACTGACAGTTACCACTGTGTGCTCACTGAAGAAGAACTGAGCAATCAGTGGTCTTTGATTGCTCAGGTCTCTGTCTTAGAAGTGGCATAGGACAGATGCAGCAGCCACATAGGTGAGTATAAATGTTTGTTTTTTTTGCTAACCTGCACTTCTCTTTTAAAGAGCAACCACATGGGAGTTACGCTCTGCACAAAGAGGTTTTTTTTTGTGTAGAGGTGGATTCGATTTTATAATTAATGCCAGGAAATGTTCCTGCTAAAAGTAAAGCCAGTTATTTTCAAACAGTGGAGGTGGCAGCAGGGATCATGTCAGCAGACTGTGAAGGTAGTAAGAAGGATACTGAAATTAAAACAGGAAGAGAGTGTCAGTTGAATTGGGGACAATAGAGGTTGAAGTGGAGACATACAATTTTAATTACGGTATTATCAGGGATTGTGTTATGAAGTCCGTGAAGAGCGGAGGTCATGTTAGGAACATGGGAGATAGGCAGAGTTTTGTTGCTAGAAATACTTTAAATGGAAACTGGGGCAGTAAAGCTAAGATTCTCACTGGAATTTTGTGGAGATGAAACTCATATGGTGTGTTGCACAGAATAAATGCGCTGGAGATTGCGTGCTGAATAGTGTTGGGCGAACGGTTTGGCCCGAGCATGAGTTCGGGCCTAACATTGTCTGTTCGTCCCGTTTGTCCAACACCCAACACCTGCTGAATATGGGCTGCACAGTGCATTTTGCACCCTGATTGGGCAAAGCTATAGCTATTTACCAAAAAAGTTTCAAAAAGTAATAAAAACACACACATAGTTTTTGACAATTCCTTTATTAAAAAGTAAAAAATAGTGTCCCCCGATGTGAATCCATTTTCAATCACGGCACACCCGAAAAATTAAAGAGTATGACGTTGCCGACTCAGCATGCACCAGTCCATGACGTCAGAAGGTGACCCCACCCCTTACCTATATAAGAACTATCAAATGGTGGAGCCTGCAGTAGGCAGCCAGCCTTGATGTTGGCGGGAGCATTTATTTTTTGGGGTGCAGCGGGCGATGATTGACAATGGACTTACAGCGGAGATCACTATTATTTTTTTTTGTAATAAAGGAATTGTCAAAAACTGTGTGTGTGTGTGTGTGTTTTTATCTCCGGGGGGGGGGGGGCCCACACCGTTTTTATTTTTTATTTTTATTATGCGGTTCCCCATAATATTCATACCAGACTCAAAGGGCCTGGTATGGACTGGGGAGGGGGGGGGGGGCACCGTTTCTTTCTTTCTTTTTTTTTCAATAGCCTGGTGTTGGCAATTCCAACCGCAAGTCTTTTTAAATGGGATTTGACGCGTTTTTTTTCTTTAGAAATGTAATTTTAGCTGCAGCATGTTCTATATGTGCTACAGATGTGCCACTTTACAGGCAGACTACTGGGACCCCCCAGGCACTATATTTAAAGGAAATTTTCATTTTTATTGTTGCACTTTAAGCATCATTAAAATCACTGCTCCTCAAAAAAACGATTGTTTTAAAAAAAATGTTTTGCATTGATTCATGTCTCAGGTCAGTACCCAGACCCCCATACCCCCTTTTATGGCCAATTACATGCATACAAGCACTTTTTATTTTTCCTGTTCGGCTCCCATTTACTTCAATAGGGTTCGTTGTTTGGGTTAGAACATTTCTCCTGTTTGGGAGTTCTGCTGCAAACTGAAACAGGGTATGTTCGGCTAGAGGGGTTAAAGCACAAGCACTGGGAACAGATGGGTTATTCATATCCTGGTAGATTGGCTCCTGATGGGTAAATGTACATTTGTTGGGTAGCTGAGAGATCAATGCACATAAGCTGAAGAATAGGTCTTGGCACATACGTAGGGTACAAAATACTCAGGGATTAACCTACATCAGCTAAGTGATGGAAGGTTAACAGACATATCTGGCAACTGAGCATTGGATAGATAATGCATGTGGGCTAAGGATTGGTCATTGTGGGGTTACTAAATATGTGTAGAGGAATGGGCACTGAGGGATTAATGCTTTTAAGCTGGGGAACTGAAGGGGTTAACACTTCACTTCTGTGTTGGCTGATCACTGAGAGCTTATTTGCACTGCCGACTGGTGACTAATGGGTTATTGCACATACACTGCAGATTGGTCACTGTTGGGTTTATACACTTATGCCTCGTACACATGATCAGATTTTCCGATGGGAAATGTTCGATCACAGGCTGTTGGTGGTAAATCCGACCATGTGTACGCTCCATCGGACAATTGTTGACGGACTTTCCTCCATCAAATGTTGGCTAGCATGTTCTCAAATTTTTCGCAGACAAATGTGTGTTGTCGGATTTTCCGAGCGTACACAAGTCCGTCAGACAAAAGTCCAAAGTAAAAACACGCATGCTCAGAAGCAAGGGTGAGCCAGAAGCAGCCGGTCTTGTAAACTAGTGTTTCTAATGGAGAATTAACATTCGTGACGTGGCAAATTATAAAATCTTGAAATACAGCACCCAATTCTCTTCTTCTTTAATGGGATAATAATGAAGCTGCTTTGCTGGTGATACTGATGGAGTTATTACAAACTGATTTTCAAAGCCTTTTTTTTTCTAGTGATATCAAGAATTGTATTATTATGCTTTTTTTTATTTGGGCAAGTTACCACAACACAATATTCCCATAGTTTTTAAGATCAAAGATACAACTAAGTTGGTGTCCCTTGTCAATTTTACGTTGTATTTTTTTAAATTTAACTGCCTACTCCCAAACTGTCATTTGAAGTAAAACACATGGTCAAGTATTATTCTACACATTTTTTTTATTGTGCATTAAAAAAAGAAAAGAAATAAAATTAGACATGCTATCTGCCAATAGAACTTAACCAAAAAGTGCATTCTATGCATCCAATAATATAGAAAATATACCAAATCAAATCATTATTCAACCAAAAAAATTATGTCAAAGCAATAAATCCAAGGCCAATAATAAATAACACATCATCTCCTCCGATTCCACAACATGTCTGGTTGACAAACGACCGTTCAGAAACAAACTGAAAAGTGCGAAATGAAAAGTGCGAATCAACACTCACCAAACTTCTACTAATATGGAATTAGCAGAAGGAGCCCAAAGGATGGCGCTAAAAATCTGAAAAAAACATAGTCACTACGTTCGCAATTGTTGGCCAACAATTGAATGGCCGTGTGTATGCAAGACAAGTTTGGGCCAACGCCCTTCGGACAAAAGTCCACGGTTTTGTTGGCCAACAATCTGATCGTGTGTACGAGGCTATACTCCACTGCTATAAAACTGGCTAGAGATATTTGTATACTAGAGATGCTACTGGTGTAGATACTAGGAAGTGATGCCATTGATTAATAAATATTATATATCCAAAATATAAATATATTATTTACCAATATATCCAAATTTGAAAATCCAAATTTCCAGTACTGTCAGGGACTAGTTGTGACATCTATGGAAGAGTTTTTCAAAGTATTAGAAATAAAGGTACTACAAGTCATAAGTACACCATCAAAATAGTTCTTTAGTAATCTACAATGTTTAAGTGCCAAGTCCCATGTGTTAAAGGATATGTTTCTAATATGTTGGAATTGGGATGTGGCACTGTGATTTTTGATCAGTCCAAAGTTCATTACGACGTCTTTGAAAGATCCAAATATTACTTATTCTATTACTTTGAGGAATTATCTTTCTAAATGCTCAGAATAGAACAGCCTAAAAGACATGAGCATATAAGAGCTAGACCTTAGTTGGGCAGCCATATGCTTTTGACTTGAGACTGTCACAAAAACAGCAGTGAAAACTGCCTGTTATCTAAAGTGAACATTTAAAACCTTGCATTTTGGATAAAAGTAAGTCCTGTAAATGGCATTGTTTCTGTATATTATATATATGTCACGCAGATATATAAGATGAAAGTAAATAACCACATTGGGAAACAGCCTAATATCTATGGGGACCAGCAGACGCCACTAGATAAGGCATTTTGAGGAGAGAAACTTGCAAAACTTGTCTCATGGCTTTAGTTTTCTCCCTAATAAGTTGGCACCAGAGATGTCTCTAGCACACTTACTCCACCTCTGTCCATAGGCTAGATGTGAAGGTCCTATTATGCAACTGTTTGTATTTAGGGAGATCCTGTTAGGTTTAGATGACACTCTGGTGCCTGTAGATGCTTTGAGTTTCAGATCCTTCTCAAAGAATACCATGTAAAGTAATTCATGTGTTTTTAGCTCAAGTGATGATAATATTATTTATTCTCCTAAAGAAGAAAAAAGTCTCCCCGATTACAGTCAGACACTGTGTACTCCAATGAAAGAAGGAATACCGTATTTATCGGCGTATAACACGCACTTTTTCCCCCTTAAAATCGGGGGAAAGTCGTGGGTGCGTGTTATACGCCGATACCCCAAAAAAAAGTGGCCAAAAAATTAAAACGGCGCCGAAAAACAGCGGCCGCCGCCGAAAAAAAACGAGCGGCGCCGGAAAAAACGAGCGCCGCCGAAAAAGACCGAGCCGTCTGTTCCGCTCTGCTCGCAGTCCCGCCTCCCTGCGCTTGCTTCCGAAACAGCAGGGAGGCGGGACTGCGAGTGGAGCCGGAAAAGCCCGAGCCGTCTGTTCCGCTCTGCTCGCAGTCCCGCCTCCCTGCGTTCGCTTCCGAAACAGCAGGGAGGCGGGACTGAGAGCAGGAGCCGAACAGACGGCTCAGGCTTTTCCGCCGACGCTCGTTTTTTTCGGCCGCGCGGTCTTTCTAGGCGGCAATTTCAAATGCGCAAAAGATGGAAATGACGCTGACAAGCTGCACATCACACTGGGCAAGCTGCACATCACACTGGGCAAGCTGCACATCACACTGGGCAAGCTGCACATCACACTGGGCAAGCTGCACATCACACTGGGCAAAGCTGCAAATGACGCTGACAAGCTGCAAATGGCGCTGACAAGCTGCAAATGACGCTGGGCAAGCTGCACATCACGCTGGGCAAAGCTGCAAATGACGCTTAAATGTAAGTGTTTTTTTTTCCCTAAACTTCCCTCCTAAAACTTTTTTTCCTTAAAATGCCCTCCTAAACTTGGGGTGCGTGTTATACGCCGGTGCGTGTTATACGCCGATAAATACGGTAATTCAATTAAAGCTCTACATATAATTTATTTCAATTTACCTTTTGCAAAATTGGGCATTTTTTTTATGAATACATCCGAAGTTCAGAATATGATATTTTGCAAAATTAAGCATTTTTTTTATGATGTATTCATTTATTTTATGAATACATCCTGAATTCTGAATCTTTTACACTTGCAAGATGTATTTACTGTTGTTGTAACTAGATTTTATTGCTAAAGTATTAGTAGGATCCAGAGCCAACTGTTGTCACAAATCACAAGACACCAAGAGACAGTTAAAATATGTTTTGTAAAAGCAGACCAGAAGCTCACAAAGGTCAAAGCTGGCAGTCTAGACATAAAGAAAAAAAGCCAAATATAGAACATGCACAAGATGATATAGAAATGTTGACTGTGCACTTTAACCTGCTATTATGTGTTTATGCACTGCTTACTGCAAGTGTCCTACTCAACAGTAATATGCATGAAAATGACTTCAACAGGACACTTCAGAATGCAGATCAACAAGGGATACACAGTATAACAGAACCAACATGCAGTCCAATAATATCAAGAATGCAATAATAAGTAGGGTTACTCTTTGCCTTCCAAATGGTTAATGGCTCTCTAAAAAATGTTGTTAATCTATTGTAGACATGTGTGTATTGACATTTCACACCCTTCTTCAAGTAAAAAAGTCTTTGGTTCTTTCTGAAATATAGAAAGTTGAAGTATATATTCAATCCTGTGATTAGAAATGTGCCTGGCTTTGTAACAGTTTCTTGGACATATAATTCAGAGCAATTACTGGACCTAAGGACTCCCATGAAGTGGCTTCCCGCAACATTACAAATTCTCCACCATTTTTCTCTGAGGAGGTAAATGTTTGACTTCAAATGGTACAAAGTTTTTAATAAGTTTAACCTAAAAAGCTCAGTCTTTGCATCAGTTTCATCAGAGTCATAATGACCCCACAGGTGCAAACAAAATCCGGAGCAGCTGTGTCTAGTAACCATTTTGATTCTAACATCAGCTTGGTTACTATACACAGCTGCACCAGATTCTGTGTGCAGCAGTTTTAAACATTTTTTGTAAATCTCCTCCATAGTGATTAAGACACTGCAAAGAACACAGCATTTAAAGGATAAGTTCACCTTTTCGTAAAACATATAACAGGGTAACATGTTTCGTAACATATTCAGGATATAACATGCAACATGTTACGTACGGACCTGGCCCTGCACCTCCCCTATCCCCGATCTGATAGCTAGCAGGGTTTTCCTTCCCATCGCTGGCTTTCACAGTGTCTCCGCCCTCCCAGCTGCTTCACTAATTCACAATGTACTGTGAATGGAAAGCTACAAGGTCCGGAAGCCTTTGCAGCTGTCAGCTTGTAGTGTTCAATGAACTATCACAGCACTGTGGAGTGCCGTGTTAGTTCATTGTCTCTTCCTGTCAGATTGTATCTGTTTACCCATACGGGATGAATGGACACACAGGTACACTGACTGCTGGAGACCTGCATTACATCAGTGATCTGCTGATCGCTGGTGCAATGCTTTACAGGCTGCAAAAAAAACTAAAATAATAATAATGCCACATTTTTTTACCTGCAAAAAAATGTGCATTTATTATTTTGTCTAAAAAGTAAACGTATCCTTTAAAGCTTGTTCACACTTGCCCAACACAATTCTCTGCAGCGCAGGGTAAGCATTAAGTTAAAAAGGCATTGTGACATTCAGATTTCAGTTTATCACTATTAGATGACTGAATGGTGAAATCTGCTTTGGGTTACTGCACTTTGTGGCTTGTGTGCACCTTCTACAAATTCTTTATGCCATTATATAGCAGGGACCACACAGTTGAAGAATAACAGAGCAAGTGTATGATGTGGTCCTGCGCTTTGACCGCAGCGTAGCGTACCTGCAGTTTCCCATAGCCTTCTCTTATGTCCCTGCATTTTTGGTGTGTTTTCTGAAAGCACACCAAAGATGCAGCATGCAGGATGTGGGACATAATAGACGTCTATGGGAAATCACAGGTAACCCGCATGAAAACCGCAGGTACATTGAGCTGCACCTGCACTGAAACTATTACTACAGCAGAGAAAAGCCAGATCTCCTGCCCTGACAGACAGGGTTATGGTAATCTCAGGACGGAATGGACAGAATTAAATCCATTTGCTGGTCAAACATATATTATATCTGTATTTACTGTAGCTTTTTGCCTGGAGCTCAGCTTCCAGCATTTAAATGTAACCAAACTATAAAAATAGTATTGTATTTGCTTTCAACATATCATTTGTTATACTATTAGATCATTTTAGATACATTTTAGATTTATGAGCTGATTTACTGAAGAGCTAATAATGTTAAATTCACTTCAATTGTCCAATCAATTGCAGATAAAAATAAGTAAATGGAAATTTGCTTTCACATGAGTGGATAATTCATTGTGCGAAGAGTCTCAACTTTTTAAGCAAATTAGCCTCTTGGTGCATGATATAGTTCCCATACTGTCTGTGCTAACAAGGTAATGAAAAATGTGCAACCAATAGCAATCATGCTCTAACAGAACTGGTAAATGGTAACATTATTGACTGCTGGGGAACACTCCACTTCATAGTTAGTCATAACAATTTCAACTGGCTAATTGCAAATCAGTTTGCTCTATGATGAGTTAACAGATTTAATCAGCCAAACAGATTTATCAGATTTTCATCAGCCAAACTATCAGACATGAAATCACTGTTACTTGCAGTTTACTAAATAGGTGCAAAGTTAGAAACAAAATTAAGGCTGAATTCACACTGACTTGGGATCAAATGCAGGCTAATTGCAAATCAGTTTGCTCTATGATGAGTTAACAGATTTAATCAGCCAAACAGATTTAACAGATTTTCATCAGCCAAACTATCAGACATGAAATCACTGTTACTTGCAGTTTACTAAATAGGTGCAAAGTCAGAAGCAAAATTAAGGCTGAATTCACACTGACTTGGGATCAAATGCAGGGAAAATGGTTATACATTTCCATCCATTTTATGCACGTTAACGTTCGTTGACTTGTGCTGATCTGCATTTTAACACAATCGTAAAAAGCAGGTCAATGCATGGACACATACAATTTTTTTTTTTTAAATGTCCTCTACACACTACAACCTGTGTTATAATGCAACATTTTAATGCAGCGCAGGTTAACGCAGCATTGTAATACGAACAGGACACATAGAAAACAATTGCTTTTTATGTGTCTATGCATTGACTAGCATTTTACAAGTGTGCTAAAACTCATATCAATAAAAATACAAAGTGCATTAAAACATGCATAAAATGGATGTAAGTATACATCCATTTTCCCTGCATTTTAGCTCAAGTCAGTGTGAAAAACATGTTCAGGAGGGCAAAAAGTATGCATACACTGCAGAGTAATACACAACAGTTTATGAATGTTGCACAAAAATGGACTCTTCACAGCAATGTATCTGTAACTTAAATCAGGTTAACATGTGGCTACATGGCATAGTCTCTTTAGGACTCTATAACTACACAAACAGCACCCCTTTCAGTGAAGTCCAGGGTGGTTATGCATAGCTCCCAACTGTCCCTGATTTTGAGGGAGTGTCCCTGATTTGGAACAAAGTCCCTCTTTCCTCCTTATTTGTCCCTCATTTTGTTCTGATCTATATAGTTGTATATAAAATGGACTTTTTATCTTTCAAAAAGTGTTTCTCTGTACTTAACCTTTCATCCAGTTTCTAAATTGCTGCATTTATTAATTTCAAAAGGCAGTATAAAGAAATAGTAGTGGTAAAAAATTTAATAAAAAACACTTGTGGGTTTAACTAATCATTGTTATTGTATAATTCTTCTTTAAGGGGGCGTGGCAGGGTGTGTGTCCTATGCCTACATACTTTTGCTAATAGGGGTCCCTCTTTGCCATCTCAAAAAGTTGTGAGGTATGCTTATGGTAACACAGGCAAGTAGTTGGAGGAATCCAAGGGCAGAGTCACCCCACTACAACTGGAGTACTCTGGCAGAAATCGTGGCAACTTTCCCCACAGTAGAGGAGTTTTCTTAAGAAGCTGTGGGCTATAAGGCTCAGTGGAGGGCCTCTCACCTGGCTGCATATCATTTGCCTTGTTAGGTATGGCTTCTCTGAGGGAGGGAAGGTGTAGAACCTTCTCCTCTGGTCATGTCCAAAAACAGATGTGATTGTGGGAAAAGCTTGTCAACTCTTTTCTACCCTAATTCCTTACTTCACCCCCCACTGCCCCCACCCACCAACTTGCTTACCGCTCAGGAGATTGCCAACCATTTTAAATGCAAAAATCGACACAATTCGCAAGGAGATATCCAGCATTCAACTTCCTCCCCTACCCAACACATCAGGTCTAACACCGCACTCCTCCTTCTGCCCAGTTACCACCAATGAAGTTGATAAACTCTTCTCCATGGTCCACCTCACCACTTGTCCCCTGGACCCTCTCCCCTCACAATTACTGCCACCATCCCACTCTATCCTAAATTCTCTAAACCACATATTCAACCTATCCCTCTCCTCCGACATCCTTTCCTCCCCCGCTCAAACATGCACTGGTTACCCCCATACTTACCTCACTAGACCCCACCTATTTTAATAACTTAAGACCCATCTCCCTGCTTCTGTTTGCCTCCAAGCTCATCGAACTCTTTGTCCATGACCTAATGAGTTGCTACCTCACTGACAACAACCTTTTTAACTCCCTACTGCCCGGCTTCCGCCCACAACATTCCACTGAACCTGCCCTACTAAAACTCACCTATGAGCTACTAACTGCGTAAACCAATGGCCTGTACTCCATACTCATACTCTTGGACCTCTCTGCTGCCTTCGACACATTTGACCACCTGCTCCTCCTCAGCAAACTCCCTTGGACTCCGTGATTCTGCTTTATCCTTGTTCTCCTCCTACCTACCTCAGCAGACATTCAGTGTCACTTACAACTCCATCTCCTGCGCTCATCTTCCTCTTTCTGTTGGGGTACCCCAAAGCTCCATTCTTGGGATCCTCCTATTCTTTTTCTATACCTCTTTCCTGGGCCATTTAATAACCTCCCATGGCTTCCAATACCACCTCTACGCCTATGACACCCAGATCTATATCTCCACTCCTCTTCTCAAACTTACTGAATGACATATCGGTATGGATGTCACACCACTTTCCCAAACTCAATCTTTCTAAAACTGAGCTTATTATATTTCCTCCTTCCCGATCCCTCCCCACCATGACTTTACCATTAAGATCAACGGCACAACCACTGGTCCCTCCACACATGCCAGGGTGCTTGGGGTAATCCTTGACTCTAACCTCTCCTTCAGCCCCCACATTCAATCACTGACTAAATCTTGCCGCCTTAACCTCCGCAACATCTCCAGAATTCAACCCTTCCTGACTAACGACACCACATAGCAACTTATTCACTCCTTGGTTATTTCCTGCCTTGACTACTGTAACTCTCTCTTAATGGCCTACCATTACGCAGGCTTTCCCCCTCCAGTCTATTATGAATGCTGCTGCCAGACTAATACAACTCACCTCTAGGGATGAGCCGAACACCCCCTGGTTCGGCTCGCACCAGAACCCGCGAACGGACCTAAAGTCCGTGTGAGCATTTAGAACCCTATTAGTTACAATGGATGCGAACGTTCGAAATCAAAAGTGCTAATTTTAAAGACTAATATGCATGTTATTGTCATAAAAAGTGTTTGGGGACCTGGGTCCTGCCCCAGGGGACATGTATCAATGCAAATTTATTTTTTAAAGGGCCGTTTTTTCAGGAGCAGTGATTTTAATAATGCTTAAATTGAAACAATAAAAGTGTAATATTCCTTTAAATTTCGTACCTGGGAGATGTCTATAGTATGCCTGTGAAGGGGCGCATGTTTCCTGTGCTTAGAAGTGTCCCTGCAAAAAGTGTAATTTTTTCAGGAAAAAAAGCTATTTAACCACTTCAGCCCCGGACCAATTGGCAGCCAAAGGACCAGGCCCCTTTTTGCGATTCAGCACTGCGTCCTTTAACTGACAATTGCGCAGTCGTGCGACGTGGCTCCCAAACAAAATTGGCGTCCTTTTTTTCCCACAAATAGAGCTTTCTTTTGGTGGTATTCGATCTCCCCTGCGGTTTTTATTTTTTGCGCTATAAGCAAAAATAGAGCGACAATTTTGAAAAAAATGCAATATTTTTTACTTTTTGCTATAATAAATATCCCCAAAAAATATATAAAAATTTTTTTTTTTCCTCAGTTTCGCCGATACGTATTCTTCTACATATTTTTGGTAAAAAAATCGCAATTAGCGATTATTGATTGGTTTGCGCAAAAGTTATAGCGTTTACAAAATAGGGGATAGTTTTATAGCATTTTTATTAATATTTTTTTTTTTACTAGTAATGGCGGGATCAGCGATTTTTATTGTGACTGCGACATTATGGCGGACACATCGGACATTTTTGACAAATTTTTGGGACATTTGTCATTTATACAGAAATCAGTGCTATTTAAATAGCACTGATTCCTATGTAAATGACAGTTGTAGTGAAGGGGTTAACCACTAGGGGGCGGGGAGGAGTCAGTGTGACGTGTGTGTGTTTTTTTACAGTAGGGGGGCGTGGCTGTACGTCTGACATCATTGATTGGCGTTCCCGATGACAGGGAACCGCCGATCACTGACAGTCAGTGTAGGAAGCGCGGGGAGAGGTTTGTTTACACAAACCTCTCCCCGTTCTTCAGCTCCGTAACCCGATCGCGGGACACCAGCGGCGATCGGGTCCGCTGGTCCCGCGGCCGGGGTCACGGAGCTCCCGACCGGGTCGCGAGCGCGCCACTGGCGGCACGCACGCGACCCACAGGCAGGCACATGCACGATCACGTACAGGTACGTGATTTTGCCTGCCCGTGCCATTTTGCCGACGTATATCGGCGTTAGGTGGTCGGGAAGCAGTTAAAATCACTTGCGGCTAATGTATTGACTGCTCCCGTAACACAGACAACAGTCATTCATTGAAAGCCATTCATAAAAAAAAAAGTCATTGATAAAAAAGAAAGAAAAGAAAAAAAAAAAAGCGTGGGGGTCCCCCCAAATTCAATAACCAGGCCCTTCAGGTCTGCTATGGAAATTAAAGGGGACCCCAGCCCAAAAAAAAATGGCGTGGGGTCCCCCTCAAAATCCATACCGGACCCTTATCTGAGCACGCAACCTGGCAGGCCGCAGGAAAAGAGGGGGGGGCGAGAGCGGCCCCCCTCCCTCCTGAACTGTACCAGGCCACATGCCCTCAACATTGGGAGGATGCTTTGGGGGTCTGAGACCGCCAAAGCACCTTGTCCCCATGTTGATGAGGACAAGGGCCTCTTCCCCACAACCCTGGCCATTGGTTGTGGGGGTCTGCGGGCGGGGGGCTTATTGGAATCTGGAAGCCCCCTTTAACAAGGGGACCCCCCAGATCCCGCCCCCCCTGTGTGAAATGGTAAGGGGTACCCCTACCATTTCACCAAAAAAGTGTAAAAAATGGTCAAAATGACAGGAGACGGTCTTTGACAATTCCTTTATTAAAATCTTCTTTCTTCTGGTCTTCCTCCTTCTTCCTCTCTTCATCCTTCGGTTTCTTCATCTTCTCCTTCCAGCATCTTCTTCCATCTTCTTCTTCCATCATCTTCTTCCGACGATCCGCTTCTTCTTGCTCTGGTCTTCTCGTCCGGCATCTTCTTCCATGGCGTCTGGGTCTCTTATTGGGCCGCTCTGCGCAATGGGAGGCTCCCGCTGTGTGAGGCTTCGCTGCGTCTGACAGGTCTTTTATAACGGAGGGCGGGGCCACCTGGTGACCCCGCTGCCCTCTGACGCACGGGGACGTCATGGGGAATCCCCTATGGCTGGGGGTCATTCCCCATGACGTCCCCGTGCGTCAGAGGGGGGGGTTACCAGGTGGCCCCGCCCTCCATTATAAAAGACATGTCAGACGCAGCGAAGCTTCACACAGCGGGAGCCTCCCATTGCGCGGAGCGGCCCAGAAGAGACGCCGACGCCATGGAAGAAGATGCCGGACGAGAAGACCAGAGCAAGAAGAAGCGGATCGGAGGAAGAAGATGATGGAAGAAGATGGAAGAAGATGCCGGAAGGAGAAGATGAAGAAACCGAAGGATGAAGAAAGGAAGAAGGAAGACCAGAAGAAAGAAGATTTTAATAAAGGAATTGTCAAAGACCGTCTCCTGTCATTTTTACAATTTTTGACACCTTTTTGGTGAAATGGTAGGGGTTAACATTTAACACAGGGGGGGGGCGGGATCTGGGGGTCCCCTTGTTAAAGGGGGCTTCCAGATTCCGATAAGCCCCCCGCCCACAGACCCCCACAACCAATGGCCAAGGTTGTGGGGAAGAGGCCCTTGTCCTCATCAACATGGGGACAAGGTGCTTTGGGTGTCTCAGACCCCCAAAGCATCCTCCCAATGTTGAGAGCATGTGGCCTAGTATCGGTTCAGAAGGGAGGGGGGGCCGCTCTCGTCCCCCCTCTTTTCCTGCGGCCTGCCAGGTTGCGTGCTCGGATAAGGGTCTGGTGTGGATTTTGAGGGGGACCCCACGCCATTTTTTTTGTCTGGGGTTCCCCTTAAAATCCATCCCAGACCTCAAGGGTCTGGTATGGATTTTGAGGGGGACCCCATGCCATTTTCTTTTTGGCTGGGACCCCCACGCTTTTTTTTAAAAAATTTTAAAATTTTTTATCAATGACCTTTTTTATGAATGGCTTTCAATGAATGACTGTTCTCTGTGTTACGGGAGCCGTCAATACATTAGCCGCGAGTGATTTTAAATAGCTTTTTTTCCTGCAAAAATTACACTTTTTGCAGGGACAGTTCTAAGCACAGGAAACATGCGCCCCTTCACAGGCATACTATAGACACCCCCCAGATGTGATACTGCAATGCTGTACTAACAGCACGCACACACTAATCCCCAGATTCATAGCACATAATATCAGCAGTCAGCTGCACATAACACTGACACTGACGCTGGAACACAACACAATATGCGAGGCTGCCGGCGCGGCAGCCTTTTATACTGTGGGGCGTGTACTAAACCCCCTGAGCTATAATTGCCCACAGGCATCCTGCCTGTGGCAAATTATTGCTCTCCTCGCCGCTGGCCCTTTGATTGGCCAAGCATGCGGGTCACAGTGCATGCTTGGCCAATCATCAGCCAGCAATGCACTGCAACTGGCGCAGTGCATTGCGGGCCGCTCGCATCACACAAATTTTATGCGAGCGGCCCAAATAGTTCTGGGCTAGCCGAGCGGGCGAACGCCCGATGTTCGATTCGAACATGGGTTCGAATCAAACACCGGGTTCATCCCTACTCACCTCCTCTCTGCAATCCCTTCACTGGCTTCCCCTACCCCACCGTATGAAATTCAAAATACTAACCACAAAATACAAGGCCATGCACAACATCGCCCCAAGCTACATCACCAACCTCATCTGCAGATATCACCCAAATCGTCCCCTCCGATCCTCCCAGGACCTCCTGCTCCATAGCTCCCTTGTTACCTCCTCTAATGCTTACCTTCAGGACTTTTCCAGAGCCTCTCCCATCCTCTGGAACTCCCTGTCCTGGTATGTCCGATCAGCCCCTAACCTGTCCACCTTTAGGAGATCCCTGAAAACTAATTTATTCAGGGAAGCCTATCCCACACCCACCTAAGAACTGTACCCGAGCCACCCCCATCAAATCATGCCTGGTAGCTATTACCTTTTGTACCACCACCCCCTCCCTTTAGAATGTTAGCTCTACGAGCAGGGCCCTCCTGTTCCTTCTGTATTGAACTGTATTGTAATTGTGCTGTCCCCCCTCTACATTGTAAAGCACTGTGTAAACTGTTGGCGCTATATAAATTGTGTATAATAATAATAATAAAGCCTTGCAGTAGTCTGGGTAAGAATACTGTATGTATTTATTTTGTATGAGACCTTTTGATGATCAGTAACTTTAGGCAATTCATTCTATTCCTGATTTTCTCTAAGAAACAGAACATATTATACAATATTAGTTTGGGTTTATAATCTCAAATCTTCAGTTGTGCAAAGGCCTAAAGATTGGCATTTCATCAAAAGTCTTTGCAAACAATAAGTCATATATATATATAAATGAATATTGATTCCGGGCTGTCAGGTTGTGAGTAAGAATGGCTTACATCTGCCTGATCCCAGGCACTCTGCAAATGAGGCAGAACAGTTCTTGCAGCAGGTAGGTTTTGTTTACAATTAATGTCTCAAGTACCCACAAATATTCTTCAATTGGATCTGGAATTGTACACATTCTCTAAAAGCACAAAGCTTTGTAATAATGCACTGGGATTCATGTTACAATATTATAATATAATATCAACCC
The DNA here is from genome assembly GCA_028564925.1 of Lithobates sylvaticus. Taxonomy (NCBI): domain Eukaryota; kingdom Metazoa; phylum Chordata; class Amphibia; order Anura; family Ranidae; genus Lithobates; species Lithobates sylvaticus. The sequence continues at coordinate 619,955,727 of CM053026.1, read as the reverse complement.
CAGGGCCATTGATATTTGGTGACACATTTATAAATAAATGTAGAACCTGTTTATATGTTGTTTTTTTTAGGTGGTATATTTTCTTCTGCATATTTAACTTGATATCCATTGGTTCAACTTACAAGGAGGTGAACAGCAGGCAAAGATAACACAGCAAAGTGGCAAAACATAACAGCTTTTATTACAATGTTTTTTTATTTCTCTTGCTGTCTCAGCCAAGCATAACTGTGTAAATGAAAATTTGGGCTGAAAAGTTATAAATCTGTGATTCTTATGCCGCGTACACACGATCGGACATTCCGACAACAAAATCCCATGTTTTTTTTCCGACGGATGTTGGCTCAAACTTGTTTTGCATACACACGGTAGCACAAAGTTGGTCAGAAATTACGAATGTCAAGAACGCTGTGACGTACAACACATACAACGAGCCGAGAAAAATGAAGTTCAATAGCCAGTGTTGCTCTTCTGCTGGATTCTGAGCATGAATGGCATTTTGTGCGTCGGAATTGTCTACACGATCCAAATTTACGCAAACGGATTTTGTTATTGGAAAATTTGAGAACCAGATCTCAAATTTTGTGTGATGGAAATTCCAATGGAAACTGTCCGATGGAGCCTACACACAGTCGGAATTTCCGACAACAAGCTCCGATCACACATTTTCCGTCAGAAAGTCTGACCGTGTGTATGCGGCATTAGGCTTATCTACTGATAATGGTGTTGGATGTTAGAAAAAAAAAATATAAACAAATGTATATGGCAAATATGCATGTAAATATTCACCTTTTTTGCTAAAAATAGCATATTGCAGTCAAGGGGCCCCAGTAGATATTAAACATCTGTGCAACTTTGTAAAATGTTCAATAATATCATTGCCATTAATAAAAAAATTACTAAAACCAAGCTGTTGGTGATACACTAACACACCCTAGTGCATGGAACTAACACAATAAATAACCAGCACTTGTAAGAAAGAATTACAAACAAATCACAAAACTATAGAGTATGAAATAAATATTCAAAAATGTAAAAAAAAATTTTGTGAAATCCAAAGTTAAAGTGAATTCAGTGTAGACATCAATAATATATTGTCCATGTAATAAAGTGTATAATCCTTAAAAAATCCAGCAATAATTTAACCTCCTTGCTCAATATTCCTTTGATAGCTGAAAGGTTTACTGGATAATTATGACCCCCTTGTAAATGAGTCTGTGACGGGAGGACCAGTGGAACCCAGAATCCCTTGGAGAGGTTGGGAAACCCTCGTTTCAGCTCCCCATGCACCCCCTATGTCTAAGTTACCCTGTGTCTTTTAGGGGCACAGGGTGACTGAGAAAATGTGGCTTGGATTACTTAACATGGGACAGTAATATTTATCCACAATATATCCCAGGATATATATAAAGACTATTCTTGGTTTGTTTGATTCTGAGCTCGACATGTTAATTGAAAGAGCTGGTCACATTGGCCTCTGTACAATGTAGGAGACGGTCTGTCTGCTACTGGAAGCTCCTGCTATTGTGAGAAGGTATCCTGTGTTTATACTTATGATAATGTATAATCTACTTTATGAAGCTCGTGACAACAAGTCTGACCTGTAGTGAAATCCTGATTGATCACACCAATGGCCAGGTGGGCATGAAGTCACCTTGACTGCTTTAAGGGACTAGTTAATTAGCTATGTTAATTCTGTTTCTGGTTACAGTTTGCATTGCTAGAGAGATGTCCTCCTGGTGTATATATTAGGGTGAGTTTGTTCAAATAAACCTACCATGTTCAAGCTGTGTAACTGAGCTAGTCTCGCCTGGTTCTTACAATATCTGATATCTGAAGTTCCAGACTGGAGGAAGCAGTGTGCTGATGGAAGCACTCAAGCAGAGTGTGGGATGTTCCATTACAGAGTCATAAAATGCTTTAAACAAATTATATCTAGCAGGACACCCAAGGTCCCTCTTTCAACTAGGTATGGACAGGCCAACAGAATACTGGCATCAAAGCATAAATAACTCTATAGTGTAGTAAGTATCAAAACATCATAAATCAATCACATATGAATCTAACCATACAACAATGAGAACAACAACCTATCAATCCTCAATGTTATGGGTAGGTAGAAGGCGCACCAGAAACTCATGATCCATTAACTATAAGAAAATCAAAAACTCAGACTTTCCATAGACTCAGCAAAAACCTTGATTATTCTCTGAACTGAAGCTTTACTCATACACACAATATCTTAAAGCGGTAGTAAACCCCACTTGGTCATTGTCTATAAAAAGGCTTACCTGTAGGTAAAAATGAATATCTCCTAAATGGGCAACGTTTAGGATATATTCACCCTGGATGCAGCCAGTTACATCACTGGCGCATGCGCTCTAAAGGTCTGGAATACCTTTTTGGAACTTCACAGCTCTGTGCCGGAACTGAGGGCTCCCGTGTGCATGTGTGGGTGTGACGTCATTGTGACTCCGGCCAATTACATAGCCGGAGGGAGAGCATAAACCAAGAACAAAGACCAGTGGAAAATGTCAGTTCAACGGTGACAATACAGTGCTGGAGGGCTTTGTTCCAAGGAGAGTAATTCATATTGTGTTCGTATGCTATGCATACAAGCACATTATGCCACTGCCTTGCATGTGTTTTTTTTACAACATCTGTGGTTTACAACTGCTTTAAGCCTCCATTTCTCATCCACTTGGGACCGACATAAAAACATAAATAAATTCATGGGGGTTGATTTACTACAACTGAAGAGTGCAAAATCTGGGGAAGCTGTGCATAGAAACCATCGGCTTCTAACTTCAGCTTGTTCAATTAAGCTTTGACCAAAAATCCTGGAAACTGATTGGTTTCTATGCAGAGCTGCACCAGATTTTGCATTCTGCAGTTTTAGTAAATCAACCCAATAGTCTAGTATGTTTAATTATTCGAATTAGCAGTAGAAATAAATATTATACTATAACAACAATCACCATGTAACTATGTAACTACCCCTTTAAATACATATGCCCCAGGCACTCTGAATGAATGATGGCTCACTGGACTTTTATGAAGCAACAGCAGTGTGTAGGATATTCAGGTCACCCCTGTCTCCTCCAGGAAACCACCTTGTACCACTCAGCTTTCCTTGCCAGGTAAGATCACCCCTTGCTTATCCAGAGATCAGAGTAATGCCCCGTACACACGTCGGAAATTCCGACCACAAAATCCGTCAGATTTTTTCCGACGGATTTTTTCCGACACTGGTGTTGCATACACACGGTCGGACAAAGTTGTCGGAAAATCCGATCATTCTGAACGTGGTGACGTTTGTTGCGCACGACGGAACTACGTAGAGGCTAGTAGCCAATAGCTTTGGTCTCGTAATTTGATCTGAGCATGCGTGGCACTTTGTCCGTTGGAATTCCCTACACACGATTGGAAAAAGTCAAATCGGATTTTGTTGTCGGAAAATTTGAGAGCAGGGCGGAAAAAGTCAGATGGAGCCCACACATGGTCGGATTTTCCGACATCATGGTCCGATCGGACATTTTCCGTCGGAATTTCCGACCGTGTGTACGGGGCATAAGAACCACTCATGTCCTGGTAGCTCCTCCACCACTCTGGATCACCATAAAAGCAGGCATCTCCACAGTGTAATTTGTTTTTTTTAATTCTTAAGTGCTTTATTTGTAATCACACAGTAGAATAAACAATTCCCATTTAGGCCCCTTTCACACTGGGGCGGGGAGGCGCGGTGACGGTAAAGCAGCGCTATATTTAGCGCTGCTTTACCGTCATTTTAACCGCAGTATTCGGCCGCTCGCGGTGCGGTTTTACCCCCCCCCGAGCGGCCGAAAAAGGGTTAAAGACCCCCGCAGAGCACCGCCGTAGCGGCGCTCTGCGACGTTATTGCCGCGGTTTTACCGCGGTTTCCCATTCAAATCAATGGGAAGGAGCGGTATAGGAGCGGTGAACACACCGCTCCTATACAGCTCCAAAGATGCTGATAGCAGGACTTTTTTTGCCGTCCTGCTAGCGCACCGCTCCAGTGTGAAAGCCCGCCGGCTTTCACACTGGAGTGAATGGGGCAGGATTTTTTCAGGCGGTGAACAGGCGCTATTTTTAGCGCTGTACCGCATGAAAAACGCCCCGGTGTGAAAGGGGCCTTAAAAAACAAAAGACCGGAACTTCTGGGTGCACATGATGACCACTTCTTCTCAATGTCAGGTGTCACCCTAAGATAGTCGAACAACGAGAGGAAATCATGTCACCTGACCAAATTTTTTGACATTTTAAGCATGTGAGAAGTAATATAATAAGGAGGAAGTGGAGGAAATATGGATTTGCTTAGGTTGGTCTGCCTACAGTGTTTTGCATAAATATTGTCTCTATTTGGATTTTTCCCATATTTAGTAGTGTTAGCATTTGGAGTTGTAAATTATTTAATTGGGATTTTTTCTACAAAATTCTTATTATGTTGTAGGTGAAATATATTTTTTATTGCAAAACAAAAGTTAATCAGCCAAACAGTGAACATTTGTTGATTGTATAAGTATTTGCGCCCGAGTCAATTACAAATGTGAGTTTCTTTTGGTGTGAGCCGCTACAAGCTTGGCATAGTTGAATCCTAGAGTTTTTGCCTGTTCTTGGAAAAATTCTTCCAGTTCTGAATAAAAGTTTTAAATCTTACTCTCAATTGGATTGAAGAATAGGTCAATCCAAATTCTGGTTCTTGTTTCGAAAGCCCCCTTGTTTTTGATCGCCATGACGAAAGGTGGACCTTCACCATAGATTTTTTTTTTGGAAGATTGAAACAGGTTTTTCACAAAACTCCTTGTATTTTATTATTTCCCTGACAAAAAAAGCACCCTCACAACATGATGCTGCCATCACCATGCTTTACTATAGGGATGATGCTCTCAGGGTGATAAGCAACATTTTTGACACGCATATTGTTTTACACTAAGGCCACAAGGTCCTGTCATGCTCCCATTGGACCAGAGAACCTTTTCCCACACACCCCATCCGGATTTGATGTTTTTAACCACTTGACCTCCAGAATATTTACCCCCCCATGACCAGGCCAGTTTTTGTGATAGGGCACTGCGTTATTTTAACGGACAACTGCACAGTCGTTCAACGCTGTACCCAAATAAAACAACAAATAAAGTTTTTATTTGGTGATATTTGATCACCAACTCCATTTTTATTTTTATTTTTTTGCGCTATAAACAAAAAAGGCCGACAGTTTTGAAAAAAAACTATATTTTTTACTTTCTTTTATAAAACATATCCAATAAAAAAAAAAAAAATTCAATTCCTTCATAAATTTAAGTCAATATGCTACATATTTTTGGTAAAAAAAAAGCCCAATAAGCGTATATTGGTTTGCACAAAAGTTATACGTCTACAAACTATGATATATATTGAATTGTTTTTTTTTGTACTAGTAATGGCTATGATCAGCGACTTATAGCAAGACTGCAAAATTGCGGTGGACATTCGAACACTAAAGGCACTTTCACACTGGGGTGGGCGTCGGTGGTAAAGCGCCGCTATTTTTAGTGGCGCTTTGCCATCGTTTTTGCAGTGCTTTTCTACAGCTGATGCTGCTTGCAGGACTTTTTTGAGCATTCACAGGCTTTCACACTGGAGTGAGAGGAGAGGTGCTTTACAGGCTCTTTGCAGGTGCTATTTTTAGCGCTATAGTGCCTGTAAAGCGACTGTGAAAGTAGCCTAACTGACACTTTTGACACTATGTGGGAACCAGTGACACTAATACAGTGAGCATTGCTAAATGCACTGTCACTGTACTAATCACACTGGCTGGGAAGGCATTAAACATCTAGGGCAATCAAAGGGTTAACTGTGTGCCTAGCCCTGTCAGAACCGAGCTCTGCCTTGTTTACATTGCCTGACGATCGGCGGGTGCCGGCGGTCATCCAGTGCCCGGCACCCCCAGATCGGTTTCTGCTGTGAGTAATCACAGCAAAGGTGGTCTACCGTTGGCAGTGCAGAGTCACGTATATATACATGATTCTGCAGAAAAGTGCTGCCCTGTAGCAGTATATAGGACGTAGAAGTCTCTCTTGAGTGATGATCATGCTTCTAATGTACTTTTGAATTGGATATGCAAACACTGTTAAGGATGCCTTTTCTTAACATAGGTAAGGATGCTGTAGATACAAGAACTACAGAGAAGAATCCAGAGGGCTGTAATGAAAAAAAATGTGTCATTGTTGTCCATAGGCCAGGACACAGGTTTAAATAACTAACATATGTTAGATATAGTGCCACCTTAAGATGAATTGGACTTTAGGCAATTGGTCTCCAAACTGTTGCCCAGCACCAGATGTAGCCCTTAGCTTGCTTTTATTAGGCCCATGGGGCACTGATTTATCCACTGATACCAACAATAGGTTATAATCCCCCCCACTCACACCAATGAAGGGGCACACATTTATTCCAATGACACCAAAGATGGGGCACTATTCCCCCCCAATGATGAGGCACAATGTTTCCCAATGACACCAATAATGAGGCACAATGACACCAATGATGACACCAATGATGGGGCACAATGTTTCCCAATGACTCCAATAATGAGGCACAAGGACACCAATGAGGGGTGGAAATGTTTCCCAATGACGCTAATAATGAGGCCGAATAACACCAATGATGGGGCACAATGTTTTCCAATGACACTAAATTAGGCTTTTTTTTGCTTAGATATCTCCTGTCTCCCGGTGTCTTACCTTGCTCCAGCAGCTCATTCCCGCACGTCTCCTCCGCATGTTCTCCCAGTCACGCCCAGCACGTCACCGCTGATTTGTTTGATGGTGCGGGCGGTGTGGATGAGACAGCTTCTTTAATTGGATTAGCATTCGCACACACGCACGCACGTCACACCTCTGGGCACTTATTCTTTGTCACACCCACTCGGACATGTCACCGATAGCCTAGAGAACTGTGGGATATGTAGTTCACGGGTGCGGTGTGGACGATTCGATTTTTCACTGTGTTTTCTCATTTGTCATGGCGTGTCCACAGAGAGGGCTCGGTGTGCCGGCAGCGGCACGCGTGCCACGCGTTCGCCATCACTGCTTTAGGGTGTATAGTCTGGGTACAGGTTCGCTTTAGAGTATATCTATAGCCAGTACCTTTTAACCAAATTTTTTGATAGAAACTGAAGTGTTACAACCAATGTCAGCTGTCTGTAACACCACTGGGGAGACTCACCCTCTGTATTTGGCCTGGTTTCCATTGTCATTAAAAAAATTATGAAAAATCTAAGATGTTATATTTGCCACTGAAACAGGGTGAAATGTCTTAGCTGGGGCACTCTTTCTAGTCACAACTTTCTATCACTGGCTATACACTGTGCAAATTTTAGCTAGTTCCTTATTGAAAAATCAAAGGAGCCAGGTAGAAATTGTCAGCAGAATATTGACTGCATTCAATCAGATGAAACTGCTGTTTGGGTATTTTGACAACTGGCAGGGCCAGGGCTGAACATTTGTCCATCTGTATTGTATAGCATGGATGGAGGAGATTCTATTGCCAGTTTAAGTGCTTTTTTCCTTCATTTTGGAGATAGGAAGTGAATCGAAATTTCATCAACTGGACAGGGAGAGCCTATAGGTATATTTTACCTATATTCAATTCAATATCCTGCCCCTTTCTATGGATTTTCAAACTGACAAGCACAAAACATACGGTAATCCAAGCTTTTCAGCTGATGTTTCTGTGTTTTCAGGTAGTGTCATAGTAGGACTACACTAGAACAAGAAATGCATTTGTACATTTAGATGTTATTTGAAACTTTCCAAGCACTTTATTTTAGTTTTACAATTTAGACAAGAATAACAATGTGTTTATCTTCTTACAGATTCCTTTCAGCAGATGCATGGATTAAATTTGTTATCTGGTAGCACTGTCACTAAGGTTTACTACGTAACTGTGTATTTGGAGCTGTTGGAGGTGATAAGTCTGGTTTCATAAGGACATATAGTGGCTTCTATCTGGACCAGACAGAATTATACACAGCAGTCACAGCTATCATGGAACAGATCTTGATTTAACAACGTGCTGTACCAAAAGCTTGGCTAGTAGATGCTTAAATTACTTTTGTTGCTTCCAATTTAGAGACATGGCTGTTTTTAGAACCAACCAATTCTACTTTAGCATTTTGATCATTTAGCCAGTTTTCATATAACAAAACGTTATATTATTTAATGGGCTTCAGCACAGCCAAAGTGTTGAGCTGTTTGATAACGCCTCACATAAACTGACTTTTATTTTATTGACTCTTTGTATCTTAGATTTAATACAAATAGAGTCTACCCCAGTGAGGAGGGTTTGTCTGGACAATGTTGACCCACACACTCCTACAAAGGACATTTTATTTTTTCTCTTTTATCTTTGAAAAAACAGAAGAATACTATTATACCTTGGGTTTGAGTTGACATGATCTGGGTAGATTTCTAGTAGCAATAAGGATTAGTGTAATTTATTAAGTCAAAACAATTTATCAAGGGTGCTGCCCCCCACACATAAATTGTAGCTGATGGGTACAAGATAACTGTTTACACATTCTTTTTTTTTCACACAATATGTCATGGTCATTAAACAATTTCCCCCAAGAGAGCCTGTTGAAAGAAAGAAAGAAAGAAAAGAAAGAAAGAAAGAAAAGAAAGAAAGAAAGAAAGAAAGAAAGAAAGAAAGAAAGAAAGAAAGAAAGAAAGAAAAAACCCAACTATGTAACTTATTTATAGTCAGGTCCAATTCTTTGTCACTAATGAGTAGGGATGAGCCCCCTGAGCCATGATTGCCTTTGGCCAATCATGGCTCAGGGGGCTAAGTCCATGCCCCACACTATATAAGGCTGCTGTTTACACGGCGGCCATATATAGTGTAGTTAATGAAGAGAGATTGGGTAGCTTATTTAGTGGTGTGCAGGCAGTGTATTTGATATATATATATAAACAGCCTAGTATATATATATATATATATATATATATATATATATATATATATATATAAAATCTGCATTTAGTGTAGATTAGCTATTCAGTGTATAATCTATATTCAATCAGTACAGTATATATACAGCCTAGTATATACTCTGCATTTAGTATAGATTATATATTCCATGTAGAATCTATAGTTAGGCAGTGTAGTATATATAATATAGTGCATTGAAGTGGTTAAGTGGAACCTTGCACCAAAATGTAAAAAAATAAATGGTGTGGCCCTTCAAGTCTGGTATGGATTTTAAAGGGGAGCCCTGTGCCAAAATTAAAAAAAAATGCCATGGGGGCCCCCCAAAATCCATACCAGACTCTTATCCAAGCACGCAACATGGCAGGCCGCAGGAAAAGGGGGGCCGAGAGAGCCACATGCCCTCAATATGGGGAGGGTTCTCAAATCACCCTCACTTACTCTCTGAAGCAAGCAGCATAAGCAGCATTTGTTTGGCTGTCTTAGTATTCCACACACTCTTCCTACTCTAGAGGGGTCAGTGTGTTGATCTCAGCCAACGTTTCCTTTGAATGTATTCAACAGCAGATTGACAGAGAGGGCAGATTTGTCTTCTTATGCAAGCTAAATGGGTTCAGATGTTTTATTGCTGCGATATATATCTCCCCACCATTTTCTGTGATCCCTCTCAAGAGCTCAATTTATGGCACTGCACCCTAATCTACCAGTAATGGCCTTGGGAGACTTTAATAACATTCTGGATTCACACCTGGACAGGATGTCCATGAAGCCCAGACCCACTAGACCCACTGTGGGTAAGACTGCTTTTGCACACGATGTGTGGCGCGAGAGACATGCCATTGACTGATGTTACTCCTGCTACTCGGCCACACATGGTGGACTCTTGCGTATCGACCTGGGTCTGGGCAATGGGATGCTTCTGCAACAGGTTCGGGACTTGGCCTACAAGCTGAATCTCCTGTCTGATCACTCCTCATTCTGGGTACGGCTGGATGTTACTGCTTCCTTGGACCGACCACTGTGGAGAGTGAACCCCTTTTGGCTGACACTATTCCCGCCTTCTGACAGCATCCCGGGTGCATTGAAGGAGTTCCTGACATTTAATAGACACTCTGCCAGTACAGCAGTGATATGGGACTCACTCAATGCATCCCTGAAGGGCTGCCTTATTCAGGAGATTACAGGCATTAAAAATCACTCCAGGGAATGGGAGGATAGAGTGAGGACTGAAATTCAGAGCAGGGAACAGGTGCTGATCACTGACCCTTCCCAGTCCAACCATGAAGCCTGGGCTGAGGCTCAATCTTTGTATAACTCCTTTGTAATGTCCGCAGCAGAGAAGAGGAGAAACTTTCTCCAACAAAACTATTTTGAAGAGGGGTAAAACACCGGGCATCTCCTGGCACTGGTGGCCATGGAGCAACGGGACCCCTCTATTATTATAGTTATAAGGTTCACAACAGGGGAAATACACACCCTTAACCCTGACATATTAAATGATTTTCACCAGTTTTATAAAGACCTCTAAAGCTAGATATGCTCCATCTGATCTAACACTATTCTGACAGGCTTGTCCCTTTCCTCAACTATCTGATGCTGAAAGGGACACTGAACTCTCCAATTACCCTGACAGAACTAACGGAAGCATTAGAGGGGGCCCCGCATTATAAATCTCCGGGTTCGGATGGCCTGCCAGCTGAGGTATACGCACGTTATGGTGAAATCCTTCTTCTAACTCTGCTGCGGGCCCTATCCTAGGCAGTTGAGACAGGCTATTTGCCAGATAATATGCAGGAGGCCATTATAGTGGTGCTTCCCAAGCCAGGTAAGGATAACCTTTTACCGGATTCATATCGTCTGATTTCATTGTTGAACTCAGATGTTAAGCTACTGGCGTGTGAGACTTTCTAGGGTGATAGGTAGACTAATTCATAAAGATCAATCTGGGTTTGTCCCCACCCGCTCCACAGCCGATAACATACGGCGATTGTTCATGAATCTACAGATACCAGTGGATGATCCTGGAGGGAGGGCCATTCTATCGCTGGACGCTGAAAATGCTTTTGACAGCATGGAGTGACCCTACCTTCTGGAGATTCTGGCAAGGTTTGGTCTGGGGAGTGAATTCATAGAATGGGTGAAGGTCCTATACTCAAAACCTAGCACTAGACTACATATTAACAACAATCTTTCCCCATATTTTAATTTGCACAGGGGCACTCATCAGGGATGCCCATTATCCCCATTGCTGTTCGTTCTGGCGGTAGAACCTTTAGCCATTTTGATCCGCAGCACACCAGAGGTTGTGGGGTTCCGTAGAGGCCCACTGGAAGACAAGATATCCCTTTAAGCAGATGATGCACTCATCTACTTGGGAGACACAGTGGCCTCTTTGCGAACAGTAATGGGGATTATCACAGACTTTGGCAGGTTCTAAGGCTTTACTATAAACTGGTCCAAATCAATGTTAATGCCCATAGACCCCCTGACAGCACCTTTACCCACGGGAGCAAACCAAATAACCATAGCAAGCAGCTTTAAATACCTGTGGGTGATAGTTACCCCAGATCCAGCCGACTACTTGCGGCTGAACCTGGGCCCACTCTTAGACAGACAGAAAGTCAAATGCACTAGCTGGTGTAAGCTTCCTCTGTCGGTAGTAGGCAGAGTGAAGCTAATTAAATTGGTATGGGCGCCTCAACTTCTGTATATTTTTCACAACTCCCCTATGTGGATCTCAAATAAATGGTTCAAATGCATTGATTCCTTAATGTGACACCTAATATGGAAAAAAAAGAAAGCTAGAATTAGTCTAACCACCTTACAATACGGGAAAGACCAAGGAGGATTGGCAGTACCACACCGCAAAATGTACTTTTTGCCCGCACAAATTCAACAACTAGCTAAATTGGTAACTATGTTTTACCCCACATTAAAGGCTGCTTCTTATATGGAGATGGATCTACCAAGTGTCCCAACCCCGGCCCCAAATGGTGACCTCATTAGGAAAATATGGAAGGAATTCCTAAAAGCCTTGACTATTAGGGACCCACTGCCCTTTACACCCTTATGGAACAATCCCAGGTATCCAAAACTACTAGAATTGAAGGGATTCTCTGCCTGGAGACAGCAGGGAATATGGTCCTTCCCTCAACTTTATGAGGGGACCGTTCTAAAAACATATGAACAGCTATGCTCAGAATTCCAGCTCACCTCAAGAGGCTTTTATAAATATCTTCAACTTAGAAACGCCCTGCGGGAACAGCAGCAAACACACTCCTTAGATGTATCATCCTCTTCCTTGCTGATGGAAGTCCTCCGGGCGGACACATCTAAGATATACTGTATGCAGAATTGCTGTCCTCTATTCAGGATCATGCCTCTTTTAAATGCAGAACTAAGTAAAGTAAAACATAAAGTAAAACATGGCTTTGGAATCAATACCATCGCAACCTCAGTCTCAGCCTCTCACAAACTCTCACAACCAACTACAGAACACCCATACAACTCCATGGTTAGGGCAGAAGAGACTCTCCTCTCTGTCCAAAATGTAAAGTGCACCAGTGGGACTTTATACACCTACTTTGGAGATGCCCTAAACTCCACCGATATTGGGCGGAAATATCCCAATGTATCTCTAGACTAGCTCAGATAGCGGTACCCCTGAACCCCCTGGTGTACATACTAGGGGCAATTGATGATGAGATGTACTCAAGGGGAATGTGCCATATGATTACCAGACTGTTATACCTGGCTAGAAAACTTATAGCTAGATATTGGATGGCATCTACAGTCCCCACAGGGAAACAATGGATTACCTATGTTAACTCACTTCTTCTCAGGGAGCGACTAGCCTATACCGCCAGGAATGCTGTGGAAATATTTGAGTTCATTTGGCAACCATGGCTGGATGATTCCAATCTTGCACCACCACAATTGGTGATGGACAGACTTTTGCATTAAGACCCGCCATTGATCTCAGGGGGGTAGGGGGGGGGGGACAAGAGAGAGGAGAAAGGAGGCAGGAGAAACAAGTTAGGTCATGTACAAGGATAAAGCACTAGAATCCACATGAGCCGTTAATTGAAGAAAGATCTAACACTGTTCTAATTAATAGGTCTGAAAGTGCTAGTTGATGTTTTAGTTGAAAAATCATAATATATGAATTGCCTTCTGTCATTACTCATGTACTATGGATACTCAATTCAATTTGTATAACATGTATATTCTTATACTCACTGGATGCAATTATTTTATGCATTGAAAGAGCAATTTTTTCAATAAAAAAGTTTTGATTAAAAAAAAAATGGCAGAACAGCCCTCTGTGTAAGCACATGGACCTACATATAGGTATTGGTTATCAGTGTTTTGAATATCAGCACATTCTTCTCCCACAGTCTATTACCCTGAGGCTGCGGAAACAGGCCCTAGCTGTGGCCCACTTAGGAGGATCATATGTTTATCTTAACATTATCAAATTGGGTTCTTCATGGCTAGCTCTTCCCTTTTCACAAACCATTCTAACAGCGTATTCCTCATATATTCTAGCCAATGAAAGGATGTCCAGCCCAGACTGACTGTACAATAGACAGACACTGCCTTTATGGGACACTAACTTTCTTTTACAAGCTGAAGTTCATGCAAGCCACATTGATATACAGATGTTAAAAAAAGTGAAAGCAAAATTTTTTAAAAATAATAGGCAACTTGTTTGAAAAAAATACCCAGTGCTTTACCCAAACAAATGTAATTTAGAAATTGGAAATTGTCTTTACTATAGATGAGGGAATAGGCTGAGGGGCAGCCAGGGCTGTGTCAGTGCTGAGATTCATCTGCAGCGTGTGTGTGATGATGTCATTCAATGCACTGTCTTTACAAACCTATTCTGCTAAACAATCCTCCTTTATTAAGATCATTCACTGTTGTTTGTCTACATAACATCTCTTTTATCTTCTGATGATTAAGTCTAGTAGACGACAACAGCTAAATCTCCAAACACCTAATCATGTGTCCCCTGTTCGTTCTAGGATTTCAATTCAATCACAGCTTGTCTTGTCAAGAATGTTCTTTGTCCTTCTACTTGTCTTGTTTGGAAACACAACATGTCCAGTCAACAGTTAGATAAATCAGAAAACATTACTTCATTCTGTTGTGCGGGGGATTTAATTATTCACTGCTTTACCTACTATAATCTCTGCACAATGTGAATGCTACACTCGTATCCTCACAGTCTGCGAATGTCACCGGCAATATAGCTTTTTCATTTCAAACACATTTTCTTATGTGCTGTATCCATTTTCCCCTTTGTAAATGTTCATTTTTTATTTATTTAAACTACAAAAGCAAAGATAGCGTGATACAGAGACACAATAATAGGGAAGATTGCAGGAGCTGTTATGCTGTTGTTCAGAGTCCATCTTCTTTTTCTGCTGTATCTTAACACCAAAATGAGAACTGCTGATGTTGCTTGTTGTCTGGAAACTAAGATTTTCTTTTTACCCTATTTTCATCTGTAGGTGATTTCATAACTAAATGAATACAGATGAAACATCCAGTGCAGACAGATTTTCAAGCTGAACTCCAAGTAAATGGCTTAAAATGGAGCTGAACTCAAAAAAAGTGTAGATTTACAATGTTATAGGGAACATTTATAAATATTAATTGTGCTTATTCAGTACCCTGAAACATCTAGATTTTGTCTTTAATTCCTCCTAGAAAAAGCAAAACCATGTCTCCACTGAGATATCTGCCTTTACACAGAAACGCTGTGTGGAACAAAGCAGTAAAAAATTGGTAAAATATTGCCTACATGGTGACCACAGGCAATACTAGAGACTAGTCTTTTGCTTTATATCTGCTTTTTTTTGGCCACAGCTTCTTTTTAAGCCAGAGTTCCGCTTCTCTTTAAAGGTGAATAAATTCCATGAGGTGAACCTGAACTGTGACAGTAATGAGGTATTGGCGTGACCAACATCCAAAAAAAGTAACAAAAACCTGCATCCTTTTGCCTGAAACAGAGATGTTTGCAAGAGATCATGCTGAGCCTACACCACCTTTCAATAAAGAAGAGGAATGTCGTTTACCATGCTTTGGAATGTACCATGCTTGAAGGCCAGTGATGTCCTTCTCAATGGGCCTAATTTAAACAACCTTATAGGAATTTTGCTCCTCAAGTATCAGTTGCTGTTATGGCAACATTCAACAAATGTTCCACTATTTTATAGCTCGAGAAAAAAAAAACTTCCTCATGGTATCGCAACAATGAGGAGTCCATCACACTTCACACTGATTCTACTGAACTGGATAATCTTGAGTCTGATATGAGTCTTGACACTCAACACCTCTGTGAATTCAAAGATGAGGCTAAGTTCTCACGGTTTTGAATGCTTTTCAAAGTGGCCTTCTATTGTATGAACTATCGCATGGCCTACCCATATTGCTTATTAATTTGCAACCAATACCGAGGTCCATGAAAAGTGTCATGAATGGGACATCCGTAAAGGGCCTTCCACAATCGAGGAAATTTCACAAGCAGAAAAAGTTATTATTCAATGTGTTCAACATAAAGTGTACTCACAGGTTGGTAATATTAAAGGAACTCAAGGAACTCAAGGAACTAAGGATAGCCCACTTTACACATTAAATCCAATGATTGATCACAAGTTACTTCTAGTTAGAGGTCACAGAGGAAAGTTCAGTCTGTTAAATGAGGAACAGAATCACCTTTTTTGTTTCAGATAAACATTATATCACTGCACTGCAAGTGCTAAGTTCAGGACCAAGGACAGCACTTAACAGAGGAAGCAGTAAGATATGCAGGGTTTTGGATAGTCAGGATGAAAATATCCTCTGTTCTTCAAAAATGTGTCAAGTGTGAACAATTGCAAGGAAAGCACCAACAACAGCAAATGGCAGAGCTCTGATCTGACAGATTACGCACAGAACTGCCTTTCACTAATAATGTCAGTATAGACATCTTTGGTCTGTATTTGTACTTCTGTGGTGGAGTTGTTAACAATAAATGTTAGGACTCACTGTTTGCTTGTTTGAGTATTCATGCAGTGCATATTGAAGTGACAGAATCAATGGGCACTTCTTCCTTTACTAATGCCTTCTGAAGATTTGTTTCTGTACGAGGATCTGTAAAGTTACGGGGATCTGACTGTGGAACTAATTTTACAGGGGCAGTAAAGGTGGAAAATGTCTTGAATGACAACCAATGTAGATGGGAATTCAACCCAGCTTATTCCTCTGACTTGCATGGTTAGGAATGCATGAATGGGATTGCAAGGTTAATTCTGGACCCTATGCTACTTGACTTCAAATCCTCCCAGCTCTTCATAATTAAAGCTAGACCACTGGTTTCAGTGTCCCCAGATGAATTTGTCCAGTGTTGCTGACTCCAGCCATGCCTTTCACCCAGAAAATCGGTATACTTGCCACCCCTGTTGGAGAATATGACTGCCCTTATATTTATAGATGACAGTAAAGACAGGTTTAGCACCTTGCCAATGTCTTCTGGAGTCATTAGAAGAAAGAGGACATTTGCAACCTTCAAGGTTGTGGCAAATGGCCTTCTTGAAATAAATGAATGCCCACCTCAACCATTGACCTATGGGTCTCATTACAAATACTGCACCAAGTAATAATGGAAAAGTTTGGAAGTCAAGGTAATTAAGGAAGGATCAGTAACTAACTTTCAGGGCTACTAATGAACTGGTATTTCTTTCGCCAAAGGAAGAAGATTTGACTTATAAACCAACAAATTAATTCAAAGGGAGGTAAGATGGACTGGTGCATTTTGCTGATTTTACCCCTTAAAAAACTTGAATCAAAGAGAGATAGGAAGGACTGGTGCATGTTACTGCCTTCTCCTTTGAAGATACACTAAACTGTCTTCTGTGTTATTTTAAAGACACCAATAATGACTTTTTAGACTGTGCTAATGTTTTCATTATTCTTCCCCCCTATCTTCTTTTTCAGGAGTTCCAAGAATATTCTTCTCTTACAATGTTTGGACCTGATTTCCAATTTTCTTAATATTTGAATTCATAGATTTCAATTATGAGTATCATGTTACACATGCATTGTCTGTTTGCCTTTAAATAATTCTGTCCCTTCCTCACTCTATAGCTAGGAGATGCTCTATATAGCTAGTCCCACCCTCTTTCCAGTGTGTCTTTAGTTTCTGTTCTGAAAACATGTAATTGCTGGAAAAAGCATACTATGTTTTTTTTTACCTATCTGATGTTCATTTATGAAGATCTGCACAAGCTTAACTAAATAACTAAAGTTGTTAATTAAAACTTTCTACGATCTGCAAGATGTAATTTGAATCAAGTCACTGTCCGCCAACACTGCTGAAATTGTAAGTTATATATCACCACAACTGTATCAGTTATAGAGATCACATTTGCAATGCTTAGATTCGGGGAGCAGAACAGTTACAAAGTTATTGCTTAATAAACAATTAGTTCAGTGGTTCTCAACTCCTGTCCTCAGGACCCACTAACAGGCCAATGTTTGTAAGATAACTGAAATACATCACAGGTGATATCATTTGGTGCTCAGTGATTGCAGTATTCTAGTCTGCATCTCCCCAAGGTAATACTTAAAATCTGGCCTGTTAGTGGGTCCTGAGGACAGGATTTGAGAACACAAAATTTGGCATGGTCAATAGGGGATATACAGGGGGGCGTGGCCTGCAACGGAGCTGAATGGCAGCATAGCTCCGGAGCTCCGGTGACCCGGTGGACTCAGCGACTACACAACGGCTCAAACACACCTCGTTTGTATCCCTGCAACTGGCGTTCCGACCCGGGAGACGGAGGGGACCATGCCCCACAAGCGAAAGACATTTTTCAAACCCCAGAGGCTGATGGACGACTTCACTAGGCCGCGGTCTGGAGGTAAGCAAGATGGCGCCGGCGCGTCCTCACCCCCGGCCCACGACCAACAGCCAAACCTACCAGACTACAACATTTCACCCCTCAATAACATCCCAGAAAGCTGCACAAGCTCCCCAGCCACTCACTCACCGTCAGGAAGCCCGGCCAAGTCCAAACTTAAGCTGGATGGCAAAGGATTTGATCCGGCCATGAGCCCAGTCTCAGACATGGGGGAGGACACGAGGGAGCTGCCAGAATCCATCACCTCTTTCCCCACTATGAATCAACCGGTGCTTGACACTGTCCTAAAAGACATGCTGGTCTCACTAAGGAGTACTTTGCAAACAGACATGATTAAATGCATGCACCAGATCAGTGGGGAAGTTAAAGCGGTAGAAGGCAGAGTTGACCACATTGAGAGGAAGATGGGGGAATATGCATCCACCATCAATGAACTGGTGGATGCTAGTGAGGAACAAGAAGAAGACTCAAATTGGATTAAAAACAAACTAGCAGATATTGAAGACAGGTCCAGGAGGAACAACCTTAAAATCAGGGGGATCCCCGAGTCAATACAACCGTCTGACCTGAGAGCATATGCATCCGACCTATTTACCTCCCTCCTACCTGAAATTTCCGTGATGGAGATCACAATAGACAGAATCCATAGATTGCCCAAACCGTCACATTTACCTGAAAAAATCCCAAGGGATGTGATCCTACGCCTACACTTCTTTCATGTGAAAGAACAACTGATGCAAGTGATGCGCAAACAAGAACAGATCCCACCACAATATCAAAGTCTGCAATTTTATGCGGATCTCTCCCAGCACACTCTACAAAAGAGGAGAAACCTAAATACAATCACCAAAGTGCTTAGAAACCATCATATCCCGTACAGATGGGGATTCCCAACAAAAATCACCATAACCAACCAAGACAAATCATTTGTTGTGGACTCACTTGAAAAAGGCCTAGCCTTATTGAAGGAATGGAAAATTCTCCCTGACTCAGATGCAAACATCAATCCCCACCCCAACCGACCTAACTCAATCCAGGACTGGAAGGCAGTCTCACAAAGGAACGCCAGGTCACATGTGTAACACCATACAGGAATCAGTAAACGACACATGTCCACCCGAGGGTCTCCGGTCAGCCCAATGGGCCAGAACTTTCCCCTCATACCTGAATTAGCAGCAAGTAGCTGCACTCAGACACTTCCTTCGGGAACAATTGAAGATGAGCCCCTACAAGGCTCCAGTGAACCAATCTTCACACGCGCTATTGTTTGACCTCACACAGGTTATATGTTTCTGTTCTTTCTTGTTTTTTTTCTCCTCTTCTCTCTCCCCACCCTTCTCTCCGCCCAGCTGGACCCACAAGGATGGAACTCAAGTCATCTCCGCCAAAAGATTCTTCAGCATCGGACCACATGCCCTTCTTCGCACCCGAATACCAAGCATCAACACAGAAGATATGGACTGGTCCATAAACGCAGTGAGTAACCGAAACAAGCACCCGCACATACCACTAAAGCTCCACACTGGATTGTCTGGGTCCTCTTGTCGAGAATCCAGACAATGGATGAAGCATAATCTACATTCCCAATATGGCTATTAACTTTATGTCCATGAATGTCAAGGGCCTTAACCACCCAGTTAAAAGAAAGTCATTATGGAAAGAGGCATTGCAGCAGAAAAGCGACGTAGTGTGTGCACAGGAATCACATTTCTGTGCAAACATGGCGCCTTCGTGCAAACACAAGAACTTTCCACACATTTTCTTTGCCAACGCTGCATCCAAAACAAAAGGAGTGCTAATCGCAGTGCGAGACACTGTGGCCTTTAAATTACACGAGGAATATAAAGACACCAACGGACGATTTCTTATTCTTGTCTGTGACATCAACCAAACAACCTACACTATAGTAAACGTATACGCACCCAACAAGCATCAAATCCACTTCTTTCACAAGCTCATGAAAAAAGTCAATAGCTACAAGAAAGGTCTGCTGGTGTTATGTGGAGACTTCAACATAGTCCCTGATCACAAGATTGATACTACCACTACAGCCACCCGCCCACCCATGTCTCTCCGTGACTCATTACACCAAGAAGATTTACATGATGCGTGGAGATGTCTCCACCCAGGTGAAAGAGACTATTCCTTTTTTTCTTCGCCACACCACACGTACACCAGGATTGATCTCTTCTTGGTAGACCAACGCACACTATCCAGAACTATAGCCTCAACAATAAATGTGATCACATGGTCTGACCATGCGTCCATCACCCTCTCCTTGAAAGACGCTTCCAACATCGATACCAGACCCCTCTGGAGAGCGAACTCTTTCCTCATGCAAAACCCAAGCAACAAGATACATATTGAGGAACAATTGAAGGAATTTTTTTCTCTAAATGAACCTTCTATGCACAATAACTTCGTCCTCTGGAATGCTCACAAGGCATTCATCCGAGGAATCTTTATCAAACTGGGGGCAAGGGCGAGAAGGCAGAGGCAACAGAAACTAAAAGATATTACAACCGAAATATTTAAACTAGAAGCCCAAAACAAAAATCAATCATCCCAAACACTCTCCACTACACTGACACGACTAAGACAAGAACTCCGAAACCTCCTACTGGAGGAATTTGAAAGGAACATAAAAAGACTCAAAATGACTCACTACGCCCAGGGCAACAGAGCAGGCAAATTACTTTCACACCAAATCAAAGGACACAGACTCAAAACAAAAATTCCCTACATCATTCACCCCACTACAAAACATCACATGCAACACCCACAAGACATAGCCAACGCTTTTAGCCACTACTATAGCACGCTGTACAATCTGAAAGACGACATAAACACCCCACAACCCACCACAGGACTGATAAATGACTTCTTACACAAAATATCTCTACCAAAAATCTCACAACAACAAGCAGACTTTTTAAACCTACCCTTTACTGAAGACGAAATTAGAAGGACAATAGACTCACTTCCTGCCAACAAATCCCCTGGACCAGACGGATTCATAGGAGAATATTACCGCACATACAAATCTATCCTTACGCCTTATTTGTGCAAAATCTTTAATACAGCGGCTGCCTCCTCGTCCTTCCCCTCAGAAATGCTTGAAGCAATCATTGTAACCCTACCCAAGCCAGGGAAGGAACCGAATACCCCGGCCAACTTCAGACCCATATCGCTATTGAACAACGATGTAAAAATATATGCCAAATTAATAGCGAACCGTCTAATGGACATACTACCCAGCGTTATTAATGCCGATCAGACGGGTTTCACTAAGGGGCGCCAGACTTCAGACGCCACTAGGAGATTAATTAATGTGATCCACTTGGCCAATCTACGGCAAGGGCCTTCTCTGCTGTTGGCCTTAGACGCAGAGAAGGCCTTTGACAGGGTCCACTGGGGCTACCTAGAGACAGTTCTACAGAAATTCGGGTTTTCGGGCCCCATACTCCAAGCAATTCTGGCCTTATATTCCAAACCTTCTGCTCGTGTATATACCTCGGGGATCTTGTCGAACCCTTTCTTCATCACCAATGGCACTCGCCAAGGGTGCCCCCTTTCACCGTTAATTTTTAATTTGATACTGGAGCCCCTAGCCACTTATATCAGAAACCAACAGTCCATCACCGGGATTCACTCCCATAAATCAGAACACACTATAAGCCTGTTCGCGGATGACATTATCCTAATGCTGACAAACCCTGAAACTTCCCTGGCTTCGGTACACAAATCACTGCAAATGTTCCAAAAAATTTCATATTATAAAGTAAATGAAAATAAATCATATCTACTTGGCATAAAGGTTCCGACAAAAATGCAAACGGCACTCAGTTCACGGTTTCCATACACATGGTGCACAGACAATATAAAATATTTAGGAATTAACCTTACGGCCACCACCAAAGATCTTTATGATGCAAACTACCTCCCACTCCTTAGCGCTTTGCCACAAAAGTTAAACGACATCTCCAAAACAGAACTTCTATGGTCAGGACGCTTAGCAGCATTCAAAATGATAGTCCTCCCACAATTAATATATCTCTTCAGAGCACTGCCTATTCCAGTCCCTAATAAGTATTTCCATGAAGTACAATCTCTCATAAATAAATTCCTCTGGAGGGGGAAAAAAGCTAGATGGGCATTCAACAAGTCTACAGCAGCAAGGAATGCAGGGGGAGTGGGACAAGTAGTGATTAAGGACTACTACACAGCGGCAATATTAGCTCAACTGAGAGTTTGGTTCCCAAGTTCCCCAAACACAAAATGGCAAGAATTAGAAGAATTTCAGATAAGGGGACATGACCTATACAGCTATGTGATGGCCAACTCTTCTGATCGCCACGCACCTAGAGACTATGCTCCCCCTATGCAAGCGTCCATAACAGCCTGGAAATCACTCTTATCCTCATACCCTGAAAGCGCGCAAACCACTCCACTTCCAACCCCAATAACCAGTCTTGCACTAGCCATCCCAGATCTAAATGTGACCCATTGGTCCAAGAAAGGCATCACCAAAATCTCAGACCTAATGATAGGTCCCTCAATAAAAACGTTCAGGGCATTACAAATAGAGTTCTCCCTTGAAAAATCAGAACACTATAAGTACATCCAGATTCAACATTTATTAAACTCCACCTCTGCCCCCCCTTCCGAGATTCACTTACCTTGGAGAATAAACATGTTCCTTACGAAAGAAACTACAAACATCAAAGGAATATCTCTATTCTACAACTCCATAAGCAACAAACTAAGTTTCACCAAGCTATCCAACATCATAGCTTGGGAAAATGAACTAGGTACACAATACACCTCAGATCAATGGCAACAGGCATTACAAACGACATACAAGTCCACTAAATGCATTAACCTCTGGGAACTAACACAAAAAATCCTACTACGTTGGTACTTAACACCACATAGGATTGCCAAATTCGACCCACATACCTCCCCACTATGTTGGAGAAACTGCAACAAACCAGGCACCCTTATCCACATACTGTGGGAATGCCCTCACATCAGAGAAGTCTGGTCCAAGACTTTCCAGATAATAGGAACAATATGCAAAACGCTGGTCCCCTTGGATCCAGGGTTGGCCATCCTGTCCTTGGGAATCACCGCATACCCAAAAAATTTTAGAACTATAATATCACACATTTTACTAAGCACAAGACTAGTCATCATGAGACACTGGAAGGACAGCAACCCACCTCATATTAGAGAAATACTGAACACCACCTCCACCCACGCCTCATACGAAGTAATGTTTGCATCATCGCAAGGAAGATATAACCTCTCGCTAAATAGTTGGAAACCGTGGACTGACTGGTACACCCTAAACTTAGATTCTTACCTAGACTAACATTCTTGAGGATCTTGGAGCCCCCTGCACAAAGATCAGACTTGAGCGGAGAGAATATCCCTTCCCCTGCCCCCTTCCCCTCCTTCTTTCACCTATCTTCGTTCTCCTTTCTCCCCTCAACCCTTACTTTATTTGTTCAAATATGTTAAGTTGACGTCCCAGCTAATAATCCTGAAAATACCTAAACTAACCTAACCATATACTAAGAATAAGTGTTTTTGATGTTATTACACCTAACCATTCTAAGAAGACCACGTTTCCCTGGGAGGGAGGAGACCCCCTCCAAGTGACAAATTGTGTACCCCGATGGGAAGTCGCTGGGGGGATCGAATCCTTCTCGTGGCAACAGGGGGCGCGGTAAGAGCACCCGATCGCAAAAACAGTTACAGGTGCACTAATAAGACAGTCAACTATACGGTACCAGTTGCATTATATGACTAAATATGATGAACAAATGCTATGTACCTTATGACGACCTGTTGTCGTATTTCTATGCTCTACCTTTTACCAAAGTTTTGTATTATTCTTGAAAAATATTCAATAAAAAATATTGTTTAAAAAAAAAAAAAATAGGGGATATACAGGTAAAAGAGTGAAAAATTATGGAAAATTTGGATTGAATTTGAATATTGTAGTGAAAGTTAGTTTTGTTGTTTTATGTTTTGGTGGGTTATTCATTTTTATAATTTTTAACAGGAGTTCTACCCTAAACCCCCCTATCATTTCAATTATCTTTAGTTTTATACCAAAACAGTTAAAGCCCAACGGAAGTCAAGTTGGTAACATGTTATATGTTACACACTTATTTAGTGTATAGCATGTAACATGTTACCAAAGAGTAACACTTCCTATGTGAACAACTTATTTATACAATAAACAAATGCATACATTAAAAATAAACTAAAATAAAATTGCTCAGTGCTTCAAATAACCTGGAATAACTTCAATCACAAAAACATAGTTCATTAACCACCTCACGCCCGCCCGCCATATGACGTGACGGACTTTGAGCGGGTATATCTGAATGATGCCTGTAGCTACAGACATCATTCAGATATTGCCATTTTCATCAGGCGTTTCCCTACACCATAAGAATGATCATAGCGGCTGTTCCACTGCTTGATCGTTCTTATGGGAGGCAAGAGGGGACGTCCCCCCTCCTGCCGCCCTCCGGTGCTTCTATTGACTCACCACTACGATCGGTGAGTCGGAAAGAGGATCCGCTGTTCCCGGATGTTGATCATAGAGATTTCCGGTGGACCATCTGGTCCGCCGGAGTCTCTATGATCACCGGAGGCCGGGCGAGATGTTATGACGTCACGCCCGGCCTCTGCATTTAAAAAAATGGCGCCGCTTCGGCTGGCAAGAGGTGATCGGTTTAGTTTTATTTTTTATTTCAGGCTTTCCAGCCTAGTGGTGAGATGTGGGGTCTTATTGACCCCACATCTCACTATAAAGAGGACCTGTCATGTCATATTCCTATTACAAGGGATGTTTACATTCCTTTTAATAGGAATAAAAGTGATCAAATTTAAAAAAAAATTCTAAAAAGTGTAAAAAAAAAAAAAAAAGTATAACTAATAACAAAAAACAAATGTTTTTTAAAGCGCCCCTGTCTCCGCGTGCTCGCACGCAGAAGCGAACGCACATATGAAAACGGTGTTCAAACCATACATGTGAGGTATTGACGCGAACGTTGGAGCGAGAGCAATAATTTTGTCCCTAAACCTCCTCTGTAACTCAAAACATGTAACCAGTAAAAAAAATTCAAGCGTCGCCTATGGGGATTTTTAAGTACCGAACTTTGGCGCCATTCCACGAGCGTGTGCAATTTTGATGTTTGCTGTTAGGTATCTATTTACTTGGCGTAACTCCATCTTTCACAATATGCAAACACATTGGGCTAACTTAACTGTTTTCTTTTTTTTTTAAACGCGTTCGAAAAATTTGCTGCGCAAAAACCATGCAAGATAAAAAGATGCAACAACCGCCATTGTATTCTCTAGGGTCTTTGCTAAAAAACATATATAATATTTGGGGGTTCTATGTAATTTTCTAGCAAAAAAATTATGATTTTTACATGTAGGAGAGAAATGTCAGAATTGGCCTGGGTGGCAAGTGGTTAAATAACTTAATTCATGAAATAATAAAGTGACTCTGTGCTGCCAAATAAGTGTAGCAATAAATAAACCTCAAATTTAATCAACAATAAAGCATCTTTGTGCTTCTATTGTGCAAGATGTAAAAACCAAAAATATCCACGCTAATGAATGATAGCATTAATAATAGCAACACAGCTGCTGACACAAATCTCCTGGCAAAAAGACAAAATAACATAAATCACAAAGTGTAGTGCTAAGAATTATTAATAAGTCCCGATGCTGAGAAAATATGACATCTCAATAAAAACAGTCCAATAGGTGTAGGTCCACACAAAAAAAAAGTGCTGGAAAGAATCCGTCACCAAGTAGGAAAGGTTCACACTGACACTTACCCCAATGAGTAGACCAGTGTTTCTCAACTCCAGTCCTCAAGCATGCGCTGTAGCCTCCTCGAGAACGAGGCTTGGCTCGCGCATGTGCGGTCCGGGGGAAGGTGAATGACGTCACAGGCAGGGAATTTAAAAAGCTGCTTTAGCTTCTGTCACTGGGGATTTCTGACAGTGAGCAGAAGCAGAACAGAAAGAGCACAGCAAAAAGTGATTCCGGTTAGTCTGTATCCCCACTGCTTGGTGAGTGATCCTTTTTGGCCTTGCCTTGTCAGACCACAGCATCATTCATCTTCAAGATCAAGACGTGAATCTCCATCAGATATACACCACCAGAGGAGACGCTCTCATTCCTCCTCCAGACACCGCTCCCACCGCCAGGACAGCCGCTCTAATCGCAGAGCCTGCTGGGGATGTGGGACACGAGTCCTGGAGGGAAAGTCTTTATGCGACCAATGTCATGCCCCAGCGGTTGGGGAAAAGGAGACAGAAAACCAGAGTTTGGAGTCTCTCGTGAGGCACTTGGTGCATCAGTCTTTGAAGGAAGTGGAGGCACCCCACACTCGGAGCCAATCCACTCGTTCCGGCTTCCCGGCCGTAGAGACGCACGAGGTGGCAGGCCCCTCTCAGCCTTATGTTTCTTCACCTGATTCAGCGGATGGTGAAATTGATGGTGAAGAGGAGATTGTAGGCTTTGATTTCTCCTTGGTTTCTCCTTTAATCAAAGCAATCAAAGAAGCCCTTAATTGGGAAGATCCATCTATCCCACCAGCTAAACAGAAAAAGTTTTTCAAACAGTTGGGGAAAGAACGAGCGAGCTTCCCGCTCCTTACCGAATTAAAAGACATTATTGAGGAAGAATGGAGCAAGGTGGACAGAAAGTCTTCTATGTCTAATAAGACGTCCAGGTTGTATTCCTTCAAAGCAGAAGAGGTGAGGTACCTGGAGAATGCCCCTCTTGTGGATGCTGCTTTAATGCGCTTAGCTAAGCATGTTACCCTCCCTCTGGAGGATGCTGTATCCTTTAAAGATGGTCTGGAGAGGAAGATAGACCAGGATGTCAATAGGATATATGGGCTTGCTGGTTTAGCTTGTAAACCTGCCCTCGCTTTAGCGGCCATGTCTAAAGCCACGGAAGCCTGGACAGAGAATGTGGATTCCTTCCTTAGAGGAGTGTCTGAAGAGTTGGCCAGAAGATCGGCGGCGGCAGAACTGAAAGTGGTGGCGGTCTTCCTGGGGGAGGCCTCCATTGGTTTGATTCGCCTGTTGGCATGAATTATGCTATCGTCAGTCACAGCCAGGCAGGCCTTGTGGTTGCGTCCTTGACTGCTGACCCAGTTTCCAAGCAGTGGTGTAGAATTCCCTTTCAAGGGTCTTCTCTGTTTGGAAATAAACTAGATGATGCCATATCCCGTGCCATGGGTGGTAAGTCGGGTTTCCTTCCCCAGGATAGGCGTCTGTCTGGAAAAAGGAGGTTTCAGTATAAAAGACGCAGCAAGGAGTGCTCAAGGGAAGCACGCTCCTACAAACCAGGTCGCGACTTCAGAAGAAATTGGGGCACTAAAAGGTATACGTCTCTACCACTACTTAGACAACCTCTTAGTGTTGTCCCAGGACAAGGAGCAGTTACTGTTTCACAGGGAACAGGTAATGTCCACCCTGTGCAGTTTCAGGTGGCTCCTGAATTTGGAAAAAAGCCATGGCTCTACACGCTTCACGTCTGAAGGCCTCTCAGTGCCTGGAAATCATAGGGACAATGGTCTCTACGACTCAGATGGTCCAGTGGGCACTATGGAGGTTACGGCCCTTCCAGTCAGGGTTCCTCCGTCAGTGGATTCTGTCAATAGGGTTTATTCCAGAAGTGGATCTCTTTGCATCTCCCTGCAACTTCAAGATGGAGAAATTCTACACTCGGGGTCGGTGCAGCCAGGCATTCGGAATAGACGCCCTGACGGATCGTTGGAGTTTCAAGAAGGCATATGCCTTTCTTCCACTCCCAGTTGTATTCAGATTTCTGCGGAGGCTTCAATCGGAGGAGGTAGAAGTGGTGACAATAGCTCCTTTTGGCCAAACAGGCCTTGGTTCACACTTCTGGTCCAACTCAGTTTTCGTGAGCCGGTACCTCTTCCTCTCAGACCGGACCTTCTTTCTCAAGGGACAGTCCTTCATCCTTGTCCGGCACAGCTGAAACTGATGGTCTGGTTCTTGAGAGGGAAAGGCTGGAATCATTGGGATGCTCCTCAAAGGTGATCTCTACTCTAATGAGTTCAAAAAGGTCAAGCACGAATAACGTTTATGGTAGGATATGGGCGAAGTTTGTAGAATTCTCTTCCTCCTCGGGCAGATCCTTTAGACAACCGGAAGTTCAGGATATTCTTGCCTTCCTCCAAACTGGCCTAGACTTACAGCTATCCATCAGCTCTCTCAGAGTCCAAATTTCGGCCTTGTCAGCCTTCTCAGGAACCTCTTGGGCAGTTCACCCTTTAATTCATAAATTTTTTCATGGAGCGCCAAGACTCAAGCCTTAGAGGAGACCAAGGTTCCCCAAATGGGACTTGCCACTTGTACTGGATTACTTATCTGGACTTAGTACCAAGGAGTCTTTCCCGCTTTCCATTAAGGACTTTTCGGCGAAGGTAGCTTTCATGATAGCCCTTACCTCGGCCAAGAGGGTTTCAGAGATTGGATCTTTGGGTCATAAGGAACCCTTCTTGACGTTCTTCCCGGACCGAGTTGTGCTCATCCCGATGCTGGGCTCAAACCCAAAAGTAACATAGGTGTTTCACGATAATCAGGAGATCGTGTTACCCACATTCCGATCTCCAGATTCTTCCGAGATGCACCCACTGGATGTAGGTGAAGTCCTGAAAAACTATCTAAGTATCACCTCTTCTTTTAGACGATCTGATCACCTTTTTGTTCTTCACTCTGGTGCTAATAAAGGAAAGAAAGCCTCAACTAGGACAATTGCATCTTGGATAGTACAGGTCATCCAGCAAGCTTACAGGGCTAAGGGCTTGGCTCCCCTGGAGGCGGTGACAGCTCACTCTACTCGGGAAATGGCAGCGTCATGGGCAGTGGCTCAGCATGTGGCTCCAGATGTCATCTGCAAGGCGGCCTCTTGGGCCTCTATCAATACATTCATGTCTCATTACTGTACAGAGCCTGCTTCACTGTCTTCTGTTAATTTTGGTCTAAAAATCCTATCAGTGGATAGGACAAATTAAATCTTTGTTTGTTTAAGCATACCCTCCCGTATGGTTTGGCTAGTTATTTTCCACACGTAGGCTGCCATAGAGTCTGTCAGGAAAAGGGAAAATTTATTGTCAAATACTTACCGTCATTTTCCTTTCCTGATGGACTCCATGGCAGACGGAGTTCCCACCCATTGGTTATTGAGTAAGCTAGTTACGGAACGTAGTATCATGGGGTGAGTGCTCTTTTATTTGAATGGGGTCCTATAGCATTGGAGAGGAGGCGGGGTTAACCCACACGTAGGCTGCCATGGATTCCATCAGGAAAGGAAAATTACGGTAAGTATTTGACAATAAATTTTCCTTTTTTGGTGTGACCCAGAGCACCCTGATTTACATGACTTGGAAATAGAAGAAAGGCACATTTTTAAAACTTTGCTAATTTTCAGATATTGTAGCAGCAATGGAGCAACTTTATCAACAACAAAACTGCGATTAAATCCTTATCATAATGACCACAAAATTGGGACTCTTGAAATATTCATAGAGGTCATTCATATTCGTAACCAAATGTAACACAAAACTTGGTTGTTACACGGCATCGTTCAGCTGGAGAACTTCTACAGATATGTACGAATCAAAATAGTATGCATAAAATATCATGAATAAAGGTATTATTACCTAAAGAGAACCTAAATCCAATACATACAGTTACATAATGTATAAATAACGAGCTTTCTAAAAGAAATAAAAAAAAACATACATCTACATTTGAAAAAGTTTAAAGTAAAAAAATTAACTGCTAAATTTGCAAAAGAATCATTTTTTCAAGCACTTGCTTTTCAATGATGGTCACACTAGAAAAAGAAAGGTTAAACAATATTCTGAGATGGCAGGGAGGAGGCACACCTCTAAAAAACTGGCTTTTCTCCAGATTTATACATAAATAGTTGTGAGATAGGAAATGTAGTTTGTGACACAGTAAACACATTGTTGTGCTGAGTAATCAATGTATTTCACCTGACACAGCATTCCCTGGTAGTGTTATCAGTTTTAAATTTGCACTCAGAGAGCTGAAAAAGCTCTCAAGAGCCCGTGGAAAAGTATTGACCTGTAAAATATCCCATTTCTCTAGTAAACAAATAAATAAATTAAAATCTTGCAGAACATAAGAGCAGGGCCCTGAAAGAGATGACAAATGAGACAGGAGAGAAGGTGAATGTGCTATAATGGTTTTACAGTGGAAAACATAAATATATTAAGCTAAATGACACACACCCCACTTATTCTGGTGTACATGACCTATATACTGTGAATTATTTAAATCTGTCTACGTGAGAAAACTATTTCATAAAGATAGTTACTGTTCATGTAAAAATGTACTACATTACATAATCAGTAAGTCTACTAATATCTATCCATCATATACAATTTATCATGCTGTATAGTAAATATGCCCTTGGCGTTTCTACTTTTAGCAGGTGGAGAAAGTGGATCTAAAGCAAAACAATGTAAATTGTGCTACCTGCCTTCCCCTGCTGCTCCCTATAAAAAGAAAATCTCAATCATGTTAATATTTAACATTCATTGTACATTACCTGCAGGGGAATCTTCCAGGTGCATGTGTTATAAATGACATTAATTGCTTCTCACCTAGAGAATGTTTGGTGGCATTCACTGCCTTATAAATAGACCCTGGGTACTGAAATACGTTATCTGGAACAGGCTCTCTTCCGATCTAAAAGGTCCACTGCTTTGTTTACACCAGGATTTCTCAACCGGGGCTCCCCCACGATCTATCGCTCTGTAAGCAGGTTGCCTACTGTGTTAATGGTACCTAGACTAGTGTATCTGACCAGTATAAGCCCAATACACACTATCAGTTTTTCTGCTGAGTTTTTCCTTCAGATTTACCAAAACCATATATGAGGTCAAACCTTAGGAGTTTCAATTTTTATGCAATCAGGCAGGCCCTTGCACTACATGGTTTTGGTAAACCTGAAGGAAAAACCCAGCAGAAAAACTGATAGTGTGTATGGGGCTTTAGAGGGAGAAAGAGTTCTACTGCTCACATTTCCTAGGGCTTTTGGGGTCCAGCCTCCTGTCCTGTGATATATAAAAGGGAGAGGTCCAGATCTCACAGGCATCAGATAAGTGAACAAAAGGACAGGAATGCACGAGACACACAGAGACTTACAGTTTCTCTATGGAGCTCCAGCTTTTGGAATTCACCCAAGTCTTGAACTTCTCCCATGAGTCATGCCATCTATGGACTTCAACCATAAGGACTCTACTTTTGCAGGTACCCTGGGGCAGCCACTATTAGCGTTAGATAGTGAAAGGATGTTCTGCCATATTATGTTTATCATGCTGCACTTATAGTAAAAGTTGTTAACCAGAACACGCCTGTTCTGAAGTCATTCAAGGGGTGCACATGAGGTCATAGCGCGCACACACACACACACAGGTCTGAGTCTGCAACAGCCTGCAATAGCACACAAAATTTTCTCGTAACATCTCAGCAACAAAAGAGTTGACAACCAGTCTGCAACCAGTCATTGGTATGGTACCTGGTAATGTGACAGGTTCTCTGGTAGCAGGGGGTCCCAGTGATATGGCTCCCTCCCTAGCTGCCCGTTTCTGTTGGTCTACGGGAGTTGATTAGTATTACAGAGAGTTATGCCCCATCACTGGGTATAGAGAAGCAAGGGTTAAGTGAACAGGCATGAGGTCTGTACTATGTGCTCGGCGGGACCCTATTCTGCTACTGGGAGTTGGGTGGCAGAGTATGCTGACTGGTGGGGTGGCCATAGGTTCTGAATGTCCCTCCTGATGCATTGTATGCACTTGCACAAGTATGTAGCATATGGGACCACGTCCTCTGTAGGAGCTTAACATAACGCTGCACACAAATGGCTCATGTTTGGGTTGGAGTAATGTTTATCTTCCGAATGGCCACAGACCTTGATGGGTCCCAGTACTGATGAGTATGTCCTTGGCAAGCTGTAAGTCTAGTGATACAATATATGACCCTTCTGGTCAGTAGCAATAGTAATCAATTTTATTATTATTTTAATAAACAATTTCTGAAAATGTAAAATACACCTATTTTATTAGTGCATACAGCAAACTATTCTATACAGCTTCTCTTATAGGATCACACCTCTCTGTCCTATATTCTTTACATCAGGGGTGCTCAACCTGTGGCAGATGGGCCACATGTGGCCCTCTGAGCCATCTGACGTGGCTCTCGACCTCAAACCAGGGAAGCGCACTTCTATTATATCCTGCAGGTTTGGTGCGCTTTCTGAAAGCGCTCCAAAACTTCTGAATGCAGGAGTTTTGGTGCACTTTCAGAAAGTGCACCACACCCGCAAGATATAATAGAAGTCTATGGCAAAGCGCAGCTAACCTGCTGGAAATCCGCAGGTGCAGTGCGCTTGCGGTGCGGGTAAACTGCAGAGCATCAGTGTGAAAACACCCTTATACGGGGCTCAGGACAGTAAGGACTCATTTCTATTTGCAGCTCGGGGGACAGTAAAATCCAATGTTGAGACATGTTTTTATAACCCACCCCCAATCACTGGTGTAGCCTCATGAATGGTGACCCTGCTCCATGCTCCAGGGGGCCCGTGTAGCCTCCCTGTCACATTCTGTTTTACACTTGGACAGGAGGGGTGGAAGGGGCAGCATATACAGGAATCAATCCTCTCTATTTTCCTCCTGCAACCACTAAAAGTCTGCTTCTCCTCCTCTCCCTCCCACCAGCATTCATTGGCTGCAGGAGGAAAATAAGTTAAAATAAAAGGAAGGGGTATTGGCGCTGTTCAAGTTGAGGCATATATAAGGGGTTAAGATTGTCTAAAACGGGAGGGAATATGAAATCGTAACTACAGTGCAGTGGTATAAAATAAATAAGTGAATCAGCAGTACTAATACGATAAAAACACACTAATTAGAAAGTGTTCTAAAATAAACCAAAGTGTTCAGTGATCATGAGCAGCGATAAGTGAATATAGAGGATAATATCTACTGAAAAAGTTATATTATGAGAAAGTGCACGTGCATGAATATATACAAATATTATGTAGTAATATTATATAATGAGTACTGCTAAAAAGCTCAGAATAAAAAATGCAGAAATTCTGTATATATTAAACAAGACGGTCCTTGAACAACTAAGTGTGATAACGATATATGTATGTTATGATATATGTTATATATAGGGAATAAAATCTATCACTTCCTTTACTAAAAGCAGCACACAGTTTACACAAAAACACTGGTTAGACACACAGTTAACCCTTTGATCACCCTGAACCTTTCCAGCCAGTATCAGTAGTACAGTGACATACAGTCAGTACAGTACAGTGCAGTACAATGCATATTTTTAGCAATGATCACTGTATTAGTGTCACTGGTTCCCCCAACGTGTCAAATTTGTCAGTAAGTGTCCGATTGTCCACCACAATATTGCAGTCCCGCTATGAGTTGCTAATCGCCAACATTACTAGTATAAAAAATGAATAAATAATTAAAAATGACAGTATATAAACCATAGTTTGTAGACGCTAGAACTTTTGTGCAAACCAATCAATATATGCTTATTGGGATTTTTTTTTACCAAAAATATGCAGCAGAATACATATTGGCCTACATTTATGATGTAGGCCAAAATTATTTTTTTATATTTTTTACTGGATATGTTTTATAGCAGAAAGTTAAAATTAAATAAACCTGCAAATAGGTAACCGAGGCATACTAGTTCTTTGGTGTTTGTCATTGAATTGGAGAGTCGGGGTAAAAAATGGGGAAAAGACTAAATAAAGGTGGAGGTTTACTAGCCCGGGTACACTGAAGGTTTTAAAGTTGATATTGTATCTGGTTGCTAGTAACAACAACACATTTTACAAGAATGAAGACGGTTTAGAACTTCTAACTTTTTAGGTGTCAGATAGAACAAGAAAGCTCTGCATTTCGGGTCTATTTAATGGGTGGCAACCAGAGCAGGCAACAGAAATTGCTTCCAATGCAGGCATGGGAAGCAATACAACATCCAGCAGAGTGGAGAACCTCTACCACTCATGTATTGCTGTCTCTCCCCCCATAAGGGACATTTTCCCTCACTTACTGTCCACACAAACAGAATGTAGACATATCAGGAAGAGAAAAGAAACTTCTAGTTATGGAACATTTACAGGTTTAAAATATGACAACAAAATCCCTTCAATGGGCAAACAGACAATACATAAAACCTGAATGAAGTTCCAAACCTTCCACACTCTATCCAAACATAAAAAAAGAAATATGGCAGAACCTGGATTTAAAATATAGTTCACTTGTAAATTATTTCATACCACGCCTACTCACCCTTGCAAGACTTGTCCCTGTTGGAACTTTGTAAGGCACATACTTTCTGTAGATATGGCCAACTCTGGAACATGGGACATCAAACATTTGCCCTCCACACAGCCACACCTGAAACAAAAGGAAATACACACATACATAACTTTTAGATCCATTTAAGATAGTAATATACAGTATATATATATATATATATATATATATATATATATATATATATATATATATATATATATATAAATATAGGAAAAACAGCATTATTCCCATGGTGTATATAAGCAGGTTTTGTAAATACATCACTACTGGTCAAAGTTGTCAAAGCTCTGTATCATACATAGCATTCACAAAGAGATCAATGACAAAGCCTCCTCAGTCTGAGTATCCTATATGCACATAATACAGAGCTTCCAATGGGTCTTCTGTCACTTGTAAGCTGCTCAGTCTGTGCATGTTGATATCACTGGACTTATTGAAGATCATATTCACAGAGATGTTTTTAAGCTCCCCAATTCCCTGACAAGCAGCAGCTCTGCGTATAAATAGTGGCTATCCAAGAACAGTGCCCCTGGCAAGGAATCAGCGCAAGTAGTTTTCTCTCTGAAGTGACAGCAGCTTTGTTGAGGGAAGGTAATATAGCTTGATTATATATTTAAAAAAATAATACTCCTTTTTCCCCACAATACTTATTTCATATTTGTTGCACTGGGAAGCTATACCTTTAGTTAATGAAGGTGAAGAACAATTTATTGAAAAAGGTGTGAATTAAAGCTTTAGTTACCCCAATCCAATTTATATTCCTGATAAGTGACTGCTGTACTTGTATTAAAAAGTCTCCTGTTCTCTTTGTATTGTTTCCTTTGTGTGAAATACCTGTCCCTCTGCTTTCTTAATAAAATCTGACCGCACTAAGCAGGAGAACATCGTGGTCATTGTGGTCAGTTCTCTAGCTGTGCTGGGAACTCAGCCTGCTCTCCTCCAATGATCAGACTTGTCCTGACATGCTCCGTCTGCACAGCCATTCACTGGGAAGCTTATTGTGCTGCTGCTTTTCCTCCCCAGCTCTTATGCAGCTGAGAACAGAGGGAATGTGATCACTTCTAAAAAAGGGAAAAAAGGGATTTATAAAAAAATATATATATATCTATACAAACATTTTTTGCATTTAATTTCTATTTTAAATAGAATGGGTTGTTTTACAAGGTGATCATTTACAATCACTTTAAAGAGAACAATTCATCAGAATATATAGCTGAAAATTTCGATCACAGCACCCATGTACAGTTGCCAGGCATTGTTAAACAGATATACCAGTTGCAGTGAAGCTCTTGTTTTAGGCAGAATCAGTTGCATGTCTAGCCATAGCAATCCCTTTTCCCCCTTACTGACCCCTCCCCCTTTCTGCTCCCTGCACTTTACTATCATGGTACAGTACAGAGGCCTGGTTGTTTTTGTGACCATAGTCCCCATTTCAGTGAGAACACAAAATCCATTAAAACAAAAATACAAGTTACTACACACAAATAAAAAACAAAAACATTTAGGGTTCCTTCACACTATCGGTTGAAGGGTAGTAAAACCCTGCAATTGAGCCACAGTTCTTCTGCCCCCAACCACTCCCAGCGGCCATGGGTGTACTTGTGCTGTGGCTACAATACAATACAATGATTGCTCTTCAAAGATCAAAGCTCGTGTGAATGAACCCTTAGTCTTAGATATTGAAAATGCCCCTTATGTTAAAAAAAATTCTTCACCTCTAT
Organism: Lithobates sylvaticus; assembly: GCA_028564925.1. NCBI lineage: Eukaryota > Metazoa > Chordata > Amphibia > Anura > Ranidae > Lithobates > Lithobates sylvaticus. The sequence continues at coordinate 619,919,656 of CM053026.1, read as the reverse complement.
CTTCAGAAACTAAAATGTCTCATGCATTTTATTTAGCTACATATATTTCATTACCTTACACTATTATTTAAATTTTTCTTATATTGTATGCTCATTATTCTTTAAAGTGGGTGGGGTTTAAAGCAGAAATGTATACAAAAAAAACTATGGAATTCAAATATTTACAAATTTTTAACAAGCAGTAAATAAGTTTTAAAATAAGGCCTCACTGACTCTGTAGCAGCATACACTGTGGAGTTGGGTTTCACCACTTGGCTCTTTCCCCTCTCTGTGTTTACAATAGAGATTAGAAGACTGGCAAGCTGTCAAATTACTGCTGGCAGACTGTAGCTGAGCTAATGATAGAAAGGACTTCACTGCAAAATTTGAGAATAGTTTTGTCTTCTGATCCCTATTCTAAACACTGAGCAGGTGCATATGAGAGAGAGTCAAGTGCACAAACCCAACTTAAAGGATATGTAAAGGTTTTTGTATTTTCCACCCATCCCTCTCACCCCTGTCTAGCCCATCCAGGAGTGTAACAAGTGTGATTTCAAGTTGGAGGATGGTATGTTTGCTATATGTCACCACCAGCCAGGCTACAATGCAGGATAAGAAATCAGGTCTGCTCAGATTTCTGTACACATTGGCTCTGGTCTGGTTGGCAAATGCATTCTAGTTGTATGTAGCATCTATATGTGTTTTCTATGTGTAATGCAGCCAATGTGTAATTGTATGTGCATTTACAATAGGTATAAACAACTTCTAACTCTTAATTTTTCCTAGACTTCAATGATGTTCCTTCCTACATCACTACTATGATTATGGTTAGGGGGTCTAATGGCTCCTAAAATCCCTTGAGGAAGCGACCAATTATTTACACCCGGGGGGAGCAGGAGTGTGGCACATAAGCCCCCTCCTGATGAACGTGGGGTGCCAAGCTACCTGGTCAGCATCTATTTGCCAGAGATCTAATTTTAGCTTGCTGCCAACTTACCACTGGGATACTACAAGTCTAGTGTCCATGGAAGTAAAGTTGGGATTATGACAGATCTTATTAAAAAAAAAAAAAAAAAGTTTCAAAAAGTGCTGAACTTTTACTATTTTCTGTACTTTACTTTCATGTTTGCAAAATATACATTTTGCATACTTCAAATAAATTGAATATTCCTAGGACAAATCTACTATATAATTATTTGCAGGTGAATGTTTAGAAATATGCCCCTATTGTTCATAATAACATTATTCAAAGAGTGTACACCTAAAAATATTTTACCTTTCAAATATTGTAAATCAAACAGTGCATACAGCATTCTTACTTAGAATATCAATTACAGGACGATACACCTGGATTATAATGTGTTCCAGGTTGTTTGTAACCATTAATTATTCACTGTAAGCATATCGTCTGCTTAGGTTTTAGTATTTTGATAAGCTGAGAAACCATTGAATTATATAGTAGTTCTCACATACTGTATGTAACATGAGATAAATGCCTTAATGCAGACTTTTACCCTATATTACTAAAATTCACCTTAGCATGCATCACTGCTTGTGTGTTTTTTTTTTTTCTATTAATTTACCTTTCTTATGTCCTGGTTTCCCTGAAGGCACTGGCCCAGTCCCTGATTATGTAGACAATATCACCTCACCAGTGCCTTTAGGGAGATCTCATACCTAATCTGGCAGCTCTTGCAGTACAGTTATACTGCTCATGCACAATCTGGAAGGCATGGTGTTCTGTGGCTCATCCCACGTATGCACTGCATGTTAACACTGGTGTTAAATAATAATGAAAGGTAGGCGTTACCGACCATCATCCACCAATAAGGGGTACATATTCAAATTTCCTTTTTTTAACATACAATCAACCAACCATAGTCATTAAGTCTTTTCTAAGCAACCTATCATGTCACATTATACTATGTCACATATTATTATGTCACCCAGACAGATATAACTCAAGACTATCCCATGACAACTAAAATCCCCTATGTCCAGTTTTGTTTTCAACACAAGACACTTCTTACACAACAATATACAGTATATTTACTTAATAAGCAAAATGGTACCTTTTAAAGGTGCAGTTCGTATATTAGATTGCAAAACACAAGGGGGCTTTTTACATGAACCTTTACCATTCCCTTGTTTTGTAACAGGCACTATTATTGTACAAGTACAATACAAGTTCCCATTTCTCTTTCTATTTCAATATTAACAAATGAGCCCATCGGACCAACTAACCCTCAAACATACAAACTATTTTTTTTCATAATTAATCTTGAAAAACATATTTTTCCTACATTATCTATGATTCAAAATCCTCCTGTGTTGTCAACCTGTCACATGCACTCCAGGTTGAAACTACTGGTGGAAGTGCCAACGCATGTTGTGCCAACATGATTCACCATCATCTAGAAATGTGCATTCGTTTTCGTCCGAATGCATTTTCGTCCGAATTTCAGGTATTTTCGTTATCGTTTTAACAAACGATAATGAAAGTGCAGAATCCGAAAAACGAAAGATCCGACATAAACAAATGCTTTATTTTCGTTGTGACAACAGTTCGATATAGATAGGAGATTCGACGCTGACAATAACAATCTGTGTCCATTGAACCTGTGGTCGAATGTGCCTAACCTTGACTCTATTAGTCCAAGATTATTCTACATAGAGAGAAAATATTCGACGTAGAAAGGAAAGATTCAACGTAGAAAGGAAAGATTCGACGTAGAAAAGAAAGATTCGACGTAGAGAGGAAAGATTGCTGCTGGAATTGGGTGGAATTGCAGCTAAACTATACAGAGTCATACAGTTTAGCTGCTCCGTCGAATCTTCTTTGAACTTTCGACAGACACCATAAACCTTTAATGACAGATTTGACCTTAATTCATTTGGATTTTCGGACGAATGCAATTTTTAACAAAAAACGAAATAAATAAAAACGAATTTCGGGAGTAACTAAATAAATTTATTTTTCGGACGAAAACGAAATTCCAAAACGAAATATTTCAGTGTGCACATGTCTACCATCATCCCAATCGTCTCAAACAATGATGTACCTTGTGTAGACAGGAAATGGTTGAAAAAGGGTGAATGAGATCAATGCTGAGATGTAAAGAGGTTTTTAAAAATGGCAAAACTTTTTTTTATGTTAACGGAAAAATTACAAATGTTTATGGTACACACTGCTTTAACAAACACAGTGTCATCCAGTAAGTATTTATACCTGTCTTAAAGTAGAACTAAAGCCCAAATTTTTTTTTTTCCATTTTGGACAGAGAAGGGAGGGTTATAATCCCTGACAATATTTTTTTCCATCTGTGTCCCATTGGAAGATTTCCCTTTACTTCCTGTCCCATAGCCAAAAGAGAAAGTGAGAGGAAATCCCTTAAAAGTGACAGAATCTCTTGTTGTCACCAGGGTTACCAGAACTAGTGTCCCCATTGGAATATTTCTGGCCTATTTGTCTTGTAGTGATGACCAAACATTATAATTTATTACGATACAATGAGGCACAAACAGCAAAAAATCCCTTTGCACTCAAGTCTTCATATAACTATACACTGCTAGAACTACACAGAAAAGCACAAACATCCCTGTAACTTTAAACAGAAGAATACACTAGAAATGGGACTTTAAATCTGCTCACTGCTCCACATGGCTCCCAACTAATAGCTATGGTCTGCACACAGACATGGGTCACAGCTGCTAAGAACTAGACACCTCAGCTCTGGACAGGTATAGAGAAGCTCCGCCCTACATGTTATGTCATAGTCACTACTTTCTTATCAGCTGCAACCTACGTCTGTGTGCGGACTATAGCCATTAGTCGGGAGCCGCAAGCAGTGGGTTTCACCCCACTCTGAGAGTTGATGCAATGCGCCGTTTGCTTTTTGCTGTGTGTATTTTAAAGCAAAGAATAAAGCGATTATCCAACTTTTTAAACAGAGAGCACTGGTGGTGTTTCTTTTTAAATATTTTATATGTGCTGTTTACATTCACATTTATGTGCTGTTTACATTCACCTTGAAGCTTAAAGGGGACATGCGCAAATAGACCTATATAATTGAAGGTTTAGTGGGTGAGGTGAGCGGCCCTTTTGCACATATTGGCGGTGGACATTTCCCTCACCCATTCAATTGGAGCTGGCAACACAAATTTGAGATTTACTTACCTTTTATGGACATTTTGTGCAATTTATTTGGCGTTTAAATGACTGTTGAATGACTGACACATTATTGAAAGTGCACAGTGAGTTTGCATTTCACTCTTATCAGTATTTTGATCATTTAGTTCTATAATATCTGTTTTATTTTATTTTTATCACACTATTATACACATTTTAGTAATTTGATTCTACATGGATCATAAATATTTAATAGCAAAGCACTATTGTAAATTTAATATATACATCCTTTGTTGTAGTCACATCAGATGACCTCAAGATCCTAGATGACAGTAGCAGGGGGGATCTCAACAGTTATGGCATGATGCATTATGTGAGTTCCAAATATCCCACTTCCTCATTCTCTCTAAAACTGTGCAGATAAGACCATCATGGGATTACAATCAATAAATAGATGGCTTGAAAACAATGTATGTGATCTACATTATATACAGAAATAATAACTATTTATAGCGAACCATAGGGTCTGCAACCCACCACAACAAACCTCCTCCTAGGTGGAGAACCAGATAATCACAGATAAAAACCTAAATTTAAATGGTAAATACAGTATACATACCACTTGGAGGGGTTTCATGAATTATCCCTTTAACATAAAAGAAATTATATCATTCTATTAGCTCTCTTATTTCCCCACAATGGATATTGAGTGATCATTAGGAAGGACAGAGGAAATATAGCTCCATATAACAACCTATAACATTAGGGGGGGGGGGGGAGCTTAGGTATCTATATAGACAATTAAAGCATTACTGAGGCTGCCATTCATCCTTTCACATGGATCTGCTTCATGATGTGTGGCTCACAGACATTTTTTCTGCCTCACTAAAACCCAAAGTTAGGCTTTAAATAGATTAAACATAAATTATGAACATGTGTGCTGAGCCTATCACAGATTTTTTTACTTAAGGAAAGTGGAATTGTAACAGCTTTAGGCATGTGCAAAATGTATAAAGTAAAAACCAGATAATTTTTGGAAATATGTGAAAAAATTTACAATAAATATGTCAGACTACTTACTATATTCAGAAGTTACTACTGTAATTAGTGGTTCCATTAAACAGCCGCAGTAACCATCTGCAGCCTACATAATGGATTGCATAGCTGTGTTGCAGGCCTCTGCACCATGTAGGAAGTAATACAAACAAATTAAATTAAACAGGACCTGACAGAGGATATAGATGCTGATGTTCCACTGCCCTTGTTATAAGCTGAAAGGCAGTAAGACCATGTTCAAATATATTTAAGCTTCTGCATGTGGGCTTATGATTCCTGTAGAGTATCTGTTGAAGTTATCATTCGTTTACCTTTTAGAATGCTTTGATTTTAATTTAGCAGAACAACCAAAGACATGTCTATGGTAAAGCTAAGGCAGCCTAGTGCAAACACTATTTTAATTAACAAGCATAAGAGGACACCATTATCTGTATTTACTCAAAAGCCTTGTCACATTAGAACAAATATTATTAAAACTAGTAATGAACATGCCTAGATGTTGTCAAAGGTTGAATTACGAACTCGTATTTTTATCTTATGTGCTCTGTAACTGTTTAGTGACTCCTTAAAGGGCAATTATTGCTCCATTACGAGCAAAGGCAATTAAATGAAGACTGATAAGAAACATAAGGAATATGGAAATTAAGGAAGATTTAAAAGCAGAGGGACTTACAGGATCACTTTGATGAGTATGAGTAAAAGATCTGTACAATTTTAACACACTCATTAAAGTGTATCTACAACCCAAAACATATTTTTTTTTTTTAGAATGGATGAAGTGGGGAAGGATGTACCATTGTTGGAGGCTCTATTGGAGAGTTTTCTTTGTTCTCAGGAGTAAGCAACTGAAGGGAAATCGTCCTAACAACACCACCACAGACAGAGGTAGAAATTTGTTTTTCTAAAGCTGGCCATACACTAGAATTTCATTCAAATATTTGTTCATTTGTTCAATTTTTCAAATTGTTAATGGGGTCAAATCAACATTTTATTTTATTTTTTACCAAAGGGACAAAAAATTTGAAAGAACGGGATGTAAACTAATTTATAACAGTGTTTGTGGTTTTCATTTGGGAAGGTCAATTCAATCCAAAATCAAATGTTAAAAGCAAATTAAATTTTGAGGTACTTTTGAACAATATTCAACAAGTCACTGAATATTATCAATGCAAGTGCTGGACTTGTCACAGTGCTGACTATTATCACCCTTTCTTCCCTCCTTCTTCATTCATAGAAGCTGTACTATAGCTTACATAAATAAAAAGTGCTCTATGCATGGAGGAGGGGGAGCTCTCTTTTATCCTCCAATCCTCCATTCATAGATGGCTTTTGAAAGAGGGGGCAGAGAAGTGAGCATAGTGGGCACACTTGATGAGTGCCTGTGTCAGGTCTAGCACTCATATTAACCTCTGCAGCAGAAGATTGTGTCCGAAGGGGGAGGCAGAAGAATTCAGATTTCACCTCGGACAGCTGGCATCAGCACAAGGGACAATTCTCATTAAATGTACAGTATATACTGTGCTTGTACTGATTAAAAATAAATACATGAACTTAAGCCTTAATGTACCTCCTCTAGGCTCCAGGAGCCCCAAGAAGTTTTAAGAGGAAGTTTGGATTCACAGAAAGACAGGCATTTCCATGTTACATTTTACAGTACAGGGATACTGTACCATGTTTACTAAATTCCAAATTGCTTGAAAAGTTTCACTGGTTCCAGAAGGATAGCAGGGACAATCACCCTGGCTGAGTAGGGAATCTATCATGCCACTGCATCTTCAGTGAGATTCTGCCACAGCAAGGGAAAGCCTCAAACTAGACAAACAGAATCACTAAGAACCAGATGTAAGTTATTTTTTATAGTTTTTCTTGGCAGCTTAAGTGGAGATAATTTGGAGATGATTTTGCAAGTAACAACCTTCCATAATACCAGAAGCCCTGTAGATAAAGTAGCAGAAAAATAACATACAGCACATTTCCTGCAAGGAGCTTACAAACCTTTCTGTCTCTTTCTGAAGACCAGAAGCTTTTAAAAAGCTAGACATTATATGTAGACTTTCCTTATTTTAATGAACTAAGGTATGGGTACAGGCAACTGGTATATCTATTTTTAAAGTGTTCTCCTTGTTGAGTAAAATTAAATTTTATATACGAGGAGAGAACCTATCACACGGGGCTCTGCAGCATTTAGTCACTTCCCAGCCAATGCTCTCTCTAGAATGGCACATAACCTCCATCCTTATGCTACGTTCCTGGGCCATTAGATCAATTTCAGTACACGTGTTAATTGTCCCTTGAGCTAAATAAAGTTGCATGTTCTTATTTGTACCGGAGCTGTGGATTGATTTGTCTGTCAGCTTTGTAGAAATAGAAATATGTCTACATTTAAGAAGTCTTTACCAGAACATCTGCTGCTAACATTAAAATGCATCCCGTGAAAATAAATAGCTAGTATTTTATATTTATTGCTTCCTTAATTGTCCTTGGAACTATTTAATTGTTTATTTTACATCTTGAAAAGACAAATAAAAATGCATGAATAGACAAGTGATAACAAAGGCAAGATTGGGAAGCTATGGCAAATGCCTCTTAGGAACACTGTAAGATCAAAGTGGAAAATCTTACTTTTAAGATATATAGACAAACAACAGACAAAAGTTAACTCTGCTCAAACTTCTTCTCTTATGAATGAAAAGTAGGTAAACTACAAGCAATAAGAAATTACTAGAAAAATATTTAAAAACAGATGACTCAGTAACTTTACATGTCTGCATTAGTAAATTCCTGACTTGTGACTATATACAGCAAGTTTCTTTTAACAAATTGTAGAACTTATTGTTAAAGTGGAGTTCCACCCAAAAGTGGAAGCTCCACTTATCTGCTCCCCCCCTTTGGTGCCACATTTGGTACCTTTCAGGGGGGAGGGGGGAATGGGTACCTGTTTTTGATAGGTACCCTTCCCCACTTCCAGGAGACTCCACTGCGGTGGCGTCCCTTGGAAGATTAACCCCCTCCTCCTTCCTCCGCCACCAGGGCCAGTCAGAAAGTCCAGCCTTCTTTGTGCATGCACAGTAGGGATCTAACTGTGAAGCCCAAAGGCTTCACTGCCAGTTTCCTTTATAATGAATGGTGGTGGCAGCAAACAAAATTGTCTGGAGTGCCGTCATCGTGGGATCCCTGAACAGTAAGGTTCCAAATTTTAAAAGCCATCCGTTACAGTATTTGTAGTATTTGCAGAACTGAACTCTAAAGTGATACTAAAAGCACTGTTTTTTTTAAATAAAAAGAGATGTTATACTTTCCTGCTCTGTGCAATTTCAATAAAATCACTTATCTCCTCTTCTGACAGTCTTTTCCGGCTCTGTCAGCTCTTTCCTTCTTCTTCCTGTAGCAAGCTGGGTCCTAAGAAAGCATCCGTGTGTGCATTCCTGCTGGGTCCTGAGCCAGGCTGTGTGTGTCTATAGACACATGCAGCACTGGTAAGCTATGCTCTGATCCTTCTGCTCAGAGTTTGTCGGACGGCAGCAGGAACCTATAGTTCAGCTGCCCTCAGTTTCTCCTGTGAAAGCAGAAAGTGAGGGGAGCAGTGCTGGAGCTGGAGACAGCCCTGAAGCAGTGACATGCAGTCAGGTAATTGTTTATTGACAGAGGGGAGTAGGAAGAGAATGCTTCAGACTTTAGAACCACTTTGGAGCCAGTTTAAGGGCCCATTCAGATTTATATGCTGCATTGTGGTGCATTAATATATCATTTTTTGGTGCATGGCTTTCAGCTATACAGCCCACAATGGCTCACTCTGAGCTGCCTACATTGACCTGCCACAGCTAGGTCCAGCTGCACTAATCGGTGCACCTGTTAGGGGAAACAAAAGAGAAATGTTTAAGAAGCTGTGAAGCTACACTTTCCCACCCTACACGTTTTTCAACAACATACCAGGTTTTTCATACACCATGTTACACAGGTAATTCCTGAAAATTCTCAAAAGGTTGCTTTCGCAAAAGAGAAAGCACCAAGTTTAGATCCCACAGAGACATCGGAGGCCTGATTGATGGACAAAGTGTAGAGAACGGGAAGCCAGGGGGCATTGTAAGAAGACCACGAGGAATGACACGTGACCTTTGATAGTACTCACAGCTAGCTTCTGGGCCACTGCCCACTGGAGAAAAGCCAAAAGCCACTGAGAAGGAACGCGGATAAACTTCAAGGTACTTACGCTGTGAGATATAAAGTTTCCATGTGTGATAGTAAAGCTTTCTGAATTCAGATTTGCAAGCTTTAAGCATTGTGGAATCACTGAGTCCAACAGCCCCCTGTTCTTTAGAACCTAGTACCAAGCTGGTAAAGCCAATGACTGTAAAACAGGGTGGAATGTTGGACCCTGGCACAGAATATCTGTTCAAAGAGGAAGGTGCCAGAGAATGACCAGACGAATTACATCCATGTACTAAAGTTGATGATATCAGTCTGAGGCCAAAAAGATGACTAAAATTCCTTTCTACCCAACACAGAAGATGAGGAAAAAGCTTTATAGGAGAAGAGTTATAAATCAGAGCTTACTGGTACCATAGGGTGACTGTCACATCTGTTCCTGAATCCTTTATCCTTGCCACATCCTTGTGTGCTTCCGGTTGAAGTAAGATACCAGGAGATCAATGTCTAGTGACCCCCTCCCTTTGGCTAATATGGCCAACATTTTCTTGATCTTAGCTTTATATTGAAAATACTACTCTGGTTAAACCTATTCACACCCTTATGGTACTTAAAGTTTTCAATCACTTCTCCCCTTTTCCTTCTTTGCTTAAGCCTTGCTATGGGGGCACTCTTATATGTTCGTTTCCAAACCCTGCTCTGTGCATATCACTGGATCTGATTGACAATTGCCCCACTGCTGTGTCTGAGCCAATGAGGAGGGAGAGAGCTGAGAGAGTCTCTGCTCTTGTTCATATCACTGGATCAAGATCAGGCACAGGTAAGTATATGGAGGAGGCGAGGGGTTAATGCAGAATGTTTTTTATCTTAATGCAGAGAATGCATTATGGTGAAAAAAACTTTCTGCTTTTGAAACCACTTTAATCATATTTTTTAAAGACCCATTTATAATTTCACATATGTAAACCTATTTTGACATTTCTTTACCTTAGCAATAAAGAAGGTGGTTTTCACTTTCACAGGTGAAATTCATTTATTTTCTGTAGTTATTTTAAGGAATCATTAGATGACAGTCTCCCAATATGGTTGTTTTTGGTCGGTTTAACCTAATGTCTTATCTTTCCTTCAAATACCTCCAGCTAAATCTTTTAATAAGCGACACACCTTTGATAGAATAACCTGAACTCATGATAATATAAAAATATTCATAAGTGCTTTAGATTTTATAACACCTGGAAATGCTAGAAAACACCCATAATCATTAGCCCCCATGTACAGTAACACATCTAAGGAGGCTTCAGGACAGTGAAGACTATGGGTGCAAGGAATACAGTGCTGGACTTCGTAAGGTGGCAAGTAAGTTTTTTTAATAGTCAGCAGCTACAGTATTTATCGCTGCTGACTTTTATTTTTCATAGCCATCGGAAGTTCCTCTTTTATGTCCCCAAATGATTAATAGCTGGTCATTTGTGCAACATCATGGCAACTGCATATCTAAATAGAGGCTATAATAGCACTGTCCTTGGTGAATAGGGGAATAGTAGAGTTTAGACATGTGCACAACAAAAAAATTTGTTTATTTTCGTTTTGTTTTTTTCGTTTCCGAAAAAAAATTGTTTTTTTTCGTTTCGTTTTTTTCGTTTCCGTTGATTCATAACGATTCATACATTCGTAAGTCGTCGGTGTTCGGATTCGTAACGATTTGTACATTCGTAAGTCGTCGGTGTTCGTATTCGTAACAATTCGTACATTCGTACAAGAGTTATTTTTTCGTTGATTCGTTTTTTCGTTAGTTTAATTTTCGGACGCATTCGTATTTATTCATACATTCGTAACATTCGTAACATTCGTAGATTCGTAATTGGAGCATAATTCATAATTGTATGTAATGTGTATGCTATTATTACATTTTAATAATTTACAAATCGAAAAAAAAAGTTACGAATCGAAAAAAAAAAAGTTTACGAATCGAAATTTTTTTTACGAATGTACAAATTTTTTTGTTCAATAGAGACATGGAAAATTACGAATCGAAAAAAAAAAAAAATTTACGAATCGAAAAAAAAAGTTACGAATGTACGAATTTTTTTGTTCAATCCATTCGAAGCTCGTTTAGCAGCACCATTGTAAGGGACACGGAAAATTACCAATTCAACAAAAAAAAAGTTACGAATGTACAAATTTTTTTCGTTCGTTTTCGTTTTTCGGATTTTCTTCATTAGTACATTCGTTGTTCCTAATTTGTTTTTTTCGGATTTTCGTTGTTTTTCGGATTCGTTCGATTCGAATGATTAGTGATTCGTTCATTTGTACGAAAACGAACGAACGAAAATAACGAAAAAAAATCTTTCAGCACTCTCACAATTTGAACGACAATTGCTTGGTCACGCAACACCGCATGCAAATTCAATTTTTATAATTTTTTTCACACAAGTAGTGCTTGCTTTTGTTGGTATTTAATCACCACTGGGTTTTTTTTCTATTTTTTGAAAAATAAACAAGAAAATTCCAAACATTTAAAAAAAATATATATATTTTTTTATATTTCTGTTATAAAGTTTTGCAAATAAATAATCTTCCGTCATACATTTAGGCCAAATGTTTTCTGCTACATGTCTTTGGTAAATACAACCCTATAGTATTTAGTCTGTAAGAGTGTTATAGAGTCCACAAACTATGGTATATATATATGTATCTGTTGGCCTATCTCATTTCTTGAGGCCCGAAAATGCCAGAACTGTACACATAACTCTTAAATTACCCATTTTATGCAAGTAGACAGTCCAAGGTGTTTAGTAAGAGCCATGGCAAGTTTTTTAAGTTATAATTATTTTTAGTCACAATTTTTTAGGAAAATAAAGGAAAAATAAATAAAATGTTTTTTTTTTTCCTTTTTACATACTGTCAACAATCCTCATAAAACCATTGTGGCAATGTTTATGGACAATGAGAGCTGATGGTATGTACAAAAAAAAAATTTTTTTCCTTAAATGTTTTGAAACTTTATTTTTTTGTTTTTACAATTTATTATTTATATACTGTGACCAGAGCAATACAGTGTTATCATAAAAACACTGTACTACTCTGGGGAGGTAATTAGGATTTTTTATGTATTCATTTTACACACTATGATTGCTTATAACAGTGAATGTTATAAGCAACCATTTTTTTATGAATGACTATTGTGATTAGCTGTGATTGGCCACAGCTAATAACATGGTTCAGTTGGGCTGTGATTGGCCACATTTAATCACAAAGTACAGATGGCCTGTGATTGGCCCTGCCTGTACCATGTGATCACTGTGAACAATCACAGAGATCAACACAATAGTACACAATGAATGGTATAAATGGAACCCATTCAATGTGTAGTATTGCCATATGAATTACTGTGATTTGTTACAGTGATCACATGGTACTGGCAGTGGCTCGGTACACAGATCTGTCAATCGTTGTGTCCACCCGACAAACAGATCACGGCGGAGTGCGGCCCATAGGGCATGTACGATGCACGTTCCTGGGAGGACGTCATATGATGTCTGCCCAGTATTTATGTAGTTACTCCTGAAATTCTTTTATTTATTTAATTCCGTTAAAAAATGCGAAATAATTAAGGTCAAATCTGTCATTGAAGACATATGATATCTGTCGAATGTTCTAAGAAGATTGGACGGAGCAGCTAAACTGTACGACGCCGCAATCGTACATTTCCGGTCGAATGTTCTGCCTACAAGCTATAGTAGAATTCTAATGTTGTATGACACTAGTAGCAATTATATTTATTAATTATTATTACTAGTCAACCAACATTAGAATTCTTCTATAGCCTATGGGCATTGCATTTGACCATAAATGTCTGCTTGTGCCAACTACTTCGTCAAATCTTTATATCAAATCTTTTCTCTCTATGTCGAATAATCTTGGACTAATAGCGTTAGGTTAGGCACATTTAACCACAGGTTCGATGGACACAGATCACTATTGTCAGGGTCTTGTCGAATCTCCTATCTATATCGAACTGTTGTCACAACGAAAATGATAATAAAGCATTTGTTTACGTCGGATCCTTCGGTTTTCGGATTCTGCACGTTCGTTATCATTTGTTAAAGCGATAACAAAAATGCCCGAAATTCGGACAAAAATGCATTCGGACGAAAACGATGACTAAAATTCCTTTCTACCCAACACAGAAGATGAGGAAAAAGCTTTATAGGAGAAGAGTTATATATCAGAGCTTACTGGTACCACACAGTAAACAATCACAGAGATCAACACAATAGTACACAATGAATGGTATAAATGGAACCCATTCAATGTGTAGTATTGCCATATGAATTACTGTGATTTGTTACAGTGATCACATGGTACTGACAGTGGCTCGGTACACTGATCTGTCAATCGTTGTGTCCACCGGATAAACAGATCACGGCGGAGTGTGGCCCATAGGGCAGGGGTCTTCAAACTACGGCCCTCCAGTTGTTCGGGAACTTCAATTCCCATCATGTCTAGTCATGTCTGTTAATGTCAGAGTTTTACAATGCCTCATGGGATGTGTAGTTCTGCAGCTGGAGGGCCGTAGTTTGAGGATCCCTGCCATAGGGCATGTACGATGCACGTTCCTGGGAGGACGTCATATGATGTCTGCCCAGGATAACAGAACTTGGTTACAAAACAAAAACAATAACAAAACACTTGTGCACATGTACATTATATTACTTTTGAATAAAAAATGTGTACTTTTGTGGGGGCTAAACTTTCTCTTTTTTGTTTCATTTACTTCTAAACACATTTATTGATTAAAGATTTTTTATATGTTAGATTACTAAATGTAATTTATGAAATATTGTAGATATAAATATAAATATTACAAAAATATACTTTGTTTGGTAAAAAATTATTATTATTATTTTTTTGTTATTAAAACCTGAAGTACAACATTATATGTTTGAAAGCATAGCACATTAATTTTAAGACAGTATAGATTTCAATAACCTGTAATTTGGTTTAAAAATATAAATAAATAAACATAATATTTTTGTATTATAGCTGATAATGACTTTCATGAGTGTATGTTTTCTGTAAAGCACATACTGTACATTAAAAAAAAATATATATATATATTAAATTATGATTTACATTTATGTTACTTTTAACATCTGTCTATGTAATTATTGCTAGACATGTGCACACTGAAATATTTTGTTTCGGAATTTCGTTTTCTTCCGAAAAATTAATTTATTTAGTTACTTCGTTTAATTATTTAATTTCGTTAAAAAATGCGAAATAATTAAGGTCAAATCTGTCATTGAAGACTTATGATGTCTGTTGAATGTTCTAAGAAGATTCGACGGAGCAGCTAAACTGTACGACGCCGCAATCGTACATTTTCGGTCGAATGTTCTGCCTACAAGCTATAGTAGAATTCTAATGTTGTATGACACTAGTAGTAATTATATTTATTAATTATTATTACTAGTCAACCAACCAGCATTTGACCATAAATGTCCGCTTGCGCTGACTACTTCGTCAAATCTTTATATCAAATCTTTTCTCTCTATGTCGAATAATCTTGGACTAATAGCGTTAGGTTAGGCACATTTAACCACAGGTTCGATGGACACAGATCACTATTGTCAGGGTCTTGTCGAATCTCCTATCTATATTGAACTGTTGTCACAACGAAAATGAAAATAAAGCATTTGTTTACGTCGGATCTTTCGGTTTTCTGATTCTGCACGTTCGTTATCGTTTGTTAAAGCGATAACAAAAATACCCGAAATTCAGACAAAAATGCATTTGGACGAAAACGAATGCACATTTCTAATAATTGCTCCTTAACCGCTTCCCGACCGCCTAACGCAGATATACGTCGGCAAAATGGCACGGGCAGGCAAAATCACGTACCTGTATGTGATCGTGCATGTGCCTGCCTGTGGTTCGAAGAATACGTATCGGCCTAAACTGAGAAAAAAAAAATAATTTATATATTTTTTGGGGATATTTCTTATAGCAAAAAGTAAAAAATATTGCATTTTTTTCAAAATTGTCGCTCTATTTTTGTTTATAGCGCAAAAAATAAAAAACCACAGGGGCGATCAAATACCACCAAAAGAAAGCTCTATTTGTGGGAAAAAAAGGACGCCAATTTTGTTTTGGAGCCACGTCGCACGACCGCGCAATTGTCAGTTAAATCGACGCAGTGCCGAATCGCAAAAAGGGGCCTGGTCCTTTGGCTGCCAATTGGTCCGGGGCTGAAGTGGTTAATTAAAATAGTCACATCCACTGTATCAAGGCACACTTTCTGCTCACCTGATAACTTTTTTTTGCCAGGTACACATCTCTGGATTCTTAATTTATTTCACATTTCATATACATTTCATATACATTTGTAAAGTGTAGCTGCTATTGAGTTAAAAAAAAAAAAAAACTATCCTGAAAGGTTTTGCTGGAGTAAAGATGTGATTTACCACACCTACAACATAAAAAAAAAAAAAAAAAAAAAACCTTCTCTTTTTTAACAAACTGTTGACATAAAAAAAATTCTCCGGATCATATGTGGTCATTTGGAGGCTCCCAATGATTACATGTACTATGCAATTAAAGAACTTCTTCTTACATCAAAAGTGGCGATCTATGAGTAGCTTGATAACATTTTTGCTAATGGCAATTGCTCATATCTTACACTTTCTTCTTTAATTCTTATTAAAATATTTCTGTAATTTTCTGACATTCTTTTGGTAATTTGAAGTAGGAAGGTATGGCTGCGAGCCTGCTTTGGCTGGAAATTGAGATATGTCCACATTTGCTAGGATTTTAGAAGGATTTTTGTTTGCCCAAAATATTGTTACATCAAGCAGAAAGTATGTAAAAACATTATACAGCTTTAATGTAACAAGCCTTTTTTATTTAGCGCTCAGATATCTGTAAAATGTGCAGCTGTGTGTAGGTGACAGGTAGTCTTTATATGTGACACACAGGCTAGCAAAAAATTGTATTTTGTATTGATAATAAACATTTTAGAACTGTTATTTCCTTTCAGTGAGGGAAGCTGATCTAGGAGATGCTGCAAGCTGTGCAAAAAGCTCTGGCATAACATATTTCCTTAGTTGTTCAGTTTATGCAATGCAGATGAGGCAGAAGAAAAGGCGCAAGAGGTTTAAGCACTGAGCAAAAGAAAAAATAATTATATAAATAGCAAATGTCATGGGGATATTTAGAATTTTAGATACTTGTGCAAAAAGAGCAAAAAAAGCAAAAGCTAAACTCCAAGAAAACATAAACAGCTAGCAAAGATACTAGACTTTGTCCTGATATTGTCCTCCTTTCACTCCGTGCAGCACTTAGGTTGGAAGAGGCAGCACTAAGAGCAAATCAAACTCTGCTGCATGCACATGTGCAGCAGGGATTGTGTTGAGTGAGTAGAGTGGATGATATTGGTGTATTTCTGCTATTTTATGGTCCAGTTAGTAAGCTGCAGGCCTGATTATTCTTAGGCAGATGAGACAGTTGACATACAGTATGTGTTTTAAATACTGCAGCTAATATCGGTAGTAGATCCTAAAAAGTTATCATATTCCTGACAAAAATTGGTTAGGAATCTATTTATTTGAAAAATGCATGTGAAAGAAATTAAGAATATTTTATCACACTATTTTACAGGTTGGGGGGTGTTAAGGATTCATCTGCTTTTTTTATAATGCTTAACCACTTGAGGTCCACGCTATAGCCGAATGACGGCCACAGCGCGGACCTGAATTTCCAGGAGGCCATCATAGGACATCCTCCCGTTTGCGCGCACCCCCTGCAGGGCGTGTGTGGCGTGCGCTGTGATCACCGAGTCACAGAGACTCGGGTGATTACCGATCCGAGTAAGGGGCCGATCCCGGCCCCTTACCACATGATCAGCTGTCAGCCAATGACAGCTGATCACATATGTAAACAAAAGCTTGGTAATCAGCTTTTTTTTCTCCTCATGCTGACAGTGTGAGAAGAAAAAATAGCTGATCACGGCTTATGCTCAAGGGACATCGGTCCCGAAGAGGAATGAGGCACATCTGCCTCCTCCTCTGTGCCTGCATGTGCCACCTGCCATTGCCCACAGTGCTCACCACTGCCACCTATCAATGCCCATGAATGCCACCTATCAATGCCCACAAGTGCCACCTATTAATGCCCACAAGTGCCACCTATCAATGCCCACCAGTGGTGTCAATCAGTGCCTCATCAGTGCCACCTAGCAGTGCTGTCTTTCAGTTTAACCTATAAGTGCCCATCACTGCCACCCATCAGTACCCATCACTGCCAGCTACCAGTGCTACCTATCAGTGCCACCTATTAGTGCCACTTCTCAGTGCCTACCAATGCCACCTGCCAATGCCCTTCAGTGCCACCCATCAGTGCCAACTCTCAGTGCCACCTATCAGTGCCCACCAGTGCCGCCTATCAGTGCCCACCAGTGCCACCCTATGGGTGCCAATCAGTGCAGCCCATCTGTGCCCATCAGTGCAGCCTCATCTGCATACATCAATGAAGGAGAAAAATTACCTGTTTGCAAAATTGTATAATAAAATATAAAAAAATATAACTTTTTTAAAAAAAAATTCTGTCTTTTTAATTTTATTTAACAAAAAATAAAAACCACGGAGGTGATCAAATACCACCAAAAGAAAGCTCTATTTGTGAGAAAAAAAAATTATAAAAAGGTCATTTGGGTACAGTGTTGTATGGCTGCGCAATTGTCATTCAATGTGCATCAGCTATGAACGCTGAAAATTGGTCTGGGCAGGAGGGGGGTTTAAGTGCCCAGTAAGCACGTGGTTAAAGTAAAACATTACATGTACCACATTTCTTTAAAAAACATGCATGGGGATGCTTTAATCCTGCCTGTAAAGTATAATGTACAGAAAGTGATGCAGCAGTAATGATATTTATAAAGGAAAAATAATTGCCAGCAAGCGGCATTTCCCTGCTGGCGGCTTCTATTAAAAAAGGCACACAGACCCCTCCAAAGATCTCCCAATATACATAGCAGATAGCAGATCCTACAGCAAGGACAATAAATATTGCATAGGGTATCTCCCAAAATGCATACCGGACCCTTTGAGTTTGGTATGACTTTAAAGAAACATCCCCATATGAAACAAAAAAAAAATGTGTGGAGGTCCTCCTAAACATCTATACTAGAATCTTAATCCTAACATGCAGCCTGGCTGGCCAGAAAAGGGGAGGATGAGTGTGCTACTCATGTACTGAACCATACCCAACTACATGTCCCTAACTAGGGGGGTTCCACGCCATTGGGCATCCTGACATAAAGAACACCAACATTTGGCAATTCCTTAATTCTAAAAATAAACATTTCCAAGAAAGTGCCTGCCACCCACCCACTCACCAAAAAATGAATAATTTGATAGACCCAGTGCACATGACTGATCCCAATGCTACTCCTCATCAAATGACAGCTAACCCAGATCTCATCAGCTATATAAGAGGAGGGGTAACATCATTAACCAAATATGGCCATGGCCATATCCCCACCCCTTTGCTTGCACGGCCAGAGGCCGGGGAAAACCCCCTTTCCTCAGCAACCATTGACAACTAGCATAGCAATGCTCAATCAGCCTACTATATCAGGACAGCAGAAACAGGATAGGACTACTTGAGCCCCCTCTGTCCTCTTATCCTCTTGTCCATAGAGTATATGGTCAGTAGTAGACTATCAAAAAATATAACTGATAAAACTGCAGCACAGTTAAAAAGAAGAGGAAGTTTTCAATGGTATATTTACCAGGCCAAAATTGAACAAATTAGAGAGGAATTTCAGGTAACTAGAATCCCTTTGAAACCAAAACCACAACACTGCATTTGTTGGCACATGAAAATACTTATATTAAGTTAATTTACAGTTTTGAGATACTTTATATGCATTCAAAGGACATATTTTCTTTCTGCTATCAATTTTTAAACATACACTGACTAATGTGCATAGGCAGTACAGCGTACACTCCTGGAACTCAATCATATGCACATCCCAGGACAAGAAAGAAGACACTTGAAGAAAAACTAGGGAAACATGGCAGTAGTGGCAAAATAATCATGAGGGGTGGAGGAGGGCAGTTTAAGGGGTATGTCTTCCATAATGTGCAAGTATGCTTTGCTTATCTGCACATTATGACAACTGCAACAAAGATCTGATTTGACTATCAGTTGTTTTATGCCCTGTAGACACGGTCGGACTTCCCGATGGAAAATGTGCGATCAGAGCGCGTTGTCGGAAATTCTGACCGTGTGTAGGCTCCATCGGACTTTTTCCATCGGAATTTCCGACACACAAAGTTTGAGATCTGGATCTAAAATTTTCCGACAACAATATCCGATCGCGTAAATTACGATCGTGTGTAGACAATTCCAACGCACAAAGTGCCACGCATGCTCAGAATAAATTACGAGACGGAAGCTATGGGCTACTGGCTATCGAACTTCTTTTTTATAGTCCCTTTGTACATGTTGTACGTCACTGCGTTCTTGACAATTGGAATTTCCGACAACTTTGTGTGACCGTGTGTATGCAAGACAAGTTTGAGCCAACATCCATCGGAATAAATCTGATGGATTTTGTTGTCGGAATGTCCGACCGTGTGTATGGGGCATTAGTCTCCCTTCAGCTGTCGGTACAATCACAGTACCTGGTCACATGGATGCTAAAGCATAGCCAGCCATCAGTGATTATGCCTTTACACAGATTTCACCTTTAATCAACAATGATAATGAGGTCTGACAAACCCTAGACTGAGTAAGTAGCATGGGGGAGCCATACTGAATACAGTGCCACCCTCACTTCTCCAAAATTCTCAAGTTTATAATAATGGTCAGATTTAAATCTCATGTTTGTGATAAGCATTCAGGAGAGATAAGACAGTACAGTCCAGCTTGAAGACATGCTGGGTTGATTTACTAAAACTGTAGAGTGCAAAATCCGGGGCAGCTGTGCATTGTAACCAATCAACTTCTAACTTCAGCTTGTTCAATTTTTGACAAAAAACCTGGAAACTGATTGGTTTCTATGCAGGGCTGCACCAGATTTTGCACTCTACAGTTTTAGTAAATCAACCCCATTAACACAAAGCAGATCAGCTAGAAGGAATGCTAACATATTATAAATCCTACTTAGCCCAGGATCTGTAAAGCCTTGAAAGACTTTTAATTAGGCCCTGTTGTAAAATTCTCATATCACAAAAAGTTTGGCAGAGCAATACACATTCTGGTATGGGTTTTTGTTTATCTACCAAAGCCGTGCTCCTCTTCATTTGACATATTTCCAGCTTTAATGAAGTTACATTTTTAAAATGTGTTTACATTAATGTTTAATAAATTAGCAATCAGAAGCCAGACATGTCTATATAGCAATAGATGCATCCAATTTTATCATGTTTAGTCTCTAATGAATAATAGTTGTATTTTGTGCAATAATATGTTAGTTGTCAGATTGCAAAAACTTGTCAGCTGGAAATATAGATGTATTTAGAAAAACTGGCATTAGGGTGTGTCTGCTGAACATCATAAAACAGTTCAACACCCCTCAGACCCTTTGATTGACTGTATTATGTTTGTAATGTCTTCTTCAGGTATCGTAAAAAATGGCTGCATTTTCAGCTTGGTAGCTCTCATTTACCATCAAAATTATGAAGGAATGCTCTAATCAGAAATTAAACAATCTTTGCTTATGTGACAACTACAGTACTGCATTTTAATACTCTACTATACTCCTTTTTGGGCATGACAGTGAGTGTCAGACATTATTTAAAGGTCAGAATTGAAACAGTAGATGCTGTGAAGTGTGAACAGTGTGGCTTTCCATTAAAACATGTGGTGGTTGCTACCATTTGTGTGTGTAAATAGTTAACTATGGGATTAACCTGCCTTCGTGATGATAACTTTCAGTTAGCTGGCACTTACCTTGTTGTCCTCTGAGATAGAAATTATTTGCACAAGGTAAGGGCTGAAAGTGTAATATCATCACAACCCCCTCTGTCCTACTGCTGTTTTTTGCTTCCAAAGCAACTGTGCACAGTTCAAAAGCACATAAGGCACAGTTTAGCAGTTTAGGCTATGGATGGCAGGGGGATTGGGAGTGTGTGAAATAGTATACATTTCTAAAACAGTTTTAGTATAATTTAAAAGTAAAATTGAAATATTTTTTTTTTTTTAAATCCTGCATTACCCTTGATTACGACCCACTATCATTTATTTTGTGAAGCTTTTGCAGGCTGTAATGAAATAGAGTTTATCCGAATGACTAGACCCGAGTCAGCTCCACATGCATCATTGTAGATACTTCATTTCTCTCTGCTTATAGAAATCATTTCCTTTTATGATTTCTTCCTAAATATTCTTGAGTTCTGCAGCGCAAAACATTTAACTTGCCATGTTTCAGTTTATATCTCTAGCTATTCATTGCCTGGATCCATTCATTATAAACACAGCCAATAAGTTGAACAGAAGGAAGTCTGACCTCCTGAAATAATCAGGCTGGAAACTGTGAACCAATTACAAAATCCACATATGTTTGCAATATTATTATTATTATTATACAGCATTTATATAGTACCAATAGTTTGCACTGCGCTTTACAACTCGAGGGCAGACAGTACAGTTACAATACAATTCAATACAGGAGGAATCAGAGGGCCCTGTTCGTTAGAGCTTACAATCTAGGAGGAAGGGTCAAGTGAAACAAAAGGTAATAACTGTGAGTGTTGAACTGATGGTGAAAATTAAAGTACAGTTGTTAGGTGTGGGTAGAATAGGCTTCTCTGAAGAGGAGGGTTTTCAGGGATCGTCTAAAAGCTAATAGAGTAGGAAATAATCAGACAGGTTGGGGTAAGGAGTTCCATAGGATTGGAGAGTTTAGTGGTAAAAACATGAAATAGTGTAATTAGTGTAGTAGTAGTAGTAATAGTGTAATTACATTTTTTTTAAACACCCAGTGGATTCTACATTTCCACAATGAGGTCAATCCAAATGCTTGGCCATAATGATCAAAGTGCCCACAATGACCTAACATTGCACAGAGACAAGCACAGGGGGCAGGAGTATAAACACTCTTAAGAGAAGGGCTAACTTCAGAGCATACAGTATTTTAAAGTAGTTTGTTTCTTTTATTATGTTTATTTTGAGTATTACTGTAGATCACTGGTCATTTCCTTAACAACAGAGCAACCCTAATGTTTGCTTGCTCAGTCATGATAGGCTAAGTATATTCATGCAGCTATATAGTAATAGCAATCATATATATTTTATTACATATGCATGCAAGGATAAAACTACAGCAGGTTTCATTACTACAGTTCCAGCAGTGACCTAAGGGAAATTCAGAGACCAGAGATGGTGTTCTTCAGGGATGCAAAATAAAAATTATGGATTAGCAGTCACCTCTGGTTTTAAATATTGAAACCCTTTTAAAATGTATTTACTATCATCAATGTGTTTACTTTTAGTTGCAACATTTAAATGTCATTATATTTATATAATTTAGCTGCTAAAATTAACTATTTTTGGACCTACCACTTTTCGCAGAAACCATTGACCATTTTATGACAACCCTCTGGACTCTCTCCACCTTTATGCCCCGTACACACGATCGGACTT
Organism: Lithobates sylvaticus; assembly: GCA_028564925.1. Classification (NCBI taxonomy): domain Eukaryota; kingdom Metazoa; phylum Chordata; class Amphibia; order Anura; family Ranidae; genus Lithobates; species Lithobates sylvaticus. The sequence goes on along the minus strand of CM053026.1, from coordinate 619,896,699 downwards.
TCCGACAACAAAACTGTGGATTTTTGTTCGAAGGCCGTTGGCTCCAACTTGTCTCGCATACACACAAATGTTGGCCAACAATTACGAACGTAGTGACATACAAGATGTACGTGATATCTCCGTTACGAATGTTAGTTATATCTCCGGCTCATACTTGATTCCGAGCATGCGTGGACTTTTGTCTGACGGGCTGTACACACGATCGGAAAGTCTGACAACAAACATTTGTTGACGGAAAATTTGAGAACCTGCTAGCCAACATTTGTTGGTGGAAAGTCCGACAAATGTTCGATGGAGCATACGCACAGTCGGACTTTCCACCAACAAGCTCACATCCAACATTTGTTTGTAGGAAACTCCGATCATGTGTACTGGGCATTAAAGTGGTACTAAACCCAGAACCTGCATTCACTACATCTGGTCTCCCACAGTACACAGAACATGGAAATGCAATTATTTTAGTAAATATCAACTGATAAATACCTTTTCCCATCATCAGGATATAGCAGTCATTCTACACTGATCCTCTGTCTGCACATGTCTGGACAGTGCTGATTGGTCCCGTGCTGATCATATGCACCCTCCCAAAAAAACTCTCTTGCAATACACATCAAACCTAGCATGTACCCATCCACTGGCTCTGTAAATATCAGCTTATTTTTTTTTTTGAGACAGTGGAAGAAGAGGAGGATCAGAGAGACAGGATCAAAAAGCCTCTATACACAATGCAAAGGATTAAACCCTTAGTTTCCACAGTGAGTATAACAAGCATGCTTTACTGCATATACAGACTGATTTTACTGTTGTGGGTTTAGTAACACTTTAAAAACCACTCAATGTTAGTAGTTCTAAAATGTACCCATAAGGAAAAAAGATTCAGTTCACAGCAGAACATGTGAACATGCAAAAAGTCTATGGGACACAACGTGAAAAATCAAAAGTGCTAATTTTAAAGGCTTATATGCAAGTTATTGCCATAACATTTTTTTGGGGACCCGGGTCCTGCCCCAGTGGACATTTATCAATGCAAAAAAAAGTTTTAAAAACTGATGTTTTTTTGGAGGGCAGTAATTTTAAGAATGCTTAAAGTGAAAAAATAAAAAATGAAATATTCCTTTAAATATCATGCCTGGGGGGTGTCTATAGTATGCCTGTAAAGTGGCGCAGTTTTCCCATGTTTAGAACAATACCACAGCAAAATCACATTTCTAAAGGAAAAAAAGTTATTTAAAACTGCTTGTGGCTGTAATGTATTGTTGGGTGTCAGTAATATAGATGAAAATCATTGAGAAAAATGGCATGCCCCCCCCCCCCAGCCCATTACCAGGCTCTTTGGGTCTGGTATGAATATTAAGGGGAACCCCACACCCAAATTTTAATAAAAAATGGTGGGGGGGGGGGGCCCAGGCACTATATACTCTGAACAGAAGTATATATATATACTATACAGCCAGCCCTATATACTCTGCAGAAAATTGGGCCTTAGGTGTTGGTGGTACCAGAATACTGTAAGCCCTCACAGTTACTCTTGGTGAGCGCTGGAACAGGTCCTGCTATGAAATACTATATCAAAAATTTTAATTACATGCCCCTGTTAGACATGGCGGTTGGTTGTCGGGGTCTGCGGGTGGGGCTTATCAGAATCCGGGAGCCCCCTTTAATAAGGGGGCCCCCGGATTCCGGCCCCCACCCTATGTGAATGAGTATGGGGTACGATGTATGGGGGACACTGCATGACGCCATACTGTCAGTGGTATGTCTTTTGTAAAAAAGTGACATTAGAGACAGAACAACTGTAAAATAGTATATATGGCTGAACAGCTCAGTACAGAAGCATGTTAAGTAAAGTTTTCCCCTATAAAAATGTACTTTATTGCTAACTCTGGGTGCCCCCCAAAATTTTAAATCCCAGGCTCTATGCAGGTGCTATTTTACTTCTAGCAACTGTGTAAGTAGCTTTACATTAGCATCCAGCAACTATGTACAAAAAGCTTTACATGGCTTGTGCTAATACGGCAAATTACAATCATTTCAATGTAAAAATCGATAGATAACATAAAGCTGTCACAGTGAATATAAGTCAGTCTCCTTACTCACTGAGCCAGTAATGACCAGCACCTCTGTGACATTCTTTAAATGTAACATTTGTAACGACAGGTACGGTGCTCTTGATTTTTCATAATTTGTTTTATTTGCTCAGGTTTAAAAATAATATTAATCCACGTCAGCAGAAATATTTCTCTAACAGTAATTTGATAGAAGTGTGATGAATTTACTGCTAACACAAATGAATGCAGACAATAATCCCGGGGTCAGAGTACATTAATTAGATAATTCCTGTAATGTTGTGAAGAGTTAGAGTCACACATTTGTCTTCACACAATCTGTCAGTAAAACAAAACCAGCCCAGGCAATTTAGTACCTGACATCTCATGCTGTTCCCATGGTTTCAGTGCAAGGGAGAGATGACCAGATTCCAATTATGTGCTCTTCAGTGACATATTACAATGTCGCAAATGGGGCAATTTAAGGGAGCCTAGTAGAAAAGCCAAGGATATAAGTGGTGATTTATACACCTGTACTGCATGAAATTGAAGTGGTGGAATTCAGAATTTTTTTTCTGAAATTTCAAAATAAATGGCAATAGAATTTTACATTCACTTGTGTGCTTTCCATAAATCAGGTCTCCAGTCAGTAACATTCAAAGGTGTGCTAATTGTTTATTCTCTGAACATTTTCTGGGTAACAGTACTGACCACAATTACTCTTCTAATTCTAACAGGATTTTTTTATTTAGAAATGCAGTGACAGAGGTTTGCCTCTGTTTCTATTCGTGTAATATTTCTCTGATGAGCTACATGTTAAAGCTAGATTTTTTGTTTTTCACAAGTTACACCATGTATGTGACTAAAATATTGCATTTCTTTGTTTTTCAGAGAAAACTGTCACTCATTTTTTAACGATGTTACTTACAGTATATGTTATTCAGATTTCTGACATTGGTTAAAGAAATTTGCATTGTTAAACTGGTACCTTCAGAAAGCTGTAAACTTGCACACTCACAAATGAACTAATAATTCCCTAATGCCCTTTAATTGACTAAACTGTGATCATTACTTTAAAATGCAATTTAATCATTTTCACAAAAGCATAATCATATTACTCACTTATCATGTTTATTGCAAGAACTCTTGAACTGAAACCCACACTGAAGTACAAAAGTATAACATTTCATTTATTAATTTATTTTCTAAGGCAAGAAAAAAATAGCCAAGGGGTTAAAGGTGGGGAGAATAATATGCTGTAGAATATACAGTATATAGGTTGGATGAACATGTTATAAGGAGGGAAGGGAGTAGATTTATTTTCCCATTGCCATGTTGCCATGGGTAGAGGGGGCCTCCAAGTGGATGATGAAATTCCAGACTCTGCGGATTCCAGTGCTGGAATACATATGTATTTTACTGCCTAGTATCGCAAAGTTTTGGCCACTTTGGATAATTGTAGTTGGTGGTGGGGGATAGGAAAACTCTAAAAATACAGCCTGCAACTAGTGCAGCATTAATGGGGATGGAGGAGGGCACTCAGCATACAACATACCCATAATTGTTGAATGCTAAAGATTCCAGATAGTCTGGCTGTAACAGAGAATCTACTGGTATATTTTAAAAGGCTACCTTTGTTTACATCTGTTTTTTTGCAATGTCATTTTAAAAGCCCCACATGCTGTGACCGTTAGGGCAGTGATCTGAGGGGAAAGAAAAGAGGAACTTTGCTGAAATTAGGGACATCAAAATAAAGGGGAATTTGCAAATGGAACAGTTACTGTATTCACATGTAGCGCTACCCCCGCAGGGGGCCCTTGAATTTTTATGCCCGAGTCTCCCAGTGATTAATCCACAGCCAATTGCACAGTATTTTCACACAGCCAGGTGCACAAACCCTTCCACTCGTTGTTTCCAATAACCAGTCTAGGGGATGTGTTTTTGTATTTTATTTGGAGAATTTGGATAGGAGAAGGGGATTAGTAGGATACTCCAAATTAACTATTCACAAGCATTCTTAGTAGAACTGCGTAGCAGACTGTGAGTAGAACTATGCAGCAGACTGTACAGAATAGAGCAAGTCCCTTTGTTGGGAGCATTACACTGAGGGGATTTACTCTGGGGGCGGCTTTTCTACTGGGTGAATTACACTGCAGGGGATGATAAATCTTGAACGCACTGATAAAATACACTTTTCATTCTCATATATTAAGTTGTAAGAGTGTTAAAATAAAAGTGGGTGCACTGAAGGACTTGGTGGGATGGCCAGTGAGCAGATTCAGTGGGATGGCCGGTGAGTGGGTCCTGGGGAATGTTGGTGGTCAGACCCGGCGGGGCGGGGGGGGGGTGGGGTAAGGCCTAAAGCTGTGTAAGGGGCCCAAAATTTCTGATGGCTACCCTGAGTATGAAGACTTTTGTTCTGCTTTATAATCATATATTCATAAAAAATGAATTTGCTTCCCTGCCTACTCTGCCTTCTCCTGACACTTCCAATCACCATTCCAACAAATATTTGACTGGACTGATATACTCAGCCTCCTAAAATACTATGGGGGAATTGGGTTCCCTGACCCTATTTGATATCACCAAGCTGTCCACCTAGCTAGACTGGTGTAAGCATACTATGACCAAATGTTGGGTAGCTCTGATAAAGTTTCCATTACTATTATAGGTGCTCCCATGGATACCAGGTTCATGCCCCACCACTGTTAAAGATCATTGAATCTAGGTGCTAGTCTCAAAGCTATTTCTAGAACCCATAGTCTAGCTATCAACCCATCAGCTCAGTCTCCTATGTACCCAGTGATCAGCAAACCCTTATTTTCTTCCTGGTTTTCATGATCCCAAATTTCACACTTTTTTTAATACAATTTTTTAAAGACTACAGGCTTTCGGGAAGGATAGTGGATGAAAACCTGTCTCAGCCACCCAATCAATGATCGACCCACCACTGCCAGTTTGGCAGGCCTTCCAGATTAGGCACTTTCTACTCTCTATTTAACCTAAACCAAATGCCCCCTCTGACCAACAATGCATAAATCTATTTGTAAGAACCCCTTCTCACTCTGATGCAGTCACTTAATCCCCTATGCTATGTTCGTTTCACCCCCTAAGGATTATGTCCCCCCTTTCTTGATTGAATAGGAGAATAATCTGGCTCAACAATCTCCACCAGGGGAGAGATATTTTCTTTTCAATAATTGTTATTGAGTATTTCTCAACAGGAAAAAGCAAGGTTTGTACAATCAGTTGTGCATGGTAACATACAATCCAAAACAAAGGGTTGTATTCAAGTACATTGATATAGCATGCAATCATATCCGTGGTTATAGAATATCTATAGGTAAAGAGGTAGGTGAACCGTCTTCTCCCCCAAGACACCCCATATGGGATCAAACTGTGTGGTGGGGTGGAGGGCTGCCCGGACCACCGTTTATGGCCTCTCTATGCTAAACTCCCTTGTTGCTAGCATTGGATCGGGAAAGACCCAAGAAAGATCATATGACATGGTACAAGCATAATGAAAATCGATACAAACATATATTTGTGTCAAGAAATCAGTGTAACTATGAACTATGAACTGGGAACGTTATTTAAGTCAAACACTATAATAATATTGACTCTAAGCGGAAGTGTGAGGTGCCTTATAATGCTCAGGGTAGGCACGAGCTTAACAAAAAAAAAAAAAAGAAAAGAGAAAAGGGCAATCAACTCAAATAGGAAACAGGTATGAGTTCGGGGGAGTAGTACAGTAGGTAAAGGAGCATTAATTATGGCAAGGTATATGATGTACCTCCAATAACCTTATTAGTCCCTCTCCCAGAGCACATTGAACGGAAACTTGTACTAGGAGAGAAAAAGCTTATACAGTTTAGTAACACAGCTTCCCTAACTCTATACCGATTTTGTTAATTTTATAATATATAAAGCTATAAAAGGTAGAAATGTGTAATTAACCATACCAATTCCCTGAAAGCCGAATATAGTAACATAAGGTTTTTACGTGGAGGATCTCATAGATCCTGTTTCCTTGGAGCTAGCACGACTAGTTCCAATAGGTACCCCTTACATTGGAGATGTCCATTAGAATTGTTTGTGTTCCCATAGAAGAATCCCAAAGTCAGGAATGGAGAAAAAAAACAGGTTCAAGAGAAAGTTTTAAAAGCAAGAAGAGGAAAGAAAGCAGGAATGAGAAGACAGGGCACTACCTGCATATATTGGGACCAGGGTTCCCAGATGGCCTTGTATTTCTCTGTGGCATCTAACAGAGTGCTTACTATCTTCTCCTGGGCCATAAACTAGGAGATTTCCTTTTTACTAAGGTGAATGAAACTTGAGGGTGTTTCCAGGCTCGAGCAATAGTTAATTTAGTCCCAATGAGAATGAACAGAATGAGACGACTTACCAGTTTGGGTGCATCCAGAACAGGGAAATTGAGTAGCACTACATGGGGTGATTTTTGTATGGGAAGACCCCATACTTTTCGGCGCATATGGAAAATTTTATTCCAAAGTCCTCTGATTTCGGAGCAATCCCACCATACATGCGTCATTGATCCCACATGCCTGCAATTCTGGAAACACAGGGAGGAGGACGTGGGATAAATTCTGGACAGTTTCAATGGGACTAGATACAATCTCATTAGGACCTTCAGGTTTGTCTCCATAGGGCCGTATTCAGAATTCCCTTATAGACGGAAGCTGAGGCCCTATCCCATTGTGCTAGACTCCAGGTTTGTCCCAGGTCCCTCTCCCATTCAAGCATGAAGAGGGTCTTTGAATCCGCCTTAGCCAGTGACCGATAGATCACTGATATTCCCCCCCTTTGCTCCATGGCTTGCCCAAACCAAAGTTCATAGTCAGTAAGTGTTAATAGAACAGGTCCCGAAGGCCCAGATATCTGACGTAGGCGATATTGTACCGATGAGGGCATATCTAATTTACTTACACAGCATGCAAGAGTGAGGGGGATGGTGGGATTGATAAAATGTCCTTATCCTATACATCCCCTTGTTCAAGCACCAACTAAGGTCCTTGATATCCCTACCCGAAGGAAACGGGGGTTGCGAAAGAGGTGAGATAGGGGATGCCATTTGGAGATCAAATGGGGATTCATTTTGAGGGAGTCCCATAAAACCAGAGAGTGAGAAAGCGTTGGGGCCATGATTAAAGGTCTAGATTTAGGTGAGCACTAGAGAAGGAAATCTGGGGTGTAATGAGGGGTAGCTTGTCATTCTATGCAGACCCAATCTGGATGGGCCAATTTAGAATAGATGATTGAGAGTTTGGTCGGGAGTCCCACTCGTCCCTTATCTCTAGCTCGGTATAGGGTCTCCTTGGCGACTCTATGGCCTTTTGCTTCCCAAATAAATCTTATGAGTTTGGATTGAAACTGCCGGAGTTGGTCCTTAAGGATCGGAATGGGGAGAGACCTGAAAGGCCTGAGAGGACAGAAACTATAGTCTACTGTATCCCAACAATCATCCAACTGTAGGAAGTACAAGGTGGAACCCACAAGCAAACAAAACTGGAGCCTCTCCCCTGCAGTGTCCCCTAGTGGCAGAAATGCATATTTCTCTTGTTTGAGAACTATATTGAGAAGTAGTGTTACTTAAACTGTATTCCAGAATCTACTTGTCTTCAGCTGAGAGAAATTATAATAATAATTTGAGACTTATATAAGGTCTCAGAAATCTTTCATTATTCATGTTATATAGTTTGAATACCATGTCATAGATATATTACTTATCATTGAATAATATATTACTTATCATTGAATAATATTAAATAACATATTTCATGCTTCTTTTTTTCAAATATTTCAAGAAAAAAACAAAAAATGGCTTTGAAAAAAAATTGAAAAAAAGCTTGTTTTTTGCTTTCCAAACGTTTCTGTGTTTTTTCCAGGCCTTCCCATCTATAAGCAGGGGTAGCACTAAGTAAGTAAGCTGATCAGGATCAATATAGCCTTGTCAGCCACACTGTAAACATACTTACAAGAAAAGGGATCGCACCTCAAAATTGTACTGCTGCTCCATAATTGTCCATCTGCAGGTCCTAGACCAGGTTGTATTTTTTGTACTGCAGTGTAGTCTGAAAGGAGGTCTAGCAGCTATCTTTTTTCAAGGGTTAAACATTTTGTAATGGATTTTCTAAAAGTAAACTGCAACTTATTGTCAACCTTGAGTTTTGAAAATGAAATATCAAGAAAATAAGAGGAACAGACACCACCAAGTAAAGATCTTTTATTCCACCCCAGCTGTGTTCCATGTGATTTCTCTCTTTGATAGCTTCTCACTCTGATAGAACGTGTAAAGTGCATACCAGATTTTATCTATCTGACTCTGCTAAAGTGAAATCTGTTTGCTGTGTTACTGCACTTTTCATGGCATCATTGCTGTTTGCATTGCTTCACTGAATCACTCTGTACGTCTCAAATAAAACATGGTCTATCAAAGTGCCTAAGTGCCTGCCTATAAAATTCACAGATATACAGAAAAAATAATGCATAATGTTTGATGCTTGACATCATATTTCAGTTTTTGCACATATAGTTGAGAGATAGTCATTTTTATTAGAACATTTGGTTAAAACAACTTTGTCAACTCCTAATAAAAAAAAAAAAATAGAAAAAAACAACAGAGGTCGCTGTAGAAAAATACTTTTAATTTTTACTTATCCCAATGCCTGTGCCTCTGATTCCAAAGAATCTTTTATATCCAACAAAATACTGAGTATTGGATGCAAAAGATGCATGCCATGGTTCTACCAGCACTACGTCACTGTGCTTTAGTGGATGGAATCCCAGAGTGCAGTGGGGCACCAGGCTGACATTGACACATATTTAAGTGCTAGAAGTATGTCAGATGAAGAAGATTAAAAAAGTATGATAGTCCAACACATGGGCAGTGTGGGTAAATATTGATAATTTTCTTTCTCTATGATCTTTTTTTTTATCTTTTAGGGGAGACAGAGCCAATCAGGGGCTTACATAGAGCATTTGACACCGGGGTGGATCCTATCTCTAATACGCCCCAGCGGGCAGGTGATGCACCGCACGTCGATGTGCTGACGTAGGCGTCAAGTGATGTCATGTGTAGCGCCTCCGTGCACTGCGGCCCAGAACCCAGAAAAATCCTCCACCCTGTGCTCCCCCGGGCAGCCAGCCCCCTCCCCCCCTGCAAAAACGGTACTGACTGACCCGAGGATTGTCATGGGGTGGCCGGTTCCAGACAGGAATACATGTAACATTCAGCGGCACACTTAATGGTCCCAAATGTAATGCGTTTACCTGCATTGGATCGTTCCTTGCAGTAGTACTAAGCAATCCTGTTCTTGTGCATCTTATAACTCTTGTTATACTCAAATGAATGGACTGAAATTGTACTGCACCTGGAAAACATGTGAATCGCACAAGAATGCACAGTGTGATCCTGTTTGATTCATCGTGTGAACCGGCCCTGAGTCCTGGAGCCCAGTGCTGGAAAAAGTCCCACTTAAGTTCCACTTACTTGCCTGGCAGGGGTGCACTAGTGTGAGCACCTGGGGTGATTGGCCTGCATCTCTAGCGGGGTGCCCAGGGTCCCGGATGCCATGATTGACCCCTGTGTAGCCTGAGTCTCTGCATCGGTGACTGTTTCAAATGCTATCACACACTAGTGGAGTATTAGCATAGGGTACAGCACTACACAGTCCTAGGGCACACTTACACAGGGTCTCAAAATATGAGATGGCCATCACATTTTGAGAGACTCTAATCTGGAACTTTAACAGTTAATATAAAAGTGCAAAAAAAAAAAAACTCTCTTATGTTCGCTCTCTATTGTCCGCTCTATTGTTTGCTCTCTATTGTTCTCTCTCTATTGTTACTGTATTTTAAAACTGTAATGTTTTATTTTTACTGTGTTTTATTGCATTTGCTTTGCAGGTATGATATGTCTTACTGTTATACTGTAATGTTACTTTTTATTGTTAACCATTATTTGCTTAGTAGGTATGCCATTCAGCTGCAGCACGGGTTTATTTATTCTGACAGCAACAGCGTTTGCTCCCACGATACGTAAAGCCACGAATCCAGCACTGTAGGAGGTGATTTCACCACCACAGTTAAAAAAAAGAGCATATATGCCAAAGCATGGGGCAGGGGTGGAGGGGCGATTTGCTCCTAACATTAGGGGTGGATTGGATTGTTTTATTGAGTTAATGTTTGCTTTTCAGGTACGCCATTCAGCTGCAGTACACTGATTTGTTTATCTTGACAGCAACAGCGCTTGCTCTCACGATACGTAAATCAGCGGCTCCAGCACTGTAGGACGTGACTTCACCACCACAGTTAAAAAAAATGGTGCATGTATGCCCATCATTAGAAGTGAGTGGATGAAGGGCGGTATTCTAATGGTGGGCATATCCACCGATCAACCTCTTTTTTTGTTCAGCTCACAGGCTACATGAAAAAAAGAACATTACAATATATGCCCAAAAAGGACCAGCAAAGTACTGGTATGTTGCTGGACTTTGAGTGGTTATACCATAATGATGCCTGCAGGTTTAGGTATCATCTTGGTATCATTCTTTTCAGCCAGCGGTTGGCTTTCATGTAAAAGCAATCCTAGCAGCTAATTAGCCTCTAGACTGCTTTTACAAGCAGTGGGAGAAAATGCCCCCCCCCCCGTTATCTTCCATGGTTTTCTCGGGCTCTCCTGTCCCAACAGCTACGAGCATTTTATGACTTAGGTTTCGCCGCATATAAACAGCGCCATTGGGAAATTGGGAAAGCATTATATCACACCAATCTTGGTGTGGTCAGATGCTTTGAGAGCAGAGGAGAGATCTAGGGTCTAATAGGCCATTTTTTTTCAAAAAAGAGTACCTGTCACTACCTATTTCTATCATAGGGGATATTTATATTCCCTGAGACAACAATAAAAATGAAAGGAACAGTTTAAAAATTAAATAAAAATGCAAAATAAATAATAATAAAAAAAAGCACCCCTGCCCCCCGGAAAAAATCACAGCACCCTGCCTCAATACTTTTCTCAAGAGCTCTCAGCCCTGGTGCAAGCAGTGTGTTTGCTCTTTAGAGTGATTGTACACTAATCAAAATGTCTTAAAGGGGGGCTGTCAGTCTGAAGGAATGTGTGTTCCTAGGTAGAATTCATTTGCATGCAGACCACCCTAGGTAACACTCACATGTGAGGTAAGCCTCCATTATTGAAAGATCAGAAATCTAATGAAAGAGGCGATTCAAGGACAGTCAGACTGAGGAAAAAAGGAAGGCCTAGATAATGCTGGATGTCCTCAAGTCTGGATTTGAGACAGGCTCTAACTAACTTGCTGTAATGTCTAATGCACACTGTTAGCTCACAGTATACAGTCAAACCAGAGTAAGCTATTTTTGTATAGTAGAAGAGCTTGTACAACTGTGCAAGGCCGAATGTATGGTTGAAGTTCAGCTTTAAAGGAAAACTGTGCTGAAAGAATATGAAGGCTACCTTTGCTGGGTTCATTCTGAAAAAGCTAGCTACCTGCCAATTTCTCACTTCGGTACTTTGAGTCACTGACCTGCAACAAATATATAACAGGTGTAGTCTTGATCTGCATGCATGCCCTAGGCATGTAAAAAATATTAACCACTTCGCAACCAGGCCAATTCTGACATTTCTCTCCTACATGTAAAATTCATAATTTTTTTGCTTGAAAATTACATAGAACCCCCAAACATTATATATGTTTTTTTAGCAAAGACCTTAGAGAATACAATGACGCTTGTTGCAACTTTTTATCTCGCACGGTATTTGCGCAGCGATTTTTCGAACACGTTTTTTTCAGAAAAAAAACAATTTCATGCTTAAAAAAACACAAAACAGTAAAGTTAGCCCAATTTTTTTTGCATAATGTGAAAGATGAAGATACGCCGAGTAAATAGATACCCAACATGTCACGCTTCAAAATTGCACGCGCTCGTGGAATGGCGCCAAACTTTGGTATTTAAAAATCCCCATAGGCGACGATTTAACATTTTTTACTGGTTACATGTTTTGAGTTACAGAGGAGGTCTAGGGCTAGAATTATTGCTCTCGCTCTAACGTTCGCGGCGATACCTCACATGTGTGGTTTGAACACCGTTTTCATATGTGGGCGGGGCTTACGTATGCGTTCACTTCTGCGTACGAGCTCACGGGGACAGGGGCGCTTTAAAAAATTTTTTTTTTTTATTATTGTTAATTTGACTTTTATTTTTTTAAATTTGACAGTTTAAAAAAAAAAAAAATAATTGATTACTTTTATTCCTATTACAAGGAATGTAAACATCCCTTGTAATAGGAATATTACCTGATCGGACCAATTAACAGTGAGATATGGGGTCAATAAGACCCCACATCTCACCTCTAGGCTGGAAAGCCTAAAATAAAAAAAAAAAAAAAAAAAGATCACCGCCTCCCAGCGGAGGCGGCGCCGTTATTCGAATGCAGAGGCCGGGCGTGACGTCATCACATCGCGCCCGGCCTCCGAACGATCATAGAGACTCCGGCGACCATCTGGTCCGCCGGAAATCTCTACAGTGATCATCCGGTGCCGGCGGTTCCTGTGTCCGACTCACCGATGGAAGCGGTGAGTCGGTAGAAGCACCGGAGGGCGGCGGGAGGGGGGGGGGCGTCCCCTCCCGCCGCCCATAAGAACGATCAAGCGGCGGAACAGCCGCTATGATCGTTCTTATGGTGCAGGGAATCGCCGGCTGAAACCGGCAATATCTGAATGATGTCTGTAGCTACAGGCATCATTCAGATATACCCCCGCAAACCGGAGGCCGTCATATGACGGCCTGCGGTCGGGAAGTGGTTAAAAATACTCAACTTTCTTAAGGGCCAGGGAACTAGCATTTTCAGAAGGAATGACAGAAATGGCAGCCCCATATTGCTTTCAGCAGGTATATAATAGTAAGGATTCACAAAAGTTGTTCATGTTGCACTTTAAATTAAAAATGATGACTGATAGGGTTGAGCGAACCCGAACTGTAAAGTTTGGGTCCGTACCGGACTTTTGGGTGTCCGGGTCCCGGACCCGAACCTGAACCCGAACAATTGACTGTATGTTCAGGTTCGTGTCTGGTGTTCGGCGATGTATTGGCGCATTTTTAAAAGCTGCAGGGCAGCCAATCAACATTAGTTATATTGGAGTGCCCTTAGAAGCCATCACAGCCATGCCTACTAATGGCATGGCTGTGATTGGCCAGTGCAGCACGTGACCCAGCCTCTATATAAGCTAGAGGCACACAGCACAGCACGTCACTCTGCTTTACACAGTGTAGCTGTGGCTGCTGTGAGGGAGAGAATTACATGCTAGGAGTCAGTCCAGATTCACTAATTAGTCAGCGATCTACATAGATATAGATTGTAGGGCAAGGTTCCTGTGTCTGCTTTGAGGGAGAGAGAGAATTATATAGGAGTCCAGATTCAGAAATCAATTCTAATAAGTCAGCGATCTACATAAATTTACCTGGTTGGGTTGCAGTGCACAGTCTTTTTACACTGCCATGAGCCCAGTGCCAGACAAAATATAACTTTTATCTGCAAGCTCAGTGCACCAGCACTGCATATGTTACTGTGAGATACACCCTGTACATACTGTGGGTGTATTCTGCTATTGCAAAAACATTGCAAAAAAAGAAAATGTTGCAGTGTTTTCTGCATATGTGCAGGAGTGACATATTCAATTGATTTATTTTTCTTCTATTGTGCTATTCCAAAATAAATATTTGAGTAAAAAAAAAATTTTTTTCATAGCATTTTCTGCAGTTTTGCCGGTTTTGAGATACACCCTGTACATACTGTGGGTGTATTTTGCTATTGCAAAAACATTGCAAAAAAAATAAATTTTGCAGTGTTTTCTGCATATGTGCAGGTGTGACATACCCAATAGATATATTTTTTTAGGGCAAAAACATTTTATTTTAATAGCTTATTATTTTCTGCATTTCTGTAGGTGTGAGATACACCATTTACATACTCTGGGTGTATTCTGCTATTGCAAAAACACCCATTTAGGGCAAGATCATAAATTTTGAAAATATGAGGAGAACGTCAAAAAAGGGACGTGGCCCAGTTCGTGGTGCTGCTGGTGGAGCTCCTGTTGCAGGGAGAGGACGTGGTCGATCTGTGCCAGCTACACGCACAAGTGAAACACCCTCCTCAGGTGCGAGTAGGCGACAGAGCATGAGGTTGCACGAATGTTGAGGCCAGGACAAGTACAGGCGATAGTAGATAGGGTTGCTGACAGTTCCTTCACATTGTCTCTCACCCAGTCTCCTGATGAAAGTTCAGAGTTGGCACCTGCAGCCGATGTCCATCAGTCTTTCACCTCACCCCCTTGCAAATCAGCCAAGCAGTCTGAGCTCCAAATCATGCAGCAGTCTCTTCTGCTTTTTGATGACTCTGTTAGCAGGGTTTCCCAGGGCCATCCACCTAGCCCTGCCCCAGAAGTGGAAGTGATTGTGTGCACCGATGCCCAACAACTTATGTTTCATGATGAGTACATGGGAGGACCATCGCAGCACATCTCGGATGATGACGAAACACAGGTGCCAACTGCTGCTGCTTTTGCAATTGTGCAGACCGACAAGGAGGGCAGGGGTGAAGACTGGGTGGAAGATGATGTGGAGGACGATGAGGTCCTTGACCCCACATGGAATCAACGTCATGCAGGTGACCAGTGTAGTTCGGAGGAAGAGGTGGTGGTCGCACAGAGCCACCAGCACAGCAGAAGAGGGAGCAGGGTGCAAAAGCGGAGTGTCCGTCCACTAGACCCTACGTCTGCTACTGCCCAACGCAGCAAGGGACCGAGCACACCAAAGCCAGGTCCAAGGAGTTCCCTAGCGTGGCAGTTCTTCAGGCAATGTGCTGATGATAAGACACGAGTGGTTTGCACGCTGTGCAATCAGAGCCTGAAGCGAGGCATAAACATTCTCAACCAGAGCACAACCTGCATGACCAGGCATCTAAGTGCAAAGCACGAGATGCAGTGGAGTACCTCAAAAACCAAGAAAGGTCTCTGGCTCCTCCTGCTTCCTCTTCTGCTGCAGTCTCGGCCTCTTCATCCACCTCTGTAGTGACAGTGGCACCTGCCAACCCGCAAACAGAGGATCTGCCAGCAACACTACCACCTGAGTCACCAACCATCTCCACAATGTCCCATGGAAGCGTTCAGCTCTCTATCTCCCAAACACTGGAGCGGCATGCCAGCATTTCAAAATCCCTCGCCTTTGAAATGCTGTCATTCCGTCTGGTGGAGATGCAGAGTTTTAAAAGGCTGATGGCATTGGCTGTCCCACAGTATGTCGTGCCCAGCTGCCACTACTTTATCAGACGAGCTATCCCTTCCATGCACAACCAAGTGGGGGACAAAATCAGGTGTGCACTGCACAACGCCATCTGTGGCAAGGTCCACCTAACTACGGATGCGTGGACCAGTAAGCATGGTCAGGGACGTTATATCTCCCTAACAGCACACTGGGTAAATGTAGTGGCGGCTGGGCCTGAGGCGGATAGCAGTTTGGCGCATGTCCTTCCACCACCGAGCATTGAAGGGCGCTTCAGTTTGCCTCCTGTTGCTAACTCCTCCTACTCCACCTCCTCATCCTCTACTGCCTCCTCATCCAGTCAGTGTAACACCTTCACCACCAACTTCAGCACAGCCAGGGGTAAATGACAGCAGGCCATTTTAAAACTTTCCTGTTTGGGGGAAAAACCCCACACTGCGCAGGAGTTGTGGAGGGATATGGAACAACAGACCGATGAGTGGTTGGTGGCAGTGAGCCTCAAGCCCGGCCTGGTGGTGTGCAATAATGGGCGAAATCTCGTAGCAGCCCTGGGCCTAGCCGGTTTGACGCACATCCCTTGCCTGGCATGTGCTGAACTTGGTGGTCCAGAGGTTCTTTAAAAATTACCCAATATGCCAGAGCTGCTGCAGAAAGTGCGGGCCGTCTGTGCGCACTTTCGGCGTTCTCACCCTGCTGCTGCTCGCCTGTCAGCCTTCCCGCTCACCATCTCATATGTGACGTGCCCACAAGGTGGAACTCCACCTTGCACATGCTGGCCAGACTGTGCGAGCAGCAGCAGGCTATAGTGGAGTTTCAGCTGCAGCACACACGCTTGAATCGCTCTGCGGAACAGCACCACTTCACCACCAATAACTGGGCCTCCATGCGAGACCTGTGTGCCTTGTTGCGCTGTTTCGAGTACTCCACCAACATGGCCAGTGCCGATGACGCCGTTCTCATCGTTACTATCCCAGTTCTGTACCTCCTTGAAAAAACGATTCAGGTGATGATGGAAGAGGATGTGGCACAGGAGGAGGAGGAGGAAGAGGGATAATTTCCAAGGCTTTCAGGGCGGTCATTCACAAGTGGCTACGAGGGTGGGTTCCTGCACCAACAAGCGCCAGTTACACAATTGTCTGGCAGCAAGGGCACAGTTCTGGAGGATGACGAGGTGGAGGATGAGGAGGAGATGGAGGAGGAGGAACCATGTTCACAGCAGGGTGGCACCCAGACCAGCTCATGTCCATCACTGGTGCGTGGCTGGGGGGATACAGAGGACACAGACGATACACCTCCCACAGAGGACAGCTTTTCATTGCCTCTGGGCAGCCTGGCACACATGAGCGATTACATGCTGCAGTGTCTCCGCAATGACCGCCGAGTTGCCCACATTTTAACTGGTGCTGATTACTGGGTGGCCACCCTGCTGGATCCCCGTTACAAGGAAAATGTGCCTTCCTTAATTACCTCACTGGATCGTGATCGTAAGATGCGCAAGTACAAGCGCATGCTGGTAGACACGCTGCTGGTGGCATTCCCACCTGACAGCGAGGGTACGGTGGAAGCACAAGGTGAAGGCAGAGGAGGAGGAAGAGGTCGCCAACGCAGCCGGGGCACCGCCAGCACCTCAGAAGGCAGGGTTAGCATGGCCGAAATGTGGAAAAGCTTTGTCAGCACGCCACAACAACCAGCACCACCAGCTGAGATGGAACGTCTTAGAAGGAGGCAGCATTTCACCAACATGGTGGAGCAGTATGTGTGTACACAGCTACACGTACTGAATGACGGGTCTGCCCCCTTTAACTTCTGGGTCTCCAAATTGGGCACATGGCCTGAGCTTGCCCTTTACGCCTTGGAGGTGCTGGCCTGCCCTGCAGCCAGTGTATTATCTGAACGTGTATTTAGCACGGCGGGGGGGGGGGCGTTATCACAGACAAGCGCAGCCGCCTGTCCAGAGCCAATGTGGACAAGCTCACGTTCATTAAAATGAACCAGGCATGGATCCCACAGGACCCTCCATACCTTGTGCAGAATAGACATGTATACCAGTGTTCTGACAAAAACTGTCTGGCCATCGGATAGTGTCCGGCCACTTACTGCGTAGGCGCAGCGCTTGCGCAGTACGGAGGACAATGAGATTCACAAAATCACAAAATCTCAGAAGACGAACGGCGCCTGCGCCGTGAGTGCAGGTTCAAGCCCCACCATCCAAGTGGACATACGGTAGCACATAGTAACAGGGCACCTCACGGGCTCGCTTTGCTCGCCGCGCTTCGGGCACGGCCTCGCTTGGCTCGGCTTCAACCTCGGATGCCGTGCATCGCCTTCGGAGAGTTTTGAAATCCCCTTGTCCTACGTACTGAGCAAGCGCAGTACAGGGCGGACACTATCCGACGGGGGACAGAATTCGACACATCACCAGCCTTACCCAGCCATTGTTGTATTTTTAAACCAGTGTTGGCTACCTCGTCCTCCTCCACCGCCACATCCACATCCACCTCAACCTCCTATTCCATATGGACCTCCTCCTCCTAGGTCAAGATTATAATTTTTTTAATTTCCAAGTATTTTATTTTACCACTATCTTATCCATTAAATTGAATAATTTTTTCCAGAAAGGGCATATTCTGGGGCATTCCCACCATATGTGTGGCATTGTGCCGTTGAGTTTCTGAGGTTCTTAATGACTTCCTGTACCTCTTCTGCTGAGAAGGGGGCCTCCAGCATATTATTTTTATTTTTTATTTTTTTTATGTTATTTTAAGTTATTTCCCTATCCACATGCTCTTAACAACATTTTGTTGCCATTTGCAGCCCTCTAGCCCTTTCCATTATTTTTTTAGAGCCATTTTAGTCTTCAAAAGTTCGGGTCCCCATTGACTTCAATGGGGTTCGGGGTCAAGTTCGGGTCAAGTTCGGCCCCGAACTCAAACTTTTTTCCGAAGTTCGGCCGAACCCGCCGAACTCGAACATCCAGGTGTCCGCTCAACTCTAATGACTGATAATTAGCTTGCGTAAATGTAGTATAAGGTTACAATACCTCAGAAAAAAATCACACAACAGCTATGTCAGCTAAGTCTGTGAGAATTGCCATGGTTTATTGTAAATTAGCTTATGGTTGATAAAACAAGTCAAAGTAAAGCTAGGTCATTGCCTAGGAAATACAGCTAGGGTCAAGATATGTCTGGTAAGCACCTATATATCTTGTAACAAACCTTTAGCTGTGCGCTGTACCTAGTCTGGTGTATGCTGTTGTGCGTTGGTGAATTCTATTACAATTCTGTGTGCACCAGGCAGGTGTAAAGGTTGTCATGTAAAGTAGGCAGAAACTACCTCTATCCCTTCTGGGTCGAGCAAATTCTTAAATTAAATATGTCAAAGAAAATAGTGACTTGAATAGATTTCATCTAATGCTGCAATACAGGTCAGTTGACCTTTGTTCCTAGCTTTTCAAATACAGCTAACAGAATGAAATGACTTCATCTAGGAGATGTACCGTGCAACATATAGCTGTCATGAGATAAATGGCAAGTGACCTAAATCTAACAAGGTACAGGCATGTGAAAAACACTTTTGGTTGCATTTCAGGAATGTAAAATAGTAAGTGCTTACCTTAAAGGATATCTCATATTGCTCTCCTCCCCAGATTTCTAAGCCAGGATCATATCCACCCAGTTCCCAAAACCAATTCCGACTCACAGCAAACAGCCCACCAGCCATAACAGGAGACCTGAGGGAGAAGAATTTAGAAGTAAGAAAATGTGCTATGTGCTTATGTACAGAAGAGGAATGTGTAGATGCCAATCCCAGCATGACCCTCTGACATAATGTATATATTGACTACAGTGTAACAAACATCTAAAAATTATAGTTACCCAACACATCAACTTATAAAACTCATACATTCAGTAGTGTCAGAGACCATTTAAATCATAAATGTGTTCCTTTATACAAATATATATATATATATATATATATATATATACATATACAATGACTGATATAAAAAAAAAAATAGGAAAATAACAATAAAGTATAAAAGTTAAAATGTATAGTTATCATTTTCAAACCATGATGAATCAGCTACAGTATGGATGCTACACTTGAAGTTGTATTAAACCCACAAATGTTATATATTGTACAGTAGTTTACCAGTTCTTAGATTTGATAGCTGCATTTATTTTTTTAGGCTCTTCTTCCATTATTTGTACCTGGTGGTCTGTCCAGTATGTCTGTTTTTTTTTTTTTCAACTTCCTTTAACAGACCAAGCAGTCCAATAAAAGGAACAGTTAGTGGGTTGAGAAAAAACATTTACCACTGACAGGGGTGCCTATGATGGTCAGCTTTTGTTCATTAATTCAAAACCCTTATCCCAAAAAAGAAGACAACTGTTGCTGTAGCTGCATAGAAAGTATTTTCTAGAGTTCAGCTTTAATTTGTTAGTAAAGTCCATCTAAATCTGCTAGTTCATCTAAAGCTGGCCATATACAGTTAGCTTGTTCTCATTCAGCCAGCAGGCTGAAAAAAAAAAATAATAGATTCCTCCAGTCACACAAACAAGGTACAGTAGATCGAGGAATCCTCCCACTGGGAGATTGTATTCTAATGCTGCGGACACAGGATCAGACTTTTTGACTTTTGACGTATTACCGGACTAGAATAAGGAAGTTCATAGCCAGTAGCCAATAGCAGCCCTAGCGTCGGTTTTCATCCGTCGAACTAGCACACAGACGACCGGATTTTTCGACCAGACTCGAGTCCGTCGGAAAGATTCGAAACATGTTTTATTTCTAGGTCCCTCAGAATTTTGGGAAAGAAAAGTCCTCTGGAGCCCACACATGATCGAATTGTCCGACGGATTCCGGTCCGCCGGACCAAGTCAGTCGAAAAGTCTGATCGTGTGTACGTGGCATAACAGATTAACTGATCTGCGGGTACAGCCAAATGGCTGCAATGGCTGATCGAGAAATGTTTTCCAACATGTCTCTTTGACAGAAGTCAATCAAATGATCCTCTTCTTTCAAACTGGAATGGCCACTCACTAATGGAAATTCATTTGATCCCTTTTCAAATTTTGGTGTATAGCCAGCTTAACAGTACTCTCTTCCCACATTCACATTGCTGCTATGAAAAGATGTCTCTCTTGCTCCACCAATGGAGTGGATAGGAAGACAGCAAGTGTGTTACTGGCCATATCAGCAGGTGAAAATATAGAAGAAAAGCCTCAAAAACATATGCATCCATCACATCTGAGGTTTGGTAGGCTGCAATAGATGACAATTTTGTTTTCGTTTTTAACCTCTTTAAACCTGAGTGATAATCAGATCATGTTTTATATACGTAAACTGTACATGTAAATATGGTTTATCTCTCACAAACCTCATAGTAACTTCCCTGATAATGCCTTCAATTGCTTTCTTCTCCTTGTCTGGGGTCAGTGTCTACCTTCTTGACTGAGATGCAGGCTCATAGAGAACACAATCATATTAATCCTGATGTCAATGCAATGGTTGGCTTGGCTTGGTGTTTACAGGTGTCGCTAACAAAGATCAGCTGTTGCTAGAGCCTCTCACCTTTTGACTGTAAGGTTATTTCTCAGTTTTTTTATGATAAATTGTACAGCTTTTTTTTTTTAAATAAACAAAAAAAAAATGTCTACTGTGACATGTCAGTAATGTCAAATTGGCCAATTTTACTGGAATTTTTTATTTTTTTTTATAAAAGTAACTCCAGTTTAAAGTACCCCAAAGCCTTAAAGTGATTGTAAAGTCTCAAGGTTTTTAGTCATTCTATGCATTAAGGTGAAAAACCTTCTTTGCTGCAGCTGCCCCCAGACCCCCCTTTTTTCTTACCTGAGCCTGATCCAGCAATGTGCATGAGCCCAGTGGCTCCAGCCACTGTCTCTATTCTCATTGGACAGATTGATAGCAGCGGGAGTCATTGGCTCCCGCTGCTGTCAATAAAATCCAGTGAAACAGGAAATAGGGTTGAGGCCGAGTTCTGCTGCCTGTGTCAATGGAGGCAGCAGCGGGACTCGGGAGCGAGCCTGCATGGGTGCCCCCATGGAAGATGGCATTCCGTGGGGGCACCCGATGAAGGGGAGGAGCCAGGAGCACCGATGGGGCACCCAAGCAGAGGATGATTGGGGCTTCTCTGTGAAAAACCCTTGCACAGAGCAGGTAAGTATAACATGTTTGTTATTTTCTTTTTTAAATTAACTTTTACAACCCCTTTAAGCTCCGAATACACATGCAGAATATCAGGAGACATTTGCCAGTTCTAAAAAAACATTCAACATTCTGCTCATTTGTATGTTGGTCTGTCTGTCAGGATGTGCATGCTGGAAAACCAGCAGCTGACCGACTCCTGATAAGCGCTCTCAGCCAATGGCAGTCCAAGGGCCGTCCCCCTGTCAGAACACAACAGCTCAGCAGGGGAGATAACTGGACTAACCTCGCATGGTTAGTACAGCGGCTCCAACCGGAGCTGTCACGAAAAAAACTGTAGTGTGTGGCTTAAAGGTTCAGCAATAGTCTCCAATACATTAGTTCTGGGACAATCACATCAAACAATGATGCTATGCAGGGACATTTGCATGTGAACTGGAGGCCTCCAGGCCATGTAAGGAACAATGTTACAAAATATCTTTAAATTAAATTCACTTATCTAATGCTGGCCATAAACTATACGAAAAATCGGCCGTACCCATTTTCGAAAAATGAACATTTGGCCGTGAGAGCAAACGATAGTTCCATCATGTAATGACCGATAAATCATTCAGTGGGCATAAATTCATCCATTTTTTGTTTGTTTTTTTACATATACCTAATTCAAACAGTTCGGGTGGGAAACACATAAACCTTTCAATTTATCGTTCGTTCGGCAGAAAATTTTCAAACTTGTCCTTCATTTTTTCGACTCAAAAATGTCCCAATGAGTATTGATTTTGTGCCCATTAACTGGGTGAATAACAAACGAACTGTCTAAATGACTGAATTTCGGACGATTTTTTGCGTATAGTGTATGGCCAGCATAGCTTTCTTTCTTTAATGGACATTCAGGGTGGGAGCCCTTCTTACTACATTTTTTTATGATTGGGAACTGCAGTGTTATATTCTGATTTGCTGGAGAGAACTTATATGGCAAAGTAACCATTTACAATGAGCTTGGATCTGGTCTAAACTTGGGCTTGGACCAAACCCAGAAGGAAGTTTTCAATTCCACCTACTGCTGCCCAATCAGCTGTGACCAGGTCATTCACTTCCCTTTAGCTGCACATCATAAAGGGGTGGGGATGCTTGTGACATCATTGACCTAATATTGCTACGTGGGTTTACGTGGGTTTACATGGTGCACATGTTGGCTGTGTGGCATCCTCTCTGTCACAAAGGAGATTTTCAGAATCAAGTAAGAGATTGTAATGCAAACAATACGTTACTACTGTATATCCATTATAATGTCTTTGTCTTGTTCTTGCTATGTAATAGTCAGTCAATGCTATTCTTTATTGTAACCAATTCAATTGCTATATTGGTTGTAAGCCAGCTAAGCAGAGGATCAATGAAAAAACAGAGCAGAAAAATAATTTCTTCCTGTGATATGACTTGTAGTCAATTCATCACCAGCTCAGAGGACAAAAATTAATTCAGTGGTTTCCAAGCTCCCACACCAACTTTACTGTCTCAACTCTAAATGAGACTGCTGGAAACACGTACAATCATATTTTGATTATGCTCTGATCTTCATGACATTCCCTGTCAACTTTGCAATGGTGCTTGGAATAAAATTGACGGAGAACAGTGCACAGCTGACAATCAAGGGCAACAACTTTGGCAGTCTTACAGAACGTCAAATGTTTTTCAGCTATTCCTGTGTCTCATTTTCCTTTGTCAGCAGGCTACGATTTTAATGTAAAAATGGCACTATAGACCTTAAAAGCTGGACAGATGGCAACCGTAATGGCTTGCTGGTAAATAGCATTGCTTCCCCTGCAATAATTTGCTATGACCTGGTACAAACCAAGTAATAGAAACAGTTACTTTTGACAGCAAGGGTTGATCACAGCACTGCTTTTGTTGGTTTGCTGTTCATTGTTAATGACTTGACAGAAACCTTGAAAAATGTATGCTAGGACCTATGGAGGAAATTACAGCAGTGCGAGTGATCAATTGCACATTACAATGAACTTGTTTATCACAAAAGGATGGGATTTAAACTGCTTATTCTCTCAGTTGCAATCATGGCATATACTTCCAGCTAAGGTATCTCTTGAAAAAGGTACAATGCTAACCATTTTATGGTTCAGATTAGGAAAACTGTCATGTCAAAGTGTCAATACATGGCCGAGTAGTCTGGTAAATTTTAGACTTTGTTAGGCTAGGAAAAATCATAAAAGCACCAAAGCACAGAATCTAATGTATTGCATCACACATTCTAGCATTATATTGTATTTTTATACTGTATATAAAAACATTTTTACATATAAAAACATTTATTAAAAAAATGGACTAAAAAATGTCTGAACTTGGGCAGATTTAAAGTGGTGGGACACCCTGAAAATTAAAACTTGAGAAAAAGTTAGTAACAATTAAAAAAAAAAAAAAAAATAATACATTTTTTTTTTTACTTACCAGAAATGGCTGTTGCTAGGCAGATCGTCCTAATCTGCCTCCTCCAGCGCCGCAGTGATCTTCTCTTCTTCCGTCTTCAGGTGAATGGGGCGCGGTGTGTTGGGGGAACTGTGTCCCACAACACACCGCATTCCCCATTCACAAATACGACTCGCGCATGCGCAGTTGGCCGCGCGCCGACTCGCGCATGCGCAGTAGGCCGCGCGCCGACTCGCGCATGCGCAGTAGGAAACGAGAAGCCGTTTCCCTTACTCAGGATGGCGGCGCTGGATCCGGATAGCCGAGGGACATCTCGGCCTCCACGAACGACATCGCGGGCGCCCTGGGAGGGTAAGTGTACTTTTTAAAAGTCAGCAGCAACTTTTTTTTTAGCTGCTGACTTTTAAAAAAAAATTTTTTTTAGGTGAAACCCCGCTTTAACAACACAGTTACAATAACAAGCATGTCTTTTATCCACCAGGAACCACTGTGTACCATGACTCCTGCTATCTTATGAACAAGTAAAAAATCCAGCAGGAGCACAATGTACTAACACAAACACACATACACACATACTCACATATGTATATATATATATATATATATATATATATATATATATATATTGTAGACCCCCTATGGGTCTAGGGCAGCATCCTAATTTGGGTTTACCTCCTCCCTACACAGTGTCATATTGTGGGAGAAGCTTTGTAGCAGTATGCAGGGATTAAGCACTGGAAACTACCTTTCCCCCACCTATGGCATAATTTTACATATATTTCCACTTTTGCAGTCAAATTGGGATAACAGCTACATTATATTTGTTACATGTTTTCATTCACATAGCATAACTTAAAAAAAATACAATAGAATTGCTGTTTGCCCCTGTTTTTATGATAAACCAGCATAGAAAAATCCTACATAGTTCTCTTTGTTTGTGTTTGCAAAACCTAACCCTGCTTGTATTGCGCTGTCAGATGTCGTTATCATTTGTAAACTACATTTAACCACATTACGACCGCCGCATGTACATATACGTCGGCAGAATGGCACGGACAGGCATATGGGCATACAGGTACGTCCCTTTGAATTTGCCGCCGTGCCATTCACATGCGCGGTGCCCGCGGCACGCCTGTGCCCGTTGCGAGCTTCATGAGTCAGGTCGTGGGTGTCGCGGACTCGATCGCCGCGGGATACCCGCGATCGTCTTACGGAGAGGAAGAACGGGGAGATGCTACAGTAAACAAGCATCTCCCAGTTCTGCTTGTGTCACTGATCAGCTCTCCCTGTAATCGGCCCCTCCCCCTATAGTTAGAAACACTCCCTAGCACACACTTAACCCTTCCCTAGCCCCTAGTGGTTAACCCCTTCACTGCCAGTGTCATTTTTACAGTAATCAGTGCAATTTAATCGCACCGAATGACAATGGTCCCAAAAATGTGTCAAAATTGTCCGACGTGTCCGCCATAATGTCGCAGTCATGATAAAAATCACAGATCGCCACCATTACTAGTAAAAAAAAAATAATAATAAAAATGCCATAAATCTATCCCCTATTTTGTAGACGCTATAACTTTTGCGCAAACCCATCAATATATGCTTATTGTGATTTTTATTACCAAAAATATGCAGAAGAATACATATCGGTCTAAACTGAATAGCAAAAGGTACAAAATATTATGTTTTTTTTCAAAATTGTCGCTCTTTTTTTGTTTATAGCGTAAAAAATAAAAAACGCAGATATGATCGAATACCACCAAAAGAAAGCTCTATTTGTGGGAATAAAAGGACGTCAATTTTGTTTGGGTACAGCATCGCACGTGCAATTGTCAGTTAAAGCAACGCAGTGCAGAATCGCAAAAATGGCCTAGTCATTGAGCAGCCAAATCTTCCGGGGCGGAAGTGGTTAAATTATGTTTTTACAACAAAGAAACATCAAGAAACAAACAGAAAAAAAATCAAGAATGAAAAAAAAAAAAAATCCAACGCAAACCCAGAGGAACATCAACTCCTTAAAGAAAAGCAATCCAGTGGTGATGAGCACTAGACTCTTTTAACCTTTTGACTCAGGAAATTCTATGGTTTAAAGGATAACGTCCCTTTCCTGAACATGTTACACCCATATTTAGAGTGTAACATGTAACATGTTCAGCATCATTTATATCTGGAACTGTTTGCTTTCAGTGAGCTGGATTTTTTCCTTTACATGTTCAGCATCTGCCTGCTATTTCCCAAATACCCCCCCCCTGCTTTCCTGTGAAAAGGGGCCAAGAGTCTTTTTCTGTGTCATTCATTCACTGATCCTTTTGAACCAATGAACTAAAACTACCGCCAGCCTCTTAAGCCCCATACACACGGTCGGACTTTTTCATGGATTCTGTCCGATCGGACAATGTTGTTGAAAAATCAGACCGTGTGTATGCACCATCGGACAGTGTACGTCGGATTGTCCGACGGACAAAGTCTTATCTCCTGCTGGAAAGATTTGCCGACAACACGGTCCGATCACACCAAATCCGATCGTGTGTACGGTTGTCCGACCGGACAAAGTGCTACGCATGCTCACATCACATTACAAGACCAAAGCTATTGGCTACTAGCCTCTACGTAGTCCCGTCGTAGGCAACAAACGTCCCCACGTTCAGAATGATCGGATTTTCCGACAACTTTGTCCGACCGTGTGTACGCAAAACCAACATCAGACAAAGTATGACGGACAGGATCCGACCGACCTGGTCCGCGGATTGTCCGACCGTGTGTATGGGGCCTTTGACTGACAGCTTGTAGTTCTCAATGAACTACCAGGCAGTGTTGCCAACTTACCAGATTGAAATTTACTGACATGACATCCAAAATTTCCTGGCACAGCCAAGTTTTTACTGGCATTTACAAAAGTTACAAAATTACTGTTTTAAGTGAAAATTTTAGTATTTAGGCTACAAACAAGTACAATATGCAATTAGCAATGTGATTTAAGGTAGATATTAGGGCAACAAAAACTAAACATATTTCTTATTTTATTTTCGATATAGTAAGTAAGTAGCTCAGGGACAGGACTCAGGAGGGCAGTAAATTAGAATAGGAAGGTACACACACACATGAAGTTGACTCTTGGTCCCTTCAGTCCACTCCAGTCTAAACAGCACTGACAGTCCCGCTCCCGACCTGCCCTGCTCTTGTCCTGCAGACCCACACACGAGGCTCTGGCCACTCTGCTTGGGTCCCATGACCTCACGCTCGGACACTGCCTCCACCCGAGCTGCCTGAACACACTGTAGCAGGGACTCGGATGGTCTCGGCCGGCTCTGGACCGAGCTGAACATCACAGCCATATTTTTTACTGGCAACTTTTTCCTTTTACTGGCATTTAGTGGTAGGAGAAAATTGCCTGTTTTTTACTGGCTGGCAGTAAAAATGCTGATGGTTGGCAGCACTGCTACCAGGGCTATAATGAGCGCTCTAGGTAGTGCTTTCTGTCATTCAGTACCTGCCTGCCCATAACAGAGGAAGGGGCAGACAGCTATAGTACACAGACAGTCTGCAGGAGCCTGGCATTACATCTATGATCTGCTGATTGTAGGTGCAATGCTTTACAGGCCTGCCCTTTTTTGTAAAGGAAAAGTGAAATTATCCTTTAAAAGAAGAAATCACCTTTTTTAACATGGTATATGTTACACTTATATTCATGGTGTAACACATTACCGATGCAGCAGCCCCCGCAACTCTTGAGCCACCATTTTGACAGCAAGCATGGGATCTTCACCCTTTGCTCACTGCCTTTTTCTACATTTTGTGATTATTGGAATTAATTGTAGCCCTCAGAGATAGGTAGCACAAATGCAGAAAGCACATACACCAACTCTAATAGCCACCTGAATGCCCTATTGATAAATATAAGAGAAGGTGCAATATATCCTACCCACTGGCTTCTTGGATTCAAGTCAAGACCAAAATATCAGTTTGGGTGATCGTCAAAGAAAACCAAGCAACATAAGGAAAATGTCTATGAGAGACAAATGTCCTTTTTTGCTTTTAGATGTTGATTCGTTGTGCTAGTTGTAGATATTCAGAATACTGTTGCAAGACTGTAATGTGAAACTAAAAACTCAACATATATAGCAGATTATTGCTGTTGGAGTTCAACGGCTGCAGGTTGCTGATTTTTACTCTTCAATATAGCCAATTTTGTAGGTCAAAAAATGGACATAAATGCTCTATCTTAACTATTATTTTTGGCCTGACTGGACTTCTCCTTTAATTGCACACTGCAGTACTGAACTGTATCCAGATGCTCGGCTGTTCCTCACATTTAGCTTCAGCTGAGGAAGCAGCAGATGATCTGAAGAGAATAACATCAGACTGATTTACTCTCTAGTGGCTACATTGTGCTAAGCACCATGTTCCAAAATGAATTAAAATAATTCAGATGTAAAGTTAATCCACTTTTTAATTCTTGTCTACACCCGTCTTGTCTTTTACAATTACTTTATGGAAAGTCAGTGAAGTCTGCTTACATGGGAGATTAGACAGAAGCTTTTTGCATTTTAATTGTTTTTAAGCATTTTGTGTAACCTAACAACCATTTCATTTTTATGCATTAGCAAATTATGTATTTTGATTTTGTCTTGAAGTTATTGACACAACAAAATTAAAGTGTAATGGGGTTGTGCTATGCCTGGCTCTGAATGACTGTTGAAAGCCAATCAGGTCTCATTACTCATGCTGTCATGGTGCAATTCTATTATTCAGTAGGGATGCAAATTACTAAACCATATTTCCATGATGACATTTCTCAAATTAATTCCATGAACTCCTTTCATGTGCTCCTTGCTGCAAAGGCCAGTTATAGGTTGCGGTGGTTGCTATTTGTTTGTACTTAGCTGCCATTGTGCTATTGCTGGGTGTCCAGTGCACCCCTGTACCTTTAACCACTTCCCACCCCCTATATAACAGAATGACGTGCGCAAAGTGATTAAGTTATCCTGGCTGGATGCCATATGACGTCCAGCGGGATAAGCCGCAATAGCGTGCACGTGGGGGCGCGTAGCGCGGCGATCGGTGGTGTGAGGTGTCACTTTGACACACCGCAACTCCGATCGTGGTAAAGAGCCTATGATGTAGGCTCTTTACCACATGATCAACTGTGACCAATCACAGCTGATCACAGCATGTAACCAAGAAGTGCCGGTAAAAGTCTTTCCTTGGTTCGCGCTGACAGGAGAGCCGTTCGGCGGCTCTCCTGTCAGAGGGGGGTCTGCGCTGATAATCAGCACATTGATTATCAGCTCAGCCCCCATCAAAGGTGCCCAGGACATCAGCCAATCACTGCCCATCAGCTGCCAGTCAGTGCCCACCAAAGTGTCAATCAGTGCCCATCAAAGTGCTAATCAGTGCCCATCAGTAATGCCTGTCAGTGCCCTTCACAGATGCCAATCAGTGCCCATCAATAATGACTGTCAGTACCTCATCATCAATGCTGCTCATCAATGCAATCTATAAGCGCCCATCAGTGCCACCTATAAGTGCCCATCAGTGCCACCTATCAGTACCCATCAGTGCTGCATATCAGTGCTGATAGCAGTGACCTACAGTGCTGCATATCAGTGCCCATAAATTCTACATGTTAGTGCCTCCTCATCAGTGCCCATCAGTGCCACCTTATAAGTGCCAACTCATTAGTGCCCATCAGTGCCGCCTCATCAGTGCCCGTCAGTGAAGGAGAAAACTAAATTTTATAACAAAAACAAAGAAAAATCTTTTTTCAGTGCCCATCAGTGCTTCATATCAGTGCCGCTATGGGTGCCCTACAGTGCTGCATATCAGTGCCGCCTATCAGTGCCCATCAATTCAACATATTAGTGCACCTCATCAGGACAACATTTTATAACAGAGACAAAGAAAATGATTTTTTTTCAAAAATTCCGGTCTTTTTTAGTTTGTTTAGCAAAAAAAAAAAAAAAAAAAACCCAGTGGTGATCAAATACCACCAAAAGGAATCTCTATTTGTGGGAAGAAAATAATAAAAATTTAGGTTGAGTACAGTGTTGTATGACCACGTAATTGTCATTCAAAGTGTGACAGCGCGAAAGCTGAAAATCGTCCTGGGCAGGAATGGGGGCAAGTGCCCTGTATTGAAATGGTTAAGGAGGGGTGGGCTCCCTCCAGGCATACCTGCCCTTAGTCTATTAATTATTATATATTATATTAGGTTCTCCAACTTTGGAGACTCTCAAAATGTATAGAGTTAAGATTGCAGTACACTAGGGTGCCGTGAACTGGCCCTGCAGCTTACACATATATTTGCAAATGTGTGCAAACTAAACCCCTGGTTTTAACGTTAACTGTTAGACAGGACAATTTGGTTTGTTCCAGGCTGGCTGGTAAGTGAGCAGGGAATTTTCTTTGTTGTGCTTTGACATGCGTCGCCCTTCCATGTGTTCCTTGCTGCAAAAGCCAATTATAGGTTGTGGTGGTTGCCATTTGTTCATAATGTTGGTTAATTGGTGAAGGGATGTACTGGATACCTTCGCAGCCATAGTGCTATTGCTGCATGACCGGTTCACCCCTCTACCTTTAAGGAGGGATGAGCTCCTTCTGGGCATACCTGCCCTCAATCTATCTATTATGATACATGTGCTCCAACTTTGGAGACCCTCAATATTTATCGAGTTAGGACTGGAGTGCACTAAAATATTTTTCTTTGTTGTTCTTTGACCTGCGTCACCTTTTCATGTGCTCCTTGCCTCAAAGGCCAGTTATAGGTTGGGGTGATTGCCTTTTATTTGTACCATTTCTCAAATGAATTCCACATCTGGGCAGAATTAGAAGGGATTAAGAACACACACTTGGTGCACTCCTACAATTTGCTTTAGTTTTATCAAAAATGTACATGCAAAAACAAACACAAAATTATGAAAATTGTTAAACTTTTTCTAAATGGAATTCTTCCAATTTGTTTGTAGAGTAATGCCTATTTACTCACTATGCTCAGATGCAAATGCAGCCCCCTCAGCTCCATATTCTACAACTCCCTGGGTTTCTGGACACACCCAGGCAGTATACATTTCTCAGCTGGAGCCCAGATTTGGCCCACTTAATTAGGCAGAGGTAGCTTGACAAGTGATTTGCAAAACAAGGAAGAGGCTGTTCACTGTCCAAACAGGCATGCAAGCAGCCAAGCTAGAGCATGCACCAGAGTACCCCAGTTCCAATAAAGTGGACCTCTGTCCTTGGATTCCTCCACAAGTTCACCTGTTCTCTCCCACCTTAAACATAGTTTATTTACATTTTGCATTGTGTTTTTCAAAATTTGCACCGGTTTAGTAAATTGAAAGTTTAAAGATACTCCCTGTTTGCTCATTCAACCAGTTGCATATTCTGTTAAATTTGGTATCCACAAACAGGAGCAGCCATGTTAGATAACTGTGAGGGGTGTTGCTCAAAAGCACTAGTACTATTCCAGAGGGAAGCAGGCAATCTATGGCCACTACAATAATAACCCCCTTATTTCTGGCAGGATTCCTGCTGTAACAATTACCCAAGTACACAGGGCCATGTCAGAACGTGGGTAAGAGATTGCAGGGTCTTCACTATCTGGAAGCACTGAAATGGGCCTAGTATGTTTTCTGTAGTCATTTAGGAAAAAGTTGGCATTGTCAGGTGTTTGGGACAGAGGTTCTGATACCGCTGAAACAATGGAATGAAACAATGGAATCCTCCCCCTCAAAAGTGGCTCCATTTGTTGCCAAAACTGTCACAGTGGTTTGACTAAGTAGTAATATGTATAATCTGTAACACAAAGAGTCTTCCACTCTGCCATCTTGGACAGCAGCAGCTGAACTGGCTCCAATCAGAGAAAGGGGCCAGTTGGCACATTGAACTCCAAGAGTTTCATGGTTGTCACCATATGGCAAGAGTGTATATAAGAGTGGTTGATAGGAATGAACTGACAGTGGACAGGTGAGCAAATACAGTATTATCATAATTACAACTGGCCACAGAGGAACTAACACTCACTCAGTTAGAAGCTGTAAGGTGATCAGTAAACAGAGGTGTTCTATCATGAGATTCTTAACCTGTATTAGTGTAGCAATAGGATTTAATGTGAAATGTCCACAGAACAGAGCTCTCCTATCTAGGAGAGATAAAGCATACCTCCACACCTATATCAAGGGGTGAAACAGATGCTAGAATAGATGATGCAACAAAAGGTGATTAAAGTAAGTAAGACTTAAATTCAGGGGAAAATCATGGGTGCGTGTGTGTGTCCCCGCCGATCCCCTGCTGATTGTTAGCGGAGGAGCGAGCGCCGCTGATATCTATACATAGCCGAGTGTACTCGGCTATTCTCGGCTATTTCTGCTCAGTCACAACCAGTACCGCCCTATGATGGACATAACACGGACTGGGTGTGACTGTGAGCAGAGCTAAGCGAGCCTAGCCGAGTACACTCGGCTATGTATGTATATGGGCGGCGCTCTGCTCCGTTCACAGGCACGCCCAGTCCCTGTGTTATGTCCATCATAGGGCGGGACTGGGCGGGACTGAGCAGAACTAGCCGAGGATAGCCGAGCACACTCGGCTATGTATAGCAATCAGAGGCGCTCGCTCCTCCGCTCCGCTACGAGAGGAGCCGAGAAGAGCCAAGATACACAGGACCGGCTCTATGTATCCCGGCGGCGCCATTTTCAAACTGCAGTGACACTGACATGTCACTGCAGTTTAACTGTAGCCTGGGCAAGGCTGCAAATGACACTGAGGAGGCTGCAGATGGACGCTGCACGGCTGCAAATGACACTAAGAAGGCTGCAAGGCTGCAAATGACACTGACAAGAATGCAAGGCTGCAAATGATACTGAGAAGGCTGCAAGGCTGCACATGATACTGACAAGCATGCAGATGGACGCTGTGCAAGGCTGCAGATGGACACTGATAAGGCTGCATTGATGGGCATTTAAAGTTTTTTTCCTTAAAAGTTTTTTTTCCTTAAAATTTCCTCCTAAACTTGGGGTGCGTGTTATACGCCGACACGTGTTATATGCCGATAAATACGGTAACTGTTTAACTGTAGAGGTTCTAGAATGAACACGGGAACTGTTTGTTTAGTAAAATAATAAGTTATCTATTTATTTTATCATGATATCCTGTGACTATCACTTGCACAAATGATCCAGTTTTTCTTTTAAGAGACATGCATAGTTCTGTACATGCTCCAGGCATAGACTATATAGAAAAAGAAACAGTCTAGACATATACTTATAAAGAAAATGTATGACAGTCAAAAAAGTCACTACTGCCTGAAACATATATAATGAGCAATGTCAGTGTTACTGGATGAAGTGCATAAAAGAAAGGAGGTTGAAATGTTTTACTATTAATTTCCCATGTTTCTGGTTTTCAGTTGGACATCCAAACACAGACAAATGCGCAGACCTCTGATATGAAAAAGTTGTACACATAATAGGCACATAAATACACTTTCAGAACATTTTCTATGCAACATGTCACTTCTCTATTTGCTGCCCCAGTTCTAGCTCTGTGATGTATGACTCTCCTGCTGTGCGGAGTCATTTGCAAACAAGCAGAGGGAGAGATTCATATGTGAAGTTGTCACTTCATTTTACAGAATATTGGACTCTGTATAGAAATCAATATGTCTAATTTTGTACAAGAAATAACTCACTATTAAACTGGCTATAAATCACACAGAACAGACTCTGATGAAAAGTGTGAATATTCAGTGCCAAGTAATTAGCAGGAAAACCACTTGCATTCAAGAGAGATTATACTCCTGACCATAACACACGAAGAATAACAAATATAAAATTTTATGCAAAACAGTGCATGTATATAAATACTTCTGTTATTTTGACAGACTTAAAAAAATAAATTATGTTTCGTAGTTTAAAAGGCATAGGTGAAAATGAAATTTAAATGGTGCGCAATTCAACCTTAATTATGTGAGCATAGATCTTTAAAAATAATTATTGCCACAATGTCAATTGTGGTCAATAGTGCACAAGTGAAAAAAATAAAATAAAATATATATACACTCCGTATATATAGTGCTGGAGGTGTGTGACATAAAATATACAATCCTTGTATATAAATTAATATGTGAGTATGTGATCCTTATTGTAAAAGAAATGCCAAACGTGCATATAAAATCTTATTTAATAGGTGAAAGTATTTGTTGTGTTGGTAAAATGAAAAAAAGTTGAAAAAAAGTTGAACGACGATTCAGTGATAGCAATCAAGATGATTGGGAATTGTGTGCTGTGTTAGAAAGATTGAAGGAACTCTGGCATAGCAACAGGTGCTCTGACTACAAGATTGGTACCATACACCAGACAATTAGTGTTGAATACAATCTAATTGCAACAATATGCAGATACACCAGGCGATTACTCTAATTGCAAGGTTGGTGCCATACACCATACAATCCTATTGTATGCAATCTATTTGCTTCGATAACCAGATAAACATATACACCAGGCGATTGGTGTTTTAAAAGTGCAGTGGTGCATTACTGATATAGCAATTAAGACAGCTGGTTTAAACTCCCACTGTTTGGAGAAACAAAAAGCAAAAAAAGACTGCTATTTTGGAAAATATAAATATAAAATGTTGCCACTTCGCTATTGGTATTTATAAATATATAGGAAGAAAGAAACAAAAACTTCCCTTAATGTTGCCGGTACAATTATAGGTGATTCTTTGAAATCTTCCTGATGCTCAAGCCGGTTTTAACATGAAAAAGAGAAAAAACAAAAACAAAAACCATTGCGCAATATTGCTAACTATAGACTCCCCATGAGATGCCTCCTCCCGACGCGTGCACTATTGACCACAATTGACATTGTGGCAATAATTATTTTATTTATGTGGCAATAATTATTTTTAAAGATCTATGCTCATATAATTAAGGTTGAATTGCGCACCATTTATACGCTATTTGTATATCTTTCACCTATTTTCAAGTGTGGGAACACTTTTAATGGTAGCAGCATTTCATTTAGTAATCTTATTTTATTCTATTAGATTTGGGGCTTTTAAATTAATTTAAACCAATTTGAAAATGAAATTTGCAATGCCTATACATATCAAAACAATATTTTTTTGTTTGTCTAATTAGTTATCACATTTACACAGTTATTACCACATTTTAGAAGCCATGCACAATACATTGTTACAGCATTTGTTTTTCAATGTATTATTTATTTATTTTAAGGTGCTTATATAGCACTTTTTTATTTATATACTGTATATTTTGTACATTCACATCAGTCTATAGTTTATATCTAAATACATCTGAACACATGCAGTAGATTTCTGCAATACAGTTTATTTGCCAATAACTATACTGAGTGGAGTAGAAACTGAAAGCATTGTTTAAATGGGTCCTTGCTTGATGTACGTATTGTAGATCTATGACATTTATCACATTATTTGTAGTTGTTGTACTTCAGAACTTGGTAATGCTGCAGCAGCTATACATGCAGCAGAGGGCTGTCAATGAGTACCTGTGCCAGTACGGCACGACGACGGGTTCAGGCCGGCCTTGGCTTTTTTTCCCCACGCCAATGGCTGATCATTAAGGATGCATGCACTGTATTGTCAACATTTGAGGAGGCCACAAGGATGGTGAGCACTGAAAGTGCATGCATCAGTGACACAATCCTTGTTGTGTTCCTGCTGGAGCAGACACTGCGTGACATTCTGGACAGGGCACTGGAGGCAGAGCAGCAGGAGGAAGAGGAGGACTTCCTTTTCTCTCAAGGCCCACTTTATCCAGACACAATCATTCCTATGTCACAGAACACACAGGAGGAGAGAGGGGTGGAGGATGAGAAGGAGGATTCTGGCACTTTCATAGGCTTTGAAGAAGAGGAAGACATGTCAATCTATAAGCGATAACTTATTGAACCCTTGGAGGTAGTACATGACTGGGAGGAGGAAGTTCCAGATGCTGTCATCCTGAGTGACCCTGAGGAGTCTGCTTCTCAATGCTTCTGCAAATTTGAGGTGCATGGGCAACCTCCTGCTTCAAAGCCTGCAAAAAGCCCCATGAATACGTGGCATACAGGAGAAGGATTATTACTGATTGGCAACCCTCCTTGACCATTGTTATAAGGGAAAGGTCTCAGAACTCACCCGTCCCCACAGAGAGTACAGAAAATAAAATCTCTTGAGGACACGTTAAAGAGGATTATATTGAATGTTTTTCCTGCCTCCAGTAGGTTACAGTGTGGTGGAAAACATAATTTTGAGTCTTTCGTTGGTCAAGAGAGGAGCGTTAGAGAAGGCATCCACCTTAGTGAGGCATTTCGGAATTTTTTAGTCCAAGCCACCCAGGGCTGTCAGATTCCACATCAGCAGCATCTGCATCACATGGTGGACTATGACCTCTGGGCCAAAACAGAGATGGAGAGCTTTCCAGCTGACGATCCACTGACTTATTGGGTCATGAGAATAGACCACTGGCCAGAACTTTCCCAGTATGCTATTGAGTTGTTGGGCTGCCCTGCATCCAGCGTGCTTTCAGAACGGGCATTCAGTGCTGCAGGAGGTTTCGTTACTGATCATAGAACGTGTCTGTCCACAGACTCCGTAGACCGTTTGATTAAGCCTTTTTGGGATGTGGAATCTCTGCAGGACTTCGAGGCTGCCTAGCTTTGATGGTGTTCAGTCATTTCATCTGGAAGAATGTTTTTTGGTATAGGTGAAATAACCTCAAAAGGTGGGATTTTATGGGCAATTAAAAATATATACATATAGAAAATTCCACATATAAAAATTGTAACTTATTATAGATTATTATTTATTGTTATTTTGTACGCACAAAATAACCTTGTATACCTACTATGTACGCACTGCCAAAGGTACACAAAGATCTACACAACCCACCTGGGAGACCTATCATCTCGGGCAATGGCTGTGTCTCTGAGGCCATGAGCCAGGTATCTGATGACCATTTGAGACCGCATGTTATGAATTTAACTTCCTACATTAAGGATACAATCCACCTGTTACAGGTTTTAGAAAATCTAGAAATTCCCAGTTCAGCCTTGTTGGTTACGATCGATGTTGAATCTCTCTACAACAGTATTTTGCATGATTTGGGTGTGTTGACTGTTGGAAGAATTCATCAGCAAAGATCAAGGTATGAATGTAAATATAACAACTTCATACTTACCATGTTTACCAAAGTAAGCATTTATCTTTTTTATTAGGTATGGGGTCAGCCTTATGGTGAATAACACTCCAGGCTGACCCCATTTCTCCTGGAATTGAGACTTATTTTCTTCCCGGGGATTTATCATCTTTCTTTTTTGCTTCTTTTCATCCCATAGTACCCTTATTTCAATGCCCTTTAGGCAATCCATATTTGTTTTTTCTGGACAGGAACACCTGGCACCCATATGGGGCAGGCCTTTAATGGCCCGGATAGGACATCCATGATTTCTGGAGGAATGCCTCTGATGAATATGCACAGTTTTTGTAAATGTATGTTCAACGATCAATTAGATGCACATTTATAGGTATACATTTGTATTAATGTTTTACTAATACAAGCTGTTTTTTCAGAAGTGGTATTATTCCCTGAAGAAGTTTTATAACAATAATTTTGATACGCGGTGGATATCCCCTTGTGCAGCATTCCTTGTTAAAAACCATGAGTAAAGGGAACAGCAAGTAGATTGGGATTGCCACTTCATGGTCCAAAACAGCCAATGTGCAATGTTTGAAAATTGTATTCATATAGTGTGCAATATTGACAATGCTATTCTTATGATGTTTTGTATCATCAACATGAACTTTTTTACATTACATCTGTGCCACCTATCAGTGCCCATCTGTGCTGCCAATCAGTGCCCATCTGTGCCCCCTATCAGTGCCCATCCATGCCGCCTATCCATGCCCATCCGTGCTTCCTATCAGTGCCCAACAGTGCAGCATATCAGTGCCACCTATCAGTGCCCATCAGTGCCACCTATCAGTGCCCCATCAGTGCCACATATTAGTGCCCATCATCAGTGCCCATCAATGCCACCCCATCAGTGCCACCTCATTGGTGCCCATCAGTGCCGACTTATCAGTGCCCATTGGTGCAGCCCCATAAGTGCCCATCAGTGAAGGAGAAAACTTACTTATTTACAAAATTTTGTAATGCCCCGTACACGCGGTTGGAAATTCCGACCACAAAATCCGTCGGATTTTTTCCGACGGATTTTGTCCGACACTGGTGTTGCATACACACGGTCGGACAAAGTGGTCAAAGTGGTGACGTTTGTTGCATATGACGGAACTATGTAGAGGCTAGTAGCCAATAGGTTTGGTCTCCTAATTTGATCTGAGCGATCGGAAAAAGTCTGATCAGATTTTGTTGTCGGAAAATTTGAGAGCAGGATCTCAAATTTTTTCCGTCTGAAGTTCCGGTGGAAAAAGTCCGATGGAGCCCACACACGGTCGGATTTTCCGACAACATGGTCCGATCGGACATTTTCTGTCGGAATTTCTGACCGTGTGTACGGGGCATAACTGAAACAAAAAAAACTATTTTTTTTTTTCAAAATGTTTGGTCTTTTTTTTTTTGTTTAGCAGAAAATAAAAATCCCAGAGGTGATCAAATACCACCAAAAGAAAGCTCTATTTGTGGGAACAAAATGATAAAAATTTAGTTTGGGTACAGTGTAGCATGACCGCGCAATTGTCATTCAAAATGCAACAGCGCTGAAAGCTGAAAATTAGTCTGGGCAAAAAGTTTGTAAAAAACTTCATTTTTAACCACCTTAATACTGGGCACTTATACACCATAAGTGCCCAGTATTGAAGTGGTTAAAAATTACATTTTTTTTTTTACAAACTTTTTTTTTATTGATACATGTTCCCCAGGGCAGGACCCGGACTCCTATGACCATTGTATTCCCAATTACTTGCATATAAGCCTTCAAAATGGGCATGTTTGATTTTTGACATTCGGGTCCCAATGACTTTATTGGGGTTCGTTATTTGGGTCCAAACTTTCATGGTGTTTGTAAGTTCTGGTGCGAACCGAACAGGGGTCTGTTCGGGCCATCCCTAATAACCAGTACAAGATGTCAGACAGGAGCAACTGTATTAACTTAAGTATTGACTTTAAACTACAGTAATATTTGCTTCACAAGTCCCACTTTAATCTTCTTCATATTGTATGAAGCAACAATATACTTGTACTCAAAAAATCTATTATTGGTTGTTGACATTGTCTGCATGTGTAAAAGTGACTAAAAGATGAACTATATTCTGTATGTTGTATATAGTAACCAATCATTCATAAGCCAGTGGTATGAAACAACAGACATTATATTATAGTAGATACAGTATTTAATGGTAGTCCAATTTTGTTTAAGTTTTGGACAAAGTGAGTAAGGGTTAGAATCTCAACTCTTCTGCTGTTCAATTTCCTACTCCAGCTTTACTTACTGTTTTGTGAAAGTAAAAAAAAAAAAAAAAAAAAAAAAAAATCTAAAATCTGACAGTTGTCACCAGATAAGATGGTGATGGAAAATACCTATTTCAGTGTGAAATACTGTGAAAGTGGGATTTAGATCACCTTGGGGGGATTTCCATTTCCTTTTGTGTCTCAAGGATAGGAAGTGAGTAGTGCTTCTTATTACTGTGTAGACTTGTATAGTCTTAGGAATCCAGACAGTTTTTATTTATGTATTATTCTCTTCAGCTTAGACATTTTTATGCACACAGTTGCCAATTTGATGCTTCACCTGGTTTGTATCATAAAAGAGAATGAGAATTTCCCTAATTGGGATACATACAAAAACACCCAACAGAGGTTCTAATGCCTCTCAACTCTATCAATAATGAATAAAAAATACATTTTGGATGAAGTTCCATTTCAAGTAACTGTATCTAGAGACCCCAACTGTCTAATCTAAAATGTAATGTAATGTATCTAATATGTAATTATCTTTAGTTGTTATCATCTCAATGTGCTTTTTATTTATTAATCGTATTTATTTTTGCAGTTCTCTAAATAAAAAAAATGTAATATGTGGCAATCTATGACACATTTGCCACAAAATGCCTGTCATTGCTAATTAGAATAAACTGACCATTTTATACTAATGCAATTATATTGCTAATCACAAGAATCATGAATAGATATTGGACAGATTTATTCCAAGGTTAAAACATTCAGTTTGTCATCTGCATGAAAATACACATTCAGAAAATCACAGCAAAGCCCCAAGAGGTAATGTCATAGCTTTATGACAGAAATCTAATTATTCGTATTATTGAAGAAATAACCCCACAAAGTTCAGCTGGTGGAATGCAAGTGGACACGCTGAAGTTACTAATGCCTGATC
The DNA here is from genome assembly GCA_028564925.1 of Lithobates sylvaticus. NCBI lineage: Eukaryota > Metazoa > Chordata > Amphibia > Anura > Ranidae > Lithobates > Lithobates sylvaticus. Next base: position 619,856,363 of record CM053026.1, on the reverse strand, counting down.
TACTCACCAGGGTAAGGTAAGTTATGAAGCTGGTGTGTCAAAGCTTGACAAATGTAATAACATTCAATATACATCTAATTTTATAATATGAAAAACTATCCTCCCTATTATGCCTGTGGGTATTATAGAAAGATATTCAAAATCGAAATGCCATTTGAATACAGGATTCTATTTTCAAACAAAATTAACTGATCTGGAACACTGCCTGGCTCCTGGGATACCTGCAGGAAATCTGCCCAGCAAATTAACATACACAGATGAGATGTCACTACCATCAAATAAAAATGCATTGCCTTTTTATAAATTTTATAAAAAATAGAAATAACTCATATACATATCTGTCAGTCTCCCTCCCTCACCTTCTCTCCCCTTTCTATCCACCTTCTGCCCTTTCTGTCTTTGGTCCTTATTTGCTAAAGTGTGAAGTGAGAAAAAGTGCACCTCAAACATCCAAAAATAGGGAAGATACTCTTTTTTTAAACTCCTTTGCTCATGATTGGATGTGTGTGTTTCCTTTATAACACTTCACCTCAGTTACCACTTAATTAAATTAGGTCTTTCTCTCCACTTTAACCTCTACTTCATATACATGGCCTACCTAATAAAGGCAGTTCTGCCTTGTATTTGCAATTGTAGCATCAGAGCATCTTGATCGTGTTCTGAGCAACCCACAAAGAAATGTTTTAAGGATTCAAATTAGCAGAAGCTAATGATTAAGAAGCTACAAGACAGTGAGTAAGATTTACCAAACTTGGAACAATTTGAAGGGCTGGAAACTTGGAAATGTGAAGTGCTGATAGGCAGGATATTGGCTACTCTTACTATTTTCATATACACTCTAAGTAGTTGCAAATGGAATACATTTTCATTACCCAGAGGGATCTCCTTAAATTGAAAGAGACTAAAACGGCAAAAACAATGGACATGGACACTAATCATGTAACCACTGGCTGATGCTGCTAATGTACAGGATATTTCTGACCATCTTTTGAAAAACTTCTGCTTTAACATTATTGATGATACCTCCAACAATGGTTTGGGAGCTGCACAAAGGTTTCATAGCAGGGACATTCATCTCCTTCACTACAAAACTTAAGAAATCCAGACAGACACATACACAACCTCTCAATTACCATTTAGCTAAACTGTAATACCACAACAAAGAACTGCTGGAAATCATTAACCATAAAATTCCAGCTCAGACATTGAAATCCTACATTTCTAAGCAGTTGATTCTAGCTTTATCACAAATAAAGCCAGATAAAAGCTCAGATCCTGATGGCCCCCTTCACAGTATTATACATTTTTCTAAAACATACCGGCTAAACATTTTGCAACTGCCCTCAATTCAATAGGCCCCCAACACCCGATTACCAACTCAGACTTTGGAAGCCCAGACAATGGTCCTAAAGAGGTGAAAGATTCACAACTTTGACTTCCCTAATTTCATCCCAAGATGAGTTTCCAGGGACAACACAACAAAAGTTATCAATATTGTACAGTGGGTGAGGGCAAAGAAACTCAAAACAACTGTATTGTATAATGAAAAATGTAAACATTGATGATTTAAATTGATATCCTTCGGATGATCCTGCTGCTCTCTTCTATCTCTCCCACATTGCTCCCTATCCTTCTTCCCCATCCCCTCCCCTTCCTTCCTCGTCTCCTGTCTTATCAATAATTACCCTGCACCAAGATACTCCCTCGACTGTATTCTGTTCTGAAATTGTCTCTCAAAACTAACATTACAGGTTGTAAGTTTAGTCACGTTTTCAATTCCTTTACTTTAAGCTTAGCATAATTTTGACTCGGGTCATTTTCATACATATGTGTTTGTTTTACAACTCTTACAATCGATTGAATTGTTTTAATGTAACCACATGACTTGTACCTTGTAAAGTTCAATAAAAAATATTTGAAAAAAAAAAAACAACTGTATTGTCTACTGAGGGAGAGAAGGCATTTTGTAGGGTTGCCTGAGATTTTATGTTTGAGGTTCTTCATCACTTAGAACAGTAAAAATGAATGTTATGTGGATATAGGCAATTCTTATTCCACAGCTAGCTACCAATGAACCACCAAAGAATTCTAAATATGAATAGAACATGACAAGGCTGTCTGTTATTGCAGATAATATTTATTGTTAATTTGTTTACCCATATATAAAGATCTTCAGGTGTCTTCCAAATAAACATACAAAAAAAAACACTGTAAAGTTTTAAATGTGTGTTAGGGTTTCCGACATACAGTCATCAACATATATTTTGTTAAAATATTATTCTTTTTTTGTTGCCTTTTTTTTACCAATTGGGGGACACCTGAAGCCCTTTATATATTTGTATAGTAGCCTCCCTGGCGGTATGAATATGTCAGATTTTTGAATCTCAAAGCGGTACATTGTTTTGCATAGAAATGTGGCGTTTTATATTGTAGACCTGTAATTCTTAGTAATAACACACTTAAATCTGTCCAAACACTATGATAAACTATGATAAAGTTTGAAATGCAAAATCATTAATTATAATATAATAAATAACTATAAATAATTGTATCAAGGTCTTTTACTTCTTTTGGTCTAATGAGAACCTCCAAGGCCAAAGATAGCTGACATCCTTCAGTATGTGGTCGGTTGTGAAGCATAGTGGGTGCAAAGATGGTAAAAGTCATTGGGTGCCAGACACTTCTTGGATGTAAAAGAGGTTTTATGTCTTTTGACAGTCCTTTTTATATATTTTGGGGGATGAGGGTTAGGGCCAGGACACCCTTAGATGCAAATTCAATTGGCAGACTCCGAGACTTCAATAGGAGGACAGCAGTACAGGGAAAGGCCCCAGCAATGCGCCACTTCTGCACGTGCAGGATTACTGTCTCTTATGGTAACAGTCCTTTAACAGTTCCTAACTCAACATATCAGTTCTTCCAGCTTCATTACAACTGCTCCTTGTAGTTCTTCAATACTGAGCTCCTGGTCTCTCATTAGACCCGCTGATTCACTGTCTATGAATCCCTTGAGCTTGAGCTCCTCCAAGGTTTGCGGTGGTATCTCCTCAAACATCACCCCAGCTTTTCTGCTGGGTCCCTAGCTTGGCACTCCAGATACTCCTCAAGCTTCTCCCCTGCTAACCGGCTCGGTCCCTAGTTTGACACACAAGGCTGTTCTGCAAGCATCTCCTCCGCTGGTTGGGTCCCTGACTTGATCACCACCTGAAGTTTCCCAATTCTCCACCGTGCCCTTCAGTGAGAATATAATTCCAATACTTGCTTCAGTTACTCACTGTGGTCCCTGGTAAAGGTGATTGGTCCTTTCGTAGCGACAGCTTCCCTTCTACCTCCGACCACTGACAGGTTCTCTGGCCGGCAGAACCGTCACTTTGGTTGGACTGCAAACCACAGTCCCAACCCTGCGCTGCCCCCTTACTTCTGGATAGGCCCTCACATAGGCTGGCAGCCAGATGCCCCCAGGATAGGCTCAATCTATGGCCTAGTAGCCTGGTGCAGACGACACACGTCCACCCAGTCCGGGTGGCACAGAACACAGATCACCTGACCTCACCCGAATATATAGGCTACCTAGTGGTTGAAGAGGAAAGTGCAAAAAGCTTAGGGAGAAATCAATAGATCCCTATTAATCGACCAAGATAACTACTCTTGGCAAGTAAATTTGCGAGGAGCTCCCTGACTAAACTCCAGGGCGCTACATCGTTAAAACAAATAAATAATATAATAATAATAAAATGAATTTCCCCAAAAAATCGCTATAACTTAATTCTGCAAGTATTCTAATTTACTATCACTGTTTACTAGCTGGTCTAAAACCACTTTTGACATAAAGGGACAATTTTTGGTTGCCATGGACTATCTCAAGTTTCCAGGCAGAAAGAACAGTATATATAATATAAAAGTGCATGCAGGGCACTGGACAAAGCACTAGGGACAAAAGGGAGGTGAAATGATTTGATACAGTAATGTAATCTGTAAGATTACAGTGTACTGTATGTGTTATGTTTTTTGTAATTTTTGAATTTTGCAAAGCTCATGGGGAACGGAGCCCGGCACACAGCATCAGGTGGATGATCCAGCGGAGAAAACAGCGGGGGGACATCGCAGGATCCTGGTGACAAGGTAAGTATGTTGTACCAGGATTCTGCAATACAATCCCGAGTGTGGCTCGAGGTTACCACTAATGGTACTGAAATGTAACCCCGAGCCACACTCGGGAATACCGCCAGGAGGCTTAATCATGATTTTGGAGTCAAGGTGTTCCCTCTCCTTTTTGTTTCCCTCTCACTTTTGAGAGGTCTCTTTTTTTCCCGGTTGGGATTTTGAACAAACTAAAGTATTCAAGACATTACAGAGAATATAAGAGAAAGAAAGCACTCAAATAGCCTCATCCATAAATAAATATGAAAATGCAAAAAGAAGGGGGTTCCAAAAAGGTGACCCAAGGTCGGACTTTAAAGGCACAGCAAACAATATAAGGAATATGAAAAAATATTGACATTTATTTGAACATAGATGTAAATATACATAAGGTACAAAAACGGACATTACAAAAGACGTTAAATACCATATACATAGAAATACAAAATACATATGATGGGAGCCCTAATGCGTCTATGCATTTAATTGTTAAACTTCTTTAGGACACAGGTGTCTTTGATGCCGTTGACGGCGGTAGTATTATACTCACCTGGACGCCGTCTTATGACGGGATACACAGCGGACCATTTCCTTTGTTTATTTGTTTTGGCGCAAATTCTCTGGCGGGAATTATTTGGCGCCAAATAGAGCTATAAATTGCTCCACTTGTCCACAACAAGCCGAAGAGCATCTTGCTCTCTCCCAGGGGACTTTCATTATATATTAAATCTAAGCTATTGTTCTATATTGGTTTTTAGTTGGCTTTTGTGTGTCCTCATTCTGTGACTTGCTCTTGTTATGAGCCACCCCTTTGGATATTGAAAACCTTTTTTGACCACTTGTCGATCAATGTTGACTCCTCTGCAAGGTAATAATATGAATGTTAATTCCTGCTTTAGTTCTGATATGTGCGCATGTGCCATGTTTTTTCATCAGGACAAAAACAGTGTATTTTCTTTTTACCAATATATGTTACTGTAACCATGTGTTTTTATCTTTAGTGAGACCTATCCTGAATGTGTCCTGAAAAAGTTTAACAATGAAACGTGTAGACGCATTAGGGCTCACATCATATATATTTTGTATTTCTATGTATATGATTTTTAATGTCTTTTTCATGTCCTTTTTTGTACCTTATGTATATTTACATCTATGTTCAAATAAATGTCAATATTTTTTCATATTCCTATTGTTTGCTGTGCCTTTAAAGTCCAACCTTGGGTCACCTTTTTGAAACCCCCTTCTTTTTGCACCAAACTACAGCATTTGCCAACAACATTCTTTTTTTTTCTTAACTAACCCTCATGCTTCCATTTGAAGGCTTCTGCACAAATTTGAGGAATACGGCATTCTTTCCAATTAAACCCGCTTGCCGACCAGCCGCCATCATTATACTGCAGCAGGTCGGCACGTTCCCGCGAACCGTCGTAGCTGTACGTCGGCCCTTTAAGTGGTGATAGCAGTTGGGGGTGCCAATGCGTGTGGCAGGCGGTCACGATGACCGCCAGCCAGACGCAATCGCGGGCATGAGAGCCAGAACAAGGTCATGTGTGTGTAAACACACAAATCCCTGTTCTGTAAGGAGAGGAGAGACAGATCATGTGTTCCTACTAGCTAGCAACCACAATCTGCCATCTCCTCTAGTCAGTCCCATCCCCCTACAGTTAGAACACACGTGAAGGAACACAGTTAACCCCTCAATCACCCCTAGTGTTAACCCATTCCCTGCCAGTGACATTTATACAGTAATCAGTGCGTTTTTATAGCACTGATCGCTGTATATATGTCAGCGGTCCCAAAAATGTGTAAAAGTGTCCGATCTGTCACAATATGTGTCCGAATGTCACAATCCCGATACAATTCACTGATCACCACCATTACTAGTAAAAAAAAAATAATAATAATAAAAAAATGCTATAAAACTCTCCCCTATTATGTAGACGCTATGACTTTTGTGCAAACCTATCAATATACGCTTATTGCAATTTTTATTACCAAAAATATGTAGAAGAATATGTATTGACCTAAACTGAGCAAACATTTTTCTTTTTTAAAAAAAAGGGGATATTTAATATAGCAAAAATACAAAATATTGTGTTTTTTTCAAAATTGTCGCTCTGTTTTTGTTTATAGCGCAAAAAATAAAAACCATAGAGATGATCAAATACCACCAAAAGAAAGCTCTATTTGTCGGAAAAAAAGGACGTCAATTTTGTTTGGGTACAGCACCGCACGACTGCGCAATTGTCAGTTAAAGTGACGCAGTGCCGTATCACAAAAAAATGGCCTGGTCATTGAGCAGCTAAAATTTCCAGGGCTAAAGTGGTTAAAGATTAATCATGCTATGTCTGAGGCGCTAAATGTCTATCTTTAAACCCTCTGGGGAAGTTTAAATCAAACTTTCCTTTCAAATGAAAAGACTCATACATGCAATATACAGTATCTCACAAAAGTGAGTACACCCCTCACGTTTTTGTAAATATTTTATTATATCTTTTCATGTGACAACACTGAAGAAATTACACTTTGCTACAATGTAAAGTAGTGAGTGTACAGCTTGTATAACAGTGTAAATTTGCTGCCCCCTCAAAATAACTCAACACACAGCCATTAATGTCTAAACTGCTGGCAACAAAAGTGAGTACACCACTAAGTGAAACTTTCTAAATTAGGCCCAAAGTGTCATTATTTTGTGTGGCCACCATTATTTTCCAGCACTAACCCTCCTGGTCATGAAGTTCAACAGAGCTTCACAGGTTGCCACTGGAGTCCTCTTCTACTCCTCCATGATGACATCACAGAGCTGGTGGATGTTAGAGACTTTGTGCTACCTTCTATTTGAGGATGCCTCACAGATGCTCAATATGGTTTAGGTCTGGAGACATGCTTGGCCAGTCCATCACCTTTACCCTCAGCTTCTTTAGCAAGGCAGTGGTCATCTTGGAGCTGTATTTGGGGTCGTTAACATGTTGGAATATTGCCCCGTGGCCCAGTCCCCAAAGGGAAGGGATCATGCTCTGCTTCAGTATGTCACAATACATGTTGGCATTCATGGTTCCCTCAATGAACTGTAGCTCCCCAGTGCCGACAGCACTCATACAGCCCCAGACCATGACACTCCCATCACCATGCTTTGTACTTCTCACCTGGTTGCCACCACACATGCTTAACACTATCTGAACCAAATAACTTTATCTTGGTCTCATCAGACCACATGGCATGGTTCCAGTAATTATTATTATTATACAGGATTTATATAGCGCCAACAGTTTGTGCAGCGCTTTACAACATGAGGGCAGACAGTACACTTACAATACAAATCAATACAGGAGCAATCAGAGGGCCAGTAATCCATGTCTTTAGTATGCTTGTCTTCAGCAAACTATTTGCAGGCTTTCTTGTGCATCATCTTTAGAAGAGGCTTGCTTCTGGGATGACAGCCATGTAGACCAATTTGATGCAGTGTAAGGCGTATGGTCTGAGCACTGACAGGCTGCCCTCCCACCCCTTCAACCTCTGTAGCAATGCTGGCAGCACTCATATGTCTATTTCCCAAAGACAACCTCTGGATATGGTGCTGAACATGTGCACTCAACTTCTTTGGTCGTCCATGGCAAGGCCTGTTCTGAGTGGAACCTGTCCTGTTAAACCGCTGTATGGTCTTGAGCACCGTACTGCAGCTCAGTTTCAAGGTCTTGGCAATCTTCTTTAGCCTAGGCCATCTTTACGTAGAGCAACAATTCTTTTTTTCAGATCCTCAGAGAGTTCTTTGCCATGAGGTGCCATGTTGAACTTCCAGTGACCAGTATGAGAGAGTGAGAGCGATAAGACCACATTTAACACACCTGCTCCCCATTCACACCTGAGAGCTTGTAACACTAATGAGTCACATGACACCAGGGAGGGAAAATGGCTAATTGGGTTATTTTTTGACATTTTCACTTAGGGGTGTACTCACTTTTGTTGCCAGCCGTTTAGACATTAATGGCTGTGTAATACTGTTATACAAGCTGTACACTCACTACTTTACATTGTAGCAAAGTGTAATTTCTTTAGTGTTGTCATATGAAAAGATATAATAAAATATTTACTAAAATGTGAGGGGTGTACTCACTTTTGTAAGATACTGTATATGCATAAAGCTTAAATCTAATCCCTCTATGCTAATTCAACATCATTATTTTACCAGTCTGGGAGGAGTTGCACTCTTCAAAATATATATATACTCCTTAGATTAATTTATCTAGTACAAAATATACTAATCCAAGTAAGTAGAATCATAAAACAGTTAGATATTGACTTTTCCAGCTGGCTTGATAAGCACTTGAATTTGGTGGTCCTTCCTAAAGGCCTGCAAAGGAATTGATGAATTGAATGTCTCAGATATTAGAAAGTTCTATTAAGCCGCACACCTCACTAGGATCATAGAATAGAATGCCCATATCTATTCCAAGATATGGAATAACATAAAACAAGGTTGGCCCATCCTACCTTTATTCTACATTGTTTTGTTTAAAGACAGAGATATCCCTGATCACATCAGAATGTTGGCATTGATGAAGATGTTTAGAAGAGGCATATGTGGAGCTTGAAGGGTCAAAAGGGCTTCAATGGTAACTCTGTCATGCTCCAGGGGGCCCCTGTGGCCTCAATGTCACATTAGGTTTTACACCGGGGGTCAGTAATCCATTGATCGTGACCCACCATTCATAGACAGGTGATGGGTAGATTGCATTCCTTCCTTTCCGACCCTGGGAACCTGGACAGGAGCGGGGTCGGCATTTACTAGAACTTACCCCTTTCCCTCTTGCAGCAGCTTAAATTCTACTTCACTCCCTCTTTCCAACATTTAGCTGCTGCAGGAGTAAAGGGGATCAGTTCCAGTAAATGCCATCCCAACCACTCCTCCTGTCCAGGTCCCCCTTATTTTGCTGCCTGGGCCTCACTGTGTGCCCCCTTATACTATGCTTCAGTATGTGAATGAACAGGAAGCTCTGTACAGAGCTAATACTGTTCACTCATTCTGTGCAGCTGAGGCTGCAGAGACAGATATTGAGGACACAGTCAAAAGTGAGACATCAGGGATCTGTTTAGACCCCTAATATTTCACCATAGCCCCACAACGGGGCTGCTTAAAAAAACATTGTAAAAAAATAATAAAAAATAAAATAATAAGAAAAAAAAACTACTGACACTGCCGTACTGACACCAACCTATGTCCTACTGACACCATCTACTGCCCTACTGACATTGTCCTCTGCCCTACTGACACCATTCACTGCTCTACTGACTGACAGTGTCCACTGCCCTACTGGCACCAACCGCTGTCCTATTGACATATCCAATGCTCTAGTGATACCGTCCATTGCCCTACTGACACCATACACTGCCCTACTGACACCATTTTCTGCCCTACTGATACTGACACTGCCCTATTGACACCATCCACTGATCTACTGACACTGTACACACTAGATATGTGCAATTCGTTTCGTACTACAAGTCTAGTACACACACCATCCACTGCCTTACCGACACTGTCCACACACTGTCCACACATTGTCCATTGCCCTACTGACACGGTCCACTGCTCTACTGACTGTCAATGTCCACTTTTAAGATCTAACATCTGATTCAAAGATAATACACCAGGTTGGTAATTTATAATAGCCTCCATAACATTTACAAAACAGCTGGGAGTCCAGCATGATAGGATAGTAACATATTAACATCTGTTTTTATTGTTTAACAATATTGTAAATTAGTATTCCTTCCTTCTCTCCCTTTATTTCTTTTTTTTGTTATCTTTTTACAGCAGCTTGCTGCATCAAACTCCACAGATGGAGAGTTTGTGCCTGGATAACAATCTACATTTGGGATCTGTGACTAGGTTGTAGCACAGAATATCATCTTGCTGAAACAGCACATTTGTAGGTGAGCAAACAGTCTACCTACAGTTAGTCAGGTACTCGTTCATGATTGCTACTTAGTCTAACAAAATCCTTTCAAATCTTTTAACAGTTTCTCCTCTAGGATTAAAGTTATTATCAAGTCCGATTTCTTTGTCAGAATGTAAGTTAATTTCTAAGCGGCAATTCTTTTTTTGCATTTTATATTCGATTCTGCATAAGACTTGGTATGTTGAAACAAAGAAGTAACTATTGTAAGTAATTAAAAACAAAAGAATCATTTCAACAATAAGGAGATTTTGCAAGCTGCATTTTTTTATTATTCCCTTGAATATATGCTTGTAGTCTGTAGATAATAACACAGTTCCTGAGTTCCAATTGCCTGAATGCTTGATCCAATCATGAAAATACACCTTATTTAATTAGCAATACTGAACTTTGCTTTGGAATTAAAGAGCATTGAATCGTAAATAATTGGAGCTCCACTAGATACTGAACACATTCAACTGTTGAAAAAAAAAAACCTCAGTGAACAAGTAACTAGCACAAATTGAATTTTATGTTCATCTTCTCATTTTCTCGCACACCTGAAAATATATATTTTTAGACCCAGTCTGTTTTAGCTGAAATACCTCTTGGAAATCCACAGAATGAACCTGATTTAAGTGGACAGACGTCTTCCATCCTGCTAAACAAAAGAGACACTCTGCTAATGATGCAGCCAAGGTTTCGCCACACATCTGGGAGGGGACTCTAGACGATCACAGTGATCAGGTCATTAATAATATTTCAAGTGAACCTTTACTACACTTCTTTCTACATGTTCCTTTCTTAAGTTGGCAGGAAAGCAATTATAATGCTTCACTTAATTCTTATCCCTAGGGATTAATTCAGTAGCCCAAATCAATTGTACAATAGCAGGGCTGGCTGCATTCTATGTAGCTACATGTTTGTATTCTGTAAAGCAAGACACACTGCCATACATGAGCACAAGATAAAAAGCAATGCAATAATTAGATTGTGAAAAATTGCAAGTCTAGGAGACATTTATATAATCATTTAGTCAATGAAAATGCACCCAAGGTGAGCTAATTAATTTAATCATTTTAAGCACTAATTAGAAATGAGTTAAGGGTTTTTGTATTTTGCAGGGATATTGTGTGCCCATCCAGCCTTAATAATATGATTTTGATTATATTGCCAATATACTGAACCTATAAAAGTGATGAAAAATGAAAGAGGCTTCATAAGAATGGGTTAAATTCTTTCCATTTACAGAGGGAGGTGATAACTGATTTACAGCCCTCCACTCATTATCTTCTATAGAAGAGCTCAGGGCTGTTTGAAGTCTGAGACCTAATCAGGGTTACAAACTTATCTTTTTAATTAGTAACACATATGAATGACTCAGGTTTTGTGGCTGATTAAATGCAGGTGAAGCATTTAGCTAGCTAGCAGTTAAGATTTATCATTGCAGAGAATACAAAAAGGAAACAGTCTCTAGTCCAGGCTACTGTAGTTTTCGTAGTTTACACATAACCACCTAAGCCCCGGATCATTTGACTGGCCAAACACCAAAGCACTTTTTGCGATTCTGCACTGCATTGCTTTAACTGACAATTGCACGGTCGTGCGACGTAACTCCCAAACAAAATTGATGCTCTTTTTTCCCCACAAATAGAGCTTTCCTTTGGTGGTATTTGATCACCTCTGCAGTTTTTATTTTTTGCGCTATAAAGAAAACTAGAGTGACAATTTTGAAGAAAATGCATTATTTTCTTACCTTTTGCTATAATTAATATCCCCAAAAAATCTATAACATTTTTTTTTTCCTCAGTTTAGGCCTATACGTATTCTTCTACATATTTTTGGTAAAAAAAATTGCAATAAGCGTTTATTGATTGGTTTGCACAAAAGTTATAGCGTCTAAAAGATAGGGGTTTGTTTTATGGCATTTTTATCGATATTTTTATTTAACTAGTAATGGTAGCGATCTGTGATTTTTATTGTGAATGCAACATTTTGGCGGACACATCCGACACTTTTGACACCTTTTTGGAACCATTGTCATTTTTACAGTGATCAGTGCTATAAAATAAAATACTGTAAAAATGACACTGGCAGTGAAGGGGTTAACCACTAGCTGGCTAGGAAGGGGTTGAATGTGTTCTAGGGAGTGATTCTAACTGTTAGGGGGCATGGCTACGAATGACACTTCACTGATCATAGCTCCCAATCACAGGGAGCTATGATCAGTGACAGTGTCACTAGGCAGAATGGGGAGATGCTTGTTTACATTAGCATCTCCCCGTTCTTCAGCTCCGTGAGACGATCATGGGAATCCCCGCGGACATCGAGTCCGTAGGACTCGCAATCCTACTCATATAGCTCCCAGCAGGCTCGTGCGCGTGCCACCGGCGTTGCGCACGTAAACACGCGGCGGCAAATTCAAAGGGACGTACCTGTACGCTCATTTGCCCAGCCATGCCATTCTGCTGATGTATATGTACATGCGGCAGTCAGCAAGTGGTTAATGAGTGTAAAGGGGTTGTAAAGGCAGACTTCGGATTGGCTAAGACACAGCAATGGTGCCATTGGCTGCTGTCAAACAAAGTCAGAAAGCTAATCGGGGGAGAGAGGGGAGAGGGGGCAGGGCTGGGTCGGGCTCCGTGTCTGAATAGACACAGGGAGCTGTGACTCGGCTTGTTTGCCCCCATAGCAAGCTGCTTGCTGTGGGGGCACTGAACAGGAGGGAGGGGCCAGAAGCTCCAGCCAGGGACCCGAAAAGAGGAGGATCCAGGCTGCTCTGTGCAAATCCACTTCAGCAGAGCAGGTAAGTATAACATGTTTTATTTTTATAGGAAAAAAAATGAGACTTTACAATCACTTTAATTTTATAGCGTTGTGTTGCTTGGCTGACTCTGGCTTCAACACTATTTTGAGGCACTGATCCAGAACAAGCATGCAGATCTTCATTTACATTCTTTTTCAGGTCAATAACTCAGAATGCATCAGGGAAGAGGGAGAGAATGGCAGCCAGGAGACACATTTTCAGAGACAGATCAGCAGTGGCAGCCCTGTATTCTACTTACAACAGATGTACCTAAATGAACAGCCTCCTTCTTTCCTTTAAGCCTATATGTGAGGTGAATCACTAATGTTTTCAGCTAGAACAATAAATGAAATCAGAGTGTTATCACGGAAAATTGGTCACTTTCAAACAATTGCGAATCTCTTGTGTAGAAACTCTCATAAAAATTACTGTGATAGTATAAACAGATCATACTGAAAAACATCCAAAAATCAATAATGCTCCAAAAACCCATACCTGGATATACTCTTTCCACCTGAAGTGCAGGCCCAGCTCCCAAGCCTGTCTCAGCTCACAGTCCAATATGGTCAAGTGCTGCACACCAGGTCCATCAAAAACAATTTTATGTTGCGTGGAAAAGTTTGAAGATCACTCAGCCTGAGAGTGAGGATCCCAGGGGGGTTGATCATCAGACTTTTCCATGTGGAAAAAGGACATTTTACCGTAACCTCATATGCAGTGGGCTCCATATTGTTACGAATACAATAAGGTGATTTGGAGAGTAAACCTTTCCTTGAGAATTTCAAACAAAATCAACAGCTTTTTTTGCATTTCAAACAGACATAAATCAAATCAAAAACTTCTAATGAAATGTTTAAAGGGTAACTCCACTTTCATGGGAAAAAAATTGCAATAGCATATACAATTGCGACACAAGTCATATTGTAATTGAATGTCATTGAAAATGACCTTTCCTTTTCAATCTGCAGCTCTAAAATTTTCTGTAAAATGCAATGCAATATGGCTACCTGGAGGTGTTCTGTATGCAGAATGTGTACAGAATGCCCCCCCAGAAACATAATTTCCTGCTTGTGTGATTGGCTCACTGATTTTCCTAGAAGTCTGCACTAAGATACAAGTCAGATTTTTGGCATCCCCTGCAACAAAAATTTCATTTTTGGTAAGATACTCCCAATAGGAAATCACATATAAAGGGATGCAGACCCTGCAATTTTCCTCTTTTGAGCCCTGCAGGTGCAGCAGCTGATTGATAATTATGAAACCACTCCCATTAAACTGACTCAGAGCATGGGCTCAGAGAAACAAACAGGGATTTCTTCAGAATAACAATCTGCAACAAAGTTTGTTAAAATCCTTGCAATGTGCATAGATTACCCAGAGGGGAATGTTTTTTTTCTTAACATAACTGGAGTTACTCTTTAACAGGCCAAAAGGGATCAAATAAGAAAAGTTCATTGTTAAAGTTTACATACACTTTAAGATTCATGTAAAGGCAGACAGCTACTGTCCTCCTAAATTTCTGAAACCGGTGGCCTGAGTAACCTGAGACCTTTCACAAGTCTGGGTCTGGCCAACATTAATTACTTTTTCTGCATTGTAATGTTAGTTATTAATCTCTTAATAAAGTAGTCTTTATACTGTGTAAAAGTCATCCACTGTTCTAACTTATGTGCTTTAAATTTATAAGCCTCTGAGTTTAAGAACTTGCGCCTTGAAATTTATCTGAGCACAACTGTTACTGTATTTTAATGAAGCAAGAGAGAAGGTAATAATACATATTACTTTATTACAGTATATTTATTGAGGTAGGGATGCAGATGATAGAGAATTTTGCATAAAAATCTAAAGTCCCAGTAAAAAGGGTCATGTGGCATCATTTTTCACTTTATTATAAGAAAACTGGAAAATGGAAAATAAAGAGCAGTAGAGTATTGGCGAGAAGTTACGTTAATGAGCATTGTTTCTGAAAAATTCAAGTAATTGGTTTAATTACTTTTGCAATATCACTTATAAAAATATGTATTTAGAAGAACTGTTTCATTTTATTTTAAAGGAAAAGTTTAACTTGTGTAATGTGTAACATGCTCCAACATATGTCCTTCTCACCCCCTGATCCTCCCCCTTCTGACAGTGGGCAGGTAATCCTCTCCCAGCACCCGCTGACCCATTGCTCCAACCAAACAGACATGACTTTCATTGATAAGAATCCATGAATGAGAGAACTACAAGTCTTCTCTGCCACCATGACAGATGGCTTGTAGTTCTTAATGAACGGCAAAGGTGCTGATGAGCACCTTCATAGTACATTCACAAGCTCTGCAGCTTTCAAACTGACAGCTTGTACAGAGGTATAGGCAGAAAGCTGTAGGGCATGTCTCCACTGATAATGGATGCAATGCTCTGTGAGCTCCTGCAGGAAAAACTAATACATGCACATTTTTTCTACAGAAATAAGTGCATTTATTATTTTTTTTTCTAAAAGGTGAACTTAGCCTTTAACCAAATCAGCCCCAAAAGGTTTTACCCTCTTCATGACCAGTCTATTGTTTGCTATTCAGCACTGAGCTACTTTAACTGGTAATTGTGCGGTCATACAAAGCTGTACCCAAATGACATTTTATATTATTTTTTTCACACAAATAGAGCTTTCTTTTGGTGGTTTTTGATCACCTTTGGTTTTGTTATTTTTTTTATATAAACAAAAAAATACCAAAAAGTAGAGTAAAAAGTAAAAAAAATATTTTTTTTTTACTTTCTGCTATAAGAAATATCCAATTAAAAAAAAAAATGTCTTCATAGATTTTGGCCAAAATTTGTTCTGTTACATCTCTTTGCTAAAAATAAAAAAAACTCAAAAGTGTATAGTGATTCTTTGCTTGACAATTATAGCATATACAAACTATGGTACAGTATGTATACTGGAATTTATTTTTTTAATACCACTAATGGCGGTGATCAGCGACTTATAATGGGACTGTCATAATGTAGTGGGCAATCGCTGTTGCTGGGGGAATCTGACTAACTGACACTGTCATTACCAGTGACACTAATACAGTGATCAGAGCTAATAATATACACTGTCGCTGTATTAATGACACAGGCTGGGAAGGGGTTAACATCTAGAGTGACCAAAGGACTAACTATGTGCCTAACTAGAATTTATGAGTTTACACACCCCGGTTCGGTTTGCAGCAGAACATGCGAACAGGTAAAAAATGTGTGCGAACACCATTAAAGTCTATGGGACGCGAACATAAAAAATCAAAAGTGCACATTTTAAAGGCTTATAAGTTATTGCCATAAAAAGTGTTAGGGGACCCGGGTCCTGCCCCAGGGGACATGTATCAATGGAAAAAAAAGTTTTAAAACCGAAGTTTTCTCGGGAGCAGTGATTTTAATAATATATAATAATAATAAAGTGAAACAATAGAAATGAAATATTCCTTTAAATATCGTGCCTGGGGGGGTCCCTAGTATGCCTGTAAAGTAGCACATCTTTCCCATGTTTATAACAGTGCCACAGCAAAATTACATTTCTAAAGGAAAAAATTTAATTTCAAACTGCTCGCGGCTGTAATGCATTGTCGGATCCCGGCAATATAGATAAAAATACCAAAAAAAACAAAAATAATGTTGCAGATGCCCCCCCAAAATCCATACCAGGCACTTCAGGTCTGGTATGGATATTAAAGGGAACCCCCGAACCAAATATTTTTAAAAAATGGCGTGGGGGTCCCCCAGGCACTATATACTCTGAACAGCAGTATATATACTATATGGTCTGCCCTATATACTCTGCAGAAAAACTGGGCCTTAGGCATTGGTGGTACCAGAACACTGTAAGCCCTCACAGTTACTCTTGTTGGGGGCAGGAACGGGCCCTGCTGTGAAATATTATATCAAAGATTTAAATTACATGGCCCTGTTAAACACAGTCAGAAAAATTGGGCCTTGGGTGGTGGTGGCGCCAGAACACTGTAAGCCCTCACAGTTAGTCTTGTTTAACGCAGCAACGGGCCCTGCTGTGAAATATTATATCAAAAATTGTAATTACATGCCCCTGTTAAACAGGGACAGAAAAATTGGGCCTTGGGTGGTAGCACCAGAACACTGTAAGCCCTCACAGTTACTCTTGTTGGGCGCAGGAATGGGCCCTGCATTGAAATATTATATCAAAAATTGTAATTACATGCCCCTGTTAAACAGGGGCAGAACAATAGGGTCTTGGGTGGTGGTGGTGGTGGTGCCACAACACTGTAATCCCTCACAGATACTCTTGATGGGCTCAGAAACAGGCCTTGCTGTGAAATATTACATCAAAAACTAATTACATGATCCTGTTAAACAGGGGCAGAAAATGGGCCTTGGGTGGTGGTGGTGGTGCCCTAAACCAATAATATTGTTGGATGCTAGCATCATCAAGATAGAGGAAGACTAGGATAGTCAGCATAGGCAGTCTTCAAGGGATCCCAGATCCATAGCAAATTAAATCAGTTACATCAGCATCAGGTGCTTGATAGCTGCTGATCCAAGACTGATTCATTTTTATGAATATGAGCCTATCAACAAAGTCTGTGGACAGGCACACCCTTTTATCCATTACAAACCCTTCAGCAGTATTGAATGTGCATTCAGAAAGCACACTGGATGCAGGAAAGGCCAGTAGCTCAATTGCATATTGAGCAAGTTCTGGCCAGTGGTCCATCCTCAAGACCCAGTAACCCAGTGGATGCTCTGTTGGAATGGCCTCCAAATCTGCTCTTGCCCTTAGATATACCTGCACCATATAAGGCAGATGCTGGCGGTGGTTGCTTGAACCAATTAGACCTTGGTGCTGAGGACTGAAAAATTGTTTAAAGGCATCGGTCAGCCGGCCACCTTCTCCACCACTCTTCCTCTGACTGAACGAAGCCTCAGCAACACGTTGTCCAGCACCAGGGAATAGTAACCTCCCAAGGTCTGGAAATGCACAAACCTTTCTTCAAGGCCTCCTGAAGATCTTTCATCCTCTGCTCCCTCTACGAAAACAGGATGAGTTCTGCAACCTTACCCTTATAACGTGGATTAAGAAGGGTTGCTAGCCAGTAATGATCCCTCTACTTGATACCACAAATCCTAGGGTCCTTTCTCAAGCTTTGCAGAATCAGGGAGACCATGCAGCGTAAGTTTTCAGAGGCATTCAATTCTGAGTCCTCTCGGTCACTAAGGATCCCATTATCCGTAACTACCTCCTCCCAGCCACATACAACTCCTTGGGTTTCTGGGGACTAAAAACCATCCCTTGAAGACTGCTGGTGAGTGTTATCCTCTACAGGCATGCTGACACAATCCTCCTCCTCTTCTTCTTGTGTGTTTGGCGGGCCTGTAGGGATGCTATCTGGATAAAGAGGGCCTAGAGAGGAAAGGAAGTCCTCCTCTTTCTCCAGCTGTTTTGCCTCAAGTGCCCTATTCATGATTCCACAAAGCATGTGCTCCAGCAGGAAGACTAGAAGGACAATGTCACTGATGCATGCATTGTCACTGCTAACCATCTTTGTGGCCTCCTCAAATGGTGACAGGACAGTACCAGCATCCTTGATTAATAGCCACTGGTGTGGCAAAAAGAAGCTAAGCTCCCCTGACCCTGTCCTGGTGCCATACTCGCTCAGGTACTCAATGATGGCCCTCTGCTGTGTGTGGAGCTGCTGCTGCATTGCCAATGTTGAGTTCCTCTTGGTGGGCATGTCACAATTGAGGCGGTTGGTGGGCAGGTTGCATTCCCTTTGAATGTCAGCCAGCTGAGCACTGACATTGTATGACCAGCGGAAGTGACCACATACTTTTCTGGCCTGCCTCAGGAGATCTTGTAAGCCTGGGTACCATCTCAAGAACCGCTGCACCACCAAATTCAGGACGTGTGCCAAACATGGAATATGGGTCAAGTGTCCCTGTCAGGGGGCAGAGAGAAGGTTGGTGCCATTGTCGCATACAATCATTCCTGACTGAAGCTGGTGTGGTGTTAACCACCTCTGAGCTTTCCCTTGCAGAGCTGACAGAATGTCTGCCCCAGTGTGGCTTCTGTCCCCTCGGCAGACCAAATAAAGCACTGCATGGAATCTTTTAGCCTGAGTGCTTGCGTAGCCCCTTGAACGCTTACGGAGCACTGCTGGTTCAGAGGACAAATCTGCAGAAGAGGACATAGAGGAAGAAGAAGAGGAGGGGGTGGAGGAGAGAGCTGTGGCAGAATCACACTTAGCATTTTGGAGGTGTGGTGGCAGAACAAGCTCCAACAACACTGAACCCTGTCCTGCATCCTTCCCAGCTTCCAGCAGAGTTACCCAGTGCGCCATGAAGGAAAGGTAACGTCCCTGCCCATGCCTGCTGGACCACGAGTCAGTGGTAATATGAATCTTACTGCTGACCGCCCTGTCCAACGAGGCCAAAACATTGCCTTTCACATGCCGGTAGAGAGCCTTCCGTGAAAAGAAATGGCGTTTTGCAACCTGCCACTGAGGTAAAGCACATTCCACAAATTTGCGAAAGGGGGTAGAGTCTACCAGCTGAAAAGGCAGCAGTTGCAGTGATAGTAATTTAACCAAGCTAGGATTTAGACGCTGAGCATGTGGATGGCTGGGACCAAATTTCTTTTTATGGTTCAGCAACTGGGGTATGGAAATTTGCCTGCTAAAATCAATTGGTGGTGTACTGCTAGCAGATTGGCTGCAAGTACTTGGGACACCTATTGCTACACCTTTATTCCTCTCAGGTTGGAGATCCCAGATGAGGAGCAAGAAGAAGTCTGCCTTTTTCTTTGATGTGGGTCTTTCAAGTGCTGTTGCCAATGGACTGCATGGCATATGTCTGGTCAAGCATGTGGTGCTCAAGCGGCTGCTGTTCTAGCCACGCTTGATCCGCTTCAGACATATGTTGCAACCAGCAATGGTGCGATTTGCTGCACACGTGTCGAAAAAGGCCCACACCAAGGAACTTTTAAAAGTCAGCAGGGAGTCAGCAGTGCCCTGCACCCTTTGGAGCTCTGTGGTGTGATGCAATAGGGTGGCTGTCCTTAAGCTGCCCCCTAGAGGACATCCTGCCTCGTTGGAGTTGGGCCTCCTGCTCCTCCTCACTTTCCTCCTCTCTTCTATCAGGCACCCAAGTACAGTCAGTGACCTCATCATCCCCTCCCTCCCCATCACTGGAGCAAACTTGGAAGTTTGCTGCAGCTGGGGGAACATGACTGACAGTTTCTTGTCCTTCTGTGGAACCCCCACTCTCTAGGCTCATGTTACTCCCTTCCTCAACCTGTGAACCAACATCGGAGCCTTCAAATCACTGCGCATCCTCCAGCAGCATATAACCGACACTGTGGTCAAATAATTCTAGGGACTCCTCCGTGCATGATGGTGGGGTTATGGAAGGAGTAACTGTGGACAATAAGCCAGTGGAATAGGCTGCTTTGGCAGCTGCGTCGGAACGCAAACTACTCTGAGCCTGGGTGACAGCGGATGAGGAGGATGAGGATGGCTTTGTTATTCACTCCACAAACTCTTCTGCATGTTGTGGCTCAATAACACGGCCAGCAGCAGCAAAAAATGACAAGCGTGCCCCACGACCACCACTGTTGACTGTAGACTCAGAGGCTGCTTGCCCTCTTTTAGTGGCCTGTGAGCGTCTGCATCTCGTTGGTGGCCTTCCGGACATGATGAATTTGGGTTTTGCAACACCATACTACACTGTATTAGATACTGTGTACACCGCCTGAAGTGTATTAGAAACTGTACACACTGTATTAGATACTGTGTACACTTCCTTCACTGTATTAGAAACTGTACAACAGCTGCACTGTATTATATACTGTGTACACCACCAGAATTGTATTAGAAACTGTTCACACTGTATTAGATATTGTGTACACCGCCTGCACTATATTAGAAAATGTACAATGGCTGCACTGTATTGTATATTGTGTTCACCACCAGAAGTGTAGTATAAACTGTACACACTGTATTACATACTGCATACACCACCGAATGCACTCTAGATATAGGCTACACTGGATGCAGAGTATATATATATATATATATATATATATATATATACAAGAGTATATATATATATATATATATATATATATATATATATATATA
The DNA here is from genome assembly GCA_028564925.1 of Lithobates sylvaticus. Taxonomy (NCBI): domain Eukaryota; kingdom Metazoa; phylum Chordata; class Amphibia; order Anura; family Ranidae; genus Lithobates; species Lithobates sylvaticus. The sequence goes on along the minus strand of CM053026.1, from coordinate 619,835,355 downwards.
TACAAGAATATATATATATATATATATATATATATATATATATATATATATATATATATATATATATATATATATATATATATATATATTAATACACCACCTGAAAATGTATAATAAACTATACACCACAAAATGCACTGTAGATATAGGCTACACTGAATGTAGAGTGTATATATATACATATATATATACACACACACATGCATATATATACACACACACATGCATATATATATATATATATATATATATATATATATATATATATATATATATATATATTAGACAATATATATATATATATATATATATATATATATATATATATATATATATATATATATATGTATATTAATACACCACCTGAAGTGTATTAGAAACAGTACATCACCGAATGCACTGTAGATATAGGCTACACTGGATGCAGAGTATATATATATATATATATATATATATATATATATATATACCAGACTGTATATATATATATATATAATACACTGCCTGCACTGATTGAATATAGAGTAAATACTGAATATATAGTCTATGCTAAATGCAGAGTATATATACAGTATCTCACATAAGTGAGTACACCCCTCATATTTTTGTAAATATTTTATTATATCTTTTCATGTGACAACACTAAAGAAATGATACTTTGCTACAATGTAAAGTATTGAATGTACAGCTTGTATAACAGTGTACATTTTTTGTCCCCTCAAAATAACTCAACACACAGCCATTAATGTCTAAACCACTGGCAACAAAAGTTAGTACACCCCTAAGTGAAAATGTCCAATATGGGTCCAATTAGCTACTTCCCCTTACCGGTGTCATGTGACTTGTTAGTGTTACAAGGCTCAGGTGTGAATGGGGTGCAGGTGTATTGAATTTGGTGTTATCGCTCTCACTCTCTCATACTGGTGACTAGAAGTTTAACATGACACCTCATGGCAAAGAACTCTCTGAGGGTCTGAAAAAAAGAACTGTTGCTCTACATAAAGATAGCCTAGGCCAGTGGTCATCAACCCTGTCCTCAGGGCCCACTAACAGGCCAATTTTAATGTATTAACTTGGGGAGCTGCAGACTAGAATACTGCAATTACTAAGCAGCAAATGATATCACCTGTGATGTATTTCAGTTATCTTGCAAACCTGGCCTGTTGGTGGGCCCTGAGGACAGGGTTGATGACCACTGGCCTATAGGAAGATTGCCAAGACCCTAAAACTGAGCTACGGCATGGTGGTCAAGACCATACAGCAGTTTAACAGGACAGGTTCCACTCAGAACAGGCCTCTCCATGGTCAACCAAAGAAGTTGAGTGCACATGCTCAGCGTCATATCCAGAGGTTGTCTTTGGGAAATAGATGCATGAGTGCTGCCAGCATTGCTGCAGAGGTTGAAGGGGTGGGGGATCAGTTTACTTTATTTTAGTTTAAAGATTCTTGTGTTTTACACAGGGGAATAAGCATGGTATATACAGGTGTTATCGGCATACTATCCCCCTGTGTAGTTTGTGAAAATTTGGGCATGTTTTCTTCCACTTTCTCTTTTCCTAAACATGATTATCATCATTTATCAGTCTTTGCAATTACTTCACTGACCACATGTCATATTGCAAATAACACGTTTTGTTTCTAGGACCTGTAAGGCCACATGGATGTTTAGTACATGTGCATACAATGCCAGTGTTTTTGTGAACCCAGGAGGCACATGTGCAACATCCTGCCCTGCCGCCTGCTGTGAAAGTCTGTGTTTTCAGGAACATACTGTATGCCTGGAATGCAGAATGCCTCCTGAGTGCACACAAAGCCTTTAGGGATGTATGCCTGTAATGTGCAATGCCTCCCGGGTGATAGAAAATGCTAGGATTGGATGCACAGGGGCCAGATGCCCAATGTGCAAGTGGCCTAAAGGAAGATTATCAGTTCTCAAAAAGACTGTAAAAAGATTTTTTAGAGGAGATATTTTGATTAAAAAGAACATTGGCAATCAGTATGTGCTTTAAGCATTTGAAAAAATGTATTCTGGGTATAAATAGATGCAAAGGATTAAAATCTGGGCTGATATAATCTTTATTTCCCTGTATCTGTCACTATCGTATTTAATTTAACAACAATAACAGGACTTTAAAACCAACCTGTGATTTGCCAATTTAAGACAAAGCAACGGGTTTACTAAGTTTCCCACCTTTACCAATCATATTGTAAATGTACCGTTCTTTTGCTCCCCCACTGTTCCATTCCACAATGAAAGCTAAAATATTCCCAATACTGCTAGGTATGGAGGAATACGAGACACACTCCATATAACAACATTGAGACAATCAGTCATTACAAAAGTAATTTAAAATATGTGCTTAAGTAAACTTGTCATGAAAAAATATAAGGGATATCATTGCTGTCCACCTTCTAAAAATGAAAGTTGCTCTCCTGTCAGGCCAGGACTTTGGCTTCAGCACAGTTTTTAGCTGTATACTTCCAGGCCATTGACTACAAGTATTGAACATAGTGGGCATCCAGCAGTTTCAGCAAGGGTTAGCAATGGCAGTCCTTATGTTTCTCACATGACCAGTTTAAGTAATGACAACTTTTATCTGAAGTTCAACTGAAATATAAAAGTACCAGGAAAGTATATAACAGACATGGAAAGTGGTTGAATTCCCAGCAATTAAGATGTCAGCTTAAATATTTCCGACTGTAAATCATGTAACATGTGGCTCTCCCGCAGCACTTCACTTCTGCTTGAATATTTCTGTTCCTGGATTTGGTTTGATGAATTGGCAAATGCATCCCAGCCGCTGTCTGAGAAAATGGTCACTGATGTGAAACAAGCATTTATGTGTTAAACGTAAAGGTGAGAATATTTTTCATCACAGTGGGGAATGATAAAATGTAAGAGTATGCAAAGGAAAAATGTCCTCCATTTCTAAATCATCACTAAGGCGAAAAATAACATATTTCAGAACTTCAAGATTCCCTGGCCTTTCTTTATTAAGACAAAGAGCAATGCACAGAGTGCAATAACCCATTTCACCTAATCAGAATACCGTTGATACAGTGCTGAATTCTAGCAGGAGTCCTCTCTCAGTTCTCTAACTTCTTTTCATCTTTTGGAAGCTGCTTGCAGCAGTTTTCATAAATGACTTATCATACTATGGATCCAATTCACAAAGCTTTAGCACAAGGATATATTCCTTTATTTAAAGTGCTTGTTACCCTAAAAAAAAAAAAAAAAAAAAAACAATAATTTGGTTCCTATCACTTAAAAAAAACTGGCTAATCCTGCCTGGCTATACCCTTCCCCCTGTAAATTGACCACGGTTTATCATGGCTGCTGATCCCTGACACTATAGTCAGTTTACGTGCCTCAGTCATCCGTAGCCCCACTCTGTCCATCTCTGTCCCCTCCTCTCCCCCCCCTCCCTGCCTGTTTGCTCTGTGTCAGTGCCCACCCCTTCCCATCCTACTGCTATTATAACTACAATAAAAACATCCCATCCCCTCTGTAACATAACGGTATGTGCCCCAGTGTCTGTTTTAAATAAAAAAGCTGCCGATACCTATATCAGAGTGTCTGCCGGCGTTTACGTGACTACTCAGCTCTCTCCTCTCTCCTCCTCTCCTCCCCGGCTCCTCCCTCAACATCAGCAGGAGTGCTTGGCCCCTCTTGCTATAGCTGTCAGCCGGGCAGAGGAGAGAGCCAAGGAGTCATGTGAGCGCCAGGAGAAGCTCTGATAAAGGTTCAGATCGGCAGATTTTTTATATAACACAGACACAGGGGCACAGAACGTTATGTTACAGAGGGGATGGGATGTTTTTAGAGTAGAGAAGAGTAATTAAAAAGACAAGTGCTGCAAGCCAAAAATAAGCTTTGTGAATTGATTCCATATCATAATAAGTAATTTATGAAAACAGCTGCGAGCAGCTTAAAAAATGTAAAGGGAGAACAACTGCTAGAGTGAAATGGGTTATTGCACTTTGTAGATTGTTTATTTTTTACAAGAAGATGTCAGAAGATATAGCCAAGCCATTTTGGGGGCTCACAAATCCCCCTTTATCGGGAAAAAGAAGCAAAATAACTTAACGTAACATATTGTAAATGTAATGTTCCATGACAGCTACTATAACCTATAAAGCCCCATACACACGCGCGGATTATCCGAGGACCAGGTCCGTCGGATCATGTCCGTCGTACTTTGTCCGATGTTGATTTTGCGTACACACGGTCAGACAAAGTTGTCGGAAAATCCGATCATTCTGAACGTGGTGACGTTTGTTGCCTACGACGGGACTACGTAGAGGCTAGTAGCCAATAGCTTTGGTCTTGTAATGTGATCTGAGCATGCATAGCACTTTGTCCGTCGGAATTCGCTACACACGATCGGATTTGGTGTGATCGGACTTTGTTGTCAAAAAATCTATCCAGCAGGAGATAGGACTTTGTCCGTCAGACAATCCGATGGAAACTGTCCGATGGTGCCTACACACGGTCGGAATTTCCGACAACATTGTCTGATAGGACAGAATCCATCGGAAAATCCGACCGTGTGTATGGGGCTTTAGAGTAATTAAAAATGATATAAATGTATTTAAATGTTACACCTAAACAATATGATCTAAACATGTAAAATATATATAGGGCATGATCACATTATCAATTCCTGTGCCATAAAAGCCTTGCAACAAATTCCAAGCGGTTTTTGGCACAAATTACAAATTCAAGTAGTTCTTAACCTCTAGCCGTCTGCGCAACATAGGTGGGATTTAACATCCAGCAGCTGCACATATGCGTCGATGGTGGCATGAGGTTGTGTGCTGCTTACTGCAAGCTTCCAGCACATTAAGGCTACCGATCAAGAGCTGGCAAGATGGGCTCCTGATTATTTGACCTCAGTGAGAACCATACTACCATAATGTTATTCAAAAATAATTACTGCCAGTTCATAGATGAGGAAACTGGAGTTAATTAAGACCAACCCTAAATTGGCATACAGAGACAGGCCAGATGCTCAGAAAGGGTCTGTGTACTGTCATATACAAAAGAACAGGACATTGGCATGTTTATGTGTGACACCCGATAGCTTCAATGCATAGTTTCATTGATTGCTAGGATGCAGGCCACCAGCATTCTAGAAGCTAATGATGTGGAGCTGAACACTGACAGTGGGCAGACTCTGATAGGGAAATTCCTGAACACCTGATGCTTTAGTGGCTATTGAGCTAGAGTTTGCCTTCAGGTATATTTCCCTTGCAGACGATAGTGGGCAGATATAATAGTGGCTATGGTATCTGCCCACTGCCATGCCATCCAGTGTCAATACCAAGGGGGTAGACCTGATGGAGAAATACACTCTCAGAGTTCTTTATCATGCTCCACCCACCCAACAACTAAACTCATTGGTGTGCTCTATACAGCACTCAGTAACATAGAAACTGTGGTGCAGTGTATTTTAGCACAGCAAACCAGAACAGACATGTTTTACATTGTTGTGCACTCTGTAAACTAAACAATGCCATGTCTGATTTTCAATGCATTGAGATGTGCTGCCACTCTATTAAAAATGAATAAGCTGACTTAATGCAGTGCTTTTTAACACAAGATAAAGTGTTCCGCTAATGCAACGTACTGTGTGAATGGTCCATAAATGATTTAATACAATATTTTTTTCTAATGCTAAAATCTGCATTATTGTATATTACGGTTGAATAAAGGAAACAGTCACTGGGCTTCCTTGATGGATATTTTGGACTAATACATACATATAGAGGCATCTAAAAAAAAGAAGCCATATTTAGCACAGCTCTAAAATGCATACACAATTCCTCATATTTTGCTTCATAAAAAAAGCTCCTAACTTTCTGTACAAAAAAATAAAAAAAATAAAATACAAAAAGTAATTTTTTGAAGAAAGTGCTTGTAACTTGTCCTAATTATTTCCTTTTGTTATTCTACCTCTCAGGTTGTGTTTGTGATGCATGTGTGTAGTCCGTTTTTTTTAATGCTTCTTTGTTGTTATAGGGGACATATACAGTATATATATATATATATATATATATATATATATATATATATATATATATATATATATATATATATATATATAACTTCAATGTGACAGCTTGCAAAGTTCTCCATTAGAGAACTTTATGATCAGATGATAGTCAGAGATGATATTGTCATCCTCACTTGGCTAGCAAATATGCCTACTCCACTCTGATGAAGTTAATCCAATTATAAAGCAAAACAATGTGTACTGCTGGACTGACAAAATTGGAATAAAGCTGCCAGCCACCTTACATTAGTAATGCCAATTCCCAAGTAAAGTGAATCTCAACTTGACATAAATGCATAAATATGGGTAACCAATACAACAATATGTGTATGACATTGTATGACGATGTGCAATAAAGCAAATATACTAATAATAAGAGCTTCTTTTACATAAATAATCAACTATTATTCCAAATCAAATAAGTGCACATTACAAAGGAAAAGTCCAGTGAAAAGGTCCATATAAACAAATCACACAACCAAAATTCAAATTTGTGAAAATGGAAATATGTATGAAACAGTCGTTCCAATAACAGTTTCCTTGCACTTCTCCTTCCTGTCGGAAAAGACGTGTATCCCCCACCATGTGTCACTATTAAAGGAGACTCTTTTCAGATGGAGTGGACCATTCCATTATAAACGGTCAAACAGCGCTCTATGGCATCCAAATCCCAGGAAGACTTGCAGGTCATTAGAAGTATACCATAGAAAAATAAAATCGGTATAATCCCATGGTAAAGTACGTAAAATGTTTGTTTATTGAAACACTTGTGCAAAAACAGTGAATAAAACAGGTGCAAATTTATTACAAAAATAGCTAATAAAAAATCTCCATAATATAGCTAGGCAGCTGCACATACAAGATAGCAATACTGCAAATAAAAATTGCAATGCAGCAGGTTGAATCGGCCATGGAGTATTGCTATTCTGTATGTGCGGCTGCCTAGCTATATTATGGAGATTTTCTATTAGCCTTTTTAAAATCTATTTGCATCTGTTTTACTCACTACTTTTGCGCAAATATTTTAATAGACAACATTTTTAAAAACTTCACCATGGGAGCATACTGATTTTATTTTCCTATGGTATACTACTAATGAAGGTGGAGTTATCCGGAAGGGGGGTCCATCCTGACCTGCAAGTCTTCCTGGGATTTGGATGATATAGAGCGCTGTTTGACCAGTTTTCATAAATTACTTATTATACTATGGATACAATTCACAAAGCTTTAGCACGATGATATAGACCTTTATTTAAGCCATGAAGAGTAAATAGAAAGACAAGTGTGCTGCAAGCCAATAATAAGCTTTTTGAAATGATTCCATAGTATAACAAGGCATTTATGAAAACAGCTTCAAGTAGCTTCAAAAAATGAAAAGAGATTGGACAACTGAGGGAGAACAATCACATTTTACTTGGGAATTTAGTGCTGCTTTTAATGGTATATGAGTACACCCATTTAGTAGAAGAATGAGACTTTAAGGTTTTAAACTAATATCACTTCTGTACTGCAGAGTAGAACACTAATATCTGATCTAATACTGGGACATGGGTTGTGAAACCAAAGTGCTCAGCAATGTGCACATTCAGGTTCATACCCCAGGTAAAGTGCCAGGAGAGATGAGGGAGCAACTCTTCATCAAGCTGCTGAATGAATGAATTTTTAGCTATTGATTCACATCAACACTTTTTGCATGCATGCATTGTATTTATACATTTGACCAGTTTTCAGATTTGAACATACAATGTCAAAAATAATGTTAAAGAACACATTGGTCAAAGTTCTCATTTGATCCACAGTGAGATGTTATGAAAAGGCTTAAAAGTGTGTAAAAAAAAACATGCAAATTCTGCAAAACTAAAGCAGATCTGCACTAAATACTGAGACCCAATTCTTTCAAAGTGGGGTCGATTTACTAAAACTAGTGCATTCAGAATCTAGTGCAGCTGTACATAGTAGCCAATCAACTTCTAACTTCAGCTTGTTCCATTAAGCTTTGGCAATAAAACATGGAAGCTGATTGGTTTCAATGCAGAGGTGCACCACATTTTGCACTCTTCAGTTTTAGTAAATACATTTTTTTATTGTATTTTTTTTTTCTTTCCCTCTTTTTTTTACATTTACTTTTGTGAATTAGCACTGCTTGAAGGGGACAAAAAAAGTATTATAGACAGTACTCAATTGTTTCTGTCGCACATGCACTAATACGGCTAAAATCACCTCAAGAACGATGGAAGATACTGCATATAGACGAATGAAGAAGCAGTTAACCAACCTAATTACAAAGGAAACACAGATCAACAATGAAATCTTCTTCACAATATGCAAAAAGAGGAATCTTATACCACAACGTCTCTGTTTGAAACTCTAACATCAGTGGACCATACCAGCATCAACTAAATTAAGAATGAAATGGAAACTTTACAAAGACAATTGCAAAAACTTTCCCCGAATAGGAAGTAAAAAAAATCTCCAGAACATACACCAAGAGCAGCCTTTTTGGATACAACCTAAACAACATAAAACCAAAATAATATCTATTCCTCCTGCTACCTGTGACCTGGAATCCAGAATCCAAGGTACCCCTTGTGTAAATGCTAACCTGACTGAAAATGTGGATATAACTGAGGAACTTGGAATCATCAGTTTGTCAAATCGTAAACTTTCAGAACCAGAAATAACAGCCGTCTCCAAAGGCCTCACATTCTTCCCAACCACCAAATTGGATCATTTACAGTTATTGTGTAGACTAATGCCGCGTACAAACGATCGGACATTCCGACAACAAAACCGTGGATTTTTTTCCGATGGATGTTGGCTCAAACTTGTCTTGCATACACACGGTCACACAAATGTTGTCAGGAAAATCCAAACGTCAAGAACGCGGTGACGTACAAGACATATGATGAGCTGAGAAAAATTAAGTTCAATAGCCAGTGTGGCTCTTCTGCTTGATTCTGAGCATGCGTGGAATTTTGTGCGTCGGAATTGTGTACACATGCTCGGAATTTCCGACAACAAGTTTTGTTGTCGGAAAATTTAAGAACCAGGGCGGCACAGTGGTGTAGTGGTTAGCACTCTCACCTAGCAGTAAGAAGGGTCGCTGGTTCGCATCCCAACCACCACACTACCTGCCTGGAGTTTGCATGTTCTCCCTGTGCCTGCGTGGGTTTCCTCTGGGTACTCCGGTTTCCTCCCACAATCCAAAGACATGCAGGTAGGTTAATTGGCTTCTGTCCAAAAATTGGCCTTAGTATATGAAAGGGGACCTTGGATTGTGGGCTCCTTGAGGGTAGGGACCGATGTGAGTGTGCAATGTACAGGTATAGGGACAATTGTAGACACTCACTCAGGTTGAACTGGATGGACTGATGTCTTTATTCAACCTTACTAACTATGAAACTATGAACCAGCTCTCAAACATTTGTTGTCGGAAATTCCGACAGCAAATGTCCGATGGAGTATACACACGGTTGGATTTTCCGACAACAATCTCACATCGAACATTTGCTATCAGAAAATCCAGTCGTGTGTATGTGGCATTAGGCTCATAAAATATTTTCACAGTAATGAAAGAAATCCTAGGACAATGGAATGTGACAAAAATAAAAATAACAGTAACTTTACACCTCCACAAATATGCAATCCCAAAATGGACACTTATATTGACAGCTTTAGACTGCGAGTAGCATTTCTGATATTTTTTCAGCAAAAGAAAATTTTATACAATCTTTCACCACAGAAGCGAAGGGCTATACATGATTTACGCAATAATCGGGCCAATAAAGGGGGAGCAGAGGGAGCTGGCAAATGCTACTTACTATAAAAAAACTGGATTATGATCTGACTCAGGATTTTACCAAGCAATTAAAAGGTCTCAATAAAACACTACCAACCCACCTACATCAATGTGATTCCGGGTAATTCAGAAATTGGGAACTGCCCAAGGTTCACAAGCCAGGAAATCCAGGCAGACCCATCATAAAAGGTATGAATACACGTACTGAACAAATCTCAGGCCTTGTAGAATTTTTTTCAAAACTGTTAGTCATGAATACTGCGAGTTTCCTAGAAGACACAGATGATTTTCTGAACAAGCTCAAAAATATACAACAATTATTACCAAATCAAATACAATTCTAGTCACAATGGATGTAGAATCTCTGTACAGTAACATCCCTCACAAGGATGGGTTGGCTGTATGTCACAGTTTTTTTTATCATCCTCACCAGACCACAAATACACTGCTGAGGTGATGTTACACAGCTTATTGAATTCATTCTTACACACAACTACTTTACTTTTAACAATGACCTCTATCTCCCATGTATGTGTACTGCTATGGTAAATAAAATTGCACCCCAATATGAAAACATATTTATGGCTTACTTGGAGGACAAATTCCTGAACAGCATACAGCAAATGCCATACAGATACTATCGCTATATCGATTATATTTTCATCATATGGACAGAAGATGAAGAAAATCTGAAACAATTTTACTAATTGATCAACACTTTTCACCCATCATTTAAACTAAAAATGAATTATTCAAACACACATGTCAACTTCCTAGACACTACAGTATACATCACAGATAACTAGATGACAAGCTTCACACTTAGATATACAGGAAACCTACTGACAGATGCAACTATCTCTACAGTTCCAGTTTTCACCCCTTTAACACGCTAAATGGGCCATCATACACAGCCAGGCCATCAAATACCACTGAATATGTTCAGACCCAGAAGACAGAGATAAACATCTCAGAACACTAGCAGACTCATTCCATAAGAAGAACAAGGACAAAACCATCAACAACAACATAAACACGACCTTGAAAACCCAAAGAAAATATCTACTTCAATACAAAAAGAGGAAAAAAATAAATACATAACTGTGGACTTCTAGTAACCACATACAATCCAGCGTTAGAAGGCATAAGAAAGATAACCAAAGATTTATTTATAACCCATCATAACAGAGAATGAATCTCTGAAAAAAATATTCCAACAACCCCCAATACTGACAGATATTCAGACAACCACCCAACTTCAGACATAAATTAATAAGTAGGAAACTTAATTCTGATTATGAAGTCACATATAATAGAAGAAAACCCTGCAATAAAAAACATTGCAAGCCGTGCAACCAAATCAATCCATCTAAAAGTGTCATACACACAAAAAGGACTTTCAATATCACAGGGTCATACAACTGCACCTCCAGTAATGTTGTGTACCTCATCCAATGCAAAAGATGTAGCAAAGGATCTTATGTTGGCGAAACAGGATAGAAGTTGCGAACAAGGATGCATTTGCACAGACACACCATCAAGGAACACCTGTGGGACATCACTTCTCACAACTGGACCACACTATGGAAGACCTCAAAGTCTTAGTTCTTAAAGTGAATTCCAAAACTATTTAGGAAACTAAGAATGATAGTTCTATTTGACACAAAAGGCCTAAATTTAAATATGGGGTTTCTTACTCATTATCCAACAGTTTTACGACCCCTTCTGTGACTGTCACCACCCCCCCCCCCCAAGTCTATAGCTCTCTTCTGTATTACTTTTCTTTCCTTCAGAGATTGTCTCTTTTTTTAACATTCTGCTAAAACTTTTGTGAATTAGTACTGTTTGGACCTTGAAGAAGGGGACATGCCCCAAAAGCTTGTCCTAAAACATTGTAGGTTAGTGCAAATAAAAAAAGTATCACGGACACTACTCAATTGACTCTACAGTAAATAACCACAGTGAGTAGAATGACATTCCTACATGTAGCTGTAAGAAGAGTATAGGGTGCATCTACTGTAGTTACTCTCTTTTTTATCCATTTCATTATTTCTCACATTAACTAAATGACAAGAAAACAGTACAAGCTAAAATATGATATCAATTTAATCTTTCCCAGTAGAGCTGGTGAAAAAAATGATGATTTTAGTAGAATTATTGGCCTGAGACTCCCACATGAAACTGTCAAAAATCTACTGAAAATAAAGATGTTTCTTCTATGCCATGTCAGCTTTATATTGTTCAGCCTTTGCTCAAGTCAAGCTGAAAACCCTGATCTGTAAATCCTTCCTTAACACTGTAATGTCAATCGACTATAACTTCAAACAGGTACAACATTTCAAGAAAAGCTTCAAAACCTTTGCAAATTCTCTGTCTTATGCACAGCATGTGTTTTTGTAATTTTAATTGCATGAGATATAGCTGAACTTCCAAACATTATATCTCAGTGTTTAGTCAGACTCCAATGTTGGAAATATCCAGGAACACTTTAATGCACATAGGAAACATTTATACTAAATGTGTAGCTAGAGCGGGCAAACATCTAAGTTTGAACACAAACAAAATATGAAAAAAAATTATCAAGATTAGCAAAAATATAGAGCCTTATTTTCACATTGTCATGTGAAGCAGAACATACAAATGGAGCAGGGTTTGCAGGAAATAATGGAATAGCCTAGATGGTTAACGTATATATAAAATCAATTAAAGAAATGTAACATAAGCATCAACATATCTTTAATTTTTATTAAAATAATTGTTAGGATCCTGCCAAGTAACTTGTTCCCGGACTTACTGTTGTGGGTTGACAATGCTTTGTCCCTGTCCCCCAGTTGTCCCTGTCCCCAGAGCTTTTGCATTGTCACCCTATCACACAAGCTTGCAATAAATACTGCAAGTGGCCATTTCAACACACAATATAAAGCATGACCCACCACTGTTTATTTAGGAACCCTGAAGAAACGCCATGCAGCCAACACTAGACTGAATGCATGTAGACAGGTAGTGTCTGCAAAGAAGATTCAGGAGATCAGCAGCACCAGGGGCGAAGATGCCAACCTGTATCCTCCCATCCCAATAATCTTTTGGAGCTGCCATCACACTTGTATCAGCATCACTGCACAGTTCAGATCCACCAATCTGGATTATGTGTGCTGTGTGTTCTCTGCCTTTGCTGGTTTCCTTGCACTAATTGTAAATAGAAATGAAGATCCCGTGTCAGGAGTATATAACATAAGAAGCTCTAGGGATATAAGTGTGTAATGTACAGAGTGCAAGGTTCAGGAGTATGTAAAATACAGAGTAGTGCAGAAGTCAGGTGTATGTAACATACAGAGTGCAGGGCTCAGGAATGTGTAAAGTACAGCGTTCAGGGGTCAGGAGTAAGGATGAGCTTTGAGTTTGAGTCAAACTCATGTTCGACTTGAACATTGCCTGTTCGCCTGTTTACCGAACAGCAAACCATTTGGGGTGTTCGCGGGAAATTCGAAAGGCCGCAAACACCCTGTAAAAGTCTATGGGAGAAATCTAAAGTGCTAATTTTAAAGGCTTATATGCAAGTTATTGTCATAAAAAGTGTTTGGGGACCTGGGTCCTGCCCCAGGGGACATGTATCAATGCGAAAAAAAGTTTTAAAAACTGAAGTTTTTTCAGGAGCAGTGATTTTAATAATGCTTAAAGTGAAACAATAAATGTGTAATATTCCTTTAAATTTCATACCTGGTGGGTGTGTATGGTATGCCTGTAAAGGGGCGTATGTTTCCCGTGCTTCCCGTGGTCATTTAAAAGCACTAGTGGCTATAATGAATTGTCAGCTCCCGTAATACATAGAAGAGTCATTGAAAGTCATTGATAAAAAAAAAAAAATATATATGCGTGGGGTTTCCCCCAAATTCAATTTCCAGGCCCTTCAGGTCTGGTATGGATATTAAGGGGAACCCCAGCTCAAATTAAAAAAAAAAATGACGTGGGGTTCCCCCCAAATATCCATACCAGACCCTTCAGGTCTGGTATGGATTTTAAGGGGAACTCCACGTCAAATAAAAAAAAAAAAATGGCATGGAATTCCCCCCAAAAATCCATACCAGACCCTTTTTCTGAGCCTGACAGGCCACAGGAAAAGAGGGGGGACGAGAGAGTGCCCCCCCTCCTGAACCGTACCAGGCCACATGCCCACAACATTGGGAGGGGGCTTTGGGGGTCTGTGACCCCTCAAAGCACCATGTTCCCATGTTGATAGGGACAAGGGCCTCATCCCCACAACCCTGGCCGGTGGTTGTGGGGGTCTGCGGGCGGGGGGCTTATCAGAATATGGAAGCCCCCTTTAACAAGGGGACCCCCAGATCCTGCCCCCCGGTTTGAAATGGCAAGGGGGTACAAAAGTACCCCTACCATTTCACAAAGAAAGTGTAAAAAATTGTTAAAAAACACACAGACACCATTGGGAAAAGTCCTTTATTAAAAATAAAAAAAATAAAAAAAAGATTCCAGCCTGATAAGGTCTTAGCTGAGGAGGACAGGGCCACCCGTCACCTGACCCCGCCTCCTGTGACGCAAGGGAAAAGCCGGGCTTCCCCAATGATGTACGGGTGACCCCGCCCCCCTCTGATGTAACGCAGGTTTCAGGGGGAACCCCACATCATTTTTTATTTTTTGACCCGGGGTTCCCACTAATATCCATACCAGACCTGAAGGGCCTGGTAATTGAATTTAGGGGGAACCCCACACATTTTTTATTTTTTATTTTATCAGTGACTTTCAATGAGTGCTTTTAAAATACTTTTTTTCCCGCAGAAATTACACTTTGTGCAGGGATAGTTCTAAGCACGGGAAACATGCGCCCCTTTACAGGCATACTATACACACCCTATAAACGCTCCTGAAAAAATGTCAGTTTTTAAAAGTTTTTTTTGCATTGATAAATGTTCCCTGGGGCAGGACCCAGGTCCCCAAACACTTTTTATGACAATAACTTGCATATAAGCCTTTAAAATGAGCACTTTTGATTTTGAACGTTCGAGTCCTATAGACTTTAATAGGGTTCTAAAGTTCACACAAACTTTTTGGTCTGTTTGCAGGTTCTGGTGCGAACCGAACAAGGGGGTGTTCGGCTCATCCCTAGTCAGGAGTATATACTGTAACATGCAGAGTGCAGGGGTCGGGGGTAAAACATATGTAAGCTACAGCGTGCAAGGGTTAGAAGTATGTAACATACAGAGTGGATGGGTCGAGAGTATGTAACATACAGAGTATAGGGGTCACTGGTGTGCAACATACAGAGTTCGGGGGGCAGGAGGAGTTTGGGCTATACCCAAAGGAGCGGTTCTAGGGGGGTGGTTCTAGGGGGCAGTTCTAGGGGCGTTTTTAGGGGCAGTTCTAGGGGTGGGTAGGGGCGTGACCTGGGGGGTGAGTTCTTGCGCCTTTTCGTTGAGAAAAAGGCTATATATATATATATATATATATATATATATATATATATATATATATATACTAACTGGCCACTTTATAGGTATACCTTGCTAGTACCGGGTTTAACCCCCTCTTGCCTTGAGAACTGCCTTAATTCTTTATGGCATAGATTCAACACAGTGTTGGAAACATTTGCAAAGATTTTGGTCCATATTGACATGATAGCATCATTCAGTTGCTGCAGAGTTGTCGGCTGTACATCCATAAAGCAAATCTCCCATTCCACCACATCGCAAAAGGGCCCTATTGGATTGAGATCTGGTGACTGTGGAGGCCATTGGACTCATAGTCATGTTCAAGAAACCAGTTTGAGATGATTTGAGCTTTGTGACATGGTGCTTTATCCTGCTGGAAGTAGCCATCAGAAGATGGTTACTCTGTAGACATAAAGGGGTGAACATGCTAAGCAACAATACTCAGGTAGGCCGTGGCATTTAAACAGAGCTCAATTGGTACTAATGGGCCAAAAGTGTGGCAAGAAAATATCTCCTAAACCATTACACCACCACCACCAGCCTGCACTGTTGATGCAAGGAAAGATGGATCCATGCATTCATGTTATTTATGCCAAATTCGGACCCTACCATCTGAATGTCACGGCTGAAATCGAGCCTCATCAGACCAGATGTTTTTCCAATCTTCCATTGTCCAATTTTGGTGAGCCTGTGCGAATTGTAGCCTCAGTTTCCTGTTCTTAGCTGACAGGAGTGGCACCCGGGGGGGGGGGGGGTGTCCTGCTGTTGTAGCCTGTAGCCCATCTGCTTTACGGTTTGATATGTTGTGCATTCAGAGATGGTATTCTGCATACCATGGTTGTAACGAGTTTTGAGTTACTGTTGCCTTTTTATCATCTCGAACCAGTCTGCCCATTGTTCTCTGGCCTCAGACATCGACAAGGCATTTTCGTCCACACAACTCCCACTCACTGGATATTTTCTCTTTTTCGGACCATTCTCTGTAAACCCTAGAGATGATTGTGCGTGATAATTACAGTAGAACAGCAGTTTTTGAACTACTTAGACCAGCCCATCTGGCACCAAGAACCATGCCACGTTCAAAGCCACTTAAATTCCCTTTTCTTCCCTATTTTATTGCTCAGTTTGAACTTCAGCAAGTCCTCTTGACCACGTCTAGATTCATAAATGTATTGAGTTGCTGCCATGTGATTGGCTGATTAGCAATTTGCGTTACCAAGCAATTGAACAGATAGGTGTACATAATAAAGTGGCAGGTGAGTATATACAGTATATATGCATATGTATATATATACAATCATTAGACAATACATGCTCTGTCTGGGGAGGGAAGCAAGATATGATCACCGCTGCCACTCACCTATTCTTCCTTCATGCCTCCCCTCCCCTTCTATCCATCCCCCTCCTTTAGCACGTACGCCTAGCTGCTTATCCCGTCTCCGAAACGTCACATAGGATATGTCTTGCTGAATATTCCTTACGTTACTTAAACTTCCTGACTAGGTAAACACTGATATGACCCGTATGTATCATCACCCCTGAGCCCAAACTCAGGGGTTATAACCTTTACTATACCCTACACACTTGATCACATGACCCCCTTATTGTTCAATTCTAACTACTGGTCTGACCTCAGGATACACTGCCTCCCCTCTACCACAGATGAACAAAGTCCGACTCAGTGTCTCTCTTATTACCATTACAACCGACACTTCACTGTCTCATCCCCTAACAATGCCTACGTATGCCTGAAGGGCTATGTTAAATTTTCATACTTGTATCTCTTTCTATTTGCTTAAAATGTCTTGTTTACCGTTGCTGGAGATCGTTTCTCTTTTTGTCAATACGGATGTTGTAATATGTACAATAAGCTTACTGTCCTGTTAAATTGTTTGACTTCATTCAATAAACTTCTTTGAAAAAAAAAATATATATATAGATAGATAGATATATAGATATATATATAGGCATATATATATATATATATATATATATATATATATATATATATATATATATATATATATATATATATATATATATATATATATATATATATATATATTGAGCAAAATTATAAAAGCAACACTTTTGTGTTTGCCCCTATTTATCATGAGCTGAACTTAAAGATCTATGACTTTTTCTATGTACACAAAAGGCCTATTTCTCTCAAATATTGTTCACAAATCTGTCATAATCTGACATGTCACCTATTGAGCATGTTTGGGATGCTCTGGATCGTCGTATACGACAGTGTGTTCCAGTTCCTGACAATATCCAACAACTTCGCACAGCCATTGAAGAGGAATGGACCAACATTTCAAGGCCACAATCAACAACCTCATCAACTCTATGCGAAGGAGGTGTGCTGCACTGCGTGAGGCAAATGGTGGTAACACCAGATACTGACTGGTTTTCGGACCCCCCCGAAACCCCCAATACAGTAAAACTGCACATTTTAGAGTGGTCTTTTATTGTGGCCAGACAAAGGCACACCTGTGCAATATTCATGCTGTCTAATCAGCATCTTGATATGCCCCACCTGTGAGGTGGATGGATTATCTCGGCAAAGGAGAAGTGCTCACTAACACAGATTTAGACAGATTTGTGAGCAATATTTGAGAGAAATATGCCTTTTGTGTACATAGAAAAAGTTGTAGATCTTTAAGTTCAGCTCATGATAAATAGGAGCAAACACAAATGTGTTGCGTTTATAATTTTGCTCAGTGTATATATATTTATATATATATATATATATATATATGATTATATATACATATTTGTTTTTATACATGCATAAGCCATAGAGGAAAGAACATGTTTGTCCATGTCATTTTTATGTTTAAAGTTCTCTCAGACAGTTTATGTTTGTGAAGAACTAAAATGTTCTTGCAGAGATTTTCAAAGGAACTGCAGAGAATTCCATTAGGAGATAATGTACCAGGAAGAAAAAGCACCTTAAACCCGTTACTTCTGAAAAGTTTTTTTTTGCGCTTTAGAAAGCAATACTTTGATGATCTTCACTGTATTAAAAGATTTAAGGAAACATCTTTCTCAAGATGTAAAAAGAAAGTCAGACTAAATTTGAAGTTTCAATCAAACTGCAAGTTCTACTCACTCTAAGAAGTAGAGAAAAACTTTAGACTTAATTCTTGTAGGTGATAGAACTCTCTTTTCTTTACCATTACTCGCCATTTGTGATGAGTATAGCTATTCACAATGCTTTGAAATTCACAAGTTCATGACATCTCATCCATTTATCGTGTCTCAGTTTAACTTGCAGAATAAAAAAAGAAAAGCTATCGTCGTATTATTAGATGGGATGGACATGTTGCAGTATTATTTGTACTTTGAATTAAAGAAAAATACATGAAAAATTAAAATAGATTTCCACTAGGCTGTTACCAAAAGTAAATTAATAATAAATGTCATCAAAACCTAATTTTAGCTCACTTCCTCTTTAGATCAGAATACCAAGAACATTGACTTCTGGCTTGTTAGTTATCTTTCCAAATAGTCAAAGACTGGCTGTCTACCCTCTGTTTAAAGTAAACCTTAAAGTGGATGTAAACCCTTACATATACCCAGTGAACTGATTGGCCTCAGGTGATACACAGAGAAAACAAATTCTCCTACAAGTTGTATCTGTTTATCCACAGTTTTCTCCTCTCCACATGCATTCAAAGTCCAGAATATATAAGCTTCAAATTGGTGACCTGCATTTTGTTAGCGGTAAAACAGACCATCGCCAAAGCCTGAAGGAAACAATTTGTTTCCTTTGAGAAAGTTCATCAGTGGATCGACGGGTTCTTTATCAATGAGAAACTGACCAACATCCTGCTGGACACGCAAAATTAATTCTCCCAGATATGGACCCCGTGGATACAATATGCCCATCTGTCACTCAGTGAGGAGAGCTCTGAGAGCTGATTGGAGGGAAGAGACACCCCCCCCTTCACACAGCACATAGGAACAGAGCTGAGGCTGTCAATCAGTTGGAGGTTCTTTCCCTGTCACGATTTTCTCTTGGTGTCAAGAGAAGTTGTCAGAACAGATTTATACTGATAGCAGAGGAATGAAGCAGCAGACAGAAATTACACTTGGTGTTCTTATCTAAATTGAAGTACACACTATAGAGGGATATGCTTTTTCATATTCCATGTCTAAGGTTTACAACCACTTTAAAGTGTTATTAACCACTCCTCCGCCATATAACAAAATGATGGCCGCAAAGTGATTAAGTTATCCTGACTGGACGTCATATGCAGTGGCACGCAGCGATTGGTGGTGTGTCAGTCTGCTACACCACATCTCTGATCAAGGTAAAGAGCCTATGATGTAGTGTCCAATCACAGCTGATCACATGGTAACCAGGAAGAGCCATTTATCGACTTTTCCTCTACTCATACTGACAGACACGAGTAAAGGAGAGCCGATCAGCTGCTCTCCTGACAGGGGGGTCTGCGCTGATAATCAGCGCATTGATTATCAGTGCAGACATATCGAGGATGCCAACTGGAGATCACCAGGGATGCCCACTGGAGACCACCAGGGATGCCCACTGGAGGCCACCAGGTGAGCCCACCAGGGATGCCAATCAGTGCCAATCAGTGCCCATTAAGATGGCACTCTGTGCTCATCAGTGATGACTGTCAGTGCCTCCTAATAAGTGCTGCCTATAAGTGTCATCTATCAGTGCCATCTATCAGTGCCCATGAGTGCCCATCAGTGCTGCTTATAAGTGCCCACCAGTGCCACCTATCAGTGCCACCTACAGTGCCTTGCAAAAGTATTTACCCCCTTGGGTTTTTACCTATTTTGTTACATTACAGCCTTTAGTTCAATGTTTTTTTTTTAAATCTGAATTATATATGATGGATCAGAACACAATAGTCTAAGTTGGTGAAGTAAAATTAGAAAAATATATACATAAAACAATTTGAGAAATTAAAAACTGATAATTGGCATGTGCGTATGTATTCACCCCCTTTGTTATGAAGCCCATAAAAAGCTCTGATGCAACCAATTACCTTCAGAAGTCACATAATTAGTGAAATGATGTCCACCTGTGTGCAATCTAAGTGTCACATGATCTGTCATTACATATACACACCTTTTTGAAAGGCCCCAGAGGCTGCAACACCTAAGCAATCACTAACCAAACACTGCCATGAAGACCAAGGAACTCTCCAAACAAGTAAGGGACAATGTTGTTGAGAAGTAAAAGTCAGGGTTAGGTTATAAAAAAATATCAAATCTTTGATGATCCCTAGGTGCACCATCAAATCTATCATAACCAAATGGAAAGAACATGGCACAACAGCAAACCTGCCAAGAGACGGCCGCACACCAAAACTCATGGACCAGGCAAGGAGGGCATTAATCAGAGAGGCAGCACAGAAACCTAAGGTAACCCTGGAGGAGCTGCAGAGTTTCACAGCAGAGACTGGAGTATCTGTACATAGGATGACAATACACTCCATAGAGTTGGGCTTTATGGCAGAGTGGCCAGAGGAAAGCCATTACTTTCAGCAAAAAACAAACTAGCACATTTTGAGTTTGCGAAAAGGCATGTGGGAGATTCCCAAAATGTATGGAGGAAGGTGCTCTGGTCTGATGAGACTAAAATTGAACATCACATCACCCAAAGAACACCATCCTCACAGTGAAACATGGTGGTGGCAGCATCATGCTGTGGGGATGTTTTTCAGCAGTTGGGACTGGGAAACTTGTCAGAGCTGAGGGAAAGATGGATGGTGCTAAATACAGGGATATTCTTGAGCAAAACCTGTACCACTCTGTGTGTGATTTGAGGCTAAGATGGAGGTTCACCTTCCAGCAGGACAATAACCCCAAACACACTGCTAAAGCAACACTTGAGTGGTTTAAGGGGAAACATGTAAAAGTCAAAGCCCAGACCTCAATCCAATAGAAAATCTGTGGTCAGACTTAAAGATTGCTGTTCACAAGCGCAAACTATCCAACTTGAAGGAGCTGGAGCAGTTTTGCAAGGAAGAATGGGCAAAAATCCCAGTGGTAAGATGTGGCAAGCTCATAGAGGCTTATCCAAAGGGACTTGGAGCTGTGATAGCCGCAAAAGGTGGCTCTACAAAGTATTGACTTTAAGGGGTGAATAGTTATGCACATTGACGTTTTCTGTTATTTTGTCCTATGTATTATTTTCTTCACAATAAAAAAGAAAAACATCGTCAAAGTTGTGGGCATGTTCTGTGAATTAAATGATGCAAATCCTCAAACAATCCATGTTAATTCCAGGTTGTGAGGCAACAAAACATGAAAAATGCCAAGGGGGGTGAATACTTTTGCAAGGCACTGTAACAGTGCCCATCAGTGCCACCTATCAGTACCCATCAGTGCTGCATATCAGTACGACCTATCAGTGCCCATCAGTGCTGCATATAAGTGCCGCATCATCAGTGCCAATCAGTACTGCCTCATCAGTGCCCCTCAGTGCAGCCTCATCAGTGCTCATTAGTGAAGGAGAAAACTAAAGCCTCATACACAATATCTGATTTTCTGAAGGGAAATGTGTGATGACAGGCTGTTGGCAGAAAATCCGACCCTGTGAATGCTCCATCAGACAATTGTTGTCGGATTTTCCGCAGACAAATGTTGGCTAGCAGGTTTTAAAATTTTCCGCGGACAAATGTGTGTTGTTGGATTTTCTGAGTGTGTGTACACAAGTCCGTCGGACAAAAGTCCAAAGTACAAACGCACATGCTCGGAAGCAAGGATGAGCCAAAAGCGGTCGGCCTTGTAAACCAGCGTTTGTAATGGAGATTTAACATTCGCGACGTGGCAAATTATGAAATCTCGAAATGCAGCGCACATTCTCTTCTTCTTTAATGGGATAATAATGGAGCTGCTTTGCTGGTGGTAGTGATATCAAGAATAATATTATTATGCTTTTTTTTTTTTTTTTGGGCAAGTTACCACAACACCATTATCTCGTAGTTTTTAAGATAAAAAATACAACTATGTTGGTGTCCCTTGCCAATTTTACATGTATGTATGTACATTGTATTTTTTTTAAATGTAACTGCCTACTCCCAAACTGTAATTTTGTAGTAAAACACATAGCCAAGTATTATTCTCCACATTTTTTTTTTATTGTGCATTAAAAAAAGAAAACAAATAAAATTAGACATGCTATCTGCCAATAGAACTTAACCAAAAAGTGCATTCTATGCATCCAAAAATGTAGAAAATATACCAAATCAAATCATTATTCAACCAAAAAAATAAAGTCAAAGCAATAACTCCAAGGCCAATAATAAAAAAACACGTTATCTCCTCCGATTCCGCAACATGGCTAATTGACGAACGGCCACTCAGAAACGAACTGAAAAGCACGAAACATAAAGTGCGAAATGAAAAGTGCAAAATGAAAAGTGCAAAATGAAAAGAGCGAATCAACACTCACCAAACTTCTACTAACACGAAATTAGCAGAAGGAGCCCAAAGGGTGGCACTAAAGAGCTGAAAAACAACGTAGTACGTCACTTCATTCATATTTGTTGGCCGACAATTCCTTGCTGTTTGTATGCAAGACAAGTCCACAGTTTTGTTGGCCAACAATCCGATCGTGTGTACGAGGCTTTACTTATTTACAAAGTTTTGTGACAGAAACGAATTATGGGGGCTGCTGCACACAAAAGGTTTTTTATCTTAATGCATAGAATGCATTAAGATAAAAAACCTTTTGCCTTTAGAACCGCTTTAACTCAAAAATATTTCCAATGTAAATTGGGCCTAAGCAGCACGTTAAAATGTTGTAAAAGTCAAGGATGAAGTTCATACATAACTTTCAAAGTTGGTTTATTAAAATTAAGTAGTTACTTACAAAAAAACAAAACAAAACTCTGTAGCTTATGTATGGACTACAAAAATTGACATGGTAGAGTATCAATTGAATGGAGCTGACAGGAGCTGAGCTAGGAGACCAACACCTGCTACATGACGATAACGGCCAGAAGGTCGAGCTAAGCACATTTATTTGCTAAGACCTTAAAATATGTATTTTTCATATTTATTCTCTCCTGAAAAAATATCGGTTCATTCTTTTATATGTGGGTGTGCCTATACACTCTTATTCCTACAGCCTTAAAGCTGTATATCTTTAGTGGGAAATCTACGGCAATACGGCCTTTGACTGCTACTTTCAGGAAATTTGGAGATAGATCATGCTGTTCACTGTTTTCCATGCTGGACGCTCTCACCTGAGTAAGCCAAGCCCTGCCTCTACCAAGATGGCCACCTCCTCACAGAGACACATTGCAGAACAAGTACTGGTAGGTCAGAGTCAGTCTATCTTCTGCCTCACTGCTCTTTGTGCACAAAGCAGAGAGACTAAAAAGCAGCTATTCAATGGTATCATGCCAAGATGTGTAATGCCACGTATAGACGATCAAAATTTCCAACAACCAAACTGTGGATTTTTTTCTGACGGATGTTGGCTCAAATTTGTCTTGCATACACACGGTCACACAAATGTTGCTGGAAATTCTGATCACCAAGAACGTGCTGACGTACAACACGTACGACGAGCCGAGAAAAATAAAGTTCAATAGCCAGAGCGGCTCTTCTGCTTGATTCCGAGCATTAGTGGACTTTTGTGCGTCGGAATTGTGTACACACGCTCAGAATTTACGACAACGGATTTTGTTGTCGGAAAATTTGAGATCCAGCTCTGAAACATCTGTTGTCGGAAATTCCGACAGCAAATGTCCGATGGAGCCTGCACATGGTTGGATTTTCCGACAACAAGCTCACATCGAACATTTGTTGTCGAAAATTCCGAATGAGTGTACGCAGCATAAGACTTGAAGTATGTCCTCCTGACTTCTGCATGGAGAAGCCCTATAGTCAGCTTTAGCTATTTATGGGTATAACATGTAAAATGAACTATGCAGGATTAGGAAAGCATGTCCGTTCTTTCTTGAAATGCATTTTTAGCCTAAATAATTTTCTTCTCCCCTTAGAGTATTAAATAATGCTGCCTGGATCATAACAAAAATATTAGCATTAGAAAGCAAAAATATGTTAAAAATATAGCCAGAACGTAAAGCTTAGCGCAGTGCAATTATGATCATTTCAAAAGCATTGGCTGTAAAGCAAAGAAGCATGAAATCATTTTGCAGTAGCATATGTGATTAGGACATCAGCTTGTAACCTTTGGTAGAAAGAGGCTACACGGAATCATTCTTTTAGCATATTTTAACAATGCAACAAACTATAATTTATTCAACACTGCAAGCCATGAAAAGCAGAACATAGTCAATTTGCCCTGTTTGATGAATGACATTTTGGACAGGGTTGAGAGAAAGGTTTCAGGTTTTGCATAAGCTGCCAACTCAGAGGGTAAATACTGGGGGAGATTTACACAGGTCATCGACAGGGAATGACAGAATAAATAACTAGGCAGTTAAATGGTACACGACATTTAATGTAGCCACAGCTATCTGATGCACTTTAGAACAAAAACACTTCAAACAAAACAAGGTTGGAAGGATAGAACAAATTACAATACTGAAAAATTGAAGGCAAAGGGCACTAAAATTAACAGAGTTTAGGCTTCAGAATATCCTAAGAGCATTCTGTAGTTAGCCCTTTTTTTACTATGAGCTTAAAGCAAAACTTTAATAATTTTATTGAAAAAACTGAAGTTAGAAGCCGACTGGTTACTATGCACAGCTGCATCAGATTCTGTGCGCACCAGTTTTAGTAAATTCCCCCCAATGTTCCCTAATCAAGCACCTCATCCAGAGATGGAAATCCAGCAGTATGCTATGACAACTTGCTGCCTGATGACGACTGTGATTCTCTGCCACTCTGCGTCCCTAAATGGAACGTAAACAACAGTGCTGGTGTTCTGGGGATGCCATTGGTCATATATGCTCATGCGCAACTGTGAACAGAGTGTGTCCCAAACCCAGAGTCCACTACTACTTAAAGTAGAATAAACATCCATTTCAATCATGTTTTTTTTTCTTCTTTTTTTCAAAGCATCACCACATTTTATTACAAGATATTTGCAGTTGATATCGGAAAAAAATAACTAACAAAGTCCACTCATTTCCCAAGTTCAAATACATTTTTAAGCAGCAAGCACCATGCTAAATATAGAGACCTAGACTAGATGGAACCAATAGGGAGATACAATACATTAGCAGCCATATGAAGCTTGCTTTCCTGCACATTTTAAAGAACTAAAGTTATCGGACACTTTATTAGGTACACCTGCTTGATAACACAAATTGCTAATCAGCCAATCACATGGCAGAAACTCAATGCATCTAGACGTGGTGAAGATGAGTTGCTGAAGTTCAAACCGAGCATTAGAATGGGAAAGAAAGGGGATTTAAGTGACTTTGAACTTGGAATGGTTGTGGGTGCCAGACGGGCTGATCTAAGTACCGTATATACTTGAGTATAAGCCGAGTTTTTAAGCACATTTTTTTGTGCTGAAAATGCCCCCCTCGGCTTATACTCGAGTCAAGCATTTTTCTGCTGCAGAAAATGACATTTTCCAAACCGACTTTGGGGCCACTTGGTGCTAGGAACTACATCACTACAACATATCCAAAGCTGGGGTTCCTAGCACCAAGTGGCCCCGAGATATGGGGCCCCAAATTCGGTTCGGAAAATGTCATTCTCTGCTGCAGAAAAGTGCTTGACATTTACCCAACTGACTTTGGGGCCCCGTATCTCGGGACCACTTCGTGCTAGGAACCCCAGCTGTAGTGCTAGTTCCACTGGGTTTGCACACCAAATATGGGGTTCCTAGCACTAAGTGACCCCGAGATACGGGGCCCCAAAGTCGTCAACTGTGTCCATCTGCAGCAATGTCATTTCGGGACCCTTTTTTGGCTGAAGCTAGGGGGCATCTAGGATCCCCTAACTACCGAGTTTGAAGTTCGGGGGACTTATGGCTGCAAATGGGCACAGTGAGGCATGCAAATGGACACAGTGAGGCTGCAAATGGGCATTATTGACCGTCTTTTCCACTTACAGTAGCTGCGCATTTCCTAGGCTTATACTCGAGTCAATACGTTTTCCCATTTTTTTGTGGTAAAATTAGGTGCCTCGGCTTATATTTGGGTCGGCTTATACTTGAGTATATATATGGTATTTAAAAAACTGCTGATCTACTGGGATTTTCATGCACAACCTTCTCGCGGGTTTACAGAGAATGGTCCGAAAAAAGAGAAAATATCCAGTGAGCAGCAGTTGTGTGGACGAAAATGGCTTGTTGGTGTCAGAGGTCAGAGGAGAATGGGCAGACTGGTTTAAGATGATAGAAAGGCAACAGTAACTCAAATAACCACTTGTTATACCCTAAGTATGCAGAATACCATCTCTGAACGCACAACACATCCAACCTTGAAGCAGATGGGCTACAGCAGCAGAAAACCACAGCAGGTGCCACTCCTGTCAGCTAAGAACAGGAAACTGAGGCTACATTTCCCACAGACTCACCAAATTCGGACAATAGAAGATTGGAAAAATGCCTGGTCTGATGAGTTTCGATTCCAGCTGCAACATTCAGATGGTAGGGTCAGAATTTTATAAAGAGCTTTAACACGTTGCAGGAAGCAGCCTACCAGCATCATAGAATTTTTTTAGTTAGCCCTCTTGACTTAACATGATTGGACACTGCAGGAAATTATTCAGCATGGCAGCTTACAGAGTGAATTTATGACTACTTTTCAACATTGATCTGTACAATGACAGACTTGGCTAAATATTGCTTTGTCTAATTAGTAAATTGCTGCATGTCCAAGCATTCTTTTGAGAGGTAAGATATTCCCTGGCATAACACACCAAAGTGAAATGGCCACATGAGATTTCCTTCTATTCCTACTAGCTGTCTTTTTTTCAGCAGCCTAAAAAATAGTTAGCTTTCTAGAATGTCCTGCTGGTCGTGCTCTCTCTTTGCACTGACAGTTGCAGAGACTTTACCAAAAGCTACAGTTCTTCATCCTGGAATGAAAACACTGGAATAATATGACAGCACATCTGCAAAATGTCACACATTTTCTGTGACAGGCATTTTCTGTCCTATCAAATTTCCCTGAATGTCTGATAAAATGCCACTCAGGCAGGATAATGTCAAAGTGCACAAATATATTCTGCTCCTTTCACTGGTCGGGCTGCATTAATACAAGGATACCATGGGTCACCAAGAATTTGCTGCAATGTTCATAAATACAGAGTAATGCTAATATGGCTGTGAGACCATAAACTCTGAATTTATAGAACTATTAAAGGTAAAATGCAGAGCATGACACGCAAAGTTTAAGATGTATTTGAAAAAATAAACATGTCTCTGTAGCATGTCAAATAATTATAATAGTCACACTGGATGTATAGCTAAATGTAAGTAATTGTCTTATGTTATTAGTCATTAGCCGGGTTGAGAAAATGCCAAGAAGAGGTTGCCTAAAGAACCCTTCAGTATTTTTACTGAAATCAAAGACAATTGTTTATAGAAAAATAGCCCTCCTTACCTGGGATGAACTTCGGGCTTGTGACACCAGTGAACATTATGGGTGGATAGCAACACTGACTTATCACCTTCCAACTCTTGTGGACAGAAGCACCAGGTAGGTACCGGTAATAACAGCTGATGGCACTTCCTGTAACCTTACTGAAAACTGTTTTCAATGCTTCTCGTTTTCTTGTTTTCCACTCACCTACTTGAATTTTGAGTTGACAAACCAAGCCATTACTCTCCTCTTTGGTTTCAATTACATACCCTAACTGTAACTTTTGGTAGTTGTAAAAAGTTCATGAGTTTGTATTTCTTCTAGTAACTCCAGTACTGTTCAATCACATATTGGACTTCCTTTTGACTTTGGAGATAATTTTTCCACTTCTGCCTTATTTGTAGGTCTTTAGAGAGAGGATGATTCCATGTTATGCATTTGTGGTACAAATTCTGTAGAATATTCTTTCCACCAAACGTGACTGACAGTATACCATGCTATGCTGAAGGCCTGAATTCAAAAATATGTGTCCACCAGCGCAAAAAAACGATATCTTTGTTTCCAAATTAGTGCCATCTCATAGGCCTTACCTTTTTTTACAAATAAATGCATAGACATACTGCGCAATGATTGCTATTCATTTTTTATGAGGGCGAGTATAATTTAAACCTGTAAGCTGGGAGTAACAGAGAGCCTGAGTGGATTGGTTATCCCTATTAATGAACCGAAGGCACTTTCTATAATAATATCTGGTGAGTGACCAATTCTTATGGTGGTGTTGGTATCGTCACTGTACTGGTGAATAGGAAGCACAAAAAATCACGATCACAAGAAATAGGAGAACTGAGAATTTTTTTTTCACACAGCAGAGAACCGGAAAAGGGGACTTATTTATGTGCTGGTTCACAGATACCAGCAATTATTGAATATACACTTATTCATTTAAGTAGTATTATTTAAAGTCAAATACAAACGGTGATATTGGTTGCACTTGAGATATACACACGGGTGGTTTATATATGTACATGTTCTAACAGTGTTATATTTTTTTATAGTGGTGTATATTTTTTACAGTGGTGTATTGTTTGGTGTTAAGTAGACATGTGAAATTCGTTTCGTTTTTTTTCGTTTTTCATTTTTTGTTTTTTTTTTTTTATTTTTTTTCCGTTATATTCGTTCATTCGTTATCGTACGAATGAACGAACGATTTGCTAAAAATTTTAACGAATAATGAATCGTTCGAATCGAACGAATACGAAAAACAACAAAAATCCCAAATAACCAAATTAGAAACAACGAAACTACGAAAGAAGAAAATCTGAAAAACAAAAACAGGAACAACGAAAATCAAAATGAACGAAAAAATTCGTACATTCGTAACTTTTTTTGTTGAATTGGTAATTTTCCGTGTCCCTTACAATGGCGCTGCTTAACGTGCCTCGAATGGATTGAACGAAAAAATTCGTAAATTCGAAAAAATTTGTACATTCGTAACTTTTTTTTTTTTTCGATTCAGAATTTTCTGTGTCTCTTACAATGGCGCTGCTTAACGTGCTTCGAATGGATTGAACGAAAAAATTCATACATTCGTAACTTTTTTTTTTCGATTCGTAATTTTCCGTGTCTCTTAAAATGTAATAATAGCATACACATTACACAATATTATGAATCATGCTCCGATTACGAATCTACGAAAACAATGTTACGAAAGTACGAATAAATCAATCTAACGAAAGTACGAATGTAACTAAATCTATGAAAATACGAATGTGTCCGAATTTCGAATAAACGAAAATTAAACTAACAGAAAAACGACTCAACGAAAAAATAACTCTTACGAAAATACAAATTGTTACGAATACGAACACCGACGACTTACAAATCGCTACGAATACGAACACCGACGACTTACGAATTTACGAATCGTTACGAATCAACGGAAACAAAAGAAACAAAACGAAAATAAACAAATTTTTCTGTTGTGCACTTGTCTAGTGTTAAGATATATATATTTTTTTTTTTTACAGTGGTGTATTGTTTGGTGTTAAGATATATAACACAAGTGTCAGCGCAGTCAACACACATTGTCTTTTATGTTGAAGGCCTGTCTTTAAATCAACTTGAAATTCAAAAGGTATCATTCTCTACTGCACATTAAAACCAAAAACATGGTATGCAGCATCCTAATTAGGGTTGAGAGATTGTTGCTGTTTCTGAGTAATTTAGAAGTCAACGGCTTTTAATTGATAGGTTGCTGTTAACCTAATGTCTTGGGACACATACTGTCCTCATAGCTGTTCTAATTGAGGTCTGACTATAGGGTTTTTGAACGTCAGAGGTAACTTCAGAGGTAACTTCAAGATACCAAGGCAACTTGATGTACTAAATTCTGACTTCCTTGTCCATCCAGATGGGAATTGGATGAGACTATTTTACTCCAATCAAGCTCAGTTTTTGTGCAAATGGTTTAATTTGCCAAGCTGTACTGACATCTATGAGGACTAGAACTGATGTATAGTTATATCCATTTAACATTCCCATATCGCAGCTTTGAAGTGGTGGTAGCTTATTTCCTATGTGTCTGAGGTGAAGCCACTGCAGCATTGACTTACAAGTTGAGATGTAAGACTTGTCAACAGAAATGCAGTAACAAGCATAGGCTGTAGTTTGATGTGATTTTCAAAGTGAAATCATTGAATTTTCTAGGACAAACTATTACTGACTATAGCTGTATCAACATAAGTCATTGAACTACGCTTCAGATAAACTGGTTGAACTTTCAAAATTAACTCATCAATCAGACCTTCTAAAATGCATTTTACATCACTCTGTGTATCAAGTAAGGCATGTGTCAGAATTTCTATATGTGGCTCTTCTACAGATGATGCAAGGATAGGGACATTGCTTTATATGGCAGTTGCACACGGCATCTGTACATGGAATATTATCTTGTGGACCTTAAAATGCTTCCAGAGAGCTTTCAACCCTTTTTTCATGCAGGTAGGTTTGTAATCCTTGCTGGAGTTCCATTTCTCTAAATATCCAAAACAGGGGTGATTTTAATGGATATTTGTTATCTTCAGTGTTTTTTGCTGCAAAGATTGGGCCATTCTTGCAAAGTGAGGATGCTAAATGTCTCTTGCTTCTCTATAAGCTCTCTGAAGCATGCAAAACTTGGATAACTTGTCAAGATACCATTTTCTTCTACAACAAATCTACTGTATCTAAGTACAATTTATTTGGGTAATTTTGTAGGCAACCTGTGATTTTCCTTACAATTATTTGGGATGCCTATTCCTCTAATGTGGAGAATATCCCCAATAGTGCCTCACATGTGAATTCTTCAAGTGCCAGAGGATCATTTATACCAATCTTAGTACATTTTATATACTGTCACAAAAGGCCTTTTGTACAATAAATGTTTTTTCAACCTGTGAGTTCCTGTAGAAAGATTCCTCTGTAGCCTTGAACGCTTCTTCAGCAAGATAAGTTTTTAGATACAACATTATTTTCCCAAGCTGGGATGGACTTGAAATCAAAAAGAGCTTTAGGGGGTCACCCATAGAAATGGTTGGTTCAGGGGGAGACAGACAATTTATGGCATGGGCACGTATGAGGGCCAGGAAAAGACTGTTTCTGTAGAGATAATTCAGGTAATATATGCTAAAGTTGGAAGGGCACAGCTTCTATATTTAGTTGAGTTTTGAATTCAATGTTTTGACAGAGTTATCCTTTTCCTCACAACACTCGGGTGGCCTTCAAGATTCCTTTAAGCTTTAACCCAGGCTGCTGCTACTACTCAGACTTCTTTATCTGTGTGTAGCAGCTGGGCCTTGTCTTTTCCACCTGCAGTTTTGGATACATCTTTTCTGTTTCATCTCTGCCAGCAATTTTTTTTTCTATTTCCTCACCAGTTTGTTAAGTATTATTTGCTGAGAAAGCATTTTCTGTATAGCCTTGGCCTGTTCTAATTTAGTTGGTGATTATAGGTCTCATCAATGAGCATCTAGTCATTTATCCATGAGTTTACACGTTCTACAGTCAATATGATACTGGTGTTCATTTTAGCTTTTTTATCAGTGTCTGGAGTATTAGTATGATTACATCAAATGGACTCATAGGGGTTGATTTACTGTTCCTGTTCACTTTACAAGGGAAGTTGCACCTTGCAAAGGAATGCGTCCTAGAGCATAGTAAATGTATAATCACACACATAGTCCAACCTATGTGTGTGATTATATGTCAGTATTACATTGTATTTCCGTGTATGTTGCGGTCATTCAGGTGCTTATCTAATAGTTGTTTAAAAAGATCAATGCCCCCCCCCGCTGAGACCACTGCCTGTGGAAGGGAATTCCACATCCTTGCCGCACTTACAGTAAAGAACCCTCTACGTAATTTAAGGTTAAGCCTCTTTTCTTCTAAAAAATGAGTGGTCACGTGTCTTGTTAAACACTCTTCCGCAAAAAAGTTTTATCCCTATTGTGGGGTCACCAGTATGGTATTTGTAAATTTAAATAATATCCCCTCTCAAGTGTCTCTTCTCCAGAGAGAATAAGTTTAGTGCTTGCAACCTTTATTCATAACTAATGTCCTCCAGACCCTTTTTTAGCTTTGTTGCCCTTCTTTGTACTCGCTCCATTTGCAGTACATCCTTCCTGAGGACTGGTGCCAGAAATGGACAGCATACACCAGGTTTGGCCGGACCAGAGTCTTGTAGAGTGGGAGAATTATCGCTTTATCCCTGGAGTTAATCCCTTATTTAATAAATGACGATATTCTGTTTGCTTTGTTAGCAGCAGCTTGGCACTGCATGCCATTGCTGAGCCTATCATCTACTACAGCCCCCAGGTCCTTTTCCATCCTAGTTTCCCCCAGAGGTTCTCCCCCTAGTGTATAGATTGCATTCATATTTTTTGCCACCCAAATGCATTATTTTACATTTTTCTACATTAAACCTCATTTGCCATGTAGTTGCCCATCCCATTCATTTGTTCAGATCTTCTTGCAAGGATTCCACATCCTGCGGAGAAGTTATTGCCCTGCTTAGCTTAGTATCGTCCGCATATATAGAGATTGAACTGTTTACCCCATCCTCCAGGTTGTTTATAAACAAATTAAAAAGGATTGGTCCCAGCACAGAACCCTGTGGGACCCCACTACACACCCTGACCACCCTGACCATTCTGATTATTCCCCATTTATTACAAAATCCAGATACACCATGTCTATGGACCTTCCTTTATCTAGATGGCAACTCGCCTCCTCATAGAAGGTTAATAGATTGGTTTACTGCTAATGATACAGTTTTCATTACTAAAATCTTGTATATAGCCCCTTATCATCCCCTCCAAGAGCTTGCATACTATTGATGTTAGGCTAACTGGTCAAATTCTCAGGGATGTATTTTGGGCCCTTTTTAAATATTGGTGCTATATTGGCTTTTCTCCAATCCGCTGGTACCATTCCAGTCAGTAGACTGTCAGTAAAAGTTAAGAACAGGCCAGGGTTGTCGAGAGGAGGCCCTTGTCCCCATCAACATGATCGTTTTTTTTTTATTTGGCGCTGTTTTGTTTTTTTATTGCCAGCAGTAGTATTGTATTGTCGGCAATTTAACTCACTTTCACACTGGGGCGGTGCCGGAATTAGTGGTACCATTGTTATAGTGGTGCTTTTCTGACGCTTGTGGGGCGCTTTAAACCCCCGCTAGCGGCCGAAGAAAGGGTTGAAACCGCCCATATTGTGGCACTGCTGAAGCACTTTGTAGGGGTTTTGGCAGCGTTTCCCATTAATTTCAATCTTGCTTTCACACTGGGGAGGCATAAGGTGTGCTTTTCAGGCGTTTTACAGGCGATCCCCGCCCCTCCACAGCTCAGTGATCCAGTGAGCGCCGGGGGGGGGGGGGGGGCAGAGCTAGGACAATCTGCAGCTCTCTGCTCGGAGAGCAGAGAGAACTGAGCCATCAGCGATGTTTTATCGCTGCAGAGGCACCGTGGGACAGACACCTAGGTATGTATGCTACTGCAACTCTTTTAAATGAGCATTCAAGTGTCATAAAAACTAAAATAATAACATACAAGGCCAAGTAATTAACAAAAAATAAACAAGTCAAACTAAATACAATCGGCAGATTTGCAATGATAGCAAATCACGGCTGCAATATAATTTGTTAACTTAACCAATGGATGCACAACTTTAATGATCTGGCTGTTTGTGGACTAGCATTTGCTTTCTGTTCACATCTAGTAAAAGTATCGGTCAGGCCAGAGTATCCCTGAGTCCATTGCTTCACAGACAATATACAAATTTTGCACAGAAGTTTTAGAACTTTCTGTTTCCCAGTTAACCCTTTTCTGATTCAAATGCAACTGGCTCTCTGGAACTCATGTTTACAGTGCAGCAGTGGTCATTCACACATTTAATTATACAGATCGATACGTCATACAAATAAGGACCATATGCAGAAAAAATAGGTACAAAGAGTCGTTCCAAAAGAGAAAGATTCTCTCCACTTCATGGACAGTTAGGAGCCGTACATATTCTTTGCTTGTTGCTAATTTGCTTGATAAATGTTCCTCATTATTTAGAAACTCACCCCAAACCACAAACCAGAAAAGTTTTACTTATGCTCTGTATATTTCTCATGATGATGTAGCTACTGCATATGTACTATTGATGAACGCCATTATGTATCAGATTAATAAATAACCAAAATGAAATAAGGACCATGAGATCTTTAATATGTATTGCCTTATAAACCGAATTATGTTTTATACATGACTCTGCATATGTTTGCTTAGTTCTTAAGGGGACTGAAGCAAGAAATGCATTCTCTATTATGGCAGCTGCGTTTTGGCTAGAGGGGATTGACACTAGAGCCCGAGGGTCATGTAATGGGCCATGTAAATGATACTGCAAACTTTATTTTCCAAAGGGATCCTTTGTGTCTCGCTGGACCTGAGAGCTGCCTTTACAGATGTCCATTTAAGAGCAGCTGTTCATAAAACATACTGAGTTCATAAATGTCCCTGTGTATCAGCAAAGATAAGATGTACAACAGTTCATGAGAATAAATAAAAAGATGGTATTTTTTGTAACATCTCATATACAGCTATGTTCTCAGCAAATATGATTTTCAAGGTCAGTCAGCAGGGAACAACCAATTACCCTCTCCTTTGTTATAACTTCAGTACTTAGATAACTCTCTTTAAAATCCACTGTATTGTCAAAAATCTCACTTAGATGTGCTTCTTGTCAAAAAGGATTTATTTCAGTGTTTCTGAGCAGTGTTATGGGAAAAATGTTGCGGAATTAATGGAGCAAACACTGTTTTGAAAGCTACACATTATAAGGATTGTCTGATATAGGTACAATAGGCCTCCTGTATTAACATTAAAGTGATGAAAAGTAGAGACCAAGCAGATGTTTGAATGTCAATCTGCAGTACAAAGTTGGCAGGATAAATTAGATCACTGTGGTTGTTGCTTGTGCACCTAGCACATGTGCATGCATTCCTGACATTTTAGTGCGTCTGGGAGAAACAGGTGCAGCGTTCAGCCCCACTGCCTGCATCCTATAAAAGTCTATAGCAGGCTGAAATATGCTGCATTAGGATAGGGATGAACACTGTACCTAAGCTAGAGGGTGTACTAAAACATCAGGATTACATGTGCAGGAGCTAGATGCCCTGTCTGCAAAGTGCCTAAAGGTAATGCCAACTTCCCTTTGAAATATATTTTTTAATCAATAAGTTAAATAGTTAAGTCTATTCTTATTTTTGGGAGCCCCCCACTGGTGAGATATCCATGCAATGGTGCAATCCTCAAATTATAGGTGAAAAATCTGGTGAAAACTCCAAAAGGTGGAGTGCAACCTCTTCTTTATGGTTGTAGTAATATTGTAAAGATATAGTAATATTGTAAAGATATGTAGTTTTTTTTTTTTTTTTTGTAAGTTGGATCCTTTGGGGTTGATTTACTAAGACCCCTTTCCCAGCGGTAAATCAGCGCTATTTTTTTCACCGTCGTTTTAGCGGCGCTATTCAGCTGTTGGCGGGGCAGTTTTAACCCCCTGCTAGTGGCCGAAAAAGGGTTAAATATGCCCGCAAAACTCCACGGCAGCGGCGTTTTGTCAGCGGTATAGCAGCGCTGCCTCATTGATTTCAATGGGGAGGAGCGGTAGAGAAGTGGTGAATTCACAGCTCCAAAGAAGCTGCTGATAGGACTTTTTCTGATGCCCAGCCAGCGCACCACTCCAGTGTAAAAGCCCTCAGGCTTTCACACTGGTGTGAATGGAGCAGCCGTTTTAGGGCGGTTTGCAGGCGCTATTTTTAACGCTATATCGCCTGCAAAACGCCCCCAGTGTGTAAGGGGCCTAAAGGCAAATCCACTCTGCACTGCAAGTGCACTTAAAAGTGCACTTGGTAGTGTAGTCGCTGTAAATCTGAGAGGAAGATCTGAAATGAGGGAAGCTCTGTTGATTTTAGCATCCAATCATGTTATTTTCCTTGCATGTCCCCCTTAGATCTACAATGACTGCACTTCCAAGTGAACTTGCAGTGCACTTGTAGTGCAAAGTGGATTTGCCTTTAGTAAATAAACCCCTTTGTCAAATGTTTATACCCACTGGGGAAAGTAACCCTCTCTATTTGTCCTTGGTGACTGTTGTCTCCAAGACAGAAAGTATTGAGAAATACAAAATGTTAGCATTTTCTCTGGAGCAAGAGGAGAGGGTAAATCGTCTACCAGGGACACCCATTCTTGTGACAACTTTCTAAGATGGAAACTACAAATTCATTTAGTGAGATTTCTTTCCATTTCCTGTTGTGCATGCAGGACTGGACATTAAGGGAAATATTCCCAGCAAGACATAGGGAGCCAAAAACAAACCAAAAATAGTTTTAATCCTTCCCTATAAGACAGATAAAAAGGTTTTGGTGTTACATAAACTTCAATGTCAACATCTACTGAAAATTAAAATATAGGTTTTCTGTGGACTAACTCTTTAGTCTCAGTATTTGCCCACTGTTATGGAAAATTTGGAATTTCTTGTATATTATTGATTCCATTACTTCAAACGTGATTATATGAATTAATTAGCTTATCAGTAAGTTAATTGTTTAATTTTTAAACATTTGATGTATGAAAGCATACATCAAGGCAACAGAAAATACCATAATTAGTACACCTCTGAAATACATGTACATTCCCCATGTTTTATTCCTTTAAACATGTTGCAAGTACAGAAAAATACTTGAGTCAGAAATACACTGTGCTTCTACCTTCCACTATGACATGAGAACACTGCTCTGAATTCTTAAAATGGTTCTAAAGGCAGAAGGTTTTTTATCTTAATGCATTCTATGCATTAAGATATAAAAAAAAACCTTCTGTATGCAGCAGCCCCCCTCAGCCCCCCCTAATGCTTACCTGAGCAATGTTGCACAAGAGGCACAAGAGGCACGTCCAGGACTCCCCCTCCTCATTGGCTGAGACAGCAGCCAGCACCATTGGCTCCCGCTGCTGTCAATTAAAGTCAGGGAGCTAATGAGGAGATAGAGGGGGCGGGGCCATGCTGCAACTCCATGTCTGAATGGACAAACACAGAGCAGCAGCTCAGCTTGGGTGCAGCATAGCAAGCTGCTTGCTATGGGGGCACTCAGCAGGAGATTGGGGCCAAGAGTGCTGGCGAGGAACCCAAGAAAAGGAAGATCTGAGCTTCTCTGTGCAAAACCACTACACAAAGCAGATAAGTATAACATGTTTGTTATTTTTAAACCAAAAAAACCTGAGACTTTAGTATCACTTTAAAGTGTTACTAAACCCACAACAGTAAAAACAGTCTGTATATGCAGCATAGCATGCTTGTTATACTCACTGTGGAACTTAAGGGGTTAATCATCTGCATTGTGTAAAAAGGCTGTTGTATCCTGTATGAATAGATCCTCCCATCCTGCACTGTCTATATGGGGAAGGCCAGCTAACACAGGCAGGGTAGCCAACCTGCACATGCTCAGTTGTGTCTTTTATGCTGGAGAGAACATTTACTCCTTGCACCGCTATAATCCCTAGTTCACCACCCCTTTCGTTAGAACATTTACTTGTTCTCAGAGCTAGCCAGGTCACATGATATTGGCATCACACATGCATGGGTGTGTATACAGGCTGCAGTGGAAATCTCCTCCTACCTGAACTCTCAGCACTGGAGAAACTTTGCAGTTTATCATGTAACTGTGGTATACAGATAATCCAAAAAGGTATATAGTGGCAGTATTTTAATGTAAAAAAGAAGATTTATAAGCTGTGGGCACTGTGGGGGGGGGGGGGGTGAACTATTTTCATATTTCTGGGTTTAGTAACACTTTAAGCACGAGGTGCCGACCCTGCCTACTTAATTTGTTATTGATTACATATAAAACAGACCTTTGATTGTCTCCCCCCCTCCTCATCTCTATAACCCCTCCTTGTGCAGGGTTTACATGTACTTTAAAGAGGTGTTCCAGCCTTGGGAGAAAAATTGAAAGTCAGCAGCTACAAATACTGTAGCTGCTGACTTTTAATATGTGGACACTTACCTGTCCAGGGAGCCCGCAATGTCGACACCCCAGGCGGTATTCGGATCAGCTTTCGGGTGCTGCAGCCACTATCTCCACTAAGGGAAGCCGGCATTTAAGCCTTTTGGCTTCACAGATGGTTCCCTATTGTGCATGCTCGAAGCGTGCTGCGCTTTCTAATTGACCTGGTGGTGGAGGAAGGAGGAGGGGCCAAACTTCCGAGGGACAGCAGTGTCTCCCGAAAAGTGGGGTTAGGGACCTGTCAAAAACAGGTACCCATTCCCCCCTCCCCCCAGGAATGTGCTAAATGTGGCACTGGAGAGGGGGAGGAAGCAAATAAGCGGAAGTTTCACTTTTGGGCTTTATGGACTCATAACTTGTATATTGTATTGTATTTTGCTTGTATATTGCTTTACTTCTAGGAATATTTGATTAAGTAATGTGACTTTTTTAATTTAAAGTTCTCTGCATATCTTTACTTTCCACAAATAAGAACTTAAAATAATTCACAACTACATCAATGAAGAATTCTGGCATTATTGTCACTTGCTATGAGTATATTGTAACAATTTTGTGCTGAATAAGGATTCTGGAAGGGAAACTAATGGAGAAATGTACTTATGTAGAGTGTCAATTTTCGAACCCTATACGTTATAATGGACGCGAACGTTCGAAATCAAAATGTGCTAATTACAACGGCCAATATGCATGTTAATGTCATAAAACAGGTTTGGGGACCCGGGTCCTGCCCCAGGGGACATATATCAATGCAAAAAAAACTTTTAAAAATGCTAACGTTTTTTCGGGAGCAGTCATTTTAATGATGCATAAAGTGAAAAAAAAAAAGTGACATTTTCCTTTAATATGGTACCTGGGGGGTGTCCAAAGTATGCCTGTGAAGTGGCATGTGTTTCCCGTGTTTAGAACTGTCCTTGCACAAAATGAATTTGTAAAGGAAAAAAAGAAGCCATTTAAAACACTTGCGGCTTTAGGTTTGATCTTAAGTAGAATCTGAACAGGTACATTATGTAGTGTAGCTCCATCCCAAATCAAATCTATTTTTAAGCTTTTTGGAGAACATAGGGTGGGGTTATCACCCCTGTTACATTTGCTGTCTTTGCACATCTGTTCAGCAATGTCCACCTCACTTCCCGTCCATGATAAAATGTTTTTTGGAAAAGTGGGGTTTTAATTGAAACAAGGATTGGTGATAAAGGTATCAGTAGAGGAGGAGTACCTTTTTCCCAAATGAAATCTAACAGGATAGAAATTTCCTCCTAGGGGTAGATGTTTACCTTTTTCCATTTGCCATGGAGGGAGTCGTTTTTTTTGTAGTTGGATGTTTGAAACGTAGGGCCTGGCGTATATACTCTGAAAGGATTCTGTTGCGAAGGCATTTTTTTTAAAAAAAAATTGTAAGTACACGCCCTGTTAAACAGGGGTGACAAAATTGTGCCTTAGGCACTGGTGCTGGTGCCAAAATGAACACGGCCCTCACAGGACTGTACTTGGAGACAGCAGGGACTCAGGTGCCTGGTTAGTGGTGGTGATCAAGACTGATTCTTTTGATGAATGTCCGTCGATCAACGAGGCTGAAGGCGCACCTTATGATCAGTACACTCTCCAGCAGCACTGAATGTGGTTCGGAAAGAACGCTAATGAAACTAAAAATTGTCTGAACGCTAATGGAAGTGCCCTGTCCATTATTCCCCCACGCAAGCGTAATGCTCCAACAGGTGGACAGAGGGACAGTGTCACTGATGCAAGCTCTGTCACTGCTCACCCATCCTCGGGCCCCTCAAATGGTGTGAGGACAGTGCATGCATCCTGATCATGCTCCACTGACGTGGGGAAAAAAGACCAAGCTCCCCTGACCCTGTCCTGGTTGCCGTAGTCGCAAAGGTACTCATTGATTCTGCTTCAGTGTGCGAGTCGCTGAAGCATTGGCCAAACGTTGAGTTCCACCTGGTGGGCATGTCATGATAATTAGGCGGTTCTTGGCAGAAACCACTGACTTTCCTGGCCTGCCTCAGGTCATGTACTAGGGCACAGGGTGTTCTCGGCCTGCCCTGCCAGAGCTTCTTATTGTCACTTGCTATGAGTATATTGTAACAATTTTGTGCTGAATAAGGATTCTGGAAGGGAAACTAATGGAGAAATGTACTTATGTTGTTTGACAACAATCCATTGAATTAATGCTGGAATTCAAGCAGGCCCAAATGTACTGCATGACATTAGACACATTTTAAAGGTATTGTAGCAGAGTGTCTCACAGGGAGCCTGGAAAAGTACTGTTCAGGGTTATACATCTCCCAGACTCATCTCCCAGACTCATCTCCCAGACTCATTTCATATATCTTTTAGGACCTCTGATCTGCTGATTCACTCTATCTAATGAACTTCTCCGTTGCA
This sequence comes from Lithobates sylvaticus, assembly GCA_028564925.1. Lineage (NCBI taxonomy): Eukaryota > Metazoa > Chordata > Amphibia > Anura > Ranidae > Lithobates > Lithobates sylvaticus. The sequence continues at coordinate 619,794,586 of CM053026.1, read as the reverse complement.
GGCCACTTAGGCTCACCTGGAGCATAGAGTCATTGCTCTAAAGTCTGAGGAACAGACAGTTTGTGTCTGTTAGAGCTAAAAGCTAAAACCGTGTTTGTGGAGACTGATAAGCAATAGGCTTGGACACCTGATAGTGAGAATTGCCTTATGTGTAGTTAGTGCCAGGACATGGCTAAGATTTTGTTTTGGAGGTTTTGAACCATTTCTGTTTGAAACACTGTATAACACCTGTATATGGGCTTGTACAAATAAACACATTGCTGTTTGCCACTTTACTATTGCACTGGTATCTACGCCTGAAAAGTTTCTCACCCCTGGGAGGATTATACCTGCTAGATTACAAGAACAAACCTATAAGATCAACACTCCTTTTGCTAGAAGACCAAGAATGAATATCTGTCCAATCAAAATTAAATAGTGTATGGATAGTGTATAAGGGTTTAGGACTGGTGCTAAGGTATGGCCAGAGACAGACTTAAGTATAAATAGAGAAAGAAAATTGCCACAAAGTAAAGAGGGACATTGAAGACCAACAATCATGGAGGTTTGGGCTGCTGGCTCTGCTAACTAAATAAGGCTGCCTCCTCGAGAGGCGCCAAGCAGCTGCTGGTGCAGTAAATGTTATTAAAAGAAATAGCATAAAGCAGTGTGTTATATATTCACAAATGTTGTAGTTTGTGAGGGCATAACATGCATACATAGTAAGCATATCAACAACTTAGAAGTGAGTCCACAGTCTGCATGGCATGCTCCTCTCCTGGTCCAACCTGGTAGGATTGCTGAATCATGAAGGGAAGCCAGTGTGGAGTTCCAGAGAGCAACCGCGGGAAACTCCTGTGAAAGGGAAAAAGTAGAGGAATATTCCCAGGTAGGGATGAGCCGAACACCCCCGGGTTCGGTTTGCACCAGAACCTGCGAACGGACCGAAAGTTCGCACGAACGTTAGAACTCTATTAGTTACAATGGACACGAACGTTCAAAATCTAAAGTGCTAATTATAACGGCCAATATGCATGTTATTGTCCTAAAAAAGGTTTGGGGACCCGGGTCCTGCCCCAGGGGACATGTATCAATGCAAAAAGAAGTTTTAAAAACTGACGTTTTTTTCTGGAGCAGTCATTTTCATGATGCATAAAGTGAAAAAAGAAAAGTGAAATATTCCTTTAAATATGGTACCTGGGGGGTGTCTAAAGTATGCCTGTGAAGTGGCATGTGTTTCCTGTGTTTAGAACTGTTCCTGCACAAAATGACATTTGTAAAGGAAATAAAGAAGCCATTTAAAACTGCTTGTGGCTTTAATGTCATGTCACAGATGGCTGGATTAGATGACAACAGGGCAGAAGGGCAGATACAGGTGCAGGTTGTATACTGTGCTGTGCTAGACTCACACAGCACACACACTAACTCCTGCAGATGGCTGTATTAGTAGAGAACAGCACTTTCCCCACACGCAAATGCCTGAGAAGAACACACTATCCCTGCCTATTTTTCCTCTATCCCTACAATTTCCCCACACACAAAGTCTGAGAAGAATACACTATCCCTGCCTATTTTTCCTCTATTCCTACACTTTTCCCATACAGAAATGATTCACATATAGTGTACAGCACACTGTGCCTGCCTAGCAATACTCTTTCCCTCAAGGCTGGAACACACTACAGGAGGCTGCCGGCGCGGCGGCCTTATATAGTGTGGGGCGTGTACTAAACCCCCTGAGCTATAATTGGCCACAGGCATCCTGCCTGTGGCCAATTATTGCTCTCCTCGCCGCTGGCTCTATGATTGGCCAAGCATGCGGGGTCACAGTGCATGCTTGGCCAATCATCAGCCAGCAATGCACTGCGACTGGCGCAGTGCATTGTGGACCATTCGCATCACACAAATTTGATGCGAACGGCCCTCAGAGTTCTGAACTCGACGAGCGGACGAACGGCCGATGTTCGATTCGAACATGGGTTTGAATCGAACACCGGGCCCATCCCTATTCCCAGGAAGAGGAGTAGTAAAACGGTGACCAGGATAACCAGAAGGAGGCACTTCTACCTTCTCCAGAGGATGTACTTCACAGTCTTGTATGGAAATGTGAACAACAAGAATGATGTCTCTGGACACCTCTTGGCTTCCCTGGGGCCTTGGCCTGTCTTCTGTCTACTCCCGCTCGGTCTCCTCTTCTTCTCCGATCCTCTCTTCGGTTACCCGGTCAGTTAGTGACACTGTACGCATGTCCTTTCCACTCTCCCCGCCCTCTTCTCACACATTACAGAGGTGGGTCTTTGACATTAGTCAGTAGAGAGAGAGTCTAGGGGATCACTAATTGGGCGATGTAGAGATAAAGGGGGCATGGCCTGTACGGAGGATAAGCATTGCATCACAGCAACTTACGCTCCTCACGTCCACACCCTGTTCTCTTTTCTGAGCTCCCCAGCCTACAGTATGTTCCAAGAGTGTAATTTAAAGGATTAATGTTTTTTCCATGTCATCCTTGGAGTCATATTAAAAGAACCCTCATCCAAGTGTATGGTATTTAAAAAATAAAATTAAACTTTTTTTGTTAAATGTCTTCCAATTGTGTGCCTCTTAGCTGTGAAAATGGCCAGAATTTAGTACTAAATTTCTATCCCCATAAACTTTAACAGGATTCCCTACTAAATTTGAGTTTCATAAATTTCAAATGGGATTTGACAAGCCACCTGCGAATCAAACTTGGGCATTCAATTCATCTCACAACCAGACTCTGTTATGCTTCGGCTCTTGTCACAAAGTCCTGCTTGATTACCCTCTCTTTTTTGATTTATGACCAGTACCTTCCTGCATTCTTCACTTGTCCTAACTTTCTATCAAGTACATGCCTCTGCTTTTATTCAGCCCTTCTCCTACACTTTTCTCTATAAGTATTGGAACTTTGACTTGCTTGTTCATTTGTTTTCAAAAGTATAACATGTGTGAAAAGCGCTTCTATACCGCTGGACATTTTTTTCCCTGCAAGGTAAAGTTCTAATGTGCTCGTATGCATTGCATACTAGCACATTATGTAAAACTTACCATGAAACAAAGTTGTTCCAGCACCGCAATGTCAACACTGCAACTGCTGTCGTCTTGCTTCCGGGTTGCCGGGTTTCGTCTCTGTGACTGGCCGGAGCCACGATGACGTCACTCCCACAAATGCGTGTGGGAGCCACCATTCAACACACAGAACTCGCAAGGAATGGCATGGGTGGCCGTTCCTTCAGAGCTCATGCGCCAGTGATGTCACTGGCTGCATGTAATGTAAATATCATCTAAACAGTGTTTGTTTAGGAGATATTTACACTATCTATAGGTAAGCCTTATTATAGGCTTACATATAGGTAAAAGTCAGTAGAGGAAGTTTACTTTCTCTTTATTATGCCCTTGATCATTTGCCCTTGATCATTTTGTGACTTCTTGTTAATTTTAAAAACCCAACAAATATGTAGTAAAAACTGTGTGTTAATTATTTAATCTCCGATGACTTAGTGTAATTTTAAAAACTTTGCAGATCTATTTATTCTGTGAAGCTGAAAAATGCATGTGCTCTGTGTGAATGTGGACAAAAACAAATAATAAATGAATGTTATTCTTTCTACAGAATAGAGTGAATCAGGAAAATACTGCATTATGGCCACAATTGAATGATTGAAATGACTAACATAATAAAGAAGTATTTATTTATGATAATTATCAGCTCATCTAGTAGCCATATTGTGGTATGTTCATGGTTTACTCTATTCAGTAGGAAGAATAACATTCAACCTGGAGGGAAAATAGCTCAATAGCATTGTTTTTTTCCTACTCACACAGAATGAATGTACATGCAATTTCATGGGACAAGTAGCTCTGCAAATATTTTATAAATACACCTGTTAGTATGTGCTATTTATAATATTTGAATATTACCATTCACAAATCAGCTGTTACTAATGATCATCTCTTCCCGTTAGTTGTACAGTGGAATACATACATTTATAATACAAAATGTAACACACAATCCCAATGTGAAAAAATGACAACTGTGTGAAAGAGTCCACACAGTTGCAACGTAAAGGAAGTCACTACTTTTGTGCCCAATAATTATTCCATCTTCAAATGTGCAATCACCTCCATGCAAAGGCCATATAAACAATACACTCACCAGATTTTAATAACTCTTTATTACTAAGAATGTCAAAAGTGTATGTATATCCTGCTCCTATCCTTCTCCACATGAGAAATTCGAGATCTAATATATGCTGAGATCAACCATATATTCAGTGCTACATATGAGAAAAGAAAATACTTATTATTACTATAACTTATAAGCAATATACTTATGAAAATAATGTATTCCTTAAAACCATTCACACCTAATTGTACTAAACAGCATGTCAGCATCAGCATTTGTAAAAGCCGCTGTCTTTCTCCAACAGGGTCAGATGCTCCTGAACTATCTGATGACCTCACAGATCCCATGCACTCAATATCTTTCGTCCAATGGACTTTCTCAGAAGTGGCTACCAATTATATTCACTCCCTCAATTTCTCCTCCTTCCCTGACACACTGGTTTAACTTTTTCCTGTCCCATAAAACAAGCCATAATAATGCTGTAAGTCTAAAATGTAATTATATCTACATGCAGCTTGCCCCATAAACCAAACCATAATATCACTGTATAAATAAACCCAATCTATTTGTATACAACATATTCAATACAACTGGATTGCAATGCAATAATAATTTATTCAGTATTTAACCACTTGCTTACTGGGCACTTATACCCCTTCCTGCCCAGACCAATTTTCAGCTTTCAGCGCTGTCACACTTTGAATGACAATGGCGCAGTCATGCTACACTCTACCCATATGACATTTTTATTCACACAAATAGAGCTTTCTTTTGGTGGTATTTAATCACCACTGTTTATTTAAATTTTTTTGCTAAATAAACAAAAAAAAGACCAAAAATGTTGAAAAAAGAAAAACTGTTTCCATAGTTTGTTATAAAATTTTGAAAACAGGTACTTTTTCTCTTTCATGATGACGCTACACTGATGGGCACTGGTGGGCACTAATAGGCACTGATAAGGCAGCACTGATAGGTGGCAATAGTGGGCACTATTAGGTGGCACTGATGGGTACTGATGAGGCAGGACTGATATTTGGCACTGATAGGTGGTACTAATGGGCACTGATGGGTGGCATCGATAAGCACTGATAGGCATCTCTGTGATCACAGAGCGTGCTGCCCGCATGCTGCCGGGGGTGCGCGGGCAGCGTGAGCATGGGAGGACATCCATGTATGCCCTCCCGGCAATCTAAGCCCACGCTGTAGCTGTCTTTTGGCTATAGCGTGGGCATCAATTGATTAAAGTAAGACTAAAGTCTAATTTTTTTAAATAAAAAAGAGGGTATACTTGCATGCTTTGTGCAATGATATTGCAAAGAAAGCACTGCCTTCTGCTCTTGTTGCAAGTTCCCCGCTGGCACTGTCCCCTTCTTTCTGCTCCAAGTGTCTCCTTAGCAAGCATGCACACTCCCAAGCTGGCCTGTGAACATCCATAGACACACACAGACCAGTAAGCCAGGCCTCTATCCATCCCTCCTCACAGGAGTATGACTGACAGCAACAGTTGTCTATGGCTTTGCTGCCCTCAGTGTCTCCTGTGATGCAGAGAATGCATTAAGAAAAAAAAACTTTTAGACTTTAGAACCACTTTAACTGTGACAGCCTGTGATATATATCCCCTACAGACATTTCTGCCAACCCTCACATTTCCTTTTACTATTTGAGGAGCTGTTGCTAGCATCTGTTTAAAAGCACCCCATAGGGATGTACTCAGCATGTCTTACATAAAGCAATGTATGAGGGATACTTACCATCCAACGTGAAGGCTCTATGGGTGGGCACACACATGCTTTGCAGTACTTAGATGTCACTACAGAACATGTAAGTGTGCTTAAAGTGGTTGTAACCCTCAGTCATGGAATGTGAGCAAAGCACAAACAGAATATCTGTAGTGTTTACAATCTCTTTCCAAAGCTCTAAGTGCTGTCTCTCTCTGGTGCTTCGTCCCTCCGTTATAAGCATGAGTCACTTCTGAGAAGTTTTACCGACAGATGACATACACTTTTGTTGGGAGGGAGTGGGGGGGGGGAGCTCTGCAGACAGCTTGTCTATTTAGAACACAGTTTTTCTGCTGTGTGGAGGGGGATGTGTGCCTTTCCTCCAATCAGCTCTCACACACTGTTACTGCAGCCTCTCTGCCCGCTCCTCTGTGCTCCTGACAGATGCAGAAAGATTTTAACACTGTTCTGCTCTTTTGAATAGGTGTAGGGAAAAAAAGAAGACTGCAGATAAACAAGTAAAACCTATGTAGGATGATTTGTTTCATCTCTGTGTATAATCTGAGGCTGTTCACTTTACTGGGTAAATGTGAGTGTTTACAGCCACTTTAACCTCCCTGGCGGTATGATTATTTCAGATTTTTGATGCTGAAAGCAGTACAATTATTTTGCATGAAAATCTGGCGTTTTATATTGTAGGCCTGTAATTCTTAGGAATAACTCACTTAAATCTGTCCAAACAAGAGTCTAGTAGACATCCCGGGTATGATAAAGTTTGAAAAACAAAATCAAAAATTATAATATAATAAATAACTATAAATAATTATAACAAATAATAATATAATAATAATAAAAAAAATATTCAATAATGTAATTAAATCAAAAACACTGCAATTTGCTCAGTTGCAGAATTGTCGCTGTCATTAATTTCAGTGTTTGATGACGGATTTCCCCACAAATCGCTGTTTTCTAGCTGGTCTAAAAACCACTTTTGATGTAAAGGGACGGTTTTGGTTGCTATGGACAATCTCCAGTTTCCAGGCAGAAAGAACAGAATTTATAATATAAAACTGCATGCAGGGCACTGGACAAACCACTAGGGACAAAGGGATGTGAAATAAATTGATACAGTAATGTAATCTGTAAGATTACAGTGTACTGTATGTATTGTGTGTTTTACTTTTGAATTTGGCGCCGTTCTCTGTCCATGTGCATCGCAACGCTCGCAGGGAACGGAGCTCGGCTCCGTGATAGATCGAACGGAGGACGGCTCGCACACAGTGCAGGGAGACATCGCAGGATCCTGGGGACAAGGTAAGTAACTTCTTCCTAGATCCTACGATGCAATCCCGAGTTTGGCTCGGGGTTACCGCTTTTGGTACTGAAAATCCATCCCGAGTCTCACTCTGGAATACCGCCAGGGGGGTTAAGGAAGGCCTTAGAGCTCTGGAGGTTCAGCTAACCAATGACTACAAGTAGTCAGAACTCTTACTGACATTATGTAGGTCGGCTGCAGGCAAGGAGATTGCCCTAACAGGTTCTGCATTTATTTAAGAAGCAATTTTTTGCATACACAAGTTTACATTTTATTAGAAGTGGAAAATGTATGTATATTGTATGCAAAGGTGTTTTTGTGAATATGTCTAATTTACTGCTTAAAATGCAAATAATATGTAAACGTGATTACCTGGTCAGATGAGAAGTGCTATTTTATGATAGAATTTCTACATTTCATATCATTAAGCAAGAGACATTTGGGCACCTTTGTTTTACCAAGGCGATTGAGAATAGAGCCAGGTTCTATGGCGAAAACCAGGCCTGCAACACTTAAAGTGAGGTTACTTATTCAAGGTCCCTTTTTTTGCCTGCCTTAACATAAGTCTCTCAGATCTGTTTTAATTTTCTCAGGATTTAAGTGTGGACTTCCAAGGTAGGTCAAGGTAACAGTAAAATATAACACCCTTCTTCTCAGCCATAAAATGACATCAAGTAAATTCATTTTCATATGTATTCAAGAATACATTAATATAACATATATTGGTGTCATCTGGGCATTAAACCATTGGAATAAGAATATGTTTAATGAACCCAATAAAATTAGGTGCATAAGGCTTATTAAGCTAGAGGCAGACGTTTAATCTATTCTAGGTCACAGGAATAAATTATATATATTATTTGTTTTACACTTTTTTACTTAATTTGGTACACCTGTAGTCCTAGCACAATTCCTGTCCTAGGGTGACAATGCTTGCACACTGTACTGTGATCTAGTGGGGCAGCATTATAAGACAGTGAGAGTGTTAGGACTACAGAATACCTAATTTCACTTTTATAGCAGAGGTGTTCTGTAGTTCACAGAGGTGAACTGGGTCTGGCTTATTAACAAAATTTTAAAGCACTATGTTGCCAGTTAATTACAGGAAATTGTAAGCTCACTAGATTTTTGGCAGGATCAACAGTTATTTCTTTGCACATATTGAACATATTATATATATATATATATATATATATATATATATATATATATATATATATATATATATATATATATATATATATAAAAATATATATAAAAACACTTTAAATGGCATATTTTAAAGGGAGAAAATAAGAAATGTTTATTGTTAGGGTTTATATAAACTTTAAATCTAAGCTGTAGACATGACTAAAATTCAACAAGGTGTCTGTGCAACTTGAATGCTGTTCCTCAATTAACCCCCCTGGCGGTATTCCCGAGTCTGGCTTGGGGTAGAATTTCAGTACCATAAGCGGGATCGCATTGCAGGATACAGGGGAAGTTACTTAACTTGTCCCCTGGATCCTGCGGTGTCTCCCTGCTGTGTGTGCGAGCTCCTCCGCTCGATTAACACAGTGCCGAGTGCCGCTGAGCTCCGTTCCCTGCGATGTTGCGACGCACGGGACCAGAGATCGGCGCCAAATTCAAAAAAGTAAAAACTTACAATACACATACAGTACACTGTAATCTTACAGATTACAGTACTGTATAAAAAAATTACACATCCCGTTTGTCCCTAGTGGTCTGTCCAGTGCCCTGCATGTAGTTTTATATTATAAATACAGTTTTTTTCTGCCTGGAAATTGGAGATTGTCCATAGCAACCAAAAAGTGTCCCTTTATGTCAAAAGTGGTTTTAGACCAGCTAGAAAACAGCGATAATAAATTAGAATCACTTACAGAATTGAGCGATAGTGTTTTGTGGGGAAATTTGTAATCAAACACTAAATCTAATGACAGCGACAATTCTGCAACTGAGCAAATTTCAGTGTTTTTGATTTGATTACATTATTGAATCATTTTTATTATTATTATATTATTATTTGTTATAATTATTTATAGTTATTTATTATATTATAATTTATGATTTTGTGTTTCAAACTTTATCACACCCCAGATGTCTACTAGACTCTGGTTTGAACAGATTTAAGTGAGTTAATCCTAAGAATTGTAGGCCTACAATATAAAACGCTAAATTTCCATGCAAAATAATTGTACCACTTTCATCACCTAAAATCAGAAATAATCATACCGCCATGGAGGTTAAGAGAAGACCAATAACAAAAACTAAAGTTTTAGTTACTTTTCGGGTGATTATAAAGATGGTGTCACGTTCCTAGGCCAACTGATGTCTTATAATACGAGCTTACTGGTACCTTCTATGCGTATACATCACCATTGTTAATGCAAGTATAGTACGCGCTATTATTATATTGAATAGAATTTACTTGGATTTATATTAAATTAAAAAGTAGAATAGACTTCATTCTGACTTATTTTATAGAAGTAGACATGGGAAGTGCACCTCTGTTCACAATAGAGAGACATTTTTGCTAAACTGGCCTTGGAAAGATGCACCCAAGTCAGATTCATGCATACTCTACAATAAATGTTTATCAATCTCTACTGAATGAAAACTATAGCGTTTAGCTTGAACAGTATTGACCCAGCCAGGCACAGGTTCCTATGTCAGGATGCTGTGCCCTGATGCCAACATCTCTATTTCAAAAGAAGATACTAGCGCCTGGTTCTAATTGACTATAAGCGGCTAGTATCCTTCTGCTTACCATGACAAGATTATGAAGCAAGAGGTAGATGTGCAGAAGAGGAGTTGGTGAAAGAGAAAGAAGAAGAGAAAGTGAGAGAGAGGGAAAAAAAGAAAAAGAGAAAGAGAGTATAATTGCACAGAACATGCTTCTGGAGGAAGATACACTCATCCCACAAATGAGAAGCTCTGTTAAATCTACAGTAACTTTGTTAACAGAAAACTCAGATTATGTGTGTGGCATTTCTAACTTTACCAGAATCACTCTACCTACTGAATAGCATTAGAGGTTCACTAATTGATATCACTTGCTGAATGGCATTGTCGTTGAGGAATGTTCCTACTGTGCACCAGTTATCAAATTAGTTCAATGTCATTGCAGAAAGCAATATCAAAGAGATCCTGAAGAATTGCCTAAATTCTACTGATTAAATTCCAGTTATGATGCAGTTCATTGAATCAGTATAATCAATGCACATATTTCTTGGGCAATAATCGAGCTATTGTTATTTTATACAATTAAGTTACATAAGACTTTTACAAATAGAATCATCCCCAAAAATAAATTCCTATGTCAAGTTATTTTAAGAAATAAGAAGAGCTATGTAATTGATAATTACAAATACAAAGCAAAGAATATGCTTTTTTTTTTTTTTACATTATATACTTTGATGTCTCCAAGGAGACTGAAGAATACTGAGCAGATAGCAGCTTCCTTTGGGGTCAAATGAATCAAAGATGAAAAAAAAAAAAAAAACCTTTCTATCATGTCCCAACTCACTTCTGTCTGACATAAAATAAATTAACTGGATTGATGATACCATCACTCATCAATATTGGATGAAGAATCGTGTTTTCCATGTCCAAATGCAATGGGTGAAAGTAACTTATTTTTCCAAATCATAACTTACAGCACTGACAAATGTCCCATTGAAGATCTTCCTTCCTAATTGGCGTGAAGTGCATTGTGCTGCATTTGCAGGTAAATCCAATGACCTTCACAATGTCAGAACAAAAAGGAACAGGGGATTTCAGACTACCTATTATCTACTTTCTTTATTAATAATAATGTAACTTATTCAGTCTTCAGATAATAATGAATGTTAACATAAATTGCATTGGAAAAGAAATCTTAATTAATCTACGCCCATGCTTAATTAATTTTTATACTACAAATCCTGTGCTTTCAGATGCAATTACTTCGGCAGAAAAACAAACTATATGCCGAGTGTTGCTATGCACCTGTTATTGCTTGACACTTCCTCTCGGGAAAGCTGGTCATAGCTGGAATAGACAAAGTAAGCAAAATGGAGTTTCTTTACGCCATCCATCATCCTCTGAATTGTATTCACAAGAGGCATGGCTATTGTTACCTTAAAATAATTACAGTATAACTTTTGGGGCACTAGTACTCCAAACGTCAGCATAATATGGCATTATAGAGCAATTTAAAGTGACAGGCAAATACAATATAGTGCTGTGAAAGTGTTAGGCTAAACTATATCCGACCCACAAAACTCATCAAAATAATACATATATACATAACATATAAACACATGCACACACACCACACATGTGAATGCACACATATAAACACACTGTATAATACAGAATTTGGGAAACTTGGAAAAGAAAGTTCCAAATAAATATTTCAGCACTAGTACTACTAAATGCACACCTTCCTTAAACTGGAATTTTCTAGATATTGATGCATATAAAATTTATATATGCAGCAAGGCAAACTGAAGTGTGACGAATGTGATGAATTAGCACTGACACAAAATTGATAAATGACACCATTTGGTGTGGGAAAAGTTCTACCATTGTTGTTTCCAATCTGCTGTAGCACCCTGGAGTTTAGGCAGGGTTGCTCCTACATTTACCTGCAGGGAACAACTATCTAGGCTAATTGTTAGGGATCATTTGACTTCTCCATAAGTCTGGCACTTCTGCACTTTCCTCTTTTGCCACTAGGTGGCCGGGTACCTGGTAGCATTAGCTATGAGAAGGGCAATGCAAAGTCAGATTGTGGGTATATGGGGCATCTCTGCCAATGGGCAGGGGTTTTCTTGAATCCCTTGGCCTGCTGGGAGAACATATTAATTTGGGTGGAGTCAGGTGATCGGTGTTCTGTGCCACCCAGACAGCTGTCTGGGTGGACGTGTGTTGTATTGCCCCGGCTGCTAGGCCAGCGTTTGGGCCTACCCTGGGCTGCTAGGCTGTCTGAGGGCCTATCCAGAAGCAAGAGAGCAGCACAGGATTGGGATTGTGGCTTGCAGTCCAACCAGAAGTGCTGATTCTGACGGCCGGAGAACCTGTCGTGGTCGGAGGTAGAGGGGAAGCTGTCGCCACTACGGGACCATCCACCTTATTACCAGGGATCACAGTGAATAGCTGAAGCAAGAACAGGAGCAGTATTCTCACCAACCAGGCACGGTGAAGAACCTGGAAACTTCAGTGGGTATCAAGCCAGGGACCCAGACAGCAGAGGAGACGCTTGCAGAGCAGCCTTGTGTGTCAAGCCAGGGACCAAGCAGGCTGTCCTCCTGTTGAAGTCTTGGAGTCTGGCAGTTAATCTTGCAACTACCTAAGTCTATCCTGGCCCTAACCCTCTCTCTCCAAAGTTCTGTTAGGAGAAATAAAATCTCTTTTGCATTCAAGAAGTGTCTGGCACCCAATCAACCTACCTTGAATTACACCCACTATGCCATGCAACCCACCAGATACAGAAGGATGTCAGCTATCTCTGGCCCTGGAGGTTCTCATACGACCAAAGGAGGCCTGGGACCTTGCTACACTGCTAACTAGGAACTAGTGCTTGGACATGCAACATTTCACTAAGAATGAAAAGTAGCATTGAATCACTGTCATTGTCTGGATTCATATTAAAATGTAACACAACACTGGAAGCATAGCTGTTTTTAAAGTATGTGTAAACCCAATTATTCTAATCTTATTCTAATCTTATTATTATTATTATTACTAATATTCTAAACTTATGCTGCGTACACACAATCGGAAATTTGGCCAGCAAAAGACAGATGAGGGCTGGAAAATGCGACCGTGTGTATGCACCATCGGACTTTTGATGGCCAAATTCCCCCCAGCAAAAGATTGAGAGCAGGTTATCAATTTTTCGGTCAGAAAAATTTTTAATCGAAAATTCGATCGTCTGTACCAATTCCGACATGCAAAATTCCTACGCATGCTCCAAAACAATTTGACGCATGCTCGGAAGCATTAGTAGTGTTGAACGTCACCGCGTTCTTGACGGTCGAACTTCTGTGTGACCGTGTGTATGCAAACCAAGCTTGAGCGGAATTCCGTCAATTCCGGAAAATCCGCTCGTGTGTACGCGGCATTAGAAGTTATTTATTTACCTTACTAAACTTATTGTCATTCATTTAGGGTTTAAATCTACTTTGAAGTTTATTTTTAGGGATCAGAAAGAACAGTTAACAGTTTCCAACTCTCTTTAGCTTCCTGCTACACAACCAAATATTTAAATAAAAGCCACACAAATGTATTTTTTGTTTGTTTTTTACCGCTGACTAGTCAAAAATAGGGGTATGGATTTAAAAAGTGAATGGCTCTGTGCTTTTTCAGTCTGCCTTAGGCAGGATTCACACCTATGGATTTTTAGTGCTTTTTGCATTTTGCAGATTTGTACTACAGTCCATTTAACATGGTTTCCTATTGAACACGTTCTGTAGTGCAAATCTGCAAAAATGCAAAAAGCACTAAAACTGCATAGGTGTGAATTCAGCCTAATATAGCTGTAATCTTGCTTCACATGTGAAGAAAAGAGGGAAAGAAACTGAAAATGCATTTATTATAGCTCTTTGCACATACTAAATACCCAATTGCATTTTTGTTTATACCAGCCACATCTTATTAAAGATTCATACCATGTACATGCTTACATCTAATTACATTTCTTCAGATAGCTGCATATAACATGGAATATGTTATAAGGCTTAGAAATGCAGAGAAAGATCCATATCAGGTGTCAGTAGTGCAAGGAAATCTTTCCCGTAAAGCCACAGCAGAACAAATTTGAACCGAGAGTCAAGAGTGTTTAGAAATTCAAGGCAATTGCTGGAGAGATGTATTAATTCCAGAATTAGCCTAAGCTGGAATCTCTATTATAAAGTCAAATATGCCTATGTGCAATGGCTCTTGAGAAGTAAACTCTAACCTCAAAGCAGCATGTTAAAAGGTATTGTTTTAGATTCTGCAAATGACTGGATAGCATTGTGCATGTAACTGAAGAAAAGTAATGATGATCTGACCAGAGAACACTCTGTAGAGGTCAATGAATGTATTAACTGGCACATACCTCAGCAAAAAGCCTGTGTCATTAGGACAGATACAGCGATGCAAACTAGGAATGTTCACTTACTGCCTGTCATAAAAGCGATGAAACACAGCAATTGGCTTCTGATTTACAGGATATCTCTACAATTGTGTTTGAATAGATTTCTGAGATGTAATCACACAGAAGTAATAGAAAAAGTAAATGGATTCTCTTAGGGAAAAAAAAAATTAATTTGCACGGATGCACAATGATATATAGTGAAATGTTTAATGTTGTGCCAGAACAAATGGGATGACCTGGTGATATGGGGAAAACAGAAAAAGAACAGACAAAATAGCAAATTTATAGTGACCATCATTATAATAAGTAAAACAGGAGATTCAGCTACCAAGCATTGGTGCAGGACTGAAATCATCATTGGTGTGGAGTGATATTAATGTGATGTGTATATGTGTCATGTTAAATGAAAATCAGGAACCCCCACTAATGCTCCTATAAATTTCCTTATTTCTAATGACACTTGCTCATAGCAGATTACTTATTTTTTTACATTGATTCAAGGGTGATAGAAGTTCAACCCTATGTATCCTTAAGAGGTGAGAACAGCTGTTTTCTTCTCATCTGTTATTATGGCATGAAATGTTCTCTATTAACTACAGCATACACAAAAGATAAAGTAAAAAGAAGGCAGAATTTAAAGACATGGTTATTCTCAGTGTGGCCTATTGATGGTCTTAGGACCTGACAAGTTAATGCCACCAGTAAATAAGTGCTCAGTCCCTTGACTTGTTCCCTTACAACTTACTTCAAAGACTTATGCCATGTACACACAATAGGATTTTCCGATGGAAAATATGTGATAGGACCTTGTTGTCAGAAATTCCAACCCCATCACACATTTTCCATAGGAATTTCCCTCACACAAAATTTGATATCTGGTTCTCAAATTTTCCGACAACAAAATCCGTTGTCGGAAATTCCGATCGTGTGTACACAATTCCGACGCACAAAGTGCCATGCATGCTCGGAATCAAGCAGAAGAGCAGCACTGGCTTAATTTTTCTCGGCTTGTCGTATGTGTTGTACGTCACCGCGTTCTTGATGTTCGGAATTTCCAACCAACTTTGTGTGACCATGTGTATACAAGACAAGTTTGAGCCAACATTCGTCTGAAAAAATCCCATGGATTTTGTTGTCGAAAAATCCTATCGTGTGTACATCGCATTAGGCCTGAGAAAAAAATCAAGGGAGGTGGGATCTTTTATACCCCTTTCACACTGGGGTGGTTTTCAGTGCTTTAGTGCTGGGGCGGTGCTTTAGTGCTGCAAATAGCCTCTGCTAAGTGCCTGAACACCGCCTCCCATTCATTCCAGTGTGACTTTTCACACTTGGGCGGTGCGCTTGCAGGACATTCCAAAAAGTCCTGCAAGCAGCATCTTTGGGGCGGGTTTGGAGCGGTCCCAAAACACAAAAATATTTAGCGGTCCCAAAACACCCCGCCCATTGGAATGAATGGGCAGCACATTCAAAGCGCATGAAAAGCGATTAACAGCTAAAACTTTAGCACTAACGGCCAGCGCTTTCAGTGTGAAAGCAGTCTTAATGTGTGAGAATGAACCCAGATATGGAGGTATTCCCCCAAATCAAAGACTGGTCCTTTAAAATTAGGGTTTGTTTTTAGGTAAACAAGAATAATCCGGGCACAGGGACATTTAAAGCTGGACAGAAATACAATAATCGCCTAGGCATGAGCAATGTAGGTGGCTTGCAACATGGAATGACCTTTAGCTTGGGACATAACTATTTTGAAGAAATAAGTTATTATTGCTAAGAAAGGTTTTGGACAGGTTTTCATATTCAGGTAATCAGTGTGTACACATTCATAGAAGATGGGAAAGAAGACATATTCCATAGCTCACAAATATAATGTAAACATAATAGTAGGAGATTTTAATCAAATGATTAAACAGAAAGAATAATACCAGTCATACAAAGGTTATCGAAATGATAATAGCCAAAGGGAAATTAAATGTACCTTGATAATGGGAATGAAAATGATTATCAGATGTGAAAAGGTACATTAATTACAGTAACAAAATCAATGTAAAGCAAATAGATGATGCAATGATAGATTATGATGGTGGGGGTGATGGTGGTGATGATGGTTGGGGGGGGGGGGGGACAAGGAAGCAACATAAAATAAATAGGTAGATGTAGAGGGAAGACTACTACATGTATGGTTGGGATAAGGTGTAAAAAAAAGTGCAGTAAAAAGCTGGAGAGAATTGGAATATCTGATAGGAGAAAGGGGTAATACAACAGTGCAGGCAGAACTGGATATACAAACTAGAGAAACAAGGTTTAAATTGTGGAAGATGAATTAAAGCTGATGAAGAAAACAACTGTAAACCTGCAGTTCAACTATTGGAAAATGAAAGAAAGGAAAGACAAGAGTAATGGTATGATGAAGGATGTGGAGGATGTGAAATGGTAAAACTTCATGTAACTTCATAGAAATCAAAGGCCCAATAAAGAAAAGGTGGAAAGAATTCTGAGGTGCTAAATGGAAACCCTATTGAGAATGAAAAGGTTGTAAAAAAAATAAACAGGAGGATATATAACAGAAGTATAAGATGAGGGAAAAAACAACTTGGGAACATTTGCAGAATTTGTAACGGTGTAACCATACAAGTCATGGTGACTAAAGCAGGGGTAGGCAACTTTTGAGAGGTGGAGATCTACCTGGCCAACATGGAAGAGATCAGAGATCACCAGGGTGCCACGCCTTTTTAAAAAAAAGAAAAATTTAAATAAATTAACTTGCAAGCCCCCAGTAAAAAGTAAAGATGGCATAAAGAAAACTTAGAATATCTTATATAACTAATGTCACTGTAGAAATATAAAGGTAGCCTACCTTAAAATTTAACTTCAGTGAGAAACTCGGCATTCACTTTCATTCTCAATTTTTTTTCATGTCTGGGGAGTAAACGGCCACCCCCAAAATGCTGATGCTGGAGTTCATCATGAAAGCAGAATATTGGGTACTACAGGCTGATTTTGTTGACTAGTTTCAGGCCTGGATATCTTCTCTGATTTCTGACCAGTGTAAGTAATATGTAGGGCAGTGTAAAGAGATCAGTAGTATGTACGGCAGTGTCCAGAGTTCATTAGTATGTAGGGCAGTGTCCAGAGGTCAGTAGTATGTACGGCTGTGTCCAAAGGTCATTAGGATGTTGGGAAGTGTACAGAGGTCAGTAGTAAGTAGGGCAGTGTCCAGGGTTCAGTAGTATATAGGGCATTCTACAGATGTCAGTAGTAGGTAGGGCAGTGTACAGAGGTCAATTAGGGCATGGTGTGGAGGGGGAGAGGGGCATGGTATAGGGGGTCAGGAGGGCACAGTATTGGGGGTCAGGAGGGCACACTATAGGGGGCTCAGGAGGAAATGGTACTAGGGGCTTAGGTGGGGACAGTGCAGGGAGTTCAGGAGGGCAGGGCATTGGTGGGTCAGGAGGAAATGGTATTGGAAGGTCAGCAGGACAGAATACAGGGGGGGTCAGGAGGGTACGGTACAGGGGGGTTAGGAGGGTATAGTATTGGGGAGTTAGGAGTGTGTGGTACTGGGGGCTCAGGAGGGCAGAGTATAGGGGGGGTGTTAGATGGGCATGGTACAAAGAGGTCAGGAGGGCATGGTGCATGGAGGTCAGGAGGGCATGTAGTAAGGAGGTTAGGAGGGTTTAGTATTGGGGGGTCAGGAAGGCCTTATGCAGACATATGCAGAGTGGTGCAGGGAAGCTGTCATGGCAGAGCTGCATGTTCTGATCTGCACCGGTGGATCAGAGGGAATGGTCCATGTGGAGGCACACACTGCAGTCAGTGAACCCTCCAGAGCTATTTCGGAGGCTTTCTCCACCCTGCAGCTGCACATATGCAAGGGGCTGGGCTGTCTCTGCAGGCTGGGATCGGTTAAGCATTCCCCTGCGCGCTCTGCAGCTGTGGGGGAAAACACAGGGTTGGCAATAGGGACCTGTCTGTGATCTACCTGTTACCTGCCCACGGTTTGGCAAGTGGGTCTCAATCCACAGGTTTAAATGTTTTTTTTTATTTTTTTTTTATTTATCTGTATATTTCTTACTATTGCCATAACCTACCACCAAAGAACAACCCAAAATACATTACCCTACCAACAATTGCAGTGATACCACATATGTGTATGTTATTAGTTCCTTATAACCATAGTAGGGCCAGAAACTAGAGCGTGCATTTTGCTTTTTTATCCCACCTGAAACACAATGGGGTTGATTTACTAAAACTGGAGAGAGTACAATTGGTGCAGCTGGGCATGGTAGGCAATCAGCTTGCTCAATTAAGCTCTGACAATAAAACCTGAAAGCTTATTGGTTTCTATGCAGAGCTGTACCAGATTTTGCACTATCCAGTTTTAGTAAATCAACCCCACTGACACTAGCTGACATTGATACTAATTTAAGGAATGCTTTTTAAAACAAAATCCTACCCAAAATAGACTGACCCTGATCTTTGACCACAGAGGGGATCAAATACCACCAAAAGAAAGCTGTATTTGTGGGGAAAAAAAGGACATCAATTTTATTTGGGTACAGCGTCACACAACCGCACAATTGTCAGTTAAAGTAACACAGTGCCGTGGTCATTAAGGGGGGTAAACCTTCCGAAGCTCAAGTGGTTAAAGTCTATTCTAATCCAAACTTTTTTTTTTGCTACCTATGTATTTTTTTATGAGATTTCTCTTTTTTTTCTGTCTGAAGACACAATAAAAGTGAGAAAAGATCCCTCAAAAATAAGGGACATCCTATTTTCAACAGTCGTCAGTGAAACAAGTGCCCATACTGTAAGATTTGCCCTTCTTACAGGGAAAATTCAAACTTTTAGATTTTTTTCTCAGATTCAGTGTCAGTGACAATAGACAAATAGAGACCCAAAGCAAAGCAAAAAATGTTTTACTATTGAGATTCCCCCCCCCCCCCCCCCCCCCCCCCCCCCAGCGATAACAGTTTAGTGATAAGAGCAAGCACATAGATGCTTAATGACACAATGGGGGTTATTTACGAAAGGCAAATCCACTTTGCACTACAAGTTCAAACTACAAGTGCAAAGTGCACTTGAAATTGCACTGATGTGCAGTCGCTGTAAATCTGAGGGGTAGATCTGAAATGAGGGGAAGCTTTGCTGATTTTATTATCCAATCATGTGCAAGCTAAAATGCTGTTTTTTATTTTCCATGTCCCCCTCAGATCTTCAATGACTTCACTTACAAGTGCACTTTCAGTGCAATTCCAAGTGCACTTTGCACTTGTAGTTTGCACTTGTAGTGCAAAGTGGATTTGCCTTTAGTAAATAACCCTCATTATTCACACAAATTTACAAAGTCAAATATATCACCTTTCAAATGTTAACATTACTTAATATCTCTACTTCGCTGAAAAAAGTCTGTATTTAAATTTGATTTAATTTAATGCTGCCATTATTATTTTACAAGAGATCATTTAATAACTTCAATACGTTGCTACTGCATTGACTTTTTTTGTTTTCCAAGGGCTCCAAATTCTGAAAGAAAGTACCATTCCAGTTTAGATAGTTGTCTTGGAGCATCTCTAAATTAATTACCTTGTAAAAGATTTGTGAATGCGCAAGAAATCCGCAGTCATACATTTGCAATAAACTCTCTTGGAACCTCATATAAAGCAGATTTTATTTCTTAATTCCCAGTTCAATCTGCCATGCACACATTGCTTCACAGTTACATTAAGGATTGACTTAAAAAGAGTCAAATAAAGCATGATTAATATTCTCTTGACTGACAATAATGTTTAATATGTCACAGCAAATGCCCGCCACCCATCACTTTTGTGTTTTACAAGCAGGGAGAAAAGGTGTCCTCTGCCCTGAAATGGGTGATCTCTCTGATCTGCGTTTCACAAGCAGCATAAATTTCCCTAATTTGGCCAAAGGCAGTCAATTCAGAGACCCGGAGACAAGATAGCTTGCCACTTTTTACTTGTAACATAATATATTAGAGACAGATACACCTGCTGAACCACAGTTAAAGCTTATTTATCAGTCATTCATTGCCAACGCAGAACAAAATTAAAGGATAAAGAAAAAAGAACACCTACTATGTGCTTCGATTCCTTGCATTGGTTTGAAATTTATGTCTCAATGGCCATGAATAGAAAATGCCAGTAGTGTATCATGCTGTAAATACATAGTTGTGACACGTACTGGGGAATTTTCCAAGTGTAATCTATTCTTTCATATTTATGCTGCATATTTGTTATTTTCAGTACGGATATAGTACAGCTTCTGCCTACTAGACTATGCAGTTTCCATAATGAACATTAGATATATTGAGATAATTATTCTTTAGACAATGTTGGAAACAACAGTACCAGTGACACAAGCAAATATATAAATCATTTTGTGTGCTGCATTTTCATGCGTAACACTTATGTGTTAAAAGCTGGTAAGTAATGACTTGAATTAGTTATCCCAGACTCTCACTACTAGGGTGTAGGATCTACCAGCAGCCCAAGAAATATGGCATACACATTTCCAATATATAGAAAGGCAAATATGGTATTGCATGTAGTCATAGCATGCTTTCCTTTCCTTGATTTTTTCTTAAAAATACTTTTCTCATTTCTAGAACTTGATTCATTCACAATTAATATGAAATTATAACATCATCTTGCTCCTTGAATTAGTCAAGTTATAGCCAGGAATCATGTACAAAGGATATTCACACCCACTATAATGAAGCAAGTTTCGTAATATCCTTTATGTGGTCCCCCAAAACCTATGGTAACGTGTGTACATGGTTGATGCCATGTCTAAGATGTTAGGGGATCAAGCTCTGTTGTGTGCCTATAATGGTCATGTGACCTGTAATGTCTAAAAGATCATAAAGACAGCTTTATTGAGCTACATTCTGCAAATGTCAAATATGTGGATCAGGCCAGGCAGGACTCAAACACTCTGGGTTTATTTTCTAAAAGCCAATATACTTTTTACTTGGCAAAGGGACATTTCCCCAGAACATAGTCAATGAGACAAAGCTCCTCTGACATGCTATTTTCCTTACACATGACTGGGTATTCTTTGCAACTTAAAATTTCATCACATTTACTAAGCTCTGGGGGTAGTTCCTTTGCAAAGTTAACAGCTTAAGTAAACCAAACCCTCTGGGAGAGCCCACATAATTGTGCCCTTGGTTAGCATACATGAGAAGATTTGTTAATAATTCTGTAGCCAAATATTTTCCCTTCAGCTATCTGACTTCAAAATCAACCAACACATTTAGTTTTCCCCTAAATGAACAATTTAAGAATTTAAACACAATGGGGGTTATTTATAAAAAGGCAAATCCACTTTGCACTGCAAGTGCACTTGGAAGTGCAGTCGCTGTAGATCTGAGGGGAAGATCTTAAATGAGTGTAATCTCTGCTAATTTTTTCATCCAATCATTTGCAAGCTAAAATGCTGTTTTTTTTTTTCCTTGCATGTCCCCCTCAGATCTACAGCGACTGCACTTCCAAGTGCACTTTCAGTGCAAAGTGGAGTTTCCTTTCGTAAATAACCCCCATTATGTGGAAGGATTATCCACTATAGTATGTCTAGTAAAACCTGTAATAAGTGTTTGCCTGACTGTGCTCATATAAAGGGTGTCTGTATACAAAAAGCCCAACAATTAAAAAAAAAAATATATATTTTTTGCTGTAATAAATATCCCAAATTAAAAAAAACAAAAACAAATTTCTGTATCAGTTTAGGCCAATATGTATGTATGTATTCTTCTACATATTTTTGGTGAAAAAAATCTCAATAAGCGTATACTGATTGGTTTTCACAAAAGTTATAGCGTCTACAAAATAGGGGATATATTTATGGCATTTTTATTATTAATTTTTTTTTTTTACTAGTGATGGCGGCGATCAGCAATTTTTAGCAGGACTACGACATTTTGACGGACAGATCAGACACTTTTAAAACTTTTTTGGGACCAGTGACATTTATACAGCGATCAGTGCTAAAAATAGCCACTGATTATTGTATAAATGTTACTGGCAGGGAAGGAGTTAACACTAGGGGGTGATCAAGGAGTTAAGTGTTCCCTAGGGAGGTGTTTCTAACTATGGGGGGAGTTTACTGACTGGAGGATGAGAGAGATCGCTGTTCCTGATCACTAGGAACAGCATATCTCTCTCTACTCCCCTGTCATAACAGGGATCTGTTTGTTTACATACACAGATCCCCGTTCTGGCTCTCTGTGGAGATATCACGGGTAGCCAGTGAACATCGTGGCTACTGACTATGCGCATCGACACCAGCATTGCGCCGCGGCGCGTGCTCGCCATTATGGCTTCTTAAAGCTGCCGACGTACAATGTGCCAACCTGCCACAGTACAACTGCGGCGGCTGGTTGGCAAGTAGTTAAAGCGGACCCTCAGTCATTTTTTTCAACTTTCCATCTATTAAATCTTCTGCCCTTGTTGTTTTAACTTTGGATAGTAAAACATTTTTTTGCCAGTAAATAACTTATATAGCCTACTTCCTATTTCTTGTCTGGTCATTAGCCTAGGCTTATGACATTATGCACAGCTCTCTCCCTCACTCTTCTGAGAGTTTGCCAGGAAGGGAGTGGGGATTAGTCATAAGAGGGCCAATGAGAGCTGCATGGCTGCAGAGCTGGAAGTGGGCCTCTGTGTGTCCGTGAAAATCCTGAAAGTGGAACAGGCAGCAGCTTCAACTGCCCACAGTTAAAATGGTTGCAGCCAGACTTAGTGGAGGGAGATTTCTGCAGCTTATTTGGCAAGTACAGAATCATAGTATATATAAATTAATATGCAAAGTGGTTGAAGGGAAGCTTCAGAATAGCAAATATGTTTTTATTACAAATTATGTGAGCAGACTGCAGTTCCCCTGTAAGCATTATGAATCCTGGGAATTTACATTCTGGGAAAACCACTTGCTGCCCAGGATGTTTTTATACAAACACGGGGCAGCAAGCAGTTAAATGAATCACTTTCGCAAAAAAACTAACAAAAAAAAAAACAATGGTCTGCTAGCTAAATTAGAGATCAGTAAAAAACTTGGCATTTTTTACTCCCATGTGCAAGAGGCCTTCAAAACCATTTAAAGTACAAATGATTGTAACAGAGGTACTTAGGAGAAGAAAAATTTGTCAGAATGAAAACCATTGACAGATTTCCCAAAGTACTCTACTGGTCTAAAATAGATAAGCTAAAGTTATTCTTTACTGCGAATCGCAAACTCTCTCACTATATGCTCTAGTAGTCTGGGGGAAAAAATAATCATCCAAGGGTCATTCAGAAACAATCATATTACTGAAGGCAGCTTTAGTAATCAACAATCAATATCTATAGTACTCACTTATTACATTGTTTTTAGTTTTACAATATTTTACCTTCTAAACTCACCTTTAAGTAAAGGAATAACCATATTTTACTTTGAGATTATCAGTTAACAGAAGAACTTTTTTTTTTAAATGCTCTTTTTCATGCTTAATCCCACTATTTGTATTTTAACTGGCATATCAAAACACTGCTTTATTTTTTAACTAATTAAGAATTGTTGGTGATGCCAATTATTATATTGATTATGTATAAAGGTGATGGATGAAAGTGTTCCCTGTGGAATCTCCCTTGCCAATCTCCAGTTTATTGCTTTAAGTTTTGTCACATTTATCATGTATTTATAACTAATTATATTTCTCTCTTTTACATTTTTTTTTTTATTACTTTGAAAACATAATTCATTACTTTTTTGGGGGCGGGGGTATCTTTATTACAGGTTTATCTTCCAAGATAGACTAGGGACTATGCACTATAGACTATGAGATATGTAATAATGTGTATAGAGCAGTGCACATGACCAAAACTAACAGACACTGCTTAATCCAAAGAAAGGAAATTATGGGGCAAAAGAGAGGTTCAGGAGTTCACAGAGGATGTTACACAGAGGTAGAAAGACACAATAAAAAATGATTTAATGAAAGACAGTTTACAGAGGCATTAGGTAGTGGAGGTTTATGAGTTATTTTTAGACTATAAGGATAGCGTTTAGTTTACAGAGGCATTAGGTAGTGGAGGTTTATGGGTTATTTTTAGACTATAAGGATAGCGTTTAGTGTCACTTTAATGTCTAATGCCTTGTACACACGGAAATTCCAATGGAAAAAGTCAGATTGGATTATGTTGTCACAAAATCCGATTGTGTGTGGGCTCTATAGGACTTTTTTCATCTGAGTTTCCGACGGAAAATGTTTGAGAGCTGGATCTAAAATTTTCCGACAACAAAATCTGATCAGACTTTTTCAGATCGTGTGTTGAGACATCTTTGTGACCGTGTGTATGCAAGACAAGTTTCGGCCAAATCCATTGGAAAAAATCCAACGGATTTTGTGGTCGGAATGTCCGACCGTATGTACAAGGCATATTTCTGATAACCAAAATATAATGACCAGTACTTTTACCAAGTTTATAATTAGAGAAGCAAAGGGCATTTTACGTTCTTATAATCTGCGTATGGCCCCTTGGACATGGAATGTCTAGTCCCTGTGTGTGCAACCCCAGCATTTTAGTGCATAGGGGAGGCAAAGGTGTAGCATCCAGCCCCACTGCCTGTAGCCTGTCAAAGTCTATGGCTTTCTGAAATATGCTGTGACTGAATAGGCTGAACTCTGTATCAAGTTATACTCACATTTAGGGCCCTAAGCATTCAGGAATGAATGTCCAGAACACAGAATACTCGTGTTCCAGGCATTTGTCTCTAAACACATAGGGCCCTAAACACAAATACCGCTCAACACAACATTGAGGTCCATCCAGCCGCAGAAAATTTCTGCCTGTCATAGACTTTGACAGGATGCCAGCAGTGGAGCTAGATGCTGCACCTGTGTCTAGTGTGCCCACGTGTCCCGGATTGCCCGGGACATTCTCGCAATTAGCAGGTCTGTCCCGGGCACCTTCATTCCGGGACAATACAGTGTCCCGGAATAAAATTGACAGAGCGAGCAAACCCTATAGCACTGGCATTCACTCTGCCTCCAGCTCCATCTGCCATCTGCCTCCAGCCGAGGGGAGCTGAGACCGCCCCTCTGCCCGAGCAAAGACAAGCCGAGGGGAGCTGAGGCCGCCCCCCCACCCAAGCACAGGGGAGCTGAGACCGCCCTCCCGCCCGAGCAAAGGGGAGCTGAGATCACCCCCCAGCACAGCCGAGACTATTTTTACTGCTGACAATTACCTTCTGTGCTACTTCTCAATCTGTTAGCTCTGTATAGCACAAGTGGAGAGGAGGGTCTGTACTGAGAGAGGGGGATCTATACTGAGGGGGGTCCATACTTAGCGGGGGAGTCTGTACTGATGGGGGTCTATACTGAGGTGAGTCTGTACTTAGGGGGGTCTATACTGAGGGGGGTCTGTACTTATTGAGGGGTCAATACATATTGGGGGGGAGTCTATACTGATTGAGGGGGATCTATACTGAGACGGGGTCTGTAATGAGGGGGTCTATACATATTGGGGGGGGGGAGTCTGTACTGAGGTAGGGGGGTCTGTACTTAGTGGGGGGTCTGTATTTATTGGGGGTCTGTACACAGGGAGAGGGATCTATACTGAGGGAGGGGGGTATGTACTTAGTGGGGGGTCTATACTTATTGGGGAGGGGGGTCTGTACTGAGGGAGAGGGATCTATACGGAGAGAGGGGGTCTGTACTGAGGGAGGGGGATCTATACTGAGGGAGGGGGGTCTGTACTGAGGGAGTGGAGTCTATACTTAATGAAGGGGGTTCTGTACTGAGGGGGGACTTTACTTGGCAGGGGCTGACACCATGTTTTACCACACCGGTGGGGTGACACCAACCCTAGCAAAGCCACTGCCACCCACCTCCTCTATCTTCTCTGGGCCCACTCCAGCATGCTCGAAAACAGGTCCCCCAGGCCGCACTGCCACGGTGGCAAGTGACACGCTGCATCTAGTGGCAGGTGAAGGTGGCAAGTGGCACACTGCATCTGGTAGCAGGCGACGTTGGCATGCTGCATCTGGTGGCAAGTGACAAGCTCAGGGTGCCCAATGATTCTGCATTATGGTGAGTTGAACTATTTCATTATATATTATAATGTAGTAATGTAGTAATATAAATAATATGATTTGATCATCCTGACACCATATCAAGCATGGTCTTGGGATGATATAAGTGCTAAAACCAGCCATTCACCTGACAAATCACTCGCCCCTGAAATCCCTGTCAACTCCATTCAACACCAACCCCCCCCCCCCCCCATGTGTCTATGGGGTGCCCTAAAACATCAGGATGTCATGAACAGAGGCTAGATGCCTTGTGTGCAAGGGGCTCCTGATATGTGGTTAAAAATCTTCAACTGCTATATCTTTATATCTTCTGTTTATTTTTTGTCCTTCCATCGCTGGGTATATGTAGGGGTTTACAATCACTTATTAGTCATAAGGGGTATATGTAGGCTGTCCATAGGTCATGTATCCAAAGAACATTGAGGCTGATTTCATTAAAGAGTAGAGAAAATTCACTTAGCATGAATATCCTCTTTCATTAACCGATCATGTGGTAAGCAAACTCTTGTTTATGTATTTCATCTGAACACTCTTTTTTTAGTAACCATTCCTTACTTCTTTAGTAAATCAGTATCATTGTCTCTTTAAATTACATGTGTTACACTTATTAACCAGTATTGCCTCTGGGGATCTGATTAGATGCATGTGTCACCTAACCCAGCCACTAAAGCCGGGTACACACCAGGGCCAGACTGGCCTACCAGGATAGCGGGAAATTCCCCGGAATGCCGTCTGCACTAGGGCCGCTTTGAGCTGTGAATGCTACCGCCTGGCCGTTGGCCCAGTGTTGCCTGCCGCCTGTTTATTTACGGGTAGCCTGTTGATTTCAGCCTATTGTAGGGCCATTATGGGCATTGGTGCCCATAAAAATATGGCTGCGTGCCGACATGTCAACTGAATATGCGCCATTCTGAAGCTAGCCGGGCTCGGGAAAGCCTGTATTTGCTCGGCCATTTTCGGGCAGGCGGGCGCATGCGCAGTGACGTAATGGCACCGGGCGGTGCCATTTTTAAATGTAAGGCACTCGCCTTGGACTCAGCAGTGGTGTGCGCCTCTCCATATCACGGCTGGGTAAGACCAAACTCCTACGCAGCCTCTGACCACCTCCTGTTACTCTCCTGTACCATGTCTGCACAGCCTATGACAGGGGTAGGCAACCTCGGCCCTCCAGCTGTTTTGAAACTACAAGTCCCATGAGACATTGCAAGACCCTAACAATCACAGGCATGACTCCTAGAGGCAGAGGCATGATTGGATTTGTAGTTTCACCACAGCTGGAGGGCGAGATTGCCTACCCCTGGCCCATGACTATCTCCTGTACCATGTCCGACACGGCCTATGACCACCCCCTGTAGCATCTCAACACAGCCTCTCTGATGTTATGCTGTTGGACTGGTATAATAATGATATGTGACTGGTATGAAATTATTTCCAGGGCTGGTTTTTATTCCCAGTCCTGGTACACACTATTAGTTTTGTTTCATTCAACCATGGGGGGGTTGAACAAAAAAAACTGTCAGCTCCAGTCAGAGCCATGCGATGTTAGTTCCGTGATCTCCCCTGCTGAGCTGTATGTTCTTAAAGGGGGATCACCCCCCGCCAGTACACTCTGATCAGCGCTCTCTGCCATTGGCAAGGTTGTATTGGTAAGTATGGTACATGCAGTACATGCAGTACATTCAGGACTTTTTTGTCACAGAATAGGTGCAGGGACTCACAACCCCCACCCATGGAAGGGAGTAGTAATGTGGTACATTGTGTGCACTTTGTCATAGGTTGGGTGTCACCAAACTGTTTCAGGGGCATTGTTTATTAAAACACACCAAATGGCAGGGTTTGGGAGTGTGTAACCTACAGAATGCAGGTTTCAGGAGTGCACTACACAGAGAGTGTAGGATTCAGGAGTGCACTACACACAGAGTGTAGGATTCAGAAGTGCACTACACCCAGAATGCAGGGTTCAGGGGTGCACTACACACAGAATTCAGGGTTAAGGGGTGCACTACATACATAGTGCAGAGTTCAGGAGTGCACTATACACAGATTGCAGGGTTCAGAAGTACATATTTCACAGGCCAGTTTACAACCAAATATTCTCCCCACAACCCCACTCCCTAGTACAGAGCTTTCCCCCCAAACTCCCCTGTTACAAAACTGTAATCCCACCCATAAACATACGTTATCCCAACATCTGTTTCTCTCTTGCCCCCCTCTTGAGTGCAGAGAGGTTTCAGTGCAACCGCCAGGTGAGGTGCACTGCCATTTGCAAACACACAAGTGATAGGAGATAGCCGTTGTCTCAGGGCCAGTTCTAGAGATGGCAGAACTTCTTTCCATCACATCCAGCTCAAAAAAAGCCCTGGGTACATGAAATGCTGCTGTTGGTATACACATATCATAGCAATAGTGCCCCTCTAACAAGCAGTCACCAAAAAGCTAAAAGTATTTGAGATTGTTGTGAGATGCAGACTTTGGTTTAAAACCTTTTGCTTCTGTTTAGTTAGTTTCTACTTAATTAAGGCTATACAGGTTTTACAAAGTATAAAAGCTTATGCTTTACTTATTTACAATAAATATTTCCACAGAAAAGCAAAAGAAGAGTGATCAGTTAGTTATTACTGCTTGTGAAAGGTTGTCATTCGGTTGCCTGAGGCATTAACTGAAATAATTTTCTACACATCCTAGAGGCAAACCGCAATTAACATTTTATATGTGTTGTATGTACCTCAAGAAACAATAATGACTTCTTAGCTATTATTACACCCATCAACAAGATACAGAGCTTCATATAGATTTTTCTATAGAAAAGCAGAACTGAGGGGGTCGATTGTCACTAGATACCACACCTGTGCCCATTTATATAATTCAAAGCACAGGGGAAAAAAAACGGTCCATTATTATCTGATCTGTAGAGAGATCTAAGAAATAACAATAAATAAGAATACTTATAAGTACTTGTACGGAAATGTATATGTTACTTATTTATAAATTACACAAGAATATGGTGAAGAACAAGATATATAGAAAAAGGCCTTACGGTTTAGGAAAAACATAATAATGTATTATCTTTATTTGTCTTGCAATGAAGATTAAGATGGGTGCATTTTACCATGCAGTGTACAAACACTGCATATTTCTGGTACCCTGGATGTCTAAAAATCACCCATAGACATGAAAAGTTGAAGGTGGCTGTACGCAGTTATCCACATAAAGTAGCCAACAGATGTAATGCACTAAATACACCTAAAGTGCGTTCAATGCATTATGTCTGTGTGCGGCTCCTAAACATTGTACTTGGTTCTTTATGATGTGATCATTCTTCAAAAAAAGCTTTGGGCGATACTTGATGATCCTTGGAGTGCTGGCAAATATGTGCATTGATCTGTGATTTCTCCAGCTGATACTTGCTGCAGCACCCGCTACTTTTGAGCCCATTCCAGGAATGTGTGTGATGGGAATAGTGATAATATCTTGCATGTAGGTGTGACACAGCCCCATTTGCTTGAATGGGTCAGGTTCACATGACAGGGGGAATCATTCTTGCTGCACCACAAAGCAAAGTATCACAGAAATATACAAATATTATATATATATATATATATATATATATATATATATATATATATATATTATATATATATATATATATATATATATATATATATATATATATATATATATATATATATATATATATATATATACATATAAATATATATGAATATATGTGAAATATACAACCGGTCTGGCTAATTTTTTAGTTTAACTGCCTGTTTTTAATAGCCCCCCCACCACAAAAGTAAACATAAAGTGGAACTACACTGCTGGAAATGCTATTTAATTCATTTTTAATATTTAAAGGAAACTTATTTTGTTGAGAAATCCATTTAAAAAACACCCCACTAGCATTTTTATCTGCAGCCAACTTGAGTAAGGACAAATAATTCAAGTTAAATTTACCTCCCGGAATCCATCTGCCCTTAAAGTGATACTAAAGTCTCAGTTTTTTTTCTTTAAAAATATAAAATTTTATACTTACTTGCTGCTCCGTGGATTTGCACAGAGCAGCCCAAATCTTCATCTTCTCGGTCCCTCTTTGGCAGTCCTGGTCCCTCCCGCTTGTTGAGTACCCCCACAGCAAGCAGCTTTACAGTGATTTTGCCGCGATTTGCATTTTGCGTTTTTTTAATCTTAGTTTTTATTTTATTTACACTGTGGTTGCTTAACTTAGTGCTTTGAAGAGTGATAAGAAAACACTGCAGATATAAGTACCAAGCTTAAATTTCATGAATCGGGTTAACATCCACTTTACAACCCCTTTAACTCAGGCATGCAGGCAGGAGGGTATGTTTAGCTAAAGAAGCCTCTCCTCCCCCCGCCAGATGAAAGAAAAAAGCCCATGAAGACCCCTGGCATAAAAAAAAAGCTTAAAACAAGTAAATATAATATACCAACCTATCTATTTTCTAATGCTAGCAGCAAAAGCTAATGTTGATTGAGAGAGTTTAGTTGTGCTTTAAACTAACAGCAATAGATATCTGGAATAGTCCTGTATGCCAAAAGTTTATACTGAAATGAAAATCTTGGGTAGGGAGTGACTTTCGATGTCAATAACACAAGCCTGAAGACTGTTGACATGGGCCAATATGCTGCTGTTGACAAAAATGCAGGAGCTATTTTCACTGTCTGCCCCCCCCCCCCCCCCCCCTCAACTGCAAATAAACTAGGCCTCAGTTACAGCCTCATCGTTAGTTAGTCTTTGCTTCTGTGAAGTGTTAGTTCAGCCGCACAAACTATTTCCATTTATTCAAAAACTCTTGATGTTTGAGGAAGGTAACAGAGAAAGCTTGTATGTACAATAATATTAGTCTTTCATGGGAATTATGTGACAATTCCATGGTAAGACTTTGCTCTTATGACCTTGTTTCCTTATCAAAGTCAAAAGAGCAACAATAAATTCTTACAGTAAGGGATGTTAAGGCTAAAATACATCTAATTTAAGCCAGCCATGGATGGATTGAATGTCAGAAGGTTCAGCAGGGACCAGACAAGATTTGATCCATCTATGGGCAGGCTGGTTGTACTGAAGTCGTTCAATCGATCAACTTCAGTACAACCAGACTGTCTGATTTTTTTTAATGCAATCACTGCCCGCAGCTATAGCCACTAGCAGTGATTATTATGTTCTTCCAGCAAGGAAGGTTCCCTGTGCTTCCTGCCGGCATCATATAGCATTGCGGGAGGGATTCCCCATTAACACTGACTGGGTTGATTGGGAATCAAGCACTTTTCTTTCCTTCCAACCATGGCGAAATAATCTATGGGCTAATTTACTCCCCTAGGACAATGCAAGGGGATCGCTGGAGGAAATTCACAGGACTGGCACTACAGAGAGAGGTATATTTTTCTAAACTGACTGTACCCATCACAGCCACTCAAACCAAAATAATTTGTAGTCTGTGTTACATAATCAATTAGCAAGATGTCTACAAAAAATGAATCTGTATATATGTTAACCAGGCTTACAGCAAAGCAAAATCAGTTTCCAATAAGTTCTATGATCTATTTAGCACTAAGAAGGTTCCTTTTTTTCAAATTTCAAAAGTGTGGGCGCAGGTAACCTAGATGAAACAAATTTCAGTCTAATCATTACAGTATTGAAGTTTGTACTTTAAATCTGTCTGAACATGTTTTCATAATCCTGGCAGCTACCGCCTTACTTCTAATTAATAGAAAGCTGCTTCTACCACTAGGTGGAAGTCACACTCCAGAAAGGTTATGCTGCAGGACCATTAGATACAGTAAGACACATTTTACAACATTTTTAGACCAATGACTTGTTCCATAAGCTAATTCCTGACATTTCTCTCACAAAACATTTGACTAAACCATAGCTTTTTATATATGCATTTTGTGCTGTAAATATCGATATATAGGAACATATATAAATAGGCTTAATTAGGACTTGTGCAGAAAATGAAAATTTGGCACTATGGAAGTAAAAAAAAAATAGCTCAAATGTGAAATTTTTACTCCTTTGCATGTATATCTATAGACTGCTATATATTGTCAAGTATCTGCAGTGATATAGCATTAGCATGGTGAAGGTTTATGATGAAGCTCTATTAAACAAAAGATGATTAAAAGCTGATTAAATGTAGGCATTGTCTATGGTTATCTATCATTTGTCAGGGCAGGGAGAATCTGTGACAAGTTTAAGGCATACTTTAAAGCCTTAATGTATTTGTTTTTTTTAAAGCAGCACAAGATTGAATGAGGGGTGTCCTTTGTGCTGGTGACTGCTGTTTTCTGCCCCCCCCCCCCATACCCCCACAGTGGTAATCTTCTGGTGATTTGGGGGTTAATACAAGTCCTAAACTTTGCATTCTTTAGGAATGCAGACTATGCCCACCCATTACACCCCTTTTATCCTTTCATAGAAGCTGTACTATAGCTTCCAGCAATGTGAAGCACCCTCTGAATAGGGGACATGCAAATTAAAGGTTCACCACCTCCATTCATAGAGCACCTTTTCATTGTTGGGAGCTCTAGTAGAAATTCTATGAATGGAGGAAAAGGAATAGAGGGCAGGCATAGTCAGCACTGAAAATTTAGCAGTATTATTGAAACATTCATCACAGTATCATGTATGAAATAAGAATGTAAGTATACAGAGCAAGTGAAATAATAGCTATCAGTGTTTTTACATTTCCAATTTGCTGAATATAAGCAGCACTATAGTCAAATCAGCATGATTTGAAAAGCCAATATCAATGTAAGCACTCTTTTTCAGAATGCATCCCCAGTCTCGTGATGTGGACCTAGAGACCTAGAGAATCATTATCTGACCAGGCTGGACACAGAACTTTCCAGAAGTCAATGTGTTATTTTTTTCTGCCATATGTAATCTTCACAACAACTCTATTACAGGGTGATATTAGACCCCTGGCTACATATGATTTGGAAAGCCAATATCAATGTAAGCCCTCTTTTTCAGAATGCATCTCCAGCCTTGTGATGTGCACTTAGACACCCTGAGGATCATTATCTGTCCAGGCTGGACACAGAACTTTCCAGAAGTTGATGTGTTATTTTTTTTCTGCCATATGTAATCTTCACAACTACTCTATTACAAGGTGATATTAGACCCCTGGCTACATAATATGTATGTATCAGTTTGCAAATATGGAAAACTCATTATTGGAATGTCCCTGGGCTGACTGAAACCTGGGGCATCTAAACGTTTGGGCCATGCTTATGTGGTTGTGGTTTGGTGGAGACATGTAGGCTGAGGCCAATCCTTATTATTGTTTCACCTGGGCTGCTCAGGAGTAGCAGCAATCCTTTCCTCTTAATGGCACCTTCAAGTATCAGCAACCGTGGCATGATTTTGCACACGCTAAACGGCATGGTGCCACAGCATCGTGCAATTTAGTGTGTTTCGATTAAAAAAAAATGGTCAAAGACTCCTTACCCCATGCTTATCCTAGGCATTCTATATAATGTCAAAAGACTTGCGTTAGTGGCATATTTATTATTTGACTTCAGCCACTTGCACTTTTGGTGCCTGTTCGGCCGTGACAAATTCGCACAGCAGATGCTAGACCAGGCCTCAAAATTTCAGGTCCTGAGCTAGTAGCTCAGTAGCCAGGCCTTAAGAGCTACTCGCCACCTGTTACCTCTACCTCCAATTCCTCCCGCAGTACACCTCTACCTCCAACGCCTCCCACAGTACACCTCTACCTCCAACGCCTCCCGCAGTACACCTCTACCTGCATCACTGTACACCTCTACCTTCAACGCATCCTCCAATGCCTCCCCTCTCCATCACACCTATGTCTCCAATCCCTTCTCCCCTAGCACACCTCTATACCTACAATTCCTCTTCTTAGTATGTCTCTGCCTCCAATGCCCCCTCAGCAAACCCCCCATTCTATCATACCTATGACTCCAATTCCCACCCCCCCCCATATTCTATCATACCTATGACTCCAATTCAGCCCCCGCTCCCCCATTCTATCATACCTATGACTCCAATTCCCGCCTCCCCCCATTCTATCCTACCTATGATTCTAATTAAGCCCCCCCATTCTATCATACCTATGACTCAAATTCAGCCCCCTGCCCCCCAATCCATTATACCTATGCCTCCAATTTTCCAATATTGTATGATAGATTGAGGGAGGGGGGCGGAAATGGAAGCATAGGTATTGTGACAGGAGTGACTTTGGGTCGGGTTTGTGGAACTCAGCTTGCCCTGGAGAGTTCTGGAGGCTCCTTGTCCAGCTTCCCCGGACCCTCTTATGTGCAAATCACCCTGTGTCTCTAGGGCACAGGGTGAATGAGAACCCCACTATAATCTGTGCTAGTCAGATTCAATGCTGTATATATGAATATATAATGTGTGCTGTCTCATGCTGTTGGACTATTTGCTGTGATTCATTTGGGGTGTGGCTGTATTCCAATGTTCTATTGTGTCAGTCTGCCTTAGATATTATGGGATGTTTATCTCTATGGGGGAGGGGGATTCCTCCAGCAGCCCCCCTGCTAAGACTGTTTTTTGATGAGAAGTTAAACACACCTGACCTGTGTGTCTATTGTCATTGGACAGTTTAACCCGCCCTGTGTTCCAAGGGTGGGGAGAAGTGTTTGGAATTGGGATCTGTACAACATGTGCTTGAATAAAGTAGTCTGTTGGTTTTTACTCTACACTGGTGTTGTCTGGTGACTGGGTGAGCTAAGGGGTCTTGGATTGTGTGGTACCGGACAGAGGAAGCATTTACGGCGGACATTTGGAGTACGGGGGTCTGTCACAGGTATGATAGAATGGGGGAGGGGGGGCAGAATTGGAGGCATAGGTATAATGGATTGGGGGACGGGGATGATTCAGACCTATGCCTCCAATTAACCCCCCCCCCCCAATCCAGCATTCACAGAGTGTCACATTATTAACATACCATTGTCCTGCTGCCAGGGGATCAGGCATCAGTGCATTCCTTGGATGTGTGGGAGGTGGAGAGGGGTGGTCCTAAGCGGCGCCAGCTGGTGCATTTATTTTCAAAAATCTGCTGCTAGCCTGTGCGGGACAGAGATGTGGAGAGGGGCGGCGCAATATGTGGACAGTGGAGAGGGGTGGCGCTGGCTGGCACACTTCCTTGCAAAGCTCTGCTTTGCTGCTAGCCTGTGCAGGACAGAGATGTGTGTGGGAGGTGTAGAGGGTTCTGAGGAAGTCAATACGACGAAACATGTCGGGGCGTGGCTACAGGACAAACGTGTATGCTGATGTGAGACGCTGCTCTTTCTTGAATTTATACTGAGGCCTGGCAGAGAGATCTAGGAGTGGGTGAGAAACCACGTTTGTGCGCACACTTCTGGTCCGCCGTGGCCACAGTATATTACCGGACCCTTTTGAATTTGTTTGCTGTGCTTTTAACTGAAGGCGTGATTTTATTGTGAAAAATGTGAGTTTGACCTTTGGAAATGCTGGTGTGATTTTATTAAACTGGTTGGATTGTATTACACTATATGGAGCATTTTTCTTACATATGGAGTCAAACTGATATGCAACAAACAAAAGGAGTGGACGGTCACTATTAACCCTGAAGTGGGTAAAAAGCACCATAGCCAAACACAAAAGTGGGAGGCACTGCAAGCTGGTGAGTGTGTTTTTCAGAGGGAGAGGTGGCACATAGCACGTGGTGTGGTGATTCACTCAAGTTTTTTTGAAGATTTCACTGAAGAGATAATTCGAAGATACGTTTTTGAACTGCGTTTCACTGTATTTTGCACAAGTTTGGACTATTTTTTATCAATAATATTTTTATCACTTTTCACTTGGTGATTTTACATACATATTTTTGCAATAATTTATGGACTATATGAAATTATTTCCCTTTTTTTTTGTTGCAAAGCTCGCGCTGCGAGCCTGTGCGGGGGGCAGAGATGTGTGGTCCCAGGCAGCTGCATAGTGAACTGACCGCACTGCCTGAGGAGTCACTTTGGAAGGTGAACAGGTTAATATTTTGTGCACTCTTTGCTTCAATAATGAGAATACTGTCAAAGGTAAAATTGGATCAAAATTGATTCTGGAAATACAGGCCAAAAAAATGAAAATGGACAAAAAATGTTCTGCTCCAACTTTGGGAGCCACTGTATGAGTTCCTATTCCTGGTGTTGACAAGGGGCAGGGTAATTCATGTAATCTGTTGGCAGTTGTTATGAGTGTGATGGAAGAAGGTGTTTACCAACTTGGAACTGCTCAAGGAATTTTGAACCTACTCTATGGCAGATCACAATTCACTTTATGTCCCAAGCGCCTACTTAGCGTTTGAAACATTCCTTACCAGAATATACCCCTCTGATCGGCTGTTATCTCTAAGTTCACTGGAAGCAGACAAGGTTTTATGAGGTGTATGTGCAAGAACAAGTGCCAAACTACAAAGTGCTCTTGTGTGAAAAAGACTATTACATGCAGTTGTAAATGCCATTTTAGCCTTGTTGCAACAAGTAGGTCAATAATTCTTGTTTTTTCTTTTCAGTAAAAGAGCTCTGTACATTTTTTTCTATCGTTTTTATATACCTTTTGTCAATAAAGGACCTTTCTGTGGCTTTTTTTCATAATTTGCCTAAGCAGAATTTGTTGTGCTGCATAATGCCTATCTATTTTATGCAATGCCTAGGTAAAGTATATAGCAAAATTACAATTATACAGATATTTCATACTTTGACAAAAGATTTCATACATTCTATTACCTAGGCATTCTTTATAACATTAACATATTGCCAGTAACGTATATGACATGAAAATAAAAATGTCAGTATCGTGAGTATTTTATACCTTGCCAGTTTGCCTTTTGGCATTGCATAGAATGCCGAGGAAATGTGCGTTTTTCATACTTTGACGTAATGCTTTTGGCATCCTATATATCGCCTAGGCATTCTTTAGAATCCCTAAATTCAAACATATATATATTCAAACATATATTGCCTAGGCATGCTATACAACAATAAAAATGTCAGTTTTAGGAGTATTTTATATTTTGTTGGTTTGCCTTTTGGCATTGCATAGCAGGGATGTGCAGTCAGGGGAGGCAGGTGAGGGGATGTTGCACTTTAAAATTGTACACACTTGTGGAATGTGCCAAACTTCAGTACTTAAAAATCTCCACAGGGGACGCTTTAAAAATATTTACAGGTAACATGTTTAGAGTTACAGAGGAGGTCTAGTGCTAAAATTATTGCTCTCGCTCTAATGTTTGCAGCAATACCTCACATGTGTGGTACTAGCCAGTGCCTCACCAGCCACTGACCTTACCGCACATCCCTGTTGCATAGCATGCCCAGAAAATGTGTGTTTTTCCATGCTTTGACATAACATTGTCATCATTCTATACTGTATATTGCCTAGGCATTCTTTAGAATGTCTACCTTTAAACATACATTTCCTAGGCATTCTATACAACATGACAATAAAAACATGAGTTTGGGAGTATTTTATACTTTACCTTCTGCCATTGCACAAAATGCCTACAAAATATTTTACTTTTTAAGCTTTTTTATACTTTGCCGTCACATTTTTGGCGTTCTTTAGATTTCCTAGGCATTTTTTAGAATTGCCTTTCATATTTTATATTTCTAATTGTATTTCATATTTTTCTGGTAACATATATATACTATATTAAATATAGAGATATTTATGATCTGTGTAGCTTGTGAGGGTAACAATAGATTCTTTTAGTTGGATAGCTGAACAGGAGTCTGTTGTGTGTTTGCATATTAGTGTATTTTAATCCATATACTCCATATTATTCAAATATACCATCTTCATTTTGCTAATTATTTGTTCTGATAATCTCCTTAACCTATTATCTATTCATTAATTAATGCCAATAAAGCTTTAATGCATAAACCTGTTTAAATAAATGATGCAAATAATGCTTAGTGGTCCTTTAATAGGACAAACTGCAGTACATTTAGTGGCCAAATCCATTGTGACTAATCAGAAATCATATCCTGTCCTCTCTAAACTAATCAAAAGTTAAATTTAGTATGCCATTAAGGATTACTACACTTTGCACATCAGCATCACTTTTTCTGCTTTGCCAAGACCATAAACAGTAAAAGTAACCCCTCGACATTTTTGCACCACATTGTATCCAGAAACCACATTATGTGATCGTGTTACTTTCTATCTCTCTCAGCACACAGCAGGTTTATCAATTCATACAATTCTTGTTATATTGAATTTTGCCAAAAGCCTGTAAATTCAAAATTCAGCAGCAGTTCACTCCAGGCCAACCATTTAAATCTGAATAAAATGTCATTTAAGGGCAAGTTTTAAAAAAATTAAAAAGACATTAACACAAAATGTTCAACATGCTAATATCGCGTTACTCCATAACACAAAACAAAGCAACATAAAACTGACTCCAATAAAAACTAAAACTAACTAACTAAAATGTTTATTTATTATTTTATAGTAATTAGGTAATGATTCACATAATAGGTGTGAGCTTACAGAAAGGTATCATAAAAAAATTATTTGTTTCTTGAGTAAGGATGAGCCGAACACCCCCCGTTCGGCTCGCACCAGAACCCGCGAACGGACCTAAAGTCCGTGCGAGCTTTAGAACCCTATTAGTTATAATGGATGCGAACGTTCGAAATTAAAAGTGCTCATTTTAAAGGCTAATATGCATGTTAATGTCATAAAAAGTGTTTGGGGACCTGGGTCCTGCCCCAGGGGACATGTATCAATGCAAAATTTTTTTTTAAAAACGGCCGTTTTTTCAGGAGCAGTGATTTTAATAATGCTTAAATTGAAACAATAAAAGTGTAATATTCCTTTAAATTTCGTACCTGGGGGGTGTCTATAGTATGCCTGTAAAGGGGCGCATGTTTCCCGTGTTTAGAACTGTCTCTGCGCAAAGTGTCATTTTTGAAAGTAAAAAAGCTATTTAAAATCACTCGCGGCTAATGTTAATTCACGGCTCCCGTAACACAGAGAACAGTGATTCATTGAAACTCATTCATAAAAAAAAGTCATTGATAAAAAAAAAAAAAATGAAAAAAAAAAAAAAACAAGCGTAGGGGTCCCCCCAAATTCAATAACCAGGCCCTTCAGGTCTGGGATGGATATTAAGGGGGATCCCAGCCAAAAAAAAAAAAAAAAAATGGCGTAGGGTCCCCCTCAAAATCCATACCAGACCCTTGAGGTCTGGTATGGATTTTAAGGGGAACCCTAGCCAAAAAAAATGGCGTGGGGTCCCCCTCAAAATCCATACCAGACCCTTATCCGAGCACGCAACCTGGCAGGCCGCAGGAAAAGAGGGGGGAGACGAGAGCGGCCCCCCCTCTCGCCTGAACCGTACCAGGCCACATGCCCTCAACATTGGGAGGATGCTTTGGGGGTCTAAGACCCCAAAAGCACCTTGTCCCCATGTTGATTAGGACAAGGGCCTCTTCCCCACAACCCTGGCCGGTGGTTGTGGGGGTCTGCGGGCGGGGGGCTTATCGGAATCTGGAAGCCCCCTTTAACAAGGGGACCCCCAGATCCCGGCCCCCCCCCTGTGTGAAATGGTAAGGGGGTACAAAAGTACCCCTACCATTTCACCAAAAAAAGTGGCAAAAATGGTAAAAAGGACAGGAGACAGTCTTTGACAATTCCTTTATTAAAATCTTCTTTCTTCTTTCTTCATCCTTCGGATTCTTCATCTTCTCCTTCCTTCATCTTCTTCCATCTTCTTCTTCCATTTTCTTCTTCCTCCGATCCGCTTCTTCTTGCGCTGGTCTTCTCGTCCTTCTCGTCCGGCATCTTCTTCCGTCGGCGTCGGCGTCGGTGTCGGTGTCTTCTTGGGCCGCTCCGCGCAATGGGAGGCTCCCGCTGTGTGAGGCTCCGCTCCATCTGACAGGTCTTTTAAAACGGAGGGCACCTGGTGACCCCGCCCCCTCTGACATCATGGGGAAAGCCATCATGGAATTCCCCATGACGTCCCTGTGCGTCAGAGGGGGCGGGGTCACCAGGTGCCCTCCATTATAAAAGACCTGTCAGACGGAGCGGAGCCTCACACAGCGGGAGCCTCCCATTGCGCGGAGCGGCCCAAGAAGAGACAGAGACACCGACGCCGACGCCGACGGAAGAAGATGCCGGACGAGAAGGACGAGAAGACCAGCGCAAGAAGAAGCGGATCGGAGGAAGAAGAAAATGGAAGAAGAAGATGGAAGAAGATGAAGGAAGGAGAAGATGAAGAAACCGAAGGATGAAGAAAGAAGAAAGAAGATTTTAATAAAGGAATTGTCAAAGACTGTCTCCTGTCCTTTTTACCATTTTTGCCACTTTTTTGGTGAAATGGTAGGGGTACTTTTGTACCCCCTTACCATTTCACACAGGGGGGGGGCCGGGATCTGGGGTCCCCTTGTTAAAGGGGGCTTCCAGATTCCGATAAGCCCCCCGCCCGCAGACCCCCACAACCACCGGCCAGGGTTGTGGGGAAGAGGCCCTTGTCCTAATCAACATGGGGACAAGGTGCTTTTGGGGTCTTAGACCCCCAAAGCATCCTCCCAATGTTGAGGGCATGTGGCCTGGTACGGTTCAGGCGAGAGGGGGGGCCGCTCTCGTCCCCCCCTCTTTTCCTGCGGCCTGCCAGGTTGCGTGCTCGGATAAGGGTCTGGTATGGATTTTGAGGGGGACCCCACGCCATTTTTTTTGGCTAGGGTTCCCCTTAAAATCCATACCAGACCTCAAGGGTCTGGTATGGATTTTGAGGGGGACCCTACGCCATTTTTTTTTTTTTTTTTTTGGCTGGGATCCCCCTTAATATCCATCCCAGACCTGAAGGGCCTGGTTATTGAATTTGGGGGGACCCCTACGCTTTTTTTTTTTGTTTTTTATTAATGAATGACAGCTCTCTGTGTTACAGGAGCCATCAATTCATTAGCCGCGAGTGATTTAAATAGCTTTCTTCCTGCAAAAATGACACTTTTTTGCAGGGAAAGTTCTAAGCACAGGAAACCTGCCCTCCTTCACAGGCTACCTATAGACACCCCCCAGATGTGATACTGCAATGCTGTTCTAACAGCACGCACACACATATCCCCAGAAATAAAGAACATATTGTTGTCAGCAGTCAGCAGCACACTGACACGCTGACACTGTGAGTGAAACATAATATGCGAGGCCGCCGCAGCGGCGGCCT
Organism: Lithobates sylvaticus; assembly: GCA_028564925.1. Classification (NCBI taxonomy): domain Eukaryota; kingdom Metazoa; phylum Chordata; class Amphibia; order Anura; family Ranidae; genus Lithobates; species Lithobates sylvaticus. The sequence continues at coordinate 619,753,032 of CM053026.1, read as the reverse complement.
CTTATACCGTGGGGCGTGTATTAAAGCCCCTGAGCTATAATTGGCTACAGGCATCCTGCCTGTAGCCAATTATGGCTCTCCTCGCTGCCGGCGCTGTGATTGGCCAAGCATGCGGGGTCACAGTGCATGCTTGGCCAATCATCAGCCAGCATTGCACTGCGCGGGCCGCAATGCATTGCGGGGCCGCTCGCATCACACGAATTTGATGCGAGCGGTCCCAATAGTTCTGGGCTCGCCGAGCGAGCGAACACCCGGTGCTCGATTCGAACATGGGTTCGAATCGAACACCGGGCTCATCCTTATTCTTGAGTATTAAATTACCATTCTCTCTGTTGGTCTATGTCATTGTAGGTAAGTTTGTGTTTTGTCTTTTTGGGGAGGATTATTGTTGAATTTTAATGTATAGTTAATTTCCCCCTAAATTCTACATTTATGAAAAATATATTGTGCCATTTTTGGAAAATTAGTATAGTTTGTCAATGTTTTTCTTTAAATAAATGAATATAGGTAATTAGTATCTTCTTCTTTGGCAAACTGATAAGAATGTGATCTGAATTTATAAAAAAGGGAAACATCACAATGGATGTGCCGGACTGCTAAAATGCCATCCATCCCTGTTCCCTTTTTTGATAAATAAAGCTGGGATCAACGGGCATTTTTTCTTCACTTCTGGTTTTAATTAATTATTTCTCTGGCTCCAGTAGCTGGGGAATCAGCTAATCAAGTACAATCTACACCTGATTAGCTGCGGTGGAGGGCAGAGGCAATATTAGGGTCTGCTAAACCCCTGGTGTCTTCATATAGAGTGCCTGTTACTTGCCCATGCTATCACATAGGGAGCATGAACATTTATGCACATGTATGTTAAAGGTTGTATCACAAATGTGAGGTATCACCATGAACGTTGGAGTTAGATCAATCATTCTAGGGCCATCAGTGAATAAACGTCACTGCTTCATTCTCCGGCATTCTCAGATGGGGTTTTCCTCCTCTGTGTGCCAGTTTATGAAGCTTTGTAGATCGTTTCTCCTTTGGAGGAGTGAAGTGATATACAAACGCTTCAAATAGTGGAGAATGGCCCCTGATACTGGAATCTTGTGAGACTTACGAGATTACAGTACCAGAAATTCACCGAAACACAGAGATGTCCGTTTATTAAGCAAACCCCACTTTTAAGTACACAATGGGGTTTATTTACTAAAGCTGGAAAATGCAAAATCAGGCTCACTTCTGCATAGAATCCAATGAGCTTCCAGGTTTTATTACCAAAGCTTAATTAAGCACGCTGGGGTTAGAAGCTCATTGGTTTCTATCCAGAAGTGAGCCTGATTTTGCACTTTCAAGCTTCAGTAAATAAACCCCATTGTGTACTTAAAAGTGGGGTATGCCTGTATATATATATATATATATATATATATATATATATATATATATATATATATATATACATAAATATGACAGGGGGCATGGTTACTGTCTTGGGGGGTCTGATTGAGGTATAAGCAAGTAAATAATTTTCCTCTTTCCTCCTCAGATCCCCGGGATTCTCTCTTCACTCCCCAATTCTCCACCTCTGAGCTGGTGAATCGAGGAGGGTGAATTCTGACACAGATCACCAGTGAAGCGCTGAGATTGCAGCTTCATAAACTGTCCATTTCTGTGTCAGTCAATGAGGATTCTCAGTGTGCAGAGATCATGTTCAAACACATTCTCCCCCAATTATCTCTGTTTCATAAACCGTTTATGGACTGTAATCAGTGGCGATCCTCTGGATCACCGCTGTTCACTGCTTCATAAACAATAATAATCTGTAGGATCAATTTACTGTAAACTAGCAAAAATGTTTGCCTATTCTATATGCCATGGGTAAGTATTAAAAAATATTATTTTACCATTCAAAAGGATATACTGTATCCTGAATATATTTTCTTTTCACCAAGCATATAAATCTCTGCCTTAAACAATATTGGTCTGGTCCATGCATACATATTGCACAGCTTCCGTATTTTTTAAGCTATAACCACTGCATAGAAACCAATGAGCTTCTAACCCCAGCTTGTTCAATTAAGCTTTGGTAATAAAACCTGGAAGCTCATTGGTTTCTATGCAGAAGTGAGATTGATTTTGCACTTTCCAGCTTTAGTAAATAAAGCCCATTGTGTACTTAAAAGTGGGGTATGCCTGTAATTAAGTTCCAGGACAGGAATGAGAGCAATTGTAAATGTTCTCTTTCACAGTCTCTGACTGAGGGACAAGAAGTAGGTAGTCCATACTCACATAGGTCCTTCAAAGAAGGAATGAATGGAGCTCCAACTCTGCATGCACACCGCATGCTGTTGTACCTTCCCATAAAACACCAGTTCTATGACTGCAGCTTTCAGACCAGTGGATGTTATTGTGCATACTCCAATGTCCGACTAGCATTAGTATCTTAGAGTGGAACAGCTTCTCTACAGCACTCAGACCTAGAAGATTGAGCAATCATGGCTACATCCTGATGCCGATGGCAAAAGGCAAAAAACATTTTAAGAAAGTTGCTCAGCATGTTTCTTGATCCTTTGCTTAACCCACTGTTGAAAAACTCATCAGTGATTGGCCAGCAGAAAAAGCACATGTCTTGTCATGTAACACAGCACTCTGGCACACACTCAACAGAATCTGACAAACTGCTATATGAAACACTTTTATAAAACATAAAAGACAGGTACACCTACATCACTGTTATGCCGCGTACACACGAAGGGACTATCCCGCGGGATTATCCGCTGGACCGAAGTCCAGCGGATAATCCCCTCGTGTGTGGGCGCCGGCGGACTTTTTTTGGCCAAAGTACGGCGGACTAAAGTTTTAAGTTTTGTTTTAAAATTATCCGCTGGACTTGGCAGTCCGGCGGACAATCCCGCCGTGTGTAGTATGGTCCGGCGTACCAAAAAGGACGCATGCTCAGTAGCAAGTATGTCACGGACTCGCTCGGTCTGGTAAAACTAGCCTTCGTTTTGAAGCTAGCACAATCGTCACGCTGCTGATCTTTTTTTGGTATTTTCTGACAGCGGAATTTGTATGTTATCGTACTTGAAGAATGATTTTGCCTTGCTACTTGTATATTCACGCAGAGTACTCCCGAACGTTTTTTCTTCAGCATTGTTTAGTGAAGTTATATATTTGTATATATATATATCTATATCTCTCTCTATATATATATATATATATATATATATATATATATATATATAGATATAGATATATATCCAAATCACCAAATTAAAAATATATCTATATATCTCAATAGTAAACAAAATATATATACCTATATATACATATATATATGTATAGATATATAGAAATATATGTATATGTATATATATATATATATATATATATATATATATATATATATATATATATATATATATATATATATGTAGATATATCTCTATTTAGATATATTTTATTATTTGTTGGTTATCAAAAGGATTTGTTATTACACATGATACAATTGTGGAGTCAGCAGAGCTTGCCCTTAATTCAGATCTTAACCCTCACCTTTCCAGCGACTGCACTTGCAGTTCCATTGAAGTTGCACTTTACACTTGTATTGTCAAATGAATGTGCGTTTAGGAAATGCCCTCCATATAATTTAGACATGTACCTGCCTACTCCTAAATAAACTATGTTTTTGAATAACAAGCACGTATATCATTATTTTCTTGAAATCAAATTACCATTTATTGTGGTTTAAACAAACAAGGCAAAACAAAATAGGAAGGCAACACTGGAGCCACTTTGAGATTTTGAGAAGACTTTTTGCCCCAACGGCAGACATCAAGTTTGTGAAGCCAAAAATTAAGCTTGGGCATATTTGATCCAATATAGGGAGCACAAGAAGATTGACCAGGAATCACACAGACCAGGAACAGCAGCAGATGACATCTATGTCCCCAAGCTGTGGCACTACAACAGCCTGTGTCTTCTGTGAGACCAGACTGAAGCCAGGCAATCACTTCCGACTCTTCCCACCACGCTGCCCTGCACTCTTCCCTGCAGTCTTCCCTGCACGCTTCCTTGGAGGCTGACTTGTGGTAGGAGGAGGAGGAGGAGGAGGAGGAGAAGAAGGAAGACGAGGAGGAGGAGGAGGAGAAGTTGCTGTCGGGCCTTCATGTGTCAGGCGGGTGGATTCTCTTAATTGACCCCTCAAACCCCCCTTAATAGCTTCAAAAATTAGGCCCTCGCACAGGTGCCGTTGGCCCTTCTCCATTTCCAGCAACCTGCTGGCCAAGTAGGTGGCATAGGCCTCTTCTGGAATGGGGGGTCTTTGGAGAATCTCACTCGCCTGCCGAATAAGGTTGAGTGATTCCTCCTCAACTATGGTCATCCTCCTGGGCCTTCTTGGGGGTAAGGGCAGGGGTGGAGGTAGACTTCTTACAGTCTGGCTGACAGTCTGGCTCGTGCTGGGCCCAGCCACCTCCTGGCTCTCGCTGGTCATGTCCTCCTCCTCCATACCACTTGTCCCGGCATCATCCTGGGTCAGCTCATCCTGTGTGGAAATGAAAACAAAAATCAAACACCTGTTTTTTGGTTTATGGCCTCCTCAATCATCCAATTGTAAACTTAGGAACGAGCAGATAAATTTAAAAAAAGATACAAAAGGCTATCATTTGGACCCCTGCATTTTCCAAGCAGATCACCAATGTTGTATAAGGCATTTTCTGCCACTACTGGATGTATGTATACACTATATATGTATCGATATGTAGCACCAACACTTTTTCGAAGTGTGCGCAATTTGTGGCTGTTTTTTTTTTCCCAATTCTGAGTTCAGGGTGTTAATTGTTTCACATTTTTACGTTGACATCATTAATATTCACCCAATCACTATTTAGGCTACAAAATATATACCTGGCTCCAGCTGGGCGCATCAGCCTGCTCCAAGGTGGAGGGGTCTTCTCCTTCCGTGGAAGCCTCAGCTGGGGTGGAGGGAAGAGTGGAGGGAAGAGTGGAGGGAAGGGTGGAGGGAAGAGTGGACAGTGATTGCCTGGGTTCCATCTGGTCACCTAGAAAAGCCAGTTGGTTGTAGTACCACAGCTTGGGTACATAAACATTCTCTGCTGCTGCTCCTGATCTGACTGATTCCTCAATCTTCTTGCGCTCCCGCTTGTACATGTGCCTTAAACTTGAAATTCTGGCTTCAACAAACTTGATGTCTGCGTTGGGGACTTGAGTCTTCACAAAATCCAAAAGTGGCCCCAGTGTTACCTTCCGGACATCCCTATTTCCATATAAAGGGTTCTTGAGCTGCCACAGGTTGGCATTTTTACGGTACAGCGCAATGAATTCCGGCATGAACTCCTGGTCCTTAAATGGATTAAACTGGGCTGCTGACATGTTTGTTTCTGTTTTGTTAGTAATGGCAATACAAAAGACCAAAAACACAAATGTTACTAAAAACGCACATCCAGTTTTTCAAACAAAACATTACACAACACACCCACACACAGGCAGCAACACACCCACACAGGCAGCAACCCCCCCACACAGGCAGCAACCCCTACACACAGGCAGCAACCCCTACACACAGGCAGCAACACACCCACACAGGCAGCAACCCCCCCACACAGGCAGCAACCCCTACACACAGGCAGCAACCCCTACACACAGGCAGCAACCCCTACACACAGGCAGCAACACACCCACACAGGCAGCAACCCCCCCACACAGGCAGCAACCCCTACACACAGGCAGCAACACACACATATCCTTAAAAAATGCAGGCCCAAAACCCAATAAACCACAGTAATGCATCCTAGAAAACACTTTCCTTCGTACAGAGCGCTCGCTACTTCCGTTTGGGAACACGTGGGGCCCTCAAACAGCCTTATATACACTGCGCACGCGTCGAAGTCCGCCTGCGTCCTCCGCGTCGCCCGCCCATGACGTTCCTCCTGACGAGTATTCCCCGCCCCGCTTCCCCTCGTTGCATTGTGGGTGAATAAATTCATGAAGATGGCGGACACATTCTCAGCCAGTAGCGCGGAGGAAAGCCCAGAAGCGAACACATCTGCATCCAGCAGCAGATATAAGGCCACCAATATGGCCTTTGAAGAGATGGTGGAGATGGTGGACATCCTCCAAAGGGAAGATTACGACGGGGAAAATGGCCCGTACCCTCGACCCAACTTGCGCAAGGACAAGATTCTCACTACAGTCGTCAGCACCCTGGAGCAGAAATTCGGCGTACGAAGGGGCAAGGATCAACTGCGCAAGCGATGGTCCGACATCAAATCCAGGGAGCACGATCAGTACAGGAGAATTCGAAAAGCCATCAAAAAAAGTAAGTCAAGCACGTGCGCTACTATGGTTATACTTGATATGTCTAATCTTGCGCAGATGTTCTTAGCATTTGTACGTGAAACTTGCGCACATGTTCTTACCATTCGTACGTGAAACTTGCGCAGATGTTCTTAGCATTCGTACGTGAAACTTGCGCACATGTTCTTACCATTCGTACGTGAAACTTGCGCAGATGTTCTTAGCATTCGTACGTGAAACTTGCGCACATGTTATTAGCATTCGTACGTGAAACTTGCGCACATGTTATTACCATTCGTACGTGAAACTTGCGCAGATGTTCTTAGCATTCGTACGTGAAACTTGCGCAGATGTTCTTAGCATTTGTACGTGAAACTTGCGCACATGTTATTAGCATTCGTACGTGAAACTTGCGCACATGTTATTAGCATTCGTACGTGAAACTTGCGCAGACTTGATGAAAGTTCCGTTTGTCTTCATAACGTTTATTCTGTTTACCTGGCTTTGGGTTGTTGGAGTTGTAAGGTTGTTTATTATTGTCACTATCTATACAATTACTGCTGTAGTAAGGGTTTTAGGGGTAACTTACACAGGGACTCCAGAAGCTGTTTTGGGGGGGGGGGATAAATATGTTAAGCAGGGTGTCAAGCTCCAAATTCCCGAAAAATGCTCATCATCTACAAATACTGTAGGTGGTGACTTTTCTAAGAAGTACACTCACCTGTCCCTTGGATGGTGCAGCTACAATCTCTGATCTTGCAATCATGAAATTAATCTTTGCGGCTTCACTTCCCGGGTCACTATTGGGCATGTGCCAGTTGCGCAATGCAATAGGACTGGTCTGCGCGAGCTCGGGGACCCCTGTGTGTCCCAGCAGACAGCACGGTGGGACGGGATGTGGCGTATACTTCTGTGGGAGTCTAGGGCCGGATGTGTGTGCAAATACCTGCCTTACACAGGTATCTGCAACCCCTCCCCCCTAAAAGGTTCCAAATAAGACACCACAGGGGTGCAGGGATACAATGAGCGGAAGTTCAAATTTAGGGTTGAAGGGCGGTTTAAGTATTGGAGTTTCATTAGATAGACATTTCAATTCTGTCTTCAAGTAGGATCTTCTAACAAACTGCTAATAATTGGACAACACTTTTAAACAATGTTTAATAATCATATTTTGGCACTCAAATATCAGTGTGATTAAAAGTGTACCTTTTTGTGTTCCATTACCATAGGGGGCAAAAGACTCAGACGTCAATCAGAACCTACGAGGACCTCCCGGCCTCACCAGACTAATTGGGCAGTTAGCCCAAGCCCACGCGTGGATGTGGAGGAAGAGGTGGTTGAAGTGGATCAAATCTGCACCCCACCAAGTGAGTGTCTCAGAACACAGATTGAGCTAATAAATTAAGGTCTGCATGTTTTTGACACTTTTTTTCTTGTGTTTTATCTACCCAACTTTTAGGTGATGCTGATCTGTTTGTGGAAGGACAAGCTGCGGAGCCATTTTCCACAGACAGTGCCCACAGGCTTATTGGCCAGATCATGGCCTGGAATCTGCAGCTGGAAAATATGCAGAAGGAGATGGCCACCATGCAGCAGGGAATGAAGGACATGATTGATGTTTTGGGGAGAATCTAAAGACCCCTTTTCCATTTCCTAACATCAATCATGTCCTTCATTCCCCTTTTGATGCGCTATTTTTTTTAAATTTTAGAGGCCAAATTTTTAATATGCACATGGTGTGTCAACATGTGCTATGTGCCATCAGGGGATCTCAATGGACGCATTTGGTGTTTGCAACCCCTAATGCTAGTAGGTGAGAGGGAAGGGGTTTCACACACAAAACACGTCCATTGATTCCCCATGATGGAACATAGCACATGTTGACATTACCCATTTTCCTGTTAAATTAGTGTGCATATTCTAAATTTGGCTTCTACTGTTCATGGGTTACCTGTTGAACTTTGTAAGTTCTCGACTTTTACATTGTGTAAATATTTTCAAATGCTAACCCAAAAATTTTTACAATTTTAAAACATGTTTTTATGTTTGTTTAAAAAAAAAAAATCACAAAAAAAAAAAAATTATGTTGTGAGAAAAAGACCAAATTTTTTTTTAAATATAACAAAAAAAAAAAAAAAAAATATGTTTTTAAAAAAAAAAAAAAAAAAAAAAAATTAACAAAAAAGACCAAAAAAAAACAAACAAAAAAAACAATAAATAAAAAGGTTTGGATGTGCACTAGAATAAAAAAAAAATGTTTGCACAAATTAAACAATGTGTGGCTTCTTCTTTTTAAATACTACCAGTTTGACCAAAACATGTTGTGGTTCATTGACAAAGGGGCTTATTTACTAAACGCAAACCAAGTTTGCCACTATTAAGAAGTGCACTAGGACAACATATAAAACAGGCAAAATTAAAAGCAAAACAATACGAAAAAACCAATCTTTCAAACATAAATAACTGTATTTATTCTTTCAAAAAAATTGAGGTTTTAAGGGTCTGCTGCCATTGCAATGGCCCCCCTACCATTAAAATAATTTAAATAACGGTCCCGCACTTGCTGGGCTGATTGTGGGGCCAAACCAAGACGGCGATTATCCAGCCCTGTCATGTCGCCTTCCACTCCGGCCTCAGGCCCCATTGGTAATGTGTAGCTTCCAGAATGTTTGCGTAAATAATTGTGCATTACACAGCATGCAAGAATAATAGTATTCAGTTTGTACTCTGCCAGATGTATGGATGTAAGCAGCAATCTGAAACGGTTGGCCATAATACCAAAGGCATTTTCCACAACCCTTCTTGCTCTGGCCAACCGAAAATTAAAAATCCTCCTCTCAGGGGTGAGGGATCTTTGTGGAAATGGCCTCATCAGGTGGTCACCCAGACCGAACGCCTCGTCGGCAATGAAAACGAACGGGAGTCCCTCCACATTATCTTCATCTGGTGGCAGCTCCAGGCCACCAGTCTGGAGACGATGGCCGAACTCCGTGTGGTTGAAGACTCCTCCATCCGACATCTGGCCGTTTTTCCCCACATCCACATAAAGAAAGTCATATTGTGCCGACACCACCGCCATCAACACTATACTATGGAACCCCTTATAATTCCAATAGTAAGACCCCGAATGGGGTGGGGGCACAATTCGCACATGTTTGCCGTCAATCGCCCCTCCGCAGTTGGGAAAGTCCCAACGGGCAGCAAACTGGGAAGCCACAGTCTGCCATTCCTGTGGCGTGGAAGGACACTGTGAAGTCAAACAGAAAGATACAATTTGAATTAAAAACCAGGCAAAACACCAAACTAAATCCAAAAAATTAACAAACAATTTGGAACAACATATGTATTTATTTTGTAAGTCCTTGAAATACAGCCAAAAGATTAAGGATAAGGGACAAATCTCTGATTGATGACCCCTCTGATGGCCCAGAGAAGATAATAATGGGGATGTGGGTGGGGAGTAATTAATTGTAAGGTCACACAATACACATGCAATTAATTAAAGGGGTGTGTGTGTGTGTGTGGGGGGTTAATTACAAGCTGACCCAAACCACATGCAATTAATTAAAGGGGTGTGTGTGTGTGTGGGGGGGGGGGGGGTTAATTACAAGCTGACCCAAACCACATGCAATTAATTAAAGAGGGTGTGTGTGTGTGGGGGGGGGGGGTTAATTACAAGCTGACCCAAACCACATGCAATTAATTAAAGGGGTGTGTGTGTGTGTGGGGGGGGGGGTTTTAATTACAAGCTGACCCAAACCACATGCAATTAATTAAAGAGGGTGTGTGTGTGTGGGGGGGGGGGGTTAATTACAAGCTGACCCAAACCACATGCAATTAATTAAAGGGGTGTGTGTGTGTGGGGGGGTTAATTACAAGCTGACCCAAACCACATGCAATCAATTTAAAAATGAGGGTCAAGGGGGGTGAAAGGGGTGAGGGGCAAGGGGGGTGAAAGGGGGGGTGAGTAAAGCAGTACAATGGTAATATACATTTTTAACCAAAGAAAGTGACTAGGCTAGGGGTGTTTAGGGGGCCAAGATTCCATGCTGGGGAGGTTGGTGCAAGGAAATATGCATGTGACCCACTAAATAATACATTCTTCAAGCTATTTCAATAAGTCAACCATAAAATACTAGACAAAAATTTAAAAAAATACAGGATAGGGGACATTCATAGAATAGTCCTATCATGGTAATTAGCTAATGATGACATTGATGCACTACATTAGCAAACATACAAGACATAGGTAATTTTAAAAGAGAAGACTTACCTTAATGTATTCCTCCTGCAGGACGTGGATAATGGCAGAACAGGTCTCTGGAATAATGAGCCCCAGAGCCTGGGGGGAGATGCCTGTCGTGAACTTGAGGTCCTGCAAGCTTCTCCCCATCGCCAAGTAACGCAACGTGGCGACTAGCCTCTGCTCCGCACTGATGGCTTGCCGCATGCAGGTATTCTGCCTGGTAATATAAGGGGACAGCGAAGCCAACAGACGGTGAAAAATGGGGTCCGTCATCCGGAGATAATTCCTGAAATCATCAGGATTATTCTCACGGATCTCACGGAGCAAAGGCATATGCGAGAATTGGTCACGCTGGCGCAACCAATTCTTGGTCCATGAACTCCTCCTCACCCTGTTCATGGACTGGGCTCGGGCCAAGGTGTTAACCGCAACACCGAGCCCCTCACAGCACGAACTCGTTCCCGAGTACGTCACACTCCATGGCTTCAAAACGGTCGGCTGATCAAACAAACAACTTAACCGAACGCACTGAAGAACAGCAAGGCCTATGAAGAACGACCTGAAAAACAGGAACGAGTGGACCAGAACGGCCTGAGAACAGGTAGGAACTGATCCACACGCACTGAAAGACAGATACAAACCTCACAAGCACAAACTGAACGGCAGAAGCGAGCGAATTAAGCAGAAGTCTGAGAAGCGCGAATCGTCTCTAACCAAACGTCAATTAACACGCGATACACACGAGATCAGCTGACGGTGCCCAAAGGGTGTCGTTTGGGATCTCGAGCTTCCTTTTTCTAGTCCCGTCGTACGTGCTGTACGTCATCGCGTGAACCGCCGGACTTTTTGCGTGATCGTGTGTGGTCAAGTCCGTTCGCTTTTTAGTCCAGCGGACTCAGCTGCAAAGTCCAGCGGATTGTCCGCTGGACTTAGGTCCGCCGGCAAAAGTCCCTTCGTGTGTACGCGGCATTACAGAGACTAATCAGACATTACAATTCAGTCCAAAAGTAGGTCCTGCCCATCCACAAAATGCGATGACTGATAATCTGATCTTATTTGCTATAAATATAAGCTAATGGATTTGTGCAAACTGGGATTCAACTTAGATTGGGATCAATGTTCAGAGATAATTTTCTGCTGCAAAACACTCCACCAATTTTGCCATTACAGCTTATTGGATATTGTTCACAAAGTTTTACAAAACCAGCACCACTTTACTGAAAAATATAGCAGGAACACTCCTTTGTCAAATGGTCTCAAAAGCAAAAATCTACAACCCTATAGATTACTGGAAGTGCAAACTAGACCAGTGGCCTGATCTGGAGAAGTTTTCTATCATGATGCTCTCTTATTGGGCATCAACTGTCATATCTGATAAGCTCTTGAGTACTGCATGCGTCACCATCTCATCCCAAACCACAAAGTTATCAAAGTAAATCAAAGTTTAACGATTATATCATATGGTTTCCAGTTCCTTGTACCAAACGCTGCTTTGATAAATACCACACACAACCCCCCCCCCCCCCCCCCCAAGTTTTAATATTTCCCTCCATGACCACTTGCTGTGACCGCTCCCATTCACTTCATTGTTGATATTAATATGATACTGTTGCCCAAAAGAAAAATAAATATTTCATCTTAGACAAGCAATGTCATTACCATGCAAAAATGTATATAAACTAAAAAAAAAGTTATATTTGCAACATTGTTTTCCTCTATAGTATTTTTATTTGGACACCTATCAAGATGAGTGTTCAAGTCATAAAATGGGTGACTGTAAACTCAGTAGGGGGGGCATCATTTTTATATTAATAGCAAACCCTTTTGCAAACCCTTGCTGATATAGAGTCAAAGTATGGGGTAAACATAACATGTAACTCTAACCTTTTGCCTAGGTTTTGCAGCAGCTAATGATACAAGCACGTCATCTTATTTAAAGTGGTTCTAAAGGCTGAAGCCTTGTTTATCTTCATGCATTCCATGAGCTGCTCCCCCCACAGCCCCCTTAATACTCACTTGAGTCCCTTCTCGTTCCAGAGATGTGCACAAGAGACTCGGCTGTCCTGGGACTCCTTCTCCTAATTGACTGAGACAGCAGCGGGTGCCACTGGGTCCCACTGCTGTCAATCACAGAGGGAGCAGGGGGTGGGCCGAGCAGCTTCTCTATTTGTCTTATGGATGCGTAGAGCCAGGCTCAGGAGCGAGCACGCACAACTGCCCTCATTGCAAGTGGTTTCTATTGGGGCACTGGTTAAGGGGGAGAAGCTAAGAGTGCCAGCGGGGGAATCGAGAAGAGGAGAGTCAGGGCTGCTCTGTGCAAAACCACTGCACAGAGCAGGTAAATATAGCATGGTTTTGTTTTGTTTGTTATTTGTTTTTTAATTCAAACCTTTAATGTCACTTTAATATTTACTTTTCAGCATTCTTTTTTCTTGGGTATTTATTTTTTTTGGAACTTCAGGCTGAAGTTCTCTGCTGAACTCCCAAATGGAAAGAGTTAAAATAAGAGGGGGCTTAATTCAAATAACAAGACTGAAATCACGTTTTACAGATCAATGTTCATTAATCACATCTGTGGCCACCAGAAAGATTTGAAAAGTCCTACAGCCCTGTAATTAAAGTGCTCAAGAGCAGTTAATTCAATCACATTCATACAAAAACAATTGTGTATGAATATAGAAAAAGGGAATGTCTCCCGAGGACTCTAATTATAGCAATGAAGTCCCCTCACCCCTAAATGTTTTAATGACTATGCAAGTGATTAATGAGCCCTGATTGAAACTGTATTTAAATGCTGTCTTCTCTTAAATATTCCAATTTTGCTCTTGTAGAACAGCTGTGTGCAACACGTTATCATGGAAGTCTACATTCTTTATACTCTGGCAAATCACAATTGACTGGTATACAGGGAATCCTTATGTATACAGTATAAGCTAATGACATCTCATGACAATGGCAGGTGCATTTCATACATATGATTTACTGTGCATGATGAATAGACAACCTTATCATTCATGCTGCAGACATGAGACTAATTATTTACTTGCCATATTAGAGGAATAGAGTTCAACCAGCCAGTGATAACCTTTGCACACACAGGCAACCTTTTAGATTTCACATACTTATTCATGTATGCACATAAATATATACACACAGGACCAGAAGTTATTTTTATTTTTTTTCATTTTTCATTTTCACTTTTATATGTTGATTTGACATGCTTTGACCTTAACATACAAAAAATGTTTTTTATATGAATAACGGGTGAAGTTATATGTGCCAGTGATCAGTTTTTTGCAAAAGCAGATCATGCTGTTATGTTTCTAGCCTACTTGGTATATTAAAATACTTCCTTCAGAGGTCAGCCACATGGCCAAATGAAAGGGCCAGGGGACTTACATTCAGGTAGTTACATGTCCTATTAGCACACTGATCCTCCTTTGGCAGTGGCCACAATGCTCTATCATTTAGAGGGAAAACAACACACTTTTTTTGTTGGAAAAGTAAGTATTTAACATCCTGTTTACCATTTATCACTTTATAGAACCAGGACTGTTAGAATAGATGAGGATTATAATTCAAGAATAGGTGGGCTTTAACATTGGCTATAAAATTCTAGGGTTATTTAAAAAAAATAAGTTTAGGTGAAAGATTCCTTCTTGGATGTCCCCCACACCTATTGTCATAGTCTTCTAGTGTGGCAGTAGTTATTAGAACGGAAGGAGCTGTGATAGGCAGTCATCAAGAGTGCCCGACTATGCCCACCTTTTCTGCCCATTTCCTCCATTGATAGAAGTCGTACTGCATATTTCAGTAATGTAAGTAGCGTCCCTTGTGCTTATCGATTAACTAAACTTAGGCTTGAAGCTCTGAATTTTCAAATGTGGTTTTCACACTTTAATTAATGGTTTTATGGTGTCCAAGATATATTCTCCTGAAGCTCAATGTAAAAAAAAAAAATCTGATTTTGGACTTGCGTATGCGTTCGCTTCTGCGTGCAAGCACACAGGGACAGGGGCGCTTACATTTTGTTTTTTTGTTAATTTTACCTTTCTTTTTGTAGTTTGACACTTTAAAAAAAAAAAAAAAAAATAAAATGTGATCACTTTTATTCCTATTACAATGAATGTAAACATCCCTTGCAATAGGAATATGGCAGGATCTGTCCTCTTTACAGTGAGATATGGGGTCAATAAGACCCCACATCTCACCTCTAGGCTGGGAAGCCTGAAATAAAAAAAAAAATAAACAATCTCGGCTTCCCAGCTGAGGTGGCACCATTTGTTTAAATGCAGAGGCCGGGTGTGATGTCATAACATTGTGCCCAGCCTCCGAACGATCAAAGAGACTCCGGCAACCATCTGGTCTGCAGGAAATCTCTATGATCACCATCCTGGGCCAGCGGATCCTGTCTCTGACTCACCGATGGAAGTGGTGAGTCAGTAGAAGCACCAGAGGGTGGCGGGATGGTGGGGATGTCCCCTGACGCTGCCCGTAAGAATGATCAAGCAGTGGAACAGCCAGTATGATCATTCTTATGGTGTAGGGAATCGCCGGCTGAAAAAGACGATATCTGAATGATGCCTGTAGCTGCAGACATTATTCCGATATACCCACTCAAAGTCAAGGACGTCATATGACGTACCTTGGCGGGAAGAGGTTAAGCAAGGTAGTAGTCGACTTGGAGGTGTGCTTGGGGTCGTTATCATGTTGGAATACTGCCCTGCGGCCCAGTCTCCAAAGGGAGGGAATCATGCTCTGCTTCAGTATGTCACAATACATGTTGGCATTCATGCTTCCCTCAATGAACTGTAGCTCCCCAGTTCCAGCAGCACTCATGCAGCCCCAGACCATGACACTCCCACCACCATGCTTAAATGCAGGCAAGACACACTTGTCTTTGTACTCCTCACCTGGTTGCCGCCACACATGCTTGACATCATCTGAACCAAATAAGTCTATCTTGGTCTCATCAAACCACAGGACATGGTTCCAGCAATCCATGTCCGTAGTCTGCTTGTCTTCAACAAACTGTTTGCAGGCTTTCTTGTGCATCATCTTTAGAAGAAGCTTCCTTCTGGGACGACAGCCATGCAGACCAATTTGATGCAGTGTGCGGCATATGGTCTGAAAACTGACAGGCTGACCCCCCCACCCCTTCAACCTCTGTAGCAATGCTGACAGCACACATACGTCTATTTCCCAAAGACAACCTCTGGATATGATGCTGAGCAAGTGCACTCAACTTCTTTAGTTGACCATGGCGAGGCCTGTTCTGAGTGGAACATGTCCTGTTAAACCGCTGTATAGTATTGGCCGCTGTGCTGCAGATCAGTTTCAGGGTCTTGGGAGGCCTAGGCCCTCTTTAGGTAGAGCAACAATTCTTTTTATCAGATCCTCAAAAAGTTATTTGCCATGAGGTGCCATGTTGAACTTCCAGTGACCAGTATGAGAGAGTGAGAGCGATTACACCAAACTTAACACACCTGATCCCCATTTACACATAAGACCTTGTAACACTAACAAGTCACATGACACCGGGGAGGGAAAATGGCTAATTGGGCCCAATTTGGACATTTTCACTTAGGGGTGTACTCACTTTTGTTGCCAGCGGTTTATACATTAATGGCTGTGTGTTGAGTTATTGAGAAAATTTACACTGTTATACAAGCTGTACACACCACTACTATATATATATATATATATATATATATATATATATATATATATATATATATATATATTCACACAGTATATATTCTGCAATATGTAGCAGGAAAAACACTACTGAAATCATTTTACTCTCAGTCTGAGATTTGCTTGCAGAGGTTGTTTAGCAAAGATGCTGATTGACATGTCTGACAAGCAGATTGCCACCAGCTGGAGAACCTTTTTAAAATTTGTAGCATGTGAAAAGTACATCTGAATTTATTTTCAGGTAATCTTTGGTATAATAAAACCAAATTATAATTCACTAAAAATACACTAACATACCATTTTGTAAGGATTATAGTTGGAATTTCATTCTGAGTATGTTCATTTGTATTGATTTTATGTTGAGCGTACTGCACTAACACAGCCTTCTCATCCAATAAACATATGATTATTTAATATTGATATCCTGGGGCATGGTTTCTGACTTGCTCAAAATGTTACAATATAAAGGATAAGAGAACTTGATCTGCTAGTACTGTTTCGGTATTGGGAAATAATGGATATTTTATGAGCACAACCATTAATTAATCATAGCTTATTAAGGGCAGAGAACAGAATACAACGTGGATGCCTTATCATCTGAGAAGAAAAAAGATATGTCTTTCCTCCTTTAAAGAGACTTTTACTGGGTAGAAGGTGAGAAATAGCTACAGGTATGAAATACATAGCAACCCCCAAACCTTGCTGTCACAGATGGATATCAGGCTATTTTGACTGTCAGAGCTCTGGTGATAGCTGGTAGGTTAAGCATCATAGTGATGTACCAATAGGAATATATGGGGCAAGGCTTAGTAGTAAGCTTTGATACTATTTGGAAGTGTCAGAGCTTTGCCTGTTGCAATGGCCTTGCATTTGGCCATCATAGAAAAGTTTGAGAGGCTGTTATAGATATGTGTAGAGAACTGTAGGTGCCCCTAACAATTTTTCACTTCAAATTACTAATGACAAATGTCCATTGGAGTTTGATTTTAAAATACAGATAAAGTTGAATTGGCCAAGTTGTTAGGAAGACAGTATAAAATAAAATAAAAAGAATAAACAAATTAGCATTTCTAGAGACTTAACACCATAGATGTCATATAATAGAATCTTAGACAAGCAAACTTTTAGCATAAGCTATAGCAGCTAAACAGTGAGTTATAACTAAAAGGAAGAATTGATTTGCCTTTTAAGGGTCAGTTAAAAAAAAAAACACAAACTTTGATTTCTCTAGTTATTCCTGGCTTTTTCGTCTTTTATAGACCCCAGTTATGAGCTCTCCCTGCAATAGCTCTTGCCTTTGTCACTGACCACTAGGGATGAGCTCGGTGTTCGATTCAAACTCATGTTCGAATCGAACATCGGCCATTCGCTCGTTCATCGAAGCCAGAACTTTGTGGGCCGTTCGCACCAAATTCGTGTGACACGAACGGCCCTACGATGCACTGCGCCATCGCAGTGCATTGCTGGCTCATGATTGGACAAGCATGCACTGTGACCCCGCATGCTTGACCAATCACAGCATCGACAGCGAGGAGAGCCATAATTGGCCACCGGCAGGACGCCTGTGGCTAATTATAGCTCAGGGGGGGTTAGTACACGCCCCCACACTATATAAGGCCACCAGCACGGCGGCCTTGTGTAGGGTGTTGGCATGCAGGGAGAGAGCAGGATAGGCAGGGACAGTGTCAGTGTCAGCTGTGTTTTTCTTCTTAAACTATATGTTACAGTGGGTGTAGTGTGTTGGCGTTCAGGGAGAGAGCAGGATAGGCAGGGACAGTGTCAGCTTTGCTTTGCTTCTTAACCTAGCGCTGTTACAGTAGGTTTAGTGTGCCTCCTGCACAGTATACACCTAAAACTACCCCCTCATTGCTGGTGTTGTTGTGTAGTTCAGTTGTGCAACACAGGCATCTGCATAATATTCAGTGGGTGTAGTGTGCCTCCTGCACAGTATACACCTGAAGCTAACCCCTCATTGCTGGTGTTGTTGTGTACTTCAGTTGTGCAACACAGGCATCTGCATAATATTCAGTGGGTGTAGTGTGCCTCCTGCACAGTATACACCTGAAGCTAACCCCTCATTGCTGGTGTTGTTGTGTACTTCAGTTGTGCAACACAGGCATCTGCATAATATTCAGTGGGTGTAGTGGGTGAACTGCTGTTCACAGTATATAGGGCTTTAGGTATAGGGTTTTATTTTGGGTGCGGGGTTCCCCTTAATATCCATACAAGACCCAAAGGGGCTGGTAATGGGCTGGGGTAGGGGGGGGGGTGATGGGGTAGACATGCCATTTTTCTCAAAGATTTTCATCCATATTGCCAGGACAAGACATTACATTAAAGCAGTTTTAAATAGGTATTTTTCCTTTACAAATGCCATTTTGTGCAGGGACAGTTCTAAACACGGGAAACACATGCAACTTCACAGACATACTTTAGACACCCCCCAGGTACGATATTTAAAGGAATATTTCACTTTTTTTTTCACTTTATGCATCATTAAAATGACTGCTCCAGAAAAAACTTCAGTATTTAAAACTTCTTTTTGCATTGATACATGTCCCCTGGTGCAGGACCTGGGTCTCCAAACCCTTTTTAGGACAATAACATGCATATTGGCCATTAAAAATAGCACTTTAGATTTAGAATGTTCGCGTCCATTGTATTTAATAGGGTTCTAATGTTCGTGCAAACTTTCGGTCCGTTCGCAGGTTCTGGTGCTACCCGAACCGGGGGTGTTTGGCTCATCCCTACTGACCACTGTATCATTTCTGATGTTCGTGTACCCACTCCTCCTTATTCTTTTTGCTCCTGGTAATTGTTGCAGCAGGTGTGAAGACCTCAACATTTAAATGCAGAAATCAGATGACCGGAGAGGTGCAAACAACATTTTGGTGGGTTTCATCCTGTGGCATTTATGAAAAACTGGGATATCAGTAATGGAGTGACCCTTTGAACTATTCTTAAAATCCCAACATCCTATGTTAGTGACTGCAACGGTCCAGTTTTCATTCAAAGAGAGTGATAATAAAATCAGATGTTAAAGTAAAACTAAAAACAGGCATCTTTCCTGTAATTGCTTCCCCCCACACCAATTTCCTTCCCTGTTCTGCCTGCTTCTGATCCCCCTGTGTGCCCCTGTCACTGTGCTGCCTCTCCCGTCCCTTCCCGTGGCACTGCCAGCTTCCCAGTCCCGCTAACGGCCAAAGATACAGGGAGTGAGTCTGGATGGAGAGTAGAGGAAGGGGCCAGTAAAATAAGTAATTTACCGGCCCCTTCCTTTTTTGAATGGACAAAGTGAGTGATCGGTAATGATGACTCCTGTGCCCATTGATAACTGAACATAGTAAACTGTCTTTACTATGCTCCCATTTATGAATGAACAGGAGCCTCTGTCTCCTGTTCTTTCATCTTCAGTGTAGCTGAGGTTACAGAGAAAGGAACTGGAAAATCCGTGTGCCCAATTCCTTTCCCTGTCTCAAAGGTGAGATGTCAGGGGTCTGTTTAGACCCCTGATAACTCACCAAAGCCCACCAACAGCGTGGTAAAAAACAATTTAAAAAATGTAAAAAATAATAACAAATTATAAAAAAATATTTTTAAAATTGTAAAAAATTTTTTTTTAAAAAATTGTATCAAATAATGTAAAACAATAACAAACAATTTTAAAAATAGTAAAAAATTATTTAAAAAAATTTAATTAAAAAAAATAAATGAATGGCTAATTCACAAGGGTTCTCTGGCCCATACCGTGTGAATGAGCTGTTTGAATGTGCAGTGGGAGCCATCAGTTACTTCATGAGTATGCAGTGGTTGTATGAACAAAGCTACAGATCCTAATTTGATAGGTGTGCAGGTGTGGGTGAGTGGCCCCGAATGTACACTGTCAATGCATCCACACACCTGTTAAATGAGGACCTGAGGCTGTGTTTGTACAGCTGCTTCGTCCCTATAGCGTAACATAAGCTGCCTGCAGACAGCAATAGCCACATTTAAACAAAAACACTGATTCACATTTTACAGGCCACAGCACCTATGTGAATGAGCCTCATTAACACACAGAACTTTTTATTAACTCAATATCATTTTATCTTTTACATTTACCAGAAATGTTGTAAGTTATGTTTTTGTCTGCTAATATTGAGTTTAGTATATTTTTTGTGAAAATATTGCTTTGATATATTCAGGGGGGGGGGGGGGGCTGTCAGGTAGGCTGTACAGGGCCCTGTGATTTCTAACAGCAGCCCGGCATATATGCAAGACAACAGGAGATTGCTGATTTAATAATTTAACATCTTAACAAATAAATGTACACATGTTATTTGGATCTATAAGAAGCAGTGAAAGGTATATTTATCAATACTGGATAAAAATAAAAAAAGTAGTAAGGGAAAATGCTCCATACTATTTTCTCCTTTGTTGTTATTTCTTTTAGTGTCCTCTGACTTGCCATCACTGTTGAAAACTCCCTTACTGCCCTCATTAAAATTGCAGCCCTATCTAAACGCCAGGTCTTCTGATCCATACAAATATTGACACTGTTGTGATGTTTGCTGAATCCCCTTTGCAAGGCAATATTGAGCAGGAATACTTTAGAACATCTACATGGTGTCTCAAAATATAGTTTTTTAAATCCTGGGTATCCTTGAAAAAAATCTAGGGATTTCATGGTCTGCAAAAATTAGTTTTGGGCTAACTTTAGGCAAATACAGTTTTTCTCATTGCTGCTAGCTTAAAATTGTATTACAATCTTTCTTCATCTAAGATGAATTAAAAAAAAAACTCCTATGAAAAACTAGTCACAGTTTATGAAAATAATAAAATAATTAATAAACAATAAATACAAAAGGAAGTAGGCTAAAGTGGAACTACGGGCAAAATCAGAAATTACATATATGATGCCATCGGTTAATAGCATCAACATAGATCAATAGCATGTAATATCAACTTTTTGAACTGTTGATACTGCCAGTAAGTCTGTTATGTTCCAACTTCCTTTAGGAGACCAAGCTGTTTAGCAAAAGGGGCAATTTCAAGGTTGGGACAAGACATTATCACTGACAGGGGGCTTACAATGGTCAGCTTTAATCTGTTTAGTTAAAATATTAAATCGTTTGTTAACCCCCCAACAAAAAAATATCCTGCTCGTTTATAGCATGTTATATGACACAGTGCTTGTGCTGTGTCATTTGGCCCTCTGTAACACCTAAAAAACCTGGCTGATCCTGCCAGTTTTTATCCTCTCCCCTGTAAACTGACCAGTGTATTATGGCTGCTGAGCCCTGACACCGTGGTCAGTTTACATGCCTCCATCATCCACAGCCCTGCTCTCTGTCTCCTCTGTGCTCATGACAGTGCCGCCCCCCTCCTGCTGCTTGAATAACACTAACCTGTATGCACCATCTGCGCTGCCTCCTATTGTAGTGTCCCCCTCTGTACGATTTATAAAAATAAATGCTGCAAATACCTTCAGAGCAGAAATTGCGATCACATGACTGGCCAGATCTCTCCTCCTCTCCTTCTCCCCTCCTCCTCCCCTCCTGACTGACATCAGCAGGGAATCTCGGCCCCGCCTGCTGCATCTCTCAGGGGAGGAAAGGAGAGATCCGGCTTAACAACCACTTTAAAGTAGCAGCCCAGTCAAATGCTTCTAAGTACTCTGTAAAGGAAAGATGTCTATACTTTTCTATGCTGAGGGCGCTCCGGTCCAGTCACATTATCTCCCCAGGCAGCCAGCTTCAGTGAAGAGGAGAGATCATCACCCATAGGCTGGCCATACACAGTGCAAATTCCTTTTCTGTAACCACGGTTTGCAAGAAAAACATTTCCCCATCAACACAGGCAGTGTGGACAGGGGAATCAGCAATTGTCTTCTCCCGCTGTGAGAAAACAGTGATTATCGCTAGCGGCTATAGCAGCCACTAGCGATAATCACAAAACAATCCGGAAGGCTGGTTGTACCCAAGTTGATCGATTGATCCACTTGGTACATTCAGCCTGCGCATGAACGATTTGAAGCAAAAAAGAGGGGGGGCGGTTAATTCTAAGTGGGGGTAAAGCTCCCACCATAGGTAACCAAGTGGTTAATTAGGCATAAATTGGACTGTTGGGTAGTGTAAAAACATGTATTTTATTGTATCAAAATTCCTATATTCAAATTACTGGTATCTGCAGCTCACTGGAGGTAAGGATCAAACAGAAGTGTAGTCAGTAAAATAAGCCAATGGGTCGATAACAAGTTGTAGTACAATATGGACGGCATCAGGGAAGATGAGAGCGAGATTCTGGCTGAAGAGAGCACAATAATCTGGCCAACAGGAAGTGCAGAGACATCGCTTACATCAGGAAGTTCATGGGAGGAGCAAAGAGTTCAAGGTTCAGCAGAAGTTAAGGCTTGTAAGTAATTTTGAAGTTTTGGTAAAAGTGACTCACTGCACATATCGCAAAGGCCTACAAAATCACCACCTAGTTGACGTTTGAATGAGGAGATTTCAAGCCTCACTTCCATAGTAGACTAGGAAGGGAAAGAAGAAGTGAGCCAAGAAGCAGGTCTTTATTAACCACTTCAATACACGCCCATGTACATATGACGCCCACAAGGTGGATCTCCCATCCTGGGTGGGCGTCATATGACGTCCTCCCATTCCCGGCCGCCTAGGCACCCGCAATTGCCCGGTAAAACAACGGGACCGTGCGGCACTGTGGAGCTGTGTGTGTAAACACACAGCTCCACGTCCTGTCAGTGGCGAGGAGACCGATCATGTGTTCCCAGTACGGAGGAACACCGATCGGTCTCCTCCCCTTGTCAGTCCCCTCCCCCCACAGTTAGAATCATTACATTAGGGAACATATTAACCCCTGCAGCGCCCCCTAGTGTTAACCCCTTCCCTGCCAGTCACATTTACACAGTAATCACTGCAATTTTATAGCAATGATCGCTGTGTAAATGTGAATGGTCCCAAAAATGTGTCAAAAGTGTCCGAAGTGTCCGCCGCAATGTCGCAGTCACGAAAATAAATCGCAGATCGCCACCATTACTAGTAAAAATAAAAATAAAAAAATGCAATAAATCTATCCCCTATTTTGTAGACGCTATAACTTTTGCGCAAGCCGATCTATATACGCTTATTGCAATTTTTCTTACCAAAAATATGTAGAAGAATACGTATCGGCCTAAACTGAGGAAAAAAAAACATTTTTTTTTAAAAAAATTGGATATTTATTATAGCAAAAAGTAAAAAATATTGTGTTTTTTTTCAAAATTGTCGCTCTTTTTTTGTTTATAGCGCAAAAAAATAAAAACCACAGAGGTGATCAAATACCACCAAAAGAAAGCTCTATTTTTTGGGAAAAAAAGGACGTAAATTTTGTTTGGGTGTAACGTTGCACGACCACGCAATTGTTAGTTAAAGCGACGCAGTGCCGAATCGCAAAAAGTGCTCTGGTAAGGAAGGGTGTAAAATGGCCCGGTGCTGAAGCAGTTTAGGTCTGCTTCTCTGCGATCTTTTTCCATATTAACAGCGCCCCTACTAATCTATCACAGAGGTGAGGTTTAAAGTCAGGTTATAAAGCTGCTTTTTTGTGGTGTGGCAGTTAGGATTGCCACCTTTTCTGCAAGCCAAACACTTTAGAGTCATTCTGCAATTTTTTGTTTTTGTAGAATATATTAGAGGATTGTAAAAGATTTGGGACACCTTTGGGTGCCCCAATGAGAGTAGCAATGCGGTCAACACAGTGGGTGTGGCCAAATTGCATTAACAGTGGGAGGAGATTAGAGGGGCATTGTTAAATAAAACAAAAGCATTCTTGTACCCATAAAATATGCTAAGATTAATAAAACAAATGTCATTGTAAAAATATCAACTTTGCCTACCTTAAAAGTGGACAGTGTTAGTCAGTAGAGTAGTGGACAGTGTCAGTGGATGGTGTGTGGACAGTTAACATAGTGTAGTGGATGCTGTGTTGACAGCGTCAATAGAGCAGAGGTTAGTGTCATTAGGGCACAGGATGGTTTCAGTAGAGCAGTGGATGGTGTCAGTAGGGCAGTGGACGTTGTGTGGACAGTTAACATTGTGTAGTGGATGGTGTATGGACAGTGTCAGTAGAGCAGAAGTTGGTTCAGCAGGGCAGAGGATGGTGTCAGTAGAGCAGAGGACGGTGTCAGTAGTGCAGAAGATGGTGTCAGTAGGACAGTGAATGGTATCAGTAGGGCCATGGATGGTGCTAGTCAGTAGAGCAGTGGATGGTGTCAGTAGGGCAGAGGGCGCTGTCAGTAGAGCAGAGGTTGGTGTTAGTAGGGCAGTGGATCGTGTCAGTAGAGCAGTCAATGGTGTCAGTTGTTGTTTTATTTTTTAAGGCACGAGCAACAGAGAAAAGTAAAACCTGGAGAGGCAAGGCAGCATTTACTAGAATCAATGGGCTGTTTTTTCCTCTTGCAGCCACTAAATGCAGGAAAGGAGAGTAAGTGCCGCCCGAGCCGCCCCACCTGTCCAGGTGTCAGTAGAGCAGTGCAATCAAAAATTGCAGCTTTTAAAGGGACAACGTAAGGGGTGCAGACCACTACTGAAGACTTAAAAACAATAGTGAATCTGCTGAAAATAAAAATCCAGCCTTTGCCGCTCCCTGCGCAGTGAAATCCAAAAATAAAATTTGCCTGACTTGGAAAACAAGGACAGCTTTAAAAAAAAAAAAGAAAACAAAAAAAAAGAAGAGTAAACAAAAAAAAAAACGTGTGTGTTGTTTGTGATATTAATGAAGCTTTCACCACTGACAGACACTGTAAACAATGATGAGAGGGGGGAATAGCCAGAAAATGGGTAGAAAGGAGCCCTGTCATTGCATGCCGATGAGTGGAGGGGCATGCCAGGTACAGAGGAGCGCTCTTCCTGCCAATCACCTCTTATCCTTCCCCAGCACTTTGCTTCCTGTCTCCTCCATAAAATTCAATGATTCTTGGCTGCCGGGATGAGCTCCGTGGCATGTGAAAGACTGATCACTGTCTCATCACATCTTCTCTCCCTGCCGCTTCCTGACACCCAATCTCCTCAACGTCTGCAGCTCTACCACATTTATTGTAAAGAAGACCGGGCACCGGGGGGAGCGGCAGGGGGAGAAGATTGGATGAGATTGGCTAGCTGACTTAATAGGACTAAGTGGCATTGAGTTCTTTATCCAAATTCATTATCAAATTTAAAAATAATACACTATAAATATGGCTCAGTCAACAAATATAAATAGCTGTCTATACCCACAACCATTGCCCACTCACAACATTGTCTTAGAAAGCACAGGTTTATAAACTACCATCACGTGGCCCCATTAGTGACCACTGGGAAGGGTAACAAACCTATGAGATAAAACAGTACAGGGCAATCACCCAGGTGGTCGCTAAGATGCCCCTCAATGGTTACAACTGTTGAAAGATTATATAGTGTGCATCAAAACCCAATATCATAACTAAAAATAGCTCAAAGTCCATGCCAATCAGTTCATTCACCAATCACACATGCTGATTGCTATCATCATAAAATATGTACAAAAATCCAAGGCTACATTCCTTCAACACAAATAAATCAGCAGAAAGTGATAGTAGCAAAAGCTTCTATCAAGAGTGATGGAACTGCATTGAAAATTGGTAAGATGCAGCAATCTATAAGAGCCACAGTCCCTAGATGGCCACATTTATGATCCACTAGGCATGGTGCAATCACAGCGATGTCATTCAGACTCGATATTAGGGATTCTGTATCTTTGTTGGAATATTTGTGCAGCACTCTGTAGTAATCAAAAGACTGAATTGGGCTCACATAGACTATAAGCATAACAGCAAGCATTTTGAAGGGAGATTAGATGGGGCATGAAGACCATAGACACGAAGCAATGATTGGACAGATAATATAATTAGCAGATCCACATGAAAAATTACTTGGGGGGGGCATTCATTGTGAGATATCACAGTAACCCAGCCACTACACAACTATTACATAAAGTTTCACTTAGCACATTTGCCTGAACACAGTTACCCATTAGCATCTGCAGGGGGGAGGAGCCAGGATAAAAAGGGGGGGAAGCGAGCCCTGTCATTACATGCTGATAAATGCAGGGGCGTGTCGGGGACAGAGGGGCGCTCTTCCTGTCAATAGCCTCAGATCCCTCCCCAGCACTCTGCTCCCCATCTCCTCCGTCGATTGCCGGGATGAGCTCCATGGCATGTGAGAAACTGATCGCTGTCATTCGATCTTCTCTCCCTGCCTTTCCCCTGGCGCCCGATCTTCTTAACGCCTGCAGCTCTACCACTTGTGATGTGAAGGAGAGCGGGCACCAGGGGGCAGCAGGGGGAAAAGATCAGATGAGACTGGTGGTGCCCCTCTTAATGGGGCAGCTGGGGCAGATTCCCCCCCCTAGTTTCGGCCCTTATCAGCAGAAGGAAAGCAGCCCCATTGTTGGTGTTCAGTAGCACTTGCATTAACCTTGCAGGCTCCTAGTCTGGGTAGAATGTCTCCACTGGATTAAACTGCTGCTCTGCATTTCAGCACTCAGAACCCACTCCAGCGTTTGGTTTTTAATTATCAAGCCCTGCATGCAGAAACTTCTCATTGCAGGAGATGTTTTTTAGGCAACCAGTGCACTGTAACCAGCCGGCAGGTCATAGTCTGGAGAATGCTGATTTAAATTTGTCCCGGGTTACCACTGTCACCAGAATAGAAAGTAATGGGAAATCCAAAATGTTAAGTTGTCACTGAAACCAGAATAAAGATGAAATCTTCCAGTGGAGCCCATTGTTACATGGCTACTAGAAGGGCTTTCCTTATGTTTTAAAGACTTCTTTTCACTTCCTGTTGTGTCTACAGGATAGGAAGTAAAGACAAAGCTCTCTAATAGGACAGGTTGACTAAACAAAAGTAAAAATCTGACAGTGGTGTCAAGAAATGATTGTATTATTATATTCAAAGCAAGAAAAAAAGTTTGGGATTTTAATAATTATAATTATTGTTTAATAACACTGTATATAATAGTTTGCAATGTTCCTATAAATGAAGTCAGAAATATGAATCCATAAGAAGGAGAAAATGTATTTCACATACAACGGGCCCACATGGGAAACCGAGATGCACCAAGTACACTTTTGTCCTTGAATGCAATTATGTATTTTTTAATTAGTCAATAAATGTATTTAGAATTTAATTTATTTGAATCAGCCTTCTTTAAGCTTCTTTACAGCAACACTTAAACTGGAAGAGGGAAGAGCACATTAGGAACAAGTGAGACTCTATAGCAACGCACATATTGTATGCTGACAGTAAGCATGCTGACAAGAGGGGAGAGTGGAGCAAGTAGAGTGATGCCTTCATTAAAGAGGAACTGCAGTCTGCTCACATAATTTGTATAAAAACATCTTTGCCATTCTGAAGCTTCCCTCCAACCACTTTGCATATTATTTTATATATACTGTGATTTTGTACTTGCCAAATATACTGCAGAAATCTCCCTCCACTAAGTCTGGCTGCATCCATTTTAACTGCGGGCAACTGAAGCTGCTGCCTGTTCTCTTCCTGGATTTACACAGACACACAGAGGCACACCTCCAGCTCTGCAGCCCTGCAGCTTTCATTGGCCCTCTTATGACTCTCCCCCCCATCTTAGCAAACTCTCATGAGAGTGAGAGAGAGAGCTGATGTCATAAGCCTAGGCTTTTTACCAGACAAGGAACAGGAAGTGGGCTGTATAAGGTATTTACTGGCAGAAAAATAATCCAAAGTTAAAACAACAAGGGCAGAAGATTTAATAGATGGAAAGTTGAAAACATGGCTGAAGGTTTAATGTTCATTTGGGAGGGGGTTTCGCTGTTCTAGACTAAAGGTATGAAACACAAGGCCCATGGGCTGAATCTGGCCCGCCAGGCCATTTCATGTGACTATTGCACCCAGGGTTTTTTTTTAGCTGAAATGTGGCTGAATACCATTCCACGAGTTCTGACTTTCACCCTCCATCCCCGCTCACCACTGTCACTTGTAAACACAGAAGCCTTCTGTGTTTCCAAGGACAGCTTTTCTCTTTTCGACGCTCACAGATCCATGCCTACCCTGCTCATGACAGAGACAAGGGAGATGCAGCTGCAGGTGCAGTGTGGGATGGGGCATCATGTGGTAAGCTGCACTGTGATCCACATCTGTGCTGGGGTGCACAGATGCTGACCAATGATCTCCGTGCAAGTGAGAGAGAGAGACGCACAACCACCTACTTTGCCAGGAAGTACTATTTTGGGGCTGGGTAGATGAGATGCATGGACGCTTTTGGGGTAGGATGAGGGCTGTGGAGGGAGATGTGTGCAAAAGTAGGGGATAGAGGAGAGTGGTCAGAGACGAGAAGGGGTGAAAGAGAAATGGGGACAGCCTGTGAAAGAGAGCTGAACCCTACACACTGTGCCTAGCACATCCCTAAACCCTGCACTGTGTATGTAGCACAGTCCTTAACCCTGCACTCTATACACAGAGCACCCCTTAACTCTGCACTTTGTATGTTGCACATCCCTAAACTCTGCAATCTGTGCATAGGGCACACCTGAACCCCTGCACTTGGTACATAAGGCACCCCTGAACTCTGCACTATGTATGTAGTGCACTCCTGAAATCTGCACATAACAAACTCCTGTTATTTATTGCCCCTTTAAGATCCTCCCACTGTTGAGTTGGTTGAGTTCCTACACATATTCTTTGAGAAAAAAGACATGCTGGTAGGTTAATTGGCTTCTGTCCCAATTTGGCCCTAGTATATGAATGGGGACCTTGGATTGTGGGCTCCTTGAGGGTAGGAACCGATGTGAATTTACAATGTACAGGGAGAGGGACAATTGTAGGCACTCACTCAGGTTGAACTGGATGGACAGGTTGAACTGGATGGAACGGTGTCTTTATTCAACCTTACTAACTATGTAACTAAAGACCTGATTGATCTCCTACAGGGATAAATGTTTATAGTCTTACAGATGCAATTGGCCCTTTGAAGACCACCGTAATGCTGATGATAAAATTGAGTTTAACACACCTAGACCTAGATTTCGTAGGGGAAGTTCAGGACCTGGCTTGTGCTGTAAGAGTGCCTGGATTAAAAATATATGGAGCGCCAATGAATGCATTTCAGCTGTGCATTTAGCTGCTTTCCCTGAGTTTACAGTATTGCTAAAGGTAGGATGTAGAAACACTGAAAATGTAATTCAAGTAGACAAGCATGGTTTGTTCTGTAATTCTAAACCAGTAAACATGTATTTTTACATGTTCAAGGTAAATGTAGCACTCCCAGAGCTTGATGCACAAATCTGCAGCGTTAATGCTTAAATAAGCAATGTTGGAAATCACAAGTCCTTAACCCTTGTCTTCTTTATATAAAGCAATAATAGCTGCCTGCAGTACTCACAAAATGTAAATATCCTTAATAGCTTGGAAAACTTGTTTTTTGTTCTTTTATGCAGTAAGGATCTTTATTTTTCTAAATCTAGGCAGCTTGGTGTTCTATTAAGGCTTTCAAATGAATGAATAGAACGTTTTTTTTCCCTCTACCTGTTTGTCTTACCCTAAGTGTTCAGAATGGGAATCAATATTATATTGACATATTCCAGCGCTATACTGTAGGCGGCAGGTGACCTGTGTTCTTTGTTCTTGTCATTACAATCGTGTGTGCCAGAACTCCGGTGTTTAAATATCTAGGTTACTTGCTTCACATTAACTCTCTGTGTGTGGCCATTACACGCATTAAAAAATCTCTTTTGTTTCTAATTTATGTTCTAAAAAGTATTGTGCACTGGATATGAAGTAGCTCCAGAATTTTTTTTTAAAAGTGGTTTATTAAATGTTCAGCTATGTTAATAAAAAAAAGGAATTTACCACCAATAGATTTAAAGGATAAGTTTGCCAGAGTGACATGATTGCTCAGATGATCACAATGACAGCTGAAAAAGTAGAAAACCTCCCTGCTTGATTTTTTGAGTTCATTGATAATCCAATGCAAAGTCTAAATGTACTCAACTCCAATTTGTTGTCACAAAGTGACTACCTCTGAATAGGCCAGAAAGGACAGGCAAAGTACATACAGTATGTGGGCAAAATAAAAAAGAACACATGTGCAATAAATCCCTGCAATACACACACATTTTCTGTCTCACGTAGCTGTTGATTCTGATAGAAATACATTAGGCTCCTAACTACCAGTAGTAATCTGAATATGCTGCACTAAAATTTCAAGCAGTGTTGTCAATCATTCTTGTGTTATGCCCCGTACAGACGGTCGGAAAATCCGACCACAAAATCCATCGGATTTTTTCAGACGGATTTAGTCCGACACTGGTGTTGCATACACACGGTCGGACAAAGTTGTCGGAAAATCCGATCATTCTGAATGTGGTGACGTTTGTTGCCTACGACGGGACTACGTAGAGGCTAGTAGCCAATAGCTTTGGTCTTGTAATGTGATCTGAGCATGCGTGGCACTTTGTCTGTCGGAATTCGCTACACACGATCAGAAAAAGTCCGATAGGACTTTGTTGTCAGAAAATTTGAGGGCAGGAGATAAAACTTTGTCCGTTGGAAAATCCGATGGAAAATGTCCGATGGAGCCTACACACGGTCGGAATTTCCGACAACATTGTCCGATAGGACATTTTCCGTCGGAAAATCCGACCGTGTGTATGGAGCTTTAGTCTCTGTTGGATTACACAACATCGCCCCACCCCATTTCTATCTCACCAAATGGGGGGTCTTTAGTGTTCTTGGTATCCCAATGAAGCAGAAAAGGATTTGTCAGACCACTACAAAAAGTTAGGAGCTTGCTGGATTTCTGGCAGATCAATTGGTATTTTTCTGCATACTGAAATGCAGTTGCATCAGATTTGATGCAGCTGCTGTTTGGCAAACGACTTTCCACCTATCTTCTTCGATTTTTCAATTGAAGGATGTTGGGTGGGAGGTGGCCAACAGGGACTCCCACAATATGAACCCGCAAGCGCCTCGTGATCTCCCAGGAATGATCGGTGCGGCGGGAACAGCTGTGAACACTGATCTCCTTTGTATAGATTTTTAGCTGACAGCCACGTCTCCTTCTCTCCCTCCCGTGGCTGTCAGTTAAAAAGATATACAGGGAGATCGATGTTCACTGCTGTCCCTCCCGCCGCAACAATCATTCCCAGATGTTTCCTGTGTGCTCCACCCCTGCCCCCCTCTGTGTCCTTCTCCATCCCCCCATTCTCCTCTGCCCCTCCGGTCCTCCTCCTCCACTCCCCCCTTGTCCCCCGCAGCCAGCTCCCGTCCTCTCCTGTCAGCTGCGGGGGGGGGGGCTGTCAGGAGTTGGACACAGTGAGCGAGATCGCTCCTGTGTCCTGTGATAACTGAGCAGAGTAAACTCTGCTCAATTTATGAATGAACAGGAGCCTCTGTCTCCTGTTCATTCATCTTCAGTGCTGATAAAAGAATTGGGGAATCTCTGTCCTCAGTCCCTTTCTCTATCTCAATGGGGGAGATGTCAAGAGTCTGTTTAGACCCCTGATATCTCACAAAGCCCCCAAAAATTCTAAGAAAAATTATTGTAAAAAAATTCTAAAAGAATTATTGTAAAAAAATTATAAAAAAAATTATAAAAAAATTATAAAAAAAATTATAAAAAAATTATAAAAAAAAAATATAAAAACAATTATTGTAAAAAAAAATTAAAAAAATAAAGTGTAAAAAAATAAAATAAAAACCACTCTCCCCTGCCCTACCAACACTGCCCCTACCTGCCTATGTCCTAGCCTGATGAAGGAGCATGCATGCTCCGAAGCGCTGCCTATTTGACCCCGTTCCCGGAAGCGATGACAGTACAGCATCACGGAACAACAGAGCAGTACACAGCATCCACAGTCTGCGCTCCAGCCACCCGGAAACGCTGGGAACCCACAGCGCCACCGGAACAGCTAAGAGACAAAGACACAGGACCCTGTTAACCATCAATGGACCTTCACCTTACCCGGGAGTAACAACGGATGAGAAGTAACCATTGACATGCTTGAATCAACATCTCCTTTGTGAGTGTTCTTAATTCATTTGTAATAAATTTATTTTAACATTGCTGCATTTAGAGGGCGCCGTCTCTCTCTCTCTCTTTTTCTGTTCCAGAGCTTCTTCTTGCTTGCATGGACTAGCTGCCTTTTATATGCTCAGCATTTTAGCATTTAGCATCAGTACATGGACTAATATGTGAATTTATTGTTATTAATACCTATATACATTATCCCCTTTCCCCCATTTCCCCACCACTTGTAACTCTCTATATACATCTTGTTATTTTTGAGCTACATCCCTTGTGCGCCATATTAACCCCTTTATTGCCAGAATACAACAAGCAACTGATGTTGACTCAAAAATAGGTGCTTACACTAATTGTTAATTTAAACACATTTAATTATTTTTATGAACATATCTGCATGAATTATTATTTCTTTTTTTTGCCTAATGTTTAGCTTAAACTACTTTCCAGCACTCCTTCAGCCAAATGTTCCCCTCACAAACAGAGTGAACTGCTGTTACTGGGTGTAATATTGTTGTAATTCCTCTTGTGCTCCTGCTGCATAGTCTTTACACCTGAAAAGCAGGAAGAATATGTGTGTAGATAATAATGAACAGTGCTTGTGGGGAGATATTGGACAGGATGTGGAAGGGTAATGACTGGATGCAGTCTAGGCCCCTTTCACACGGGGCGGATCCGTATTAATCTGCCCCATGAAGATCCGCTGCTCAGCGGGGATCGCACAGCTGTTCCCCGCTGAGCAGGCTGATGACAGGGCGGTCCCTGCACACTGTGCAGGGACCGCCCTGTCAGTTCTCCGCTCTCCTCTATGGGGGATCGGATGAACACGGACCGTCTGTCCGTGTTCATCCGATCCGCTCTGCAGACGGATGAAAAAATAGGGTTTTCCTCCGTCTGCAGAATCGGACAATTGCGGAGGCGGACAATAGCGGGTGTCAGCGGATGCTCATGCGCTGACACCCGCTATCCCATAGACATGCATGTATGTCCGTTTTTCATCCAAAAACGGATGGATGAAAAACGGGCATACGGTCCGCATGTGTGAAAGGGGCCTAACTATGAGCTGCTATTAGAAAGAAGCAGCAGCTGCATTCATTCAGCTCACATGGGTCATTCCCACTCAGATGCCTTGGGCTTCTCACCAATTTCAACAGTTGGCAAACAGTCCAGCAAATTTGGGCAGCAAAATAATTATAATAAAATAAGCAATGTTTTTAAAAACTTTGAAAATAACACGCTATTAGAAATGTGCCTACAACACTATTTCACTTTCAATTAGTGTCCTAAAATGTTTTAATTGTATTTGTCCTTTACTTAATTAGCATATAGTAAATGCCAGATGCTTTTGAAAGACCTTAGATGGTATATAAAATTAAAGAAGTAAAAAAAATGTCTTTAGAAAATTTCCTGCAGCTAATTGTGAAGAGGCCACAAAGGAGGCAGCACCTTAGGGGTTGCTCATTGTTCCTTCTCGTACACAAATACAATTGTTTTCATTTTATATGAGATACACATAATGTTGCAGCAATATTGGTCACTGAAGTATCGAAATAAAAGTGAACTACAGTAGTGTGTAGATAACTGAAACCAAGCCTTGCTTTTCTAGCCAGATAGATATATAGACAGATTTCCTTTATGATGTACTTGTGTATGTTTTAGGAAAAACAAATGTTTTTTTTACAACTGCAGAAAAACAAAAGGAGACCAAAAATTATACTGAGTACAAATCACAGCTGGCTAAAGATGTAATTTATTAGATTAATGATGGTTCCCAAAAAATGCTATAAGCAAGCAAAGCAAATGCCTCTTACCTCAGCAAGGTTATTGACAACTCTGGGGTTGATTTACTAAAGGAAAATAGACTAGCATTTTTGCAAGTGCAGTTGCACTAATTTTCCTCAGAGCTTAGTGAATGTGGCGAGCCTTCTTTTTGTAAAGAATACCTAATCAGGGGCAAGGAAAATAAAAAAAAACAGCATTTTTGCTTAGGGGCCCACTGGCTTGAGACTGTGGCCACCCCACCTCATGTTTGGCTAGGAAAGTTGTTATATGTATACTATGAGGCGATTCAGTTTGCATTGTAGCGCTATACAAATTATGCATTCATTCACTATGCAGGTTAGTTATTTAGGGTTACTGTCACTTTAAGAATGGGGAATGAAGATTCCAGTATCCAATGGGAATCATTGGAATTCTCTGGAAACCGGGATAGGCTATTTAAGGGCTGCTGCTGTGGGGCTTATTCCTTTTCCCCTAGGACCAGTGCAGCAGCACAAGAACTCCCTCCCCAGTCGCAGGCAATATGTATGTGGTCAGGTCACCCTGGATATTTAGAGGGGCATTTTTTTATATGGTACAATGTTGATGCCTTGCAGCTTGATAACTGGGCAGTTTAATAATATTTGTTTTCATTAAAGTTATGTGGAAAGTTATTATTTACAATACAATTGTAATGTTTTGAAATATGTAAACCAATAAAAGGTGCCACGGACAAAATGTTGCCAAAATGCAATCTTGTTTATTTATTTATTTGGTGGTATCTGGGGAAAAGGTTTATTTGAGGTGAGTGTGGCCTTCAGTCTCATAGAAGACATTAAAATCCTATCACAGAAAGCAGCTTTCCAACTATAGATGATTCTGAAGTTCAATGTATGCATGTGGCTGGGCATTCCGCCTCTACCCTACCCAAGGTAACAGTGCTTGGCCTTGGCATTTCTTTGCTTAGACTCCAAGCACTGCATTGTGGGAAGCAGAAGAAAGGAAACTGGTGAATCCCAAGCTATGCTGATAGGGTTTTCTTGGGGTTAGCAGCTGTGGATTGTGCACTGTGCAGGAAAATCAAATTCTTGGCACTACTGGGTGTCTGCTATAAATCCGTGAGGACCCTTTTTTTTCTGTGACTCCACAACATGTTTGCTTTACCTTCATGAATGTTTCTCTTTTTTTTTTTTTGCAGTGCAGAGTCTGAGTGATATGTTTACCTTATGAAATATATTACATGTAATATCCATTATCAGAAAATGCATGTGAAGCTATAAGCATCAGAAGCAGCCTCAATGAATCTTTCTTTTACTACACCGAAACGTGCAATTGGCAGAGCTGTTGCAGAATTTGACCATTTTTTTCACTAACTACTCTTTTATAACAATTAGTGGATGAATGTAGAAAACAAAAAAATATTTTCGCATTACTTTTTGCCATAGTCAACAGGCCTGCATGTGACCACTACATTTCTAATTCCTTCTATAGCAGAAACTATGGGTGCAGAGCAAAAGGGGCACAGTGCACATCCAGGCTCCTAACAAGTAAAAGTCTGAGAACATTTCTTGATTGATGTTATAAGTGAAGTAATTGCAAAAAATAATGCAAGACAACATAATGGTGTCTAATAAACTTGACTGTGTTTGTCTGATTAAAGCTTTTCCCAAAGAACCAAAATCAAGTGCTACTACTGCTTCTATGAGAAGTACAGGGATGAATACCATTTTGATGCATGCAGTAGAAAATCTCTAAAAGCTATCATCTTAAAAGTCACAAGTATATAATTTGCTCACTTTAACAGGTATTTCAGTAAGTATATGGGCAACTTATTAAAGTCGACCAATAAGTAACTTTAAAACTCTATATGTACACATTTCTGCCATGTCACAGTACACACCAACAGTATACAGGGTACATTATACAGTATATCTTTTTAAATATTGCTCAAAGATTGCCCAAGCGTAGAATAATTGAAGAATATTGTCATCAATCTGCTAAAGGGAGGATGAAATATTTCCCTCCCCAGTTATTACTCTGTTCCCTGCAGTATTCTATCATGTCACAGGGTAAGGGGAGAGGGGACTAATCTATGTGAAAAGGTGATGTTTATGTTTATAGGTCACAGAATGAGAAGCAGCAGATGAAATTAGTATGTGAGCATTATGGATTTTTACACTGGAAAAGTGTGAATCTACAGCAGTAGGTAGAGCTGTGTAAGGCACCCGTGGCTTTGCCATCTCTAGGCCAACACCTGTCCAGTAAATAGATGCTGGTTCTAAATGATAACTGAACAAAAATGCCTTTTAGGGAGAAAGGATGATAAAGACATTGTCATGAAGATTACAGTGGCCTCTTTCAGAGGTCACAAATATCTGTAAGAGCAACACTTATTCATTACATAGCATGCATACATTTAAATATGAAACAATATATCGGTTACTAGGTCAACTCAAAATGTTCCTATTAAAAGTTGACATATTTTGTCATATGTAAAAATGAAATCTGAATAACTGAATAATGTTCTACTGTATGTTCGTTGATGCAATGTTTTTGAAAAAGGGAATTGTTGGAGAAATTGGTGATGAATATCACATATATAACAGCATAATTCTGAAACAAAGCAATTTGTAAGCATAGTGGTATGCACCCAGTAAGACACCTTGCACAGTCATATAACACTGGTAACACTTTTCACCTGTCATGAAAGAAATATGTAGACAGCCATTGATGACCTCTAGCTTTCAGAATGATAGTTTTCGGGTTGTTGTGTTGATGGATGGCCTTACTTAATTTTACTTTTACTTAAAGTGACATACCTGGTAGGTAGCATATAGTATATAGTACAAAGTAGATAGATAAAGGACAATTATAACCTTAGTACTGTTGTCTTTTAATGAATTCCTCCACCTGCCTAAATATAGCCTCCCATGTAAAATGCTTACCTTCCTCCCATTACATTACAGTCCTTAACATTTGATATGCACTCTGTATTGCTGCCTGGTGCCCCACAGCCTTTTACTGGGTCTTCTTCTAACTGCACAAATGCATCATGGCTTGATTCATTTCTAAAGGTGAGCAGCACTCCACTGTAAAAGCTATAGATAGCTGTAAGTATGACTCACTCATAGAAATGAAGAGGACCATGGTGTGCATGTGCTGTAAGAAAGGGACCTTGACATCACCAGTCAAAGTCTGTGTGGCATCAAGAACATCTACACAGTAAATATCACAGGAACAGGGAGGAAGATACAAACATTCCATGGCAGGCTGCATGTAGGAGGTATGCATTAATCAAAGGACAAAGGTACAGTTGTCTGACACTCATAGCATGTAAATGACAGTGAATCAAAAAGGGTTAAAGCAAGGCACAGCCAAGCAACCAGTGTTAATTTAATTGCCGAAGAAAATGTCATCATAATTTTTGCCAGCGGCATGTTCCAGTGATGAAGACTAAACTAAAATTACCCCACATTTTTGTCAATTGATGAAAACTATGATGAAAGTCAATTCTCACTTTCGTCAACAAACGTAAACAGAACAAAAATGTGAGGGAGGGATGTATACTCATGCGAACTTCCAGTTTCCTTGGAGCTCCGCCTGTAAAGACCGTGAATGTGTTTCCCCTCCCAGCAACCAAGGTAGGAACCGTAGTGTGCTTAGTAAAATACAGCATTACAGGCCTCCTCACATGACCATCCAAAGCACTGTGTGCATTACAGGCCTTCTCAGACCACCGTCCAGAGTGTCTGTGTAGTTTGTTCAAACCTTAATACCATAAATAATAACATGATATTAGATTTTTTTAACTCCATGAGTATATAATGAGTTTGGAAATTCTAGACACATGCTTAAATAATGCATTACAATATAACTAAACACATTCGATTTTAGTCAATTAAAATTATTTTAGCCAACTAAAATCTACTGCAGATTTCATTTGACTAAATGCGACTACAATTTAAATAATTCAGATGACTAAAATATGACTAAATCTAAAATGGCATTTTAGTTAAAAGACTATGATTAAAACCAAATCGAAATTTGACGTCAAAATTAATACTGTAGGCAACAATTATTTTTAGAACTGGACAACCAGTGCCAGCCCTCGTTCTTCTCTCGTGACAGGTGTAATTTATATCTATATTTTTTAAGGAATAATCTTTTTTTCCTGTTGCATCTATTCTAACTGGAAAAGGCTTGCTTTCTTCTTCTGCCTTGCAATGTGCTTTGCAATTCTTTGAATAAGAAGACTTAGCCATGAACCTCATGAGTACACTTAACTCAACATGCAGCTGAAAAGGGTTCATACAATAAATCAGGACTGTCGGGTAAGCATAAATAACCTTATAGTCCACATTTATTTAATTATACACAAGAATAGCACACATTAAAGCCAATCTTTGAGCAGTGATATAGAAAAGATTTATGTATGAAAATAGAAACTACACTAATGGTTAATAAACTGAATATTAGTATTCTTGCAGCAAAAAAAAAAAAAAAAATAATAAAAAAATAAAAATATATATATATATATAAAATGAAGCTTGCTTTATAGAAATTTGCTATCTACAGTAAAATGCTGGGTAGCTGAAATAAACAAGGCCACGGTGAGGCTTAATGGATTTTGTGAATGTTGCCTTTATGCACTGACTTTTCTACAGTGTCAACATGGTAAAGTGTTTTAGAAAGTTGCTGTGAAGACTACCATTTTCCCCTAATGTTCCTTGATGTACTGCACTTCAATATAAAATAAAATAAAAATGAACAGATGTTTGGCATTGCACAAGTTTCACTTTCCATAAACCTAATTTAAAAGCAAGTTACATAAATTTTAAAGAGAATTTTAAATACATTAAGAGAATAAAGATTGATGTAAATGTGTCACACCATCCCTTACTCAGTATCAGTATCCACTTGCCATATTGTACCATCTCTTGTTATATAGGTGTGCATATTCATCACTCAATCTCAATCTCAATTAACCATGGGCATTAGTGTCTAAACAGGACTGTGCATCTGCTGTTGCTAATTACCAAGTATCAGTTTTGAGTTTCCCTTGTGATAGTTCATTCAGTGAAACCATGGAAATAGCAACATTTGTGTGCAAAGCACAGCGATCTGGCAACCAATCAGATTTAAAGGGTAAGTTCACCTTTGTACATTTTTTTTTTCTGAATTCCAGCTCCCCTATGCACCAATATAGCATTCATGTACTTTTTTTTTGCAAAAATATCAAAGCTTTCCATTAAATCTATAGTCACTTACTTTTCTTGTCCTAATCCATGTTTTCAGAAGTTTCCATTAGTAAGATCTTCTTCCTGATCAGACTTTAGGTCATGACACAGGAAGGAGTTGACCAGCTGATCTCATTAGCACACATTCTGCATCATCCACCCTCCCACTCCCAGCTACGTGTTTTTTAAATGAAATGCAATCAATCAGTGATCACCAGTCCCACTAAATACACTATATACAATCAAATTGCATAGTGTATGGCCATTTTTATGCACCTAAAATTACTAGATGCACTTTCAGCACCATTAATTGTTAACGGCACACCAAACACAGAAGCAAACACACATTTTTCAATGTGAAAAAACAAGGGGCAAATGCTGAAAAACGTGCAGTAAAAAACACACAAAATGCCAAAATGTCCCTTTAACCACATGTAGTGCAGCCAATTGAGGCTCACAGGAAAAACAAGACACAAAATGTTTTCTCCCACTATGCTAGGTGTGACTGTGGCCTGAAAGTGAAATCTGTGCGATAACACAAGAACAACGAGGCTCCATTCACATCTGTGCGTTTCCTTGCATTTCAGAAATGTGCTGCACCAAAAATCGCAGTAAAAAACACACCAAGCTCCACCCTAAAAATTTGTTCTGAAGCTTCTTTGGGGCGATTGCTGTGTGTAGGGAAGCCCATTCAGGTGGATGGGCTGCCCTATGAGTGATGAGTGAAAATGCTCCAAAACACCTCCCCCTCACTAAAAACACCCCAAAAAAAAAACGCATGTGGGAATCAGAGTTCCCTGCAGAGTTGTGAATGGGGCTTGACAGTGTTTGTGTCCACTCCCTCCTATTTACTTGTATAAAGATGGCCAAACACTATGAAATCTGATTGTATATTGTGTATTAAGTGACAAGGGTGATCACTGATTGATTGCATTTCATTTAAAAAACATGCATTACTAATGGAAACATCTGGAAACATGGATTAGGACAAGAAAAGTAAGTGACTGTAGATTTAATGGAAAGCTTTGATATTTTTGCAAAACAAAGTACATGAATGCTATATAGGGGAGATGGAATTTAGAAAAAAAAATGTACAAAGGTGAATTTACCCTTTAACCTCCTAGGCGGTATTCCCGAGTCTGGCTCGGGTTCCATTTTTTCTGCTAGGAGCGGTAACCCCGAGCCCGACTCGGGCTGCATTGCAGGATACAGGGGGGGGAGTTACTTACCTTATCCCCTGGATCCTGCGATGTCTCCCCGCTGTGTGAGCGAGCCATCCGCTCGCTCGATTCACATAGTGCCGAGTGCTGCTGATCTCCGTTCCCTGCGACGTTACGACGCACGGGAGCGGAGATCGGCGCCAAATTCAAAAAAGTGTAAAAACACAACACACATACAGTACTGTAATCTTACAGATTACAGTACTGTATACAAAAAATACACACACACTTTGTCCCTAGTGGTCTGCCCAGTGCCCTGCATGTCATTTTATATAATAAAAAGTTTTTTTTTTCTGCCTGGAAACTGGAGATTGTCCATAGCAACCAAAAAGTGTCCCTTTATGTCAAAAGTGGTTTTAGACCAGCTAAAAAACACCGATAAAAAATTAGAATCACAATTTATCCTCAAACAATAAATTTAATGACAGCGACTATTCTGCAACTGAGCAAATTTCAGTGTTTTTGATTTGATTACATTATTGAATCATTTTTATATATATTTTTTTATTATATTATAATTTATGATTTTGTGTTTCAAACTTTATCATACCCAGGATGTCTACTAGACTCTGGTTCGGACAGATTTAAGTAAGTTATTCATAAGAATTGCATGCCTACAATATAAAAACGCCAAATTTCCATGCAAAATAATTGTACCGCTTTCAGCACAAAATTCCAGCCAGAATCATACCGCCAGGGAGGTTAAGATTGCTTCAATTAGGGAACAGATGCATTTTGACTTGTTTTGTGTTGACTTTTGCTTTACTAAATAATTCTCCTAATTTACTTATTTTTTGTGTACGTTATCATATAGTATTTTACGCTGTATATATAAAAGAGCAGAAAGACTGTTAACCTTTCAGAGCAGCTCCAAAGTCACAAAAAATTATATTGCGTGACCAGGGTCATGACCAATGGTGTGCCATATGTCTTAGAACAAGAGTTTTCCACTTTAGCAATAAAAGAAAAAGTGCCTCTGTGAAACTTTAACCTGAAGAGGTGCAAAACTCCTCCATGGCAATTATTCTTAAGATAAGTTACATGTAAGTATAACATTTATCCAGTACTAGAATCCTTGAAAGTGTATTTTATTCCTGCTTTGTTATCTCCTTGCCCATCATCACACAGTGTGCTTTCTATACTTTTATTTCTACTTACTCAAAAGGGTCACTGGGATCTGTTCTTTGTAGCTCCGGAGGAATTGGGATTCGTTTATAGTACATCTCCCAGTCAAAGGCTCCTCTCATAGCATCTCCTGCTTGAGCTTCATATCCAAAGTGATTGTGGTCAATGACATCTATCATGGGACACACAATTGTTTTGTGGTTCAGAGCAATCTGATCTGAAAAATGAAAGCACAGAATACAGGAAGATATGTTTAGTCCACTCATTTATCATATTATTGAAACTTGACTGCAGCAAATCTCCCAGGGATGAAATGATTGTCTTTTTTTCCCTGAACTACTGTGGCTTCCCCAAAGCATTTTACTTTTTAAAGCAGATTTGAACTGCTATCTAATGCCAAGCCGTATGCAGCTGGA
Source organism: Lithobates sylvaticus (assembly GCA_028564925.1). Taxonomy (NCBI): domain Eukaryota; kingdom Metazoa; phylum Chordata; class Amphibia; order Anura; family Ranidae; genus Lithobates; species Lithobates sylvaticus. Next base: position 619,710,977 of record CM053026.1, on the reverse strand, counting down.
CAGTGATTAAAGACAATTATAGTTTTTTTTTAGGGGAGCAGTGTCCCAGGGAGAGCAGCAGAAGCCCAACCACTTATATCTCTGTCATTCAGCTGCGGCAAGCTGTCCTCAATCTGTCACTTGAAGAGACAAGCACTGCTGTCTAAAATACTCTCAAAACAGCTTGTGAAGGATGCTGTGCTTTGGAATTATCTTTCTACGTTTGTGCTGAAGTGCTTATTTCTTGTAAGCATGTTAAGCATTAGAATGCACCTACATTTTCTGCATTCTGATCATTTATTTTATTTCTCTTTCTAACCTGTTAAAACTATTTAATAATGCCTAACACACTTGACTGTTTCAGGCAGCTGGTTATAGTATGTGAATAAACCTGGTCATTCACATTACACTTAGGGGTCTATTTATAAAACATTCCTTGGCCGAAATGTCACACACATTTGTGCAGGCTGGGCAAATGTTCCCTGTATTTTCTCTGTTTGCCAGCTCTATTTAGTGGCCAAAATGTTGTATTATGTCGTTTTCTGAACTATCTCAATTTGAAAATATGTTGCATTTTGGCCACTAGATGGAGCTGACCATCATAGGAAATAATCCATTCCTGTAAATAAAGGGAAAGTTTGTTCAGCCTTTACATTCATCCAAAGAATGTTCAAAAATAGACCCCTTATTATAAACTCTTTTTTGGATTTACCAACAACTATGTAGTGGCCTACCAAAACAAATTATTCAAGCTACAGTAGGTAAATTATAATAATATAGCTCACTCCACCTGTCACTCCCCTCCTTCCCCTAGACATGTGCACAGTGAAATATGCTGTTTCGGAATTCTGTTTTCATCCGAAAAATACATTTATTTAGTTACTCCCGAAATTCTTTTTATTTATTTTGTTTGGTTAAAAAATGCATTCGTCTGCAAATCCGAAATAATTAAGGTTGAATCTGTCATTGAAGGCTTATGGTGTCTGTCGAATGTTCTAAGAAGATTTGACGGAGCAGCTAAACTGTACGATGCCGCAATCGTACATTTCCGAATGTTCCGCTTACAAGCTATAGTAGAATTCTAATGTTGTATGACACTAGTAATAATTATATTTATTAATTATTATTACTAGTCAACCAACATTAGAATTCTTCTATAGCCTAGGGCCTATAGCCCTAGTCGCTTGCGGCGACTAATTTGTCGAATCTTCATGTCGAATCTTTTCTCTCTATGTCGAATAATCTTGGACTAATAGAGTTAGGTTAGGCACATTCAACCTTTTTTGTCTCTATAATGTTGAATCTTTTCTCTCTATGTCAAATCTCTTCTCTCTATGTCAAATAATCTTGAACTAATAGAGCTAAGGTTAGGCACATTCAACCACAGGTTCTATGGACACAGATTGCTATGTCAGCATCATGTTGAATCTCCTATCTATATCGAACTGTTGCAACGAAAACGAAAATAAAGCATTTGTTTATGTCGGCTCTTTCGGTTTTCGGATTTTGCACGTTCGTTATCGTTTGTTAAAACAATAACAAAAATACCCGAAATTCGGACGAAAATGCATTTGGATGAAAATGAATGCACATGTCTACCTTCCCCTCATCCCCGCTCCCATATCTCCATCCCATTCAGATCCCCTGTCATCGCCCCCCTTCCCCCCCCTGCTCTCCTCCCCATCCCTCTTCTTTTAACCTTTCCCTCTCTATTCCCCTCCCTCCCTTTTTTCATCTTCGTTTCTTTCCCACTTTTCACTCCTTCCTCCGTGTCCAACCATCTTTTTGCTCACTCCCTCTTGCTGACATTCACACTCTTGGCTAGTCAGAAACCCCCCCCCCCCCATGGAGTTTGGCAGCCAAATCACTCTCCACTCCCCTTTTCATGCAAATTACACCAGGGTATTTACCACTGTAACTCATTCCTGCCCAAAAACCTATGTGTATTCTGCATATTATTGGCCCACTAAAATTGTAACATGTGTTGTTGGCTTAGGTAAACAGATATTATGTATCAAATAATTAGCAAGAATTACCATAGATGGGTAGATCTCTTTCCAAGATGTGACATGGCTGTCCCTTTGGGAATTATTGGGGTTCATCACATTCTTCTAAAGCCCCATACACACGGTCGGACTTTTTCATGGATTCTGTCCGATCGGACAATGTTGTTGAAAAATCAGACCGTGTGTATGCACCATCGGACAGTGTACGTCGGATTGTCCGACGGACAAAGTCTTATCTCCTGCTGGAAAGATTTGCCGACAACACGGTCCGATCACACCAAATCCGATCGTGTGTACGGTTGTCCGACCGGACAAAGTGCTACGCATGCTCAGATCACATTACAAGACCAAAGCTATTGGCTACTAGCCTCTACGTAGTCCCGTCGTAGGCAACAAACGTCACCACGTTCAGAATGATCGGATTTTCCGACAACTTTGTCCGACCGTGTGTACGCAAAACCAACATCAGACAAAGTATGACGGACAGGATCCGACCGACCTGGTCCGCGGATTGTCCGACCGTGTGTATGGGGCTTAAGTGTGTTCAGAATTGCATATATGCATAACAGATTGGATATCTATATAGTGTTCTTTATGCTCCCCCCCCCCCCCCCGTAAAATCGAGGTTCTGAAACAGAGGATACCTGTTGTGACTAATTTACGCCATACGCTGCTAGGTCATTGTACAACACAGATTATGTAACACAGTATTAAAAAAACATTAATGTGCATGTGCCTATTGCAACCAGCCAAATTGGATTATCATTATTAAAGGAATTCTGTGCTGAGGCTGCCATTGCTGCTATTGCTGACTGGTTTCTAATAATACTACCTGAAGTCAAAATTAAGCCAGAACACCAGATCTACATTATTGTCCCAGTTCAGGGCAATTCATTTTAAATGGCACCTCAAATGTGGCAAACTCCATCCTGTGAAGCTTGTCGCACAAAAGGAGCAGGAGCTTCTTTTGGGTGACAAGCTTCACGTAATGCTGTTTGCCACAATTGCCACATGATTTATTGAGTGACAATTCCGGCAAAACTGTACTGAGATGCCACTAAAAATGCCACTAAAAATGAACAGGCACCCAAACACGCATTGCAATGCAATTTTAAATCGTTGGAGTAATTGCAGCAATTCTGCCTGTGATCTCAAATTGTCAGATGTGAACAGGGCCTTAAAGTACATGCATAGCCCAATCTTTTTTTTTAAGTTTGGGAGGGGAAAATCCCATAATTTTTTTTCTCACTGAAGTCAATTGGAGAGATTTCTCTTCAATTCCAGTTACAGGGATGCAACAGTAAGTGAGAGGACATCTCCACAAAGTTGTCACCAGAATGGGTGTCCCTATTGGAGGATTACCCCTCACTTCTTGTTCAAACAACAGTTTTGGATTTTCCATCACACTGATCACCAGGACAAATAAGGTGAATCTACCTTGTGACAAACCTTCCAACCTTCCATGTAACATAGTCACGGCCTATATTTCGATTGCCTAGTACATTGCTATTTTTTGATTGCTGCAATGCTGATGACCAGCAGGTATTTAGTATTGAGCACCCTGAAAGTGGTGCCCACTGCTGATTTATCCACAAGCAGCACCCCTAGTATACACAGTACTAAAGATGAAGTCCACAGAGTGGTCAGAAGGACAGAGACAATACATTATCTTGCAAGGAACACCTCCATTCCCAGGGCTCTACGAAAGCTGCCAAGGCAATAATTCTTACAATAGTAAGTTAATAGTAACAAATGTAGTGACTACCATAAATACTGAGGCACACCTACACAACTTTACCACTCTAAATACACAGTAAACTGTTTTATTACATGCAAAATTTGAAGCAACATAAAATACTGTAACTGCCACTCAGTATTTCATCATATTCAAAACTGCCATTGTATTCTTGTCTCTGATCATATAAAGTGATATTTATGTTACATATTATGCATTGATGCATTTTATAAAACACCACTTCTTGTTCATATTCTATTCTTCATTTGTAACAAATGGTTCTTTTTTGTTTGCAGCAGTTTATTTTTTTCCATTCCTGCCCTTTGTGCCATGAAAATTTGAGCTGCAATTCAGCACAGTGGTCAATATTCCATTGACTATAATGAAGCCAGTTTTACAGGCTTTAACTTTTAATCGAGGGGATATTTTCAACAAAGGGTGGTCTCATTGGAAAAATAAGAGGCATACAAGGTGTACAAAAAATTACATTACTTTTATGTTTGTTCTTGAAATCTAATGTAAAGTAAATGTAAAGGAATAAAAGGCAGTTCACATTTTTTATAAAGTGGTCATTATCTGTTTTACTGCTATAATTACATGTAACAAATAAATGCAATTTCCAATGTGCTGACATTGGAAATTGCATTTATTTTACTATAGTAAATTCTAACAATTGAGACATCTAACTATTAAGGCTGTTGTTGAGAGAATAATTGGCATTTTAATAACCATATTTATAAAATTGCAACTTCAAGTTTCACCAAGACAGTACTAATCAAACACTTTCTTACAATTCAGCCATATCACTTTGTACTTCAAAAACCCCAGTAATACATGGTACTTTCAAGACATTATATTACACAAGGTAGCCTAGTAAGCTTGAAATTCTTATCTGCTATGGTCTTTTTGTCTACAGTACAAAAAAGCCTTTCAAATTGGCCTAGGAAGAGTTTTACATAGGAAAAAAAAACTGTTTTATAAAGGAAATAACAAAAAGACTCATTATTGTACAATTAGGTCATCCTGTTGTGTGCGTTTCCAGTGATTTCAAGTGCATTTCCGTTGTTATGCAAATATTTGTCAAATCTGCTATCCCCATTAAGTCTTTGCTCTCATTTATCCAGGTCATAGTATAGCTAGTAGCTACTGTATATGGGGAGACAGCAACCTCTCATCAAATTAATGGGCCAACATAAAAGGATGGGGAAACTCTGCAGTCTTTCTACACTATAAAAAAGCACCCTTTACTATCCTTAGTAAGGATGCTGATCACCTTTGTAAAAGAAATATGGGACCTACAATGCTGTGAAAAAGTATTTGCCTCCTTTCTGATTTTTTTTTTTGTCACACTTTAACCACTTCAGCCCCGGACCATTTGGCAGCCAAAGGACCAGAGGTCTTTTTTCAATTTCGCACTGCACTACTTTAACTGGTAATTGCGCGGTCATGCAATTTTGTAACCAAACGAAATTTGCGTCCTTTTCTTCCCACAAATAGAGCTTTCTTTTGATGGTATTTGATTGCCTCTGTGATTTTTATTTTTTGCGATATAAACGGAAAAAGAGCGAAAATTTTGAAAAAAAAAGAGATTTTCTACTTTTTGTTATAAAAAAAATCTAATAAACTCAATTTTAGTCAAACATTTGGGCCAAAATGTATTCAGCCACATGTCTTTAGTAAAAAAAATGCCAATAAGCGTATATTTATTGGTTTGCGCAAAAGTTATAGCGTCTACAAACTAGAGTACATTTTCTGGAATTTACACCGCTTTTAATTTATGACTGCCTATTTCATTTCTTGAGGTGCTAAAATGGCAGAGAAGTACAAAACCCCCCCAAATGACCCCATTTTGGAAAGTAGACACCCCAAGCTATTTGCTGAGAGGCATGTTGAGCCCATTGAATATTTTTTTTTTTAGTCCCAAGTGATTGAATAAAGACAAAAATAAAAAAGATTTTTTTTTTTTTCAAAAAGTTGTCACTAAATGATATATTGCTCACACATGCCATAGTTATATGTGGAATTGCACCCCAAAATACATTTTGCTGCTTCTCCTGAGTATGGGGATACCACATGTGTGGGACTTTTTGGGAGCCTAGCCGCGTACGGGGCCCCGAAACCCAAGCACCGCCTTCAGGATTTCTAAGGGTGCAAATTTTTGATTTCACTCCTCACTACCTATCACAGTTTCGAAGGCCATAAAATGCCAAAATAGCACAAAACCCCCCCAAATGACCCCATTTTGGAAAGTAGACACTCCAAGCTATTTGTTGAGAGGCATGGTGAGTATTTTACAGCTCTCATTTGTTTTTGAAAATGAAGAAAGTAAAGAAAAAAAAATTTTTTTTTTTCTTTTTTCAATTTTCAAAACTTTGTGACAAAAAGCGACATCTGCAAAATACTCACAATACCTCTCAGCAAATAGCTTGGGGTGTCTACTTTCCAAAATGGGGTCATTTTGGGGGGTTTTATGCCATCTGGGCATTCCATGGCCTCCGAAACTGTGATTGGCAGTGAGAAGTGAAATAAAAAAATTACACCCTTAGAAAGCCTGAAGGCGGTGATTGGTTTTTGGGGTTCCGTACGCAGCTAGGCTCCCAAAAAGTCCCACACATGTGGTATCCCCGTACTCAGGAGAAGCAACAGAATGTATTTTGGGGTGTATTTCTACATATGCCCATGACATGTTTGAGCAATATATCATTTAGTGACAACTTTTTGTAAAAAAAATATATATATTTTTTTTTTTTTTCATTATTCAATCTCTTGGGACAAAAAAAAAAAATATTTAATGGGCTCAACATTGCTCTCATCAAATAGCTTGGGGTGTCTACTTTCCAAAATGGGGTCATTTGGGGGGGGTTTGAACTGTCCTGGCATTTTATGCACAACATTTAGAAGCCTATGTCACACGTCACCCACTCTTCTAACCACTTGTAGACAAAGCCCTTTCTGACACTTTTTGTTTACATGAAAACATATTTTTTTTTTGCAAGAAAATTACGTTGAACCCCCAAACACTATATATAATGTTAAAGCAAAGGCCCTACAGATTAAAATGGTGGGTGTTGCATTTTTTTTTCCACACAGTATTTGCGCAGCGATTTTTCAAACGCATTTTTTGTGGAAAAAATACACTTTTTTTTATTTTAATGCACTAAAACACACTATATTGCTCAAATTTTTGATGAAATAAAAAATATGATCTTAGGCCGAGTACATGGATACCAAACACGACATGCTTTAAAATTGCGCACAAACACGCAGTGGAGATAAACTACATACATTTTTAAAAGCCTTTAAAAGCCTTTACATGATACCACATTAGATTCACGGAGGAGGTCTACTGCTAAAATTACTGCCCTCGATCTGACCTTCGCGGTGATACCTCACATGCATGGTGCAATTGCTGTTTACATATGACGCCAGACCAACGCTTGTGTACGCCTTTGCGCAAGAGAAGGGGGGGCAGGGGTGCTTTTTTTTTTTTTTTTTTTTTTGTTTTTTTTTTTATTTATTTAGCTTTTTTATTTTATTTTTAAACTGTTCCTTCCATTTTTTTTCTTTGTTATGATTTTTATTGTTATCTCAGGGAATGTAAATATCCCCTATGATAGCAATAGGCAGTGACAGGTACTCTTTTTTTGAAAAAATTGGGGTCTATTAGACCCTAGATCTTTCCTCTGCCCTCAAAGCATCTGACCACACCAAGATTGGTGTGATAAAATGCTTTCCCAATTTCCCAATGGCGCGGTTTATATCCGGGAGGGGGGACATTCCCTCCCACTGCTTGTAAAAGCAGTCTAGAGGCTAATTACCCGCTAGAATTGCTTTTACATGAAAGCCGATCACTGGCTGAAAAGAATGATACCAAGATGATACCTAAACCTGCAGGCATCATTCTGGTATAACCATTCAAAGTCCAGCAACATACTGGACATATATTGTAATCTTTTTTTTTTCATGCAGCCTCTTGGCTGAACGAAAAAAAGAGATTGATTGGTGGGTATGCCCACCATTAGAATACCTCCCTTCATCCACCCACTTCTAATGATGGGCATACATGCACCATTTATATATGCCGATGCATGGGGGCATCCTCCCGCAAAAGTTATGCCGTGTACACACGGTCGGAATTTCGACCGTATGTACGTGGCATTAGGAGCCAATCGCTCCTCCCCCCCCTGCTGCCCCCATGCTTCGGCATATATGCTCTTTTTTTTAACTGTGGTGGTGAAATCACCTCCTACAGTGTTGGAGTCGCGTCTTTATGTATCGTGGGAGCAAACGCTGTTGCTGTCAAGATAAATAAATCCGCGTTGCAACTGAATGGCGCACCTGAAAACAAAAAAATGCTTAACACTAAAACACAGTAAACAAAATTACATACCTGAAAAGCAAGCATGATAAAACATGATAAAACATAATAAAACATTGCAGAATAGAATGGAGTAAAAAAAGAGCAACAATAGAGAGAGAATAGAGTGAGAGAGAGAACAATAAAACGACAACTATTTTATTTTTTTTTTTATTTTTTTGAGATTCACAGGTAAAAAAGCTCCTGACTGAAGCGACTGAATCAAAACGCTACCACAAAAAAACTGTTAGCGATCGCAGGGATCAGGCCTGACTCTGCGAACGCTGCAGTTATGTGTGCTTAGTGTTTTGTAAGTGACAGTGATCGATCGATACTGCACTTGGGTGGGCTGGGCTGGGCGGAGGGGGAAAACGCAGGTGCTAGCAGGTATCTGGGCTGATCCCGCTAACAATGCGTTTTTTTTTGGAACCCTAAACTGCTGGGACGCTAGTATAGATCTGATCAGATCAGATATTGATCTGTTCAGATACTGTGCCACTAAGGGAGGTGTATGCTTTGTGCGTGGGTGTTTGCGGTACTGGCACTAACCTGGGGCGACGCAGACCTTATTTGACCCTAAAACCTAATTGATATCACCCGCCGGGCGATCAGGGGGTTAAACCGTTATTGGGTAATAAATGGCGGGTGCCCTGACAGTATAAAAAACAAGCTAACTAACCAGCGTCACCCGTAACAGTAATACAAAAAAAAACTGGTTACCTAGCGACACTAATGCAGCGATCAGAAAAACGATCGCTTAGTGACACTGGCAAAAGGGGGTGAAAGGGTTAACTAGGGGCAATCAGGGGGTTAAACCTTTATTAGGTAATATATGGGGGTACCTGACGCTATATAAAAACCTGACGGGGAACCTAAATAACGAAATAACTAACTGGCTAACCAGCGTCACCAGTGACAGTTATACAGTGATCACTGGTGAAAGGGTTAACTCTAGGGGCAATCAGGGGGTTAAAACCTTTATTTAGGTTGTAATATGGGGGTACCTGACCTATAAACCTATTTATGAACCTATATAAACATGGCGGTTACCTAAAAAAAAAAAATGGTTACCTAGCGACACTAATGCAGCGATCAGAAAAACGATCACTTAGTGACACTGGCAAAAGGGGGTGAAAGGGTTAACTAGGGGCAATCAGGGGGTTAAAACCTTTATTAGGTAATATATGGGGGTACCTGACGCTATATAAAAACCTGACGGGGAACCTAAATAACGAAATAACTAACTGGCTAACCAGCGTCACCAGTGACAGTTATACAGTGATCACTGGTGAAAGGGTTAACTCTAGGGGCAATCAAGGGGTTAAAACCTTTATTTAGGTTGTAATATGGGGGTACCTGACCTATAAAACTATTTATGAACCTATATAAACATGGCGGTTACCTAAAAAAAAAAAATGGTTACCTAGCGACAGCAGTGACACTAATACAGCGATCAGAAAAACGATCGCTTAGTGACACTGGCAAAAGGGGGTGAAAGGGTTACCTGGGGGGCAATCAAGGGTTAAACCTTTATTAGGGGGGGGTAGGGGGCTACCTTGGACCTAAAACTAACTGCCCTGACAGTTATTACAGTCACACTGACACTAAATGCAGTGATCAGTAAAAAAATGATCACTGCAATTAGTGACACTGTGACTGGGGGGGGGAGGGGGTGATCTGGGGGGTGATCAGGGGGTGACAGGGGGGTGGAATATGTGCCTAACTGTACTGGTGTCAGTGTAGTGTTGTGCACTAACCTTAACATGTTCGCCGCTCGGCGTCTCCGGTCACATAGACCGGCGCACCGAGCGTGACATCACTTCCGCCTTCCTGTCTATACAATAGACAGGAAGGGGAAGTTTCTCATTGGCCAGGAGCGATCGCGAGGGGGTGGCCAGAAACCACTGGCCGTCCCCTCGTCCCGGATCGCTCCTGAAGCGATCCCGACCGTCCCCGCCGGAGGAGGGGGGTCCGATCGGACCCCCCAACCGCCGGAAGAATGTCACGTACAGGTACGTGATTCTGCCTGTACGTGCCATTCTGCCGACGTATATATACAGGGGGCGGTCGGCAAGTGGTTAAAGTGGTTGTAAACCCTTACAGACCACTTTGACCTACATGTAAGCCTAGATTATAGCTTACCTGTAGGTCCAAGAAATATCTCCTAAACCTATACGGAAATATGCAACAAAAAAAAAAAAAAATCAGGAAGGGGCAAATACTTTTTCACAGCACTGTATCTTATTGTGTTGTGACTGTAAAAGGGATTCTCACATCACACTAAACAACTAATTGATGAGATTAAAATAATATATCTAAGGCAACTACATTAATAGAGGAAGCTAAATAGTTACGTACTGAGTGGTCAAGGTTTGGAGAAACCCCTGTTGCGTCAGAGGGGGCGGAGTGACTCGTACATGTCACTGGGTAACCCCGGCATTTACCCTTGCGTCAGAGAGGGACGGGGTCACCCGTACCGTCCCGTTTCTTCAGAGCCTGTGCCATGACCGGTGGCTTTCACACGCACGCGCCGGAATGACATCATCACGGCTCTGGCCACTCGCAGCGTCGGAGCCCGTGAACCCAGAAGAAACACCGGGGAAGATGGGAAGATGTCTCAGCGGTGTGTGGGCGTGGCTGGAGGGCTTTGTTCTAAGGTAAGTATTTCATAATGAGCTAATATGCGATACATACTAGCTCATTATGCCTTTTACAAGTTTTCAGGACAAACTTTTGTTTGTCCAGGGTTTACAACCTCTATAAAGTATAAACCCAAGGCAAAAAATGTTTTTACATTTTGGATAGAGTAAGGGAAGGTTATAACCCCTATCAGATTTTTTGTCATCTACGTTCCATTGGGGAGATTTTCCCTTCCATTCTCCTTCCATAGCCAAAGCAGATAATGAAAAGCAATCCCTCCAACCTAAGATTTCACTAGATTTCCCCTATTCTGGGGACAACCTAAAATGTGAAATTTTATTTTACTTTAACAATTGTAATAGTAACCAGGGCATTTAGTGGGAGTGAATCTTTCTAACAAGGGCACAAACAAGGGCAAAAACAGCAATTAAAACTGGGATTTGAATCCTTCTCCATTGTATCCAAAAACAAACAAACAAAACAAATCCTTCTGTTATTCTTTAAGTCTGTTAAAGTATTCATTGTGCCCAGGGGGTTAATAGACAGCTATGTTAAATCTATGACGTAGCTCACTGAATCCTTTAAAATCTTTTGCAGAAATAGGAATGCAAGAAAGATAATGAGCTGCTTGGAGGGATCCTAAAACAAAATTCCAAGCATATAAAAAAAGCACACCATATGTTCCAGTTCAATAAATAATGTAACTGTTCTTGCAGCCTGTACAAATAAGAAATAAATAGATGTCTATACTTTATATGACAAGATTGGTGTTTGAAGAAGCTCCTCCCATGAGCTGCTAGAGGGAGCTCTGGATAGGGAAGAGACAATCTGCCAATTCAGTCTAATAAAGTACCTTGCCCAGACATTCCTCTCCTACTCCATAGAACAGCTTCTTTGTGAGCATGGCAGCATGTACAGTATCTCACAAAAGTGAGTACACCCCTCACACTTTTGTAAATATTTTATTATATCTTTTTATGTGACAACACGGAAGAAGTTACACTTTGCTACAATGTAAAGTATTGAGCGTACAGCTTGTATAACAGTGTAAATTTGCTGTTCCCTCAAAATAACTCAACACACAGCCATTTGAGTTGCGATGGCAACAAGATCCCCCTGGACACTTAAAGTGTCACACACACACAGTGGTATTTTAAGAATTAATTCCGGGGTGGGACATACTTCATTACCTAATCCCCGCATTGGGGTTGTTTATAGTGAATAGGTGACAAACAATGAAATTGGCTCCCCCTGGCTTGTGTATACAGCTCTTGGCACCGCAATGTCTTCAGTTAACAAGAGCTTGGGAGGAGGGCTTTTGCCCAGCTTTCATAGCTGCAAGCAAAAAGAGATATATTCATAATTACAATATTTCACAGATATTAATGGAAATTTCACATAAACGCATCAGGCAACAGCCATTAATGTCTAAACTTCTGGCAACAAAAGTGAGTATACCCCTAAGTGAAAATGTCCAAATTGGGCCCAACGTGTCAATATTTTGCGTGGCCACCATTATTTTCTAGCACTACCTTAACCCTCTTGGGCATGCAGTTCACCAGAGCGTCACAGGTTGCCACTGGAGTCCTCTTTAGTCCTCCATGACGACATCACAGAGCTGGTGGATTTTAGACCTTGCGCTCCTCCACCTTCCATTTGAAGATGCCCCACAGATGCTCAATAGGGTTTTGGTCTGGAGACATGCTTGGCCAGTCCATCACCTTTATCCTCAGCTTCTTTAGCAAGGCAGTGATTGTCTTGGAGGTGTGTTTGGGGTTATCATGTTGGAATACTGTACTGCGGCCCAGTCAACATAGAGAGAGAATCATGCTCTGCTTCAGTATGTCACAGTACATGTTGGCATTCATGGTTCCCTCAATGAACTGCAGCTCCCCAGTGCCGACATCTCTCATGCAGCTCCAGACCATGACACTCCCACCACCATGTTTGACTGCAAGCAAGAAAAACTTGTCTTTGCACTCCTCACCTGGTTGCCACCACACACGCTTGACACCATCTGAACCAAATACGTTTATCTTGGTCTCATCCAACCATAGTAATCCATGCCCTTAGTCTGCTTTTCTTTAGCAAACTGTTTGTGGGCTTTTTTGTGCATCATCTTTAGAAGAGGCTTCCTTCTGGGATGACAGCCATGCAAACCAATTTGATTCAGTGTTCAGCGTATGGTCTGAGCACTGACAGGCTGACCCCCCACCCCTTCAACCTCTGCAGCAATGCTGGCAGCACTCATATGTCTATTTCCCAAAGACAACCTCTGGCTAGGATGCTGAGTATGTGCACTCAACTTCTTTGGTCGACCATAGCGAGGCCTGTTCTGAGTGAAGCCTGTCCTGTTGAATCTCAGATGGTCTTGGCCACCGTGCTGAAGCTCAGTTTCAGGGTCCTGGCAATCTTCTTATAGCCTGGGCCATCATTATGTACAGCAACAAATCTTTTTTTCAGATCCTCAGAGAGTTCTTTGCCATGAGGTGCCATGTTGAACTTCCAGTGACCAGTATGAGAGAGTGAGAGTGATAACACCAAATTTAACACACCTGCTCCCCATTCACACCTGAGACCTTGTAACACTAATGAGTCACATGACACCAGGAGGGAAAATGGCTAATTGGGCTCAATTTAGACATTTTCAGTACAGGGGTGTACTCACTTTTGTTGCCAGTGGTTTAGACATTAATGGCTGTGTGTTGAGTTATTTTGAGGGGACAGCAAATTTACACTGTTATACAAGCTGTACACTCACTACTTTACATTGTAGCAAAGTGTAATTTCTTCAGTGATGTCACATCAGAAGATATAATAAAATATTTAAAAAAATGTGAGGGTGTACTCAATTTTATGAGATACTGTATATAGAACTTGGAACCTGTAAGGTAAAAAATAGCTGTCATAGCAGCCACATGTTGTTTTGTGCAGTAACAGAGGGAAGGCCAGCTCTCTTAACCAACAAGGGCTCTATTGATTTGTGCAATGCTATCAATCACATTAGGGACATACTTACAGGAGGATGAGCATATGGATGACCAATTCTGGGTTCAGCTGCTACTTTATTATCCAATAAAAGAACATGATGGGTCCCAGACCAGACTCTATTGCTAAAGGAAACAATATCTGTGTTTTTTTTTTCCAGGCAGAGTTGTTTTGAGTGGCTGAGAAGTTTCAAAAACCCTGTAGCCAGTAAAGTGATATTTGCATGAGTTCAGCTTGGTAATATATTAATTGCTTATTTATTGAACTTGTTTTAATTATATTGTATTTGTATAAAAAGCTGCATTTTCTTCTTAGAAAATTAGTTAGAACACCTAAACATTATATATATTTTTTATGTAGAGGCCCTGGAGAATTATATGGTCGATGTTGCAATTTTTCATGTCACACAATATTTGCACAGCAGCTTATCAAATGCTAATTTTCGAAGGAAAAAAACCTTAATAAATGTAATTACAAACAAACACAATATGATACCCATTTTTGATAAAATCTAAAAAATTATGCTACTTTGAATAAATAGATACCTAACATGTCACACTTTAAAAACTGCATATGCAGTATACTGTAATGGCAGTGATAAGCAACTTATAGTGGGACTGTGATAGGGTGACGGGCAATATGGCACTAACAGACACTGGCTGAGATGGGTTTCTAACTGACACTGGCATCGCTAATAAAACGAATACAGTGATCAGTGATAATACTGTACACCGACACTAAACTAATGACACTGACTAGGAAGGGGTTAACATCTAGAGGAAATTAAGGGGTTAACTGTGTGCTTAACAAGTGTAATGTGTGCTGCTTTAAGTTACTAAACTGACTGTTTTTTCTCCCTGCTTGTCAGGGAGAAGAAACAGCCAGATAGCTTTTTCTATGTACACAGAGTTCTGCGGGTTTGTAAACACAGAATTCTATGTGATTGGACACAGCCGATCAGCAAGTTTTAGCTGAAATCATTCACTAAAATCTGCTGCCAAACTCATACTGTGTCCAGTCACAGCATGGGTTGGCACTGGTCATGCGCATGCATACCCAGAAGAAGGCCTTTCACATACCGTACATGTATGTGACTGTGCCTGTACCTGCTGCTCGCTCATAGTATATTTAGTCTGAGTGGCCGACAGGTGGTTAATGGTTGCAGGATAAGTCATACAGATTGTATTATGTTCAGTAAATCTTTGCGGGCCTGAACTGAGTGATAGACTTGGACTTAAATAAGAAGCCCCATAAAAAACACAATCACTTGGTTGTACTAATGGCAATTAAAGTAAAAAGAGCATGTGGATACTTCAACTTATGCTGTGCATAACTATCAGCTATTGAGAAAACCTTGAAAATGAATACATTAACACATTTATTATATTCATCTTAACTGTAATATACTCAATTAGACTACAATTTTTTTTAAATAAACTATAAATAAGAACTTTAGGCACTGCAGATAACACCCTGGTCTGTCATAGGGTGAATAATAAGCATCTAATATACTACAACAGGTTTCACATGTAAAATTAAGACCATGGAATACATATATAAAATTATGACACTGCGGTATAGCAAACATTACACTGGTGGAATGATGCCCAGAAAAATCTTTTTGTGATAACTTCTATTCTGCATCACATTTTGCCATTGGAAAATTATGTGGCAAGGGAGTATGTTCATATCTGGAGAGATAATCTCACTAAAAAATTCAATTGCCGCTGTTTCCTGACTATGTCTTATGCTCTGATTCAGGCTAGTGTTTGGGAAGATAGCAACGCAATGTTTCTCTTTCAGGATGCATACTTGTGAAACTTTACTAAGAGAAGAAAGCGTCACAGTCCTTATGTCTGCATTTGACCACCAGTTTTCCCTGCCTCTTGAATCCAGAGTATCAGTAGGATTTATTCTACAGTGCTCTAAATTTAAACAGTATATAGTGGCGAGATATCAATTAGGTACTAAAGCAACCTCTAGGTGTACTCTTCAACCAGGAATTAATCTGTCATTTAATTTTGCATTTTAATTATTAGGTTTAACATGTTGTATTCAATTTGTAAATTACAAAGCCATTCACAACTCTGCACAAGCTACAACATCACCAATCTTGTCTCATATCACCCAAATTGTCCTCTCCGCTCTTCTCAAGACCTCCTACTCTCAAGCTCTCTCATCTCGTCCTCCCATGCTCGTCTCCAAGATTTCTCAAGAGCCTCTCCCATCCTGTGGAACTGGCTACCTCAACCTGTCCGTCTATCCCCTACTCTTGCTACCTTTAGGCGATCCCTGAAAACTCATCTCTTCAGCAAAGCCTATCATGTCTCCAACTAATCTCCTACCACTTCCATCAGCTCATTCCACACAGTTACAACCTTTTGTATCACCTGCCCCACCCTATTAGATTGTAAGCTGTTCTGAGCAGGGCCCTCTTAATCCTCTTGTATTTTATTGTATTATAACTGTATTGTCTCCCTTTTTATATTGTAAAGTGCTGCGTAAACTGTTGGCGCTATATCAATCCTGTATAATAATAATAATACCATGCCCCATGCCAAGGAAACATTCATCTATATTTCTTTTGGACACTAGGAACCCACACCTGCAACAATGCCAATCTCTAAAATAATCATTAGAAGCCACTCTGGTTCTGGCTCCTGAAAATGTGATCATGATGGTATTCAATCATAGTGATCACATTGGTTTTTTTACAAAACAGAGCACCACCCATTAACAGCCAGTTGGGGAACTTCAAGTAAATTTCAGACCGTTTTTGTATATTTTTTTGAATGATAGTGTTCTGATTGCATTCAAGCTAAGATTTTGCTAAGGTAAAAGATAACATGACCAAAATATATTTTTAATGGAGAGAATTTGACCAAAAATAATAATATTAAAACAAACACTGGGGGGGGGGGGGGCTGTGAATAAAGCCCAACATCCCTATAGAACATTGAAAAATACCAAAAAGAAGAATTTAACTATAAGGTGCTCAATATCTCAGGAATGAAACAGTAAAAAATGACAGAAAATTTAAATGATAAAAATATTTTATCCATTTACAAACAGTAAAAGGCATTTCAATAAACCCCTGACGTTAAAAACAGTAATAGATATGATTTATGTCAGGCACAGATTTTCCTCCAACCCACGCAACATGACAATATCAAAAAGTAGTATATAACATAACTTAATAGATTACAAATCCATATAGAGGCTAGTGGGTCAAGGAAAGTATAATATCTCTACATGTTTCGCTATTGTAGCTGCACCAGGAGAATTTAATGTGCTGGTAATAAAAAATATCACATAAATATTACATAACATAAATGAAAAGGAAAAATCAAAAATCTACAAAAATTGCAAAAATTACATATATACAACCAAGCAGTTACTCCAAGCATATACTGGTAGGGGAGACTCTGATAAAAACCGTGGAACAAATAAAGGACTCAAGCTGATCCCGGCGGAGTATGCCGATATGTAACCATTACCTGGTGCCATCTGCCTGGATCAGCTTGAGTCCTTTATTTTTTCCCCTACCGGTACATGCCTAGAGTAAGTGTTTTGTTGTATATATGTGTATATATGTAATTTTTACAATTTTTGTAGATTTTTGTATTTTGCTCTTACATTTATGTTATGTAATATTCCTGTGTTATTTTAATTTCCAGCACATTCATATCTCCTGATGAAGCTACAACAGAGAAACACGTAGAGATATCATACTTGCCTTGTTATGTTATATACCACTTTTTGATATTGTCATGTCGAGTGGGTTGGAGGCAGATCTGTGGCATAAATCATATCTATTACAGTTTTTTCAGGGCTTTACTGAAATGCCTTTAGCTCTTTGTAAACAAAAGAAATATATGTTTTAATCGTTTACTGTTTCATTCTTGAGATACTGAGCACTGTAAAGTCTCATTCCTCTTTTTGGTATTTTTGTAGAATTTGACAAAAGTTAAACTTGGAAAGGCAAATTCAGCACAGCCCCCATCAAAAGGTGCCAATCAGTGCCCAACACCTGCAGTGCCCAACACCTTCCAGCCTGTCCCCATAATAAATGCCTGTCAGTGCCCACAACAGTGCCGATCATTGCCCACAACAGTGCCAATCAGTGCTTAAAAAGTGCCAATCAGTGCCAATCAGTGCCCCATCAGTAATGCCTGTCAGAGCTTCTCACCTCCCCTATCAGTGCCCATCAGTGCCCCCAATTAGTGCCAATCAGTGACACCTATCAGTGCATCCTCATCAGTGTGCATCAGTGCCGCCTCGTCAGTACTAATCAGTGCAGCCTCATCAGGGCACATGAGTGAAGGATAAAAAGTACCTGTTTGCAAAATTTTATAACAGACTATGAAAAACGTTTTTTATTCAAAATTACCTGTCTTTGTTTAGCATTCAAAAAGCTGAAAATTGGCCTGGGCAGAAAGGGGGTAAAAGTGCCCAGTAGGCAAGTCGTTAAGCAATACTAAATGCACCACTCCATACCCCAAGACAAAGCCAAGCCCCCATGTCTTTTTTTTTGCCAATCCCTTGCCTTTAAAATGGGGATAATTCAGATTCAGCTCCCATTGACTTCAATCGGGTTCAGATATTGAATTCAAACCGGTGATAGGCCCATCTGATAAACTTGATAGGCAGTCTAATGGCCAACAGAGTTATCAGCCCCCAAGAGGAAGTGCTTTTACTGGTAGGATCTCCAGATATATAGATTTGCAATTAATTCACACAAATCTATTTGCTTAAGAACATTGTATAATGTCAAGCATGGTGGCACACTATTGAAAAGAATATTATAGGCTTACATACACTTTAAAATATTAGCTGTATATTAGGTATGCATTACTTGTCATGCTCCCCCCATATCTTCCCTACTAGCCATTTAGCAGGTGCACTTGTACATCTATGGACCATGATACTTACTAAGTAAAGGTGGCAACCAGTTGACATTGACTTCACAATGAGAGTCCAGAAAAGTTAACACTTCTCCTTTAGCAACAGATGCTCCCAACAGTCGAGTACGGATCAGTCCCTCACGTTTTTTAGTGCGTACAATTCTCACTTTTGAATAGTATGACATATATTCCTCCAATTTTTCCTTAAGATGTTCTGCAGAAAGGGAAGACAGTGAACACCAGTTGGTTAAAACTATTGATTTTACAACCAAAAACAATTAATTTGAATCTTATTCACAACTCTGTCATTGCATGTGGGATATCTGTAAATTAATGTAAGTATCTGTACAGCCTCCATCTATGAGGTTATTGTTGTTTTTCACCGATTGCAACAGCTGAAAAAGGATACATTAAAATTTTTTTAATGCTACCTGAATCTTTCCAGTTTAGGATTCTACAAAGTACAATCTGGGAAATGGTTGGATAAATGGATTGAAATACATTATGTGCTTCACAGACGTATTTATTCCTCTTGGACTTTTTCAAATTTTGTAGTATCATACATTGTAGTATCATCCTACAGTATTCATTCTTCTTGGCAAAATCACTTTGTCAGGCTGTATGGGGATCATTGGTAACCAGAAACTTTCAATGTTCCCACATTTTCTTAATTGGATTGAGATCTTGACTTTGATATGTAGCTCCTTCGTTTTAAAGTGCAACAGTGGCCAGGATATAGACATTTAAATATTTGTATATTTCCTGCAGAGACCTCCAACCTTCTAATATCTATTACAAAAACAAAGTAGGTGCCCTGTAAAGAGAGAGAGATGAGTGCTGGGACTCCAAATGGTTGAACTCAGTTTTTTTTGTTAATTTTGCCTGCAGCTCACCCCTTTTACTGTAATTTCACCATATATGTATTTAAGGCAAGACATTTAACTTTGAAAATTGGCCTATTGCTTAAGGTTGTAGTGTCTTGGAGCCCATATACTATTCTTAAAATATTTGCTGGCAAAAACAACACATTTACTAATAAATCTTAAAAATAATAGAATGAATGAACTGTTTCATACATCCAGCAGTTGTCAACCTAATCACAGATTCACTGTCTATTATTTCTAGTGCTTAGAAAATAATACAGTAGTATTGTATGACACGTACACAATACTGTCACTAAAATGATGGATCTCTGCATGATAATACATGTTTTTGAAGTTACCAGTAAGCATTTATCATATGCCATACTGAACAATGAAATGAGACATGGCTCCTACAACTACATTGCTGCTGTTTTTCATAATCTAGACGTGTTTGAAAAAAATAATGAAAAATACACAGCCACCCATAGCAACTAATCAGATCTCAAGGTAATGAAGTCAGATAAGTATATTTTCTGATTAGTAACAATAAATTAATAGATGCATGCTATGGTGTAATTTTTATTTAGCAAACAGTTCAGAAAGCAACTTTTTGCCCTAAGATTTACAACAAATCCCTTTCCTGTGTTGGCCTGTAATGGGATTCAATAGCTGCTACAAAGATTAGATATTTATGGCGCCTCTTACTAAAGACCAATAAAACACTGCTATTGCTGTTGTTGAGCATCACAGTACATCCCATTAAACTGATTTCTTTGTTTGCTAAACATGTGCTCCTTTGCCATTGGATGCAATTGTCAGCCATTTTTAAACTTGCCATGTTACTGAGTTAAAGTGATACTAAAGCTAAAAACTTTTTTACCTTAATGCATTAAGGTAAAAAAACATTTATATTTCTCAGTGCTCCTTCCCTGTGTGTGCACATCACTGGATCCCCTCTCTTCCTCTTTACACAAGGACTCAAACAGCAGCAGGAGCCATTGACTCCTGCTGTCAATCAAATGCAGTGAGGAGGAAGTGTGGGGGGCTAAGCCCTGCTATGTGTGCCTATAGAGCGTAGCTTCATAGACACAGAGTTCGGGAGCTAGCAGGCACCTGGTGCCCCCATAGCAGGTGGCTTGCTATGGGGACACACAAAGATGAGGAGGATCCAATATCGCTGGTGGGGCAACTGAGAAGAGTGTGCAATTCCATAGTAAAAAATGTTTGTTATTTTAATAAAAAAAAAATAGACTTTAGCACTTTAATGATGTTGCATTCTATTCTGTGTTGTACCAATAACACATTATAAAATACTCTCCATGGTCCTGAAAGGCTCGCATACTACAGCAACACTCTTAGCATTTTATCAACATTGCATGCCAAACAAACAGGCTCGTATATTTATAGGAGGACCAGATGAAGTTGTATTGTATCCATAACACACCTTACAGACTCACCCACAGTTTATGTAGGGTGCTGTGGTGAATTGGTGGCCAATAGGGATGAGCCGAATAGCGAACAATTTGGGGTGTTCCCGGCAAATTCGAAAGCCGTGGAACACCCTTTAAATGTCTAGGAGAAATCAAAAGTGCTAATTTTAAAGGCTTATATGCATGGTATTATCATAAAAAGTGTTTGGAGACCCAGGGGACATGTATCAATGCAAAAAAAGTTTTAAAACGTCAGTTTTTTTCAGGAGCGGTAATTTTAATAATGCTTAAAAGTGAAACAATAAAAGTGAAATATTCCTTTAAATTTTGTACCTGGGGGTTGTCTATATTATGCCTGTAAAGTGGCGCATGTTTCCCGTGTTTACAACAGTCCCTGCACAAAATTAAATTTCTAAAGGAAAAAAAGTCATTTAAAAGTACTCGCGGCTGTAATGAATTGTCGGTCCCAGCAATACACATAGGGATTTCCCTGTGCGTAAGAGGGGGCAGGGTCACCCGATGACATCACCGGGTTGCCCCGCCCTCAGTTATAAAAGAACTGTCACTTGAGAGGACGGTCATTACGGCGGGTGCCTCCCATGGAGGCGGATCAGTGGCGGTGCTGTTTCGGTCCATCGGTGGAGCAAGAGAAGAAGAAGAAGACTTCATGGGACTTTTTATTTTTTTAATAAAGGACTTGTCCCCAAGCCGTGTCATGTCATTTTTACCATTTTCACACTTTTTTGTGAAATGGTAGGGATACATTTGTACCCCGTTAACATTTCACACAGGGTGGGAAGCCGGGATCTGGGGGTCACCTTGTTAAAGGGGGACCTAAAAGGGTCTGGTATGGATTTTGAGGAGGACCCCCATGTCATTTTTTTTAAATATTTTGGCGCTCGGTTCCCCTTAATATCCATACCAGACCTGAAGGGTCTGGTGTAAACTTTGGGGGGACCCCCACGTAATTTTCTTTTTTTTAATGATGTTTTGGGACCTCGCAATATACCTTTTCAAGGTAAAAAATCATCCTGCAAGGCCTCAAAAAATCATCCTGTAATGCTTGCTGCTTAATGTAAATAAAAGACAAGATTATCACTAGATGAAAGTGTGCTGGTGAAGATCCTTCTTTTCCAAGGAGCAGAAGAAGCCTCCTGTTTTGTTCCTACAAACTTGTATATACTTCAGTTTATGTTGTGTGCTCTTAGTGAGTGCCTTTAAATATCAGGCAACCCTAGTGAACATGGCACGTAATTCTTCTACTGGTGCCCCGGTAACTGGTGTAGACATGGAGGGAGATTAACATGCATGTAAACTGCCCCTTTGCGGGGGAAGGTAAGCTGTTACCTTAAGGGCTCTTTCACATGGACGTGTCCGTGTACGGAGCCCGCTCTGCTCAGCGGGGGATCGCTCAGTCGATCCCAGCTGAGCAGACAGATGACAGGTCTGTCTCTGCACACTGTGCAGGGACGGACCTGTCAGAGCGCCACTCTCCCCTATGGGGGATTGGATGAAGATGGACTGTAGAGTCCGTCGTCACCCAATCCGATTCCGCAGATGGATAGAAAAATAGGGTTTTCCTCTGTCACACTTTTTCGGATCGGAGCGGGTGGGATGTCAGTGGACATGTCACCGCTGACATATATCCCTCCATAGACCTCTATGAAGTGTCCGTTCAGGTTCGCCTAAAAAACTGACAGGCGGACCTGAACGGTCCGTCCGTGTGAAAGGGGCCTTACTCACTGAACAAGTAAAGGTGTTCTGTAGACTTCAGTTTACTAAAACACAAGAAAAGCAAATAGACTCTTTTATGGTTCTTTATCTGAAATAAAGGCAATATACTAGTCTATAAAGGCTGTTATTGGTTAGGCAGGGTTTTGCACCCTTGCCAGACCTATACATTCTGTCTGGGTTGTTAGAAATAGTAAAAAAAAAAAAAAAAAGAATTATTGATTTGTGTTTTTTCGCAAGGAATGGACAGTTTGAATTTAAAATCTCCAGCTCACTCTTGTAGATATCTTAGACAGTTTTTTCTGAGGATAATACCACACTATGGGGGTTATTTACAAAAGGCAAATCCACTTTGCACTGCAAGTGCACTTGAAAGTGCACTGAAAGTGCAGTCACTCTAAATCTAAGGGGTAGATCTGAAATGAGTGGAAGCTCTGCTGATTTTATCATCCAATCATGTGCAAGCTAAAATGCTGTTTTTTATTTTCCTTGCATGTCCCCCTCGGATCTACAGTGACTTTACTTCCAAGTGCACTTTAAGTGCACTTTCAAGTGTACTTACAGTGCAAAGTGGATTTTCCTTTAGTAAATAACCCCCAATGTTAGTTAGTTTAAAACATCACACTTGAACCTTTATATCCTTATTTTTAAAAGTTAGTGTGTTAAAATTCAGAATGTGATGTTTACTGAGGGATGCAGTTTTCTTTGTATTATCACAGTTTTTGTAAAACGCTTTTTTTCAGATTTCTCAGACACATATCGCACTTTAGGAATTGTGCACCTAAGTTTGAGAGACTACTTGTGAACTTAATATGAACTCTGGCAAACACAGCTTTTCCAAGGTTAAAAAGAGATGGGTTTTGTTGCTTTTCTTCTTATTGCCAAGAAACCTTCATGCCATAATTATTTCCTCCACTGTCTGAACTTGCATCTATTCCTTCATATTATTTGTAATTATTGAATGCATAGTATACTTAGAACTTACTTTAAATAGCAATATGAAATGTATCTTATTTATAGTCTTATAACCAATAAGAAGGGTAGCTTGAGTGCTTTATAAATGCAATTGCAAATGAACAACTAGTGAGTAGAATTTCAATTTCAAGGCTTTTAAGTCAAGAAGCAGGTTATGACTCATATGTTCATGGTTTATCAGCAGTAATGTGTCTTAAGAAAGTATGTGTATGCAAATAATATGGACAGGGATGTACATAAATACACTCGGCTACACATTTAATCTAGTTTACCATCATTTATGACCTTGCTTCGCAGTTTAAATACTAAATCTTTAGGAACAGTTCATATTCACTGACCCCTCTATAAATTTGTATTCATTGACCCTGATGTATATTCATGTGTACATGAATAGATACGTGATGTAAATAACATACATCTGTTACAATTTTTTTCTCCCTCTATATGCTTATTTTACATTTAAAAATGTAATTATTGTAAGTGGAAGTCAATGTCCATTATAAAATGGTGTTATGACTTTAGTTATATCTTTCTTGCTTATTACTTAATCGTACTTGTTCATTCATGCTGTCTTTAGGCATAGTTCCATGCTTATATAAGTGTGATATGCACTTCATATGTCATTGAATGTCTAAAGTTGAATTCTTGACCCTCTGCAATTGTAATTTTTATTGTGGACATGTAAACACAATCCTGCATTTTAAATTTCACTTTGGCATTTTAAATTCCTTTATAGAAAGATAGTTGGCTTTTATATTAGCTAACATTGTCAGCCAACTGGCCAAGCTTTTGGACAAACTTGGCATCAGGTAAAGGTTGTGAAGGGTTATAGATGGCCTAGAGGCTGTCAGCTAAACTCAGAATTCAAACTAACATTATAATGGCTATACATTATTTATGAGGATATAATACTATTTTAACAGTGCTACCATTTCATTAAAACCTGTTTGCCCATCAGGCTAGTATAAATTATGAAACCAGAGGGTATCGCAAACGGCTTACGCGTTATGAGGGAGTAGCTGAGGCTCTGATGAAGAGGGTAATCCCTCGTAACGCGTAAGCCATTTGCGATACCATCTGGTTCCTCCTAATACCCGGTCCAGGTTTCAGGTGTCTAGAAGACACAGTTTCAAATTCTTGGAGCAATGTTAAGCCTTCTTTTTAACATTTGTTTGTGAGTATGACTCTTGTTTTTATTTAAATAAAATGTATCTTTGGTAATGCTCAAGGTCGGTGCGCCCTCCCTTTTTTTCTATATGTTTCAGCTCTAAGGATACCCATTGTTCTGAGGAGGGCAGCAAGACCTTCGACTTTCCATATTTTATCCAAAGGGTTGGCTACACCACTTACATATGGACTTAGCTCCTGAGCGCAGGAGATTGTTTTGTGTAAGATAAATAATGAACTGATGCAGGCACAGTGAGTTGATTATCTAATGCTAGTCTTTGCTTATACATATCACAAGCATTCACATTTTTTTCTACACATGGAGGAGGAGGCTTTCAGTGACTGAGGAGTTATAAAACATGTCCAGGCGAGGACAGGTGTACAGATTTAACACACCTGATTCACACCTGAGACCTTGTAACACTAACGAGTCACATGACACCGGGGAGGGAAAATGGCTAATTGGGCCCAATTTGGACATTTTCACTTATGGGTGTACTCACTTTTGTTGCCAGCGGTTTAGAAATTAATGGCTGTGTGTTGGGTTATTTTGAAGGGACAGCAAATTTACACTGTTATACAAGTTGTATACTCACTACTTTACATTGTAGCAAAGTGCCATTTCTTCAGTGTTGTCACATGAAAAGATATAATAAAATATTTACAAAAATGTGAGGGTGCACTCACTTTTGTGAGGTACTGTTAATTAGATTCAGTACCTTTTAAAGTGTCAATACTTACAAATAATTTGTAGAGACTACAATTTGGGATGTGTTGTGTCATTTCATTAGGCCAGAAGTAGCATGGGATAATATTTTTTTTATTGTGCCTGGTTAGTGAGATTACCCTGGTAACCATAGTCACCAGGACTAAAAGCGAGAAAAGTTAAGGAAATTTAAAATTTTGGTTGTCCTTTAGTTTTAGGAGAGGAAAGGAAAGGTGACAGTTGTAATGCATCTCATAGCCAGGAGCACTGGCGGGGGACCTGAGAAGGGGCAGATTAGGGCTGCTCTGTGCAAAACCACTGCGTGGAGCAGGTAAGCATAACATGTTTTTTTTTTTTCATAAAAAAAAGCTTAACGATGGGTTTAAAGAATAACTCCATCTTTCCACAGACTTTACATAGTTCAGGGCAAGCAATGTATTCTAGCAATGAATACAAAGCTTCCTCTGATTGAGTCAGAGAAGTGGGCTGATAATGTCACAACCTCTGACTCAGCAGACTCAGCAAATCAGAGAACACTTTGTATTCATTGAAAGAATACATTGCTTGCTCTGGGCGGCCAAGCGCAGCTGCGGTAGACTCTTCTGTGTTCCGGGTATGAGACAGGAAGTCTCGGCTCATATTCGGAACACAATGCTCGCAATATGCTGTATGTAGCGGCAGTTACATACAGTTTATACCGCACATCCATCCGCCTCACAGGTTAGTGAGGGACATAGTTTGTTTGCGCCAGCTTGGAGTCTGTGGAAAGATGGAGTTCTTCTTTAAAGCATCCCCTCTCTTTCCTGATTGGCTAACCAATTTTGCATGACAGCAGCGGGAGCCAATGGTGCCACTGCTGTGTCTCACCCAATTATGAGGGAGACAGCCGAGGGACTAATGCACATTGCTGGATAGAGATGGGCGCAGGTATGTATTATGGGGGCTAAGGGGGGCTGCTGCACACAGCAGGCTTTATATCTTAGTGCATATAATGCATTGAGATAAAAAACTTTCTGCCTTTACAATCACTTTAACTAAACAATTAAGTCCTCCAGCTAACACTTGACTAACAAATCAAAGCCTCCAGCTAAAACTTTTTAGGCAGTTACAGAAACAGTGTATAATAATACAGCTAGTCTCTGAGGGGAGGGCAAAAATTAGGGAGTTGGAGGGAGGAACATGGATTTGAGCTTTAAGGGTCCATTGTTCCACTGGACACAGTGCAACCATCAAATATGGACACTGCTGTATGGCACAGTGCAAGTATGGGGGTTGATGCATATAAACAGAACCTGTTTGTATTCAGCTGCATCCATTCTTAAGTGTTGACGTACATTGCAAATGCACTATCCTATAGGACATGTTAGTCCTTTAATCGATTTGCTTCAGTGGAAGCCTAAAGCAGCTAAAACACAAATGTATCTCAGGTAGGCTTTAAGCATTCTTCTGCTTTGAGGTGATGCACAGCATTCTTCCTGAGATTTAAATATTCTGCACTATGAATTCCCCAGCATGCACCACAAATTTTTCCTGACTCCAAGCATTTCACACAAAGATAGAAAGATTGGAATTATTACTACCTACACATCTCAGGAAATATGGGATAGTATCTATACATTGCAATTTAGTTTTTACTCAACAAGCAGTAATTGTCTATTTTTCAAATTTTACATGATAGGGTCTCTTTTAGGTTGACATCATGTGTAATCACTCTTCCCTCAAATCATACTACATTTAAATAGGGCTAGAGAACCGAGCATTTTCTCTGCAAAATGTTACTTCTTAAACTTGAATGTGAAGTATTGTCCTTAGCTATCATTTTAAATATAAATTCTCTGAAAGAAATTATCAAGTGACACGCAAAATATCAAGTGGAATGGGACGCAATGGCCTTTAAATCTCTAGGAGACCACACGTTGAAGTCATTTATTAGCACAGAGCTCTATTCAGGCTAGTTCCGTGTCACTATAAAATATTAGACTATGATGGCTACATTTATAATCCACAATATTACATAAATTTTACTTGCAGCAGGGCAGACCTTAGGGAGTCGTCAGTATTTAAATTTTACACCGAGCAATAAATGGAACACCTTAGATATAGAGAAGTCAGCAATCCTGTCACCAGGAATAAGAGGCTGCCCAATTTGTGATTCAGAAAGAAAATATATTATTGGCTCCCTCACACTGTAGATTAGATAAGGCTGTAAATCAGAGATTTGATGTGTGCCAAGCACCTTACTGGGCAGGAGTTGGCCCAGGATGTGACAAACAAGCCTTGTAAAGAAGTGATCCTTGCCTAAATGCTGTCAGTGCTTTGATGATAAAAGGCACAGTGGTGCTCCCTTTCACTGATAACCCATAAAGCATTACTCTATCGTAATAGTTAATACAGCTTCTTTTATCCAGCTTTAGGTTTGAATATTTATTTCTGGAAACTGGCATGCAAGATACTGATCATTTGTCCTTATCAAGCTAAAAATATACAGTGTCTTGGGATGATAACAGTCCTCCTTTTTGCACAAACTATTTTTGCTAAGGAATATTGTTAACATGTTAGGTTGTTATGCCCTCCCTTAAAAATGGTTCTGTAACACTTAAAGCCCAAGTGTGGCTAAAATGAAAGAACAAAAAAACATAACTTACAGTCAGTAGGATGTGTCCCATGTGCTGATTGCTTTTCTGTTCATATACATTTTCCTTAGTTCTAACAGGATCTAAGAATGGATCTAAGAATGGAGGATTAGTCCGATCCCTCCATTCATAGATCCTGTTTCATTTATGGAATCTGTAGTATGGTTGCTGTGAATAGAGTAGCTGGGTGGAAAGGGTGGGCATAGTCAGGATTTATTGACATCCCCTTAGTTGTACTGAACATATGAAGATTTCTTCTACTAACAAACCAACAAAAGAGGAATCCTTTTACTGATTTTCAACCTGGTGCACTGCTACCGAAATCAAAGCTACACTGTTTCTCATGTGGGTTGTGTCTGCTTGTACCACAGTGGATGAGAAAATTAGACTTGTACTGCAGTGGGAGAGAAGATGAGAAGGTATGTGGCTTTCAGCATTGTTACTGCCAATCCATAAGCTTGTAGATTTCCAATTAGCGGTTGGTCACACCTAGTCCTGCTTAGGGTAAAGCATAGGGGTCAGTGACAACACAAGTGTAGCACCCTGGTATTAAGGCAGGGTTGCTAACAAATGTAGTTTGCCAGGTAGAAATTGTCCTGGCTAATTGTTAGAAGATCCACTGATTCCTCTCTAATTCTGGAATTTCTGCACCCTTTCTCTTCTTTCACTAGGTGGCATTGGGGCTGGTGACATTAGATTGGCAAGGGCATTGTAAGACCAGGTTATGAATGGATGGGGTGTCTTAGCCAATTGGCAGGGGTTTCTTTAGTCTCTTGGCCTCCTGGGAGAGCCTATTTATTTGGGTGGGGTCAGGTGGTCGGAGTTCTGTGCCACCCGGACGGGTGTCTGGGTGAACATGTGTTATGTCTTCCCGGGTTGCTAGACCAGAAACCAGAGGCCTATCTGGGCTGCCTGAGGCCTATCCAGGAGCAGGAGAATCAGCGTAGGGTTGGGACTGCAGGATTGGAGTCCAACCGAGTTGCGAAGGTTCAGCTAGATGGGGCATACAAAATTGAGGGATAAGAACATACTCAAAATACAAAGACATTGACAGCATCTTCACCGATACTGATTAATAGGATCCCACACTGGTAAGAAGAAGTGATACCAAACCACCATACACCCAGAGACTGTAAGCGGGATCCCCCCTTTGCCTAATTAAGGAAAAATGAATCCAGTGGAATGCAATGTAGACAATCCCTGTGTGTATGGCCCCCAGGGGGGCTGTTGCTAGGGTTAATGTAATGAAAATCACAGGCAATGTGCTAGTGTATTGAGCATCTGTATCCACAAAAATCAATGCTATGGTCACCAGGATCAATGGATAGGTGGATGAAGGTTGCTTCTGTCGACAACCAGCCTAGAGTGTGAAGCTCCTAGCATATGGTAGGCAGTCACCACATGAGAGATGAAAAAACTGCTGCTAAGTGTCCACAATCTACTGTATTGAAAAGCAAGAATCCCTTAACCAGGAGATGGAAGCCTGCATACTGTGTAGCGGTCACACTTGGACAAGTGTGCGCTATGCGTGGAAAAAAATTTTTTTCCCTCAGAACAGTAATGGGGTTCTGAGGGTTAGTTGTACAGGTTAACTTTGGCATCAGTTTGGCTGGGCTGTACTAGGGTTCTGCCTGGTCATGGGTGCAGTGAGGTACCCATGACAGGCCTAGAACCAGACCTGGTTTGAACGTCTTAGGTATCAGTCTTCCCCGGAGCCAATCAGTGGGTGCGTCTGGCCCTCTATGTAGTCTGGGGAAGGGTACTTAAAGTGCTGAAGTCACGTGTTCGGGGTTCGGCCGCAGTCCTGCTTCCTGGTTCTGGACCGGGTAGCCCGGGTCCCGAGCCTGGGAGCGTTTGCCGTCCAGTAACATGGTCAGTCTGACTAGCCTCACAGATCCGCATGGTCTGGGGCGAGGATCCGTCTGTTCCCGAGTCTCGGAACCAGTTGGTCCGAGGCACAGTACCTGAAGGAGGATTCAAGGTGTCCGGGTGTGCTCTCTGTCTTGAAGGGGCACCGCAGCTCGTGTAAGCGACCGGGGGAGGACTCTTCTGAGGAGGGCCAACAAGCTGGCATCTCAGTAAGAGCCTGGAAGCTGAGTTGTATGGACACTAAAGAATCCACACTTCTACAGTACTGCCAAGGAGACAGCAAAAGTTCCAGGTACTGGGGAAAGGTTCCTATTCACATTCAGTTGAAAGTTTATTCTGTGTTAGAGACTTTTGTAAGTTTCTGGATCACATTGCTGGCGGCCATAACCTCTGGCTAGAGGTTTGTCCAGCATTGAAGTACCCAGCTGCGAGTGGCTACTCTCTGGGTTTTGTTAGAGACATTTTGTGGATGTCAGCAGTTCAGGGTGCCTGAGTTTCTTCACCCTTGCCCTCTATTCCTGTCTGAGACTGTGTTATGTAAGATGTTACCACTGCAAGAATAAAAACCGTCAAAAGGACTTTTATTGTGTCAGCATCCAACGTTGTTGGGTATCAACCCTGGTAACCTCTGGACATTCACCGACAAGCCAAGAGGAGGTAACTGGTAAGCCCAAAAGTCAAGGCTGCTCCTCTGTGGGTTATGGCCGCTACACATGATATTGCTTAGGTTCCCAAGTTCACTGGTATATTGAATGCAGTCAGGTCTAAGCCAATCGGGAAATGGAAAGACAGTTTATTGGGTTTAAGTATCTTTAAGTACTGGCCACAGTGAGTTAAGGCCCATATATCAAGTAGACCGTATGTCAGATATTCAGGCAGCCCATTGGGCAATTGCAGCTATACACAGCAGTTCCTATGAGAGGCATGTAGTGAGAGGCCATCCTACATTACCACATCCTGTAGGTTGTATATCTTCCAAGGTCACCACCGTGGTCATAGAGTCTGTGCTGTGTGTCCCAGGCTGTTCGTAACCAGGTAAAGAAACTCAGGAGCCTGGTAGCTGTGGGAGCAGGATGCTTCACAGGATGAATCACGGTAATGCTGTTCAAGTCTGTGAATGGTTCCGATCACCAGTCATCTCGCTGCCGTTCCTAGCACCTGTTGGGGGAACCAGTTGTGGTCAGAGGTAAAAGGGAAGCAGTCGCCACTAAGGGACCATCCACCTTATTACTGGAGACTACTGTGAGTAAGCTTGAGCAAGTACCAGAGCAGTCTTCTCACCAGCCTGGGACGGTGAAGAAGTGGGAAACCTTCAGAGAGTGCCAAGCCAGGGACCCAGCAGGTTAGCAGGGGTGATGCTTGAGGAGTATACAGTGGGTTAGCCATGGAAGAGCTCAGGAGATCCGGTGGCGGCTGGGATCTGGAAGTATAGTGAGAGACTGGAAGCTCAGTGAGTTAAGACCTATAGTGGGATACTGTGAGATAAGAGAAGAACTATTTTGTGTTACAAGTTCAGTTGCTATAGCAGACAGCGGTCCTACTTATACAGATGTGGCATCCAGCTGGAGGCCTTTCCCTGTATAGCTGTCTATAGTGTCTTGGAGTCTGCCAATTACCATTGCATCTACCTAAGGGTGCCCTGGCCCTAACCTGCTATCCCACAGTTCTTGTTAAGAGACAATAAATCTCGTGTTTGCATTCAAAAAGTGACTGGTGCCACTCATTTCATCTTGCATTACACCCACCATGCCTGTTAACCCTAACTCTGGAGGTCACCTTGCTGAGGATTACAAGAGCCTGTTCTTCACAACACTAGCTTGGTGATTGTGGGGGTCGGGTGGCAGGTATCTAATTCAAATCTGGATGCCCCGTTTAACTATAAATCATCACCCAGACATTGTCGCCCCCCCTCCACATTGTTTATTTTGCCAGATTCTTTGTATCATGAACCCTTCCATGTAATTTTCTCATTATCCTACCCCAGGTGCTCAGCTGCCATTATTTTGTCCAGAAGGCCAAATACCAGCAGGAAATAATTTTGCACAGAAGACCATCCCTACCCTACACCAGCATATGGAATGCCATGAGGCAGAGGGGAGATATAAGAGGGAGGATTAGGGTGATTGCAATGAGGAGAAAGGTTAGGGTGCTGGTGCTTAAAAAAAGAGGAGTATTGGGGTGCTGGCTTTGAGGAGAAAAATTAATGGGGTGCTGAATGTGAGGATCAGCAGGCGTGTTGAGGTAATGGCTGTGAGGAGGAGAAGGTGTGGGGTTCTAGCAGTGAGAAGAAGAAATTTGGTGGGGAACAATACATGTGGAAAATTGGGGGGGATCTACTGCCCATACCAGAGAGAGCTCAAGATGCCCCACTTTAAGCATGTGATCTGTGAATACCTCTTTGAAGGTGGAAAGATCCCCTGTACTGAATACATAGCTGCAGGGAAAAAAATATTGGTCACATACTGCACACCCTTCTCCTTTATTAAACAAAAAGGTCAGGCATGCTGTCAGCTGACCAGGAATAGAACCGAGCGCAGTACACTGACGACAGACAATATCAGAAACAGGGATAGGCAAATGTCAAGGTGGGCAGTGAATAATAATAGTCAAATACAAGCTGGCAAATTAAGAAACAGAAACATGGAAAATAACATGAAATTGAGCTTATGTAACTAAATAAATATATCCTAGGTGCTAGAAAGGACCAGGCTTACATGATTGCAAACAAGAAGTTAGAGTTCCAGGGAGCCTACACTAAAAAGTTTTGGGACTTTGAATGACGCAGGCAATAATTCAAATATAAAAGGTAATGACACATTTATTGACATGGGCATGAAAACCCATAGCAATGGGTAGGTACATAAAGGTTAATAATCCTTTAGCATGCAGCACACAACATGAATAGCAAAAAAAAATAAAAATGCACATAAATGGGACCATAGTATAAAACAAATTGTATCATGTCATAAAAACGATGTACAATGTGCATGGATATAATGGAGTAAAACCATATGGGATAGAAATATTATGTAGATAGAGCCATGTGTGGAATAAAGGCTGCATCCTGTGAAGCTCAACGCATTTTGTCGATAAATACTCTACAAATATCTGTAAAGAATGTTAAAAGATATAAGGAAATGTAGAATGGTCTAAATGGAAACCCATATTGTGGGAGAGATGTAAAAACAAAATAATGGTCTAACCCAAACATCCCATTGAAAGTTCAACCTAAGCAATACTGATGTGAAA
The DNA here is from genome assembly GCA_028564925.1 of Lithobates sylvaticus. Lineage (NCBI taxonomy): Eukaryota > Metazoa > Chordata > Amphibia > Anura > Ranidae > Lithobates > Lithobates sylvaticus. The sequence goes on along the minus strand of CM053026.1, from coordinate 619,677,745 downwards.
GAGGCGCCGTGTGTCTACCCCAGGAGCTGAGGTGTTGGGATCTGCAGGAACACCGGGCACACGTTCGAGCATCCCCAGGAGGATAGAATTAATCAGTTTGTGTTCCAGGTAGCCTATATGTGAATAGCAGCTCAAAACCCCACTACCACTCTGCATGACACAACATTTTAAATGACTCCCCTCTACAAAAAGCATTTTTTTTTTAATGACACAATATGCAATAATGCTGAATACATAAACTAATTTAGTTCCATACTTTTTATCAATGGAATAAAAATGGCAAAACAAAAAAAATACTGTATCACTTCTGACATTTTCAGATTTATTATGACTAATATCACTAAAAATTATGGACTAATTTTACATCTAAAGAAAACAGAAATTGTGCTAATGTAAGGGTATTAGAGCGCACAATTATTTCCATGATTTCAGTGCAGTATAGGGCAGGAAAGTACAAGGATGTTAGCACTTCATCTTAAATAAAAGCAATAAAGGTTTAGATTTGTGCAGCTGTCTGTGTTCAGATGCACTTGTGAGTATAAGAATTATGTCCAGTAAACATATTATATACTTGTACTAGAAACATGAAGTATCCTGAACAAATTTCAAGTTCAATAAACTATTACCCACCTGGAAAACAGTCTGGCCTTGATTCTGCAAGCTGCTGGATTTAAGCTGGAGCCGTGTTACATATTATTTTGCTATATATTGAATTTCCACTTGGTGATGTTACAAAGAATGAAATTCCTAGGTTCCTAAGTAATGGTGCACTCTGCTATCTGCAGTTAGTTTAGAGCCATCCATCCAAGGATCAAAAATTAACTAAAATGTATTTGTTCCCTTAATGTAGTGGACACAGCTGTTTGTTGGTAGAATTGTGCTATGGGGCCAGTATAATGTATATGCTCTATATCACCAGTGGTAAGTGTGGATTCACAAAAATGATGACTAAGGAATGTTCAATATTCAACCCTGTCTTTTGTAAAAATAATTTGGGCTTTCTCTAGTCTTCCTAATCCAGGCTGCTTAAATAGATTAATTACATAGTTGGTAAAGTTGAATAAAGACACAAGTCTATCCAGTTCAACTTGAGTCTGTGTGTGTTTGTTTATATCACTACCATTTTCCATATCCCTGTACATTGTGTTCACTAAGAAACACATCTAAATTTTTTTTGAATGTATCTACATTACCCTCTGACACCACCAACTGTGGAAGAGAGTTTCACATCCTTACCACTCAAACAGTAAAGAACCTCTTACACGGTTTTAAGCGGTAGTAAATTCAGCCATCTTGCATCTAAATAATCATTAGGGCAACTGTTGAAGCCACAGCAAGATACATCACTATATCAGCTGCTTATAACTATGTTATTATCATATATTTTTGTCTTACTTTTATTTCTTCTGATGCCTGCAGAAGAAGGCGCCATATTGGCTCCTCTCTTCCGCATCAAGCTTGCTATTGCTTCTGCCCTCTTTCTATGCCGCTGACCAATCTCGCGCAGTAAGATTTATCCAAGCTTTGTTTTCATCCTCAGTTGCTAACCCCCAAGCATCAGCACTCTTGTGATATTGTGCTGCAATGCCATGAGTGCTGATTATCATGGGGAGCGAGAGGCAGGTCTTTAATGACGGCACACTTATCATGCAATGGATGAAGGAATAATTGCGCGTGCGCCAGTGACATCAGTAAAGAAGAAATCAAGCTACATCTTTTGACAGACTGACGTGCAAAAGTGCTGAAGGACATGGGACAGTAGGTTACTTTGCACTGAATTGTTTGTATTGAATTAAAGTATGCATTGTGAGTTTACTACCACTTTAAGACTGAACAGCTTCTCATTCAACTTCATTGTGTGGCTGCATGTCTTCTTCATGGACATTAGGACATTAGGATAAATAGTTTTCTCCCATTGATATAGTCACTATTTACAGATTTGTATTACAGATTTGTATATTGCAACCATATTCAACCATATTCCTTTCTAAGTTCCTCTTTAGGACGAATAGGTTTATTTTTGTGGTCATCCCTCATAACCAAGGCCCGGCAGCCACCTTATTGGATTCATTGCCCTTTTCTGGACTATCTCCAGTTCAAGAACATCCTGAAGATTGGTGACCAATACCAGATTGCATACTCAAGATGTGGCCGAACCAGGGATTTGTAAAGTAAATACAATTTTTCTCTAGACTGTGATCAGCTAATATGTAGTGCACCAATACAAGATGCCACAGTGTGTGATTGCATACATCCCACAACATATATATCCAGAAGTCTTCAGCACAAAGCTCTGTGCTTTGGTCATATCATAAAAGAAACATGGATCTGATAAGTCTTGATGAATGGATCTGTTGGGATGGAACAGAAGTTCCAATAAAGAATTATTAAGTGCACACTTATTCCTTAAAGTTTATGCAAACCCCATTCATGAAATCTGACCTGGGTACATATAGCTGTAGTGTAATATTGTATTCTCTCCAAAGCCCTAGGTCTTGTGTCTTTCTGCTGCTTCGTTCCTCTGTTATCAGTATGATAACATTTGACAAGCTCTCCGACACAAAGGATAAAAGCAGCTGGAAACTTGTGTCGGGGAGGTAACTTAGAGACACATACGCAGAGAGCTTGTCTATTCACAACACAGCTCTGCACATTTATTCGTTCCTCTGCTTATGTGGAGGGGAGGTGTGTGCCTTTCCTCCAATCAGCTCATACACAGTGTATGCCCAGACTCCCCTCCCACTTCTGAAACAGGAAGAAACATTTCTAACCTGATGTGCACTTTCTAAAGACTCTAGAAACCTGAAGACATTTGATATACAAGTACAACTTATGTAAGGAGATTTGTTTCATCTATGTGTATCATCTGAGGCTGTTCACTTTACTGGGTATATGTGAGGGTTTACACCCACTTTCAATTTAAGATTCCTATACTCTGGTAGCCACTCCAGCTTTCACTCTAGGCAATTGCCTAGTTTACCTACACCTAGAAACAGTCCTGCATAGCAGTGTTCTTTAAATGCCTATCTAACCTTTTCTTTTTTTTGTTTTCTCAGTTTTCCTCCCACAAAACTTATATTGCAGAGAGTTCATAGTAGAAGAATATCGGATTTCACTGTGTTTTCCCAGTGATCGCTCAATGCGGTGTTTATTGAGTACATAATTGATAGCTTACCTATTGTCATAATAAAAAAAAAAACATTATTAATCTTTTCTGGACAGATGTGAAATTATGTTTAAACTGAATTTATCAGTTTTGTGTTGCTAGGTTACAGCTGTTTGAAAAAAATATGGTGTGATTTATTAGCACCATTAATATCTATACACTCTATGGTGTAATCTCTCAATCTTTGTCTTCTATAGCAGGGCTAATAATAGTGCTTTGCCTTAGAAAACTGCATGTGATTCTGCTGCTGGTTTGAAACATGCTCAAGGAAAATATGTCCTTGTTATTTTGGCAGACATAAAAAGTTATTAGCTTTATTAACACAGCATGAATCATTTATATCTATTAGGAAGCTATGTAGTTAACCGAATACTAAAAATGTAACATGCAGGTTCTTAAGGAGTTTAGAGAGTTGAGAGTTATTATCCCAACAGCCTGATGTATGTCCTCTGAGAAGCATAACTCTGAGATTCCTTACATGTAGGGCAAGCGAATAAACTGACTAAGGGTACGTCATAGTTTTTGTTACATTTCAATCCATTGGATCCCTGAAACTCAAAATGTAGATGAGAGTTGCATCCAGACTCATCAATAACCCATTTTTTTACATCTCCAGGATTCTCTACATCTTGTAAACATGTATATTTGCTGACAGCTTACTGAAAGCATAAGCAATCAGTAGCAGTGACACAATATCCAGTGGATACACACGGTTGGACAAGTTTGTCGGAAAATACGATTGTTCTGAACGTGGTGACGTTCATTGCGTACGACGGAACTACGTAGAGGCTAGTAGCCAATAGCTTTGGTCTCGTAATTTGATCTGAGCATGCGTGGCACTTTGTCCGTCGGAATTCTCTACACGCGATCGGAAAAAGTCAGATCGGATTTTGTTGTCGGAAAATTTGAGAGCAGGATCTCAAATTTTTGACGGAAAAAGTCTGATGGAGCCCACACACAGCCGGATTTTCCGACAACATGGTCCAATCGGACATTTTCCGTTGGAATTTCCAACCGTGTGAACGGGGCATTAGAGTGTGATTGGGAATTATTTTTGAAAGAAAACTCTACAACATTCACTAAGCTCTGGGACAAAGTGCAATTTCTCTTGCAGAGTGAACAGCCTATTTGACTTTAATACATCAACCCCACTGTTTCTCTCAACAGAGCATTCCAAAGGATTGGGCAGAGTTCAAATAAACCTACAAAACTGTATTAAAAATGCCTGCTATAGATTTTTGTTACTTTCCATCCTAGCTTTTGACCATAGAAGTTTCATTAGGTTATTGATAGTATTATTACGTATTATGAATAGCAATATTACCACTCTAATTACCATCATTTCCTTTTAATTATAGTATAATACCAACACATTACATGGGGTTTTATGTTAACAAACATAACAGCAATACTGTATGCACTACTTTATGTTAACAAATATAACAGCACTACTGTATGCACTACTTAATGTTAACAAATATAAACTGCACTACCAAAAGTGCAGTGCATAATTTAAGAAAACTATCTAGAGTCTACAATCTAATATTCAACAGAAAAAGTCACAATAAATACTGATATACAGTAAATATGAATTGTAATATATTGATAAGACCGAGGAGGCTTATAAACTGCTAATATGCAAGGCAGAGATAACCCTGGAAGGAGCTCTTCTCAAGCAATACATTTTGTATTATATCTATATTGTAACACAGGGCCCTTGGGGAGGTAAGCTTTGTCACTATCAGGAAGAGATGAAGTTTTGCCTGTCAAAATGGCACAGCATATGACCGTGACAAAGGCCTCTGCAGTATTTTCATTATGCAAAACTGATGTGTGCATGGTCATTATAATGCTACAACATATGCAAAGCTCTCCTCTCTACACTGAAATAAACTCGTAAGCTTTGCGGGTAGGGCTGCAGAAAAAAAATACTGTCAGTACCAAGGCTATATGGGGACTTTTTCTATCTGACATGAGATAGCTTATGTCGTTTGATGGCACCTCCAGACAAGAATTGTTGCCTAATCCTGGTAAAAAAAATGGTTTGTGCAATTGTCATTTTATGGGTGCCTAAATTCCATGCACAATTAAACACAATTCCAGTAGATAAAGCAAGACACTCACTGCCTATTCTGATTCATATCGTTATCAAATCAATCAGAAATAATAATTCATCAAACTAAAAATGCCATGGCCCACATTGCAGTCGTCAAAAGATTAAATTAGAGGCATATTTCAACTGCATGCTGTTCAGTCTACAACACTCCAGGCTATATCAGTAATATTAATATAGATCTCTCATATTTGTGATTGCTAGTATCGCAGTTCCACCATGAACTTTGTTAGTAAGGTGGGCTATTAATTTTGCAGTGTGATTACCATGTTTGAAAATGATTTGTCTAATGAAAAATGACTACCTTTTAGCTTTTCTGAACAGTAATGAGGTATTTCTAATGAGATACTTAACCCCCAGGTCTATTAGAATCTGTAGGATCAGAAATAAAAAATAATGCTTGGCCTCCATTAAATCGTGTGCTTATTGGTCTTCATTGATCTAGTTGCATTTTAGTTTAGGGCACCATCAAGAGGAGGCAACTCCTTAGAAGGGCATTTTAAGGACATTTTAAAAACATCCCAGTATGTATCACATGGAACACCACTGTGGTTCAGGTTAATATACATGTAACTTTTGTCAAAACTCTGTCAAATGTAGGGAAAAATTGATATGCAGAAAGTGTGCAATTTCCATTAGGTTTTGGGTAGTGACACAGATAAAATTGATTCTAAATACATTTTTTTTATTAAAATAAAAAAGAAGTTAATGATATTGCACATAGCTGGTCCATTACCTTTTCTTTTGTGTTCCACTGCCGACAATGTCCTCTCTTTCTCACTGCGGGCGTGCTCCCGAGCTGGGCTGTGTGCGTCCTTAGACACACACAGAGTGGCTCAGCCACACGCAACCATTCCCCCACAGGAGTCTATGGCTCCCAATGCTCTCAATGAAAACCTGTGAATCCAGGAAGAGAGGAGAGCAGTACTGCTGGCAGGAACTGTGCTGGATAGAGAGAGGTGTCAGGTAATGTAAGTGTTTAGGGGTGGGGGTTAAATAAGAGAAAGGAATGCATTCAGGTAAAAAATGTTTGCCTTTAGAACCACTTTAAGATGTCAGTCTTAGGCTGTATTCACACATAGTGAGGTGACCAGCATTTTACTGCATTGTACACAGAAAACCAGCATTTTACAGCATGGATACACAGAAAATTGCACTGCAGTGATCTTTGATAAACTGCAGACATGCTGCATTTTATTGCAGCGCATTGTACAGGATCGCATGTCACTGAACAGCAGCACAGCCCATCACACTGCTTTTCAGCAGCATGAATGAAGTATACTTTCGTACACATAAAATAAAGCTTGTTCAATTACAAAAAAAAAAGGGAACTGTGTGTGATGCGTTGTATTGCACACCACACTGCCCCCTACCGCAGTTGGGAATAACCAGCTGCAGGAGAGATAAAGTGCTCTGGCAACTGTCCAACCTTGTGTGAAATGGGCCTAAAGGGGGCATGGTCTGAGAATGCCTTAGGCAGGTGACGAATCTCCGTAATTATAGTGCACCTATGCCCAGACTATGGGCATTAAAATATTTACATATATCTTAACACGCAGTGAAAAAAACTTTTAGAACTATGCCTCACAATTAATCTCAAAGTTCCTCAATTATCACAAGAAAAACTCTAATCCCTCACACACGATCTGATTTTCCACCGACAAAATCTCAGACTTTTGTCTGAAGGCATGTGCCTGGATTTTGTCTTGCATACAAACAGCAAGGAATTGTCGCCCAACAAACACAAACGTAGTGACGTACTACGTGTTTTTTCAGCTCTTTAGCGCCACCCTTTGGACTCCTTCTGCTAATTTTATGTTAGTAAAAGTTTGGTGAGTGTTGATTCACGCTTTTCATTTCGCACTTTTCATTTAGCACTTTTCAGTTCGTATTTTCATTTTGTGCTTTTCAGTTAGTTTCTGAATGGCCGTTCATCAACCAGACATGTTGCGGAATCGGAGGAAAAAACATGTTATTTATTATTGGCTTTGGAGTTATTGCTTTGATCCTAGTCCAGTCCAGGAACAGGAGGAGGAGGAGTTCTTGGACCAAAAATTGGTTGCTTTATGAATCGTGACCAATTATGTCATATGCAGCACAGTAGTGTAGTGGTTAGCACTCTCACCTAGCAGTAAGAAGGGTCGCTGGTTCAAATCCCAACCACGACACTACCTGCCTGGAGTTTGCATGTTCTCCCTGTGCCTTCGTGGGTTTCCTCCGGGTACACCGGTTTCCTCCCAAAAGACATGCAGGTAGGTTAATTGGCTTCTGTCCAAAAATTGGCCCTAGTATATGAATGTGGGCTCCCTAGTATATTGGATTGTGGGCTCCTTGAGGGTAGGGACCGATGTGAGTGTGCAATGTACAGGGATAGGGACAGTTGTAGACACTCGCTCAGGTTGGACTGGTGTCTTTATTCAACCTTACTAACTATGAAACTATGAAACTATGCCTTTGCTGCAGGAGCTCCAAGAATAATTCAGATGTTTTTCAGAATTATCTCCAGATGATGGACCCCTGCTTTCGCCAACTCTTGGCATTGTTGACCCCCTATATTAAGAAGCAGGACACATGCATGAGGCATTTACTTAGTTTTTTGGTTGAATAATAATGATTTGATTTGTTATATTTTTTATATTTTTGTATGCATAGAATGCACTTTTTGGTTAATTTCTATAGCAGATAGCATGTCTTTTAATGTACAATAAAAATAATGTGGAGAATAATACTTGGCTACGTGTTTTACTTCAAATGACAGTTTGGGAGTAGGCAGGTACATTTAAAAAAATACAATGTAAAATTGAAAAGGGACACCAACATAGTTGTATCTTTGATCTTAAAAACTACGGGATGATGGTGTTGTGGTAAGAAAAAAGCATTAAAATATTATTTTTGATATCACTAGAAAAAAAAAAAAGCCTTTGAAAATGAGTTTGCAATAACTCCATCAGTATCACCAACAAAGCAGCTTCATCATTAAAGAAGAAGAGAATTGTGCGCTGCATTTCGAGATTTCATAGTTTGCCACGTCACGAATGTTAATTCTCCATTACAAATGCTAGTTTACAAGACCGACCACTTCTGGCTAGTCCTTGCTTCCAAGCATGCATGTTTATACTTCGGACTTTTGTCCGACTGACTTGTGTACACACGCTCAGAAAATCTGACAACAGACATTTGTCCGCGGAAAATTTTAAAACCTGCTATCCAACATTTGTCTGTGGAAAATCCGACAACAATTGTCCGATGGAGCGTACAAACGGTCTGATTTTCCGCCTACAGACTGTCATCACACAATTCCCATTGGAAAATCTGATCGTGTGTATGAGGCTTAAAGCGGAGGTTCACACAAAAATTGAACATCCGCTTTTCGGAACCCTCCCCCTCTCCAGTGTCACATTTGGCACCTTTCAGGGGGGTGCAGATACCTGTCTAAGACAGGTAGTTGCACCCACTTCCGGGCATACTTCCGAGTCTACGCCACTTCCCGTCCCCCCGCGATGATGACACACACGGGTTCCAGAGACAGCAGGGAGCGAAGATGGCGGCAGCAGCATCCGAGGACCGAGGGACGGGTCAGCCTCGGGTGCCGACATCGTTGGACACTGGGACAGGTAGGTGTCCTTATTTTAAAAGTCAGCAGCTGCAGTATTTGTAGCTACTGACTTTAAAAAAAATTATTTTGCGCGACTCCCGCTTTAAGGCTGAGGGCACACAGGCCAACTGACAAATTTGCTACCGACAAATCACCAGCAGCAGAACAGCTAAAAAGAGTGCCTATTTGTGATTGTGGATTCACTCCTCGTGGTGAGATGTCATTTTGCTGCTTGGCCAAACACTGCTGAATCTTGATCACTAGCGACTTTTCGCTGCATTAGCTACAGAGGGACAAAAAGGCAGACTCTTAGGTATCCTGCCTCTGCTGATTTTGACAAACTGTCAGCAGCAGGATTGCTAGTGGCAGAGTCAACTGTGTATCATCCTCCTAAATTTGCATTTCAGTTTGGTTCTAACAGCTTAGAAACACTTGCCGTGTATTTATATCAGAAGGCTGCCAGGTTGCCAAGATTCTAGCGCAATGCAAAGTAATAGTGAATAGTGGATTTAAAGCGGAGGTTTGCCCATCTCCCCATGAAAAATTCAAAGTCAGCAGCTACAAATACTGCAGCTGCTGACTTTTAATATATGGACACTTACCTGTCCAGGGAGCCCACAATGTCGGTACCCCAGCCGATCTTCAGATCGGCTGTCGGGTGCAGCCGCCCCCATTCTTGGTAAGGGAACCTGGCAGTGAAACCTTTCGGCTTCACAGCCAGTTTCCTACTGTGCATGCAAGAAGCGCACTACACTTTCTTATTGGCTCAGCGGCGGAAGGAGGAGGGGAGCCGAACTTCCGAAAGAAGGTGCTTCGGTGCCATCTCCAGAAGTGGGGATGGGGACCTGTCAAAAACAGGTCCCCATCCCCTCCCTGAAAGGTGCCAAATGTGGCGCCAAAGGGGGAGGAGATGTATAAGTTCCACTTTTGGCTTCGCAGCCGGTTCCCTACTGCTGGTTCCCTACTGCGTATGTGAGAAGCACGCTGCACTTTCCAATTGGCCTGGCAGCAGAGGAAGGAGCAGGGGGGCCAAACTTCCAAGTGTTGGTGCCGCGGCACCACCTCCAGAAGTGGGAAAGGAGACTCATCAAAAACAGGACCCCATTCCCCCCTCCCCTCTGAAAGGTGTCAAATGTGGCACTGGAAGGGGTGAGGAGACAAAAAAGCGGAAGCTCCACTTTTGGGTGGAAATCTGCTTTAAGTGTTTCTGTTGTTAATTTTAAAGATGAATTTCTCCACAATGCCTACAGCTACAAAGGTTAATGAGGACTTGTTTTAACATGATTTTATGAATCTGAATATGTGAATATTTTGGTATGCATAGTGTGGGCAAGTTACTGACAAGCATACAGTATAGTCTATTCTGAAAAGAAAATATTAGTATCTTATTGTCTTAATTATTCCTGTGTTATCCTAATAAAGTACTTAACATGGGATAACACAGAAATGATTAGGACAATAAGGTAATATTATTTTTGGGCTACAATTTTCACTTTTCTGTTTTGATAGCGTGGCTCTTCTCCTTGTAATTTTTTGCAGTAATCATGTACAGAAGTACATGTGGTGAGCTGAAGCTGAATATATGTGTATTTATTTGAAATGTATCTATTATTTTATTTCCATGGTTTTGTTTACATTTTTGAGTGAGGTTTAGTAGCATTGGTGTCCTTTATATTTTACAATGGATCGAAATTCGGCTGGTTCCTGCTGAACCAGCTAAATTTCGATCCATGAATGGCCAGCTTATAGGAAGTTTGTACTCTTGGTTTAATATCACTTTAAAGCGGAAGTAAACCCATCGATTTAACAGTCTAAAAAAAAAAGGCATGCCGTGACTGCTAACTTCACATTGGCTGTGCTCTCAACCAAACAGTCAAACCATCCAATGGCTGGTGTCATAACGGATCACACGTGCAGCACTGTGGCAGTTGAAGATTAAACAGAGGCAAAGATGGCAGCTTCCAATGGCTGAAAACGATAGGGGGGTTTACTTCCACTTTAAGCAATCTTGTAAACAATAGCTGCACTAGTAAAGCCGGTACATCCTGGCACTAAGTCCAGGATAATTTGTCTTGCTCAAAGATGATTTTATTTCATGACTCCATAATTCCCTCAGGGGTCGGTTCTCTGTTACCTAATGAACTCCTAGTAATTGAAAATTAATTCTCTGAGCAGAGTTTTTATTGTCTCATTTACTTGATTCAGTTTTGAAAGAATTACTTTGAAGAAGTCAGCAAGTGTTTCAAAGGGGTACTATGTCCCTCTATTTAAAAGATACACTGCTTGACATCAGCTTTGTGCTTGCAGATATCCTGGAAATCACGTTGTAGCAACCCTATGTTCATTCTCATCTCCTTCTTTATGTCAATAAGAGCTATATGGCAGTCAAGGTTGTAGACATAGTTTGTTCTGAACTTCTTTAAAGGTGGGTCCTTGGTGCATATCTAGATTCTCAGGTGCAGGAGGAGGTGGTTTCTGCTCAGTCTGCAGAGCAAAGGAAGGTTTTCCATACATACATATATATATATATATATATATATTATTATATATATATATATATATAATATATATATATATATATATATATATATATATATATATATATACAAGTTATCTATATACAAGTTATCTTGTTTGGTCTAGTAAGCAAAATCTTCAAAACTTTCAACAAATTGGCTGATGCTTGCTTTTTTCACAGTTCGACTTGATTGTTGTAAATCCTGAATGTAACTGCAACCTATGGCCTCAGTACGGAATAAAGGTAAAGTACGGATTTCAGAATAAAAGGCTTCACCCCATCAACAGATATCTTCCAGAATTCATTTATTCATGCTGCCATCCACTCCACTTCAAGTTAATAACTATAGGTATGAACTAAATGCTAATAGTGTAGTGCAATGGCAAAGCAGCTTAGCTCTCCCTTTCTCTCTTTCTGGGTCACTTAGCTCTTGTACTCCTGATTACCAAATTAACTTAATCCTGTAGTTTTTCAAATGATCCACAAAGCACTATGTGGCCTTGCACAAATTAACTTGTATATAGTAAAAGCAAATGACTGTAAATGCCACTGCAGTTTTACCATGAGGTTCATACTGATATATTAGGAGAGCTGTTTTTCAGTGTAAGTAATTTTAACATATATATCTATATATATATATATAGAGAGAGAGATATCTATCTATATCTCTCTATATCTCTCTCTCTCTCTATATCTCTCTCTATATATATATATATATATATATATATATATATATATATATATATATATATATATATATATATATATATAGTGTAAATTTCTTCAGTTTAAAGAAAAACAAATTATTCAATCAACACCATTTACTTTAAATATTGCAAAATGAGAAGAAATCAATGTTTAACTGGGCTCAAAATAATGTACTTGTTAGTTTTCACTGATATGCCTATATACTAAATCTTTTTATTTACTAGGCATAAAAAACATTAAGGTAAAGCTTTACAAGGAAAAAATACATTTAAGTGAAAATGCCACATTCAAACAATAAATTATAAAGAGCAGATTCAAAATATTATAAAGATTATATTGAAATTGAAATGCTGTCTAATACTAGGAAGTAGAAAATAAAGAGTTTCCGTATTCTTATTTAAAATGGAATTGACTGCTTAAAAAAAAAAAAAAAGAAATCGAAAACATATAACATAGTCAAGTTCCTGTTTCTAGACCTGAGAGGAAAATCTTGATGCTATTAATTTGCAGCAGGCAGAGGAAAACATTTTTTTCAGTAGCCCCTCCTCCACTATTCACTCATGTAAAGAATATTTGAACTTTTACACCTACTTTTACAGTATAATTGTTACATGTTTCCGTTAACACAGCATAACTTTAGAAAATAGAAATTGCTGTTTACCTTTTTAAGTGTATGCTTAAAAATCCTTACATGCTACCCCTTGTAATGTTTAGTAGAGGACTGTGGAGTAATGTTTAACCACTTGACCTCCAGAAGATTTACCCCCTTCATGACCAGATCACTTTTTGCGATATGGAACTGCATTCATTTACCTGACGATTATGTGGTCATGAAACGTTGTACCCAAATAAAATTTGTGTATTTTTTTTCCCACAAATAGAACTTTCTTTTGGTGGTATTTGATCACCACTTTTTTTGCGCTATTAAACAAAAAAAGACTGACAATTGATATAAAACAATAAAACAAATAAATATAAAAACACATTTCTTCATAAATTTAGGCCAATATGTATTCTGCTACATGTTTTTGGTAAAAAATGAAATACCAAAAAATGTATATTGATTAGTTTATAGCATGTATAAATTATGGTATATATACTGGAATTTGTATTTATTTGTATTTTTTTATACTAGTAATGGTGGTGATCAGTGACTTATAGCGGGTCTGCAATATTGCAGCGAACAATCAAACACTAAGGCTGCTTTCACACTGGAGCGGTGGGGGCGCTGGCGGTAAAGCGGCGCTATATTTAGCGCCGCTTTACCGGCGTTTTAGCGGCACATTTCGGCCGATAGCGGGGTGGTTTTTACCCCCCGCGAGCGGCTGAAAAAGGGTCAATACCGCCCGCAAACCGCCGCTGCAGCGGCGTTTTGCGGGCGGGTTCAGCGCGCTCCCCCATTGTTTTCAATGGGACCGGGCGCTATAGGAGCGGTAAATATACCGCTCCTATAGCAAGCCAAAGATGCGGCTTGCAGGACATCTTTGAGCGTCCTGCAAGCGCACCGCTTCAGTGTGAAAGCCCTCGGGCTTTCACACTGAAGGAACAGCAACAGCTGTTTCGGGTCGGTTTGCAGGCGCTATTCTTAGCGCAATAACGCCTGCAAACCGCCCCAGTGTGAAAGCAGCCTTACTGACACTTTTGATACTTTGTGGGAACAAGTGACACTAATACAGTGATCAGTGCTAAAAAGATGCTATATCTAAAAGGTAAGAAATATTTCTTTACATTTTTTTGCTATATGATATGATAAACTTTGTGAATGGGAACACATAACAAACATATACTGTAGTGAGGTTTTTTCAAATATGACTGCAAAAGTGGAAATATGCTTTAAGGTTTTGTAACCAAATAAAGGCTGGTGCTCATGTATAGGGGCGGCCATACATGGATCAAAATTCCAATGGTTCAGCAGGGACCGGACAAATTTTGAACCATGTATGGGCAGGCTGGTTGCACACAAGTCAATCTATCAATCGACTTGTGTACAACCAGCCTGTTGAAAATGTTTCTCTTGATCAGTGTTCAATGTATTCTGATAGAGGGGAAGTCTTCTTACTGTCAGAAAACAATTGTGCAGTAGGAGGGATTTTTGCATCAGCATCAAGTGTGTGAATAGGGGAATCAAGTCATATTCTTTTGTTCAACCCACTGGTTAACCGCTTCCCGACCGCCTCATGTAGATATACGTCAACAGAATGGCACGGGCAGGCAAAAGCACGTACCTGTACGTCCCCTTTAATTTGCCTGCCCGGGGGGCGCGCGCGCGCCGCCAGCGGGGGGCGCGCACGCGCCGCCAGCGGCGGGCGCGCGACCCGGTCGGGAGCTCCGTGACCACGGCCGCGGGACCAGCAGACCCGATCGCCGCTGGTATCCCGCGATCGGGTTACGGAGCTGAAGAACGGGGAGAGGTTTGTGTAAACAAACCTCTCCCCGCGCTTCCTACACTGACTGTCAGTGATCGGCGGTTCCCTGTCATCGGGAACGCCGATCAATGACGTCAGACATACAGCCACGCCCCTCTACTGTAAAAAAAACACAACACGTCACATTGACTCCTCCCCGCCCCCTAGTGGTTAACCCCTTCACTACAACTGTCATTTACATAGGAATCAGTGCTATTTAAATAGCATTGATTTCTGTATAAATGACAAATGTCCCAAAAATGTGTCAAAAATGTCCGATGTGTCCGCCATAATGTCGCAGTCACAAAAAAAAATCGCTGATCGCCGCCATTACTAATAAAAAAAAATATTAATAAAAATGCTATAAAACTATCCCCTATTTTGTAAACGCTATAACTTTTGCGCAAACTAATCAATAATCGCTAATTGCGATTTTTTTTTACCAAAAATATGTAGAAGAATACGTATCGGCCTAAACTGAGGAAAAAAAAATGTTTTTTTATATATTTTTTGGGGATATTTATTATAGCAAAAAGTAAAAAATATTGCATTTTTTTCAAAATTGTCGCTCTATTTTTGTTTATAGCGCAAAAAATAAAAACCGCAGGGGCGATCAAATACCACCGAAAGAAAGCTCTATTTGTGGGAAAAAAAGGACGCCAATTTTGTTTGGGAGCCACGACCGCGCAATTGTCAGTTAAAGCGACGCAGTGCCGAATCGCAAAAAGGGGCCTGGTCCTTTGGCTGCAAATTGGTCCGGGGCTGAAGTGGTTAAAAAATAAATACAATAAAAATACTCATGTATGGCCAGCCTTATTTCTGGAAGATGGTACTGGGCTTCTGGGGAAAAAGGAAGATGAACGCATTTCTAGGTTCAATTTCAGCTTCCAGATGAAGAGGTTGACTAATGTAAGATATACTGGAAACTACAAATGCTTGGCTATACTGAATACATTAATAATTACATCTTAACATTAATATGGATACCAACATACACAGTGTTAACCTAATACTTTATTTGGTGACTTTCAGCATGTACAGGTGATCATTTATGTTGATAAACTCCCTTCCAGCCCAAGGCTGTCATATGACGTCCTTGACTTTCAGTGGGAATATCTGAATGATACCTGCAGTTACTTTTTCAGCGGGTGACTCTGGTGCTTCTCCGGGCTCTCCCTTGCCATTGGGGACCCGGAGAAAGAATCAGCCACCGCCGGATGACGATCATAGAGATTTATGGTGACCAGATGGTCACCAGTCATCTCTATGACCGTCGGAGGCCCGGGCACAAAGTCCGGGCCACGCTTGTAAACAAAGACACGTCATGGCTGTAAAGCATGGGATCGTGAATTTTTTTTGATCTCATACTTTCCAGCTTGGAGGAGAGATGTGGGGTCTTATTGACCCCGCATCTCTCCATAAAGAGGACCTGTCACACACTATTCTTATTACAAGGGATGTTTACATTCCTTGTAATAGGAATAAAAGTGATAAAAAAAAAAATTTAAATAGAAAGTGTAAAAATAAAGTAAAATGAGCAATAAAAATTAAAAAATTTAACACGCCCCTGTCCCTGGTAGCTCACTCACAGAAGCGAACGCACACGTAAGTCCCACCCACATATGTAAACGCTGTTCAAACCACACATGTGAAGTTTTGCCACATGCATTAGAGCGAGAGCAATACTTCTAGCACTAGACCTCCTCTGTAACTCTAAACTGCTAACCTGTAAAAAAAAATTATATGTTGTCTATGGAGATTTTTAAGTACCAAAGTTTGGCGCCATTCCATGAGTGTGCGCAATTTTAAAACGTGACATGTTGGGTATCTATTTACTCGGCGTAACTTCATCTTTCACATTATACCAAAAAATTGGGCTAACTTTACTGTTTTGTTATTTCTCAATTCATGAACCAGTTTTTTTCCCCCCAAAAAACGCATTTGAAAAATTGTTGCGCAAATACCGTGCGACATAAAAAGTTGCAACGACCGCAATTTTATTCCCTAGGTTGTGATTTTTACATGCAGGAGTGGAGTGCCAGAATAGGCCTGGTATGGAAGTGGTTAAAGCTTACCTTTGAGCAAGAGTCTCATGTAATCAAATTGCTACAGTGTGTGTTATAGCTGTATTGTTATGTTTAAAGTTGATAGCGAGGGGCAGACCTTTGTTTAGAGAAAATGCTACCATAGGCACATGTGAATGATAACCTGCTCCAAAACTAGAGTTACATGACTATTGTCATTCATTTAGATTTCAGAGTGCAGGGTGGAGGAGGAATTCTTCAGCATCAGACAGAGAAAATAGACCTGTTCTTTTTTAGCTGTACTAGAAGTGTGAGCAGAAAATGTGTTTCACTTTACCAAAGGGGTGTGTACCGTGAACTGTGCTTCACCAGGAAATCTTTAAGACCTGATGTCAAATTAGGGGACTGTGACAGATTTTATTTTGTGAAAGCAGCTCCATCACAATGTGTGCACAAGCTAGAGAATTCTAGACTGTGGATGATAATGTTATTACATAGTATTATGTTATGCTATGTACAAATGTGCCGCTAATTCTCAGTCACAATGTTATTTTTCTGTAAGTTACATGGAATACATAAAATGAGATGAGTATTGAATGGAGAAGAAAAGATGGGGCAGACTCGCAAATTTGAGAACATCTGGCTTACCCTCAGACTTCGATGATACTGTATTAATGCCTTGGTAAGCCTTTGTGTTTTTCGTTACCCTTTGCTATCCCAAGAACTAGAACTGCGCTACTTCCCCGGGAGATTTCTCCCTCTCTCGTTTGTTCTCTTGCTTTCTCCCTCCTATTTTTGGAGGCAGGGTTATTCTCTGTGCTTTTTTTGGGGAAAATTATCCTTCCATTCTATACCCACCTCCATCTCCTTTCTCTTTCTTTCTCCTGCTCTCTCTTCTCTCTATCTTTTTTGGTTTCCATACCTACTGCCACCTTACTTACAATCACCTACGTCAGCTTCTCCAGTGTTTGTTTGGGGTACTAACTCTGCAGAACTAACCAGCTGACTTATACTCACAAGCACCCGTCTTTGTTTCTTGCTTGCAACTCTTTTTTTCTGCCTGTTTCTATGTCTTATGTTCAAAACAATAAATCACTTTGACAAGGAAAAGATGGGCCAGACAGTCAGAAAGGTAGCCAGAGAGAGATTATGGAAGAAATATCCTTTGCTCTGCAGTGTACTGAACTCAGGGAGACCGTGGTTATTACCTGTACTAATACCCCCAGCAATAATCAAATACTGATTGTCACAAATTTTATATTTGCAAAGCAACTTTGCGGGCGCTTCAGCTTTGATGGGCAGACAGGCTAAACATGCAGCATGGCACCAGGAGGGTGACTGCTCTGTAGCTCCAGAGTCTTTTTTTGCTTTGTGTGCCCCTGCAAACAGATGATCTTTAATTTTTAACAAAACAGAAACAATGCTCATCTTCGTAGCCATGATTGTAATAAATCAGCTGAATCCACAAAGTTTTATTCAGCTTTTTTTAAGTCCCTGCAACAGACTATTGATGTTTTGTTCAACCCGTTTGTGATATATGATTAACGTTTTAAGGCAGTAGATTTCAAGTGGTGTGTGGCTATGGGCTGAATGCCAAATGCTAGCAACATATATAGTAATATTTCTTCACAACATAGATATGCATAATTAGGCATCATTTAATGGCAGTGAATCAAACAATACTGTATCACATTGATCATCCAACTGCCCTCATTTATTTATTGCAGTTCATCCAAATAGTACTCTTCAAGCTAAATCAAGCTCTGAGTAATTTTTCCCCGGCTATTTGTACATATTTTTTTGCTAAACAGACCTTTTTAGTTTTCATTTTTATTTTAGTGAGTTATATAGATTGAACTCGTTTTATGGCATTTTTAATAATAATTTTTTTTTTACTAGTAATGGTGGCGATCTGCGATTTTTATCATGACTGTGACACTATGGCGGACACATCAGACATGTTTGACACATTTTTGTGACCATTGTCATTTTTACAGCGATCAGTGCTATAAAATTGCACTGATTACTGTAAAAATGACACTGGCAGTGAAGGGGTTAACCACTCGCTGGCTAGGAAGGCGTTAATTGTGTCCTAGGGAGTGATTCTAACTGTTAGTGGGCGTGGCTACGTGTGACACATCACTGATCATAGCTCCCGATCACAGGGAGCAATGATCAGTGACAGTGTCACTAGGCAGAACGGGGAGATGCTTGTTTACATTAGCATCTCCCCGTTCTTCAGCTCCGTGAGACGATCGTGGGTATCCCTGCGAACATCGAGTCCGCGGGACCCGCGATCCTACTCATGGAGCTTGCGGCAGGGACGTGTGTGCGCCGCTGGCGGAGGCACGTGACCACGTGGCGGCAAATTCAAACCTGTACGCCCATTTTCCCAGCCGTGCCATTCTGCTGACGTAAATGTACATGCGGCGGTCGGTAAGTGGTTAAGGACCGAGCCTTTTTCTGAGATTTGGTGTTTACAAGTTAAAAACATTTTTTTTGCTAGAACCGTATTTGCGCAGCGGTCGTACAAGCGCACTTTTTTTGGAAAAAAATACACTTTTTGAATAAAAAAATAAGACAACAGTAAATTAGCCCAATTTTGTTATATTGTGAATGATAATGTTATGCCGAGTACATTGATACCCAACATGTCATGCTTCAAAATTGCACCCGCTCGTGGAATGGCGACAAACTTAAAAATCTCCATAGGCAACGCTTTAAAAATTCTACAGGTTGCAGATTTTGCGTTACAGAGGAGATCTAGGGCTAACATTATTGCACTCGCTCTAATGATCACGGAATTACCTCACATGTGTGGTTTGAACCCCATTTTCATATGTGTTTGCTTCTGCACGTGAGCTTGGTGGGACGGGGCATGTTTAAAACATTTAAATTTTTTTTTAATTTTTAATTTTACATTTTATTTTTTATTTTTACACTGTTCTTGAAAAAAAAAATGTGTAACTTTTATTCCTATTACAAGGAATGTAAACATCCCTTGTAATAGAAAAAAAGCATGACAGGACCTCAAAAAGACCTCACATCTCATATTTACTCTAAAATGCAATAATAAAAAAATAAAAATGTCATTTGGAAAAAAAAGTTTTTTTTAAGAGCTATGGGCGGAAGTAATGTTTTGACATCGCTTCCACCCTGGAATGGTATGGAGACAGGTGGGGGCCATCTTCCCCTCACTCATCCCCATACCACACATGGAAGAGGACCCAATTGCCTCCACCGTTAGCGATGGCTACGGTAAGCGGCGGAGGGCACCGGATCGTAGTGGGAGGGGTGGCCCTCTCCTGCCGCCGATAAAACTGATCTTGTGGCGAATCCGCCGCATAGACCACTTTTATCTGAAAGCGGAATGCCCGCTGAATAAGAGGATAATGGGGTTATGGTAGCTAGCTGCTATTCTAACAACAATATCCCTCTTCAAAGTACCGATGTATAACGACGGCGAGTGGTCCATAAGTGGTTAATAATGGGGTAAATTATACATCATTTTGCAAAAGTTTTCATATGTAACTAATATGCAAGTGCTTCTTACAGGTAGGTGATTTACTAATGGTGGCCCTATGCAGTAGAATTTTTTATTAACGTCTCTCATTTATGGAGTGGATGGATTTTTTACAATAAAAAAACTATGCAACTCTAAAAAAAACTTTGAGATTTTTTTTTAGGAAGCAGAATATACAAGGCAATGGGAATTGATAGAGAATAAAATCACACACACATACACACGTGCATAGGTTGAACTGGATGGTTTTGTGTCTTTTACAACCTTATAAACTACTGTATGTAATTGTGTAACTATGCAATCATCCATATTGCAGTGAATTTAACCCTGAATCAATGTTAGGGTCCATGTAAATATGCTTCTCCTTACCATTCAATGCAGCACAAAATCAGTTTGAATCTGGTTGATGCAGCTTAGAAGGAGGTCAACTACAAATTAAATGCCCTTGCCAAATAATCAGACTACTGTCTATAGAAAATGTCAAAAGCAACCTGAAAGCTGATCGACACAAGCCTTTAAACTGTATCTTTCCCTTACTTGAATAATGTAAACTAAAGCAACGTAAACTGGTCCTTTCTTTAGAAAGTTTGTAGACCCCTGGTTTAAACCGTAGAAATATGCCAAACTCACTAAATCAGTGCAGTCTCTGCAGCTGCTTTCACAGGACAAACGTGGCTTATCAAAAACAACAAAGTTAAAATTAAGTAAAAAATATCTTTATAAATGTCAAATATAAATAGTAAAAAAAATCACCCACATACAAGGGTTATTATATATGCATGTGATTTTTGATACTATTTTATTTCAGTTATACTTAAAGTATAACTAAAGGAAAAAAAATTGTTTTGTTTTGGATAGGGTGGATAGGTATTAGAACACATGATCGTTTTTTACTGCTGTCTGTGCCCTCTCTATCTGTTCTGTTTACCATTGTCAATAAAAAAGCGATGAAAAGAAAATCCCAACTATTGGATTGTCCCCAGAAAAGTAATAGAGGGTATTTTTTCCATTGGGCACACTAGTTCTGTGACCTGGTGGACCCCAAGGGATTCCTTTAATTTGCTCTCGCTTCCTTTTTGGCTATGGGACAGGAGGTAAAGATAAATCTCCCCAATGCGACACAGATGGCAAAGAAAAAAACAACCCTCCACTACTCTATCCAAAGTGAAAAAGAAAGTTTTGCCTTTAGTTACACTCTCAAGCAGCCTTTCTTGACCTTTTCAACACAGAGGAACCCTTAAAATATTTTCCAGTCTCAGGAAACCCCTGCTAAAAATTACTATATCCATAACTCATGATACGATAGTGTGATGGTCAGTGGGAAGTATGTTCCTTACACTTGTGGTCACTGGGAAGAATTTCTCCCTTATAGATAGCTAAGATCAATGATGTCAGACAGGAACTTGTCAGTGGGAAGATATCACTGAAAATAATTGTGAAAAAGTAAAGTATCCCCACTGCATATGACATATGTTCTAACAAGGGATTATACCGTTGGGATAGGCATGTACATTGTATTATGTTTGGGGTGATTGGGAGTTTTCTCACATCAAATGGTGTGTATACTTGTGCATACACAAAAAGTCTCCAAAAATCTGTCAAAATGACAGGAGAAAATAAGTATATTTTACTACATGTAATGTGATGAATTTACTAAATGTAACCGGGTTGATTTTCTAAAGGCACATAGACTGAGCACTTTGCAAGGGAAGTTGCTCCAAAACTTAGTAAATGGGGGGGGGGGGGGGGGGGGTGGCTCTGCTGACTTGACCATCATCCAATCACGTGCAAAAAAAAAAAAAAATTACCCTTGCATTTGATTGGGTATTCTTTGTAAAGTACAGCTTTACCTCATGTACTAAGCTCTTGAAAATTGTAGAACTATAGGCACAACTTTTTTTTTTTAATTTTGAGTAAACAAGGGCTATAACCACTGTCAGTTTATTTTTTATTTTTTGCCATCTGTGTTCCTATTGGAAGATGTCCACTCTATTACTTTTCTGGGAACAACCCAGAATTTGGGATTTTGTTTTACTTTCACTTTTAATTATAGTGATAAACAGGACAAATAGAGAGGGCAAATCTCCCTAATAGAGATGGGCGGAACACCCCCCTGTTTGGTTTGCAGCAGAACTCCCGAACAGGGGAAAAGTTCTAACTTGAATGGCAAACCCCATTGAAGTCTATGAGACCCAAACAGGAAAAATTAAAAGTGCCCATTTTGAACGCTAAAGCCCCATACACACGGTCAGATTTTCCGACGGAAAATGTCCTATCGGACAATGTTGTTGGAAATTCGGACCGTGTGTAGGCTCCATCGGACATTTTCCATCGGATTTTCCGACGGACAAAGTTTTATCTCCTGCTCTCAAATTTTCCGACAACAAAGTCCTATCGGACTTTTTACGATCGTGTGTAGCGAATTCCGACGGACAAAGTGCCACGCATGCTCAGATCACATTACAAGACCAAAGCTATTGGCTACTAGCCT
The DNA here is from genome assembly GCA_028564925.1 of Lithobates sylvaticus. NCBI lineage: Eukaryota > Metazoa > Chordata > Amphibia > Anura > Ranidae > Lithobates > Lithobates sylvaticus. The sequence continues at coordinate 619,655,202 of CM053026.1, read as the reverse complement.
CTACGTAGTCCCGTCGTAGGCAACAAACGTCACGTTCAGAATGATCGGATTTTCCGACAACTTTGTCCGACCGTGTGTATGCAACACCAGTGTCAGACTAAATCCGTCGGAAAAAATCCGATGGATTTTGTGGTCGGATTTTCCAACCGTGTGTACGGGGCATTATATGCAAGTAATTTGCCATAAAAGGGGTATGGGGGTCCGGGAACTGCCCTGGTGGACATGTATCAATGCAAATTTTTTTTTTTTAAAACAATTGTTTTTTCAGGAGTAATGATTTTAATGATACTTAAAGTGCAACAATAAAAATAAAAATGAATTTAAATATAGTGCCTAGGGGGTCCTGCCTGTAAATTGGCACATCTGTAGAATGCATAGAACATGCTGCATGCTACAGCGATGCTCGCTCGTCCCCCCTTTCCTGACCTGCCAGGCTGCTCAAATAAGGGTCTGGTATGAATTTCGGGGGGTACCCCGTGCCGTTTTATATTTTTATTTTGGTCATTTTTTTTAACTGACATTGTTTTTTTCTACTTACTTGTCAGCAGGGAAGCCCATTGACAGCTGATGACTCATCGGTTGTTAAGGATGCTGTGGCTGGATTCCCAGCCCCGCTCCTTAACAACTAGCTTTTACTCCGCCCTGATTGGACAAATCTTTGCCCAATAAGGGCACTGAATGCACTGAGCAGTACGCAGTGCACTGCAGGGTATTCGGTGGGCAGACACCCATCGACCACCTTACAAATTTAGGTGTTCCTCGAATGGGGTGAACAGCCAATTATTGGCCCAAACTGATGCTCAGGCCAAACTGTTCGTCCAACTCTACTCCCTAATAGGGGCACCAACAACAATAAAAAACCTGACAGGTGCTCTAATCCACCTCTACGCGATATTTAGGAAAAATGTGTCTGGAATCTTGAAGCTTTAGTGAATGAAGCCCAGTATTTGGTTAATCATTTTTTTCTAGAGCTTAACCACTTCAGCCCTGGAAGTATTTACCCTTTTCCTGACCAGGCCATTTTTTGCAATACGTCACTGCATCACTTTGCGACGCTGTACCCAAACAAAATTTACGTCCTTCTTTCCCACAAATAGAGCTTTCTTTTGGTGGTATTTGATCACCTCTGCAGTTTTCATTTGCGCTATAAACAAAAGAAGAGCGACAATTTTGAAAAAAACACAATATCTTTTACTTTTTGCTATAATAAATATCCCCAATTTAAATAAAAATTAGTTTAGGCCAATATGTATTCTTCTACATATTTTTGGTAAAAACAAAAAACACAATAAGGGTATATTAATTGGTTTGCACAAAAGTTATAGTATCTACAAAATAGGGGATAGATTTATGGCATTTTTATTATTATTTTTTTACTAGTAATGGCAGTGATCAGCGATTTTTACCATGACTGCAATATTGCGGCGGACAAATCTGACACTTTTAACACATTTTTGGGACCAAGGACATTTATACAGTGATCAGTGCTATAAAAATGCACTGATTACTGTATAAATGTCACTGGCAGGTAAAGGGTTAACACTAGGGGCGATCAAGGGGTTAGCTGTGTTCTAACTGTGGAGGTGTGGGAATAACTAGGGGAGGAGACCGATCGGTGTTCCTACTTAGTGGGAACACACACTCAGTCTCCTCTCCCCTGACAAAACCGGGATTTGTGTGTTTACACACACAGATCAGGGTTATCGCTCTGTCACGAGCGATTGTGGGTGCCTGACGGTCACCGTGCCCGCCGGGCACTCGCATCAGCTCCAGGGACACGCTGCAGGCCTCCTACGGTGTCTTAAAGAGCCGATATACAGCTACGAAGGCATGCCCAGGGGAGCCATCCTGCCGCAGTATGACTACAGCAACTGGTCGGGAACCGGTTAATAAAAATTGGTTCTGTATAAATCCACTAAAGCACCACTGTTTTCCTACAGTAGTACAGCAGAATTCTTAAAAGTTGTTACCATCTGGAATTAATGTCTAAATCTTCAAAAAGACAGAATATTCACCACTTGGGATTACACATATTGGGAGGCTCAACATGGGAGGAGATGAGTGCAGTAACTTGGGACCAAAATGGTCTGATGTTGTCACAATCCCAAAACATGTGTAGGAAATCAACAGTTTCTTTTTGGCATTTATGGTGTAACTAGGTGTGTTCTTTTTATGCATTTGAAAAAGCCTCTGCTGTAGTGGCTGCTTTTTTTGTAGGAAGAGCCATCAATGGATGTAGACTAATTGGGAAGTGTAGTAATTCAGTTGGAGGTTAGTTAAGGCTAAAATCTCCAAAGAGAGTCTGGGAGTTTTAGGGTGCCAGAGAAAGGTAGAGATATTAGAAATGATGTCCTTAAACATCTATGTTGGAATATAAATTGGGAGAACTGGACAAAATATACAGTAGTTTAGGCAAAAAAATCCTTAAATATTTTAAATCAGTGGTGACCTGTATGGCCCCTTTCACACATGCCTTCTGTTTGTTACATCAGTTCAGTCATGTTTTTTCAAAGAAAAAGCGCATCGGTTTTTCATTAGTTGTCATCAGTTTTTCATCAGTTTTTACATCCAGTAAAAAGTAAAAAGAATCAAACTTTTGGTTTACATTAGAGCTAGACGATTCTGGATAAAATGGAAAATCACTTTTTTTGCTTAGAATAACCGCTTAAGGACCGCCTTCTGCACATTTACGTTGGCAGAATGGCATGGATGGGCACATCAACGTACAGGTACGTCGCCCTTTAAGAGCCCAGCCGTGGGTCGCTCGCGTGCCGCCGGCGGTGTACTCGCAACCTGGTACTGAGCTCCGTGACCGTAGCCGCTGGACCCGCGGACCCGATCACCGATGTGTCTGCCATAAAGTCGAAGTCACAATAAAAATCGCTGATCGCTGCCATTATTAGTAAAAAAAAAATATTAATAAAAATGCTATAAAACTATCCCCTATTTTGTAAACGCTATAACTTTTGCGCAAACCAATCAATAATCGCTAATTCTGATTTTTTTTTACCAAAAATATGTAGAAGAATACGTATTGGCCCAAACTGAGGAAAAATTCTTTTTTTTATATATATTTTTTTGGGGATATTTATTAGAGCAAAAAGTAAAAAAAATGATTTTTTTTTTTTTCAAAATTGTTGCTCTATTTTTGTTTATAGCGCAAAAAATAAAAAACCGCAGAGGTGATCAAATACCACCAAAAGAGAGCTCTATTTGTAGGAAAAAAAGGACGCTAATTTTGTTTGGGAGCCACATCGCACGGCCACGCAATTGTCAGTTAAAGCGACGCAGTGCCGAATCACAAAAAGGGGCCTGGTCCTTTGGCTGCAAATTGGTAAAAAGAAGTAAAAAGAATCAAACTTTTGGTTTACATTAGAGCTAGACGATTCTGGATAAAATGGAAAATCACTTTTTTTGCTTAGAATAACCACTTAAGGACCGCCTTCTGCACATTTACGTTGGCAGAATGGCATGGCTGGGCACATCAACGTACAGGTACGTCGCCCTTTAAGAGCCCAGCCGTGGGTCGCTCGCGTGCCGCCGGTGGTGCACTCGCAACCTGGTACTGAGCTCCGTGACCGTAGCCACGTAGCTTAAGTGGTTAAAGATCACGATTCTCACATTGAAACATCATCTTTCACATTATACAAAAAAATTGGGCTAATTGTACTGTTTCGTTTTTTTGAATTCATGGAAGTAAATTTTTTCCCAATAAATTGTATTTGAAAGACAGCTGGGCAAATACAGTGTGACATAAAATATTGCAACAATTGCCATTTTATGCTCTAGGGTCTCTGCTAATAAAATATATATAATGTTTGGGGGTTCTAAGTAATTGTCTAGCAAAAAATAATGATTTTTAACTTGTAGGCAAAACAAATGTCAGAAAAAGGTTTAGTCTTTAAATGGTTAAACTGAGCTCATCTATAGACAGAAGTTGATTCCCTTGATCTAAAAGAAGGAGAGATACATTGTATCTCTTCTCTATTCTCTATCTCTCTCCGCTGTAGAATGTCTTTTTTTTTTACAGCTCTGGCTCTGCACTAGAATCGGGAAATGTACAGATCCTCTTTGGAGGGGGGGGAGAGGGGCAGGACAGGGGAAGAGCAGTATACACAGTGAGGGAGCAGTCTATACTTAATAGCCAAGCTGTCATTCGGTCCCTCACTGTATGTACGGCTTGTCACCTCTCCTTTCTCTGCCCCAAACCCCCCCCCCAAAAAAAATATAACAGCTCCACAATAAAGAAAGTCAGAAAAGAGTCAGCAATTACATTTAGTAAGTACAGTGACAGTCAGCGCAGGCAAGTGCGGGAGCCTGTCTGTACAGACTGCCCCCTCACTGTGTATACTACTCTTCCCCTGTCCTGCCCCTCTCCTTGCCCCCCCCACACATTGACTGGTTGCCCCTAACAACCAATGCAAAAACGGATGAAAAACTGATCATTTGTCAGTTTACTTCCATTTTTCTTCCGATCCGTTTCTTTGACGGATAAAAAATAGGGCTGTCATCCGTTCAAAAAAACGGATGTTAACGGAAGTGGATGAAAATGGATGAAAATAGATGATCATCCAAAGTCATCCGTTTTTCCATAGCTATGAATTGATGTCCGCTTTTCATCTGTCAACGGGTGGAGGAAAAACGGACGAACGGTCCGTAGGTGTGAAAGGGGCCTAAGGACAACTGAAAATGTTAACTAAGATTTTTAACATAGCACGATAAACTAAAACCTGTAAAAATGTATTTGGACTTATTTTCACTGTATGAAACCTATGAGAGAAGTATGTCTATCACTATCTTTGACCTTCCAGAACTTTACCCTGCCTGGCTCTCTTTGGATATAGTATGTCGGAGTCACTGGGGTTGGTTTGCTAAAAATAAATAGCCTGTTCACCGTGCAAGGGAAGTTGCACTTTGCAAGGGGATTTGCCCCAGTACTTTTATTTCTCTTGTATGTGATTGGGTATTCTTTACAAAGTGAAGCTTCACCATATTCACTAAGCGCTGGGGAAAATTCCCTTACACAGTGCAACTTCTCTTAGCAAAGTGAACAGATTGTTTCCCCTAAGTAAATCAACCCCACTGTTTCAGAATAAACATGCACTAAGTGAATTTAGAGTAAAGCCAGAACAGCTTGTATGCATGTTCTTTCCAGGTCAATGACATTAAAACCATCAGGTTAGTACAATAGCCCACCAGCTAGTATGTTAAGGTCAACAACTGCAGCCTATGTATTCTTTTTATTATTGTGTATAAAGTACAGTTTTCTTGAACATGCATGATTTAGAAAGGTAAAGTAAGAAAAAATACTGTTCTATCTGTAATGGAAAAAGCTGCTGCTCAAATTGATGAAAATATCTTAAATTGATGTACATCACTTTCAATTTAAGATATTTTCATCAATTTGGACTTTCTTTGCAATGATGTCACTATTTTTATGATTCTTTATAACATCTTTTTGTGCACTAAGTGATATGTTCTTATTATTGTAATATTAATTTTGAACCCGTTTATTTTCACTATAATTTCTCACTATGTGATATGCTCTTATTATTGCAATATCAATTTTGAATTCATTTAATTTTATTTTTAACACCATATACTAGGGTTGGTATTATTTGGTGTGGTCAGTTATTTTAGCGCAGCTCCTTCTTTTTACTTTTATGATTTAGAAAGAATATTAAAAAACAAATTAAGTAAAACACCTGTAACCATGTTAGCAAAAAGATTGTTGCTATAGCGACAATTAATCATTGCCAGCAGAAAAGGAAATATTAGCATTACGTTAAATGAAAATTGTAGGAAATTCAAATAAAGTATTAAAAAATAGACATTAATATAGATTTCAAAAATAGAATATAGATTTCATTGATTTCAGGTCTCCAGTATCTACTATTTTATTGTACTAAGGAACTATGAGAAATGACTTTAAGAACAATGCCATGGCTGTGCGCCACAGAAAAGTGCTTACTTAGCTTACTTTCTATGACAGGTTGAGAAGTTTGGTGATCAAGAAGTGATTCTGAATTAGGGGTGAACAGAGTGATTTCATTAAAAAAGATTTTTCAACAAAATCATAGACTTCCTTTTGCACATTGAGTTGCAATTGCAACTTGCTTGGTAAAAAAAGTCTACCTTTTTCATTTTTTTTTGCCAAGTATGTTATTTTTTTTTGGAGGGTGTGCCTTACTTTATGTGTGTGTTCGGTCTTTTCCATTTTATTTTTGTACTGTCACTTTAACTTTTTTGTTTTACTATTTTAAGCAATTTTATACATTCTGTAAAAAAAAAAACATAAATATTGAGGATAATTTTTCCGGTACAAGAGCGATCCAGGATAGTTGAAAGGAACTTCTGTACCATCCTATATAAGCTGTTTAACTGGCCAAATGATTTAATTTTTTTCTTGTTCCCAGCACAGCTCTGTTAGGTGGGGGAAGGGGTGAGGGATAAAAGACCATATTTCCCCTTGCTGTAGTTAACATGGAAGTGGAAATTAAATATAATCTTAAACCTGCCCTCACCCCCCATTTTAAGCCCTATACTAACTAGTCTGTACAGGAAAGATGTCTATAGTTATATATTCATAGGGCGGTCTGGTCTATTCACATGATCGGCTTCCAGAGTCCCCTTTAGGCGTCAATAAATTTGTTTTGTTACGTTTCGTATTAAAATTTATTCGTATTTCATAATTCGTGTCTGAAATTCAATTCGGATTTGTACGAAATACGAATTTTCGTTAGGTTCGTAAACTTTTGGTAACAATTACGAATGTTTGTTATGATGAATTTATCATTATGAGGGGCTCCCACCATACCTGTGCTGTGCTGACTTCCAAAAAAAATATATATACATAGCGTATATACTCGAATATACGCCTAGTTTTTCAGCACATTTTTTGTGCTGAAAGTGCCCCCCTCGGCTTATACTGGAGTCAAGCACTTTTCTGCAGCACACAATGGCATTTTCTGACCCAACTTTGGGGCCCCGTATCTCGGGGCCACTTGGTGCCAGGTGTGCAAACCCAGAGGAACTAGCACTACAACAAATTTGGGGTTCCTAGCATCAAGTGACCCGAGATATGGGGCCCCAAAGTCAGTCAACTGTGTCCATCTGCAGCAATGTCATTTTGGGATCCTTTAGGTCCTAGGCTGCAGCTAGGGGGCATTTAGGAACCCTTGACTACCAAGTTTGAAGTTTAGGGGACCTATGGCTGCAAATGGGCACAGTGAGGTATGCAAATGGGCACAGTGAGGCTGCAAATGGGCATTGTTGACCCACTTTTCCACTTACAGTAGCTGCGCATTTCTCACCCTAGGCTTATACTCGAGTCAATATGTTTTCCCAGTTTTTTGTGGTAAAATTAGGTGCCTCGGCTTATATTCGGGTCGACTTATACTTGAGTATATACGGTATATATTTTGTGTAAAAAAAAAATATATATATATATATATTACTAATATATATATATATATATATATATATATATATACAGTATATATATTTAATTTTACACAATATAAATAAATATAAATATATATATATATATATATATGTATATATAGTGACAAGCCAGGGTAAGATTCATATGGATTGGTTGGCTTCTTTTTTTTTCCTGCATCATTTGCCCATTGCCTGGTGCCTGCTCAGTTGCTGTCTCACACACCCCGATCTAGCAAGCTGCAGCCACTCGTCTGCCACTCGTCTGCCGCTCTCCAGGCTCCGCTAGTCCTCTGCTTCTAAGGGAGAGAGGGGGGAAGGCCGGAGGGGGGGCGGAGTGCAGATGTAGATCACTCCACTGGCGCCTGCGGGACCTGCAGCCACAACTATAGAAGCTGCATCAGCAAATGCGGCTGGGTTACTCCACGGCTGTGGTCCTAATGCCCTGCTCAATCCCCTCCCACTCGCAGCACAGCTGTTTTTGCCGGTCGGACCCGACCCCAGTGGTGGTGACTGAGTTACACAGGGACAGGACAGGCATTTTGCAGGCAGTCAGCACTAACAAAAGGTGTGAAACACCGACAGAGCACAGGGATGATTAGGATGTGCCTGGGCGCTGACTTGTAGCAGGTGCTGACCGATCTTCAGCTGTTCCTGTACCAGTTCTTTGTGATTCCTACCATTACCTGCCTGATCTCCGTTGCTGAACTGCTGGCTTGTCCTGACCTTACTTCTGGATTCTCCTCTATCTCTGACTGCTGGCTCCTGACTTCGGCTTCCTGATTTTACCCTGCTCCTGCCTGATGATTTGGTACCTTGCTGCCCGCCTGCTTCCAAACCTGGCTATTCCTGTGACTACGCTCCTGTCTCCTGTTTGGCTCCAAGCTGTAATCCGGGTGTCCGCAGCTCCGTTTCTGCGACCTGCTGTGACTTCCAAAGTCGCAGCATCTACCTCAAGCTTCCAGGGATACATCTGCAGGCACTCGTGTTCCTCCTTTCCCTTGGGTCCTTCTGTCACCATCATCAGCGGGACCCGGGTTGGAGATACAAGGGAGGCCGACCTCGTCACTTCAGACTCCGACCAGGTACGTGACAAATGCCCTGACCAACATATTATACATATCAATATAACTCTATAGGCACAAATGAACTCATCTATGATCATTAGCATCAGAATTAAAATAGAAAAGTAATGGTCAATTAGTCTAGTGCTACAAACTCATATGTGTTACTGGAATACAGTGTTACAAAACTTAAAAAAAAAAAAAAAATACTTGAGTCATGAAATAACTAACTGTTCACTATAAGCAAATTAAATGTTAGCTTGTACTTAAATTAGATTTACATAAGTAAGCATATATTGGGCAAAAAGTTATCTCTTCCTTCCCAGGCACATTGGAAATAATTATTTTTATCATATCTCAAGCTGCAAAACTCATTATTTATTTACAGCAGAGGAAGTGACAAATTAAATTACAATACTGTTGTTTGTTTGACAATCAAAATCATTTTCTTTGCACTATTTAATGAAAGGATTAACAATACACGAGAGGAATGTTTCTGAAAAAGAAACATTAAAAATACAACATGACAAGGCAGTACATGATCTCTTTGTTCCACCATCATTGCTGAGAATATTCCTTGATATGAGTTTGACAGTTCACTGAAGGTGTCTCTTATCAGACATAAGTAATACATTTCCACTACCTGCTGTGCCAATGAAGGTCTTAGAATGCAGTCAGACATAAGTGATTATTATGATAAAATAACAGACTTCCAACCCCTGAATCGTTTGTGTTATGTACAATTTAATTTCCTAATTACAGTGTTATCTTGTATATTATTTCAGCATGATGAGGTCAAAATTACACAAAACAGTTTTTATCACTCTGTAGCTTGAGATTGACTTCATTGGCTTCCACTTCATATGTAATACTTTGATTTCAATCTGCTGCCAAGGGGACATTTTTCAACAAGAGGTTAATTGTGGGTTCCTGAATGATTTAAAGACTCTTATATAGTTAAAGTGGTTCTTCAGTCTTAAAAAAAAAAGTCAGCAGCTATACATACTGTAGTTGCTGACTTTTAAGAAAAAGGACAACAACCTGGCCAGGGCATCAGCATCCGCCTCACCTGGGCCAGTTCTTCACTGGTCCTTGGACCCTTGAGGCCAGCATGTTTACTTAGGGAAGCCAGCTGTGGCTCCCTGCAGCTTCACAGCTGGTTTCCCACTGTGCATGTTCTTCACAGGAGAAGAGGGGGGGGGGGGGACTTCAACTCTGATTGCCTAGGCAGTCAGAGCAAAAGTGGAAATGGGTACCTGGTAAGAATAGGCACCCTCCCCCTGAAAATGACACATTTACTGGCTTCTTCCTCCGCTCTCCATCCTGACAGATCTGGGACAGGGGGTGATTGGAGGAGGACCCGTGGAGCACAGAGGGGGACCTGGAGGAGGACACGGACGGGGACCGGAGGAGGACACAGAGGACCCAGGGAGCAGGAGGAGGATACAGGGGACAGTTGGGGGTAATCTCTGCAGTGGTAGGGGAGTTACAATCACTGATCTCCCTGTGTGGCTTTCAATAAAGCAGCTAAAAGCCACCGGAGGGAGAGGAGGGAGGAAGAGCTGGGCAAGTTAACTTTTCTAGTTAGGTCCTAAGCAACCAATAACCAGCTTGTTAATATGAAAATTTACTCTGCCAGCTCCTCCTCCCTCCCCCTGTCCAGAACTGTGCTGCTTCTCGCTCTCGTGTGCACAGGTAGGATGCTATGGAACACTGCAATGGGAGAAAAGGGGGGGGGAGGACACTACTGTGTGTGTGTGTGGGGGGAGTGATGTGAAGGGGCAGTGGACACTGCTATGGGCAGGGCCACCCCATAGCAGTGTTCTCTACCACCCTTCATATCACCCCCCAATCCCTGCATTCTGAGCTTAATGCACTCCTGATCCCCTGCATTCTGAGTGCAACGCACTCCTAATCCCTGCATCATTCTGAGCGCAACGCACTCCTGATCCTTGCATTCTAAGCACAACGCACGCCTTATCCCTGCATTATGAGCGTAACGCACTCCTGAACCCTGCATTCTGAGCACAACACACTCTTGAACCCTGCATTCTTAGCATAGTGCACTCCCAAACCCTACACTCTCTTGTAGTACTTTTTTTTATTTCCACTGCGTTTGCAATCTACATTTGGGGTTAACAATGTATGATCACACATAGCAGATCACAAGGGCAGTGAGTTTTGAACACGGTGCAGGAAACACACATGGAACATGCCTTTCTGGCATCGCGTTCTGGTGTGAACAGGCCGTTAAAGTAGATCTCCATCTCTCTAAGGTTGCCTACCCCTGATTTAAGCAGATTGTAAAGTTGGTCATGCATGCTACAATCTTTTTTTTTTTTTCAATCAAATTGTCTTTCATTTTAATTGTAAAATACTTTTACTTTGAAAGTAAACTTGTCGAGCACTAAAAAAATGTCCTGCAAAGCAGCAAGTCATTACTGAAATTCTGGCATTGCATCGAATGACTGGTAGCAAAGCTTAACATTGACAAGGCTTGTTTGAAAATCTGCCTTTGATCAGTTCTCAATCCTTTGTACTTCTCTGGAATGAAATTAAAGAAACACAGTACCACCTATCTGCAACAACTGGCATCAGATAAGGATCACAGAAGATCCTGGCAGTTGTCATACTTTTACAACAATAGGCACATATAAAAAATAAGAATTACTGTATACGTTTTTTTATTATACAGGATTCATAGATGGTCACATACTCTACACATATCTACAGAACTCTCTGTACCAACACTTTGTCAGCCAATAATAACTTTGAGAAACTATACACTATCTATTAGATTGTAAGCTCCTACAAGCAGGGCCTTCTTAACCCCTCTTGTATTTTATTGTATTGTAAGTGTACTGTCTCCGTTTATATTGTAAATTTTTGTGCAAACTGTTGGCACAATATAAATCCTGTATAATAATAATACTCTCCTGTAAGGCCCCTTTCACGCGAGGCGGACTCCGCTTCCACGGAGCCCGCCTCTGTCCGCCGGCTCAGCGGGAGATCTCTCCGTTGATCGCGGATCGGACCGGGTCGGATGTCAGCTTACATGTCTCCGCTGACATCCTACGCTCCATAGACTAACATGGAGCGCCCGTTCAGATCCGCCGTCAAAACTGACAGGCGGATCTGAACGGTCCGTCCATGTGAAAGGGGCCTAAAACAGATGAAAATGGCTTTAAGTATAATCATTTATATTAAACTACTCTGTTTACATTGAAATCCTTTTTGCTGTTTAAACAAATACACATAAGCACATATTCCAAGTGTGACCTAAACAATTGTTGGATTATACTCCATAACTGAGCATGAAAATTGTATTGATGAGCTAGCAAGTTTTTTATCCAAAACTTGTGTTGGCACATTTTTTTGAAAAATTGTATGTTGTAAAGAAGTTTCTTGGATTCCAATAAAACTTTATTTAAAAAAAAAATACTATAAATGTACATATTTTGATGAAACATGTATCCACAAATGCTAAAAATGGATCGTATTGGTAGTTAATATAATAGAAACAACAATCTACTACAGAAACTTTTTAGAATAAAATGTATCATCTTAGGATGTAAAAACTGGCAGTTATGCAGGTCACAGATTGACTTCCCTCATCAGGCACTTGTGTTTGTTTTGATGACTGTAGGCCACTTCTGTGTAATTAATTTCCTATTGCAACTGTAAGTATCACTCCATTATGTATGACCATCTCCATAGGAGGTTAATTGCAATAAAGAGATCTAAATGACAGATCCTGGTCATTTCCATGGAGCTAAAAACTAATAATGTGTAAGCAGAAAGCATTTATTCACAGGGAGAGAAGAAATAACTGTAACTGCTCTATGTAGTACAGTACAGTGTGCTGCATCTGCTGCCTTGCCAGATAAAACAGAATACAATAACAGCAGATAAGAAAGATCTTAGGAGTTTTCAAACACTGTTTGCGTCCAATAGTCATTTTTGAACTTTTTTACGCTTTTCTTTAAAGACCTTATATTGAGGAACCATAGTGGTGAAATATTTTTTCTTATATGATATGAAAGCAACCAGCTTTTTTTCTTCAGCTTTAAACTTAAGCTTTTTTATTTTGTTCTGCCAAGGTGACTTGGCGCAAACTACTGGTATCCCTGTTTTATACCATATGTTTTGATATATGTTGTCAGGTGGTTTTCTTGGTTGCAGTTCTGTCTAAAGGCTTAATGATCTACATGTAGTGTATGGTAGGAAATACAGTATAACAAACGGCAGAAACAAATACAGAAGAATACAGTCACAATTACTTGCAAATTGGTGCATATTTTACTTTTTGATTCCATAGGTCATTTGGATTTGATTGGAGGTTGTGGGGCCCAAAATACTGGATTCTGTATTTGCTTCTGCAGATAGTTATATTTCCAAACATATACTTTGTTGTGATTGTTAAAGTGGAGTTCCATCCAATTTCAAGAGGTGGTCTTAAATGAAAGACCACCTCTCCACCCCTCATTTTTGGATATTTAAAACATTGTTTTTCTTTCTCTAGTTTCTCTAGCATCACGGGCTGCCTGGACAGGTAAGTGTCCTTATTAAAAATCAGCAGCTACAGTGTTTGTAGCTGCTGACTTTTAAAAAATAAATGTTGCGGCTGGAACACTGCTTTAAGCAGATCTTGTATTCTTTCTTGTATTCTTTCATCTGATTTTGGTCTCCCTATTGTATTTCTATGATTTGATAACTTCTTAATTAGTTCATGGTGAGCAGGTATGTGGCTATGATTGAGAAACCCACCCCTGGGCACTCCAAGAAAAGAGATGATGTGACGTAGTGCTGAGAAGTCAAATGGCGGTGTATGAATAGAACTTGAGCCTACTCACTGTGCACAGCCCTTATACCCTCAAAAGTTGCTTTAAATACTGCTTCACAGTTGAGACCCACAGACACATAAAAACCCGAACACAATTATTTTTAAAAGCTGCAACTCTTCAAAGAGCAAGTGGCCCTTGCTCTTCAAAAGGTTGTGCACCCCTGATTACATGCTTTTCTGTCACAGTATGTAAAGTCATATGTTTGTAAGATACAACCATATAAGTATGTACTTCAGAGGACAGTATAAGGACTATAGTCAGAAGTTTGTAATGTACACTGCACATTACATAATCCTTACATCTTCATTCTATTCTGTACTGTATTGTATGTTGCATATTCCTAACCACTACCCCTGTATATTATGCTATATGTTATATAATTTTGACCCTTACTCTTTTTATACTAGGTTGACCACTGCACTCTGGCAACTGGGCTGTACATTACATACACCTGACAGCTAAGCTCTCACCATGCAGAGTGGTCACGATTATGTCCCGTATGGACCTGTGTATAGGGTGCAGGGGTCAGGAGTATGTAACCAGGGCAGCCATCAGAAATTTTTGGGCCCCTTACACGGCTTTAAGCCTGCCCCCCCCAAGCATGATCACCAACATTCCCCAGGGCCTGCCCATGGGCCATCCCACCGAATATGCACTCAGCCCCCCTCCTCACACCTGTACGCACTGAACCCCCCTCCACACACACATATATATATGTCCGGTCCCCCCTCGCACCTATATATATATCAGCTCCCCCTTCACACCTGCATACATGTCAGGCCCCCCCTCACATCTGTATAAATGTCAGGGGCCCCCCTCACACCTGTATACATGTCAGGCCCCCCTCACACCTGTATACATGTCAGGCCCCCTCACACCTGTATACATGTCATGCCCCCCCACACCTGTATACATGTCAGGCCCCCTCACACCTGTATACAGGTCATGCCCCCCCCACACCTGTATACATGTCAGGCCCCCTCACACGTGTATACAGGTCACGCCCCCCCCCCCACACCTGTATACATGTCAGGCCCCCCTCACACCTGTATATATGTCAGCTCCCCCCTCACACTTGACTACGTATCAGTCCCCCACACCTGTATACATGTCAGGCCCCCTCACACCTGTATATATGTCAGCTCCCCCCTCACACTTGACTACGTATCAGTCCCCCACACCTGTATACATGTCAGGGATCCCTTACACCTGTACACATGTCAGGCCCCCCTCACACCTGTATACATATCAGGCCCCCCGCACACCTGTATACATGTCAGCCCCCCCTCATACCTGTATACATGTCAGCCCCCCTCACACCTGTATACATGTCAGCTCCCCACATATACACAACTGTAAACACACAAAGCTCTGGCCCCTTTCTGTACACAATTAGCCTCCCTCCCTCCCTCCTCCATAGCCCCTACTTGTAAAGGAGATATTCTTACCTGGTCCCAGCTCCTGTTTCCACAAAGCTGACATGTTGCTGGGACATGGAGCCCCCGATTACACTATATAACACAGCACACACGAGGGGTGCACATATGCAAAGTAGCCAGAGGTGGCAGTAAAGAGCTCAATGCCACAGAGAGCTGCACCCGATCCCACTATATAACACAGCACACACAAGGGGTGCACATACGCAAAGTAGCCAGAGGTGGCAGTAAAGAGCTCAATGTCTAAGCTCAATGCCACAGAGAGCAGACGCTGCAGAGATAGTTTCTGCACTGCACAACATGGCTCCCCTTCACCCGCTCCTGCCTTCTCCTAGCCTGGTCGGGCCTCTCCAGACGTTCGGGCCACTTACAGTTGTATCGGCTGTACCCCCCTGATGTCGGCCCTATATGTAACATACAGCCAAGCTTACAGAGTGTAGTGGCAAAAGAGTATGTAATGTGCAACCAAGCATACAGAATATGGTGAAATAGTACATTTAAACTTCAGATATGCTTTCCTATCCACTTATATAAATATTGTTCAGAATATTGAATATAACTGTCTAGAAAAGTTTAAGATGATGTTTTCTATTTTTATCTATTTTTTTTTTTCATATTCACATATTACACTCGCTTGTATGGTCTTGAAGAAGTGGACGTCTACGAAACGCGTCACCAGATCAAGCATATTCAGAGTTTCCATAATTATGTAACTATACAGTTTGTATCTTATTATACAATATGTGTGTTTTTTTCCTTTGAAACATTTTTTTATCTGTGTACAAACTTCAAAAAATATATTTTTTACTGATATTTCTGGCATTCTATGTTCTCAGAGGCATATGTCCCGTACTATATGTTTGTAGTATCTTTCCAATACAGCTCAGCATGCCATACATCACATACTCCTGAGTCCTGACCACTGAATTATGTATGCTTTACTTTTTTCTACTTACAGCTCACCTCTACACCCCATTTACACTGATCACCTCTGCACTTGGCACAGATTACCTCTGCCCCCTTCCACAATTCACTTCTGCCCCCATCTTCAGCTCACCCTAATCCACAGCTATCGCCCTTGCACCCTCCACCTTTCATCTCTGCACCCAGCTACTCCCTACAGCTTTCTCACCTCTGCACACTCTCCCCCAAGCTCCCACCTCTGCACCAGCAATTCCTCATTCACAGCTCTCACCTCTGCACATTCCCTTCCTTGTCCACAACATTCAGCCCCCTCCTGCCCTGTAAATGATCAAATCCAGCGACATGGGAGCTGGGGGATGGGGCCAAGTCCTGCTGTCTGTGCCAATGGACGCAGCAGCAGGACTCAGGAGCGCGCCCACATGAGTGCCCCCATGGAATGCGGCTCTCTGTGGGGGCACTCAATGCGGAGGAGGAGCCAGGAGTGCCACCGGGTGATGCCAAAAAAAGAGGATTGGGGCCACTCTGTGCAAAACCCTTGCACAAAGGAGGTGAGTATAATATGGTTGTTATTTTAAAAAAAAACTTTACAATCACTTTAACTGTTCCAGCAGTGCCATTACTCCAGTCAATTTCTGGGTAGTTAAAATACTTTATTATTATCACTGTTCCAGGCCTTGCAGCCCTTTCTATCTGTGCCCAGAGCTGAGTCTCCACCTCCTCATTAACACTGGGAAGTCTATAACAAACTCCAATGATAAACATGGGTAAACACACCCATGTATATTTCCACCTATAATGATTCAGAGGTATGCAGGTAGTCTTGATGTTTGATGGTCCTGATGGTGGGTCTGGGTTAATGTTTATTATCAGAGATGAGTATATCCTAAAATCAAAATATGTCCAAGTATGTTTTGTTACTTATCCATCACTATGGGCAGTACAGATCTGGATCTGCAATTTTCCAACAACAAAATTCGTTGTCGTAAATTCCGATCGCGTGTACACAATTCTGACGCACAAAGTTCCACACATTCTCAGAATCAAGAAGAAGAGCCGCACTGGCTATTGAACTTAATTTTTCTCAGCTCGTCGTACGTGTTGTACGTCACCGCGTTCTTGACGTTCGGAATTTCCGACAAGATTTGTGTGACCATGTGTATGCAAGACAAGTTTGAGCCAACATCCGTTGAAAAAAAAACATGGATCTTGTTGTCGGAATGTGCGATTGTGTGTACGCGGCATAAGTGTTCTGTTCATCTAATAATTTGTTCTGTTTTTATACATTTTAAAATCAAGAGACCTTCAAAATGTAGAGTTAAGCTAGACAGATCATTTTACTCGATCACATAATGAACTGAAGGCAGTGTTGCTTTAACTACAAAAAGGAAATTTCACAAAATGCATTATTATATTAGATAAGGCATGCTATATTAAAGCGGAAGTAAACCCATCGATTTAACAGTCTAAAAAAAAAAGGCATGCCGTGAATGCTAACTGCACATTGGTTGTGCTCTCAAGCAAACAGTCAAACCATCCAATGGCTGGTGTCATAACGGATCACATGTGCAGCACTGTGGCAGTTGAAGATTAAACAGAGGCAAAGATGGCCGCTTCCTTGGCTTAAAACGATAGGGGGGTTTACTTCCACTTTAATCTGCATTTCTTAGACACAAGGAGCTATTATGTTATACAGGGGGTCCCCTACTTACAAACATCTGACTTACAAATGACTCCTACTTACAAACGGAGGGAGACAACAGGAAGTGAGAGGAAATCTACCCCTAGGAAGGGAAATTCACTCCTATAAGAGTTAATATGGGAAAAAGGTGTCTCCACTGATGCTTTATCACCAGTCCATGCTTCCCTAACAACCCAACATTTTCAAAAATCCAATTGTCATTGGGACAGAAGGTGAGGTGAAATCTTCTGAACAGGGGCACAGACAGCAAAACAAATGTTACAGGGGTGATAACCCTTCTCTATGTTATCTAAAAAACGTAAAAAAAGATTTTTGGGCTGGAGCTACACTTAATAAATGTACCTGTTCCGACTTACAAACAGATTCAACTTAAGAACAAACCTACAGTCCCTATCTTGTTTGTAACCTGGGGACCCCCTGTAGTTGCAATTCAAAATAGCCTATAGAACTGTCATTAGAATGATTTTGGATTAAAGATTGCTGAAAAATATTGTGGGGACTTATCCAGTCAGGCAGTGCAAAACAATTATTTACAAAGTGCAATTACTGTCATGCACAAAATGAATACCTACAATTACAAGCAAGTAGCCAAAATGCTATATAACTGTATCACATAGATCAGGGGTGACCAACCGGTGGCCCGCGGCGCCATCCGAGGTGGCCCACCACATCTTGCTCTTAGATGGCAGGTCGACAAGCCCTGATCGCAGGTTCCCGACCCGCCATCTCCAAGCATCAGCGCGAACAACGGAGCTGCCGCTAAAGGAAGCAGAGCCGATGCTTCCTGTATAGCGCCGGCTCCTTCACAGGCGGAGTGATATCAAATGTACTCCACTTGTGACAGGAAGCTTTGTACTGCAGCTGCAGGCTTCCTGCGACCTCAGACAGCAGCCAGCAGTGCCAGAGCCAGCAGTGCCAGTACCAGTCACCAGTACCAGTCACCAGTACCCACCAGATGTACCAGCCAGCAATACCAGTACCAGCCAGTAGTACCAGTACCAGCCAGCAGTATCAGTACCCACCAGCAGTACCAGCCACCAGTACTAGCCACCAGTACCAGTCACCAGTACCCGCCAACAGTACCAGTACCCGCCAGCAGTACCAGTACCCACCAGCTGTACCAGTACCTGCCAGCAGTATCAGTACCTACCAGCAGTACCAGTACCAGCCACCAGCCAGCAGTACCAGTACCCACCAGCAGTACTAGCCACCAGTAACTGCCAGCAGTACCAGTACCCACCATCAGTACCAGTACCCACCAGCAGTACCAGTACAAGCCAGCAGTACCCGCCACCAGTACCCACCAGCAGTACCAGTCACCAGTACCAGTACCCACCAGCAGTACCAGTTCCCACCAGCATTACCAGTACCAGCCAGCAGTACCCGCCAGCAATACCAGTACCAGCCAGCAGTATCAGTACCCACCAACAGTACCAGTATCAGCCAGCAGTACCCGCCAGCAGTACCAGTACCCACCAGCAGTACCAGCCACCAGTACTAGCCACCAGTACCAGTTACCAGTACCAGTACCAGCACCAGCCAGCAGTACCAGTACCCGCCAGCAATACCAGCCACCAGTACCAGCCACCAGTACCAGTACCCGCCAGCAGTACCAGCCAGCAGTACCAGTACCAGCCAGCAGTACCAGCCAGCAGAACCAATACCTGCCAGCAGTACCAATACCAGCCAGCAGTACCAGTACCAGCCAGCAGTACCAGTACCCGCCAGCAGTACCAGTACCCGCCAGCAGTACCTGCCAGCAGTACCAGTACTCACCAGCAGCACCAGTACCCACCAGCAGTACCAGTACCCACCAGCACCCGCCAGCAGTACCAGTAGCAACAAGCAGTACCAGCTAGCAGTACCAGTACCCGCCAGCAGTACCAGCCAACAGTACCAGTACCCGCCAGCAGTACCAGCAGGCAGTACCCAACAGCAGTACCAGCCAGCAGTACCAGCCCTGGAGGACAGCCAGTAGCAGCCACCAGTTATAACCACCTGGGGGACAGCAGCAACCAGCTGCAGGAATCCTAAGGAAGAAGTGAAGATTGAGGTCAGTTGAGATGCAGGTAAACCGCTGTGCATCAGTGTGAAAGCAGCCTTAGTCCCCTTTCACACGGTCGGTCCAATCGGGTCTGGCTGTCTGTTTTTCAGGCGGACCTAATCGGACCCTCCATTCACCTCTATAGAGCGGCAGATGTAAACAGACTCATGTCTGCTTACACCCGCCTATCTGCAATCCGATCTGCTTAAAAAAAATAAAGCTGATCTGTCCCCTTCTGTCTGGGCAGATTGGAGGGCCCTTAGGGTAGAGCGGAATGCATCTGTGTCTGCTCTACATATGCAGAGTGGACACAGACCTGCCATCCGCCCGCTACGCTCATTGTGGCCCGCAACCGGTTACCAAGTCGCTAAAGTGGCCCTCTCTCCTCAAAAGGTTGGGCACCTCTGACATAGATAGTACAGAAAGATGGTCACATGTTGCATTGTAAGTATACCGTCCATTGCTCCTCCCCCCAACATTGAACATGGCCAGTGTGACAAATCTATAGCCACGTTCTTTTACATTACTGTTGCATTATAGCAACAGATTCAAATTAGTATTGTTCTAACTATATTTATTACAATGCAGAAGAGAAATAATTGACATATAACATCTCTAAATGGAAATTTGAAAATGCATCTTTTATTTTTTTACCCTGCTATATTTAAAACTAAAGTACCTCTGAATGAAAAAATACTGTATAAAGCATTTCTTTAAACGTAAAATATCAAAGTTTTGGGAACAGTGATTGACGGAAGAGTCAGCAGAGTGTTCTTCATGAATATTTGAAGAACTAAAATAATCGCCTATGGTAAAATATTTTGCAAAGAGCACATATGTATTTTCCATTGGTTGTAAAATGTCCTGAAAATGCATTACTTGGAGAGTGGGAATAAATAAATGGAAACTGTAGCATAGATTTGAACTCTAGGAAGAAAATAAGTCAAAGAAAGAAAAGTATTATTTTGGCCTCTCATTTTGGCTTTTTATTATATTTTCCAACATAAACTTTACAATAATTACAGTGAACCTGAATTCAAAAAGTGAAGATTTACTATGTTGTAGGGAACATCTACAGATTTTAATTGCACCTAAGTAGTACCTGTAAAATTTACACTTTCGGCTCCTTTGTACTCATGTGCCCCTCATGTGTACTCATGTGCCCTAAGCCGCATAGTTTTATATTTTCTGTGTGAGATAATCTACGTAATACGTAAAACACAACTCTTACGACAGCTAGTCTTATAAAGGTTTTAGTGAGAATTGGTAATATTTCTACTATGCTACTTACTGTTTGCCTAATTGTACATGAGAATCTGACCAGTGGTGCAAGGATCCCTTTGCTGCTGCTTCATTCAAGCTGCAGGAGAACAGCTTAGACATGACAAAGCAATACCCTGCCTCTACCTAGGCAGCCTTCATAAAGAAACATAGTGCAGAACAAGGCACAGTGAGTCAGTAATGGGGCAAAGTTCACTTGCTGGTAGCCCAGGTAGATCAGCTGCAGGTTTATCAGTCCTTTGCCCTCTACTTGTGTTTTTTGGGCACATTATACACTGTGCAGGTCTTTAACTATTTAAAATTGAAATTAACAGTGGATATCATTTTTTTAGGAGTTATTGACTAAATAGAGATTGGAGGTTTAGGGCACATCATACTCATGTATTTGTGTACTAGCCTTTTTTTAATGGCTCAAGACATACTAAGCAAGACCTCAGAACGTTAAAGCGCAAGAAATATCTTGGGAAGTTACAGTGCAAAATGTATGTTATTTCTTTAGAATAGTGTTAAGTTTGTCCAAACCTGCAGGCAGCCCTCTTTTATCTCAGGCAAATTAGTAAAATGTATTAAAAAAAAAGCTATGGCATTTAGAGGCATAGATGTTCATATCTGTGTTGAACTATAGCACGCGTCATTGAAAAATAAAAAAATGTGGTTTTAAACCCTTAAATATACCTAATGAAATGACTAGCCTCAAGTGATACACAGAGATGAAACAAATCCTCCTACATAAGGTGTACGTGTTTATCTGCAGACATTTCTTTTGTAGAGCCTTCTAAAGCTCATAGATTAAAGGACTTTCCTCAGCAGTAAAAAGCAGGGTTCGGGGAACTGATGTCACACAGACCGCACAGTTCAAATGAGATATGCACACCGCTCATGCAAAAAAAAAAAAAATCCTCACCACCATCAATAGCAGATACACAAGAGGAAGAGAATAGCTGCAGACCACAGCGAGATAGATGCCTTTCAAACATCTTTATTGTCACCTTGCCAGACAAGTATCACAGGAACATTTGTCGACGTGTTTAACACAAACTCTTCGTGCTTGTTCACAATCGTTTGTTGTGAACAAGCATGAATAGTTTGTGAAACGCGTCAACAAATGTTCCTGTGATACTTGTCTGGCACGGTGACAATAAAGACGTTTCAATGGCATCTATTTTCCTGTGGTGTGTGGCTACACACACCACACAGCTAGAGTACAGTTCCCTGTACTCTGCGACCCGATTGAAGGAAAGGAACACACCCCTTCAGCAAAAAAACATACAGAGCTGGGGCTATGATTCACCTGCTGTGAGCTGGACAGGTGCAGGCTGTCTCCCGGGAGGCTGCTGTGTTGACTTATGCCGCGTACACACGTTCGGACTTTGTCCACCGGACCTAGTCCAGCGGACAATCTGCCGGACTTTCCAGCGGGGCTTCGCCGGACTTTCCGAGCGTGTGACTTGCCCACACACGCCCGGACTTCTCCGGCGGACAATCCGCTGGACAAAGTCCGCGGGACTTTTGAAAATGAACGGACTTGCCCACACACCGAGCAGTCCGTTCATTTAGAACGTAACTTCAGGTACGTAGCTAGCGTAGGCAGTAAATGCCGGCACGCTAGCCCCGTCACCTGGCATGGATTTAAAGGGAGTCCCCACGCCAAAAAACGGCGTGGGGGTCCCCCCCAAATCCATCTCAGACCCTTATCCGAGCACGCAGCCTGGCAGGCCAGGAAAGGGGTGGGGACGAGCGAGCGCCCCCCCCTCCTGAGCCGTACCAGGCCGCGTGCCCTCAACATGGGGGGTGCCCTGGGGAAAGGGGGGCCGTGCGGCCCCCCCACCCCAAAGCACCTTGTCCCCATGTTGATGAGGACAAGGGCCTCTTCCCGACAACCCTGGCCGTTGGTTGTCGGGGTCTGCGGGCGGGGGGCTTATCGGAATCTGGGAGCCCCCTTTTATAAGGGGGCCCCCAGATTCCGGCCCCCCACCCTATGTGAATGAGTATGGGGTACGATGTACCCCTACCCATTCACCTAAGGTATAAAATGTAAAGTAAAAAAACACACTTTTGAAAAAATATTTTATTGCATTGCTCCAGGGGTCTTCTTCCGTCTTGGGGGTCTTCTCGCCGGACTCCTCCGCCATTTACCTAGCTCTTTTACCAAGCGGAGAAGTCCGGCTACCTTCTTCGTCATCGCCGCCGTCGTCTGGGGGTCTCGATCCGCCTTCCGGGGTCTTCCGGGGTCTCTTCTGTTCTTGCCGCTGTCGTCGCTTTCTGCGCCGCCTTCTTCTTCTTCTTCCTTTGTGCTTGGATAAGGGTCTGAGATGGATTTGGGGGGGACCCCCACGCCGTTTTTCGGCGTGGGGAGTCCCTTTAAATCCATGCCAGGTGACGGAGCTAGCGCGCCGGCATTTACTGCCTACGCTAGCTACGTACCTGAAGTCACGTGCTAAATGAACGGACTTTCCGATGAGCGGCAAGTTCGTTCATTTCAAAAGTCCGGCAGACTAGCCTACTAACGGCGGGATTGTCCGCCGGACTGCCAAGTCCAGCGGATAATTTTAAAACAAAACTTAAAACTTTAGTCCGCCAGATTTTTTGGAAAAAAGTCTGTCGAAGGCCCACACACGAGGGGATTGTCTGCTGGACTTGAGTCCAGGGGATAATCCCGCGGGATAGTCCCTTCGTGTGTACGCGGCATTAGAGTTCTATCACTGACTCATGCAGATAGCAGAGAGAGGAGAGATCAGAAATAAATGACACTCAGTGCTTTGGATTGAGGCAAGCA
Organism: Lithobates sylvaticus; assembly: GCA_028564925.1. Classification (NCBI taxonomy): domain Eukaryota; kingdom Metazoa; phylum Chordata; class Amphibia; order Anura; family Ranidae; genus Lithobates; species Lithobates sylvaticus. The sequence goes on along the minus strand of CM053026.1, from coordinate 619,631,694 downwards.
TGCATTAAAGAAGGATATGCTTTGTTCATTTTTCATGTTAGAGGTTTATAACCACTTTAACAGCTTGCCGACCAGCCGCCGTCATTATACTGCGGCAGGTCGGCACGATCCCACGAACCGTTGTAGCTGTACGTCGGTCCCTTTAGGTGGGATAGCAGGCGTGCATGTGACTGCTGCACTGCGGGGGTGCCGATGCACATCGCGACCGCCGGCCACGCGCGTTTTCAAGCACGAGAGCCAGTACAGGGACATGTGTGTGTAAACACACAAATCCCTGTTCTGTGAGGAGAGGAGAGACAGATCGTGAGTTCCTATTAGCTAGGAACAACGATCTTTCATTTCCTCCAGTCACTCCCATCCCTCTACAGTTAGAATACACACCTTGATCGCCCCCTAGTGTTAACCCCTTCCCTGCCAGTGACATTTTCACAGTAATCAGTACATTTTTATAGCACCGATCGCTGTATAAATGCCAATGGTCCCAGAAATGTGTCAAAAGTGTCCGATCTGTCCACCATAATGTTGCATTCCCGATAAATCACAGCTGATCACCGCCATTACTAGTAAAAAAAATAATAATAATAAAAATGATATAAATCTATCCCCTATTTTGTAGACACTATAACTTTTGTGCAAACCAATCAATATACTCTTATTGTGATTTTTATTACCAAAAATATGTAGAAGAATACATATCGGCCTAAACTGAGGAAAAAATTTGCTTTTTAAAAAAAATTGGGGATATTTATTATGACAAAAAGTACAAAATATTGTGTTTTTTTTTCAAAATTGACGCTATTTTTTTGTTTATAGCGCAAAAAATAAAAACCGCAGAGATGATCAAATACCACCAAAAGACAGTGCAATTGTCAGTTAAATCGATGCAGTGCCGTTTCGCAAAAAATGACCTGGTCATTCAGCAGCCAAATCTTCCAGGGCTGAAGTGGTTAAAAGGTTTTCAATGATTATTTCTGCTTTTCATAATGTAAGTTTTCCTGGCTTTAAAAGTGATGCTTTGGCTTCATTGCTTTCTAAGTCAAAGACCTGGAACTAATATGTATAAAAGGAATTTTGACACATCTTGACTCTCCCTGACTCTTATTTACACCATGCTTATTGGAAGGGTCTGACTAATCATTCCATACACAGACAGAAAAATAGCATTTAGGAGGCCAGCAATGGCAAGCTCTGTATTTCTAGAATGACAGATACATTTAAACAAACCAAAACATTTATAAATCAGTGCTTGTATGTCTGCTACCAGTCCTTCATACAATCACTCATATAAATTATATTCTCACTAGATGATAAGACCCGTATACTTCAATGGATCATAATAAGTATGATGCAACAACAAGAACAGCCTCTAGACGTCAATCTAGTTGCTACACATCCTCTTCTTACATGTTCATCCATGTGATAAATCCTCCAAGGTGTATTAATAGTAGATTATAAATTATGCTTACATTAATATTGTAATGTGCAAAACACTCAACAGTAGCACAAAACAAAAGTGCAGGTGATTCCACATTCTTTCAAACCACCAGCATGGGTGACTCAATGTAAGATATTATTTGATCAAAGATTGTATGGCTCAGAGCAGTGGGAAACAAAGTCTAACTTTGGAAGTTTGCAGTCAGGGTGTCCAACCTTAGGTGTCCTCCCACACACCAATAGACAAACGGTCATCGAATAAAAGAAGCAGCCGGAAACTCCATAACATCAAGCGTATTTATTTTCAAGCCTTCACAGTGAGTACAGTCAGCAGCAGACTAGTTTCGATGATAAACATTGTTCACAGCACTCAGCTGTGAACAAGGCTTATCGCCGAAACTAGTCTGCTGCTGACTGTACTCACTTTGAAGGCTTGAAAATAAATACGCTTGATGTTATGGAGTTTCCGGCTGCTTCTTTTATTCGATGACCCTTTGATTCTATAGGGTCATGCCAGGAGTTAACATTATACCATGATCATCATATATTTCTGTCCAAATTCTCCACCTCCACTGCTCCAGACAATGTTGGCAAAGTCATCCCTGATGAAACAAGTTGAGGTAGCGACATCACACGCCACACTGGAACCTAATGTGAGGTACCCCGCCATCTTTGTTGTACCTAATTGCATATGTATTGAAGCTCTAAGGCCTTTTACCTTCTGTAGCAGTATTTTTTTATAATATGTTTTTTTTTTTTTATAGCATTTTACTACACTGAGAGCTTTTGCCTTCTCAATAATACCCCCCTGTGGAGTGTTTTAGAGTGCAGATGTTGTCTGGACCAGTGGAGGTTGGAGAATTAAGAGGGAAATATATGGTGACCACGATATGCTGTTAACACCAGGCATGACCCTATAGAATTGAAGGGATGCAAATTTTGGTGAGAGTCTATTTTGTACACTGAGTTGTGCACGTTGGTGGTTGGGAGGAATGGGAAGTCACCTGCACTTTCATTGTGTTTCACTGATGAGTGTTTTGCAAATTGCCATATTTGTGTAAGTGTCATTTATAATCATATTATATGAGTATATAAATTACCACACTATGGCTGTGAATTACCTTGTAATACTTCTTGGAGGATTTATGGAATGGATGAACATCAAAAGAAAAGAATGTGGAGCAACTAGAGAGACATCTGGAGGCTGCTCTTGTTGTTGCATCATAGGGTCTTATCATCTGGTAAGAGTTTCATTTATTTTAGCGATTGTATAAAGGACTGATAAAAGACACACAAGCACTGATTTATGAAATCTTTGGTTTAATATTTTATTGACACTGCGATTATTTAATTGATTTCTAGGGGAATTTCACTTTTCTTTTGTATAGCCCTTTTTTTTATAAATTAAAACATTAAATGCCTGGTATTTGAAACAGTATTTAGGAATTTAAACTTAAAAAAAAGTAATAGTAAGCGGTATACATGGACTTCAGAGGATACGACTTTTAAGTCAAATAGATTAACAGAAGCCATCTGGTTGAATGAAGATAAGAACCAAATAGAGGATATACCAAACTGAGGAAGCGCTATGGTTATGCATGTAGTAAAGAACACAGGCCAATAATAAAACTGGAAACCTATTTAGCCTAAGGGTGTTAAATGCATGCTATAGGTACAGTAAAATATTCAGGAATGATAATGTAAAACAAACAACATTGCCAGAAAAAAATGTATACGATAGATAAAACTGATGAAAACATGTTAGTAACCTAGGAAAAAAATAATTAAAGATTAATAAAATATGCATAGAAAGAAATGTTACTTTGAAATGAAACTCTAGCCAAAGCCTTTTTTTTTTTAATTAAGATTGAGACAAGAAGAGTTGAAAGTGTGAAACTCCAGCATGGGTGGCCCTGCAAGCACCCCCGGCTCAACAAAAGCCCATTTAAAAATTGACTGAGCTGGGTATTGGCCAAACTATGAATGCATTTTAACAGATGCAGTCACTGTTTCGCAGTACCATAGAAGGGTAAATTGATAAATTTCCTGTTGTTCAGCCTTTAACACAACAAAGAAAATTGAGCCATTTGTGGCCACCCTCAGTCCACACAAAGATTAAACTTTGCAGCCTATCTTGCGAAAGCAGGAAATTATGGAAATTATTTCATACACACAAACCGTAATAAAACTCGTCCTTCATTTCTACCTCACTTTATCCAGAAATGTGAATTTCACGGGCACAAATAAGTCTCATGGCCTCACATGCTCTGACATTGGAGCTTTAGGTTTATCCAAAGCCTAAAGATTTGTTTTTAGTTTTAGAGTAGGGAATGGTTAGAATCTTTTTTTTTGTTTTTTTATTGCTGCTTGAATTGTGCTTTGGAGTCACTGGAAAAGGCAAAATTACTATGGCTTTTGAACACTTTCAGATTGAACACTTTCACCCCCTTCCTGCCCAGACCATTTTTCAAATTTCTGTGCTGTCACACTTTGAATGACAATTATTCAGTCATGCAACACTGTACCCAATTTTTTTTTTAATCTTTTTTTTAGACAGATAGGGGTCACTACAACTGGAGAGTGGAAAATCTGGTGCAGCTCTGCATATAAACCAATCAGCTTCCATGTTTTTGTCGAAGCTTAATTGAACAAGCAGAAGTTAGAAGCTGATTGGCTACCATGCACAGCTGCACCAAATTTTGCACGCTCCAGTTTTAGTAAATCAACCCCATATTGCATTCTTTTGGTGGTATTCAATCACAACTGGGTTTTTAAATCTGTTTCTACATAAACAAAAAATACCAAACATTTAAAAAAATAATAATATTTTTTTCTTAGATTTTGGTATAAAACTTTGCAAATAAATAAACTTCCTTTATAAATGTAGGCCAACATGTAATGCAAATCATTGCATATTTTTAGTTTGTGTGAAAGTAATAGAATTTACAAACAATGGTATATATGTTTGAAAATTGATCATTCCTGATGTACTGACTGACTATCTAATTTCTTGAGGTCCTAAAATGCCACGATATTACAAATTTCCCTCAAATTACACCTCTTTAGACATTAGACAGTCTACAGTATTTGGTAAGAGGCATCGTGAGTTATTTTGAAGCTGAAGTGTGTTGTCACAATTTTTTCAAAAATGACATTAACCACTTGTTTACTGGGCACCTAAACCCCCCCTCCTACCCAGACCAATTTGGAGGCTTTGCCTCTTCATCTTCGGGACCGATGTCCCTTGCACAGAAGCCTGTGATCGGCTTTTTCTCCTCCTCATGCTGGCAGCATGAGGAAAAAAAAAAGATTACCGATCTTCTGTTTACATCACGTGATCAAGTGTCATTAGTTGACAGATGATCACGTGGTAAGGGGCCAGGTTCGACCCCTTACTCTGATCTGTGATCACCCGAGTATTGGTGACTTGGTGATCACAGCACGCGCCGCATGCGCCGTGCAGGGGGCATGTGGGGAGCATTCAAAGGGGAGGACGTCTATTGATGGCCAACCGGCAAAGTAAATCTGCGCTGTAGCCGTCATTCGGCTATAGCGCGGATCTGAAGGAGTTAAATAAAATGTGTTTTTTGCAAAGTTGTGATTTTAACAAATTATTTTTCTCACACAGCATATGCATACTTACAATTACACCCCTTCTATGCCTATGTTGATATGACATGTTTGAGACTTTTTACAACCTAGATGCAAAGGGGGGCCCAAAATCAATGAAGCACCTTTGGGTATTTAAGGAGCAGAAATTATGCATATAATTTCCTGACTATCATATTTATTGAATTCCTGAAGTACTAGGACAGGAGAAACACCCACAAAATGACCCCTCTTTGGAATGAAAATTCTCCAAGGTATTTTATAAAAGTAGAGAGGACACCGGACTAGTGAGCATAAGCATCACGTCATCCGCAAAAAGACTTATGACATGCTTGCGATTATTGATCATGAAACCTTGTATGTTGGGATTTTGTCTCATGCTGGTTGCCAAAGGCTCCATTAACAGGTAAAAAATGAGGGGCGACGGTGGGAACCCCTTTCAGGTGCCATTTGTGATCCTAAAGGGTTTAGATAGCATACCCGAAGTATACACTCGAGCTGATGGAGAAGTATATAGGGCTAGTATTGCAGAAAGTAGATGGCCTGTGAATCCAAATTTCTCCAGTGTTGTTGTTAGGTACTTCCAATGCACTCTATCGAAAATCTTCTCTGCATTCAGAGCTAGAAGCAGAGAAGACTTTCCGTGTTTCATAGCCAGATGGATTACATCAATTAGTCGTCTGGTGGCATCAGATGTTTGTCTTCCTTTGGTGAATCTAGATTGATCTGGGTCAATTAGGGTAGGAAGGATGTCAACCAGTCTCAATGCTATCATTTTGGCATAAATAGATTGTTGTTCAATAAGGATATTGGCCTAAAATTTTGGGGAACGTCCGATGTCTTTCCCGGTTTGGGCAACGTAACTATTAATGCTTCTAACATCTCAGATGGAAAGGAGGTTGAGGCAGCAGCGGCTTCGAACACCTTAAGAAGGTGTGATTCCAGGATTGGTTTAAAATTTGTGTAGTATTCCCCTGTCAGTCCATCTGGTCCCGGGGATTTGTTATTGGGAAGAGTGTCTATAACTTTTAGTAATTCAGATAATGAGAAGGGGGAATTTAACTCCTGCAGTTGTGAAGTGGAGAGTTGGGATAGGTTAATGTCTTTTAAGAAATCATGTATAGCTGATTGGGATGGTTGTACAGTAAAGCTATCCTGATTTAGGATGTAAAGGGACCCATAATATTTGCTAAATGCATTGGCAATGTTTTGGGGGTCAAATACTTTTTGTTTGAATTTTGGTTTTAAGGCGTTGGCCTTGCAACTTGCGAGCTAGTGCTTTTCCAGCTTTATTGCTGGACGAATAGAAGGTAATTTTTAGCCTCCTTTCCCTTTGTTCGCAAGAATGGAGTAATTCTAATCTAATGTCGTGTCCCAGGGCTGTAAGTTTTGCACTAATGAGGTGAGTAGGGTTTTTTTTATTTTGAGCTTCAAGGACTCTGATTTCTGAAAGAAGGGTATTAAGCCGTTGCTGCCTCTGATTTTGAGCTGTGTGGCTAGTTGGATAAATATACCTCTAATGTACGCCTTGTGAGCATTCCAGAGAACAAATGGGTCATTTGTAAAAGAGGAATTGATCTGGAAATAATCAGACAAGTGACCTTCTAACATATTCTTAGTTGATGGATTTTGTGTTACCTGTGGGTTACAGTGCCATACATAGGCCCTGTTATTAGGGTAGCTATCTCCTAGAGTGAGAAGGATGGAAGCATGGTCCGACCATGTTATGTTATTGATTTTAATTTGAATTATTTTTTGAAGCAGCCACTTGTCCATCAGAAACAGATCAATACTCTAATAAGTGCAGTGTCTGTGAGAATAAAACGTAAAGTTCCATTCATTAGCATGCGTGCACCGCCATGCATCAAACATGTCATGAGATCTTAAAAAGGAATTCAAAGAAGGAGCTCTTTTGGATGGCACCGATGTGGAGTCCATGTGTGAGTCAGGTGTAATATTAAAGTCCCCACATAATACACCTTGTTGAATTCTTTTCAGCTTTTTCATCAACTTATTCAGGAATCTAACTTGGTTGTTGTTGGGAACATAAACATTCACTAGAGTATAACGGGTAGAATTAATGTCACAAATAATAATAAAGTAGTGGCCCGCCGGATCAGATGTTTCAGAGTGAAGTTGGAATGAAATAGTCTTTAATAACCACCATGACCCCTCTTTTTTTCGCATTCATATTGGAAAAAAAGTAGTGTTGGAAGTTTCTATGAGAGCATCTAGGTGGAGCTATGTGATGAAAGTTTGTCTCTTGGATGCATAGAATATCGCATTGGGAAGAGTCTGCCTTTTCCAAAGGGATGCTCTCTTGGCCGGATGATTTAGGCCATGCGAATTAATGGAGAGTAGCTTAACTGGCATGTATCAAATTGGAAAATGCGCTGTATGTCGAGGGTCGATAGTACTCACACTTATGTTGATAAGCGGTAATCCACTTTGAGATGGGTGTCCTTTGTTCCAAGGCGATGAAGCCTCTAGGATGCTCCTTGGTTCGGGTAGGTGCCATGCAGAATCTGGAGGTTCTTTTCCAAAGAAGTGAACTTGGAGATGTCTCTGGTATTGATTGTTGATCCACAAAAACAAATAGAATGGTACTACATAACAAATTGAAAAAGGAGAAAAGAATGGTCACAGGGTAACAGGAGAATCCACATGGGGATTCTCGATCCATATGCACTGTTCAATAAAGGTGAGGGGTATTGGAAGTATTTCCATGTGTGCCGTCACCGGGGGTATAAACACAAGGATTGATTTAAACGTTTAGGAGCGTTCCTTTGGTTGGCCAGATTTTTTATCACTCTTCTTCCGTGTCACCACCTGCCAATCAGCCTGCATGTGTGAGGGTCCATCATGGGAATTGGAGGTGATTCCGACAAAATTCCCCATTGTCGGAGGACAGTCAGACCCTCTTTCAGGGTGGAAATATTGGTGTCAGTTCCGTTATACGTGATGGAGAGTGTGGCAGGGTATTTCCACTTGTGTATTATGTGATGGTTGCGTAGCGCCTTAGTGATGGTGGCTAGATTGCGACAGCGCTGGAGAGTGTGTCTAGAGAGGTCAGGGAGCAGTTTCAGAGAGGTGTATTGAGCTGGGTGCTGGTCAGATTCACGGAAAGTCACTAGTATGGTTTATTTTTCTCTGTAAAAATGTAGCCGCAGCAAAACATCCCAGGTACATCATCAGCTAAGAAAGACGGCTTTGGTATTCTATGCACTCTATCCACTGTAAGCTCTAATGCGAACATTGTGGGTAGTAATGCAGAGAATAAATCTTGGACATATTGTGGTAGTTGTTTTGCTGTAACTGATTCAGGGATACCTCTGATTTTTAGATTATTCCTCCTGGATCTATCCTCAAGGTCTGCTATTTTATCTTTGATTCAGGAGATTTCATCGGTATGAGTGTTATGAGCATCTACCATCATATTTAAAGAGGCTGCATGCGTTTCCAGAGCATTTTCAATCTGATTCACCCTCTCTCCCATTATATGAACCTCTGCTTGACACTTTTTCACTGTATGCAACATATCATGGTGTAATACTGATCGCAGGGACATCAGCATTTCTTTTAGTACTGTGTCTGACACAGGCTGCCCTGAGGTGGGATCTGGGGCCTCTGGGGTATACTGCTGTGAGGGGTCACCTCCATTTCTTGACACAGCAGGCTCTCATGAGGAGAAGCTGTTCGCTGCCTGGTCTTGGCTGGGCTTCTGGTGGTAGGGGTGGATGCCGACGATGAAGACCCGCTGGGCAGATTTCCTGGACTGGTCCCGCTGTGCTCTGATGGAGAGGCCGCGGCTGCGGCCTTCCCGTTCTTATGCTCCGATCGGGCACCATTTTGGTGAGGCCGCGCAGAGTTAATGAAGAAGCCCGGCAGCTTACGGAGCTGCGGTGGAGGTTCCTTCCTTCTCCACGTCATCCTGGGCAATGAATTAGGCTCTGCGGATGGAGTGTTACAGGGCTCCGATGTTAGTGGATTCCCCGGCTGTGTGGCGAAGCTCGCAAGCTAAGTGGCCATCTTCGGGCTCGGACGCCACGCAACAAAGTTGACCAATCTTTTAATAAATATATTATTATAAATATTATTATGCAAAACCACTGAAATTAACATATGTATTTAACAAATATGTATTTTATTGGAACTATGGAAAAAAACAAGGAGTCTGGTAAAAGCAGGAAATTTCGGGAATAATTACTTGTAAGTCAGGGTTTCTAATGAATAAAAAACTACTAAATAATTACAAACTGGTTCAAATTTAAACAGGACCCATTTATATTTAACATGTTTTTGGAGTGTAGATGGGAACCCAAATAAAAGCACAGGTAAAGCATGTAAACTCAATGCAGGTAGCGTCCTGATTGGGATTAAACCCAAGCACCCTAGTGGTTCGAAGAAGGAGTGCCAACCCTAAGTAACTGTGTATTTAGTTTTGAAGCTTTCTGCACAAACCTTAGGACATCCATAGTCACTTCTTGTTTAGTATAACATTTTACAGATGTATTCTCACCCTCATCTTATACTCTGTTAATTATCCATTACAATGATTACCTTTAATAAGTAATTGCAAGCTGCATGAATAACTTTAGCAGGCTCAAATTCAGGTTCAAGTTTCTTCTCCTAACTGTGCTCTTGTACTGTATCAGAACACCAATTATTTTTTCATGCATTTTATTTTTTCAGGTTAGAAATGTTATTGTTTAGAGGCTTTTTACAGGAGTACTCCTACACTACAATTCTGGTGAATAATTAATCAAGTAGGTTACAAATGATTGTGCACGCCCTATTGTGTCCCCCACGATAATCAATTGCTGAGACTGTGAGCTACGTATATCCACACCTCCATTCTTTCTTACTTTATACAACAGGACCATTTCTGTTTTTTTTTGAAAAAGAAGAAGCTGTACCTACAGATTGTTCAGGCATGTCCAGGCATCCTCAATTGCCCATGGCCAACTTAAGAACATTATCAGAATTCTTTAGCAACATATTGTATAACCCATAAATGTCAAGAACCTAAAGAGGACTTCTGCCTGGGGAAAAAAAATTAAAAGTGAGCAGCTACAAATACTGTAGATGCTGACTTTTAATACATGGACACTTACCTGTCCAGGGAGACCGTGATGTCGGCACCCCAGCAGATTTTTGGATCGGCTGTCGGGTGCTGCCCCCACTATTCATCGCAAGGGAAACTGTCAGTGAAGCCTTTCGGCTTCATATCCACTTCCCTACTGCACATGCGCAAGGTGCCCAGCAGCGGAGGAAGGGGGGGGTGAACTTCAGAGGGACATCGCCACAGCACAGTCTCCTGCAAATAGGGAAGGGTACCTGTCAAAAACAGGTACCCACACCCCCCCCCCTCCCCTGAAAGGTACCAAATGTGGCACCAGAGGGGGGAGGAAGCAGATAAGTGGAAGTTCCACTTTTGACTGGCACTCCGCTTTAAGTAAACCAAAACTCATTTGATACCTTGCAGGGAGTATCTAGGTTCACTGCATCTAAGAAGTACACTGAGAGATTTACCTTTTGGTGTAAATTCCTTTTGAGAAATAGCAGCACGCTTTCTGTGCCTTGGCACTTCTGTAACTAGAGCCTCATCTACAGTGTGAGATCATCTAAAACAATACTGCCTATGTAAGATTTGGAATGAATTTTGGTGAAGTCATTACTGTGCTACCCACAATTCCTGTTTCTGGAGATAAGGCTTCAGTTTAAAGATCTCCCTTCTTCCACTTCATTTATTCTTCAGATCTATGAGTTCAGCACCTCTCCTCGTACTACTCTGGGAGTAGCTCTCACATGAGGAAGTTAAGTTCTGCTCCTCTTTTGAGATGGCTGCTTTCATACAGAGACGAAGCGCAAAACAATTCATGATAAGTGAGTGGCGGGGAGAAGATCAGCTGCAGGGAACCTATAGGCAATAGGCAATACTGGCGGCTAGTCCTTTGCCCTTTGCTTATCTTTTTGGGCAGAGCACCCACAGTTCAGTTTTCCTTTAGGGGAGTTGGAAACCTTTTTTCTGGCTCCCAAGAACAAATTTATAATTCCAGCTCTATTGGCATCTTTTGGTAAATATAGTTAAAGTGTTTGTTAAAGCGGAGGTCCACCCAAATTTTTTTTAAATAAAAAACAGCTGCTACACATACTGCAGCTGCTGGCTTTTAATAATAGGACACTTACCTGTCCTGGAGTCCACCGATGTTAGCACCGCAGCTAATGTTTCCACCAGCTGTCGGGTGCTTCCTCCGCCATTGCTGGAAAGGGTACCCAGCAGTGTAGCCTTCCGGCTTCGTGCCGGGAACCCTATTGCGCATGCGCGAGGCTCGCTCCTCTCTCCTACTGGCCCGGCGAAAGGAGAAGAAGAAGGGAGGAGGAGGGAGCCCCAGCGTGTGGAACTCCGCTTTAAGGCATTTGTATAAGACTATACCAGCCCCTCTATTAGATGTGTATGTTGTTTTTAAAAACTAACGTACTAAATATCGAATTTCAGCTGTCTTCGGGCCAGTCAAGTGACTCACGGATGCTTTTCAGCTCCAATGGATGTGTTCTGCGGGAGGGGCCGCAATCTCCCTCAGACATCAGCCAGTGAGAACATGTGGCCACTTGTCTCCTCCACAGAAGCCATTCATCAGAGCCGTAAATCAGCTGAAGACAGCTGATAATAAGACAGCTGAAATTCGGTATTTAGAACACTCGTTTTTAAAAACAACATACACAGTGTGCTATGCAAGTCTCTAATAGAGGGGCTGGCAGTGAAAAAGTTAAGTTTTTATTTTTACAATAATAGCCACAGGGGGGGCGGGGCAGAGACAGACAGAGAGGGAGATAACAGGCAGGAAGGAGGGGGTGAGGGGGGAGAGAGGAGAGCAAAGCAGGGCAGCGTCTGATGGAGGGATGCACTTTGACCACGGTGATCAGGGAGGAGCAGCCCTGGTTATCATAGTCTGTTTAGAGAGGGCATACAAAAAGTGGCAGATTCCGTTTTTGTTTTTGTTTTTTTTTAGTTTAGAAGCATTGTGCTGTGTAATCTGCTTTAAGGGACCAGGATCTATATATATATTTTTTTGGGTTAACAAACACTTTAACCAATAAGTGAATCTAGAGATGGGGTAAACCCCCCACCGTTCAGTTCGCAGCAGAACTCCCGAACAGGGGAAAAGTTCTAACCCGAACAGTGAACCCCATTGAAGTCTATGGGAGCCGAACAGGAAAAATTCTAAAGTTTACATTTTGAAGGCTTATATGCAAGTAATTGGTAATAAAAGTGGTATGGGGGTCAGGGTACTGCCTTGGGGGACATTACATTTTCTTAAAAGCAATCTTTTTTTAGGAGCAGTGATTTTTATGATGCTTATAGTGCAACAATGAAAATGATAAATTCCTTTAAATATGGTGCCTGGGGGGTCCCCTTAGTCTGTCTGTAAAGTGGCACATCTGTAGCACATATAGAACATGCTGCAGCAAAAATGAAATTTCTAAAGAAAAAAAAAGTAAAATCCCATTTAAAATTATTTGCGGTTGCAACTTCCAGCATCCAGCTGATGAAAAAACAAAGAAAAAATGGCATGGAGTCCCCCCCAGTCCATACCAGGCCCTTATCTTAGCATGCAGCCTGGCAGGTCAGGAGAGGGAGGGACGAGATTGCGCCCCCCTCCTGAACCATATCAGGCCACATGCCCTTAAGATGGGGGTGGGTACTTTGGGGCGGGGGGGCTCTGCCCCCCACCCCAAAGTATCTTGTTCCTATGTTGATGGGGACAAGGGCCTCTTCCCGACAACCCTGGGCTGTGGTTTTCAGGGTCTGCAAATGGGGGGCTTATTGGAATCTGGACTCCCGTAAACATGAAGGTTGGCTGCCTACTGCAGGGTCAGCCATTTTACAGATCATAACTGGTGGCACCACCCCCTTCTAAAGTCACTGATGACTGGTGCATGCTCACAAGGTGCCAGCTTTCATGTCGCTGGGAGCGTGTTTTATTTTATTTATTTTTAGGGTGCAGCATGATTAATGATGGATTTACATTGGGGGACACTATTTATTTATTTTTTAATAATGGAATTGTCAAAAACGAATGAAAAGCCCCCCCCCTTAGAGATATGGTACCATCAGTACCTTTCATAACTACCGTATTTATCAGCGTATAACACGCACCGGCGTATAACACGCACCCCAAGTTTAGGAGGGCATTTTAAGGAAAAAACGTTTTAGGAGGGACGTTTAGGGGAAAAAAAAACGTACATTTAAGCGTCATTTGCAGCTTGCCCAGCGTCATTTGCAGCTTGCCCAGCGCCATTTGCAGCCTTGCCCAGTGACATTTGCTGCTTGCCCAGTGTCATTTGCAGCTTGCCAGTGTCATTTGCAGCTTGCCCAGTGTCATTTGCAGCTTGCCAGTGTCATTTGCAGCTTGCCCACGTTTAAATTTCCCGCCGCCGAGACAGACCGTGCGAGCGCCGCCGAAAAAGACTGAGCGCCGACGAAAAAGACAGAGCCGGCTGCTCGGCTCCGCTCGCAGTCCCGCCTCCCTCCTGTTTCTGGAGCGAGCGCAGGGAGGCGGGACTGCGAGGTTCCGTCTTTTTCGTCAGTGCTCGGTCTTTTTCGGCGGAGCTCGCTATTTTTCAGCGCTGCTCTATTTTTTGGGTAATTTTTTGGGGGGGATCAGCGTATAACACGCACCCACGACTTTCCCCCTATTTTAAGGGGAAAAAGTGCGTGTTATACGCCGATAAATACGGTACCTATTCTATTCAGCATATGAATGTCAAAAAAATTATCAATAAACACTGGCATTTATTGGGCAATGACCAGGTTTTGAGATCAGTTTTACCTGATAAGCCTCAGGTCATTTACAAGGGAGCACCTGCCTTACGAGCCAGAGTGGCACACAATATTTTAGACCGCCCACCTATTAAGAGGTTTTTTTTCAAGACTTACTGGTTACTACACATGTGGGAAGTGTAGGATGTGCTCTTTAAATGGTTGTAATCATAGAAGGACACATATATTCCTTTCCACCAGTACTTCCATTGAATACGAAATTAGACCGTTCATTACCTGCAGCACTGAGGGGGTGGTTTACCTGCTCCAGTGTCCTTGTGACCTACAATATATGAGCAGGACTAAACGCCCCCTCTCTGTGCGCCTTAATAAGCACATTACCAATATTAAAAATGGGTTCTAGAAGCATTCAGTTTCCAAATATTACTCTCTGGCCCACGATAGAAATCCAGCTAAAACCTTATTTCTGGGCATTCATAAATTTGTCCCTCAGTGGCAAGGTAGCTCATTGGTGTGTGATATCAGTAGGCTTGAAATGGCGTGGATACACAGATTAAAATGTTAAACTCCATTTGGGCTTAACATTGATATTGATGTCAATGCGTTTATAGATAACTCCTGATGTTTTTTATTTACCTAATTTTGGTGACTTTTTTTAATATATTTTCAATATTATATGTATGTCTATAACTTTGTACATATAGTTTTATTGTACACTCAATGTGATCCCTGGGTAGCATACTCTTGTTTTGTTCCTTGGTTCATCTGTTAAATTAATCTTTGGTGATTGTCCCCTTTATTATTTGGACGCAATCAGTCACACCATCTATAGGGTGGTTTTGTATGTTTTTATTCTTAATAATTAGTTCTTTAGTGTTTATTGCTATATTTGTGTTTTCACAATTAAATTCAATCTCCAATCTTCCTCTCTCGATGATTGGTTGGACTATATTGCTCTCTGCCCTTTTTATTGCTTGTTGATTAATGTCAATAAAGTTTTTACCTTTATTTTTCAGTCTTCCGTGCTCCTGCCTCTCAAGGTTAACATCGAGGCTTGGTTCTGTTTTAGACTTCTGTTTTAGATTACCGGTTTCCTGACACTTAGAGTTCATATCAAGGCTTGGTTCAGTTTTTTTGGTATTTAGATGCGATGATCCCCGAGACAGCGTCTTTTGTTTACGAAACATGCGTAGGGAGGTGGACGTACTGACGTCATTGCACATCTCAGTGACAGGTGTTCGCTTACTGGCCAGCCGTCTGTTTTTATCTTCATTAATGTAAGTGTATTACTTTTTTTTACATTAAACCTACTGTGGTTCAATGTACAATATGGAGTTCTCCTTTTTATTTTTTGGGCAATATCCTCATTAACCCCTGGTGGCAGTTATTCAATCCTCGAGCCATTTGAAGTTTGGTCCAGGCTTCCCTTTACTGGTTGTGTGATTCAACTTCCTTGTGGAAAAGGCCCTGGCTGGGTATTAGCTGAAGGCTCTCTTATAGCTCGCCTCTGGTAAGCGCATATATTGTTATGTGGTGGTGGTGCACTTTCGTTACAAGGTGGTTCTATCAGCACTCATACATACGCTGGTTTGGATTGCGTTTTCATTAACCATCACAGTCACATTTCATCATCTGCTATTGGACACATTCATATGTTCTGGACTTTTTCAGAATTTTTTTTGATTTTCATTCATTTTTTATTTCAGTACTGCTTTTTATAGTTTATTGTATTTGTTCTATGTGTATTTCATAGTTTGTCAGCTGCTTATTTATTATATTTTTTTTTCACATATACACTTTAGCGAGGTATTTTTTTATATTTTCCTTAATTGTCAAAAACGTGTGTGTTTTTATTTTTTTTTTTTACACTTTTTTGGTGAATGGGTAGGTACCCCATACTCATTCACATAAAGGGGGGGGGGTTCTGGGGGTCCCCTTGTTAAAGGGGGCTTCCAGATTCTGATAAGCCCCCTGCTCCAGAAACCATGAAAACCACAGCCCAGAGTTGTCGGTAAGAGGGCCTTGTCCCCATCAACATGGGGACAAGGTGCTTTGGGGTGGGGAGGGAAGAGCACCAAAGCACCCACCCCCCATGTTGAGGGCATGTGGCTTGGTATGGTGCAGGAGGGGGGGCTTGCTCGTACACCCCTTTTCTGACCTTCCAGGCTGCATGCGAGGGTCCAGGACCTGGAATGGACTGATGGGCCATTTTTTTTTTTAACTGGCAACTTTCTTTTTATTTAGCTGACAGCGGGGAAGCTCCCTGACAGCTGATGACTCGATAGTTAAGGATGCTGCGTTTGGCTTCCCGGCTTCACTCCTTAACAACCAGCTTATACTGCGCCCTGATTGAGCAAAGCTTTGCCCAAGCAGGACGCAAAATGCACTGTGCAACGCACAGTGCGTTGCAGGGAGTTCAGCAGGGCGAACTCCAGCCGAACACCCAAGATTCAGTGTAGGAAGAATGGGCCGAACAGCCAATGTTCAGCCCGAACTCAGGCTTGGGCTGAACTGTTCTCCCAACACCAAGTGAATCAATCATAAATGAATCCATTCAGCTTTCTATCTAGATTACATGTCTCAAACTGGTGGCCCTTCAACTCTTGTGAAACTACAAGTCCCATGAGGCATTGCAAAGCTGACAGTTACAGAGGCATGATGGAACTTGTAGTTTTGTAACAGCTGGAGGGCCGCCAGTTTGAGACCCCTGATCTAGATAGTCTAGTTGAAATAATGAAATAGATTTGCTTTTTGTGCAGTTACAAGATAGGGTTTAAGTATGATTTCCTTTTGGTTTCTTCTAAACACAAATCTGGCGCAGCAAAATCGATGGTGTGCAATTATTTGCTATTATCAGCAACAGTACCAGAGACTTAAACCTTACTAGCTGAATATTTTAAGATCATAAAAATATATTACTCTGCCAGCTGCCTAATATGGCAACATAAAATCAATAAAGGGATCCTTGTTGCTGCAGTTTAGAGAGTGATCAGTACTTTCAGGGAGCTAATCTACGCTTCTCAAGTACATTCCAATTTTTAACAAGCATTTAAAACATGTTTCATTGACACATAACTTTGCAATCATTTCTGTTTATTAAAAGGATATTGGAGACATAAGAGACATTTCTACATGAGGAGATATTCAGAAAAACCTGTCTTTGTAATGACTAATTTTACTCAGAAGACGACAGTCCACCTAATTTTACAAGAATATTAGCCATAACTGAAATGATTTAAAAGGAATCTGTCCTTAAAAAAGTGCATTTGCAGCAGTTCATCAATTAGGAAAAATAACATATTACAGCTGACAGGCTTTTAGTGTACAACCTAATTTTATAAAGTAATGCTACATTTATTACAAGTGCTTTTATTTTCTATGTAATTGGACCGAGGATAGGAATACAAATGCAAATAAAAAAAAAAAAAAAACATAACATATCCATACACTGAGTATGGGAGGTTTCCAAAGTCAATATACCCATATACTGTATATTTAAAAAAATAAAGAGTTTTTTGTATACACACAATTAAGTTTTGGGGTGTTTATACGTCGGCTTGCGGGAGCGCAGGAGCGCGCACAGCGGGGGTGCCGATGCTCGTGGCCAATGGTCCCAATGAGTGATCGTGACTAGGAGACACACACTTCCCTGTTCTGACAGAAGTGACTGATGATTGGTCACTTCCTCTAGTCAGTCCCGTCCCCCGACAGTTAGAATCACCTCCCAGGGAACACAGTTAACCCCTAGATCGCCCCTTAGTGTTAACCCCTTCACTGCCAGTGACATTTTTACAGTAATCAATGCATTTTTATAGCATTGATCGCTGTATTTTATAGACGCTATAACTTGCAATTTTTTTTACCAAAAATATGTAGAATACATATCGGCCTAAACCGAGAAAAAATTACCTTTAAAAAAAAAAAAAAAAATGGGGATATTTATTATAGCAAAAAGTAGAAAATATTTATTTATATATTTTTTTCAAAATTGTTGCTCTTTTTTTGTTTATAGCACAAAAAAAATAAAAACCGCAGAGGCGATTAAATACCAATGTTTGGGTGCAACGTCGCACGACCACGCAATTGTCAGTTAAAGCGACTCAGTGCCGAATCGCAAAAAGTGCTCTGGTCAGGAAGGGGGTAAATTCTTCCGGCTGTGAAGTGGTTAATGGCCTAACCTTATGCAGGCTATGCCCCCCATTCAGTCTATTATGAATGCTGCTGCTGGACTAATACAACTCACTAATCATTCCGTGACTGCTGCCCCTCTCTGCCAATCCCTCTGCCAATCCCAAAAATGCTAACCACAACATACAAGGACATCCACAACATCACCCCCAGCTACATCACCAACCTCATCTGCAGATATCATCCAAATCATCCCCTCCACTCCTCCCAGGACCTTCTGCTCTCTTGCTCCCTTGTTACCTCCTCTCATGCTCGCCTTCAGGACTTCTCCAGAGCCTCTCCCATCCACTGGAACTCCCTGCCCCAGTATATCCGATCAGCCCCTACCCTGTCCACCTTTAGGAGATCCCTGAAAATTCACTTATTCAGGGAAGCCTATCCCACACCCACCTAACAACAACTGTCCCCGAGCCACCCCCATCAAATCATTCCCTGCGTCTATTACATTTTGTACCACCACCCTCTCCCTTTAGAATGTAAGCTTTATGATCAGGGCTTTCCTTTCCCTTCTGTATTGAACTGTATTGTAATTGTGCATTCCCCCGTCTACATTGTAAATCGCTGCGTAAACTGTTGGCGCTATATAAATTGTGTATAATAATAATAATAATAATATAAATGTGTCAGGGTAAAAGGGAAAGTCTAAAAAAGGCCACAGTAGGTATGTAGACCCAGGATCTTAAGAAAAGCATTCTTGCCATCTGGATTTCCAAGAGACAAAAAAGCATTGTGACTTTACTTTCCAGCTTCCAACTTAGATCTTGGTTTTTGGTGGATTGATAATTCAAATATTTGGGATCATAAGTGAGAATACACTAACTAGTGCTTTATATTGTATTTGTTATACGTGCAAACTGATTAGCTGAAAATTACCCAATACAATGTTGAGTCACTTTTTTTGACAAGGGAAAGAGAGTTTTCATATGGATGATTTGTTTAACAGTGGCCACACATCTCTAGACACTGTAAATCACAGAATTCTATGCAGATCCGATGCGATCTGAATAGCTTATAATCGCATGTCATCTAAAAAAGCATTATTTGCTTTACAATGAAGGCTGTTCACACATATGCAGTGCAAAGTTTATCCGGTTAAAAAAAAGGGTCCTGTGCCGGTTTAGTGCGGTGCGAATTTCAGCTCCATAGACTTAGATGGGACCGGATTGAAATCGCAGTCAAGTGTTCACATCACTGCAACATGTTATATATTTTTTGGCCTAGATTTATAGAAATAAAATCACAGATGTGACCACGGCCCTCACAAATTCATACTAAATTCGCACTGAAATCTCACATGGCAAGCAGAAATCGCAATGCAAATTTGCACCATGTACCTCTTTAAGTTCACATGGAATTCGCAGCGCAGTGAACTGGCACTCATTTTGCATGGATGGACTTCCAGGTCTGAACCTCCTTCTCTCAGAGGTTACCTACAGTTTAGATAATGACCATAATACGAAGATTTAATTCTGTTTCTGACAAACAAAATATTACACAAACATTTGGTGAATGAGCAGGCGTAAGGAGGGGGAAAGAGAAACCACCTTAGAGCCAGGTTATCTCAGGGGAAAAATAGTAAGGGAACTGGAAACAATGGTAACCAATCAATTCCTCTTCCTTAGCCACCTGATGTTGAAAGGAGATACAAACCTTCATCTGAATGGCTTGTTTGAGTTAGACCCCTTTCACACTGAGGTTTTTTTCAGGTACTTCCATGCTAAAAAAAGTGCCTGAAAAGCTCACGAAAACCTATTTCCATTAAAATCAATGAATGCTTTCACTGCCTGGGGCAGGGCGGTAAAAAAACGCCCCTCTCCATTGAAATTAATGGAAAACTCTTCAAAAGCGCCTGAAAAGCTCTTCAAAAATGTTTTACTGGCAGTTTACAAGCGCCTCAGTGTGAAAGGGGCCTTAAAGTAAGCTTTCTTCTATATTCTATATGTACAATAAGGATGAGCTCAGGCGTGTTCGCAAACAGCACGTGCAGAGCCCGCCAGGAAGTCGGCACTGGGGAGCGCTAATCACAAGCAGTGGGACATTTCCCGATCTCTGCAGCCACACATTGGGGCAATGTCTCACTGTTTGTGATTAGTGTTCCGCAGTACCAACTTCCTGGCGGGCTCTGCACGTGCTGTTTGCGAACACGCCTGAGCTCATCCTTAATATACAACCACTCTAAATTTGTCTAAACTGAGCAAAATATGTGTTAAAACCTACTCTTAAGTGTGGCATCATAATATCATTCTTTTTGTCAATATCTTATCAAGTGCCCCCAAATAGTATAGTCAACATCTTTTCAACCACCCTTTAATAGCAAATATGGTCAGTGCAACCTACCATTGGAAATTGCCATTGAAACAATGAAATGATTTAAGCGTCTCTCCAGGCAAAAACAAAATTAAACAGCACAAAATTCAGAAGAATGAATGTGTAGTTTATTGCTGTTAAATTGAAAAGTACTTGTTGATCTTGCCAGTTCTCAATTGATAGTGTGAACTTCAGTGTCTTGCTGACAATATATCTGCCATACAAAATGGGAACCACTCCACTCAGCTTTGCATACACGCTAGATGTTTCCTCCAATGTGCATGCACTGTCATTTCTGAGGAAGTTCACTTTTGAGATTGCTTGTTGCGCCATGCATTACTTTGGGCTTGTTGAGAGTCTCCACCCACTGCCTGCAGAACAAAACTCATAAAGAGCATCTACACTCTTTAGAACTCTTTCATGCTTCAACATGACAAATGTCAGTGCTTGCCCCACTTCATGTACCTGTTTAAAACAGATAGGTGAAGCACTGAAATTTGTATGTGAACATAGAAAGTGCAGAAGCTGGGTATGTGGAGCCTGATGAGATTTCAGAGGCACTAGTTCTCCACAGTTCCATTTCCTTTGTGATTGGCAGCAAACAACAGACAGCCTGCTATTGTCTATGAAATATGCCCACTGATTGCTGTCGATTACACAGAGAGAGTGAACCTAATGGGAAACTAATCCCCGGCTTCTGATTCATCATCACTGGTTGCTTGGAGCCTATTGGCTGTGACACTGACAATGTACTAGACAACCAGTGACAGGTGTGGAGCAGAGGAGGTAGCATCAGCAAACATGCCTCCCTGTTACAGAGCATGCAGAGACAGGTGCTCTGCCTGTTTCTGTACACCAACCCTTATAGTCAGTATTAACTACCAGTAGTTTCGTTATCTACTATCTGGAGGTAATTATTTGATGAAGCAATAGCACCACTTTGTAAAATGAGCTAGCAAAACTTATGGAAGGGTTTTTTTTTTAATCTGGCACATGAAAAACGGTGTCAGTGTTTTATCTCCCCATTATCCTGAGTCATTTGATTTCATATAAAAACATTAACATATGGATAAATGCTAAAATGTGTTGTTAATTTTGTATAGAGTGGATAGAGTGGAGAGGGATTAGAACAGCTGCCAGGTTTTTATTGCTGTCTATGTCCCAATAGGGAAACACACACTCTGTTTGTCCTGTTTACCATTACCTTAAAAAGGGAAAATAAAAGAAGTTGCCTAATTTTAGGTTGTCCCCAAAACAGTAATAGAGGGACAATCTTCCAATAGTGACACTTGACAGGGGTTATAAATCTCCCCTACTCTATCCAAAATGAAAAGCTAATTTGCAGCTAAAATGTTGTTGAAAGTGGTTTGAATTGCTTGAAATGTGTTATGTGTATCATGGTTATAAAGAAAACCCTGTTCCAGATACCTGTATCTATAAAAGATTTACAATTAGCAGCTATAAAAATATGAATGCCCAAACTACACACATTTTCAAAGCAACACATGAATGACATTTAATGAAAAAAATAAGACCTATGAGTGCAATACCAAGAAAACACATGCAGAATTTGAGAACAATCTGCTAGAATTTAAAATAACAAAATACATTTGGGATATCTTCCACCTTCCACTCTATCAAGTTGCTTCTAGATCTGTACCAAGAGCTTTCAACTATTTCATTTCTATTCATTTCAGGAGACAAGATCAGCATCCCACAATATCTTTATCTTTGTGTATGTTTGAGGATGATTGTCAGAGATTGTATCTTTAAGTCTTTCAATTAGTGAGCTGGTATGCACCTGAGCCTAGCTTTCAGGCATAAGAAGCGTACATTGATTACTGCAGTGCTGTCCACCTGAGGTCTGTTCTAGGCTGAAATGTCTCTTTGAAATCTGAAAATATCAAATGTTATAAACTAAAAGAGGATTAACCCTGTCTGTAGTGACCCAGAAAGTACAAAATGAATATATTCATGTGTAAACCTACAAACTGATGACATCAGCAAACTATATAGTATGTGGGTCTGATTTTTAAATTTAGAATACAGTTTTGCTGACTTGTCTAGTCATTTTATTTCTTTTTTCTTTGTAATAACCTTATAAAATGTATTGTAGATATAATGATGTGTGATTAAACTGAATTTATGTGATTCATTTATATATCTTCTTTCAGACACATTAAGTTTGTTATCGGTGGCAGATGTTAAATAGACACTTTGTGCTCTATTCCTTTTTAATCTGAGTTTTATTTGTTTTTTGTTTTTTTTCCTTAATTCCATGTTTGTTACACTGCAGTCCATGTTGGTATATTAAAAGGAAATTAACAGGAAAAGCGTTGTCGAGCTGTACTGTATTGTGCAGCAAACTAAAGGGAAGTATCAGTTCAAAGCAGTATGGGAAGACTAGAATTCCAGCCAGTAAGTGACTATTTTCAAACCATAATTCTCACCTACTGTGCCAATCCCAATCCAGTAAAGTAGTGAATGGTGAAAGAAAGGCTGAAATTTAAGTTTCCTGATAAAAATTGTGATATAGGCTTCCTCTCTTAATGTCTCTGTGGACTTGCAGTTCTTCTTCTAAGCCCATTTAGGCCTTGTTCACAGTTCCTCAGTGCCAACATGGACAAACTCATACACCTATCTGTGACAGGTACATGAATTGGGTGCAAGCACTGACATTTAGTACTGCACCCTGAGGAGATTCTAAAGGGTGCCTATGATAGACTCTACAAACCATGGTGTATATCTATTTGAAATGTATCAACTCTGATGTACTGACTGCCTTTCTCATTTCTAGAGGCCCTAAATTGCAAGAACAGTATAAACAGCACAAAATGAACCCTTTTTGAAAGGTAGTCAAGGTATTTATTACATTAATACACAAACTTGTTATTTTATTGTGATATTTCTCATTTCTGGGTATACTTATAATTACATACTAAAAAAAAAAATTCTGCTACTCCTCTTGGGTATACCACATGTGTGTGGGCTTTTTCACAGCCTAGCTACATAGGGGGCCCAAAATCGAAGGACCACCTTCAGGCTTTAAATGGGCATAAATTACACATTAAATTGTTTTTGGAGGGGGCATGGCTGGCGCTCGGGCAAGATGGCCGCACAGTGTGTAGGCTCCTCACACCAGACCACAAGCACCAATGTCTGCCTGCTTCTCAGTGGCTGGTCCAGCCACCCAGAGCTCTGTCAGAACCTCTGCATCTCCCGGGGTGCCATATTGCCTCAACGTAAAGATGATCGGCACCCGCAGAAGCTCACAGCATACATGTTTCAGCCAGCCATGAGGTGCAGCCAAGATGGCTCTCTCCACATGGACAAGGGGCACATTACCAGGAGGATTTAGATGTCCCATCTCGCACCAGAACAGGATCTCCACTGTCTCCTCCAGAGCTGTAATGTATTGTCGGATCCTGGCAATATAGATAAAAATACCAAAAATACCCAACAAAAATGGAGTGGATATCCCCCCAAAATCCATACCAGGCCCTTCAGGTATGGATATTAAGGGGAACCCTGCACCAAATTTTTTTAACAGATGGCGTGGGGGTCCCCCAGGCCCCCAGGCACTATATCCTCTGAACAGCAGTATATATACTACATGGCTTGCCCTATATATTAGGTGTTGGTGGTACCAGAACACTGTAAGCCCTCACTCTTGTTGGGTGCAGGAACGGGCCCTGCTGTGAAATTTTATATCAAGAATTGTAACATGCCCCTGTTTGAGCCTTGGGTGGTGGTGGTGGTGATGCCACCACACTGTAACCCCTCACAGATACTTTTGTTTGGCGCAGGAATGGGCCCTGCTGTGAAACATGACTGCCAGTTTCTTGTCCCTCTGTGGCACCCCCTCTCTCTAGGCTCACGTTACTCCCTTCCTCAACCTGGGAACCAACATCGAAACCTTCAAATTGCGGTGCATGCTCCAGCAGCATGTACCCAACACTGTGGTAGAATAATTCTGGGGACTCCTCTGTGCATGATGGTGGGGCTATGGAAGGAGTGACTGTGGACATTGAGCAGGTGGAATAGACTGCTTTGGCAGCTGCATTGGAAGGCAAACTACTCAGAGCCTGGGTGACAGAGGATGAGGAGGATGACTATGGCTTCGTTATCCACTCCACCAACTCTTCTGCATGTTGGCTCAATAACACGGCAAGCAGCAGCAAAAAAGGACAAGCGTGCCCCACGGCCACCTGCAGAGGATGCACCATGTCCATGAACACCACTGCCTGCACTGACCGAAAATAGAGTAAACACTGAATATATAGTCTATGCTAAATGCAGAGTATATATATATATATATATATATATATATATATATATATATATATATATACTGTACTAGACTGACTGTATATATATGTCAAATACACTGCCACTATTTGAATAACCTGCACGCTTAATCTAACTCAAGCTATCTCTCTGTCCACGCCAACAACACTACACATGGCCGCTCTGTAAGCAGCCTTAGACCACTTTCACACTGAGGCGCTTTTCAGGCGCTTTCACGCTAAAAACAGCGCTTAAAAAGCTCACGAAAACTTATTTCCATTAAAATCAATGAACCCTTTCACACTGGGGCAGTGTGCTGTCAGGGCTGTGAAAAACTCCCCTCCCCATTGAAATGAATGGAAAGCTCTTCAAAAGCGCCTGAAAAGCTCTTCAAAAGCGCTCAGTGTTTTTACTGGCAGTTTAGAAGCGCTTCAGTGTGAAAGTGGCCTTATATAGTGTGGGGCGTGCACATAGTCCCCCTGAGCCATGATTGGCCAAAGGTACCCTGCCTTTGGCAAATTATGTCTCTCTCAGTAGAGCGCGCTGTGATTGGCCAAAGCATGCAGGTCAGCAATGCATTGCAAACTCACAGTGAATTATGGGGCGCTCCGCAGCACTCACATTTTCAGCGAACGCCCCATATGTTCAGTTCATTTTAGAACAAGCGAACATCCAATCCAACGTAAGTTCGACTCGAACCACGGGCTCATCCCTAATCAGGATAATCCTATACATTGAGAAACCACATTCAGTCTATAGACTTTATTTACAGATTTGTTAAAAGCTTGTATCATCAAAATTTACCTGAGTTTGACTCATAAATACTTATTGTTGCATTATATTAGAATAATGGTACAATTTCACAAAGCTTTGGGATATTACAGCAGATACTCGCAGCAGGCATTTGTTGATTATCTGTCAAGTGTGTGAGGTACTGTTCTCTCAAGGGGCTTCTGTTTCATAGAAAATATTTTCTTATACCTTTTACTATATTATCATGTCCCAAAAGCACATTATTCAAAGTGTTTTTCTTGAAAGACATACCTATACATAAAGAACACAGGACTTTTTCTTTAATATTCAGCAATTTTTGCAATACGCATATATCTTACCTTGGGAAAAAAACATTTAAGGGGGAATATAATCACATTGTGTAAGTACATACAGTGGTACGAAAAAGTGTTTGCCCCCTTACTCATTTCCTGTTCCTTTGCATGTTTGTCACACTTAAGTGTTTCGGAACATCAAACCAATTTAAACAATAGTCAAGGACAACACAAGTAAACACAAAATGCAATTTGTAAATGAAGGTGTTTATTATTAAAGGTGAAAAAAAATCCAAACCATCATGGCCCTGTGTGAAAAAGTGATTGCCCCCTAAACCTAATAACTGGTTGGGCCACCCTTAGCAGCAACAACTGCAACCAAGCGTTTGCGATAACGTGCAATGAGGCTTTTACAGCGTCCTGGAGGAATTTTGGCCCACTCATCTTTGCAGAATTATCCTAATTCAGTTACATTAGAGGGTTTTCGAGCATGAACGGCCTTTTTAAGGTCATACCACAACATCTCAATAGGATTCAGGTCAGGACTTTGGCTAGGCCACTCCAAAGTCTTCATTTTGTTTTTCTTCAGCCATTCGGTGGTGGACTTGCTGGTGTGTTTAGGATCATTGTCCTGCTGCAGAACCCAAGTTCGTTTCAGCTTGTACACGAACAGATGGTCGGACATTCTCCTTCAGGATCTCTTGGTAGACAGCAGAATTCATAGTTCCTTTTATCACGGCAAGTCTTCCAGGTCCTGAAGCAGCAAAACAGCCCCAGACCATCACACTACCACCACCATATTTTACTGTTGGTATAATGTTCTTTTTCTGAAATGCAGTGTTCCTTCTACGCCAGATATACTTGGACACACACCTTCCAAAGAGTTCCACTTTTGTCTCATCGGTCCACAGAATGTTGTCCCAAAAGTCTTGGGGATCATCAAGATGTGTTGTGGAGAAATTGAGACGAGCTTTGATGTTCTTTTTGCTCAGCAGTGGTTTTCTCCTTGGAACTCTGCCATGCAGGCCATTTTTGCCCAGTCTTTTCCTGATGGTGGAGGCATGAACGCTGACCTTAACTGAGGCAAGTGAGGCCTGCAGTTCCTTGGACGTTGTTGTGGGGTCTTTTGTGACCTCTTGGATGAGTCGTCGCTGCGCTCTTGGGGTAATTTTGGGCGGCCGGCCACTCCTGGGAAGGTTCACCACTGTTCCATGTCTTCGCCATTTGTGGATAATGGCTCTCACTGTGGTTCGCTGGATTCCCAAAGCTTTGGAAATGGCTTTATAACCCTTTCCAGACTGATAGATCTCAATTACTTTCTTTCTCAATTGTTCCTGAATTTCTTTGGGTCTCGGCATGATGTGTAGCTTTTAAGGATCTTCTGGTGGACCTTACTGTGTCAAGCAGCTCCTATTTAAGTGATGCCTTGATTGTGAACAGGTGTGGCAATAATCAGGCCTGGGTGTGGCTAGAGAAATTGAACTCAGGTGTGGACAACCACAGTTATAGTATGTTTTAACAAGGGGGGCAATCACTTTTTCACACAGGGCCATGATGGTTTGGATTTTTTTTCACCTTTAATAATAAACACCTTCATTTACAAATTGCATTTTGTGTTTACTTGTGTTGTCCTTGACTATTGTTTAAATTGGTTTGATGTTCTGAAACACTTAAGTGTGACAAACATGCAAAGGAACAGGAAATGAGGAAGGGGGCAAACACTTTTTCACACCACTGTACATGGTTCAAATAGTGATAATTTATTCATTTTTCTTATGGTTAAATTTAATGGATGTATGTTTTTTTTTTTTTGACCCAGACTAATTATGTAACTATGAATCATTGGGGTTGATTTACTAACCACTTGCCGACCGGCGCACACAGATGTACGTCGACAGAATGGCACGTACAGGCAGGAGGGCGTATATATAAGTCCCTCCTTTCTGCCTGTCCGTGCCATCGGGAGCGCGCCGCGAGCGGCGCGCTCCCGCGCCGGTCGGGACCCCCGTGAGTCCGATTGCGGTCCCCGCGGACTCGATCGCCGCGGGGACATCCGCGATCGTCTCACGGGACGGCTGAACGGGGAGATGCCGAGATAAACAGCATCTCCCCGTTCTGCCTAGCAACTAGTGACGCCGATCTCTGCTCCCTGTGATTGGAGCAGAGATCAGCATTCACTAGCTGACAGCCACGCCCCCCCCACAGTAAGAAACACATCCCTAGGCCTACTTAACCCCTACACTGCCCCTTGTGGTTAACCCCTAAACTGCCAGTGTCATTTTTACAGGAATCAATGCATTTAAATAGCATTAATTGGTGTAAAAATGACAATGGTCCCAAAAATGTGTCAAAAATGTCCGATGTGTCCGCCATAATGTCACAGTCACAAAAAAAATCGCAGATCTCCGCCATTACTAATAAAAAAAAATTATTAATAAAAATGCTATAAAACTATCCCCTATCTTGTAAACGCTATAACTTCTGCGCAAACCGATCAATAATCGCTTATTGCGATTTTTTTTACCAAAAATATGTAGAAGAATACGTATCGGCCTAAACTGAGGAAAAAAATAGTTTTTTAATATATTTTTTGGGGATATTTATTAAAAAAAAATAAGTAAAAGTAAGTAAAAAAGTTTTACTAAGTAAAAAAGTAAAAAATAATGCATTTTTTTCAAAATTGTCGCTCTATTTTTGTTTATAGCGCAAAAAATAAAAACCGCAGGGGCGATCAAATACCACCAAAAGAAAGCTCTATTTGTGGGAAAAAAAGGACGTCAATTTTGTTTGGGAGCCACGTTGCACGACCGCGCAATTGTCAGTTAAAGAGACGCAGTGCCGAATCGCAAAAAGGGGCCTGGTCCTTTGGCTGCAAATTGGTCTGGTCTGAAAGTGGCTAAAGGCGAATAGACTGTGCACTTTTGTAAGTGCAGTTGCATTCTGCAAATGTGGTTGCTCCAGAGCTGAGTAAATGAGGTGGAGATCTGCTGACTTCTCTCATCCAAATATGTGCAAGCAAAAATTCTGTTTGTCTATTATTTTCCTTGCATTAGATTGGGTATTCGTTGTAAAGTGAAGCTTTACCTCGTTTACTAAGCTCTTGAGCAACTGCACTTGCAAAGTTGTTTTGCCTTTAGTAAATCAACCCCAACAAATCATAGTTACTTCTGGCAACAAAGGCCAGAAAACAAAGTGGCTGTATAGTATTGCATTTACTGAATACTGACTTGGGAGAAACAGATAAATACATAGATAAATACATGTAAGCATGACAGCTGTTTAAACAGCCAAATGATTTGTACTTTTCGCCATTTATTCCTGAGATTTATGCAGTGCAACCTGGCAGGGCAGGAGACCTGATTTTTTTTCTGGTACATTTAAGTAGTAGTCTTGTCTTTCACTAAGCTTGTGATTGGACAGAGAAAGAAGAAGCAGCATTCTGATGAGCTCATCTCTCTGTCACATTTCTTTCTTCTTCAATTTACCATGCTCATCCTTTATACATAAATGCCTATTCTAGTTGGATTTTAAAAATACTTTTATAGGCACATTATTAAATATGAATTTACACTAATTTGAGTTCAACTTTAAAGGATTCTCTGGGAAATCCACGAAAAGCTTACAGGCACTAGTAATCTGTTATTTTTAAATAATAATACACATAATAATGTGAAATTGTGTACTAGTTTGCTGTTAAAGCTATCATAAATTAGTAATCTTTTATATCAATTCAATTTAAAATAGTCATCTTTCTTATAATCTTGAATTAAACAGGTATTTTCGACCCTTTGGAAGAGAAGGACCCTTTTTAATGCATTTGAACAGAAATATTTAGTAATTGTAACACAACTGCACAGTTATGTCAATACAATTTAGTGAACTGGCTCTGCTCCTGATGCACACAGACAAGTCCAGGAGAAATGGGATGTGTGATCTAGAGAAGACAGTAATTATTTCAGGACTGCTCAGGTTAACCTGCATGATCCAATCTGTTTGCGTTTCTTAGGCTGTCTAACATTTTGTACCAGAAATACTTTAGATCAGACGCTGTTACTATCAACTGTCTTAAGCCAAATATTTCATTATCAACTCTTCCCATCATCACATTAGTTTCTCGTGAATTGCTTTAGTTTGTTCCCATAGATTTAGCACACTGGGTCTGTTAAATGAAAGAAAATAATCAGGTGCTTTTTGCCCTCATTTATAAACTATTTCTCTTAGAAAAGGTAAATACGGGAAGAAATAGTAACCTCATATAAAACCTTGACATTTCTAGATGAGAAGCCAAGTAATACGCTTCTTTTACACTGATTATAAATGGTTTTGGAAACTCATTCTGAGACATCCCCTTATGTTGCAGTTAAGTGTGTGATTCTGGGATATTCTGAATGACTGAACATATATAATATCTGATAACAGAAATGTGTGTAACTGTGCTCATTTTTAACAGGAACTCTGCACTTTGTTGCCTAGGCCTAGTAATTATAGCTGTTGGCAGGACTTCCTCTAGAAGGTTCTTAAAGATGCAGACAACGGGAGAAAGTTGTGATCATATGGCAGCCCCAACCCTTGTTCATGCAATTAAAACACGCAATTAAACCAGCATCGCTGATGATGTCTGTAAATGAGTGAGTGAAGAGTGCTCTAGCCCATTTTATAACCGCAATTGGGTTATAGTACTAACTAGTTTAGTAGATTACTTTTACTAGTTTTACTAGTCACAACTGTTAATAGCAGATCCACCCAGTAAAGTGTGACTAGCCTGTTCAAAATGAAAAATTTCCATTCACAGGATAGTGTCATCTATTGGAAGGTGACTTTTGAAGTCATTGGCTCCTGCTGCTGTCAATCACAGCTCACAGCAAGTGAGTGGTAGGAGTGAGGGGCAGGGCCGAGCCTGTTCTGTGTGTCTGATGGGCACACAGAGCCAGGCTCCTGATCGAGCATGCACAAGTGCCCACATAGCAAGCGGCTTGCTATGCGGGTGCTCAGAGAAGAGGAGGGGCAAGGAGCACTGGCGGGGGACACGGGAAGAGGAGGAGCAAGGCTGCTCTGTGTAAAACCATTGCACAGGGCAGATAAGTATAACATGTTTGTTTTTTGTTTTTTTTAAATACCTTTTAATATCACTTTAATGTAAATGTTGGTAACCTGTAAAGGAATCTGAATGCAACTCTGCTGAAACTGTAGTGAGCCTCTTTTTTGCAAAGTGGCAGAGATTTAGAGGCAGAGAAGCTATTTGGAGAAGTAGGGAGAGCAATGGAAAGATCTAAATATTTTTGTTCCAGAGGAAAAATTGGTCACAGAATTGTCTCAAAGATAATTACACATGTAGCACTAACAATCTACTTCAACATAGAAGAGGCCTTATTTACCTCCACTTTCCATATAATTGAAATGGCCATAATTCTTTATGAATTTGTTGCAACCTTAGCACCATATAGTAAAAGTGTTGCAAATAAAAACTACCTGAATTTGCCACATGCATTGGTACAAACAATGAAAATATGCATGGATTTCAAGAATTTGGCCCAAGGCTTCCAACTATATATGCACCTAGAGAAAGGTGACACAAATGCCTTATTGAATCTCCCCAAATATATGTGCTAATGTGCTAATTAGAATAACCCAGAATGTTTCTTTCCTGTCTGAGATAAAAGGTGTTGATGTATAAGCTTAAAGACTGATCCATGAAGAGTTTCACACTTCCATTGCCTATTAAACTTTTCACACTAACCATAATATATAGAATGTAGCATAATCTGTACGCTAGAAGCTATATATCTCAAGCCATCAACAAAACTCAAAGAAAAGTATTAGATGTGATATAGCTTAAAAAATAATCTTTTTGTCAAGAGCTGGCATTTTAGCTTTAGCTCTACATCATTAAATGTCCTATTATTTTTTCCTATATGTCACAGAGAATACATTAGATACAATATAGATAATTTAAAGGGACAATCAGATCCCGTTTCAGTTTCATTGCCTAAAGCATTGATGTTATTATTTCAATGCTATTCCACAAACATCAACATTACTTTTTTATTTTTTTGCTTTTGCAATATCTAATTTCTTACTGCAATAATCTCATACTGATTTTCCCTGTAATAGCTTTTATTATGCACAGTATGTATATTGTTGATTAACTTTTAACTAATGCCAGAGAGCAACGCAGTGACATCCATAAAGACAGTCCCTGTATGTTAATTAAACAAGCAAGGTAAAAATACACATTCCACATGCAAAGTGCCTTAGCTGGCTATGAGGCATGCTGAGCTAAATAAACAATATCTCACAGAAGTGGCAGATAATAGTGGAAAATCATTCTCATTTTAAATGCAAGTTGAGCTGATGTTACAAAATCTTTTTACACTTGAAAATGTAGAGGCCCATCCCACCCAATCCACATTCACTTTAGCTAAAGTTTTACTAACATCATCACCAGCTTTAATCAAGACTTCCCTTTTCTAGCAAATTTTCTACTAATTGGTTAAAGCAACTAATTGATCATCCTACATTTTTCCCATGTATTTACTTTTCTTTAATTATAATTACATTATTACTTACATTTATACAGTTGTTTTTGTCCCTGCAGCTTCCTAAAATGCCAATATGAATGAATTACCTTCACTGATGATAAGTAGTGCCTCAAGCAATATTGCTGTTTTTTTTTTTTCCATAGCACAGATGCATTAATAATGAATAGCACATAAGTTGTGTTCATTCGTCAATTCCTTGAATGGATCTGCCTAATGGGTGCTAACAAATGGTACATTCAGAGAAAGATTAAAGTGCATATGAAGGCAGAAAATTTTTATCCTAATGCATTCTATGCATTATTAAAAACCTTCTGTGTACAGCAGCCCCCCTAATACTTACCAGCGCCCCCTCTCAATCCAGCAATGTTGCACGAGAGACTTGACTGTCCAGGACTTTCCATCCTCATTGGCTAAGGTGGCGGTAAAGCGACATTGGCTCCCGCTGCTGTCAATCAAAGTCAGTGAGTCAATGAGGAGAGAGAGAGAGAGGGGGTGCAAGCTGCTTGCTGTGGGGACACACAACAGGAGGGAGGGGCCAGGAGCACTGAAGAGGGACCTGAGAAGAGGAGGATCTGGGCTGCTCTGTGCAGTGGTTTGCAGGCAAGTATGACATAATTGTTACTTTTAACACACAAAAAAAACTGAGACTTTAAGGCAGCATGGAGCGCTGGGCAAAGTTGAAGATCATCACTTTAACTAACATAGATTAGGATTGCAATATATTTAGAGAAACTGTCTAATTTGCTTCTCTTGTACTGGTATGACTAATCCCTCTTCAGGCATCAACTGCCCACAAGTGCACCCTTCTTTGTAAAGTAACAGGCAGGTGCAAATTCATGGCCAATTGCACTACCCCACTGGTATACTGAAGGAGCACAAAGGTTTAGTCCTCTGAATATTCACGAAGCCCTAGGCTTCCTCTCTGGTTACATGTTGTATAATTTCAAAGAATTCTGAGCTGTAGCACATAGAGCTGACCTAGCCATGTACTAATTAATTTGATTTCTAATTTGAATGTTTTTAATTTGCGCTTTAAGGTAAGAAATTATAGCAGCTGCAGTGACAACAAATGGAATCCAATATGCCTACTTTTCTTCCCTTTTCCTTTACTTTAGGCTGGGTTCACACTGAGGAATGTAGTGGCTCACAGCAGGGGGCCTGGTGCATTTCCATTCAGACCATTTCAGGTCCGAATTTCAATTCGGACGTGAAACGGACCAGAAAATGCAAGGCACAAATGCAAAAGATAGATCACTTGTCAGGAGTCAGGACGTGTCTTGCTTCCACTCGGGAGGAATTCAGTGCAAAAGATAGATCTTTTAGGGTAATGCTTACCTATAATCACATAAACTCTTTACTTACTGAATACAGGTTCACATATCCAGTGATCAGAGCAATAATTACCAGGGATCACTTGTAAATTGAAAAATATATAATTTCTCTCTCCTATTTAGAAATGGTCCTTTGTAAACATTTCATTGCTTGAAATCATGCTACGTGTAGCCACCAGGTATGTGCAGAAAAACCATGAGGTCAAAACAGTAAATACAAATTTTGTTTTGCATGTACAGTCCCATTAGTAATAACACAGTACAGCTAACTGTATGTTGTACAAAAGAAAGTCTTATGTTGTACATATTTATTATATGTTTAAAGATAAAACAATTGAATCCTCAACACTTTTTGGACACGAGGTGCTTAGGCATCTCTCTGACACTACATCTTGTTCTAGGAAAGAGCATTTTCTAGGTACATCTTAAGCCCCATACACACGATCCAAAAATGGGATGACAGATCATCCGTTTTTTTTTTTTTGCATGCTAGTAGCATATCGAAAATGGACATGTTACTAAAGTGACGAAAATTCTCCTATGACAGAATAAAAATTCGGAAGTGATGTCATGTGTTGTAGTGTATTTCTATTGTATTTTCAAGCAATAACAGTACTGAATAAACAAAAAACATACGATCTGGTATTGTACTAGAAAAATGTTTGCGTTTGTCCGATCTAATAATATCGGATGAACTGTTGTGATCGGTTCTCGAAAGCTCTGTACTAACGATTAACTAACGGTTATCGTATGATCGTTTCAAAATTTTTGTCCTATTTTTGGATCAGGCTATTAGGCTTCCTGCCAACAGTACCCTTTTGTTGTGTCCATGAACAGCTGTTCCATGAGGTGACCAAAATATAAAACATACAGCTAGTAGGTTGCAAAAACACACAGTTTGTTTGCCAAGCAGGTAGTGATTCCCATTGCAATCTTTAAAGTGGTTGTAAAGGCACCTTAATGCATTCTCTGCATTAAGGTAAAAACCCTTCTGCAAGCATCCCCAGCTCCCCTTATAATTACCTGAGCCTGATCTAGCTCAAGCAATGTGCATTAGAACAGCAGATCTCTCCTCTCTCTCATTGACAAGACACAGCAGTGAGAGCCATTGGCTCCTACTGCTGTAAATCACATTCTGTGAGTGGGGAGCAGGGGAGAGGGCCAAGCTACTCTCTGTGTGTATTATGGACAGAGTGGGGCTTGGGAGCGAGCAACCATGAGTGCCCCCATAGCAAGCTGCTTGCTTTGGGGCACTCAGCAAGGGGAAGGAGCCAGGAGCGCCGGCAGGGGACCCGAGAAGAGGAGGATCCAAACTGCTCAGTGCAAAACCATTGCACAGAGCAGGTAAGTATAACATGTTTGTTATTTTGATTTTAATTTGAAGCTTTACAATCACTTTAAATCAAGCTGCAAGGACAAGTCAATATAAATGGTTGATGCTGAAATTCACCTATCATTTAAAACCTCCATCAAAACTGTTCAAATCAGGACAACCATGAAAAGTGCTAAGTATATTGCTCATCAACATTAACAGTATAGTAATCAGAGTTAAATCTTAATTAAAAACAAAAGTCTAAGGATCAATACATGAATTTTGGTTTGTTGCTATGTTTTACTGAAATTTGCCCCTAGTGCTTTTTACCATCTTGTCTAGAGAATAGGACTTCAAGCATCCTCTATAAACTACACTAATATAGTTAAAAAAGAACTAAAATAAGTGTTGTAAATATCCAAAATGACATAACATAAGCTAGTTTAGTTTGGTTGAAAAAAGTTCAAGAGATTTAAAGCATGTTATAACTGTAATTTATGGGGAAGGCATAGACACAACCCACTGGTACCTAATGTTCCTAGCTAGGGGGAAAAATACACAAACTAGGTCTGACTATCTGCTTTATTACTGAATTGAGAAATCTTTCCAGTTTTGTAAAATATATATATGTAATACATTATCCCCCCACAAATATGTGAAAAGTGTGGCGTGCATTTCATATTCAGCCCCCTTTACTCTGATACCCCTAACCAAAATCTAGAGGAACTAATTGCCTTCAGAAGTCACCTAATTAGTAAATAGAGTCCACTTGTGTGTAATTTAATTTCCCTATAAATACAGCTGTTCTGTGAAGCCCTCTGAAGTTTGTTAGAGAACCTTAGTGAACAAACCGCATCATGAAGGCCAAGGAACACACCAGGCAGGTCAGGGATAAAGTTGTGGAGAAGTTTAAAGCAGGGTTAGGTTATAAAATAATATTCCAAGCTTTTCACATCTCACGGAGCACTGTTCAATCCATCGTCTGAAAATGGAAAGAGTATGGCACAACTGCAAACCTACCAAGACATTGTATTCCACCTAAACTGACAGGCTGGGCTAGGATTAATCAGAGAACCAGCCAAGAGGCCCATGGTAACTCTGGGGGAGCTGCAGAGATCCACAGCTCAGGTGGGAGAATCTGTCCACAGGACAACCATTAAAACAGGAAGAAGTTCTGGACAGCCACAGTCCAAAAAAGTTTTTGCCTTTTATTCAAAAAATGTAATCAAAAATACATGCCACAGCAGGAACGGACAGGAGAATTGACACGTTTCACAGTACAATGCAGTGCTTAGTCATAGCTAATAGCTAAGCACAAGAGATTTCCACTACAGCTTGTATACACACCCACATGTGTGATGTCAATATCATGTGACCTGGCTAGCTCTGAGAACAAGTAAATGTTCTCTCCAGCATAAAAGACACAACTGAGCATGTGCAGGCCTTCCCCAGATAGACAGTGCAGGAGGGGAGGATCTGTGCATACAGGATAAAACAGCCTTTTTGCACAATGCAGAGGATTAACCCCTTAAGTTCCATGGTGAGTATGACAAGCAAGCTATGCTGCACATACAGAATGATTTTACACTTGTGGGTTTAGTAACACTTTAATGAAGAGAATGCATTAAGATAAAATACCTGTAGCCTTTACAACCACTTTAAGTTCATAATAGTATCTTTTTTTCCCCATTCAATAGGATTTTTTATTCTATAGAAATAACAAACACAGATTTATCAGCACATTTGTTTAAGCAGTTTATTCATATAAGTATGAAATAATATGGTTCTATATTATTCTTAACTGTATAAATTAAGGCCAGATGTGTTATTTGAGCATTTTTCTGTCATCTTCAGTGGATTCTTGATTCACTCAAGTGAAGCCACTTCACTTTCTCTTCACAATTCCATTTATTTTACTTGTTACCTGGAATATTCTGTTGTTTTGATCTAACTTGATTTATCTGAAGCTTTTGACACGGTAGAACACTCTGTTCATTTTCTCTTTTATCCCTGTGTATCAGTGGCTCTGCACGCATACAGTTCCATTCATACACACTTTTGAAGATTATCATTTTTGGTAACCTGGGGAAAAATCTTTATGTACAGCATGAAGATACACAGAATATATATTTTTTTACCAATATAAAGCTTTGAAATATTGTTTATGTCAAATCTTGCATTGCTCTTATTCTGTTTTAGCTTTTAAGGTTTAGGGAGTATTTCATGATTATAAAGCAGGCAAACTGCATGCATTAAAAAAATGTGTTAACTCGTATAGGACCAATGAAACACTGAAATCTGTTTCTGATTCTGAAGGAGATTGTAAAAGGACATTCTTAAAAGAGAAGTATGTTTTTTTTTTTTTTTGCTAATCAAACTTACCTTGGTGGATGGAGCATTAGACTGACGCAGCTGTCCCCCGACGTCTCTGCACTGAGAACTGAGCCACGAACACCGCTGATGGCTCGGTTCTCACTCCTCCCCGAGCAGAGTGATGCTGACTGTTAGCCAGCATAGTTACCGTAGGCTAACCGAAAGGTTTTCAGACCACGCGACCGATGTGACAGCCAATCATGGCGGTCACAGGATATTAGGCTGCGCCCTGCCTCCCGGCATCATAAACCTCTTAAAGGGCTGGGAGGCGCTGGCACCAAGAGGTTATTGTAATCTGTCTGATTCTAAAGCGGGATAAAATGTGAACAAAATACACACAAAATACTGCAACATATTAACAGTGGAGTTAACAAAACCTTTTAGTAAAATATTGGTCCTTGGAAATTAAACTACAGTATATACTCGAGTATAGGCCGAGTTTTTCCAGCACATTTTTTTGTGCTGAAAATGCCCCCCTCGGCTTATACTGGAGTCAGAGTCAAGCACTTTTCTGCAGCAGAAAATGAAATTTTCCGACCCGAATTTGGGGCCCCGTATCCCGGGGCCACTTGGTGCTAGGAACCCTAAAGGAACCCTAAATTTGGTATGCCAACACAGGGAAACTAGCACTACAAAATATCTACATGAGGTTCCTAGCACTAAGTGGCCCTGAGATACGGGACCCCAAAGTCGGTTTAGAAAATGTCATTCTCTGCTGCAGAAAAGTGCTTGACATTTTCTGACCCGAATTTGGGGCCCCATATCTCGGGGACACTTGGTGCTAGGAACCCCAAATTTGGTATTCTAACTCAGCATTAGAATCAGCACTACAACATATCAAAGATGGGGTTCCTAGCATCAAGTGACCCCAAGATACAGGGCCCCAAAGTCGGTCAACTGTGTCCATCTACAGCAATGTCATTTCGGGACCCTTTGGGTACAGAGACCACACATTTTGGCTGCCGCTAGGGGGCATTTAGAAACCCTTAACTACCAAGTTTGAAGTTTGGGGGACCTATGGCTACAAATGGGCACAGAGAGGCATGCAAATGGGCACAGTGAGGCTGCAAATGGGCATTGACCCTCTTTTCCACTTACAGTAGCTGTCATTTCTCACCCTAGGCTTATACTCCAGTCAATAAGTTTTCCCAGTTATTTGTGGTAAAATTAGGTGCCTCGGCTTATATTCAGGTCGGCTTATACTCGAGTATATACTGTATTCAAAAGCTGTTAGATCCTATGGGAAAAAAACTTCTGGATGTTGCAAAACTATTTTAGTAAGAACAAGGGTGTCAGCCTTACATTTTTATTGCAGAAACCATGTTCATATAAAACAGTAAACTACAGGCGCAATAAGGAACTGTTCACATGTATCCCAGTTTGCTGCAATCAAATAATTAAGAACTTCACCCTATGAGGTGTGAATAATTCTAAAAATTTGTATGTGAAATAGGGATTGCGCTAACTGTTACCACCAAAAGTAATGTAAAAAGTAATATTAAAAAAATATATATATATATATTTATAATGAATGTAATTTCGTGCTCATTACTTGATTACTCAACAAGTGCTTTTGAAATTATTTAGTGCCGTACCTATAAAATGATGTACCATCAACCTGTTCATATGTTAGAAATAATAACCAACAACCATATGCATCTTAATAAGCAATAGTCATTAAACATTAATCATTAAAGTGCTGCTCCATGGTAAATAAAATAATTTTTTTCTCCATTACAATGAATGTCCACAGTGAGTGATCACTTCTGTGGTGATCTATTTTTGCTATGTTGAAAAGTGCTTCCACATCGACCAAGTAAAAATATATGTGTGACTTTACCACCACCTGCTGCAATGGCCACTCACCAGAAACCCCAAAAATATGCGCCTCTGGTTCATTTGGGATAACCACTCCGCTTATGGACTTCACCACCAATCTCTCCAAGTAATGTATATACAGTGGTGTGAAAAAGTGTTTGCCCCCTTCCTCATTTCCTGTTCCTTTGCATGTTTGTCACCCTTAAGTGTTTCGGAACATCAAACCAATTTAAACAATAGTCAAGGACAACACAAGTAAACACAAAATGCAATTTGTAAATGAAGGTGTTTATTATTAAAGGTGAAAAAAAATCCAAACCATCATGGCCCTGTGTGAAAAAGTGATTGCCCCCTAAACCTAATAACTGGTTGGGCCACCCTTAGCAGCAACAACTGCAACCAAGCGTTTGCGATAACGTGCAATGAGGCTTTTACAGCGTCCTGGAGGAATTTTGGCCCACTCATCTTTGCAGAATTGTCCTAATTCAGTTACATTAGAGGGTTTTCGAGCATGAACGGCCTTTTTAAGGTCATACCACAACATCTCAATAGGATTCAGGTCAGGACTTTGGCTAGGCCACTCCAAAGTCTTCATTTTGTTTTTCTTCAGCCATTCGGTGGTGGACTTGCTGGTGTGTTTAGGATCATTGTCCTGCTGCAGAACCCAAGTTCGTTTCAGCTTGAGTACACGAACAGATGGTCGGACATTCTCCTTCAGGATCTCTTGGTAGACAGCAGAATTCATAGTTCCTTTTATCACGGCAAGTCTTCCAGGTCCTGAAGCAGCAAAACAGCCCCAGACCATCACACTACCACCACCATATTTTACTGTTGGTATAATGTTCTTTTTCTGAAATGCAGTGTTCCTTCTACGCCAGATATACTTGGACACACACCTTCCAAAGAGTTCCACTTTTGTCTCATCGGTCCACAGAATGTTGTCCCAAAAGTCTTGGGGATCATGAAGATGTGTTGTGGAGAAATTGAGACGAGCTTTGATGTTCTTTTTGCTCAGCAGTGGTTTTCTCCTTGGAACTCTGCCATGCAGGCCATTTTTGCCCAGTCTTTTCCTGATGGTGGAGGCATGAACGCTGACCTTAACTGAGGCAAGTGAGGCCTGCAGTTACTTGGACGTTGTTGTGGGGTCTTTTGTGACCTCTTGGATGAGTCGTCGCTGCGCTCTTGGGGTAATTTTGGGCGGCCGGCCACTCCTGGGAAGGTTCACCACTGTTCCATGTCTTCGCCATTTGTGGATAATGGCTCTCACTGTGGTTCGCTGGATTTCCAAAGCTTTGGAAATGGCTTTATAACCCTTTCCAGACTGATAGATCTCAATTACTTTCTTTCTCAATTGTTCCTGAATTTCTTTGGGTCTCGGCATGATGTGTAGCTTTTAAGGATCTTCTGGTGGACCTTACTGTGTCAAGCAGCTCCTATTTAAGTGATGCCTTGATTGTGAACAGGTGTGGCAATAATCAGGCCTGGGTGTGGCTAGAGAAATTGAACTCAGGTGTGGACAACCACAGTTATAGTATGTTTT
Source organism: Lithobates sylvaticus (assembly GCA_028564925.1). Lineage (NCBI taxonomy): Eukaryota > Metazoa > Chordata > Amphibia > Anura > Ranidae > Lithobates > Lithobates sylvaticus. The sequence goes on along the minus strand of CM053026.1, from coordinate 619,591,125 downwards.
AACAAGGGGGGCAATCACTTTTTCACACAGGGCCATGATGGTTTGGATTTTTTTTCACCTTTAATAATAAACACCTTCATTTACAAATTGCATTTTGTGTTTACTTGTGTTGTCCTTGACTATTGTTTAAATTGGTTTGATGTTCCGAAACACTTAAGTGTGACAAACATGCAAAGGAACAGGAAATGAGGAAGGGGGCAAACACTTTTTCACACCACTGTATACTCCTTGCTCCGGTATGGTCTCATAGAAATATATGAATAACCATCATGGTGCAGTATATCGAATTTATTTGAAATATAGGTTTAAAAAATATTGTATAAACAACTCACATTTTAAGGTGCCTATGTACTGGCACCAAGCTTGCCCAGCCTTGTGTGTATGAGGGGGTTCAGGTGCGTTTCCTGGTCTGTAATCCACCCTCCGTATGGCGGCGTACATTCCACATCGGCCGATGTGCGTTCCACGCCTCGTCACCGGACCGGAAGTGACAAACAAAATTTCCCAGAAGCCTCTACGTGTTTCGCAGTGTATTTTGCGTCATCAGGAAGCTGCTGTTTACTTCTCCGCCCCCCCTTATATACCATAAATCCTTATTAAATGTATTAATTACATGCTGTGCCCTCCCACTGGATACTGCAATACCGGAAATGCCATAGCCGCCATTTTAACTGTTGGGTGCCCATCCTGTTTGTCCCGCGATCCCGGAAGCGGCGCTTTTGCCATTTTTATTACTGGCAATGAATGGTGTAATAGCCCACACTACCTGTAACCAATAATTTAAACGCTGTTTAATTTCTTTTCCTCCCATCCCAAGTCTATGCTAATATCCTGGTTCTGTGTTAGGTGTCCTCATACACAGAGCTGGATAAGCTTTTACAACTTTTACAGTACAATCTGTTAAAATCACTTTTAACACACTTTTAAAATGCTTGCAAAATTTTTTTTTTTTAATTCCATTCCTTTATGCTATTACCTGAGAGCTTCTGATTCCCCCCTTCACAATAATGTGCAACAGCAGTATTTTCAATTTATTGAATGTGATTTAGAATATATATGTGTGCTTTTTATCAATCCATGTGATACAAATGTTAGAATAAAAAATAAATAAGAAAATGTGTGAATGTGTAAAAAATGTAATAACATTTTGAAAATATAAATAAAAATAAAATAAAAATAAAATAAAAATAAAAAATAAAAATAACAATAAATAAAAGTAAAAATAAAAATAAAAAAATGTGATAATGAAAATAAATGTGATGATGTGTGAACGTTAAAAAATAAAAAATTCAAATAATGGGACTCAAAAATTTGAAAAATTATAATTTTACAAAAAATACGGGTTACAGTGATTGGGTAAATCAGTAGTCCTCTATATAGCAGTTCACATCCAATTCTACGTTCAATCCTTGAGGTCTCATTGTGTTTAGTCTAAAAATCCAGTACGTTTCATTACGTGATACCTCTCTCCGTAAGTTTAAATTTCTCCAGTTCTGTTCTATTTTGTCGATGGCGTTGAATTTCAAATCCTGTGGGTCCCTATTGTGTACATCTCTGAAGTGTTTTGAGACGCTGTGAAACTTATATCCCTTCTTTATGTTTCTCACATGTTCCCCCATGCGTACCGATAGGGTTCTTGTTGTTCTACCCACGTACTGGAGGCCACAACTGCACTCCAGCACGTAGGTGACGTGTTGTTGATTAATCAAGTAATGAGCATGAAATTATGTTCATTATATATATGTATTTTTGTATATTACTTTTTACATTACTTTTGGTGGTAACAGTTAGCGCAATCCCTATTTCACATACAGAAACCGAGTTCACTTAATTTTTGAAAAGAGCAACAAACTGATTGATCAAAAATGATAAATGTTCTTTACCTGTTCAAGGAACCATAACTGCAATAGCCAGTACATGGCTTATGAACATATTTGCTTTACTGGTTCTTCATAATAATTAGATCATTTATTTCAAACCCAGATTTCAATATCACTCAAAAATATTGCCATTAAATCATTGAGGGAGACAAAAGATCGAAGTCTACTGTAGTTTCTAATTTACCAGATGAGTGAAAATGGCAGTGCATATGAAACATGTTTATTTGTTTTACATTATGCACCTCTCTTGTTTCATATTTCCTATAAATGATCCAAGCTTTTACATATCTAAACAAATTGTTCCATTTGTACTTTTCCAAAGGCCACTCAGATCATTGACTTAGAAATGCCTTGTTCTGTTCATCCGCCCACGTGTGAAATGTCTTGTCAATGCTTTTTCTATTATGGAGCCAGCTATAGGAAAACACAATCTTGTCTGCTTTTGTCTAAATGCTAATTTGTTAAAAGCCATTTTCTAGATGTGTGAATCCTGATGCTTAACTTACAAGACAACATGCTGAAGCTTTTAAAAATGGTCATTCAAAATTGTATCTTAATAAATACCTATACTGATTTTTTACAGTTTACTTAGTTTTAAAAGATGCATTTTTTAATCTTTAAATTTTCGCTGACACTTAACTTAACTTTGTTTTTGACCGTTAACCACTTGCTTACTGGGCACCTAAACCCCCCTCCTGTCCAGACCAATTTTCAGCTTGTACCCAAATGAAATTTTTATCATTTTTATAAAATTTTAAAACAGGTAATTTTTCTCCTTCATTAATGTACGCTGATGAGGCGGCACTGATGGGCACCAATAGGTGGCAATAGTGGGCACTGATTGGTTACACTGATAAGCAGCACTGCTAGATGGCACTGATTGGCACCACTGGTGGGCATTGATAGGTGGCACTTGTGGGCATTGATATGTGGCACTCATGGGCATTGATAGGTGACACTGGTAGGCACTGTGGGCACTGGCAGGTGGCAATGGCAGGTGGTACTGGCAGGGGGTACTAGTGTGCACAGATGAGGCATAATTGCCTCTTCCTCTTCGGGACCGATGTCCCTTGCAGATGAACCGTTGATCGGCTTTTTTTTCTCCTGATGCTGTTAGCGTCAGGATAAAAAAATAAATTATTACAGAGCTTTTGTTTACATCATGTGATCAGCTGTCATTGGCTGACAGCTGATTACATGGTAAGGGGCTGGGACCGGCCCCTTACTGGGATCGGAGATCACCCGAGTCTCAGTGACTCAGTGATCCCAGCGCGCGCAGGGAGCGTGCACAGGGGAGGCTGTCATATGACGCCCTCCCGGAAATTTAGGTCCGCGCTGTGGCCGTCATTCGGCTATAGCACAGACATCAAGTGGTTAAAGTGCAAATATGGTGAACTCCATGCACAAATGAACTGTTATACTATAAAGTCATACACATGTTTACTAAAGAAGTAAAGCAAGTTCACTTTGTTCACTTCAAGGGGCTCTTGCACTAAAAACAAGGTTCACGTAATACATCAGGGTCTTCACCCCCATATTAGAGTGGTTGTATAGGTAAATGTTTTTTTTTATTACCTTGATGCATTCTCTGCAGATACTTACCTCAGCCCAATCTCTGTGCAGGGCTGTGAAAGTTTGCAGCAGCTCCTCTTCACTCTCCTGGCTATCAGAGCCATTGGCTTCTGCTGCTGTCAGTCAAAACCTGTGAGCAGAGAGCAGGGAGCGGGTCTGAGCCTGGCTGTATGTCTGATTATATGCAAACAACCCAGCTTGGGAGTGAGCCTGCATGAGTGCCCCTATAAGAAGTGGTTTCCTATGGCGGCTTTCAGCAGGGGGGGGGGCAGGAGTGCCGGAAGGGGACCCCGGAAAAGGATGGGGGCTGCTTCATGCAAAACCATTGCACAGAACAGGCAAGTATAACATGTTTATCATTTTAATTCAGAAAAAATGTAACAATAAAATCAAATTCCTACATGAAAGTGGAAAAAAATTGTGGGAAAAAGAAAGGAATAAATATACTTATCTCCACAAATCCCAAGATTTGTGTTTCTCAGAGTTTTGCAGAAGCTCACCAGAAGGGTCTTGAATTCACACTTTCCCAGAGCTGCTGGCAAAAGCTGGGAGTGAGGTAAGAATATTTACCAACTGTTTTATTTATTTTTTTACTTTAATGCAGCAATTTCATATGGGCAGTAGGGACCCTTGTTGTTATACGCAGGCTTTGCTTTTTAGTGCAAGATCAGCTTTAAAGTGTTTTTTAAGCCACATGTACATATTACACTATCAGCGCTGTCTCTTAATGCAGTGTCCCCATGTGTGTGTGATTTAAAACAAAAAGCAGATTATATCTAATTATACCTAATTTACCTAACTCGATTGGCGCTCATGTGACCGGCCAGCTCTCTCCTCTCCCCCTCTGACAGATGCAGTGGACAGGACCGAGATTCCCCCACTGATGTCAGTCGGGAGGGGGGGGGGAGGAGGAGAGACCTGGCTGGTCACGTGAGTGCCGATCTGCGCTCAAAAATTAGGTATAATAGACTTTTTTTATAAATCACACACACATGGAGACACTGCATTAAGACACAGCACTGATAGTAAAAATATGTACATGTTATTCCAGCTGACAGGCAGGGAAGGAGGGTGTGGGAGAGAACAGAGGAGGACAATAGAGCTGCGGATGACAGAGGCACATAAACGGACCACGATGTCAAGGCTCAGCAGCCAAGTGACACAGCACTGTGCTGTATAACATGCTTTATAGGGACAGGATCCATTTTTTTTTTTTAGGTTAACAAATGCTTTGACTTAAATAAGGTGAAGATGTAATTACTTCAACCATCAAACTGTAAAAGCAAAAAGTTGTTTTTTATTTCCCATGCTCAAGAGTGGGTATAAATAGTGAACACAGATTTATCTAATTTCTTAAGCTAGTTGAACATTTGCTTTGCAGAGTCAACAGTCACCACTGCTTAATTAAATAAACTTTAATGCTTTTTGCCAGAATAAAATGTACATCAACTTTGATCATTGACCTTTTTTATAAGCATCTCTACATGCATGTATAAGCCTGGGTACAGTCCTAACCCAATTTGTGCCATGAACACAACTCCTGTGGTTGTAATAGGACCACTATGCACACTAAAAATAATAATAGTTAGATTATTTGTTTGTTGTTGTCGTCTTTCTTAATTTTTTTAAAATAAGCAATTAAATCAAATTGTAAGCTTCCATATAAACACTTTTTAATATAGTGGCTGGATTTAGAATGGTGGACATAAAAATAAAATGATTCTTAATTCTACTCACTTGCAAAAATTCAACATCTTATACATCCCTCTTAATACTTAAATGTATTTTGCAAATATCTCATCTTTTCTAGGCTTTGCTGCTGTTATTCAATTTTTGCAATATAACTTTAATCAAACAGTATAACACTTTGGCATTGGGAAGTAAGAAAAGTACCAGCTTGGCATTCATTTTTGGATAACATGTAAGACATTTTGTACAGATATTTAGCATTTACATAAGGATTAAAAAATGCAGAACCTTAGTGCAGTGCAATGCAGTTGCTGTATGTCAACAAGCCAGCACAAGGCAGAATTTAATGTCATTTAAACCTGCGGCTATAAATGGATTTTGCTATGTGTTGGTGAATTTTGAAAGCGCTAACGCTAATACAATAATATTGTAGAATATTTATTCACATTTAATGAAATACTTTAGAAAATGTATGTAACTTTCTTATAGATTCTATATTTAAAGCAATGGAGTGAAATCATCATTTTGGAAAGTAATTATTGCTGCACTATAAACTGCATTCAGTGAGAAATCTTAAAGTGCAAATTTTCAAATAGGACTGCCGCTGGGAATACCTGTACTGTTGGCCAAAACACAATATATGACAGATGGAGCAGAGTAGTGGTAACTAACGTATATTTTCTCTGCAGTCCCAGAGACATTATTGTGGCCAAACAGAATGAGAGTCTCAAGAAGAGCAGCAGCATACATGAGCACAGCAATAAAAGGATCAGGAGAATGACTGAAAAACATAGCTTACAGGTATGTTATGTTAATTAAAGCAGTATTTATTTTTGTAAGTGAAGTACTTCTTTAACCGCTTCAGCCCCGGAAGATTTTACCCCCTTCCTGACCAGAGCACTTTTAGCGATTCGGCATTGCGTCGCTTTAACTGACAATTGCGTGGTCATGCGACGTTGCACCCAAACAAAATGTACGTCCTTTTCTTCCTAGAAATAGCTGCATTTTTTATTTGTTGTGCTATAAACAAAAAAAGAGCAAACATTTTGAAAAAAAATGCAATATTTTTTACTTTTTGCTATAATAAATATACCCCCAAAAATATATAAAAAATTATATTTTTTTCCTCAGTTTAGGCCGATATGTATTCTTCAACATATCTTTGGTAAAAAAATATCGCAATAAGCATATATTGATTGGTTTGTGCAAACGTTATAGAGTCTACAAAATAGGGGATAGTTTTATGGCATTTTTATTATTCATTTTTTTTTTTACTAGTAATGGCGGTGATCTGCGATTTTTATCAGGACTGCAACATTATGGCGGACACATCAGACAATTTTGACACATTTTTGGAACCATTGGCATTTATACAATGATCAGTGCTATAAAAATGCATTGATTACTGTAAAAATGTCACTGGCAGGGAAGGGGTTAACACTAGGGGGGCGATCAAGGGGTTAATGGTGTTCCCTAGTGTGTGTTCTAACTGAAGGGGGAGGGGACGGTGTAGGGGTGATGAAAGATCGCTGTTCATATTCTGTATGAACAGACAATCTGTCTCTTCTCCCCTCAGAGAACCAGAAACTGTTTACACGCACAGATCCCGGTTCTCTTGTGCCATGAGTGATCACGGGTACCCGGCAGTGATCGCTGGGCACTTGCATCAGCTCTGTGGGTGAGAGCCCCCTAGTGGCCACAGGGCAAAGTGACTTTACATAACGTTGTTTCGCCCAGCCGTGCCATTCTGCCACAGTACAACTGTGGCGGCTGGTCGGTAAGTGGTTAAAATGGCAAAACTCCAGTATCCTTTAAAATGTGACAATGGCTATCATTATTATCACATAAATTGAGCCTGTCTACTCAATGTTAACCACAATATAAACAGATATAAGGCAACATTCTTATAAGCCTGTAAATCATTGCACCTGCAATCTGCTGATTGTGGGTGCAATGTCAGGCTCTTGCAGACTATCAGGGTAGATGTCTGCCCGTACCTCTGATACAGGCAGTTACTTTAGTCCATAAAGCTCAATGGACTGTGAGAGCTTTCTCAAGTGCCCTCACAGATCATTAAGAATTTCAAACTATCAGCCATGATGCTGTTTGTAGGCATTCTTTCACAGAACTCTGTAAATTATTGGCACTGCTGTATGGGTGGAGCCGAGCATGGGTGAGTTCTTTTAAAATGTTGACAGCAGGCTCGGGGAAAAGATCCCCAGTCCACTGTCATGGGGGGGGTCAGAGGGGAAGCTGCAGGAGTGGCCACTTTACATGTGTTACATGTTCCACTTTAAAAATGGGTGGAACATGTAACATTTTACATTTTCCCAAAGATTAACTTATATTTTAATATTCTTTCCAGGAGACTTGCTTTATGAAATAACAAAAAACATAATTTTCTGTTATATGGCAATGCTTTATAATAGAGCCAAAGTAGAACCTTACAAATGGCTTGAGGTATAAAACTAGGTCATGTCCTTGGAGCCAATTTTCTGCATAAGCCAGCCAAGTCTGTGGACAATGGTGGCAGTGCTGCCAGGAGTCATACAAAAATATCATTGTGTTGACAGTCAGTGGCATTCATGCATATAAGAAAAGGTTCTGGACTTCAGCCTTGCCTGCCAATGCAATCCAGTTGGGTCCTCTTTCTGCTGTCTATGCATTCTACATTATTCCAACAACCAAAACGCAGTGTACGGTTCATCCCTTTATTCCATACTAAGAATAAAACTGCAAGCAGGACAGTGCCATCCTCTTCTTGTCACTGGATCATGCTGTATTGATGCAAAGCAGGCCACTTGCCTTTAGCTTTTCTGTTCCCTGTTTCAGCATGATTTGGGTGGCTATAAAATTTTACATTATTGTATGTAGTGAGGCAGTTTGGGGTCATAACATGTAGTCAAGACCCACCCATATCAGATCAAAAAGATATGTCCTGGAGTGCCAAACCTAATTATATAGTAGAAAAGGAAGAAAAGTGTAAAGTGGGTGTTAAACGGTCAACTCCAGAAATATGTGTAAAGACATAGATACATATAAAAATTAGACATTTTATTATAAACCACAACAGGCCATCATTTGCTCTTATGCAATATATACTGTATGTGTATCACTGTCATGTATTTTTGGGGATTAGTTCTTCCCCTTTTTTGTATATGTATTATATATATTTTCCTTTGTATACCTGTTGTGGTTTATAATACAATTTCTAATTTGTATATATATCTGTGTCTTTGCACATATTTCTGGAGTTGACCGTTTAACGCCTACTTTACACTTTTCTTCTTTTTTTTAAATGTTATATTATTACTGTGAAGCTAGGGATAACTAATTGACTGGAGTAATAGGGAGATGACATGTGGGGCAACAGGCCCAGGGGGCAGAATGTACAGTATGAAAGAAGCTCTGCATGTCCTACAAGTTATCTGCTAATTGGTTAACTCCAACAATATGTAAATTGTTATTGCAACAGTGGATTAGACCTAGAAAATTTTCTGATATAAGCTGGTCTTTGGATTACTAGACATATACACTGTTGTAGACCATGGGTGCTCAAACTGTGGCCCTCCAGCTGTTGTGAAACTACAAATCCCAGGAGGCATTGCAAGGCTGACTCTTAGAAGCATGACTCTCAAAGGCAGAGACTTGATGGAATGTGTAGTTCCAACAGCTGGAGTGCCACAGGTTGAGCACCCATGTTGTAGACGAAAACACAGATGGGAATGGGCTTGACATTATTTACTTTTTAGAACGGTATCAACTTCTTATTTTGATGGGCAATATCCTTCATTGAGTTGTCAGTAAACAACTTTGCTCCAGTGAGTCCCTTCACATTTTCTGCAGTACTGCATACTGTTAGTACTAGAAAGTCTTTAGAAAGCTGCCTAGATCTTTGCAATGTGTAATGTGCACTGTCCCTTATATTGACCTGCTGAGTCTGTTTATGCACAGCACAATGCTAGTAAAACCCAGCTTTTTTTTTTCAAACTGACATGTCTTGATAAACCTATAGTGTATAATTTGAGATACAATCAGTAGGTTTACTGGAAGTTATCTTTACGAAGCAGTGAAATGCTTGATTTATTCTAACATGTAGATGCTTCATTAAACTGGCATCGTACAGGAAGATCTTGTCAATCAAGCTTCTTGAGGTTTAAAAAAGACTTTGAAATTGCATTCATTAGTAGCACTTGTCAGACTCATCAAGAATCCATTTGTGAAACCTAATGAACAAATATCAAAGCATAGCTGATAGCTAACATTTTAGTCCATTTTATAATAGCCTATTTGAGGAGATCACCTGCAGCAAAAATCTTTTTTTGTTTTTTCTTTTCTTTAATATAACTGAAAATGTAACTGCCAAACATGTCTACTTTCATCTATGTTGTTATGCTGCATTGTGCAAGTGAGGCAAATTATCATGAACAAAGGGTAAGAAAATTAGAAATGATGAAAACATTACCTAGTAAATATTCTTCCTGAAATATCTATCTATCTATATTCTTCTATCTATCTATCTAACTATCTATCTATCTATCTATCTATCAATCTATCTATCTATCTATCTATCTATCTATCTATCTATCTATCTATCTATCTATCTATCTATCTATCTATCTATTCTGTAAGTTTTGTTCCTGCGTTGTCACACTGTCACGTGTGCCCTGGGTTTAAACTAAAAGTATGTTCCACTGTTATTGACAAAAGGAAGCTGCCCAGAGCAATAATGTACAATCAACTCTTTTTTTTCAATAAAAAAGCTGTGGAAACATACTGCACTACGAACCCTCTTTCTATTCATGTTCTATGTATGGAAGTGTTGGTCACCGGCAGTAGGAGTGGAGGATATCACAGGACCTTCCCACATGCAAAGTGCAATATCTCCATCTATCCCAATTATTCTGAGGTTTCGACAGTGAAAGTGTTGACTTTTAAAAAAGAGAGAAAATGGCAATAAGTAAAAGAAGGTTAGTGGAAAGGGCTTTTAAATGGTTCCTGGAGAAAGTTTTAATGGAACAGTATAAATGAGGAGAAATGTCAAGCACTTGATTGGAGAACCTTGTAGTCTATGTATAGAAGAAGGTAAGGGAAGTGCTGCCATCTAAGTGCAGTATGTTATTCACAAGTAAATAATGGTCATAAAAAAGTATGCACTTACATTTTTATGAAGGGTTAAAAGTATATAGTCCTGATGGAGAGACTGCAGAGCTCGGCAGGGTTGCGGCTGGGTCTCCAGAAGCAGACTGTAGGAGTCACTGAAGGATGGTGTAGGTTGGGCGGTGGAAGCACCACGGATGGCGGCAGATCAGCCACGAGGCAGAGAGGCAGCGGCAGCCATCTGGCAGCCAAGACCCTGCTGAGCTCTGCAGTCTGTATTAGGACTATATGCTTTTAACCTTTCATAAAAATGCGAGTGCATTCTTTTATTATTACCATTATTTACTTGTGAATAACACACTGCACTTAGATGGTGGCGCTTCCCCAATCTTCTTCTCTACAGAGTGTCGACCTTGCTTTGATATATCATAAAGCGCATTTGATCTTTGTAATTCAAGATCATTTAGATCTGGTAAGAGGCCCTTTTTTACTTAAAATGTTACTAAACCCAGGACCCTGCATTCACAATATCTGATCTCCCACAGTACACAGAACATGGAAAAGCTTTCTTTTGGTGGTATTTGATCACATCTGCGTTTTTTATTTTTTGCGCGATAAACAAAAATAGAGCGACAATTTTGAAAAAAAAAACTAATTTTTTTTTTTTTTTTTTACTTTTTGCTATAATAAATATCCCCAAAAAATATATAAAAAAACTATTTTTTTCCTCAGTTTAGGCAGATATGCATTCTACATATTTTTGGTTAAAAAAAATAGCAATAAGCGTTTTTTGGTTGGTTTGAGCAAAAGTTATAGCGTAGGGGTTTGTTTTAATGACATTTTTATTAATAATTTTTGTGACTGCGACATTATGGCGGACATATCGGACAATGTTGACACATTTTTGCAAAATTGCACTGCACTTATTCTAACTGTTAGGGGGCATGGCTACATGTGACACATCACTGATCATAGCTCCTGATCACAGGGAGCTATGATCAGTGACAGTGTCACTAGGCAGAACGGGGAGATGCTTGTTTACATTAGCATCTCCCTGTTCTTCAGCTCCTTGAGGCGAACGCGGGTATCCCTGCGGACATCGAGTCCGTGGGACCCACGATCCTACTCACAGAGCTCGCGGCACACAGCGGCAAATTCAAAGGGATGTACCTGTAGGCCCATTTTCACAGCTGTGCCATTCTGCCATCGTAAATGTACATGCGGCAGTCGGCAAGTGGTTAAAAAAACAAAACACTAGCATTAATTGTTTTTTCCAGAAGTAGAGAATGTATGCCTTCATCCCAAACATGCAAAGAGTTGTCAATTGCACCCTATCATTATGCTATCATTAAAAAGCAGTACCAAGGATCTTTCATTTTCAATTTATAATTTGATTTGTGAAAGCTGTAATAAAGCAAATGCAAACCCAAAGTCAGTTTTTCGGTAGGTCTAAAATCATATCTCACCATCTGATAGGCCTAATAGGCAACACGATGGCCAACTGAAGTAGTGCATATAGCAGGCTGACAATGCCCCTGCTAATTATGAGTCAATGGCTTGCCGTTGTCAGGATACAACAAGAAGTACTGTTACTGACAAGATCTATCGTGATGAAAATGCTCGTCCTATAGAGCAGAACTTTAATTTAGTCTTCAGTGATTCCAACATATCCATTTTTCGTGACTTCCAAAACATTAGTATTCTTATTCTGTGAATTATTCCCAAAATGAGAGAATCAGGTATACTTGCACAAACTAAGAAAAAACAAAAGTAATCACTGGCTTGAGATAATGTACTAGCAATGTCTTCTACTTAATATATTATCCTTAAGCTTATTTTTAAAGTGTCCCATGGGCAGGGCTGCTTTATTAGTTTAAATAAATTTATTCTTGCTTTGGGTTTTTTCGGTTTACATGATACACTATTTTCTACTGACTCAAACTAACACAGATTTTTCCAAGTACAAATAACAGTTTGTTTCTCATAAACTTAACATATTTGTTTAATTAGACTTACTGTAGAAACATCTTTAGACAGGTGCATTTTTCAGCTGTGTCCCTAGGCTTCAATCTAATCAGAAGCAGGCAATAAACACAAATGTAAAGTGGTTAAACATTTGAAAAGCAAAGAATATTTAACAGAATCCAGCAAAAGTCTTATATAATTGATTGTTAAATGTAGGCTGTAAATCTGCCTGCAACTGCTTGCTTTACACATGTAAGCATATTACAATAAGTGCTATCGAGATGCTATGACAGGGAAAGGTGTATTATTATAGTAAACAAAATATAATATTCAAGTTTGTTATATCTGTGCATAACAAATAACACAGGTTACATTTTCTAATCAATCAAGAAGATTCTTGAAAATTGGTGTCAGTGACATTCAAAACAAGGAGTGGATTTACCTGTAAGTTGTAAGTAGGGATGAGCCGAACACCCCCCCCGGTTCGGTTCGCAGCAGAACATGTGAACAGGCAAAAAATTTGTGCAAACACCGTTAAAGTCTATGGGACACGAACATGAAAAAATCAATAGTGCTAATTTTAAGGGCTTACATGCAAGTTATTGCCATAAAAAGTGTTTGGGGCCCTGGGTCCTGCCCCAGGGGACATTTATCAATGCAAAAAAAAAGTTTTAAAAACTGAAGTTTTTTCAGGAACAGTGATTTTAATAATGCTTAAAGTGAAACAATAAAAATGAAATATTCCTTTTAACTATTGTGACTGGGGGTCCCCTTAGTCTGCCTGTAAAGTAGTGCATCTTTCCCATGTTCATAAAAGTACAACAAAATTAAAAACATTTCATTCAAAACTGCTTGCGGCTGTAATTTATTGCCAGATCCTGGCAATATAGAAAAAAATCATTGAAAAAAATGGTGCGGGTTCTCCCCCCAGTTCATTACCAGGCCCTTTCAATTGACCCTTCCTTTTTAGATTGTAAGCTCTAACGAGCAGGGCCCTCTGATTCCTCTTGTACCAAATGGTAATGTAATTGTAATGTCTGTATTTATTTTGTTAAGCGCTGTGCAAACTGTTGGCGCTATATAAATCCTGTATAATAATAATAATAATAATAATATGGGCACAGGGGGTGGCAGAGCAGAGCGCTAGTGACTGACTCAGTGTCAGAGGCACCAGGACAGATGCAGGATCAGACTGATGCTGCATCCAGCTAGGTATGTATGATTCTTAAAAAGACACAACAGACATACATCTCTACATCTCATACATTATTGTATGCATGCTGTAGTGGCAAGCTGTGATATACTGTATATATAACTATATGAATGAATGACTTGTATAGCGCTACCTATACAAACTGAATCGCCTCAGGGCGCTTTTTGCCGCTGGTGTCCATCTGCGGTATAGCACGGTCCTTTGCCCCATGGGGTCCCAACATGCTTTCAATATATATATATATATATATATATATATATATATATATATATACACACACACACACACTGTTAGCGGTGAGATTGACACCCCGCGAGCCCCGTCGCGGGAGCCAGCGCCGAACTATGTCGCTCCTCCCGCTCGCCGCCCCCAATACATTCCTATGGATGCGCAGCATCTAGTGGGGGCACAGCTTGCAGCAGTGATTTCCAGCACGATCCCATTGCACTGGAAACACAATATCGGCGGCACCTACTATATATTACATAGTTACATAGTAGGTGAGGTCGAAAAAAGACACAAGTCCATCAAGTCCAACCTATGTGTGTGATTATACTGTATGTCAGTATTACCTTGTATATCCCTGTATGTTGTGGTCATTCAGGTGCTTATCTAATAGTTTCTTAAAACTATCGATGCTCCCCGCTGAGACCACCGCCTGTGGAAGGGAATTCCACATCCTTGCCGCTCTCACAGTAAAGAACCCTCTATGTAGTTTAAGGATAAACCTCTTTTCTTCTAATTTTAATGAGTGGCCACGAGTTGTTAAACTCCCTTCCACAAAAAAGTTTTATCCCTATTGTGGGGTCACCAGTACAGTATTTGTAAATTGAAATCATTTCCCCTCTCAAGTGTCTCTTCTCCAGAAAGAATAAGTTCAGTGCTTGCAACCTTTGTACTTGCTCCATTTCCAGTACATCCTTCCTGAGGACTGGTGCCCAGAACTGGACAGCACACTCTAGGTGCGGCCGGACCAGAGTCTTGTAGAGCAGGAGAATTATTGTTTTATCTCTCGAATTAATCCCTTTTTTTAATGCATGCCAATATTCTGTTTGCTTTGTTAGCAGCAGCTTGATCTACTAGGACCCCCAGGTCCTTTTCCAGCCTAGATTCCCCCAATTACAATTACCTACACCAATATACCTGTCCCCCAAATCTTACAAAATCTTTCACCATGCACTTGCTCATATGAGCTGAGGTCTCCTTTCACTTGGAATAGAAGCAGTTTTAAAAAATTGCAGCATTTTAATAGTTTTGTTATTAAAATTTCTGAACAACCAGTGCAATAGTAATCTACCCAATATGCTGGGGTCATCTGTTCAGCTGATCCACCATTTTTTTTTAAATTTAAATCACATTTGTGTTAACGCCCTCCCCTTTGAAGGGAACTATCGAAGAGGTAATTTTGTAAAAGTAAACCACCTAGTTTCCATGCTGTCCTGAGTGTGGGCTCTTTGTGCTCAATTTATTGCCTCCAGTTAGAGAATAAATACGTTAGAAGGAATACTCATTAAAATTAATACCATTAATCTGGATTACCAAACTGCCAAAGTAAATCTTTGCTAGGAGAAATGGGAGTGCCATTGCTGACTTCATTCTGACTTCATTCATGTAGGTCACCTGGCACTTAATTTGACCATTTGACGCCGTGGTCAGATATCTTGAGTCCTGGTTTAGAAAAAGGATATATATTAAGAAATATATATAAATACTTATTCTGGGGCACTGACTTAAAGTATTAAAAGAAGAAAGTCAACAAGACAACAAGCATTTTCAGAACTCCTACTCCATCCTCTATCCTTACCCAGGGAAACAAGATCACCTACCACTTTTTAATTTTGTGCCATCCGTCAGTAACAAGTAGCTTCACTCTGCCTTCCTCTCTCTGGCTATGCTCAGCTATACTCTACTGTTTTTCGAATGGTTTAACCGTTTTTCTAATGAGCCTCTTCTATCCCCTGCCCACAATCATATCTCACTCTGTCCCCACTCACTTCCCCCTGTCCATGATCATCTCCTGTCTTTTTCACATTTTTCACCTTCCCCAGTCAATGATTAGTTTGCCCTCTGCCTCATCTCTCTATGCTCAGTCATTGTTACTATCTTAAAGGTGAGAGGGGAGAACATGGAGATCGGCGATATCCACAGAGGAGAAGAAAATAAGTAGCAAATTATCTACCATCACTTCAGTGGTTAATTTAACGGATGGGGCTTTAACTGATTCTGAATTATCTCTGTTGTCACGGGTCTATCTTTTTCACCCACCTATCATTTTGATATTTTAAACACCATTTTGGACACCAACAGGTTTGTCAGGAACCTCCTGCTGTGGAAACATTTTCAACAGGGAACGGATGAACAGGTGGATGACCCACTGGCATCAGAGATGGTGAGTGAATCTGACCAAAATCAATCAACTGTATAATGTAAGTGCATACAATTTTTTTGTTTCAGGACTTATCTACATCATTAACATTAGAACAGCTGTACTCTGAATCGCATATGGGTTCCTATGGAGTTTCATGTAGTACATCACAATATGGGTATACGTTTTCCTACCCTGTAAATACGAGACACTCTACTATAGATACCTTTCCAGCTGTAATAGAGGGGGAATTGAAATGTGAAACAATGTAGCTTAACATCTAAGAAAACTAACATCTCTAAGCAAGAGAAACAGGCTCTACAGCAGTTAAAAGACAATAAGGGGTTAGTGATAAAGGAAGCAGATAAGGGAGGAGCAGTGGTGTTGATGACTAGGGAACAATATAAATCTGAAGCTATCAGACAGCTTAGTGACAGTGATACACATCGTCCCCTGTCCAACAATCCCACTATGCCATTTAAATCAATACTTTTAAAACATTTACAGGCATTAGCATGAGAGTTTTGTCATCCAAAACTGCTGAGTATCTCTATGTGGATAAACCTGTGGTGCCGGTCTTCCATCATCTTCCCAAATTTCACAAAATTGATTGTCCTTTACAGGGATGACCAATCATGGCCAGAACTGGTTCCTTTTTGGAGTGTTTGAGAGAATGGGTAGACCGGAACCAACAGCCTTTACACAGATTGCCTGGCTACATTACAGATACGAGCACAGTCCTATCCCATATTACATCTGTCAAATGGACATCTACCTATGTGTGGGCTACATTGGACATGAGGGCACTTTATTTGTCGATCCCCCACAGCGATGGATTGCAGGCCATCCAGTATTATCTTCAACGCTATATCTCCTATTCTCAGGAGCTACAGGAGTTAATTTTGTTAAGCGTTGAGCTCTTGTTAAAGCACAATTATTTTTTATTTAATGGTGTGTATTATGTCCAGCGCTGTGGGACGTCGATGGGTGCTAGATTCTCACCGTCCATGGCGAATCTCTACATGAGTTGGTGGGAGGAACAATTTTTATTTTCTCTCAGCAACCTCTTTGCTAGGCAGATGGTATGGTATGGTTGTTATATTGATGACCTTGTGATAGTGTGGGATGGTGACACTATAGGATTGCATGAATTTTGGAGTTCACTATACAGCAATACATCAACTGTGGCACAAACCATGTAATTTACCTGATCACATGTATTACATGCAGCCTTCAATATGTAGGTTGTACCACATGCCCTTTGAGAGCCCGTATAGGGGAACATTACTGTGACACAAATAATCCAAATGCTAGAAATATTTAGAATGCAACACATCACTTTAGAGAATGTCATCAGGGCAATCTTTCCTTATTTTGCTTCAGAGGAATAGAACAGTTGTCTCACTGGCCCAGAGGAGGTGATAGGAAGAGAAGGCTACTGGGGAGAGAATCATGGTGGATTTTTAGATTAAAAACTAGATCGCTTCAGTGGTTAAACATGAGGTGGGATCTGGACTTGCACTTACATTAGAATGCCTCTCCCAGAGCCTTCTCTCTCCCTTTTTTCTTCCCTCTCTTTTCTCCTTCTGTTTTTTTTTTCTTCCCTATTTATTGTTTTTTGGAATTTTACGGTGTGTTTTCTTATGCATATGTGTATACGTGTATGAATATATGCATACAATTTTTTTGTGTTGGATTGGTGGATTTTAATAAACGTACTGCACTCAATACATTATCTTTCTTTTGGATCCATGATTCCTATTGAATGCGGGAGAGGAACTGCAGAGGTGTGCATAACAAATGCTGAACCTATTCCATCTTCCTTGATTGCATTTAAAGGCTGAGCAGGTCTTTATGGTCATATATGCTTGGTGAGTGGTTTACCTTACCAAATGTGGTGGAGAACTTTATTCTGGGGTGAAGAGGTTGTCACTAATATTTAAAGACACAGTGTCTGGGACAATTTCATATATCTATGGACATTATCAGTATTGTATATGTGGTATTATAATTTAAGTGGACACTATTTCACAGATGTATGGACACTATTAGAAGGCATTGTTGGTCATATTGAAAAGTGTATGGCTTATTGTTACATGTGGTTGCAACAATATTTTCTTCATGCAATGGGGTTGATTTACTAAAGGCAAATAGGCTGTGCACTTTGCAAAGTGTAGTTGCACGCTGCAAGAGCAGTTGCTCCAGAGCTTAGTAAAGGAGCAGAAACTATACTGACTTCCATCATCCCATCATGTGCAAGCAAAAATTTTATTTTTTTTTTTTCCTTGCACGTGATTGGGTATTTTTTGCAAAGTGAAGCTTTACTTTATTTACTATGTCCTGGATCAATTGCTTTTTTCAAAGAGCACAGTCTACTGTATTTCCCTTTAGTAAAACAACCCCAATGTGTCACATTTAATACTTTTTGTGTTTATTGGCACAGAGTTTAAAAGTAGCACCTATCTTTACAATTATATATATTTCACTCAGTGGGGTTGATTTACTAAAGGCAAATTGATTGTTCACTTTGCAAGAGAAGTTGAACCTTGCAAGGGAATTTTTTCCAGAGCTTGGTGGATGATGTTTTTTTTTCTCTTTGCTTGCAATGGGGTATACTTTGTAAAGTGACGTTTTACCATTTTTACTAAGCTCTGGGGAAATATCCCTTGCATAGTGCAATTTCCATTGCTAAGTGAAAAGCTATTTGCCTTTAGAAAATCAACCCCAGTGTGTTATAAATCACACACATACTCAGAAAATAATTCAGCTAAAATCTGAACACTAGATAGATATATAAAAAAAAAATACCGTAATGCAGCTCTATATTTATTCAATAATACAAAAAATTCATTTTTTTAATGTGGGCAGTATAAGTACCTGCATCTGACCTGATATTATTGTCTTTTCAACCTATGTATAGTATAGTCAAGGCTAGGAAAAAAAAAGTGTGCTGTAATGTGTAGAACAACAGCCAGATGGCTAGGCTTATCATGTGCTAAGGATACCTTCTCTAAGATCTGAGGCTGACGAGTTACCTTGACTGGTTCAAACTAATCTTAGGGCCAAGAAACCGAAGATACCAGACTGGAGCTTTCACTGCTATTGAGCTAGAGCCATTGCTTACTGAATCTCTCACTGGTTCATCATTT
This sequence comes from Lithobates sylvaticus, assembly GCA_028564925.1. Classification (NCBI taxonomy): domain Eukaryota; kingdom Metazoa; phylum Chordata; class Amphibia; order Anura; family Ranidae; genus Lithobates; species Lithobates sylvaticus. The sequence continues at coordinate 619,572,192 of CM053026.1, read as the reverse complement.
TCTTTGTCATGTTGATAATGCTGTTCTTTATTAGAGGATGTAAGGGAAAAGCTTAGAGATGAATCACTTAAGAAGAAACATGCGGAGGAACAGCTATTCAACTGAGCATTATAGCTGCAAGAGTGAAGCTCACATAGGGTATATCTAATTTGTATAGTACAAATAATTATGCCTTTTTAATATAAAAATCACGTATCTATGGTTAAGTTAGGAGCTGTTGTGTGTCATACTAAATTAAATATTTTTGGACTTATTAAAAATATACTGCTACTCACAATACATTATACTGAAGATAATACATGATAAGTGAATCAAATGCACTGCTATTTTCATACTGATTACAGAGAATCTTTATATATATTTCAGTTAAGTTAATTAAAACCAATTGCCGACTGCCCACAGTAAGTATACATCATTAATTTGATTTGTTTAATAACAGTGTTATGGCAACAGCTAGCTGCCATAACCCCAGTATCGCTATTTAGTGTGGCTGATACTCTACAAGATGAAAGTAGTTCACGGAATCACTTTTATAGGTGGAGGGAGAGGTGCCCCCCATGGCTTCCTGGTTGCTTCTGAGACACAAAATCCATAAACAAGCAGGGCTTTTTTTTTTCAGAAAATAGGCACAGGAACTCAACTACTACCAAAACCCCCCCCACACCCTCCAAACTGCATCAAATTGTGGTCAAATTTCACAAACGGTAGAAAGGTATAAAGCCTAGTACATATGGGTCAAATGTCGGGGGCATTGGCTGGTTCAATAAAAAACATTCGACCCGTGTGTATGGCAGACGATTTAACATAAGACGGCCGTTCGGCTGGCTTCTGTCAGACATGCATTCTGGAAAACCAGCAGCCGATTGTTAGTACAGTGGCTCTGATCTAATCTGGCAGTTTTTTTTGTTCAACCCATTGGGTTAAATGAAAAAAAAACTGATAGTGTGTACTAGGCTTTAAAGGGGCAATAAATACCAAAAAAAAAGAAAAGTTCAGGGGTGCGCTGCATACAGAGTGCAAAGTTCAGGGGTGCGTGGCATACAGAGTGCAGAGTTCAGCCTTCTTCCACAGCTGCTAACCTCTGCATCCTCATCTCACTTTCGCCCCTCTTCAGCTCTGACCTCTGCATGCATCTTCTCCACTGCTCCGATAATCTCCCACCTCCTTAAATCAACACCATCTTCCACGTGTCTTACATTTGTTGTCACGTTAAGCACCCAGTCAGCACTAGTACCTCCCCAAACACTGTAGCTCTGCCTCTCTCACTTGTGGGAAGATAATCCAATGGGGATGTTGGCATCTGCACTGCACCCCGAGCACCTGCATCTCCTTTGTCCCCATCCTGCACTTAGTGGGAGCCACCCAGGAGATAAGATCTGTGGGTGCCATTGGGAGACAAGCTGTCACTTGTAAACACAAAAGCTGGACCTCTGTATTTACAAGTGATAATGGTGAGTAGGGAGAAGAGGGCCAGAGGTGGTGGAACTGAGTTCCACCAAGTTCCAGCTGAAAAAAGCCCTGTAAACAAGTATTAGACAGACCAACATGACAATGCAGCTACAGTAGAGTAGACAGAATACATTTGCTTCTTACTAAAATGTAGCATTAAAGAACAGGGCACTAAACACATAAAACATTGAAATGTGCAGAAAGTGTGAAAAAGTCCTTTAGTGTGGATTACTTGACATAGAATGTGGTGTAAAGGTTATTGCAAACGTATGTGGCAGTGTGGTTATAATTTTTCTGTGTTAGTTTGGTTTCTACAGTAAAGTTATGGTCACTATATGAATGGGTTGAACACCCCCCTGTTCGGTTCACAGCAGAACTCCCAAACAGGAGAAAACTTCTAACCTGAACGGCAAGCCCCATTGAAGTCAATGGGAGCCAAACAGGAAAAAAATCAAAACTGTGCATTTTGAAGGCTTATATGCAAGTAATTAGCCATAAAATGGGTAGGGGCGTGGTTAGCTGTAAAAGGGGGCGTGGCTAGCCACAGAACGAGATGACCACACTGTGAGGGAGCTCCGTAATCACGGACACCCCTGAGCGTCTAACAAAGCGACACAGAAGTCCTGGATACATAACCTGACTCTGGAAATCGGCGGGAATAAACAGAGAATGTCGGCAAAACGAAAAACAAGAGAGGGGATCCGCAAATTAAGTGAATTCCTCAGCCCAGTCGGGATACAGAAAAACAAAGATGGTCCTTCCATCACTACAGTACATAACAGTACACTGCAGACTCAGGAGAGGAAGAGAATACACACAGTGGGCTGCAGTGTCACAACAACCTGGAATCACAAGCTGAAATCACTCAGATAGAAGAGAAGGATTTCTTCTGCTGAAGGTAATGAACCCCTCTATAAGATATTAACTATATATCAGATAACAATCCATATGATGAAAAGCTGAATGCAATTCCCACAGCAGGGCAACCCATACTAGATTCTACAATAAAAGATATGATCATTTCCCTAAGAGGTGCATTACAACATGATATGTTAAATTTCATGCAGAAATCTAAAATGGAAATTGATGTAATAGAGGAAAGAGTGAACTATGTAGAAACTAAAATGTGTGAATTTACATCTGCTCACAATGAAATGGTTGATTCTCACTTTGAGTTGGAAGATGAGGTTATACAACTCAGAATGTAAATGGCAGATTTAGAGGATCGTGCCAGATGCAATAACACGAAGTTCAGAGGTATACCTGAAAACATTAAACCACCAGAATTGAATTGTTTTCTTAAAGATATGATAACAAAGCTAATTCCATCAATCCCACATCAGGAATTGGGAATCGACAGAGCACACAGATTACCTAAACCGTCTCACATTCCAGAGAAATTACCAAGAGACGTCAGAATACACTTTATGAGGTAAAAGATCAACTAATGCAATATGCACGTCATCATTCCCCACTTCCTGATCTGTATGCGGGTATCGTTTTATATTCTGATCTATCACAAGCGACGATCTTATCCTGCAAAAACCTAAATTCATAAATTCAATTACTAAGATCCCAAGGAATCACAGCATAATCCATAAATGGGGATTTCCAACAAAAATACTCAAAGATCATAAAGGTACCTCGTACTCGATCAACAATCTGGAGCAAGGTTTGAAAATCCTACGCTCATGGGGTATTCTCCCAAACAACAAAGAAGACATAACGGATAAATCCACACCTGGGGAATTATCACAAGACTGGCAAAAAAGCCACTTGACATCACAAGATAATAATATGCCTTCTAGAAAACGACATGTTAGCTGTTTTATGGAATCGATAATTCCTCAAATATCAATCATCCAAGGGCTATTGACACACTTCAGCAAATGTACACAAACTTACAATGAATCTTAAACTTTTTTCACTAAATGTAAAGGGACTAAACAGTCCTTACAAAAGAAGAGCTCTATGGACGGATGTCCTAAAATATGAATGTGACATCATCTGTTCCATTTTGCATTGGACAAAGCACCCAAATTTATCCATCACAAATTCCCTCAAAATTATGAGTGATTACGGCAATTAAAGACACTGTCTCTTTCAAGCTTATTAACCTGAAAACCGACACCCAAAGCAGATACATAATTTTGGTAGCTTCAATTGACAACTTAATCTATACAATTGTAAACATCTATGCTCCCAATAAAAATCCTCACCAATTCATCAGAAAAATCATCAAGAAAGCACGTAAAATACAGGAAGGAACTCTCATCTTTTGAGGTGACTTCAAAGCACCAATGGACCCTGCTATGGACACTTCCAAGAAAGGAATCATTACTAGAAGTGGTCTATCTTCCATTTTTTCCTCAGAAGACATGTACGACACCTGGAGATGTTTGCACACAACGGAAAAGGACTATAAATTCTTCTCACATGTTCATAAATCATATTCTAGATTAGATTATTTCATTGCCAACAAACTTCTCCTGCCAATGATCACAAAAGCTTGCATCCACAACATAACTTGGTCCGATAACGCACCAATCACAATTGAAATCAACCAAGGTCTACCTTGCTCTAATAACTACCTCTGGAGAAACAACACCTTTGTTCTTTCGCAGGAGAAACACATGTCGGTGCTAAAAAAAAACCTAGAAGAATTTTTTGTAATACATGATAAAGAACCGATAAATAGCACTATCTCAAATTAAGATCTGAATTGATAGCTATCCTTGTAGCAGATCAAGATAAAAATAAAATAAAAATGAAAATATATTACTACTCCCAGAACAACAAAGTAGGAAAACTTTTAGCCTCTCAACACCGCCAGTGCCAAATAAAAAATAAAATTCATAAATTATCCCATCATACCTCCCATCATAAATTATCCCATAAATTAGTAATCAATCCTCAAGAAATAGCAGATAACTTTGCACAATACTATGACTCACTTTACAACCTAAAATATTAAAGTAATACTAGCCAACCTGACTTAGAAAATAAAACAACATTTCTAGATAACATAAAACCACCAAATATTGATCCTAATGATTTAGAGCGACTCAATAAACCAATATCAAATGAAGAAACCCTTAAAATGATCAAAGAACTACCCAAAAACAAAGCACCAGGAGCTGATGGCCTATCAGGAGAATATTACATGGCCTTCAAAAAAATTCTAGTCCCTTATCTAACTAACATTTTTAATCATATATCTAACTCGTCAGCAAAGACCTACAAAATATAAAATAAACACAACTTTCCTGGGTATGGAAAATAGCCACATTTAAAATGCAAACCCTCCCTAAAATATTATACTATTTTAGATCTTTACCCATCCCAATCCCTACCAAATTTTATACACAATTATATACAAAACTAAAAAATTACATATGGAATGAAAAAAAAAACAAAACAAGGGTGGCATTCTCCATTTTAACCACCAGAAAATCTTTAGGAGGAATGCATCTACCTGACATCAATAATTATTATTATGCATCTCTATTAGATCAGATTAAATTTTGGTTCTCTAACACGGAAGACAAATTATGGTTAAACATAGAAAAAGAAGCCGCAAAAATGCCCTGGCAAAACCTTACGCTATACTCCCAAAGATTAACATACCCAATTTACTCAGTATCAGAGCTACACTAATAGCATGGAAGCATATACTCTCTAAAACAAGTCATCCAAAATAGATTCATACTATCTATACCGACAGGAACAATTAATTATTGCAGAATACGCCTAAACGTTGATGAATGGATTAAGGAAGGATACCATCTTTATATAAATCTACCCTTGCAGCATAAAAAGATCCCTTTAACCACTTAAGGACCGCCTTCTGCACATTTAGGTCGGCAGAATGGTACGGCTGGGCACATCAACGTACAGATACGTTGTCCTTTAAGAGCCCAGCTGTGACCGTGGCCGCGGGACCCGCGGACCCGATCGCCGCTGGTGTCCCGCGATCGGGTCACAGAGCTGAAGAATGGGGAGAGGTATATGTAAACAAACCTCTCGTGCTTCCTAGTAAGACTGACATTGATCGTCTGTTCCCTGTCATCGAGAAAGACGATCAGTGATGTTGAACGCCAAGCCACGCCCCCTACAGTAAAAAAACACACACACATGTCACACTTAACCCCTCCCCGCCCCCTAGTGGTTAACTCCTTCACTGCCAGTGCCATTTACACAGGAATCAGTGCATTTAAATAGCACTGATTGCTGTATAAATGACAATGGTCCCAAAAATGTGTAAAAAATGTCTGATGTGTCCGCCATAATGTCGCAGTCACAATAAAAATTGCTGATCGCTGCCATTACTAGTAAAAAAAAAAATATTAATAAAAATGCTATAAAACTATCCCCTATTTTGTAAACGCTATAACTTTTGCACAAACCAATCAAAAATCGCTAATTGCGATTTTTTTTTTTACCAAAAATATCTAGAAGAATACGTATCAGCCTAAACTGAGGAAAAAATATGTTTTTTTATATATTTTTGGGGGATATTTACTATAGCAAAAAGTAAAAAACATTGAATTTTTTTCTAAATTGTCGCTCTATTTTTGTTTATAGCGCAAAAAATAAAAACCGCAGAGGTGATCAAATACCACCAAAAGAATGCTCTTTTTGTGGGGAAAAAAGGACGCCAATTTTTTTTGGAGCCAAGTCACACGACCGCGCAATTTTCAGTTAAAGCGATGCAGTGCCGAATCGCAAAATGGGGCCTGGTCCTTTGGCTGCAAATTGGTCCGGGGCTTAAGTGGTTAAGCAAACTAAGAAGGTACATCCGATTAAAAGAGTTCAATCCCAATAATCCTATAGAAATCCTCTTAATTCTGTGGCAATTTGTCATCCAACAAAATAACCAATCAATTAAAGGAATTTCCCTTGTTTACGAACTACTAACTAATTACCCAAATAATATTAAAAACACACACATGATTAAATGGGAGAGAGATTTAGCTCAAGAATTTTCTTGGGACCAATGGAAAAAAGCTATTCATATATCCAGTAAGTCTTCAGCGTGTATTGAACAATGGGATAATGCACAAAAAATACTGAATATATGGTATTTGACCCCATATAAATGATCAAAAATGTTTTCCTACACATCTGACATATGTTGGAGATGCAATGATCAGACACAAGCAACCTTCTGCACATATTATGGAGCTTTAAAAATCCGCAAAGCTTCTGGAATTCAATAGCCTCCTTTATAGCGGATCTTATGGGTAACCTAACTAAGCTCAGCCTGAGCCACAGCCTTGCTAGGTCTTATTTTGGACATATACCCTAAAATATTTAGAACAATAGTAATTCTCGCTATAGGCAAGCCTCTGGAAATCCAGGGAGCACCCAACTTATCGACTGCTATATCCAGACTAAATATCCAGTATGAACAGTATGAACTTATGCTTGCTTATAAAAACGACTCCACCAACACATTCAAAAGGAATTGGAGTGTATGGATATTTCATCCTAGATCATCCAACTACTTAAAAGAGTGCAAATTGTAAATTATCCCTAAGTTTGAAATACCCCTAAGTCATATATGTGCATATTTCCAAAGTAGTCAACCATCTTGGACCCACTTTATTATTCTAATTAGCAAGTTTTGTTTTTGTTTTCATTTTTTGGAGGTTACCGCTCCTAGCAGAAAAAACGGAACCCGAGCCAGACTCGGGCTGCATTGCAGGATACAGGGGGGGGAAGTTACTTACCTTTTCCCCTGGATCCTGCAATGTCTCCCCGCTGTGTGAGCGAGCCGTCCGCTCGCTCGATTCACACAGTGCCGAGTGCCGCTGATCTCCGTTCCCTGCGACGTTACAACGCACGGGAGCGGAGATCGGCGCCAAATTCTAAAAAGTGTAAAAAAAAACACAACACACATACAGTACTGTAATCTTACAGATTACAGTACTGTATACAAAACATACACACCCCCTTTGTCCCTAGTGGTCTGCCCAGTGCCCTGCATGTCATTTTATATAATAAAAAGTGTTTTTTTTTACTGCCTGGAAACTGGAGATTGTCCATAGCAACCAAAAAGCCCCCGCCCGCAGACCCCGACAACCAACGGCCAGGGTTGTCGGGAAGAGGCCCTTGTCCTCATCAACATGGGGACAAGGTGCTTTGGGGTGGGGGGGCCGCACGGCAAAAGTGGTTTTAGACCAGCTATAAAACACCGATAAAAAATTAGAATCACAATTTTATCATCAAACAATAAATTTAATGACAGCGACTATTCTGCAACTGAGCAAATTTCAGTGTTTTTGATTTGATTACATTATTGAATCATTTTTATATATTTTTTTTTTTATTATATTATTTTTTTTTAATTTTTTATGATTTTGTGTTTCAAACTTTATCATACCCGGGATGTCTACTAGACTCTGGTTCGGACAGATTTAAGTGAGTTATTCATAAGAATTGCATGCCTACAATATAAAAACGCCAAATTTCCATGCAAAATAATTGTACCGCTTTCAGCACAAAATTCCAGCCAGAATCATACCGCCAGGGAGGTTAAAAGTGGGATATGCCTGTGTAGCATCAAGTCAATTAAACCACTGGGATATTGATCTGGTCAGTTAAGTAGCAGAGGGGGTTGTTAATCGGATTCAGCTGCTTTAGTGTTAATGGAATTAATAAAAAGGTGCACTAGATGGGCAAAAATTAGATGACCTCCAAAACAGGAATGGTTTTACAGGTAGAAGCCACTGACATCTTTTTTCCATACTCTTTTCTGACTGTTTTTCACTAGTTTTGCATTTGGCTAGGGTCAGTGTCACTTTGTTTTTTGGGGTGTCTTTCAATTCAGCCCTCTGTAGGTTGATAATCTTCATTTCTATCAGACAATGTGGTATCTATCCTTTTGTTTCTAACACATTACCCAGTCCATATGAGTATAGATATCCAGCATGATATGTTTCCCCATTGAGATGTGATGTGTTTTCATAGTGTTCCTTTAATCTTTTTTGAGCAGTGTATTAACAGCTTGAATGCTTAGAAATAATGGCTGTTATTAGGACCATATAACACTGTCAATTTTTATACTGGTCAATTACAAATCGTGTTCAAAATTTTTATTGTTTTTCAAGCACTTTACAAAGATCAAAGTACTAACACAATAATTACAGGTTTGTAGAGCTTAGCATGGTAGATACAACTCACCCAGGTAAGTTTCAAATCTAATTTGAATCATTCCATCACGAAAACAGTAATTCACTCTCTTTTGAGGAAGTAGTGACAGATCAACATCTCGCTGGCTAGTTAAGAGCTGCACCATAGAAGTAGGTAAATGGTTTCTTTGCGAACATGTAACTGGTGAATTGTGGTCAGAAACAAGATCACTTATATGACACTGCCCTTACATTAATGTATATCTAAAACCAGAACTTTTTTTCTCTTTTGGATACAGCAGGGAAGAGATATGCTTGTTGTGATGCAAGCTTGCGATATTTAGGTGGCCATGATCCTCATATATGGTTCTTTATTCCTTTGAATATTGCTGTGTAACATGAGATAAACATCATATTAAAATAAAATATATTCAAGTTCAATTTGGCAGCGGTAATAATTTGTTTTATGAAGTATATTTAAAACTATCCTTTGCTACAATGAAAAACGTTCCTATGAAATAATGAAACTTTTACTGTAGTAAATTCTATCTACTGTACTGGAATGTGACTAGAAATGCACTATAAATGAAAGAGCTTAGCATTCATGGGCATTCATGGTTACATACTCTAAAGGCTCAGGGTTGTAGGTGCTGCATTTGTATGTTAAGAGATTCTTTGCTCTGAATCTCAGATGATTGTTCTTTAATGACTTCTGTACTTTATCTAGGAGAGTGAAGAGGCTGGTGGTAATGAAGGAAATTACTTCAGTTTCTCAGCTCATTGTGTCACTGTGTGAATGGAATTGTAGAGTATGCATAAAATAATCTCCTTGTAACACCAATGGAAATTGTACATACTATCACATTTCGATTATTATAATCTTTCTAATGCATCAACGCTTATATTATGACACACAGAGAAAACTGAAAAAAGTTACCCCTACGAATTATGATATCACAAATCATATGTTTAATAAACCAAAGTATATATTTAAACAAAATAAAATAAAAAATTCTGCAGAGGTGCTAACTTTGCATTTGTTTAACATTGAATTTCCAGAAATATAAGAGGAAAACAATTCTTCATTATATACCAAGGTTACGATCTTTTCATATTTGGCCAGCTATTAACACAACATGACTTAAATATTATTTATTTTATTTATAATAATCCTGTCGCACCAAGCCCAGTGCCAGATGGTCATTTATTATCTGGATGCCTTCCTGCTAATCGAACAGTCAGGCGTGCCCACGGTAGACCTAGATAGGTTAAGAGTGGTGCTTGGGTATCTCAATGTGCCCATAGCAGAACACAAAGTGGAAGGCCCAGCACACGATCACCATTCTCGGGGTCAACCTTGACACTCGCTCCAGCCTGCCCCCCGACAAACTGACCTGTATCAGGTCAGTTTTTCATGACTTGCTGTGCACAGGGGTCTACTAAGAAACAGCTTCAATCCCTCTTAGGGATGCTCAACTTCGCAATGAAAATGATTCGCCGGGACAATCTTTTATTGCGCCCCTCTTGGTCTTCCTCTCTGACACAGTACCCTGATCAAATCTTTAGACTAGACACAGCATTAGTAGCAGATTTGTCTATGTGGGATGAGTTCCTTACTAGTTGGAATGGCATATCCATGTTCATACCATCAGTATCGCCTTTATGGTAGTAATGAATGCCGCAGTCTCCACAGGCTTCACTGCAATTTTTTGGCCATTATTGGTTTGCAGGACCATGGCCTCAAGAGATACTCCTAATCCCATGGTTCATCCAGTCTTCCTCATTGTTCGAGCTATATCCAATCCCGATCGTGACAGCCGCTCAGGCCTGGGGCCATACCTGGACCGGACAAACGCTGGCCTTTGCCACCGACAACCAGGCCATGATCGATATCATTAACAAGGGCAGGTCCAAGTTGCTCCCTATTATGTCCTTCCTACGCAGGCTGGTACAATTATCTCTGCAGCATCAGTTCAATGTGCACTGCGCATACATTCCAGGCAAGTGCAACATTGCAGCTGACGCACTGTCCCGTTTCAACTTCATTTCAGTTTCCGGCAGAAACCTGGAGCCGACCCAAAGTCATCTCTTATCCCACCTTGGTCTCAGCTGACATTAGATTAAAGCAGTACCTTCACATCGCGACCCAGCTCATCAATCAATCCTTATGCCGCAACATACTCAAGGCCTGCCACACAGCTTGGAACACCTTCGGCAAGTTTCTGGCATCCTGTCCCCTGGCAACAGGCACTAAGCACATACTAGCTTTCATTTCATATTGCTACACTCAATTGGCTCTAGCACACAACACCATCAGACTATATTTAGCCAGCATCCAACACTTCCTGGTCTTACAGGATCTTGCAAAGCCATCCTCGTTCGCAACCCATCCGCTCCGAGCCATTTCCACGTGGCATTCAGAAGCAGCAGCCCATAGCCAACTCCAAACGCTTGCCCATCACGAGTACCATCTTTAGAGGAATGTCGTCCACCCTCTCACTGGCTTTCTTCCCAGCTTGGTCATTCAAGTGGCCATCTACCTGGCCTAATACGTTGACGTCACCTGGCTCGCTTCCAAGATAATTTTATTCTTCACCTCGCCGTATCTAAAATCAATCTGGCACCGGGGTCAACATTCATCTTTTCAAAACAAACAAAATATGGTGCCCAGTAGCGATACTCGACCGCCTACTGTCGCTCCTACCCAGCCAATCGAACTCTAATCCCCTACAACCTTTTCAGACCAAACCCTTGAGTGGCTGCCAGTTCATCAAGCACGTCAGGATCCTCCTGCGCAACCTAGGCCTCGACCCCAGTCGGTACTCTCGACACTCTTTCCGAATTTGAGCAGCCTCGGCTGCATCCCAGCACGGAGTTCCAGACCATATCTTCAAGAGATTAGGCAGGTGGAAGTCTGCCTGCTTTGCCCGGTACATCCTGAATTCTCAGGCTGAAATGTTGCAAGCATTTACCAAACTTGCTCAGTAAATAACACTAAACCAATAAAGAGCTTTCACCCCTACCTGAATGTTTTTGCCCCCTTTTTTGGTATACCGACCAGCAGACTACGGCACACTTCAAGTCCATTTCATTTTGTAAGTCTTGTGGTGTGTTTATGTGGTTCACATCCATCCTGGTTGAAGGGCTTTGACCATAAATAAGAAGGGCAGTATGATGCCTGAATTTATGGGAGGAGTCCGGGGGTATTTAAGCAGCCCATTCATCTGAGCTCTTTGACGGTTTCGGTGCACGATACCCTGCCTCCCATTCCCCTTTTCTCAAATTTATTTCTCTCCACAAACATCTATTACTTATCTTGGGTATGACCCACCTTTTGGTATACCAACCAGGAGACCAGGGCACACTTCAGGTCCATTTCATGTTGTAAGACTTGGTTGAAGGGCTTCGACTATATATATATATATATATATATATATATATATATATATATATATATATATATATATATATATATATATATATATATATATATATATATATATATATATACATACAGTATATATATATATATACAGTAGCTCACAAAAGTGAGTACACCCCACACATTTTTGTAAATATTTTATTATATCTTTTCATGTGACAACACTGACGAAATTACACTTTGCTACAATGTAAAGTAGTGAGTGTACAGCTTGTATAACAGTGTAAATTTTCTGTCCCCTCAAAATAACTCAACACACAGCCATTAATGTCTAAACCGCTGGCAAATAAAAGTGAGTACACACATAAGTCAAAATGTCCAAGTTGGGCCCAATTGGCCATTTTCTCTCCCTGGTGTCATGTGACTTGTTACAAGGTCTCAGGTGTGAATGGGGAACAGGTGTGTTAAATTTGGTGTTATCGCTCTCACTCTCTCATACTGGTCACTGGAAGTTCAACATGGCACCTCATGGCAAAGAACTCTCTGTGGATCTGAAAAAAAAATTGTTGCTCTACATAAAGATGGCCTAGGCTATAAGAAGATTACCAAGACTCTGAAACTGGGCTGTAGCACAGTGGCCAAGAACATACAGTGGTTTAACAGGACAGGTTCCACTCAGAACAGGCCTCGCCATTGGTTGACCAAAGAAGTTGAGTGCACGTGCTCAGTGTCATATCCAGGTTGTCTTTGGGAAATAGACGTATGAGTGCTGCCAGCAGAGGTTGAAGGGGTGGGGGTTAGCCTGTCAGTGCTCAGACCATACGTTGCATACTGCATCAAATTGGTCTTGCACAAGAAAGCCCACAAACAGTTTGCTGAAGACAAGCAGACTAAGGACACAGACCAAGTTAAACTTATTAGGTTCAGATGGTGTCAAGCGTGTGTGGTAGCAACCAGGTGAGGTGTACAAAGACTAGTGTTGTCTTGCCTACAGTCAAGCATGGTGGTGGAAGTGTCATGGTCTGGGGCTGCATGAGTGCTGCCATCACTGGGGAGCTACAGTTTATTGAGGGAAACATGAATGCCAACATGTACTGTGACATGTACTGAAGCAGAGCATGATACCCTCCCTTCAGAGACTGGGCCACAGGGCAGCATTCCAACATGATAGAAAACCCAAACACACCTCCAAGATGACCACTGCCTTGCTAAAGAAGCTGAGGGTAAAGATGATGGACTGGCCAAACATGTCTCCAGACCTAAACCCTCCAAGCATCTCCAGCAACAAACAAGTTTCAAAACTTCTACTGATCTCCTGTTACGTCTAGACCCATTGCAGGCAGCCATGGCACTCCTTGTCCTTCTACAACCTGGGGGCACTGGATAGGAGATACTGAGTAAGGGAAGCTCTCTCATCAACATGGCCTCTACCAGGTCCATGACAACATTCTACGTCTACTGTGCTGTTTCCTTGAATTCAAAGAGTCCCGTGTTAGCACAAGCTCCTGCCTAGCAATAACCCTGAAAATGTTTATCTGGGGGGGGGGGGTTTATTCCCTTAACAGTTAATATTCTGTATTGGGGGTTCTAAATATTTAATGTTCAGTGTAGTGTGCGTGTGTACTAAATTGCATGTCTACCCCATCATAGGTCACAAAACCTAACCTTTGTTCATTGTTAATAAAACCACTTTCAAAATCTTTTGTTGCTATTGTGCAATCTGTGCATTTTTTCTTTATTTAACCTTCATAATCTAACTGATACACAAATAGAGAACTAAGCAGGATTTTTTAGTACTGGAGTTATTAAAAAATGTATGTGAAAAGGTAAGCAGCATTTTATTTAAGTTATGCTATGTGAATGAGAACATGTAACACATATAAAGAAGAAATGATCCCAATTTCTACGACAAAAGGGAAAATACACTTTAAAAGACCTGGGGACACAGACATGAAGGGAAAGAAAAGGTTTGCACAGACTGTTGCTGTGCAACCAGTGCCACCAATGATAGCTAAGCAGGAATGGGTCTGCATGGGTGTCTGCTTTTAAATCCAAGCTTCATGCCAGTCAGTGTGCATGAGGGTCAGGAGCTTTGATCTGACAGATTTATACAGGAAAAGTAAAGCCTGGGTCTCTGTTGTGGAGAAGGTCTTAAGTGGGGTAAAGCAGAGACAGGGCTGTAGGGAGCCATTCTTTCCACAGAAAAAAGTTTTAACTATATATGCATTTTTGGCTAATTTACTAAATCAGGATCTTCATTGAAAAAGACTTTGTAAAATATTAAAGTGATACTTAACACACATTTTTTTAAAAAAAAAAAAAAAATCTAAGTACCTTCTTACCTAATTGATATGCAGCTGTCACATGACCCAGCTCTTTTCCAGCCTATCTGTAGGGAAACATGAGTAGGAGGAGCTTATAGTCCTCGGCTTCTGGTCACATGTTCACAAAAAAAAGACATTTGAAATACAGAGAAAAATAAATAAATAATATCAATAAACTGTTTTAAATTGGCATACAATATATATATATATATATATATATATATATATATATATATATATATATATATATATATATATATATTTAAATATTTCTTATTTTGTGGAAACAACATGGTGTGGGAGGATTTCTGCTGGGCACAGGCAGCATATGTTTTAAAATAAGAGGGAGGCAAAGCCTCCCCTAATCTACATCTAATATCCCCCCATAGTGTTTAGCTGCTTAGTGGGCATGGATGAGGAGGGAGGGAGGGAGTGAGCTGTCATTTTCCACCCACATACACCCACATGTGTGACTCTATAGTCAGAGCTCAGATGTGATAGGGAGGAAATGCTAAGCACAGAAACTGAGCAGGTGTAGAGTTGCCAGTTGGGGACAGGAACACAAGGTGGAGCTAGAGCAGCAGGATCCAGTTTTTTTTTGCAGAATACAGAAAACAAATCTCATAGTGACTGAATGAGTATGAACAGCATGTAGTACACCATTTATTAATATTTTTTTTTATGATGTGGGTTTAGTGACACTTTAACCTTAAATCCACCAATCATGTGAAAATAATCTACACAGGTTGGGTATTAACAGGAATTTGCTTCTCACATGACTGGATAACTAAATTGAATGTTCTGAAACATTTTTGAGTTAAGATGCTCAACTCCCCAGCCTCACCAACTCTAATAACAGCACAGGTTCCCTGTTGACTTCTATGAAACCTTTCCTTATTCAGAACTATTGTTTAAAACATTTAGATTTTATTTCCTTTTTATGGTTTGGCATTACAAAGTCTGAGTATCTACACCTAGTATCTAAGCTGGGATGTGTTCCAAGTGGCAAACATTGTTGGCAACACTAATATTTTTACATCCTTACAGAATGCATTTATATAGTAATAGAATAGAAGTCAGTAAATATTAACCTAGTAATATGGATACCGATCAACAGTTATTAAAGAATGCCAACACTCCAAGGTTGCATTGCATTTCACTCAATTTACACCTTAAAGAACCTACTGCATTGATGTGAACTGAAGGAAAAGGAGTCATATTGAATCAACCTTGGTGTGCTGCTGAATCCAAATGGTAATATACTGTATATTTCATATTGCCCACATTGATCAAAGTCTGAATACCTTTGTGAAATAATTTCTATATATGAAGCTTTTGGTCTGCCATATGTCTTAGAATTTAGGTTGAGATAATTTTAAGTCACCAAAAAACCTGATCAGGCACAGTAACTCAATATATGGTAGGTTCTTATGGCATAAAACTAGTGTCGGTTAGACTTAAAAATTGTATGTGTATCCAAATGCATTTTTTATATAACCACTTATACATTTTCATTTTCATTGTATAGTTCCAATACAAACAGTAAGAGTCTGGAAGATCAACAGATGTCAGAATACTGGAAAATAAGGCTTCTGTGTGTAAATAAGGTATCCTCATGCATTTGTTTGCCATTGTTTCTGGTGATTCCTTGTCATTAAAAATATTTTACAGTGCATAGCATCTAGTAGCCATATGGTCATTTTGTTTATGATAGTCAAATTATTGTGCATTTCCCAGAAATAACAGCAAATAATAAATGACATAATGAATAATGTTTTTCAACAAAGGCAAAAAACTGTTATCCTCGTGGAACCTTCAGGAAGAACAAGTCTATTTTTTCTAATTGATAAAACAGCAGGTCTATAATAACCATATGGGCTGTAATTTTGACAAAGACAAGGGAAGCATTGTCAGCATTGTAAAACTAATAGGGTAGGTGATGTGGATCAATTTATGTCGTCCTTGACTTTCTGCTTCTGTTGGAATTCTGAAAGATCATTAGCTGCCTCAAGAGACATGTTTGATTAATGGGTTTTGTTAAACAAAAGAAGTGAGGTTAAGCGTGATCAGAAATTATGAAGAACTGTATGTTCCATAGAGAATTATTACTTTCAAAATTATGAATGAGTGTGAGTTCATTTTCCATGTTCTAATCAGTGCAATTGTGTTTTCTCCCACTGGAGACAGAGACAGAGATAAACCATGCTTGCGATTATTGAAGCCATGGTATAAACTGTGGAAATTCCAATTATACATATTCATTGAGAGTTTATGACTACACTGTCATAATCACTGAGGACAGTTGTGGAGCCTTCCTGGTCCTGAAGAATGTATGTGCATATTCACGCAGAACAATGTTTTTTGAACTATGATGCACTTTATGGCCTTTGGGATAGGGCTAGCAGGCAAAGATTAGCCAATATGGGGGCTTTTACATAAGCCAGTGCCCTCACTATATAGAAGAGGGTCAAAGAGCAGCCATAGTGTCAAATCGTTTTTCTTAGTTTCTGTTATAAAATTTAGCAAATAAGTATTTTTTCATCTTCACTGATGTGCACTGATAGGCTGCACTGACGGGCACTCATGAGTATATACTGATGGGCATTAATGAGGTGGCACTAATGAGGTGGCGCTAATGGGCACTGTTGAGGAGGCACTGATGAGGCTGCACTGATATGCAGCACTGATGGGAACTTATGGGCTCTGACAGGCGGCACTGAGGGGCACTGATAGGTGGTACTGATAAGGGAGCTCTAATAGGCACTGATGAGCAGGCACTGATGAGACTGCACTGATATGTGGCACTGATGAGCACTGATTAGGAGGTGCTGATAAGGCTGCACTGATATGTGGCAATGATGGGCTCTTATAAGCGGCACTGATAGGCGGCACTGATGGACACTGATAGGTGGTACTGACGGGCGCTGATAGGCGGCCCTGTTGGATGCTAATAGGCAACACTGATGGGCACTGATAGGCAGCACTGATGGGCACTGATATGTGGCACTGATAGGCAGCACTGATGATAGGCAGCACTGATGGGCACCGATAGGCAGCAATGATGGACACTGATAGGCAGTACTGAAGGGAACTGATTGACACTGTTGGTGCTGCACTGACAATCAGGACACTGATAATCAGTGCCCTGATTATCAGTGTAAAAGTCCCCTGTCACAATTGCCGGGTATTGGCTATCTCCTCACGCTGTGACAGCCCATGAGGAAAGGAATGCCGATAACTGGCAAATGTGTTTACATGTGATCAGCTGTGATTGGACACAGCTGATCACATGGTAAAGGGCCACTGTGATTGGCCCTTTATCCCAATCTGTCATCAGCTGTGTCCGAAGGACAGCAGGAGTATGGGGAAGTGGTTCT
The DNA here is from genome assembly GCA_028564925.1 of Lithobates sylvaticus. NCBI lineage: Eukaryota > Metazoa > Chordata > Amphibia > Anura > Ranidae > Lithobates > Lithobates sylvaticus. The sequence goes on along the minus strand of CM053026.1, from coordinate 619,554,527 downwards.
GGGAGAACGTCCATGGACATTATATCCCATTACATCTGTCTTGCAGCCAACCAGTTTTATAATGCTCTATCTTCTCCATGTTCTTATTTATTGAAGTAAAGTCTCAGCCTGTCCTCTTTGTCTCTAGTAATTTTTGTTTTTTCCCAGCACAGTCTCTCGCCACACCTCATTCTTCAGATGGTCTATGCTGTTACATTGCTATTTCCATAATGACATAAAGAACACTCTTTGTGCAGCAAACCAAACAATCAAATGCACTTAAATAGGGTCACATGGCCATAAATGGAGCTTGTCACTTGTGAGAAACAAATATTTGGCACTTCTCTAAGTGTTATGCTGATAAATCTGACCACATGTGAGTGCATTTTATTGCTTTTTATACATAAAGTGGTATGGTTTTCTGCACAAGGAGAGAATCACTCCTTCCCACCTCTAAGTCCTGATTTAAATCAGATACTAATTGGAGATGCCTGCATAATAAATCTGTTATGGCCAAAACAGCTATAGGTTGTTGTTATAGAAGAATTACAGATTTTCGTGGACATCATTAGCAGTTTACTGTTTTATCTTCAGTTGTTGCTGGGGATGATATCTTGGAATGCTGAAGTTGTATTTTTTTTTTTTTTTTTAATCCACAAATATTTAGTAATTTACACAACATATGGAGCATATCTATATTTTTATTTATTTGAGAATGCAGAGACAGCTATCAGTAAAACATACTGTTAAATACATATACTTGCTAGTCAGAATACTGTAAACACTGCAAGGTCTATCATCAATTAAATGCTAGCATTCTGCACCTCAGCTTATATAAGGTGGGGGGATTTACTTAAACTGGAACACTCATAGTCTGGTGCAGCTGTGCATAGTAGCCAATCAGCTTCTAACTTCAGCTTGTTCAATTAAGCTTTGACAATAAAACCTGGAAGCTGATTGGTTTCTTTGCAGAACTGCACTGGATTTTTGCATGCTCCCGTTTTCGAAAATATCCACCTATATTTTTTTTTATATTTGGAATTTCATATTTATGAAAATAGCTAAAGAGTATGTAGTTTTTTTCATCAGTTACTGCATACAGTTTCCTCAGTTGCTGCACAATATTTTCAAGTTCATTTTCACAATGTGATCTTTTGTGTATCAGTGAACTACATATAATAGCATTCCTAAACTGCTGCTTAGTTAGTGTTACTCCAAAGTAGGTTCCTTCAGGTACCTGTCCTTCATTTCAGATCCCCTGCATAGCACACCAAATATCTGAAAAAGAAGTTCTAATATGCTTCTATGGTTCTGGTCGATTCATTCTGCTCTTAATTTGCTACTGGTTAGTGCATTGGTGAGCCAATAGTGAGGAACAAAGGATGGAAATGGATGGACAAAGCTAGTGACAGCAGAAGATTGTCTGTTTTGTGTCCACCATTCAGGACAACCACAGTATCACACAGGGGCTCTTAAATTACATGATATGAAGTGTAAGCAGCAGTTTAACACTTCATATACTGAAGTGATTAACCCAGTCTAGAAACTTCAAACCTAAAAGTACTGTACATCTGTCCTTTGACATTATCAGTACAGAAGTAATCGTGACTGCTAAGGTAACTGCACAGATCCACTAATATAAACATAAGTTATTATGCCAGTAAATGGGTTGCTCAAACATTTGCAAACATACATGCATATCTGTAAAGATGTATCTGTAAAGATTCTGTAAAGATTTATACTATATGACTGTGATACTCAGGGTTACACATTGCTGGCGTACTTGTTGTTGTGTCCATTTAGACATTTTGGAAGCTTAAAGTGTCTTGTGTTTTGCTACAGTATAAAGTATATGTTGTGTAATAACAGCCCTGGTCATAGGCATGCACATGGGTGTGCAGGGTGTGCACACCCTAATCACCTAGTGCACATTAGTGTTATCACTCTGTGTGCAGGCGAGAAGAGGGGGAAGCTCTCCCTCTTATAGGCTCCATCATAAGAGAAGAGCTTACGCACTTCTCTTTCATTGTCCCGGCAGGGAGATCAATGTGCTGGGACCTCAATATATGTAGATAAACACACATACATGTAGGTTTGAGCTTTGGGGTGCACACCCTAATGCAATAAGCTGCGCACACCTATGGCCCTGGTTGTCATTTATGTATAGAATATCTAAAGCGTAACATTGATATAACATATATAATTGCTACACTCTTAATAAAAGTACCTGTTTTAATATTCAGCCATTAATGATCTTCTAATCCTGGTAAAACATTCAAATCAGATACTTCTGTATACTGTGTACATATCTCCTCCAGAAATGTAAAATCCTGCTCATAAGATTACCCAAACATTTTTCCTAACCACATAACAACACTGGATCTGATCATGTCGCTATATCAGACAGCTCATCAGACACAGAACATAAAAAGTGTCGGGTAGCAGGTTCACACAATGAGATGCAATCCATTGCTGGAGCATGAGGAGAGCACTGGATGTGTGGGGAGCAGAGGATCAGAGAAGTAAAATAGCTTTTTGCTGCTTCCTAGACCTAAATAATTATTTAACCCTTGCAGTACTGGAGCAACTCACTGCAGGGGAGATGGGTTTTAAAATGTTTAATACATAATAAAATACATTAAGTAATTAGACAAATGGACCTAATAGATTTTGACTGAAGTTTTTATAGACATTTATGTAAAAGGGACCAGCTTGATGTACAAAGTCTTAAAAATATGTGTTTTACATTTTTTCAAAATCTTGATTCTGAGTATAGTTTGTAATTATATATGCACATTACTGCGGTCATATCTGCTAAATATTACATATATAGGCTCCAGACAAGCTTCCTATTTTGCAGTGCTACACAATGGCTCTACTACTCCTGCCTACAATGCAAGTATATGAGTAGGCTGACCCAGTGAAAAAAGTGAACTCCTTGTGTGGCTGATACAAGTAGGCAGCAAATTCATACATTTAAAATGATAAATGAGTGTAAGTTAATTTTCCATGTTCTAATCAGTGCAATTGTGTTTTCTTCTATAAGAGACAGAGATAAACCATGGCTGTGGGAGCTATGGTAAAAACTGCAAAGCTTCCAATCAAATATAATTTTAGTATATTTATGTAGAGTTCATAACCACTCTGTCTTAATCACCAAGGTCATTTGTGGAGCATTGAATTGATACCTATATCTTTGGTGCAACAAAATACTTGAAAACTATGATTAATTACAATTCAAGGACCAGGTGATGTGTACAATCTTATACTGTACACTGGATCGTGAGTATAAAATATGTGAAAAGTTTTTTTTTTTTTTTTTACTTTATATAGTATGTAATGCTGGCTTTCTAGAGACATGTGTACATTATCCTTATTCGTGAAATTAGCAGGCTGAATTCAAGTTCGTGAAAAAAGAAATCCATTTATGCAATATGCATAAGCTTACATAGGACATAAAATAATACAAGATCATTCCTAAAGAACAAGGTCTCATATATTATGTTCATAAGATTAAAGCAAAAAAGAAAATCCACCACAAATTGAACCTTGTCAAAATTACACTTTTGAACTTTATTGAGTTATGGCTCTGAGTTCAGCTAACATTACTTTTATGATAGTCTTCTTATTTAAGAAGGCACAGTGTACCATGAAAGGTGTAGTAATTCATAGCAACTAATATGCAATTAACTTTCATCGTTCTGAATACCCTAAATTATTGAGGTGACATCATCATTTTTTGCATTGCTTTACTAAAAGCAAATTTGAAAATGTATTTTGAAACACCATAAAGGACCCTGGCATATTCCTGGAAAATAATTGCTCAATTCACTCAAAATTGGCTAAAATCTGTCATTTTACTGAACTGCCACACTGTAGCTGAAAGTTGAATTTAGGTTTGACGTAAGAGAAATGTCTGGTGGATAGCAGAAGGACGTACCCAAGCAAGTGCTGTATTTAAACATAATGCTGCTCAAGGTTTACCATAATAATGACACCCTTTTGAACCCATGGGGGAAATTTACTAAAACTGGTGTACACAGAATCTGGTGCAGCTGTGCACAGTAACAGCATTTAACTTAAGCTTTTTTAATAAAGTTTTAACAATAAAACCGAGAAGTTACTAGGTACAGATTCTGTGTGCATCCGTTTTAGTAAATCTCCCCCTGTGTTATTAAACAGTTTACAGTTAACATAGAAAATACAAAAAATGAAATGGTGTTCATATTGTTATGTGATTAAAAATGAACAGTAAGTACAATTAGTACAAGTAATGTAGGTGAAATCTATGTTAGATATTATATTTATATATTGTATTTAGCAAGGAAGGGCTGAATTAAAAAGTAGGCTTTACATTAAGTCCATTTGCATTAAGGAATGTTCCATTTCGTAAAGCAATTCAGAAAAGGTAGGGATAAAGAAAGTTGTTGTAGGCTTAAGCCAGGCATATTTCAGTTATAAAGCAGGGGGAGAAGGGGAAACTAGAAGAGAGAATTTTAGTGGGAAGAAAGGGAAGTGGGAATGAGAAAGCAAAAGAGAGTAGATGGGTTTTATAGAGGGAAGGATAAGAGTGAGGACTAGGGGTCAGTGGGATCGCAGCTCCTCCTGCACCATAGAAAAGGTGGTAAAGTGGCAGGAGAGAATGGTTGAGGTTCATATGGCTATTAAAATCTAACCATGGAGATATATATTAAAAAAATTGGAATATGTATCATTGAGAATTGCGGCAATGTTTTTGTGCACCATGATGCCCATCATCCGCTGTTTTACCTCTGAAAAAGTAATGGTTGGTTGCCTCCATGCTTTGATTAGCATTTACTTGGCTGCAAGAACAATTGCCCAACCCTGCCAACTATTAAAGGCCACTGGAGAGATCTAACATTGGTCTGTAAAGAAATGCTTCCCGGGGGTTCCTTGGTGTTCATGATATCTTCTTTAACAGCCAGGGTGCTGTTCTGCTATACAGACCACCAAGCAAAAGAAAAGAGTTTCAAATTTCTTGAACGATACCAATATTCCCCCACCCCTTTCCACACATATTTTTTTTCTGAATTTAACCATAAATGTCCATAGGTGTATATTTTGAGCTTTTATAGTAAATACAACCCTCACTAATGTTAAGGAGGAAGAAAGCTCACGATGGGTGTCGCCAGGTTGGGATGTTCACAAATAGTCCAAAATACAGGACAGTAGCAGGCTGTGCAAGTCTGCTGCTGCCTTGAAGACTGTAAAAGTGTTTCCATATGCCTTCTGCTATCGCCCCATGCGTCATAATAAGGAAAGTTAGTTGCTGTGCATGATAAAGATCAGCAGCAAGATCTGTTATTTGTAGTCCCACTTACCAGCTGACAAACCAATATATTACAAATATTTCTGAAGCTCTGTTCTTACCTTGTTCCTGCACTGGAGTGCTATGGGCATTAGCCAGTTTCACTTGCTGATAAATATAACCAGCTACACAACAAATCATTGCCCAGCCCAACTATCTAACTCTCATTCATGCTGCAGCACCCTTTTCTTCCTGTCAGGCTGCAGCCATCAGCAATGATTCCTCCTCTTACCTTGTCTATTTAAATTAAGTGAAGCTCTTGGCTCCAATGTTCCAATGTTCCCTGCCGCTGGCCATGACCTTTGGCTTTGCTGCTGGCTATCTGAGTGCATTGTGTGACCTGACCCTTGGCTTTGTTCTTGGCTACCCAAGTCAGCTACCTGTCCAGACCCTTGGCTTCTGACCTGTACTTACTCTACTATGTACATAACCAGCTCCATCTGCTGGATTGTCACCACAGTGTACCTTCCTGCCCTAGACCTACCTCCTGGTACCTTCTTCTCTTAGAGTCCCTGGTCTAAAGTAGCAAAATCCATCATGCTCTATTAAACCATGCTCTATCAAATCTCTATAAATACCAGCAGGCCCTTAGACCTTGTGCCATAGGGGACTCCACACACCTGCACTCAACTGGGGCCATCTGCCTTCTTCTGCAAGTCGTGATCCTACTCAGAGGTCTGATCTATTCTGTGATGTCCTGCTTTTCTTTGAACCGGCTGTTGGCCTACACTTCTTGGGTAAGCCTAACATCTCTCATTGCCCTTTTCAGTGTAGCTAGAAGGTCCACAGTTGTCAGCTTGACAGTGTAGTTGTCTAGTTGGCATTATCCTTTAAATTAAGCCAATAATTCAAGTTAATACAAAAATATATTTTAATTATCTCAGAACTGGCATAGAAACATATACAATGTAAGATGTTTCTATATTGTGATGGAAGTGGGTGGGCACTGTCTCATCCCTTCCATTATATGCTCTGCTTTGAAAAATCATACAGTCAGCTTCTACTATCTGCATTCGTTGAGTTGGAGAAACAAAACACAAATTTGCACAGAGTGCCCTAGAACCATATAGTAGAGCTTAAAGAAATCCTGAATCTATAAAGTGATGGAGTCTCTAAAAAACCCACCCACAAATCAGCTTATACGTGCTTTCAGCATGATCAGCCAGAAATAAACCTGAAACACTGTCTGCTTTATGTGACTTTTTCCATTGATGCATTGTGCAGGTCTAAGCAGCCAATTTTCAGGACTGGACACAACCAAATTAACTTAGACTGTATTGTGTGTAACAATTTAGGTTGAGTACCAAGAAGGACATTGCTAGTGAATGTTCCAAGCAGAACATTGCTAGCTTGATTTCCAGACCTGAATTGCAGATTTTAAGAACACATTTTTTTTCTACAAGATTAGACAGATGGGTAAATACTTATTTCACATTGCATATTTCCAACATAATTTTGTGTTTGATGTCACCTTTAATATAACAGTATATTTTAATATTTGTATGATATAGTATTTCTTTAGTCCCTTCAAATAACTTGTATGGTTATACTGTCTCAATGGATTTCAAGCTCTACTCCCTAGAAGCCAGAAGCCATGGTTTTCATACACTGCACTGATAATGGACAAAAAGACTGAAACACCTGTAAACAGTTTGGAATACATGGTTCTACATAATTATGTTTTATTCGCGATATACACATGCATTTTGTAGCGTGAAGGAGTGATTTGCAGGGATACCCCTATTGTACTGAAATGAGGAGCAATCCTATTATTTTTTTGATTTGTGATGGTATGAGATAGGTTATATCACCTTCTGTTTTAAGAGAGCTAGAAGGCTTTACTGTGTAAAGCACTGATTTGAGTTAAGAGCTTTTTTTTATTCCTTTATTCCCTTATCATCATAGCCTATATGGTTATACTGTAATGTTACAGTATTTTAAAGTTGCTATTTATTACAAACTTTATTTATTAATCATTGTCCCAGGTCAGGAACTTAAATAATACTGCAGCCACAGAATCAACATTGACAGCCAGAAAACTATAATTTTCAGAAAGCAGTTCAGAAATGGTAGCCCGTGTCCTTAAACAGGATCTCTATGCCCAGACAGTGGCACCTTCTGCTATTTTTAGTTTGGCAAAACAGGAATTGCATATATTCTATTCTATGTCAGTTTTCTTTTTCTACATATATTTAACTCTGGTGGTGCTTTAGATACTAGGTGTGAATTTGTTCACTGTCAGGAGAACATGACTTCTGGTGTCTGCTAATGACACATAATGCCTGGGGCTGGTCAATGTGATTTACATACACACACACACACACACATACATCATGCAAACCTACCTGGGACTAAGCCTTCTCTGTATCTCCCTCATTTAAAAGATTTCTGCAGGCTTTGTAACAGCTGTCATACTCATCATAAAAATCTAAATTTATATCTAGCCAAGAATAGGAGAGTACAAGACACACATCATGCATCAATTTAAGATGGCTGCAAACTGTGCCCTGATTAATACTTTTCTGCTATCAAATATTCTTATACCTTAAATATGCCCATAACAGGAGAATGATCTTTACTGTCAGCCTCAAGCACAGTCACCTTGGCTAGTCAGTATTTGACCTACTGGATGCTGCTGTCTTGGAGAAATAGAAAATGTATCCTTTGTACAGAGCTGGGATAATATCATGTGTGTATTTTTATATATATGTGAGAAAAATTTGAATTGGTCCTCTTTAATTAAACCTTGCAAAACCCTGTGATTTTATGCTAGTTACCCAATGCGACCAATACAATTTTTTTTTTATTATTATTTTTTTTTATTGTAGTTGAAGAGTAATTCTGACTGGTGTGAGATTCTGTATTCTCACGTTGCATCTTCAATAAGCATTTATATTTTTGCTATTGGAGATATACAAAGGAGACTGCAAATGATAACTCCCTTCATAATGTTATGCTTAACGCCTGCAATTAAGTTACTACTGTAGAGCAACAGGAAGGCAAAAATGATCATTAATTTATGACCTTATTGTATTTTTAAATATTGTTATGTAAGCAATTCCAAAATCTTAAGGCATTTGCAAAGGTACTTTTTTGTATTAAAACACCAAACATGTTATACTTACCAACTCTGTGCTATCGTTTTGCACAGAATGACCTCAAACCTCCTCTTCTGGGGTCCCCTGCCTGCACTATCCTCTCCTCCTCTTCTCCATCTCCCCCCATAGCAAACTGCTTGCTATGGGGACAGACATGTGTGCTCAATCTGAAGACAGGCTGTATGCATCTATTGACATACACAGCGTGGCTTAGCCCCATCCCCTGCTCTCTGCTCCCAGGTTTTGATTGACAGCAGCAGGAGCCAATGCTTCCCACTGCTGCCAATGTGAGCAGAGAGAGACAGAGAACCACTACAGATAGACACAACACTGGATTAAGATAGGACTCAGGTAAGTATAAAGAGTGGTGAGGTGGTGATACAAACACTGGGACATTTTTTTATATTAAAGTGTTACTAAACCCAGTAATATGAAAATAGTTCACCCCCCCCCCCCCCCCGCAGTGCCCACAGCTTATATGAGATGTGTCTATAATATACAGGGACTGATTAAAGAACTCACCTTTATTTATATGCATTACAAATTGAATGCTTGTCCCCTTTACTATATTCCCCATTTGCACTAATACATTGCTGCAGTCTTGTTTTCCACTGGTCGAAGGCATGGAGAAAATCTATTTCTGTCAGCTGTTTCAACACATCCACCATTTTATTCTTTACAGCATCAACTGATACAAACGGTGACCCTTTAAGCACTGATTTAACTTTTGGGAAAAGATAAAAGTTGCATGGTGCTAAATTGGGCAAATATGGAGGATGTTCAAGTGTAGTATTGTGCTTGTCGGTCAAAAACTGCTTCACAGATCCTGTTATGTGAGCAGGCGCATTGTCCTGGTGAAGAATGAAACCATTTTCCCACAGTTGCGGCACAGTTGCCCTCAGTTGAAGTCAGAAGTGACGAAACGCGTTAGTTAGTGATCTCCACGATAGCCGGAAGTGACGTTTGCAGGTCACCATCAGTCAGTCATTCAGTTTGACGCTGATGTCTCCCTGATACTGGTGATTGGTGGCAACGCTACGGTTGGCATTTCAATACTTCTTAAGTTCTTTTATTTTGTACGTATAACCTCTAAGGGGGTGGTATTTGGCTTCAATAAAGTGTAAAAACGGGATTATGCTATGTGATTTTTTATCTTCTCACATGATCCTGGCTTATTGGAGCTGCCCATACCTAATAGGAATACTATCAGTGTCAATGGCTATTCCTGAGAAGTGGCAACAAAATATACTTAGGAGGCTTGAGTTTATCAGATTTCTGGTGAGTTTAACCCCAAAGGGGTAAGTTTCTTCCCACGTGGTGACAAGCCTGCGTGTGGTTTACGAACTTATGAACTTTCATCACCTATAAGAAAACCTGATTTATTAACCCTTATACCACTTCACGAGACTCTTTCTTTTACGTATATAAGGAATTTTATACAAGCATATAGTTTGATATGAGCGCTGCTATGGGGGTTTGAAGTTGCATGACATTTGGACTGCTTTTAATTGCCATTTGTATATATCTGTTTTATTTTTCAGTAGCTGCTAAATACTATGACTTAAGGTTATAAGCTGTAACCTTGATATCTATTACTTTGGAGGATTGGTTATCCTTAGCGCTTAGTTTGGGCTGTATTTGTGCACTTTGTGTTATATGGCTTTACTACTCTGACTGTGTCTTATCTGGTCTTGCCAAGAGAGACCCTGCAGGAGGGGGAGGATCTGTGCATACAGGATAAAAGAGCCTTTTTACACAATGCAGAGGATTAACCCCTTAAGTTCCACAATGGGTACAACAAGCATGCTATTCTGCATATACAGACAGATTTTACTGTTGTGGGTTTAGTAACACTTTAATGAGCGGAATGCATTAAGGTAAAAAAAAGGCTTTAGAAACACTTTAACCACTTAGCCCCGGAAGGATTTGCCCCCTTACTGACAAAGGCCATTTTTTGCGATACGGCACTGTGCCGCTTTAACTGACAATTCCGCAGTAGTAAAAATGCTGTACCCAAACAAAAAATGCTTTTTTTTTTTTTTGCACTAGAAAAAAGAAAGAGCAACAGTTTTAAAAAATATATATATATTTTTTACTTTTTGCTATTATAAATATCCACAAAACAAAAAAGTATTCATCAGTTTAGGCCAATATGTATTCTTCTACATATTTTTGCAAAAAAAAAAAAAAATTGCAATAAGCGTATATTGATTAAGACGGACAGATTGGACTCCTTTTACACATTTGTGGGACCATTGACATTTATACAGCGATCAGAGCTAAAAATAGCCACTGATTACTGTATAAATGTCACTGGTAGGGAAGAGGTTAACACTAGGGGCAATCAAGGGGTTAAGTGTGTCCTAGGGAGTGTTCCTAACTGTGGGGGCAGTGTACTGACAGGGAGTAGAGAGACATCACTGTTTCTATTCACTAGAAACAGCAGATCTCTCTCCTCTCCCTGACAGAATGGGGGATCTGTATCTTTACATTGATAGATCCCCCCATTCTCTCTCTCACAGGAGCGATCACGGATCCCCGGCGGACATCGCGGCTGCCGGGCATGTGCATCAGCTCCTATGTTGTGCGTGCCTGCTAAGGCGATTTAAAGGGCCGACTTACAGCTATGTCGATTTGCCCAGGAGAGCCAACCTTCCGCAGTATAATGACGGCGGCAGGTTGGCTAGTGGTTAAGGCTGAACTCCAAGTTAATTGTAAATTGTAAATATACAGATGATACAAATTCAATAAAGTATTTATGTTAGTTTTTATTTACAATATATATTATATTTTTTTATGAATATATCAATGTATTCATTTTATATACTGTAAGTATATATATATATATATATATATATATATATATATATATATATATTTGCCAGAAGTTAATTTCTTTTTTTCTTGTTTTCTTTTTTCTATTTTATTTTGTATAGAATTGAGGAAGCTTGGACCTCCTGTAAAATGTTATTATCCAATTATTATCATTTTAACTTAATTCCTACTCACCACACTGGAAGTGAGGAAATCCTCTACAGTGAAATACAGCACATAGAGTGGTTCAAAAGAAGTTATACTTACCTACTCTGTGCAACGATATTGCACAGAGTTGGCCCTTTACCTCTTCTCTGTCGTCCCCTGCTGCCACTCTCCTTCCTTCTTATGAGTGCCCCATAGCAAACCATGTGCTATAGGGGTACCTATGGAGGCATGCTCCCAAGCTGATCTGTGTATGGCCATATACACACACAGCCTGGCATAACCCTGCCCCCTCCTAATCAAAGGATTTGACTGTAGCCTATGAGACCAGGAAGAGAGGGGAGAAGAGCTGCAGCCTGGCACAGCACAGGATCAATAGAGGTCTCAGTTAAATGTTTAGGGAGGGGAGATAGATAGTGGGGTAATTTTTTTTACCTTAGTGCAAGGAGTGCATTAAGATAAAAAAACACGTTATAACCACTTTAAAACCAAACCTCACCTTTCCCACTACTTAACAAAAAATATTTAATCGTTCTGTCCCCTCAAGTGAGATTTTGCTTATTTCCTCGAGATGGTACAGGTATTGAGAAAAACTCTCCCCACTGGCTACTAAAACAGATATAAAAAAACTGGCAGAAATGCTCCATGCTGTCCAAAAAAAAAAACACAACACACACATGCACACACAAACATTTGGCGGGAGTTGGCTTTAAAATACCAATGTATTTGTTATGTGCAATAAAATAACCATCTCTTCTCACACAGTCTTCTCATTAACAACCGCAAAACCCTTTTCCCACTGACATTTTTATTGCCAAAGGCTTTAAAGTCAATAACCAGAATATTTAACAGAGCATTAGGATATCTGTCTAGAGGAGATACTATGCTGGAAATCACCAATATGTAGAGCTGGAAAATAAACAGAACCATGATTTCGACACTCCAAAATAGTAAACAGCTCTAAGTTTACCTTCTACATACAGTGAGGGAAAAAAGTATTTGATCCTTTGCTGATTTTGTACATTTGCACACTGACAAAGAAATGATCAGTCTATCATTTTAATGGTTGGTTTATTTTAACAGTGAGAGACAGAATAACGACAAAAATATCCAGAGAAATGCAATTTAAAAACGTTATAAATTGATTTGCATTTTAATGAGTGAAAAAAGTATTTTAGCCCCTATCAATAAGCAAGATTTCTTGCTCCCAGGTGTCTTCTATACAAGTAGCGAGCTGAGATTAGGAGCACTCTCTTAAAGAGAGTGCTCCTAATCTCAGCTTTTCACCTGTATAAAGTACACCTGTCCATAGAAGCAATCTATCAGATTCCAATCTCTCCACCATGGCCAAGACCAAAAAGCTGTTCAGGGATGTCACGGACAAGATTGTAGACCTACACAAGGCTGGAATGAGCTACAAGACCATCCCCAAGCAGTTTGGTGAGAGGGTGACAACAGTTGGTGTGATTATTTGCAAATGAAAGAAACACAAAATAACGGTCAATCTCTCTCGGTCTGGAGCTCCATGCAAGATCTCATCTTGTGGAGTTTCAATGATCATGACAATGGTGAGGAATCAGCCCAGAACTACACAGGACAATCTTGCCAATGATCTAAAGACAGCTAAGACCATAGTCACCAAGAAAACAATTGGTAACCCACTATGCCATGAGGGACTGAAATCCTGCAGTGCACGCAAGGTCCCCCTGCTCAAGAAAGCACAGGCCCGTATGAAGTTTGCTAATGAACATCTAAATGATTCAGAGGAGAACTGGGTGAAAGTGTTGTGGTCAGATGAGACCAAAATCAAGCTCTTTGACATTAACTCAACTTGACATGTGTGGAGTGGGAGGAATGCTGCCTATGACCTCAAGAACACTATCCCCACTGTCAAACATGGAGGTGGAAACATTATGCTTTGGGGGGGGGGGGGGTTCTGCTAAGGGGACAGGACAACTTCACTGCATCAAAGGGACGATGATAGGGGTCATGTACCAAACATCAAATCTTGGGTAAGAACCTCCTTCCCTCAGCCAGGGCATTGAAATTGGGTTGTGGATGGGTATTCCAGTATGACAGTGACCCTAAACACAAGACCAAGGTAACAAAGGTGTGGCTCAAGAAGAATCACATTAAGGTTCTGGAGTGGCCTTGCCAGTTTGGAGGCCTTAATCCCATAAAAAATATGTTTAGGAAGATGAAGGTTCAAGTTACCAAAAGTCAGCCTCAAAACCTTAATGACTTGGAGAAGATCTGCAAAGAGGAGTGGTATAAAATCCCTCCTGAGATGTGTGCAAACCTGGTGGCCAACTACAATGAAATGTCTAACCTCTGTGATTGCCAACAAGGGTTTTGCCACCAAGTACTAAGTCATGTTTTGCGAAGGGGTCAAATACTTATTTCACTCATTAAAATGCAAATCAATTCATAATATTTTTGAAATGCGTTTTTATGGATTTTTTCCCTCACTGTAAACTGGCCAATGCAGAAAAGGGGTCCAGCTGGCTTATTTACAGAACAAGGCAGTTGTTGGGCACACCCCCCAGCACCGAAAGAGCAAGTATGCTTCTTCATTCAAAAGCTGCACATGCAGAGTGAGCACTCTTTCTTCCCTTTCCAGAGTTTCTGAGAAAGAGCAAGAGAGAGTGCATTGCTTTTGAATTAGAGATCACACTTATTCCTGTGATGCTGGAGATCTGAACATCCAAAGCCTGCCTAGTCCTGGAAATAAGCCATGACATAGGAATATAAACATTGGAAGTTTTTCAGCCAGGAATCATGGGTAAACAGAAAGAGCCTACAGGTATTGCATTTGCATCAAACAATATATTTACAAACAGCACAGTGCATTTAAACCCACTGGGCCCCCTTGTTCACATGGGTCAGTTTATGTAAAAGTCAACTTATCCTATAAAGAAAGAAGTATATATGTAACACTATATTGGGTGGCCAAAAGCAGATGGAGCATTTGCACATAAAGTGGAAATCCACTTAATAGCTATACAAATGTATTGTTTTTCCCCATTAGTATTATTCTTTTAAAATATACTGTATTTTTCACTTAGTGTAACAGAGAACAAAGCACTACGTGCAAAATACAGTAACCCGTTGCAATCAAAATGTATTTTATAAAAGTATTCTGAATGCTATGGGATACTGCATATTGCACTTAATTCCTGTTCCTTGCATTGCCCTTTTGAACAGTCCTGAATGACATCTGTTTTTACATGGGTCGTGTAATTTTATCAAACGTTCATCAGATTTTCTTACACTTTCTTCAGTAGTTACAGAGTATTTAAAGGTTATAGAAGCACTAGTCTTATTCCCTTAACATCTGCCCCATGGTGAAGCCTTTTTTTACATTGTATCAATTTGACACATCAACCTGTGATTTCAGAATATAGAGTCAATACGCCAGCTGACAAATATAGGTGAGTGAAATAAAAATGCCTATCCTGTTAACATTTTTTTTTCATCATTCTTGACTGTGGTGAACTTTTCCAGCCAAGGCTGTAATTTTGTGTTAATAGCTTTTTTTTTTTTTTTTTTTTTTAGATCATAGAAAATAGTCCTCTGACAAAAAAAAAATCAAGAAAAATTGCAACTAAGTCTGTATTTACTGTGGATTGCTGTCATCTATTAGAGGAGTCCAACTGTTAGGAGACCATGTGGAATAGCTCAGCACATTGGGGTTGCCATTTATAATTGCTTGCTGTGTCTCTTTCCCATGAAGCATTTTAACTGTATATCTTGATAGCAGTCCACTCTAACAGCAGCTGCCAATGTTTATAGCCAGTAATTATTCTGATAGCTGCAAGACGAGCCAACATGATCGCTGTGTTACATGGATACAGATAAAGAACAAAAAATAATGGCTGCATTGCAACTGTAAAAAGACATGTTTATATCTGTCATGCACTGGGAACATTTTTTAGTTTGTCTTAAAATGCAATTTTCTCGTTTCAAATAATAATTCAGCAAATTATTCTAGCTTAGGAAAGTGCTTTACAAAAGCATTCATGAACATAACATATACATAGGCTAAATCATTGACAGCTCCTAGCTGCTTATTGAAAAAATAGTAAGCTCAGACAGAAGAGTGTGTGGTATATGTCTCCCAATGGTAGCATTTTCTAGAAATTCATAGCTTTGATTAGGAAGAATTGGTACACCGTGGAGTGAACAGGCGTAAACGCTCTGACCATATTCTGTTATAATAACTAAGGCCAGATCAGCCCTCAAAGTCTGCTTGTCCTGTCTCCTATGTTGAAAAGCCTTTGGAAACTGACAGTTTTATGCACCTCCTATAAAAATAATTACTTGTATTTTGTATGTTAAAAAATCAGTTCCTTATTGCTTTGTTGTACTAAATTAATATGTTAAAGACAAGTGATAAAATCAGGTGTTACAATATACGATCTAATTTACAGATTTCTGTTTGTGCATTTCTTGTTCAAATATTTTATTAAACATTTTTTAAAGAACATTTCAATATATAAGACAGAAACCTTTAAATTAGGAACGTTCAAGTAGAGTGAGATCATTACATTATGACATAATTTCAGTCAAAGATAAGAATGAGGAAGCTAGTTCCAATCAAGTAGTGCTATGCAACATATCAGGTTTAGAGGATTTTGTATTTTTCTCATTGTTGGAATTGAGCAGGGATTAGGTCATAGAACTAGTCTCAGAAAAAATAGAAAAAAAGGGGGGGGGGGCGGCAGGGCCGGACTGGGAATGAAAACCAGCCCTGGAAAAAATTTCATACCAGCCCCACAGCATTATTATACCAGCCCAACAGCATAACGTCATTATTTTCTTGTTCATAAAAGGGAAAACCATGCATTTTAAAGCACATTTGAAGAGTGCACTATATATAGATAAGACACATATAAAAGCACATAGGGCTTTATATATATATAAAAGCAAATTATATATAACTATAGCGGCATGATCCCGATGCGCTTGTGTCACCTCGACAATCACAGCCATGATTACATGTGATGTAAATAGAGAGCCGCTTGCTAGGCGATCAGCTCTCCTCTCCTCACACGGAAGTTCTCAGTGAGGAGAGGAGAGCGGATCGCTGCAGCCAGCCAGTGATCAGTGAGTATGAGCTGTTTTTTTTACAGCTTTTTACACACTGATCACCAGCCTAGTGTCCCCACACAATGTAAAAACACAAAGTCCCCAAAATAATGTCCCCACACACATATCCCTACACAGTAAAAACACCCATCCCCCACATATGTAACAGTAAAATCACATGTCCCAATGATGATCTGCACACATCTATACTGCGCAATACTGCACACTATTATACACTTAACAGGATTTTTTTTTTACCAAAGACATGTAGCAGAATACATTTTGTCTAAGATTTATGAAAAATTAGATTTTATTGGATTTCTTTTAAAATAGAAAGAAGAAAATATTTTTTTTCCAAATTTCTGCTTTTTTTTCCGCTTATATCACAAAAAATAAAAAAAACGGAGTCATGAATAAATACCACCAAAAGAAAGCTCTATTTGTGTGAACAGCATTGCATGACCGCGCAATTGTCATTGAAAGTGCGAGAGCGCTGAAAGCTGAAAATTGGCCTGGGAAGGAAAGGGGCGAAAGTGCCCGTTAATGAACACAAAAAAAAAAAAACAAAAAACTGTCTGCACACCATTGCCCTTTATACATGTATGGTATATCAAAATTTAGGAGTTTTTTTACTCTGTCCGTAAATGCCAACCTCCTTTTTATAGGGCACACATGTAAATGTAAAACATGGTGGTATTTCCCCACCCAGGAGAAATACAACCGGGCAGTGGCGGTGCATCCATAGAGGGTGCAGGAGCGCTGCCCCCTCTTTCCTGCACCCGTCAACCTTCAATAGATAGATTCATGCATTGCATGAATCTATCTATTGTCGCCGCTGCCACCCCCTATTCAGGTGTCCGGGCCCTTGCCAGGCACCGGGCATATAAATTACAGGGGGTGTTTTTGGAAGTGCCTGATTAGAGCCGTCAGCTCTAATAGGCGTCCTGATTAGAGCCATGGGCTCTAATAGGCTTCCAAATTGGTAAACAGCCGGCGCACTGCTGTGCGTTCGCTGCTTACACAGTGCTGTGGTAGGGAATCAAATAAATCGCTTCCCTAACACTGACCCACCTCTCAGCCAATCAGGTGCACCGGGTCTGGTTACCTGTCACCTGATTGGCTGAAGCGACAGGCGCTGTGATTGGATGCCTATCGGGCGTCCAATCATAGCAAAAGAGGACGGGAGAAGACATTAAGGACTTGGAGGAAGCGTGGAGGAATGCGATGACCCGAGACAGGTAAGTGTCGGGCAGGGGGGACACTGGGAGCATCTGATGGGACAAACAGGCGGCAATTGATGGTTACAGTGGCTGCATTTGATGGCAGTGGCTGCGCTTGATGGCACAGTGGCTGCATTTAATGGGCACAGTGGTGGCAATTTATGGGTACAGTGGCTGCGTTTGATGGTACAGCTGCTATGTTTGATGGTACAGCTGCTATGTTTGATGGGCACAGTGGCTGCATTTGATGGGCACAGTGGTGGCAATTTATGGGCACAGTGGCTGTGTTTGATGGGCACAGTGGCTGCGTTTGTTTGATGGGCACAGTGGTGGCAATTTATGGGCACAGTGGTGGCAATTTATGGGCACAGCGGTGGCAATTTATGGGTACAGTGGCTGCGTTTGATGGCACAGTGGCTGCGTTTGATGGCACAGTGGCTGCGTTTGATGGGCACAGTGGCTGCGTTTGATGGGCACAGTGGCTGCGTTTGATGGGCACAGTGGCTGCGTTTGATGGGCACAGTGGTGGAAATTTATGGGCACAGTGGCTGCGTTTGATGGGCACAGTGGTGGCAATTTATGGGCACAGTGGCTGCGTTTGATGGCACAGTGGCTGCGTTTGATGGGCACGGTGGCTGCATTTGATGGGCAGTGGCTGCGTTTGATGGGCACAATGGCTGCGTTTAATGGGCACAGTGTGCTAATTTATGGGTACAGTGGCTGCGTTTGATGGCACAGTGGCAGTGTTTAATGGGCACAGTGGTGGCAATTTATGGACACAGTGGCTGCGTTTAATGGGCACAGTGGCTGCGTTTGATGGGCACAGTGGCTGCGTTTGATGGGCACAGTGTGGCAATTTATGGGCACAGTGGCTGCGTTTGATGGATAGTGGCTGTGTTTGATGGGCACAGTGGCTGCGTTTAATGGGCACAGTGTGGCAATTTATGGGTACAGTGGCTGCGTTTGATGGTACAGTGGCTGTGTTTGATGGCACAGTGGCAGCGTTTAATGGGCACAGTGGTGGCAATTTATGGGCACAGTGGCTGCATTTAATGGCGCAGTGGCTGCGTTTGATGGACAGTGGCTGTGTTTGATGGGCACAGTGGCTGCGTTTAATGGGCACAGTGTGGCAATTTATGGGTACAGTGGCTGCGTTTAATGGTACAGTGGCTGTGTTTGATGGCACAGTGGCAGCGTTTAATGGGCACAGTGGTTGCAATTTATGGGCACAGTGGTTGCAATTTATGGGCACAGTGGCTGCATTTAATAGCACAGTGGCTGCGTTTGATGGGCACAGTGGCTGCGTTTGATGGGCACAGTGGCAGTGTTTAATGGGCACAGTGGTGGCAATTTATGGGCACAGTGGCTGTGTTTGATGGGCACAGTGGCTGCGTTTGATGGGCACCTTGGTGGCAAATTATGGGCACGGTGGCTATGTTTGATGGGCACAGTGGCTGCGTTTGATGGGCACAGCGGTGGCAAATTATGGGCACAGTGGCCTGCGTTTGAGGGCACAGTGGCCTGCGTTTGAGGGCACAGTGGCCTGCGTTTGATGGGCACCTTGGTGGCAAATTATGGGCACAGTGACCTGCGTTTGAGGGCACAGTGGCCTGCGTTTGAGGGCACAGTGGCATGCGTTTGATGGGCACAGTGCCTGCGTTTGAGGGCACAGTGGCCTGCGTTT
Organism: Lithobates sylvaticus; assembly: GCA_028564925.1. NCBI lineage: Eukaryota > Metazoa > Chordata > Amphibia > Anura > Ranidae > Lithobates > Lithobates sylvaticus. Next base: position 619,535,150 of record CM053026.1, on the reverse strand, counting down.
GAGGGCACAGTGGCCTGCGTTTGAGGGCACAGTGGCCTGCGTTTGAGGGCACAGTGGCATGCGTTTGATGGGCACAGTGCCTGCGTTTGAGGGCACAGTGGCCTGCGTTTGAGGGCACAGTGGCCTGCGTTTGAGGGCACAGTGGCCTGCGTTTGAGGGCACAGTGGCCTGCGTTTGATGGGCACCTTGGTGGCAAATTATGGGCACAGTGGCCTGCGTTTGAGGGCACAGTGGCCTGCGTTTGATGGGCACCTTGGTGGCAAATTATGGGCACAGTGGCCTGCGTTTGAGGGCACAGTGGCCTGCGTTTGAGGGCACAGTGGCTGCGTTTGAGGGCACAGTGATGCAATTGATGTTTTTTCAGTTTGCGCCCCCCCCAAGACACTGCAACGCTCTCTACAAAAAATGCACTATTTATTTGAGAGAGAGAGGGGGGGAGAGAGGGGGGGGGGGGAGGAGGGGGAGAGAGAGAGAGGGGGGAGAGAGAGAGAGAGGGAGAGGAGAGAGAGAGAGAGAGAGAGAGGGGGGAGAGAGAGAGAGAGGGGAGAGGGAGAGAGAGAGAGAGAGAGAGAGAGAGAGAGAGAGAGAGAGAGGGGGGGGAGAGGGGGGGGGGAGGGGGGGGGGGGGAGAGAGAGAGGGGGAGAGAGAGGGAGAGGGCAGGTACCTTAATTCTTCTTTCTCCACCATGAGCGGCCGTCCACTTCAAGTTCTCCTATTCTCCTCGTGCAGACTGCAGACTAGTGGGAGGGCTGATGGGGAGGAGAAAAATCAGCGGTGCTGCGCTGCCGTGCGTGGCGCCGCACGGGCCGAATGAAGGAATCAGCCTTCCTCATGCTCCGCCCCTCAGTTACAGACAGGCGTAGATAGGATAGGATTGGATAGCATAGCAATGTGGGCGGCGCGGCCGCGGAGATACAGGCAAGCGCGCCCCCCCCGCACACATAGCCGCCCGTCCACTAATCTTCCCTAACACTAACCCGTGCCAGGATCAATCATCGCAAAGAGCGGCGGGCGGCGGCCGCCGCTGCTGTTTTTTTTTCCTGACACTGGCGCCGCTGACACTGGCAGACAGAAGCGGCCCCAGGGCACTGAAAGCAGGCGGCCTACCGGGAAATTTCCCGGTATCCCGGTAGGCCAGTCCGGCACTGGGGGGCGGGAAGGAGGAAGATAGAAATTAGGGCTATTTGGTATCTCAGCCGAGATATATGTAAATTGCATAGGAGGTAGGAGGGAGTGGGGAAAGGTGGGGTTAGAGACTGATTGAACTAGATAGGATAGGGAGAGGAAGGGGGTAGGCATAAGGGGGTTTCCTAGAGAAGCCCATGAGTTGTAAACAATACCCTGCAAATGCAATCGTTCAAGGTAGCAGGAGGGATCCAGCAAAGTCAGGGGTAGCAAGTGGTCAATCCAGGGTCTCCATAATTTTTCGTAGGGGGAGACTTTGTCTAGGAAAACTGCCTCAATCTTGGCGTGGATCATTGCCTGAGTGATTCTATTTCATTGCCAAGATGCATAGAGTAGGTGATTTTGAGGCCTTCGCAATGGTCTGCTTGGCCCTGTGGTAACAGTGAGAAGGAGTTTGAATTGGCGGTGGGTCACAGTTAAGGGTTTGTTGTTCAGGAGAGCTATGATAAGGTTGGGTTGCAATGGCGTCTCAAATAGGGTTGAGAGGATCTTGAATGTGTGCATGGTGTAGTACAGCCTCTAAAACAAAATGGGGAATATTGGGGAAGGAATTTAGAGATCCTGGCAGGGACCATATACCATCTCATTAATACCTTCTAATTGGTTTCCAGTGCTACCATGTTGGGTGAAGCCGATTTGTTTGCCTGACATATATGCGTGTGATGTATTGACACTAGGAATGGCAGAATCACCGCCATCTTATTCTTATGCGACTACTACTGCCAATAGAAACTATTACCCAGATACAAGCTGAGATATAGGGCCTGATTTATAAAGAATTCAGGCTGCAGAGCAATAATTTAGGAGCCCTTTCACAGGGGCTCCTGTGAAAGGGTCAGCCTGTCAGTTTTTCAGGTGGATCTGATCGGACCCTCCAATCTCTTCTATGGATCGCATCAGATAGTCGAGTGTAAATGGACAAGTGGTCTGTTTACATTCAACTGCCCATGGAGGAGAGTGGGCTTTGTTTGTGTCCACTCTCCATAAGTGGAGCGGACACGGGCCAGACATCTATCGGTCAGCAGGGATCAGTGGACTGATCCCTGCTAAGCAGACAGACTCCAATGGAGCCTGCCTCATGTGTAAGAGGCCTAAACGATAAGGTACACTGATAATGGTAGGGATTGCTACAGATTAAAAAAATAGATTTGAGGTACAGAATAATTGAAATAGGAATAACTTGTTTAATTTTCAGTCTTGTTTTTTCTTTCATTCATTGATTCCACATTTTTTGTCAATTTATGGATTATGTTTATCAGAGCAAAACTAACCTGTGCATTTTAGCAAGCTAAATTATTAATATTAATAATAATTTCCATTGCTTATATAGAGCCAACAGTTTGCACAATGTTTTAATAAACAAATGAATACAGAACAGTTACAATCATGTTCAATGCAGAAGGATTAAGAGGGCCCTGCTTATGGAACTTGCAATCTAAAAGGGATATTGATCAGAATGAAGACAGTTCCTGGTTGTACCTTGGAAACCCCGCTTGCTGCCAGCATGCACTAAAAAAAGGAATGGAAGACCATATAGGAAGGTTATTTTCATGTTTTATAAATAAACTTCTACAGGTGCTGCTTAAAACAAATGTCTTGCCTTAATAAAAGACAGAGCAATCATTATTGGATTGTACATTTTTCTCTCCTTATGTTTCCTTTCATTTATTGATTGTACAATTGTAGTCACTTCACAGACTGTGTTTGTCAGAACAATACTGTCCAAATCAGTATAGCTAAGGTCACTCCAAAGATAGCTCTGAATTTATCACATGAGACCACTCGATAAGTGGAAAGTTCCTTTGAGTTTGTTTTCCTTCTCTGGTCTCTGCAGGTAGTAACAAGGTGGAAGGGAAATAGTACAGGGAGATTATTTTTCATGTTCCATACATTAACTACTGCTGGAGCCGCTAGAAACAAATGCCTCTGCTGTAATCTAACCTAGATAAGAGCAATAGGGTTTTACTCAACAATGCATACAGGATCCATCAATGTACTGAACCAAAAAAATACTTGCATGTCACAGTTAATGGTTCTCACAGTAAATACAAGAACAAAGAACTGTGATAAAATAATGGCAATCAATAACTCAATGCTTTAGATGTATGAATGGAATTTATGATGCATGAATGCTTCTAATGAATAGCCTTACACATGCTCTGTTTCACAAACAATAGATGCTTTATGCTAAAGTATTCACCCAAAATTCTAAAATGTTATGCTTCAAAACTTCAAGCAAATGTATTAATACCAAGTTGATATACCGTACATATATGGGAGTTGGTTTAACTGACAAATTTGTAAGTTTGCCTAGCCTTGAGATTTACAAAGCCTTGCATTTATGCAGGCCTAGGTTGGTGACCTGCATTTTTAGTATTAAAAGAAATGTATATATATATAAAACAATTAAAAACAAGTATGTGTTCCTAAAGTGGATGTAAACCCTCTCCTATACCCAGTGACGTGAATAGCCTCAGATGATACACAGAGATGAAACAAGTCTCCTTAAGTTTTACATTTGCTGTCTTCAGCTTTCTGGACTCTTTAGAAAGTGCACATCATGTTAGAAAATGTTCTTCATGTTTAAGCAGTGGGAGGGGAGTCTGGGCATACACTGTGTGTGAGCTAATTGGAGGAAAGGCACACACACCCCTCCACATAGGCAGAGGAACAAAGAAATTCACAGAGCTGTGCAGTGAATAGACCAGCTCCCTGCTAATCTAATTATAGCACATCCCCAACACACGTTTTCAGCTGCTTTTATCTCCTGTGTCAGAGAACTTGTAAAAGGTTATCATGCTGATAACAGAGAAACGGAGTAGCAGAAAGACACAGGACTTAGGGCTTTGGAGAGAGATAAGTAAACACTACAGATATATGTGCCCAGGTCAGATTTCATGAATGAGGTTTACATCCACTTTAAAGTAGAAGTAAAGGCAAAATCTAACTAGCTCTAAATCTACTCTAAGCTACATTCTAAGGCTAATCGATCTAGCCATATTAAGAAACAAATTGATAACTATATTAACCTATTCTGCTTCAGTGTGTGGGAGTGTGCAGGAGAGGAAGCCAACAACGGAAGCCCCATTGTAAGTATATGGGTGACATTACTTCCCAGGCATTTTACAGCCATTGTCGGCTTTCTTCTGCACACCGAAGGCACCGCTGGAGACCGGACTGCAGAACAGGTAAGTAAAGCAATTTTTTTCTTTACAGGGCTAGATAGGTTAGGCTTAGAATGTGGCTGAGAGTTTAAAGTTAGTTAGGTTTTGCCTTTACTTCCTCTTTAAGTAAAAAAAAAAGTGCCTTCTATTGCTCTCAGCCTATTCCAAATCTCCAAATTCCAGCAGTGTACAGGACTGAAACAAATATATACTACTCATGTCAAAAAAAAGTTAAGGGATGAAGGAGAGGTTTGGGAGCTCACTAGCAGTTTCATTGATTACAGAACTATTAGGTAGCTAATGCGTCTGGATTATTTATTTATGGAGAATAAGGGTATCCCTTAATGTCATTTTAAGCATTACAGAATCGTCAGAACCTTGCCTTCAGCTTGTGATTGGAAATTAAGAAGATGCAGTAGATTGGTATGCCATTGTGCTGCTATTTCTATTACTAAGCATGTTCCTTTTCAGTACATTTGCATGTTGTAGGGCCTACTTGGACCCACTCTCTAGGTTTGAATGCTGCTGTGCAAGGGCATTATAGGAGTCTGATATTAAGGTAGAAATGTTTCCTTCTGGGAAAGAATAGTATGAGTCTATGAATGGAGGAGATGGGTGGAAGGGGTGGGTGAGTTGCACAACACTTACAACGGCTGATGTTAGGCTCCATTTACATCTAGGCGATTTTGATCGTGGGTGGAATCGCCATGATTCTGCCTGCTATTCCAGAATTGTGTCAAACTTTAGCTTCAAAGATTTAAATATATTCCCAAATAGCCTCAAAGGATATAAATCCCCGTTTTGGGGGGCCAAATACCTTTGAATACTCAGAAATTACCTTGTAAAATGTGATCACAGCAAAGCTGTGGTTGGGAATGGACCTGCACAACTTGCACAAGAGAGAGTGGCAGTGACTAGTCTTTATTGCAGAAAACTTCTGAAAATGGGTGAAGTATATGAGTTGTTTCATGCAGGATAACTACACAGATGTGGAAGAAATACACAAAAGACACCAAGGTTCAAGTAAGAAAACACATACCTCCTATATTTAGACAATGTTTGTTTTGGATTTTAGCTTTAAATTAGGTTTTCTTTATAACTAACTGAATTTTAGCTTTAACTAAACCTTACAACAGGAAAAGGATGATAATGAGTCCACTGGCTTCATATTAAAGAAACCCTGTCAGGTCTCTAAATGTTTTAACCCAACAGGACCCTGCAATATTTATTATTAATATTATTTTTTACAGGTATTTATATAGTGCCAACAACACAGCTCTTTACATATATACAATATATACTGTAAATAAAAGCCAGCTCTAACACCTCTCCTCCAGAATTGCAGCCTTGGAAACCCTCCTTATCATTTACACTTCAAGATTCCAACTCCTAAGTCACTGCTAAGCTGGAAGTGGCAGATGCTGAAGAGGCTTTCTGATGCTTAAGCAGTAAAATGAAGGAGAAGTAGGAGAAATGACCCATCAGATAGTGTACACTGTCTTCTATTGGCTTAAACATTTAGAGACCTGAAAAACATCTCTTTTGAGCTGACCATAGACAGAACTACTTTTTCTTAAATTCATGTCATTGTATTTACCAATATTAATGCCTTGCTCACACGAATCTACTAGCTAGTGGATGTGTATTGGGAAGAATGACATTTTTTTACTGGCTGGGCCACAGACATCAAACTTTGCTTATTTGTTTGCTCATGACTGCTCATTTTTGGCAATGGGTTTACCAGATTTCATTAAAAATACTTAAACAGAAATGTCCAACAGAAGTCAGTGGGAAATGCCCCGATCAACCTTTTTACTTACATATTTCACAGCTTTACATTTACAGCTAAATAAAAAACCCACATGGTTTTACCTACTGCATTACAGGCTGCATTCATCTTTTTTCAGGAAATAGTCTATGCAAGCAAGGGTCCCCAGTAGGTATTAAAAACCATGCAGCTCTGTTAAAATGTAATTGTATTGTCATATCTGGAGACCATTTGAAGTTTGGCTGAAAAAACAATCCCCTTGTCCTGCTTTGATGCCAGGATACAAAAACAGTTAATTTTATTTTTATTACTATTGTTATACAGGATTTATATAGAGCCAACAGTTTACACAGGGCTTTACAATATAAAAGGGAGGCTACAGTTACAATACAATAAAATATAAGAGGGTTAATAGGGTCCTGCTCAGAAAAGCCTACAATCTAAAAGGGTGGGGCAAGTGGTACAAAAGGTTGTAACTGTTCTATTAAGATAGATGAAGGAGGTTTTCGAATCACACACTAATACAGGAGGGGGATGGATGGTGTTCCTCCCCCCCTTATGTGTATTTATATATATGTGTTTATATATACATATATATATATATATATATATATATATATATATATATATATATAGGGTGGTGAGAGATGGATTGGGGAGTGGTTAACTACTTAGGGGTGGGAGGGGAGGGAAAAAAGAATACTAAATAAAACATTGTTCGAATAAAGTCAGAGGGGGTAATGAATTATATCAGGAAAAGGGGGAAGACGGGGGACTACTACTGGTTTCTTTGAAAAATATATCGAGATTGATCCATGTGTTTTGTTGATTGAGTGTTTTTCTTTTTTTCTTTTTGTTTATTTGTTATCTATTTATTTATGTACAAGTATTGTATATGTGTGCATACATATATAAGAATTTGTAATAATGTGAAATGTTCTTTGTATATGTGAAAAATGTATTAATAAAAAATAATTAAAACACAAAAGGTTGTAACTGTGGGGAATGAGCTGATGGAAGTTATAAAAGATTAGTTGGAGGTGTGACAGGCTTCCCTGAAGAGATACGTTTTCAGGGATCGCCTGAAGGCTACCAGAGTAGAAGATAGCCTGACAGATTGAGGTAGAGAGTTCCAGAGGATGGAAGAGGCTCTGCAGAAGTCCTGGAGACGAGAATGGGGAGGAGGAGGCAAGGGAGCTTAAGAGCAAGAGGTCTTGAGAGGAGCGGAGAGGATGGTTTGGGTGATATTTTGGAGACAAGATTGGTGATGTAGCTTGGGGCAGAGTTGTGAATGGCTTTGTATGTTGTAATTAGTATTTTGAATGTAATTCAATGGGCGATCGGAATCAAGTGTGGTGATTGACGGAGAGGGGTAGCAGACACTAAGCGGTTGATGAAGTAGATGAGTTTGGCAGCAGCATTCATGATAGACTGAAGAGGGGATAGCCTATAGAGAGGTAGGCCTATGAGGAGGGAGTTGCAATAGTTAAGGAGAGTGATAACAAGGACGTGAATGGGTAGCTTGGAGGTTTCATTAGTTAAAAAGGGGTGAAATTTTTTCACTCTTGTAATGCTGGGGTGAACCTCCAATGATATACATGTTCTAGAAACCATATGATTGTAAAACAAAAATGCCTAACATACAAGTAAGTTATATGAGGATGTAACTCTTTCCATATTAGGACCCTACTCAAGCCAAAACTTTGTTTAATTTTGAACAGAATATTGCCACTACTTGAGGTGCCCAGGCTTGTTCCATGTCTTTTGAAATCCCAATAATACCCTTGGATCACACAACTCTCAGTTCTTTACTGCAAAGAAATGGACATATGCAAGGTGTAGACTAGCAAACCTTGACATCAGTATAGGGTATACAAGGACACCCTCCCCAGCTTATGAAGGCACCAAGAAAGTAGAAAGAAAAACAAAACATTAGAGTATTAAAATGTATTTTAAAGCGGGAGTTCCGCCTTTTTTTTTTTCAAAGTCAGCAGCTACAAATACTGCAGCTGCTGACTTTTAAAATAAGGACACTTACCCGTCCAGCGTGCCCGCAATGTCGGCACCCGAAGCCGATCTGTCGTTCGGCTCTCGGGTGCTGCCGCTGCCATCTTCGGTATGGGAATCAGGAAGTGAAGCCTTGCGGCTTCTCTTCCCGATTCCCTACTACACATGCGCGAGTCGCGCCCCACAATAAGGACGGTCCCTGCTGTCTCTGGGATCCGTGTGTTTCCCAGCAGACAGCAGAGGCCCCACAGGAAGAGGCGTAATAGCCGCAGAATCAGCGGCTATCTATGCTCGGAGGTGGTGCAGATACCAGTATTATACAGGTATCTGCACCCCCTCCCCCCTGAAAGGTGGCAATTGTGGCACTGGAGGGGGAGAGGGTTCCGATGAGCGGAAGTTCCACTTTAGGGTGGAGCTCCGCTTTAAGTACTGCCGCCACAGTTGCACTGTTGCAGGTTGGCTCCCCTGCATGAAACCGCGTCATTATACAAGGGCCCCTATAAGAAGAATAGGGGCACGTGCCCACGGTGCAACACCAGAGCCCATGCGCGTGGCCATCTGCCATGGTGTCCACCGGCCACCCGTGATCGCTCCACAGAGAGACAAAATGGGGATCTGTTAATGTAGACAGACAGATCCCCATTCTGTCAGGGGAGTACAGAGAGATCTGCTGTTCCTAGTAATCAGGAACAGCAACCTCTCTCCTCCTCCAGGCAGTACACTCCCCCCACAGTTAGAAACACCTCCCTAGGGGACACTTAACCCTTTGATCGCCCCTTGTGTTAACCCCTTCCCTGCCAGTAACATTTATACAGTAATCTGTGGCTATTTTTAGCACTGATCGCTGTATAAATGTCAGTGGTCCCAAAAAAGTGTCAAAAGTGTTCAATATGTCCGCCGCAATGTCGCAGTTCTGCTAAAAATCACTGATCACCGCCATTACTAATAAAAATGTCAGAAAAATCTATCCCCCATTTTGTAGACATTATAATTTTTGCGCAAACCAATCAATATACGCGTATTGCGATTTTTTTACCAAAAATATGTAGAAGAATACATATTGGCCTAAACTGATGAAGAAAGTTGTTTTTCACATTTTTGGGGGGGGATATTTATTATAGCAAAAAGTTAAAAATATTTTTTTTTTTTTTCAAAATTGTCAGCCTTTTTTTGTTTATAGCACAAAAAATAAAAACCGCCAAGGTAATAAAATGCCACCAAAAGAAAGCTCTATTTGTGGAAAAAAAAGGACATCAACTTTGTTTGGGTACAGCATCACACAACCGCACAATTGTGGCCTTGATTGTTTTGCCTTGTTTTAAATACAATTTAGCTAGTAATCATAGAGAGCTGTAAAATAACTCTTTGTAGCCATTAGGGATGAGCCCTACACCCCCTCCCCCGGTTCGGTTCGCACCAGAACCTTCGAATGGACAGAAAATTTGCGCAAACTTTAGAACCCCATTAAAGTCTATGTGACTCAAATGTTCGAAATCAAAAGTGCCAATTTTAGAGGCTAATATGCAAGTTATTATCCTAAAAATAGTTTGGGGACCCGGCTCCTGCCCCAGGGGACATGGATCAATGCATTTATTTTTTTAAAACGCCAGTTTTTTTGGGAGTACTGATTTTAGTGATGCTTAAAGTGAAAAAAAAAGTGAAATATTCCTTTAAATATTGTGCCTGTGGGTGTCTATAGTATGACTGTGAAGTGGCACGTGTTTCCCGTGTTTAGAACAGTCCCTGCACAAAATGACATGTAACAGAAAGAAAGTCTTTTAAAACTGCTTGCGGTTTTAATGTAATGTCTGGTTCCGGCAATATGGATAAAAATCATTGAGAAAAATGGCATGGGTAGCCCCCCCCTGCCCATTACCAGCCCCTTTGGGTCTTGTACGGCTATTAAAGGGAACCCTGTACCCAAATTAAAAAAAGGAAAGGCGTGGGGCCCCCAGGCCCTATATACTCAGAACAGCAGTATACAGGCGGTGAAAACAAGCTTTTTTAAGCTTTTTGGAAAAAATAGGGAAGGGTTATCACCCCTGTATAATTTTATTGGCCGTCTGTCTTTTTTCATCTCACTTCCTGTTGTCTCCTTCCGTTTGCAAGTAGGAGACGTTTGTAAGTTGGATGTTTGAAAGTAGGGGCCTACTCTATATGCTCTGCAGAAATTTGGCCCTAAGGTATTGGTGTTGCCACAAGTTAACACTGTAAGCCCTCAAAGTGACTCTTGGTGGGCGCTGGAGCGCCCTGCTGTGACCTATTATATCAAGAATTGTAATTACATGCCATTGTTGAACAATGGTAGAAAAATTGGGTCTTTGGTGGTGGTGGTGGTGCTGGTGCCACAACACTATAAGTCCTCACAGTTAATCTCGGTGGGCGCTGGAATGGGCCCTGCTGTGAAATATTATATCAAGAATTGTAATTACATGCACCTGTTAAACAAACAGGGGCTGAAAAATTGGGCCTAATGGCCCGTACACACAATCTGAATATCGTACGACCGATCGTACGACAGTTTTTCGGTTAACAATCGCAAGTAGACATTGAATAGCCAATAAAGTCACGAAAATTCTCGTACGATAGGAAAAAAAATCGGAAGTGATGTCATGTGTTGTAATGTATTTGTATTGTATTTTCGGACGACAACTATACTGACTAAACGAAAATCGTACGATCTGGAATCGTATGAGGAAAATTTCCGTTCATGTCTGATCGAATAATATTGGACGAACGGTCGTGATCGGCTGTCGGAAGTAGTGTACACACGATCCGAAAATTGTACGATCCTCCCTCGGACGATCGTTTTCGTACGATATTCGAATCGTGTGTACGGGCCATTAGGCACTGGTGCCACAACACTGCAACCCCTCAGCTTCAGGTTTATACTGTGCAGGAGGCACACTACGACCACTGTAACGGCTGCAGATGCTTGTGTTACACTAACAGAACAACACCAGCAATAAGGGGTAGCTTCAGGTGTATACTGTGCAGGAGGCACACTACACCCACTGTAACTGCTGCAGATGCCTGTGTTACAAAAACAGAACAACACCAGCAATAAGGGGTAGCTTCAGGTGTATACTGTGCAGGAGGCACACTTCAACCACTGTAACTGCTGCAGATGCCTGTGTTACATAAACAGAACAACACCAGCAATAAGGGGTAGCTTCAGGTTTATACTGTGCAGGAGGCACACTACAACCACTGTAACTGCTGCAGATGCCTGTGTTACACAAACAGAACAACACCAGCAATAAGGGGTAGCTTCAGGTGTATACTATGCAGGAGGCACACTACAACCACTGTAACTGCGCTAGGTTAACAAGCAAAGATGACACCGTCCCTGCCTATCCTGCTTTCTCCCTGCATGCCAACACACTACACAAGGCCGCCACAATGGTGGCCTTATATAGTGTGGGGCGTGTACTAACCCCCCCTGAGCTATAATTGGCCACAGGCATCCTGCCTGTGGCCAATTATGGCTCTCCTCGCTGCTGGCGCTGTGATTGGCCAAGCATGCTGGGTCACAGTGCATGCTTGGCCAATCATCAGCCAGCAATGCACTGCGATGGCGCAGTGCATTGTGGGCCATGAGAGCCACACAAATTTGGCGCGAACGGCCCACAAGGTTCTGGATTCGCCGAACAGGCGAACAGCCGGTGTTTGAGTCGAACATGGGTTCGACTCGAACATAGGTTCGACTCGAACATGGGTTCGACTCGAACACGAAGCTCATCCCTAATAGCCATTGAATAAATATATATATATTTTTTTACCCTAGTAATTAAAATAATCAAATCAGTGGTAAACAAAAATCTAAAAAAAAAAGAAAAATAAATAGATTTAGCAACAGCTACTAGACAGGACTTATTTTCTACTCTGGTATTTCGGCTGAAGTATGAAAATGATCATTTTTAAACATAGTCATGTTTTGACATTAACTTGATGTACAAATATTTATAGCCATACTGTGTAGCAATCTTGTCAAAAGTAACACTTGTCATTATTCTTGAAGCTTTTTGTCGATTACCCTGAAACATTGTCTACAGCATCTGTCATTATTTAGGAAACAAATGTTGTAATGGATGAAATAAATATTGATCAGTGCAAGGAAAGCAGAGTGGTTAGTTTAGTAGCAGCCATGAAATCGGGTAGCATATTTTAATCAAACAGCCATGGCTTAACTGTAAGAGAACAGATTGTATTTACACATTTGGTGTAAACAAATAATTAAGAAAATCCTTTAACGAAAACCACAAATTAATATCAGAGTTATGTATCATTAGACAAGTTAAGAACAGAAAATACTGCCTGATTTAAACCATTCTGGCTATATTGCTGATTAGAAATATATTTCTCTGTCTTGTCCTTGGACACAGCCAAGGCTTTTGACAGCCTTGAGTGGGGCTATCTCTGGCGGGTCCTGGAGAAGTTTGAAATCGGACAAATCTTTATAAGATTGTTGAAAACTTTGTATAATCACCCAAACGCCAAACTAAAAATTAATAATGAATACTCAGAAAAGATCTCGCTTGAGAGAGGGACGAGACAGGGGTGTTCGCTTTAGCGATGGAGCCTTTAGCAAGCGCGATCAGATCATCAACTGAGCTGCAGGGATTCCAAAGGAAATGTGGGGAAGAAAGGATAGCACAAAGGAAATATACCCACATAATTATTTAATTATTTTTTGGTAGTTAGCGCAGTCCATATTTTATTGTATAATTTAACCCTAACCAAGGGGTTCTTTTGACTGCAGCACACCTATACGCAATATACATTTTGTACATCAGTATTTTTCTTGCTTTTTTAAATGATACCTTGACCTGTGGTATAAAGGGTGCAGTTTACTGGTGTAATTATCGCTTTGGTGTACCCCATGCAATTGTTGGATGAGCCTGGTCACCTGCTGTGTGCCATAAAATCTACACTATAATCTACACTATAACAGAAAAAAAACATGACAGTGAAAATAGAGTAGTGTTTGAAAAATGGCTTCCCAGACATTTGTTTGTCAGTACCTGTACATATATATATTTTTTTTTTTAACATTTTAATTTGACATCATCAGCTGTCACACAAACCTGACCTGTGATATTATTTGATCTGAGTATTCTTCATGGTCAAACCAAGACCAAATGAGGTTACTGGAGCTGAAAACTACATGTGCAGCTACAAAATAAATATTATTATAAAAAGGTACTTAAAAATACTTTAGGATGCAGATTTGAAACAGCAAAGTAATATTGCCAGGGCTTTTTTTCAGCGGGAATGCGGGGGAATGCAGTTCCAGCACCTCCAGCACTGAATGTATGTAATAGCATGGGGTGTGGGGTGTGCTGGAGGGTCTATTGATGTTGTCTGCTGGGGATCTATTTTCACTGGTGGGGATCTGATTTTGTGTGAGTGTCTATTGCTGCTCATGGGGAATCTATTGTTGCTGGGGTGGTCTTATGTTGCTGGGGTGGGTATTTTGTTACTGGGTGTGATATTTTTGTTGTGGGTGGTTTACTGTTGATGCAGGGAATCTATTGTTGTTGGGGTGGAGTCCATTATTGCTGGGGGTGTCTATTATTGTGTGGGGATCTATTACTGGGATTCTATTGTTGCTGGATGCAGGGGATCTATTTTACTGCTTTTCTTTTTATCATTACCATGTTCCATACAAATGATTTAACACCACAAAATGATACTGGGTTCTGTATTCTCTAAACGGGGCAGTACTGGTAGGTGGGTAGGGGTGGAATCAAGGGACGATGGTCAGATGTGGGTAGGGGGTAGGGATTAGCCGAACACCCCCCCGGTTCGGTTCACACCAAAACCTGCGAACAGACCTAAAATTCGTGCAAACTTTAGAACCCCATTAAAGTCTATGGGACTCGAACGTTGGCCCCCCCAACGCAAGGTGAAACCCAGGCTTCCCCAGTGACGTACGGGTGACCCCGTCACCCTGTGATGTAACGCAGGTTTCCGTTACAGCAGAGGGGGCGGGGTCACCGGGCAAGGGTTGTGGGGATGAGGCCCTTGTCCCCATCAACATGGGGACAATGTGCTTTGGGGGGCTACCCCCTCTTTTCCTGCAGCCTGCCAGGTTGCGTGCTCAGATAAAAGGTCTGGTATGGATATTTGGGGGGAACCCCACGTCATTTTTTTTTTAATTTGATGCGGGGTTCCCCTTAATATCCATACCAGACCTGAAGGGCCTGGTAATTGAATTTGGGGGGGCCCACACACATTTTTTTTTTTATAAATGACTTTCAATGACTGTTCTCTGTATTACCGGGAGCCGACAAATCATTATAGCCGTGAGTGCTTTTAAATGGCTTTTTTTTTTTTTTCCTTCGGAAATGACACTTTGTGCAGGGACAGTTCTAAGCACGGGAAACATCCGCCCCTTTACATGCATACTATAGACACCCCCCAGGTACGAAATTTTAAGGAATATTACACTTTTATTGTTTCACTTTAAGCATTATTAAAATCACTGCTCCTGAAAAAACAGCAGTTTTTAAAACTTTTTTTTGCATTGATACATGTCCCCTGGGGCAGGACCCAGGTCCCCAAACACTTTTTATGACAATAACTTGCATATAAGCCTTTAAAATTAGCACTTTAGATTTCTCCCATAGACTTTTACAGGGTGTTTGCGGCTTTTCGAATTTGCCACGAAACACCCCAAATTGTTTGCTATTCAGCGAACAGGCGAACAGGCAATGTTCGAGTCGAACATGAGTTCGACTCGACCTCGAAGCTCATCCCTAGTAGGGGGCAGAGACAAGGGGTGACTCAGATGGGGGGAGTTCCTGCACCTATTCTCCGAGAAAAAAAGCCCTGAATATTGCTCATATTAAGTTATTGTGTTGAGATTTAGATGCAGGATACTTATGAAGACACAAATGCTTTTAAAAACAAAATGATAGTTAATAGGAAAAGACATCCATTAGTAATTTCATCAATTAGAGGTGAAAAACTGCATGCATCCAACTACCACAATATGCAAAGAAACAAAAACTTGCTTTACACAGCAGCTCATAGTGCTACCTCCCCTTTGATTGAAGAGAGCAGCAAGTTGCCCTTTACAGCTCCTGGAAACATGGTTGGAGTTTGCTATTTAAGCACTTAGAGATAATTTTATGCCATTGATGGCAAGTACTCATGCAGAACTAATCAGAAGTAAATGTCTCATAAATAATGAACCGGCCATCATTCCTATTCTTCGGCTCTATCCCCACATATGGATGAGACTTGACTCTTACAGCTGTCCTGCACAATTGTTATGACTTTATGACTCTATCTCATTAATCTCCACCTCTCTCTCTCTCTCAATCTCACTCTTTCTCTCTCTGTGTCTCTCTCTCTCTCTCTCTGTATATATATCTATATATATATATATATATATATATATATATATATATATATATATATATATATATATATATATATATATATATATACACTAAATATCTACTGCACTCTGCATGTCTGCTTGTCATAGAATAAATAGTTATGTCATGTGTCACTTACTTGAACAGGCAATATACACATTTCATGCTGGAACATACTGTGAATGTCTAAACAAGTAATACTTAGAATAAATTGAATATCTTTTTCTATGTGAAATCTGTCGATCCATCCATACAGATGGATTGCTTTAATTTAGCAATTTATAAAGCCTTTATATAGTAGTGTATTTATAAACAAAAGTTGTATTTGTGATGACTTCAAGACTTTTAATGACTGTTGTCCAGCTCATGAAAAATGATTATGCTTAGACAGTGATTGGGGCATTCATAGGGTACTTGGCAGTCATCATCAACAAAGCTTAGTTGGATCAATATACCCCCTGTTGAGTCGGATTCTTTCTCTCTTACCCACCTGGGGGAAAGGGG
The DNA here is from genome assembly GCA_028564925.1 of Lithobates sylvaticus. Taxonomy (NCBI): domain Eukaryota; kingdom Metazoa; phylum Chordata; class Amphibia; order Anura; family Ranidae; genus Lithobates; species Lithobates sylvaticus. Next base: position 619,519,134 of record CM053026.1, on the reverse strand, counting down.
GTGGCTCAGCAGAGAGATCACTGCTTTCACACAGAGAACAAGGATTCTTCTCTGAAGCATGCTGGCAGAAGACAGCCTGTATGTGATCACATTGTCATAGCTGACATTATTGATCACATGATCAAGACTACTTCCCAATCATTATTGGGGTCTGCAGCTGTTTTCTGCTAGTTGTGAGACTGTGAAATGCAGAATAATATTTATTTAACATAGTGCATTATGCATTATGCAGGGGACCCATATTCTACAGATTGCAGGCTTGAGAAAGTTAAAGCAAACCTGTACTGAGAATTTATGGTGGTTGCTATCACTCATTCCTTGTTCTGAACATGTTGGTTTACTAACTATCATACTGTTCAAGTGGCACTGGTTTTCTGATTCACTAACCGGGAAAAGTACAGTGAATGTATCTTCATTCTGGCTTTCCTGTTCTGGGCTGATGACTCAGAAAGTATTGAGACCACTAGCATTTCTCTTCATAGCTCTCTACAGATAGGTTTCCTTTAATATTTAGTTAGCAGACAATGTCTTCAGGTAACATTATGATCTAACTTGACAGAATTAATTCTTTTTTATTCTCTTATTCACGATCTGAAGAATTTAAAGTATGCTACGTTGTTATACCATAACCTTTGATCATTTTTTCCAATTTATGTCAAACCCAGTGTCAAATTAGGAGAATTGTCATTTTCCTTTGAATTTGTTTTATCAAATGTTTCCAATTTTAAAGATAATGTTTGTCCCTGTTTTAAGAGTTAGCGGAGCTGTAAGTAAAAAAGGTTTATTTATCTATTTATTACAGCGCTGTCAATTCAGACAGGAGCCAATTAACCTACCAGCATGTCTTTGGAGTATGGGAGGAAACTGGAATACCCAGAGAAAACCTACGCAGGCAATATCCCTGTGACAGTGAATTGATACAATGTACATGCTCAGGTCCTCTAAACTCAAGAACATTTTCACCATAATTGTAATTTATTACACATATTGGAATTTAAATTTTAGCTCCATGTTGATACAGTTCTGGTAACAGAATCTTGGCACTACTGAAAACAATTAGAGAATATAGATATTGATCCAAAAAGAAGAGTCATTACTTTTCAGCAGCCTTTTCTTGCATATGACTTCCATGCATATTCTCCCAAGCAAGTTATTCATTACTGTGTTCCCTGTGCTGTAACATTTGGCCAGTGAAATCTGTATTAATTTCTCTCATTAATCTATGTGATTCTGCTTGTTAACATTAGACACGGCTTTCTGATGTTGTTGTAGAAAGAATAATTAAACATATTTCATTAGGGCTTGAAAAAGACTTTGAGGCCCATGGTTATGTGCAGTACATGTGATCCATCTTTCTTGGCAAACCTGGGACAGTAATAAGTAGAAAAAAGAACAAGATACATTGTATAAAATTAGAGTATGTGTATTATTTTAATGTGATCTATCTATCTATCTTCCAGTGTAAAGGAAATGTAATATTTTCAATTATACTCTTCTGTAGAACCCTTCAGAAAAAGGACTTTTTACTGTGGGGGCAGGTCTGCATTTAGACATCATGCTACCCAGGGCACACCTGAATAATGGTCCCTTTGTACAAGTTCTGCTCCTTGTGCCATGATTTTATCAAAACCAGAATATACTACTGGAGGCATCATGTTATTTGCCTTATATAAAGAGCTACTTATATGTGAACTTAGGGATTCTTCTGACATCTTTCAACATCTCCTGCACCTCCTTTTTACCTATTATTTTACTGTTGAATTTAGCCACAAATGTTCAGAGAGGGTCAGAAGAGTGAATAATGCAAGATAAAAAATATGACAGTTTATTTGTTTTAAAGCTTTGTGCCGCTCTCCTTACCCTGCTGCTATAGGCATTGACCTATGAGAGATCTTATGATAAATGCAGCCTCATTATAAAACATGTTTATATTGCTATTATTATGGTGTACTTTTGTCTACTCCGTAATTATGGCCCTCCTTAGTGTGGACCTTGTTGCATTACTTTTTGTACCTTTTCCATGCCATGGAAATAAAAATGTATTAAAAAAAAAAAATGTAGCTTCGTGTGGACGTATGAAGTTGATGTAGTGCCACACTGACCTATAGCCAGGTGTACAGCTCTTTTAATTTATATGTAGCCGTATGATAGATAGCACCGACAAACAAACAAAAAGAGAGAGTGCAGCTGTTTTGTCTTTCCAGCCATAACTGGCATCAACTATAAGATTTTTAATTGTTGTTCAACAGTACCAATTGTAAGGTAGTTATCAGTGCTTCAACCTGACTGGTCCCTCAATGTTTAGAACCTCAGCACCTGGTCACACAAGAGTCTGTGGCATTACGCTAGACCTCAAGAGCACTCTGAAACTAACACAGTATGCAGAGGTCAGGTCTGAAAAGTACCACAACAGCAGTGTCCCATATGTGCCCCATCAGTGCACATTTGTGCCCCAGCAGTAAACATCTGTGCCCCATCAGTGCCACAGCAGTGCTCTACAATTCCACAGCAGTTCCACATCTGCACCTCAGCAGTGCTCTACAGTGCCCCATTAGTGCTCTACAGTGCCCCGTAAGTGCCATGTCAGTGCCGAGCAATGACATATCAGTACACATCTGTGCCACATCAGTGCATATCTGTGCCACATTAGTGCACATCTGTGCCTTTTCCATGTCCCATCAGTGCCACATCAGTGCCCGCAGTGTCACATCAGTGCACATATGTGCTCTACAAGGCCACATCAGTGCCCTACAGTGCCCCATCAGTGCACATCTGTGCCCCATCAGTGCCCTACAGTGCCCCATCAGTGCACATATGTGCTCTACAGTGCCACATCTGTGCTATATCAGTGTCAAATCTGTGCTCTACATCAGCTCCATCAGTGGCACTAAAGTGGCCTTTAGTGCCAATACAGTTCCCATCAGTAAGTGCTCATCAGTGCCACCCTATCAGTGGATCCTTATCAGCACCCGTCAATGCGGTAATAATGTGTAAAAAATGCGTAGAAAAAGTATTTTCATTCTCTTTCCACATTTTCACATTTTTGTGGAAAAAAATGACATGTTCAAAAGACTCATTATGCCTCATAGAATATATGTTGGGGTGTTTTCTTTCCAAAATCGGGTAATTTTGTGAGCATTTTTATTGTCACGGTGCTCTAGGGCCTTTAAAAGTGTGATTGAGGTTGTCAGGAAATGATATGTGTAAATACCTTGGAATGTCTACTTTCCAAAATGCGGTAATTAATTTTTTTGTACTTTTACGGCTTGTTAGGGCCTCAAAAAATTAGATAGGCCTTCAGTACATCAGATGTAATACATTTTTAATGATTGCCACCTTAGCTTGTAGACTCTATAACTTTCACAAAGCTCAAGTAATATACACTGATTTGGGTTATTTTTACCAAAGATTTGTAGCAGTATACATTTTGGCCAAAATTTATGAAAAAAATTACTAATTTACAATACTTTATAACATAAACTAAGAAAAATGCATTGTTTTACAAAATGTTTGGTCTTTTTTTTATTTATAGCACAAAAAAATAAAAAAAAAAAACCCAGTGGTGATTTATATACCACCAAAAGAAAGCTCTATTTGTTTGAAAAAAAAAAATTATATGGGTACAATGTTGCATGACTGAGTAATTGTCATTCAGTGTGAGAGCACTGAAAGCTGAAAATTGGCCTGGTTGGGAAGGGGGTTTAAATGACCAGTGGGCAAGTGGATAAGCACACTCAGGATACTAGCAAAAAACTGAGCCATAGTGGTTGGAGGTATGGTTTAACAGGGGCTGGCTTAAAGGGGTTGTAAAGGTAAAAGTTTTTTCACCTATGCATTAAGGTGAAAAAACATCTGACACTGCTGGCCCCCCAGGCTCCCGTTATACTTACCTGACCCCTCGAAAGTCCCGTGCTCGTCCCCGACGTCCTCTTTGCCCCTCACCCTGGCCATTGATTGGCTAGACTGGGTGGATTTAAAGCAGCGCAGCCATTGGCTCGCGCTGCTGTCAATCCCATCCAATGACGAGGTGCACCAGGGCGGGGCCGAGTGAAACAGCGAGCGGCTATAGCCGCCGCTGTATTACGGGAGCGCGCCCGCAAGTACTCCACACCATGTGAGGGAGCTCGCATTTAGTTGAGAAGTACTTGCGGGGGGGGGGAGCTGAGACAGCTGCCGAGGGACCCCAGAAGACCAGGTTCAGGGCTACTCTGTGCAAAACGAGCTTCACAGTAGAGGTAAGTATAGCATGTTTGCTATTTAAATAAAAAAAAAAAAATCCTTTAGTGTTCCTTTAATGTTATTTGTTTACCAGTGTCCAAATCTCCTGAAGATGGCAGCATACATTTATGTGTCCCTTTTAGTTTACTGAATCTAGAAATAAACTCTCAACTCCTCGTACCAAAGCAGCAAGGCTATTTATCGTCACAGGGCTATGTTTAACCCACAAAATTGGATCAGTTAGTTCACTGATGTTGCAAATAAACTGTCATGTCACTGTCATGTAATTAGTCAAAACAAAAACATTTAAATAAAAAAGAATGCAACTTTTAGTACAATCAGTAATTCATAAATTATTGTCTCTTGGGACTAAGACAGCAAAATATCCTGTTACCTTCCTGACTAGCATTCGCAATCCACACAATACACAACATGGCAGTCTGTGGAGATATGATGTACAAAGCAAAGTTCAAATTTACTGTGTGTTCTGACTTGGATTCATTGATTTGCACATCCCTATTCATATACTACTAGGAATTGCTGTACTGATTAACTTGTGTTACTGTTACAAAGGGATTTCCAGGCACTCGTTATACCCCTGCTCTGCCAGGGGGCCCATGGGCTTTGTATAATAATGTGCATCATAACTCAAATACCTCCTCAAATAACTTAAAGGACCCATGGGCTTGTCTTTGAGAAGGCTTATGCATTCTGGTTCGGTTTATATTTTTGTATGTTTGAACTCAAATGCTACCACCAAAATGTATAATTTGCATCCGTTCACAATTCATTGTACATTTAGTCATCACTGCTCTTTTGCTTTCTCCTGTTTCCAGGCAAGAAATTAGCTTTGAATGTGACTAAGTTGCTTTTCAGCACTCCTACGCTATAATACATTGCCTGCATAGATTGGTTGGGTCTTGATACAAAAATCTGCTCTCGTAATGTTTTAATAGCCATACTGATTGTCCAATAAATAACTACTGTGTTAGTAATTACAGTAATACTCATTTATTCAGCATCTGTGCCAGTAGGCTTATATAACCACTACTGGCTTTGGTTATTAGATTACATTTATGACTAGTATTATATTACAACATCCACTGCCTGAATTGTTTTGCATATAACAGCATTTGTAGATGCAGAGGGTGTCTAGGATAATATGCCTCTTTTGTAGATGAAGACATAAAATTATACCAATGTGCATAATTACGGTCGGAAAACATATATACAACTTAAACAAAAGGACAGCAGAGAAAGAACATACTTTAGCTTGCGTGTAAGTGTGATAATTGCATGAGTAGGCATTTACCAATCATCCTCTGTCATTTTCTAGCCAGTATCACTTTACAAATGCATTCATAACTAAATCTAAATGTCAGTGCACTTTTGTAGGTCATATTAACTCCATGAAAAGGGTCAAGTGCTCTTCACAGCTAGAAAATTGTTTTCCAGAGAGCAAACAAAATGTGTAAACTGGAATAAAGTGATATTACCACTGCAGAAATTGACGATAGAAGGGACATGAAAGGGATCAATGACATCATACTGTGAACTTTCAAAAAAGGTGTGAAGGATTATATCCCACCGGATAGTATTTTCCAATATTTAATGTATTTTTGGTGTGATCCGGTGCATATAAGTCACTTGACTGTTTAAAAGAATTTAGCAATACAATTACCTAAAATCCTTTTACTAGTGCAGTTTCCTAAATTATACTTTATATATACAATAAATTGTACAAAAGCCCAACTACGGCATACAAAAATAAGTTTAAGATGTTTAAAATGTTGCTGTACATGATAATTGTACTTGAAGTAGATATAAACACTCTGTTTAATTACTATCTAATTTTTCCCTTCAATTTGCTTTATTTCACTGAAAACAGACTTTTTTTTCTTTGCTCCTGCCTGGAGCACATCTAAGCTTTTACCGGCACACCTGGTGCAGCATACAGCATCTGTGGTTTTCAGGCACTTCCAGTGCTGGATGTTAGACGGCTGTTGTGCCCACACACCACACATCACTCCACTGTGCAGGCCTCAACAGCTCTACATTTGCTTTGGCAGCAGTAAGCGTGTACAGGGGGAGATTGAAATTTCCCCTTACCTTTGCGTGAGAAGCAGCTAGCTGCTAGAGTTTAGGGACGAATACATGGCTACACCTTTGCTCATAATTCCAGCAGGAGTGTAAATGTTGTCAGTCCAACAAAGAACATTATGTGCATTCCAGGTTTCTGTCAGAACCACCAGCTCATTTTTAACACAGATAGCAGTCAGAATAGAAATGACAGGGAGCAATGTGCAATTGTGGGCAAGCTCTACCACAGTACATATATTTTTTTAATTGTTGACCACACATACACTAAATAATAGTGTTTATTTAACATATCTGCTCTATTTATTTAACATGAAAGATTATGGCTTACATTTTTATATATATACATGAAATATTAGAGAAAGACCTTTGGCTATCTGTTCACGCAAAAAATGGTTATGAGTGACTTATCTGGTATAAATATTATATAACAGGGTGGTTAAAGTGGATCTTCACTGCATCTGAGCACTACAAACCAAAAACACAATTTAACCACTTCAATACAGAGCACTTCCCCCCCTTCCTGCCCAGGACAATTTTCAGCGCAGTAACATTTTGAATGACAATTGCGCAGTCATGCAACACTGTACCTAAACTAAATTTTTATAATTTTCTTCCCACAAATAGAGCTTTCTTTTGGTGGTGTTTGATCACCACTGGGGTTTTTATTTTTTGCTAAACAAATTAAAAAAGACCAAAATATTTTGAAAAAAAAAAGTTTTTCTTGGTTTCTGTTATACAATGTTGTTTTCTCCTTCACTGACAGGCACTGATGAGGCTGCACTAATGGGCACTGATGAGGCTGCACTAATGGGCACTGATGAGGCTGCACTAATGGGCACTGATGAGGCTTCACTGATGGGCACTGATGAGGAGGCACTAATATATGGAGACTTGATGGGCACCAATAGGCAGCACTGATGGGCACTGATAGGCGGCACTGATGGGCACTGATAGGCGGCACTGATGAGCACTGATAGGCGGCACTGATGTGCACTGATAGGCAGCACTGATGGGTACTGATATGTGGCATTGATGGGCACTGATAGACAGCACTGATGAGGAGGCTCTGACAGGCATTACTGATGGGCATCTGAAGGGCACTGACAGGGGGTACTGATGGCACACTGGCACTTTTATGGGCACTTATTGGCACTTTCATAGGCACTGACAGGCATTACTGATTGCCATTGTGGTGGCACCTCTGATGGGGGCTGTGCTGATAATCAATGTGCTGTTTATCAGTACAGAACCCCCTCTGACAGGGAGAGCCACTGTTCGGCTCTCCCTGTCAGCGTGAACCGAACCGTGGTTCACGATGTGATCAGCTCTGATTTGACACAGCTGATCATGTGGTAAGGAGACTCCGTTAGAGGCTCCTTATCTAGATGGAAGTTGCGGTGTGTCAGAATGATCCGATCGCCGTGCTGCACCCCCCACGGGCACACGTCGGCTTGTTATCCTGAAAGACGTCAGGATAATGGAACCACTATTTGAAGTGGTTAAAGCGGAGTTCCACCAAAAAGTGGAACCTCCGCTTATCTACTCCCCCCTTTTGGCTTCCCCCACATTTGGCAACTTTCAGGGGGCAGGGGGGAACGGGTACCTGTATTCATCAGGTACACTTACCCACTTCTGGGAGACATCACCACGGCGCTGTCCCTCAGAATTTAGGCCCCCCTTCTCCTTCCTCCACCACAGGGCCAGTTAGAAAGTGTAGCGCATTTCATGCCTGCACAGTAGGGAACCGGCTGTGAAGCTGGAAGGCTTCACTGCTAGTTTCCCTTATAACGAATGATGGTGGCAGCACTTGACAGCCAATCCAAACAGATAAGTGTCCATGTATTACAAGACAGCAGCTACAGTATTTGTAACTGCTGACTTTTATTTTTTTTTCCCCAGGTGAAACACTGCTTTGATTAATTTTAATATTCAAAGCAAACTCCCCTAACCATCTATGTCTTCATGCTTTATTTTGTTGAGAAATCACTTTGAAAACTTTGCATTTCTTGAGTAAGGGCAGATGATTTATGAAGCATTTTCTTCCAGGAATCCACTTGCCCTTAGCTCAGACATGAATGCAGGAGAGTGTGCTTAACTGAGAAAACCCTTCCTCCTCTCCTCCCCTAATGAAGAGTACTGAAAAGTAACCCTGTTGTTGACCTTCCTGAAGACTCCTGGGATGTATGACATAATTTGCATGAGCAAGAAACCAGGAAGTAACTGAAGAAATGTTAAAAAAAGGTTAAAACAAGTAAATATGATATACTTTGCTATCTATTTACTAATGCTAGCAGCATAAGGATTACAATAATCAATGATGATTGAGAGAGTGACGTTCCACTTTAAGTTTAACAAATTTAAACACCCATCAAAGTTATACTAAGGCCGCGTACACACGAAGGGACAATCCCGCGGGATTATCCTCTGGACTGAAGTCCAGAGGATAATCCCCTCGTGTGTGGGCGCCGGCGGACTTTTTGGCGCCAAAGTACGGCGGACTAAAGTTTCAGGTTTTGTTCTCAAATTATCCGCTGGACTTGGAAGTCCAGCGGACAATCCCGCCGTTAGTGGGCAAGTCCGCGGGACTTTTGAAATGAACGGACTTGCCGCTCATCGGCAAGTCCGTTCATTTAGCACGTGACTTCAGGTTACGTAGCTAGCGTAGGCAGTTACTGCCGCCGCGCTAGCTCCGTGACCTGGCATGGATTTAAAGGGAATCCCCACGCCGAAAAAAAAACGGCGTGGGGGTTCCCCCCAAATCCATGTCAGACCCTCATCCGAGCACGCAGCCTGGCAGGCCAGGAAAGGGGTGGGGACGAACGAGCGCCCCCCCCCTCCTGAGCCGTACCAGGCCGCGTGCCCTCAACATGGGGGGTGCCCTGGGGAAAGGGGGGCCGTGCGGCCCCCCCACCCCAAAGCACCTTGTCCCCATGTTGATGAGGACAAGGGCCTCTTCCCGACAACCCTGGCCGTTGGTTGTCGGGGTCTGCGGGCGGGGGCTTATCGGAATCTGGGAACCCCCTTTAATAAGGGGGCCCCCAGATACCGGCCCCCCACCCTATGTGAATGAGTATGGGGTACGATGTACCCCTACCCATTCACCTAAGGTGTAAAATGTAAAGTAAAAAAAAACACCCACACTTTTGAAAAAATAGTTTATTGCACTGCTCCGGGGGTCTTCTTCCGTCTTGGGGGTCTTCTCGCCGGACTCCCCCGCCATTTACCAAGCTCTTTTACCGAGCGAGGGGAGTCCGGCTACCTTCTTCGTCGTCGCCGCCGTCTGGGGGTCTCGATCCGCCTTCGGGGGTCTTCTTCCGTCTTGGGGGTCTTCTCGCCGGACTCCTCCCCTCTCTTCTGCTCTTTTACCTAGCTCTTTCACGAGGGGAGGTGTCCGGCTACCTTCTTCGTCGTCGCCGCCGTCGTCTGGGGGTCTCGATCCGCCTTCGGGGGTCTTCCGGGGGTCTCTTCTGTTCTTGCGGCGGTCGTCGTCTTCCGCGCCGCCGGCGCCTTCTTCTTCTTGTCCTTCTTGTTCTTCTTCTTCTTCCGATGTTGACCCGACGCTCTCTCTGCCCGGAATGCCTGTGCCGCTCTGAGCTCGGACTTATATAGGGACATGGGCGACAGGGTCACATGCACATGTCACATGGTGACCCCGCCCCCTTGTGTTGTCACAGTCCCGGAGGATGCTGGGACTGTGACATCGCAAGGGGGCGGGGTCACCATGTGACATGAACATGTGACCCTGTCGCCCATGTCCCTATATAAGTCCGAGCTCAGAGCGGCACAGGCATTCCGGGCAGAGAGAGCGTCGGGTCAACATCGGAAGAAGAAGAAGAACAAGAAGGACAAGAAGAAGGACAAGAAGAAGAAGGCGCCGGCGGCGCGGAAGACGACGACCGCCGCAAGAACAGAAGAGACCCCCGGAAGACCCCCGAAGGCGGATCGAGACCCCCAGACGACGGCGGCGACGACGAAGAAGGTAGCCGGACACCTCCCCTCGTGAAAGAGCTAGGTAAAAGAGCAGAAGAGAGGGGAGGAGTCCGGCGAGAAGACCCCCAAGACGGAAGAAGACCCCCGAAGGCGGATCGAGACCCCCAGACGGCGGCGACGACGAAGAAGGTAGCCGGACTCCCCTCGCTCGGTAAAAGAGCTTGGTAAATGGCGGGGGAGTCCGGCGAGAAGACCCCCAAGACGGAAGAAGACCCCCGGAGCAGTGCAATAAACTATTTTTTCAAAAGTGTGGGTGTTTTTTTTTTACTTTACATTTTACACCTTAGGTGAATGGGTAGGGGTACATCGTACCCCATACTCATTCACATAGGGTGGGGGGCCGGTATCTGGGGGCCCCCTTATTAAAGGGGGTTCCCAGATTCCGATAAGCCCCCGCCCGCAGACCCCGACAACCAACGGCCAGGGTTGTCGGGAAGAGGCCCTTGTCCTCATCAACATGGGGACAAGGTGCTTTGGGGTGGGGGGGCGCACGGCCCCCCTTTCCCCAGGGCACCCCCCAGGTTGAGGGCACGCGGCCTGGTACGGCTCAGGAGGGGGGGGGGCGCTCGTTCGTCCCCACCCCTTTCCTGGCCTGCCAGGCTGCGTGCTCGGATGAGGGTCTGACATGGATTTGGGGGGAACCCCCACGCCGTTTTTTTTGGCGTGGGGATTCCCTTTAAATCCATGCCAGGTCACGGAGCTAGCGCGGCGGCATTTACTGCCTACGCTAGCTACGTAACCTGAAGTTACGTTCGAAATGAACGGACTGCTCCGTGTGTGGGCAAGTCCGTTCATTTTCAAAAGTCCCGCGGACTTTTGGCCGGCGGATTATCCGCTGGACAAGTCCGTGCGTGTGTGGGCAAGTCCACACCCTCGGAAAGTCCAGCGGACCTAGCCGGAAAGTCCAGCGGATTGTCCGCTGGACTTAGGTCCGCCGGCAAAAGTCCGTACGTGTGTACGAGGCATGACTCATCCTGTTGTCTGTCAATTATTTTCACTATTCTGTAAATGCTTGGACATACAGGTATAAAATGCAATAAACATATTGAACAAACATTTTGAAAACAATCCTGGATCCTTCTTTCTTATGCATACCCATATATAAATGTTCAACATCTAAAATCCTCCTTGCACCTCATCACTATAAAAGGCTTTACAACATATAATAAAAATGAAAAAAATCAGCCCTTAGATAAATATTACACATCATCTGAAGCTCCACCTGAAGCCCTTGGATATCTATGCAATATAGATAATTAGTATTTCAAAATGCTGTTCAACAGAGTCAATCCTTTATTAAACAGAGATTATATCTATTCAGGGTGCACCATGTTTAATTTGTAATTCTTAGAGATATGAGGCAACAACAAGTTGAAGAATGAGCTGTATAGCCTACAGATGTTTCAATTGAAAGGCATATACAGTATACATACTTGTGTTTGTATAAACAATAGCTCTATAGGTATAAAATGTTTCAATTATTCTGTGTATAAAAACACTCAATCCCTTAAAGTGATTGTAAATGATCACCTTGTAAAACAACCCATTCAGTTTAAAATAGAAACGAAAGGCAAAAATGTGAGAATAGATACAAATATATTACAAATACCTTTTTGTCTCTGTTTTTAGAAGTGATAAAATTCCCCTGAGGGGGGGGGGGGAGCAGCAGCACACTGAGCTTCCCAGTGAATGGCTGTGCAGAGGGGGTTTGTCAGGACAAGTCTGATCATTGGAGTAGAGCACACTGAGGTCCCAGCATAGCTAGATAACTGCCCATGGTGTGCTCTCCTGCTTAGTGTGATCAGTTTAATAGGAAAGCAAGGGGACTAGCAGGAATACCATGGTTTTGACACAAAGGAAGCAATACAAAGAACAGGATACTTTCTTATACAAGCACATGGTACAGTAGGGTCATATCAGGAATACGGTGTGTTGGGGTAACAAACACTTTAATTCAGATATCAAGAAAGATGTAGACAAGCAAAACACACACAAGTCTCTGATGCTGCGTACACACGGTCGGACTTTCCGGCAGAAAAAGTCAGACGGAATCTTTTCATCGGATATTCTGATCTTGTGTGTGCGTCATCGGACTTTATTTTTCTAAAATTCTGATGGACCTAGAAACAGAACATGTTTTAATTATTTCAGACGAAAATTCCGATTGGGAAATCGTCTGTATGCTTTTCCGACGGACCAAAAACGACGCATCCTCTGAAGCAAGTACGAGACGGCAGCTATTGGCTACTGAACTTTCTTTTTCTAGTCCCGTCATACGTGTTGTACGTCACCACGTTCTAGACAGTCGGACTTTGGTGTGATCGTGTGTAGGTAAGACAGTTTCAGCGGAACTACGTCGAAAAAACCTTCAGAGTTTATTCTGATGGAAAAAACGGTCGTGTGTACGCGGCATAAGGCTTCATGTACACTAGGCTTAAAAAATGTTTAATTCCCTTGTCAGAAAATACGCTCAAAAACGCTTTTGTAAACAGTTAGGCAAGTTTAGGGTTTTTTTCTGCCAAAAAGCTCCGATCAGAAACGCAAAGGGTTTTTTCCCTGCCTCCAACTGTTGAGCTCAAAATATGCCTGTGATTGTGCTAATGTGCATGGACATATAGGATAACATTAAGCTGCTTCTACAGGAAAAACACAAAACTCCTGTAGAAGCAGCGATTTTTAGGCCAGTGTGCATGGGCCCTGAAGGTATTCCCTTTCCTGCTTAATATACTGAGTATTTACTTTGGTCACAGTAACTTGACATATGAGTGCAATAAAAGATACAAAGATACAGAGTCTTTGTCTTGGGTCTTGGTAAAGGGTTTTGGTGAACGTGAACATTTTATTGTAAGCCATGGATTTTCAAGCAATGTCCAAGAGCTTTAATTCAAAAAGATCTCATTGTTTTGAATTAAGTAGTTTGGACATTACTTGAAGATCCATGATGTGATGACAAATATGTAGGTTTATTTGTGATGTTACCAGTCCCCAGCTGGCTAGTGCAGCAGCACCTGTTTTTTTTTTCAGCCTATTCCAGGAACATGTATATTGGGAATATTAATAGCTGTACTCAATCTTGGTAACACCCTCATGACAAGCCAATGTGCGGAGGGAGGAAAAGGACCCTGTCAGCACCACATGCATCCTAACTAGTGATAATCAAACTGGCCTGCGTTCCATACATAGGAGGATCCCAACATAAAATTCATGAACCCTATGGGCATTGGTAACCAAGCTGGACATGTACTAATTAAAATAAATAAATAAATATATAAATACATACAGTAAATACCATTCAGTTAAGGGTGGTTTTTAGGGCAACATGAAAAATACACAATACTAATAAATAACATGTTTAGGTAATGCCTTAAACCTGCACATGAAGTAGGCTATGCACTTCCACAAAAGTGACATTGAGAATAAAAAAAAACTATTAATGAATAAATGAAAGTTCCCAGCTGATTTAGTTCTGTTTGCAAATAAAAGGGGAGGCACATCAAACCCCTAATAATTGAACTCTAATCCATCAAGGACACCAGTGGAAAAGGGTCTGGTGTGGATTTTGAGGTGTACTGCATGCAAAAAAATTGCTGTGCTATGCCCTATCTATCAGCCTGGGAGGACAGAGAAGGGGGACCCGAGGATTCCCCCCCACACACACACACACCTGAATTATACCAGGCCATGTGCCCTCAACATTGGAAGAGTACTTTGCTAGAGGATCCTCACTTGCAAGGCACATTGCCATTTCATTATCAGGCCACATGAACTCAACAAAAGCTGCCTTGGCAGGGGGGCCCACATACATAGAGAGAACATGACTAATATCCCATCTTTGGCTGTACTTAAAGAAGGCTTCATGCCACATTTCAATAAAGAGGAAGTGAACTTCATCTGCAGACATTTACCTATAGGTAAGCCTATAATAAGGCTTAACTATAGGTAGTGTAAATAGCTCCTAAACGTGTACCATTTAGAAGATATTTACGTCACATGCAGACAGTGACATCACTGGGGCATGCGCTCGGAAGGAACGGCCACGGGTGCTGTTCCTTCCGAGCCCTGTGTCATGAAAGACGGCTCCCGCACGCACACGCAGGAATAACTTTCTTTTGAAAAGCAATATTGCTTTTGAATCCAGAGAAATAACCAAACCTTAACATAAATGCTAATTTGATATCCATTCCTGATCTGTTTCCATTGTTTTGAACTAAGAGATGGCAGAAATGCATAACTTCATGGAAATCATCTCTTATTTCTGTTTTTAACTTGTTCTGTTTTAAACAGGTATCATGCTGCATTTTTTTTTCTGTTAATTTCCATTTTTTTACACTATATATATTTATTCAGCAGCAAATTAAATATGTGTTATTTTTTGTATTGTGTTTAATTAGTTCTTACGCTTTCTGATTTCCAGTAGGTTTGCTCAATGACCAGCAATGAATTAAAATTGCAGCAAAATAACATCATATTTCCTGATTTGTAAGACATAAGCAAAGCACTGTTGTCCCTGGTTTATACAGCTGAATTTTGAAACACTACATTGCAGTAATTGCACATACATTGAAAAGATAAAACAGAGATCTCAGAAACGTATTGTCTGGTCGCATGGGTTATTCCACCTCTGCGTATCTCCTTACTGCACCTGTATCTCCTTCAACCTGCAGAGGCACATGTTGTAGCAATGCTAACGGTTGTTTTCTTAGTTAAAGTGGAGCTCCACCCAAAAGGGGAAGCTCCACTTGTTTGCACCCTCCCATCCTCATTTGGCACTTTTTGGAGGAGAGGGGGGAGCGGATACCTGGTTTTGACAGGTACCTGCTCCCATTTCTGGGTATGATCGTCACACGGCGATTCAGAGGCGATTTAGTTCGCAGTTGTAGCGCTATACAAATCATTCATTCATTCATTCACGGTGATCTATGACATTTCCGGCCCCACCTCCTTCCCCCACTGCACAGTAGGAAACAGGCTGTGAAGCCGCAAGGCTTCACTTCCTGTTTCCATTACTACAGATGCCGGCGCCTGCACCCAAAGCAGATTGGTGAATCGGCTAGGGGTGCTGACATCGCAGGATCCCTGGACAGGTAAGTGTCCTTATATTAATTATAGTATTATATTATTATAGTGTTTGTAGCTGCTGACTATTATTTTTTTAACAGACTGGAACTCCTCTTTAACCACCTAAGGACTAGCCGCCGTCATTATACTGCAGCAGGTTGGCTCTCCTGCGTGAATCGCCGTAGGTGTACGTCAGCCGCTTTAAGAGTGATGGGGCGATGGCAGAGCTGATGCGTGTGACCAGTGGCCACGATGCCGCTGGCCACCCGTGATCACTCCACAGAGAGCCAGATTCCTGTTCTGACAGGGGAGTAGAGAGAGATCTGCTGTTTCTAGTGATTAGGAACAGTGATCTCTCTCCTCCTCCAGTCAGTCCCATCCCCCACAGTTAGAAGCACTTCCCAGAGAACACATTTAACCCCTTGATCGACCCCTAGTATTAATCCATTCCCTGTCAGTGACATTTACACAGTAATTCCCTGCCAGTGCATTTTTATAGCACTGATCGCTGTATAGACTTCAATGGTCCCAAAAAAGTGTCAAAATCCGAGTGTCCGATCTGTCCGCCGCGATGTCGCAGTCCTGCTAAAAAATGCAGATTGATGCCATTACTAGTAAAAATATAACAGCGCAATTGTCAGTTAAAGTGACACAGTGCTGTATCACAAAAAATGGCCCGGTCATTAAGGGGGCAAATCCTTCCAGTCTTTAACCACTTCAGCCCCGGAAGAATTTACTCCCTTCCTGACCAGGTCATTTTTTGTGATACGGCACTGCGCCGCTTTACCTGACAATTGCGCGGTCATGCAACATTGTACCCAGACAAAGTTGATGTCCTTTTTTTCCTCACAAATTGAGATTTCTTTTGGTGGTATTTGATCACCTCTGCGGTTTATATTTTTTGCGATGTAAAAAAAATAAGAGCGACAATTTTGAAAAAAAAAAAAAATGTTGTACTTTTTGCTATAATAAATGACCAAAATGAAAAAAAAAAATTATAAAATTTTCCTCAATTTAGGCCGATATGCATTCTTCTACATATTTTTGGTGTACTAGGCTTAACACAAATCTTCAACATAATGGACTTTAGCCCAGGCGATTTTGAAATCGGTGCAGCACCATAGATGCGGCATCGCACCAATTAGGACGGTGTCGTTGACGGGAATTGCCCCCGATTTGACATGTCAAATTGTATGTCAAAAAGTTCCAGTGTGAACCAGGGCTTACTGGTATTAAGGCACATTTTAAAATCTTTGCAAGCTCTGTGTGCACATAAAGGCCAAATATGCATGCAAATATAGAAAGAGAAACACAGCACACTGGTGCAGATTTAAAAAGAACTTGAATTGATAAAAATGCAATTACAAGGAAGTGACCTGACCAGACATATCTCCAGGACAATTTTCAAGAGGAATGGCAGGTTACTGCAACAGATGCTGGAACGCTTTCACTAGGTTTCCAGCAATAGGAGAAGATGCAAGCCAAGATGGAGGTGGACCCTGGAAGCAAAAGGAAGAAAACATGGCTATGCCAACTTGGCTATGCCAAAAGAACATTTAAAAAAAATTACTTTGGTCAGTATGGACAGTAAAATATTAAAGTAGTCTTAAGAAGCTGTAAATAGGCATTAAAATTAGTATTTGTTGACCTTTAAGGAGGTGGACACATGAATCCTTAAAAGATCACTAGAGATGCAATGAAGTCTCAGCACTGTGCCCCCCCCCCCCTTCCTGTGCACCTATGAGCTATGTGCTATGTTTACATAAGAGATTAGAAGGCAGTCAGTCTGCCAAATAATTGCTGGAAGGGGGCCATGGTTTTACTTCAAGCTATGCATTAAGAATCCTGTAACAGATCTGAAGGGCTGACAAAGCAGTTTGTACATAATTTAATCACTCATCACAGGTATAATTCTTTTTGATGCAGACCATGTACTGTCCTCTCCATAGCTGCCATACCTTTTACCTCTTCTGAAATTTTTTTTATTTATAGGTCTCAGTAGGCTCAGTTCACAAATTTGTAACAATCATTATTTGCTGTAATAACTGTTATGTTCAGCAGTGACAGCCAAGTAGTGTTAAAAATAACAGTGACATGGCTGAAAATAATGATCATGAAGGTAAGTAACACATGTTAGTGAACTGAGCCTTTAGAGTTTTGTTTTACAGTCTTTTAAAAATATCTCTTAGATGCTAAACAAGAGAATTGCCAAAGGAAGGGTTAAATAGTATTGTTTTTAACAAAAAAGTCAGAAAAATACACATTAACAAATGCGATTTCGATGTGATAATGTTTAGCAGCAGGGGTTTAGGCATTGCCTGTTATATCTGCATCTGATTCTTGTTTTTGTAAAAATCTTCCATTGTACACAGATGCATAAAAATGTTGATACAAATCAATAGTTTTTTAGCTTTCAGCAACTGAATAACAAATATTTGCATGCACATCTATCCACATGTTGATTTTCATTGTAGCAAAAACACTATGGAAAATGTTTAATAGTGAGGAAATGTTGGATGCTAATAAACAATATAGTTAGTAAATGTTACAAGATAGGTCAATATCCCTATGAAATTGCAGAATACTAGAAGATGTGAATAGACTTAGCTTGACCTATGAACTTGCACAGTACTAGAAGATGTGAATAGACTTAGCTGCAATCCTCATGTCTACAATCACGTTACCATGGACACTGTAAGAACATACACCTGACATGTCACAGTATTCAGAAACAATTTATTTTACCCCTCAAAACTGCAACTTGCTAACCTATAATGTATATTTTATTAGCCATAAAGATAATTATTTTCTGCCACAAAGTTACAGTATCTCACAAAAGGGAGTACACCCCTAACATTTTTGTAAATATTTTATTATATCTTTTCATGTGACAACGCTGGCGGGAGTCTGGAGCTGGACGAGAAATGACACTTTGCTACAATGTAAAGTAGTGAGTGTACAGCTTGTATAACAGTGTAAATTTGCTCTCCCCTCAAAATAACTCAACACACAGCCATTAATGTCTAAACCACTGACAACAAACGTCAGTACACCCCTAAGTGGTTTTATCGCTCTCAGGCTCTCATACTGGTCACAGGAAGTTCAACATGGCACCTCATGGCAAAGAACTCTCTGGGGATCTGAAAAAAAGAATTGTTGTTCTACATGAAGATAGCCTAGGCTATAAGAAGATTGTGGTATTAAACAGAGAGGAGATAAGGGTGCTCTGGTGGAGGTGGATCGCTGGTCAGAGGGATGATAGTGATGAGATGGCACTTCTGGCAGCATTTTGGTTAGAGGAGAAGCAGCTCTGTAGATATAAAAAAGGAAAAGAAAGGCACCACTAAGTGCAGTATGCAAAATTTTATAAAGTGCACAAAGGATCGTTGAGTGTTAAAAAAACATAAAATCAGGAGTAATCATCTGTGGCATGTGTCCATCCTCGGCACAATGGTAGAGAACAGTGTAGAGCTGTCCAGCAGCTGTAAAGCATTCTCGTACGTGCTGGAGAAAGGAGGCAGCAGGGAAGCCTGTGTTCCCGGATCACTGCGGGACACACAAGGCTAAAGGCGTCAGTGGAGAGAAAGGGGTGGTAATGCATTTCAAGTCATTAGAACAATCATTATTTCTTGGTAAACAGGGATAATCTAATCTTTGCATGGCTAGGGATTGAGCCCATGGGTATGCTACAATAGGAATCCTATGGTGGCACAACAAGATAAGGAGGAGAATGATAAAAAGTTGGTGGCTGGACAACTCTCATAGGATTATTCAAAGATACAAAGTAAAAAACATCACAGCACCAAAGAAGGATTCAGTTGACGCCTTTCACGCAGAAAAGTATTTACTCATAACCATTATGAGTAGGATTTGGAAAGTTTTGGATGCATCCATACAGAATGTGCGGCCACCTACTTTTTCTCATTCTGCTGTTTCGGAAGCAAGCAAGGGAAAGCATCTCTTTATTAGGATGACAAGAGGGGTGTTTAGGAAACTTTTTGTTAGAAAAAGAATAGCTGGGAGTGCCAGCAGGGGACCCAAGAAACGAAGCTTCAGTGCTGCTCTGTAGAAAGAGTCAGCGCAATAAGGGCCCTTAAAGAGGAGGTCCACCTAAAAAAATATCAAAAGCCAGCAGCTACAAAGACTGCAGCTGCTGACTTTTAATAAATGGACACCTACCTGTCCCAGGGTCCAGCGATGTCGGCAGCCGAAGCCGATCAATCGCTCGGCTCTCGACAGCTGCCGTCGCCATCCTCGGTGAGGGAATCAGGAAGTGAAGCGTTGCGGCTTCACTTCCCAGTTCCCTACTGTGCTTGCGCGAGTTGCGCTGCACATCCTAACTGGTCCCCGCTATCTCCTGGGACCTATGTGTTTCCCAGGAGACAGCAGAGAGGACGGAAAGGGGCGTGACTCTTGCGGGAATCTATTCCCGGAAGTGGGTGCAAATACCCATATTATACAGGTATCTGCACCCCCTCCCCCCTGAAAGGTGCCAAATGTGACACCGGGGGGGGGGGGTTCCGAAAAGCGGAGGTTCCATTTTTGTGTGAACCTACGCTTTAAGTAATTCAATTGGCAGAGGCTCCCGATGTGGTTATGCAAAGGATAGGCTTGATTTGTCTGCCCTATTGCACAGAGCAGGTAATTATAATATGGGTGGTATTTTAAAAAGAGAAAAAAAAAAAAGGTTTACAATCACTTTAAACTGGTACTGCCAAAAACAGAGAAATTAAAAGAAAATGAAAAACACAATTTCTATACACCACTCTGATAAAACACGTCACTCCATTATTCATAGTATTATAAGTAGACTCCACAACTTAACATTGCATATAAGGCCAATTATTTTGAATAATTAGACAATGTAAAATTTATCTTCCAATAATCTCCCCATGCATGATGTAAACACGTTTCCAACAGTCAATGATAGTCTAATCTGCAATAACTGAATGGCCAGTTTGGATATATCATTATGAGTCTGTTTCTTTGATTCATCTTAATCAAGTTATCAGAAGCTATGAAATAACTTGCCACCTAAAGTTTAAACTTTCTTTAGATAATAAAGGTAAAATTTGTGAGTTGAGTAGAAGAGATTGTATCCCCTACAGTAATAACGTTAATCCCTAAAATGGAAAAAGCAAATCTTCTACAAACATGAATCTGAAGCAAAAGCCTATTTAATTTATTCACAACTGTTTGGATTAATTTCAAAGGGATTGCTAGTACAGTTGAATGAAGAATGGTTCCTTCTTGTGAAGTGTATGATGACTTTATTTGAAAACGTTACGACAAAAGACTTTAGATTTCAATGAAGCAGAACATATCTGTCTTTCTTCCCAGAAGACAAATTAGGGAAAATAGATAACCTTAATTAAAATTACTTTTCCATCAGTTTATCAATTTAGTAATAAAATCTCTTATACTAAGCATATACAAGATGAGAATTATCTGCATAATTTGCAATTAGTGGCAAATTAGATAATTCTGCATTGTCAGCATACTAACTGTGTAAACTGAACTGACAGTATTCAACCATCTTAAGTTATACATAATTAAGTGGTGAGGCAAACACAGACAGCAATGGGCAATTATTGGTAAAGGAAGACAGGAGGTTGTATATAGTACAGGCACTAGAGGCACTGTAAAGTTTGGTCTGATTTTGTTGCATATTACTCAAAGTTACTTCCTTGACTTAGCCTCCAATTCTAGAAAATGTGTGTTGACTATTTTCCATATTTAGTATTGGTGAGCATTTACATTAGACACATTAAAGAGAGATATATGTGATGTATTTTAAAAACTTTATTAGTGTTTCAGGTTGTCAACATTTGACTTCTTTTAATAGACCTTTATATGCTAGGCTTTGAAGGGAGTGGTGTCGATGTGTTGTAATTGTCCATCCCCATGTTTATTTTTTTATTTTTTTTTTATTGAAATGACACAAATGACATTTCATTCATCTTTATTTACCACAGTGGGTTGCGGTAAGGTATAGTGCATTGCAAGATGCTGTGCTGAAAAAAGTAGGTAATGTCCTCTTTTTTTTTCTGCGCACACCCACTGTAGTGCCGCGTACACACGGTCGGAATTTCCGACAACAAATGTTTGATGTGAGCTTGTTGTAGGAAATTCCGATCGTGTGTAGGCTCCATCGGACATTTGTTATCGAAATTTCTGAATTTCCGAATTTTCCGATCGTGTGGACACAATTCCGACACACAAAATTCCACGCATGCTCGGAATCAAGCAGAAGAGCCGCACTGGCTATTGAACTTCATTTTTCTCAGCTCCTCGTATGTGTTGTACTTCACCACGCTCTTAGCGATCGGAATTTCCACCAACATTTGTGCGACCGTGTGTATACAACACAAGTTTGAGCCAACATCCGTCGGAAATAAATCCAGGATTTTGTTGTCGGAATGTCCAATCGTCTGTACGCGGCATAGGACAGTAGACATGTGCGATTAGTTTTGTACGAATCAAAAATTCGTACGAATTTCCGTAAATTCGTACATTCGGGAGGATCCGAAATACAAATTGCTATGCTTCCGAATTCTGTACGAAATACGAAATGTAATTTACGAATTTCGGATCCAAATTCCTAATGAACATTCATAATTGTTACGAAGAGTTAACAAACCTAAAAATTAAAAACCCAGGAAGTCAGCACAGTACAGGGATGGTGGGAGCCCCTCATAATTATAAATTCATCATAACAAACAGTCGTAATTGTTACGAAAAGTTAACAAAATTTCGGACACGAATTACGAAATACAAATTAATTCTAATACTAAACGGAATGGAATGAAAATAATTTATTAACAGTGCACATGTCTATAGGACAGTGGCGTATACTAACTCATGAGACTGAGGCAAATTGCGTTGTTTATTGGGTGGACAAAGTTGCCCGGTGAAGTCATTTGTGTACTGTGTGAATGGGTCAGTAATTATGTTTTTGGATGTATTTATAAGGCTGTAGACATTATTTAAGCAGTTGATATCCAAAATAGATAATAAATGTGATGTTCAGAACTATTGACCACTTTAAAATATTAGCATTCTAAGTGTGCAGGAAGAATTAGGTGAATTTAACCACTTCCCGCCCAGCCTATAACCGGGAAGTGGTTCTGTTATCCTGACTGGGCATCATATGACTTCCAGCAGGATAACATGCCAGTGTGCGGTGATCTGACACACCGCATCTCCGACTGTGATAAAAAGCCTCCAACAGAGGCTTCTTACCACATGATCAGCTGTGACCAATCACAGCTGATCATCGCGTGAACCAGGAAGTACCGGTAAACGGCATTCCTCGGTTTGTGCTGACCGGTAGAGCCGATCAGAGAGCAGATCGGATATGAGGTATTCCTTTTGTGCTGATGTGTAAGAGCATCATAGGTATGGTGTATTTAATTTAGCCTATTTAGCCTTTACAAGTCTTGCGTTAATGAAAAAGGTATACTAACTGACATGAACATGCAACTTGAATGAATGACTTGTATAGCGCTACCTATGCGAACTGAATCACCTCAGGGCGCTTTTTTTTTTTTTTTTTCAGGGCAACTTGCATCGTTAATCAGTGTTAAGTCTTAAACCTATTCACATGGATTCCTTTTAATCCTTTATTGAGCACATGGTGTCAGAAACTGCTGAAGACACTGGACAGAACACAGAAGAATTGGGTCATATGCACAATGTGTGGGCTTGCTTGCTTTATAAACCAATATAACCCAAGATTTTGTTATTCTCATTGAGCACTGCTTACAGTCCAGCTGTGTATACCAAGCAGATCATCTTCATTTTTTTTCTGCGCATTACAAATAATCACAATAATCACACTTCAATACACCATAAAAGTACATTTATAATAACTGCTCTACATGAGTTTTTCAGTTAATGAATACCTAGCAAAATATCTGCAAAGCTATGAACACTTGGAAACACAAGCTGGGGATAAACACAATGCTACCAAAATATTAAGCATGCAAATAACTAGGCACTATACAGAATAAATATATTCTAAAAACAGTTAGAAATATATATTTTAAAGGATAACTTCACCTTTAGTAAAATGCTACATGTTACATATTTTGGGTGTAAAATGTAACATGTCACTAACACTAACTGAGCAGCCCCCTCACCCCCCAATTCATTGTTGTGCAGTAGGCTGGGGATCTTCTCCCCAGATCCTCTGTCAAAATGTAAACAAAATGTGGCCATGCGGGGCTCTGTCCACACAACCGCATCATTTATTCACACAGTTCTGTGAATAGGAGAACTATAACTATTGTCAGAAATTGCAGCTGGTAGCTCTCATTTAACTACCCGGGTGCTGATGAGGGCTCTTGATATTTCATTGATCCTTCCTGTCATTCAGTAACAGCCACTTGTACAAGGTATGGGCAGACAGCTACACTGACAGTCTGTGGGAGCCTGAGGTTGCACTCGCAATCTGCTGATAGTGGGTGCAATGCTTTATTGCTCCTAAACCTATAGGCTCTTAATAAAATAAAAATAAATAATTCATTTTTTTACTTTACCTTTTTCTTTTTAAAAGTGAACTTATCTTTTTAGCACACATGAAAGCAAATCCCTGTAAAATCATTTAAATTACTTTAGTAAAATAGACCCTTTCATTTTTTTGTTCTTGTTCATTTAGAGACACGTGATTCAATTATTCATGGAAAACTGAGTTTTGCTGCTGCTTTCAGGGGAAATTGGACACTGGCGAACAAAAAAAGTTATTGGCAAGCCAGCTGTAAACCTTTTCCTCTCCCACCATACTTTAGCTTTTTGCTAGTGTCTAAAGTGGATGGATTAGTAAAAGTTAAACACCTTCTTCAGGTAAGACTTCACCTACATGCTTCTAGGCAGGTTCCTGCCTGGGGATCACCTACTTTACAAAGTTCTACCTTACTTATGTTGTATTTCTGATCTTTTTTACTGAGTAAATGTGGTTAGAGTGTTTTGTCTATCAAGCTGCTCCGAACTCAGGAAGGGGTTAATGTGCCGCTCTCTGGTTTACATACATTCAATTTACATACAAAAAGTTTTTGGACATACAGTGTTTATTGTGCCTGATATCAATAAATTCTCCTGAAGAAGCCAATTACCAAGGCGAAACATGTAGAGATGAAATCAGTCTGCACCTGTATCAGTACTGTAATATCAATACTCACCTCCTTGGATGTTTGTTTTTAACACTGTTCTAATAAATTTCTACTTTTTTATAAATTATTTTGTTTTACTTGTGCACCCTAAAAATCCCAAATACACCTTCCAAATTTCTATATATTTTCTAAAGTGGTTGTACAGCCTGTACAACCACATTTACCTACAGGTAAGTCTATATTAAGGCTTACCTGTAAGTGCTTGAAATATCTCATAAACCTCCACTGTTTAGGAGATATTTACGAAAGACCAAAACGCAGATGACTACGGCGCATGCCTACTTTGTCATTGTCACATGCACACTTTAGAAAGGGCACATCATTCCGTTTCTAATAGGGTTCATGCCGTGACTGGCGGCTCCCGTGGGCATGCCAGCCCCAGACTCCAGCCAGTGTTGTCACATGAAAAGATATAATAAAATATTTACAAAAAAGTGAGGGGTGTACTCACTTTTGGGAGATACTGTATTCTTCTACATATTTTTGGTAACAAAAAATGCAATAAGCGTTTATTGATCGGTTTGCGCAAAAGTTATAGTGGCTACAAAATAGGGAAAAGATTTATGGTATTTTTTATTTATTTTTACTAGTAATGGCAGTGATTTTTTATCAGGACTGAGACATTATGGCAAACAGATCGGACACTTTTGACACATTTTTTGGGACCATTGACAATTATACAGCGATCAATGCTATAAAAATGCACTGATTACTGTGTAAATGTCACTGGCAGGGAAGGGGTCAACACTAGGGGACGATCAAGGGGTTAACTGTGTTCCCTCATGTGTGTTCTAACAGTAGGGGGATGGGACTGACTAGAGGAGATGACAGATCGTTGTTCCTAGCTAGTAGGAACACGATCTGTCTCTCCTCTCCTCACTGAACAGGGATTTGTGTGTTTACACACACACACACACACGCCCCTGTTCTGGCTCTCGTGCCCGCGTGGCCAGCGGTCATCGTGACCGCTGGCCACATGCATCGGCACCCCAACAGTGCAGCAGATGCGCGAGCGCCTGCTATCCACGCTTAAAGGGCCGATGTAAAGCTATGACAGTTGGCGGGAATGTGCCAACCTGCTGCAGTATAATGATGGCGGGTGGTTGGCAAGCAGTAAAAAAAGTTTTTTGTACCTTCTTATGGGTTTGGTCATGTCAATCTGCAAAGTGAATCTGAATGGGAGTGACTTTTTCATTAATAATTAGCTCCTGCCCTTGCAGTGTTCTAGTGAGAAAAACTGCAGGGTATGCAACACTTTAAAAGTGATTAACACTTTGGAATTATGTTACCATGAAAAGTATTTTTTTTTTTTTTTTTTTTGCAGAGGATATCTAAAATATGAGTTGTATCTTAGTACAGACTTCTGACAAAATCAGTAAGCCGATCACAAAAGCAGGAAATTCTTCTTCTGGGGAAGTCCCTTACACCAATTGTTTACAGAAGGCCTACAGGTTGCTATAGTGCATTGAATTTTACAGAAAATTACAGCGCTGCAGATGGAAAGTAATTTTTAACATTCATAATTATTCTTTTAATTTGCTATTTTCTCCCCACAAAAGTGGAGTTATACTTTAAGGATCCATTTATCAAGAAGTAGGTTGTTCCCACTGAAGATCTAGTGATATGCTGCCTGAATAAAGCACTGATTATAACTATTGAGGATACATCATTTTAAGGAATCTATTAATAAACATTTGAAAACCCTTTCCAAAGCATTGTTTACGCTAGCAGGCCCTGTTATGCAACCTTCCATAGTTGTTATGTCAGACTTTGAAGGAATGGACTAAACTGATGTCAAAGGATCCAGCTACTATATTGCTGAATCTTTATTTGTAGCGTGCCATCAGCTTTACACTGTTGTGTAGATGGTTTAGTCGATATTGTCTGTCGTGTTTCCTGAATGAGTCTTCTGTCTTTTATAATGTGAATTATTCTGGTTAAAATTTTGGCCTGAGGAATAGCAAAAATTTTGCTACACATGCCTTTTTAGTTGCTTTTAGGTGTCTCTTTGGACATCCTCAAAGGGATGTCACAGGGGTAAAAGTGCTTATTTAAAAGAAATCTAAACCACAAATTTGGAAGACGTATGGCCTATGAGGCCAAGGAGAGTTCCTTTCATTACTTCCAGGCTTAAGCCTTCAAGGCCAGACCCAAACCAATAGCTCAGTTCAGTCGTAAGCCCTGGGCCCACCAAATCTCTTACATCTACAGATAAGTCCTCTTCAGCATGAAAGGACCCACCCACTTTCCAAAGTGAGGGACATCTGTTGGCCTTTGCAGACACTAGGAAAGCATCTTAGATTACTGGCTAAGGGAAGTGGTGCTACAAGCTAAAATTTCCCTCTTTACTCCCTCAATGCTGCTCTTGCAGATCATCTGAGCTAGGGACTTATTGGCAGCAAAAAGGTTTCAGGGATTTTATACTAACCTTTTCACTGTTCCAAATCCAAAAGAGGGCATCTGGCCCATCTTGGATCTGAAAGATTTAAATGACTTAACATTTGTTCAAAATCTTTATATGGAATCCACCAGGTCTGTTTTAGCTTCCTTCCATCAAGGAGAATTTCTAGCCTCTGTGGACATCGACCATACTACAGTTTCTCGCATACCAAGTGTGCACCAAGGTATAGGCATCAGTGCTAGCCTTATTACACCCCAAGGGTATTCTTATTCGTTGCATACCTGGACAATCTTCTACTAAAGGAACAGTCAGCATAAATATTGACCAACCATGTTGTGCAAACAGTCCAGACCATAAAAAGGTTCAGTTGGATCTTGATCCTTCAGATCCTTCAGAAGACTGGAATCAACACATTATTTGGAGTATGTGGGTTCATACTAGAAACAACCCAAGCCAGATCTTTAAATCCCCAAGACAAACTTCGGAATCTCCTTTACCAAACTAATATTCTAAAGTCCAGTAGCAATCCAAATCTGCAATTCTGCATGAGAGTTCTGGATCTGATGGTAGCCTCCTTTGAGACAGTACCATTTGTTTATTTTCAACCTGGATCCCTACAATGCAAAATTCTCTGTGGCAAATTGGTTAACAAACTGACTCGCCTGACACTGCAGACCAGGTTTTCTGTGGCCTGGTGACTTTTGGAAATCAAGCTATAGAGCTACGAAAAAAAATCTTCCTTCCACTGTCTAGGAAGATCATCAAAATAGATGCCAGCCTATCAGGACCTGGGTCTGAACCTGCAACCTCTGTGGTGTCTGGCTGTGGCTTTTCTCATTGTGCCACCAGGGATGCTGGACAGCTCCATACCTGATTCCTTAAGCAACCCTACATTGTGTCTTGCATCTCTGAAACCTTAAACCCTTTGCTCCTCCCACAAACTTCTAGATTTAAGTCATGTCTCTGCACTTCATGTTTGCCAGATTATTGTGTTCTCTCCAGCAGATATCTTGCTCCCTTACATACCTGCTGCTCTACTTATTTTTGCTTTCATCAGATTCCACCCAACTACTACTTGTTACTAGCCTTTGGCTTGTATTCTAACTATGTTTCTGGCTAATCCCTACCTGCTATATCTACTACTGGACCCCGGCCTGCTCACATCCTGATGGGGAAATTCTGATGACCATGACCTGGTTCAGCCTGATACAGCCTGAGGGACTGGGGAGGAGTCCTAGACACCTTGTCAGTATAGAGAATTTAGTTGACAGAGGAACCTTACCTCCTAAACAATATTTTGGAGCTTTGAGTGATTTGGTTGTCTCTGCACACACTGACTGAAGGGTCATTCAGTTAGGATCAAGTTATCAACTCCACAGCAGTGGCATACATCAAGCATCAAGGAGGAACCACAAAATATCTTGCTGCAGCAAAAGAAGTAGCAAGCTTTCTAGTTTGGGCAGAGCTCTATGCTTCAGCCTTGTACACCACTCACATTCCAGGTGTGGAGCATTGTCCTGCAAACTACCTCAGCTGGCACCAACTAACTACCAGACAATAAAAACCTGTACAGGATTGTCTCCAGATTCATAGATCGGTCAAGCAATGGATGCTCTGGTGGCTCTGTAGGACCAGTACTGCCAGTACTGGCACTTCAAAAACGACCTTCTAAAGCCATTACTGGTATTCTCCTTTTCACGCTTACTCAAAAGGTTGCCATTCTTGTTTCCAACAACTCTGGGAGGTGTATGTCTGGGTTGGCAGCCTTATCCTTTGAATAATTCTATTTAGGTTTACACAAGGACAAGATAACATTGATGACTAGAGTCTCCTCCCTCTTTCTGGCCTTCCACTTTAACCACAATATTGTGCTTCTGGAACTCTCTCTGGCTCCAGTACATCAAAAGTAATTTATCCTTCACTGGATGGATGACGTTCATGCTGTACAGGTTTACTTTTCAGCCACCGCCTGCAAAAAAAAATATTTTCTGTCATTTCTCATCAGCCCCGTAAAGGGTAACCAGCTTCTCACTTATTTCTCATTTCACAATGACTTGAACAGAGTATTGTAAAAGCTTATGGTCTTAAAACAGTATTAAACCCACAAGCAAACATTTATGATATTGCAGCCCACAATTCTTAGATGTGATGGCTGTATTAGTTTCCTTTAATAAGCTTTCTTACTTCTATTTTAAACTTTGGATGGATATGCGGGTAATGTGCCTCTCAGAAGCAACAACGCCCCAGCCCTCTGTACCCGCATATCCATCCAAAGGTTTATCTGTGGCTGTGCTGTGGTGGTCATCCCGTGGGGACCTCTGTGAGGGCTGTTCTGAGCCTGGACGGGTTTCATCATTTCTCGATGGATAAACAGTGGCAAAGTGTATTATTATTTTTCTCTTTAAGCAAAACTGCTCTTGTATATATTTCTTTTTAAATAATTCAATATTAAATATATTTATACTTTCTCCTAAAAAAATGCCTCTGAGGAAGGGATATTTTTCCTGAAACATGTCAGGCTAATGGAGGAAATCCATATTCACCTTCAAATTAGTAAAAAATGTATTATGTGCAAATCTCTCCTTGTTTTGCACAAGATGCACTGTACAAACTGTTGTCATGTTTTTATACATGCATTTTAATAATTTTTCTAAATAAATTATTTATATTTTATTTTTATTATTTATAATTTCATAAATTTTATATTATATATGTTTTTTTGTTTGCCCTTAAAGTCCCATTGTACCGGGGGGGGGGGACTTGTGTCCCTTCTTTTAGGGTCCTTATATAATGAGCTGAAAGAGACAGATTTTAAGGTGAGTACAATATCCTGTTCTTTTCCACATAGCTGCTAAGAAATCCACCACAATCATTGTATTTGAGGTTGTAAGACCCCCCCCCACACACACACACACACACACACACACACACACACACACGCACACACATATTTAGACACCGTATGCTTCCCTTTTGAAGTGTGAAAGATTTGTAAGATTTCTTTGGTTCATAGTATATATATATATATACAGTGGTGTGAAAAAGTGTTTGCCCCCTTCCTCGTTTCCTGTTCCTTTGCATGTTTGTCACACTTAAGTGTTTCGGAACATCAAACCAATTTAAACAATAGTCAAGGACAACACAAGTAAACACAAAATGCAATTTGTAAATGAAGGTGTTTATTATTAAAGGTGAAAAAAAATCCAAACCATCATGGCCCTGTGTGAAAAAGTGATTGCCCCCTAAACCTAATAACTGGTTGGGCCACCCTTAGCAGCAACAACTGCAACCAAGCGTTTGCGATAACGTGCAATGAGGCTTTTACAGCGTCCTGGAGGAATTTTGGCCCACTCATCTTTGCAGAATTGTCCTAATTCAGTTACATTAGAGGGTTTTCGAGCATGAACGGCCTTTTTAAGGTCATACTACAACATCTCAATAGGATTCAGGTCAGGACTTTGGCTAGGCCACTCCAAAGTCTTCATTTTGTTTTTCTTCAGCCATTCGGTGGTGGACTTGCTGGTGTGTTTAGGATCATTGTCCTGCTGCAGAACCCAAGTTCGTTTCAGCTTGAGTACACGAACAGATGGTCGGACATTCTCCTTCAGGATCTCTTGGTAGACAGCAGAATTCATAGTTCCTTTTATCAAGGCAAGTCTTCCAGGTCCTGAAGCAGCAAAACAGCCCCAGACCATCACACTACCACCACCATATTTTACTGTTGGTATAATGTTCTTTTTCTGAAATGCAGTGTTCCTTCTACGCCAGATATACTTGGACACACACCTTCCAAAGAGTTCCACTTTTGTCTCATCGGTCCACAGAATGTTGTCCCAAAAGTCTTGGGGATCATCAAGATGTGTTGTGGAGAAATTGAGACGAGCTTTGATGTTCTTTTTGCTCAGCAGTGGTTTTCTCCTTGGAACTCTGCCATGCAGGCCATTTTTGCCCAGTCTTTTCCTGATGGTGGAGGCATGAACGCTGACCTTAACTGAGGCAAGTGAGGCCTGCAGTTCCTTGGACGTTGTTGTGGGGTCTTTTGTGACCTCTTGGATGAGTCGTCGCTGCGCTCTTGGGGTAATTTTGGGCGGCCGTCCACTCATGTGAAGGATCACCACTGTTCCATGTCTTCGCCATTTGTGGATAATGGCTCTCACTGTGGTTCGCTGGATTCCCAAAGCTTTGGAAATGGCTTTATAACCCTTTCCAGACTGATAGATCAATTACTTTCTTTCTCAATTGTTCCTGAATTTCTTTGGGTCTCGGCATGATGTGTAGCTTTTAAGGATCTTCTGGTGGACCTTACTGTGTCAAGCAGCTCCTATTTAAGTGATGCCTTGATTGTGAACAGGTGTGGCAATAATCAGGCCTGGGTGTGGCTAGAGAAATTGAACTCAGGTGTGGACAACCACAGTTATAGTATGTTTTAACAAGGGGGGCAATCACTTTTTCACACAGGGCCATGATGGTTTGGATTTTTTTTCACCTTTAATAATAAACACCTTCATTTACAAATTGCATTTTGTGTTTACTTGTGTTGTCCTTGACTATTGTTTAAATTGGTTTGATGTTCCGAAACACTTAAGTGTGACAAACATGCAAAGGAACAGGAAATGAGGAAGGGGGCAAACACTTTTTCACACCACTGTATATATATATATATATATACACACACACACACATATATACATATATATATATATATATATATATATATATATATATATAAATTTTAAAATCTTTAAATGGATTTTAAAATATCACATTAGACTTGCAATTACTTAAAGTAATCCTCTTTACAGCATACATAGCGGTAAATAAATAGGTAGCACTGCATGCCATTTGGGCTTTGCTGCATGACACAAAGCTTAGGCTCCTTTTCTGCCTCCTCCGATGGCCCAGTGTATGTAACTTCTGGCGCATCATTTGTGCAGTCCCACCATGAGATTGTATTGCATTGCCTCTCATGGCTTGGCACTGCTCTGTAAGTCTGCTAAGTTCCTTTAAGGGATCAAGGTTAGAAGAGAAAGAAGGCTGTTGCCATTCTTGATTTTAAACTGTATCTTCTGTAGATATTTAATTCCAAATGCTCATACAGAGCTAGGGACTTTTACATATGAGGTTTTTCTCCAGCATTGCTGACACACAAGGGGGACATGTAATTTGGAGGCTCCATCCCCAATACATGACAGGATTATACACTACAAGTGCTGTGGTTTTTGAAATTTGATGTTACGATCAGCAAGTGGATTGGGTTTGCAATTATGGAGAGGCATCCTTCTAGCCTTGTGGATTTTACCAATAAAAACTTTAACATTTTTTAAACAACTCTCAAGTTGATTTTATCTTGCATATCACCCCAATAATGTTTACCATAAGTAAGAAACATTCAACTAAGTACAGTCCATCCTAAGCACTTGTTTGAATATACTCTGTTTGTATGATGACCTCAGGTGGTTATATCTGTAGCAGCTAAGGACATTTGACAAATATACAGAACTTAGCGCCAGATCCTTGATGAATTAATGGCCCTTTAAATCTAGCAGCCCACATGTTTTATATGTTTAGCTGTGGCACCATGTGTCCCCATGTGACTATTTTCAATACATGACTTACGGCCAAAGCCCCCCCCCCCCCCCCCAATAGGCATATTTACCATGGGGTTTCAACCATGCTTGGTGTATTAAGCGGGTGGCTCTTTGCAAGCACATCATATACCAGAACATTCCGATATTGGTTTTGAGGGACACATAGATTCTCCAGTAGATCTTATCCGTTCTGTACATTCGTGATATACGTTATACATATTGATAAAACATGTTCTCAAATGTGTTTCTTATTAGATACTATTGCAGTTATAAACTGGCAATAATCTTTTGTACCTTGTTAAAACCTAGTAATGTCTTTATGGAATGAAAAAAGAAAAAAAAGTAGTTAGTTACTTTTGATGGAGAGTCATATACAGGTGAGCAAGAATGATTCTGTAGTGTATGATTGAAGTGTACAAAGCTTTTTTTATTCACTTTGCTAAATGTACATCTTATTCTCCTTTTGTAAATCTTCCACACAGTGACCCTGATTTACTAAAGGAATTGAACATGTTTATGTTGCAAAGTGAATTTTCATTTTGCATGGAAATTTTCACTTAGCTTAGTAAATGTGGCAAAAATTAGGTTTGCAAAGAATATCTAATCATTTGCTAAAACAATACAAAACAGAATTTTTGCTTGCACATGATTTGACAATTGATATCAGCACAAAAGTGAAAATCCCATTGCACAGTGAAAATTCACTTTGCAGAGTGAACATGCTAAGTTCCTTTAAGGGATCAAGGTTAGAAGAGAAAGAAGGCTGTTGCCATTCTTGATTTTAAACTGTATTTTCTGTAGATATTTAATTCCAAATTCATACAGAGCTAGGGACTTCTGAGCAATTCCCTTAAATGTCTAAAGTCAGGTTTTACATTTAAATATTTATAAAATGGTCAGCTTCCATCTATATCATAGCTTCACCCTCTGGCAGTGTAAATGAAACGTATTAAGGAACTCTGTTGGTGGTATTCAATCTATCATATGTTCAATGACTGCTGTGCTTAAGTATATGGTATAACAGTTTGCATTCAGCAAGAAAAGTTGAACTGTTGTTTATTGAAAATCGTTTCATATAAAAATATTGTAACAGATTTTTATTTGTTTTTTTGTTACTTTTGCAGGTTTAATAAAAATGCAGTACAAAGGTCAATAATAAACATCATGAAGTTAACTATGATAGCCAATCATATTTCAGTTACAAAAGTCAGCTAACTGGAAGCAGAGTTGCAATTGACTTTTCTTGGGACTCCTGCAGTTTGCATAATGCTTTTTTGGTTTATGAAATAAACCCAATAACTTGTCAATACAGCAAAATATGATTGACTTTTTTTCGCTGCCCTTTCCTCTTCCATTCTAAATTATTCTCTACGTGAGGTTACATGAGAGTTGCATTCAACAATACAGTACATTTAAAAGAAAACTATAATTTGGTTTAAAACATTAAATAATATATACATCTGTTTGCATTTTCTATTTGCTATTGTAATTTAATGTTGTTAAAAATCAATTTCCATTTTCAATTTGCAGCTGCTGTAAATTGTCCAAATTTTTCCCTGGTTTGGGTCTATTTATTTACAGTTTTTTTTTCTAAACCTTTATTCAGCTTTTGTTGTTATTAACATAATGCAAAGTGTGTTTTCCATTGGATATGCTAATACCAGCCCAATATGAACTATGCTATTGAGCCAAGGTGCTTTAATAGAGGAGCTAAAAAAATAGGTCCTCTTTTTTATTGTGTTGTTCAGTGGCCATTCTGGGCAATATTCATATTTATGTTACCACACTGTTTCCTAATTACTTCAGCCAGTCAATAGGAAACACTGTAGCAGCAATGCCTACTACTAACTACATGAGAAAACAAAACAAAAGATTAGCAGAGTAATAACTTGGTTAAAGCAGAACTATACTCACCCCGAATCCAGCTATGTGCCGTTCCCAAAACATCTGGGTCTCAATCACCAGTTGCTGTCATTGGCTGGGCGGGGATAACATCACTCTCAATGTCTCTTCTACATTAAAAATCCTGCCTCTCCACCCATTCTTATTCCTAGCTTAAATTTTAACTTAAATAAGATACAGTATATTTATGAATGCAGACTGGGCTGAAATGGCAAAGGGAAAATCTTGGGCAGCTGGACCATTTTTAATGCTATAAGGGGGTTTCCACAGAGGGTAAGATGGACCAAAAAAAACACGGAAAGCCCTGTAGGATTTAATTTTTTTTATTTAAAGCAACAGCATAGTAAAAAACTGGTACCCACCTATAAAAGAAACATCTTAATACCCACCTTTCAGGCAGGTGGTCTGTATTAACTTTACTATCTTAAAAAGCCTCTGACACTGTTGCTAACCATCACCTGCAGTCATAGATAGTTTGTTCCCAACTGGATGTCATGGTTCCTCCCAATGAATCCTATATCACAACAGGGCATAGTCGGAGGCCAGAGATTAGTAAATTATCTCACAGCACTCAGCGGGGGAACATACTATCTCACATACATGAAGTATCAGATAATATCAGCACTTAAAACTCTTCAGAGACTTCAAGGTCCGGTGAGGAGGAGGTGAGCAGACACATCTCCCACATTCCTCACATAATAGCGTGCTACAGCTTTGGGGAGACCCCCCTTTATCCCCACTACCTTGTGGGACACCATGGAACATTTTGTGGAGCGATCGTACTCCCGAGCAGTGTCCTCCACGCTACAACCCGCAGGAGATACGGCCATGGACACAGACAAAATGGCGGCTGCTCCCTGTGCAACAGAGACACCGCACCACACCGCAGAGACAAGGGGACTGGAGCAGCTTCATGTTGAGCTCCAGGCACAGGCTCAGAGACACTTACATGTGGAGGAACAGATTTATGCCCCGTGCACATGAGCAGATTTTCCACGGAAAAATCTTGGATGGTTTTTGCGATGGAATTCCGCTCAAGCTTGGCTTGCATACACACGGTCACACAAAAGTTTGCTGAACTTTCGACTGTCAAAAACACGGTGACGTACAACACTACGACGAGCCATGAAAATTAAGTTCAATGCTTCCGAGCATGCGTCAAAATGATTCCGAGCATGCGTAGGAATTTTGCTCTTCGGAATTGCTACAGACGATCGGAATTTCCAATCAGTACTTTTTCTGACCGAAAAATTGAGAACCTGCTCTCAATCTTTTGCTGGCTGGAATTTGGCCAGCAAAAGTCCAATGCAGCATACACATGGTCGCATTTTCTGACCAAAAGCTTTCATCGGTCTTTTGCTGTCTGAATTTCTGATCGCGTGTACGCGGAATTACTCACTGGAAGATGAATCCACTGCCAACTCCTCTGTGATAGCACGCATATCTGCTTCTAATAGGCACATATGGGATAAGCTAGACAATTTGGAAAATTGCTCAAGAAAGAACAATCTTCACATAATCGGGCTGCGAGAATGAGTTTCCAATACCCAGCTCACAAATCTCTGCGCTAAAATTATCCCTGAGCAACTGGGGCTCCGCACTCCCTTCACTATCGTACGTATTCATTGCATTGTTCAGTATACAGAAAATCGCACCAAACCTCGCCATATCATTGTCAGTTAACTCAACTATGCAGACAAAAATGCCATTATACATAAATTTCACCATTCACATTCTCTGTCTGTTGATGGCGCAGACGATTCAATGGAAGTAATGAAACAACGTAAGGCATTCTCTCCGGTCTGCTCGACACTATACAACAATCAAGTTAAATTCTCCCTAGCCTATCCAGCAGTCCTACATATCCAATTGCACACAGGGGAACATCTTACTTTTATCTCCCCGGAAGATGCAGATCAGTACAGAAATGGAGCACATCAACTATGCTGAGGGCTCTTATTCAACATCTGCTAATACTTCCTCCACGCCACCTAAACAACAACGCAGTCCGACTAAGCCTCTGTACAAACGTAGTCGCTTTAATCATCATGAAGATTGCTCCGGAAATTGCTGAACGGCCTCTAGGACTTTATATCATTGGAATTGAATAGGAGACAGGTAGTATTACCCCCTTTTATCTTCCCCCTTTGAACTCCCTGTTGCATTTCATGGGCTCTCTGTATGGGTTGATCCTTGAGCCACGCTCTCACTATCAAGAGTCTATCTCTTCACCCAGCTTTGAACGGGTCCCCCCACCCCTCTCTCTATCCCTCCTCTCTACTCTTTACCCACATCCACCCTTCCCTTGCCCACTCCCCCCAAAGATCACACTTCACCCCTAGGAAATGAACAAGCGACCAGCAGGAGCTCTGCATGGCAGTTGAACCTCATGTAGAAAAAAATGAAGTTCACACTGTCTGGTTCACCTGACTTTTGTTTTGTTGTCCTTTTGTTATTTTAGTTCTGACTATGTGACGATCATATTTACCTGTTTTGTACCTATACCCTCAGGTGGCATACAATACTTTCGTGACTTTTAGATGGAAGGCAGAATGCCAGAAGGAAGCTTTACTGTAAGCCTCCAAATCACTACCTTCCTTTACACCAGACATGGCTTCTCCAACCGATGGGAATCTCCTAAAGATTGTTTCATGGAACGTTAAAGGGCTTTGCTCTCCAAGTAAGCGCATGTCAATCCTTAGACACTTAAAGCGTCTCCGGGCGGATGTGGCGCTACTGCAAGAGACACACCTGTCTGCAAATGATTTAACCAATCTTTGCAAACTATGGGTTGGTAATGTTAACGGTTCACCAGCAATTGGCCGTAAGGCTGGAGTAGCTATAGTGTGCCACAAAAATCTGAGACATACTATTAGAGATACAAGGGCTGACTCGACTGGACGCAAAATGACACTACATATGACTTTAGCCACTAAAGACATAGTTATCACTAAAATATACACTCCTAACTCTCCTAATACTTCCATTTTTCAAGACATAGTTAAGTGGGTACTGAGTGCCCCTGAGACTCTACACTTGGTAGGCAGAGACTTCAATTCTGTTATGTCAACATTGGCAGACCGCCCAAGTGATCTAACCCGCAGGCTGCAAAAATGTACCTTCCTAACTTCTGAATCTACCCTTTTAGCACAGTCCATTGCTTCTATGCGTTTTGTAGACTTGTGGTGTCTAACACACCCGATGGATCGAGAATATACCATTTATTCACCCTCCCCAATTCTTTTTCGTGCATCGATTTTTTTTGCCTCTTCTGCATTAGTATCGACGTTGAATGGCTCGGAAATCAGCGGCTCTAGAATTTTGGATCACAGCCCCATCGTTATACACTTGACACATGCTAAACCCTCTTCTCCCTCGCCCACATGGTGCTTTCCTTCCTATCTGGCGGACAACGAAGACTTCCGCCACCTTCTGTATGAAGTATGGGCAGAATATGCTTTTACGAATGGGGCACACCTTACCGACCCAAACCTTTTCTGGGAAGCAGGTAAAGCCTTCCTAAGGGGGAAAATCGTATACCACCCAATTTAAAAGACACTCTAAGCAACAATACATGCAGGCCACTGAAGCTTTATGCTCAGCACACTAACACCTAACACTAAACCGCACCCCTGATAACATACAATGGTGGCGACAAGCTAAGCGCAATTTTGACCTATGGGCAGAACAGCAAGAAGCAGCTAAAACATCCTACTCTACTTTACATTTTCACAGGTTTGGTAACAAGGCGGGCAAACTATTGGCTAAGCTATGCTCAGGGCCAAGGTGACCCTCCCATATCTCTGCCTTAAAAAACACAGCTGGCTCCCTGGTTACCTCACCTGCGGAAATTAGTAAATTACTCACAGACTACTATACAACTTTATATTCTGCAGACTTGACTGACCAAACAACCGCAGAAGCTTTACTGGCTAAGATCCGTTTACCTAAACTTCAAGGTGCCCACTTGGAGGCGCTCAATGCTCCCATCTCCATTGAAGACATTCAGCTGTCTGTTAAGTCTCTGACATCTGGCCAAGCCCCAGGCCCAGATGGCTACATGGCTGAATTTTATAAATTAACAAAATACTTTATCCCTGACACGCTGAAGCATGTTTTTGCCACCATGTGGGATGGTAGCCCTTATCTCCCTACGGGAACACAGGCACACACTCTTTATTACACCCAGCCCAATCTGGCTTTGTTCCAGGGCGATCCGCCACCCTAAACATTTGTAGGGTTCTGATGGCACTGGAATACGCTAAATTACACCCTAATCAGGCTGCCACTATCATATCACTTGAGGCCGAAAAAGCTTTCGACAACATCAATTTGTCCTGGCTATTCCGAGTGATGGATAACTTTGGTTTTTCGGGCCCAATCATGCGTTTTTTTTGCAGCAAATGTACGCGTCCCCGATGGCATGCCTTGTCACTCCCGACTTTATCTCCAACACAATCCCTTTGACAAAGGGAACAAGGCAGGTATGCCCCCTTTCCCCTCTACTTTTTAGTATCGCTATTGAGCCAGTGGCATCAATGTGGGCAATCAAGTCTTTCGTTCTGCCCTATTCCCGGATAATATATTATTATTCTCCACCAAGCCTCTCTCAGACTTTAACAGACTATGAGAAAATTTTGCAGCCTTTCAACTAAGCTATGGCTTTAGAATTAAGGTTGATATACTAAATGGCAGTATTTATCCCCGTTTGCCTTGGGACCCCAACATATTACATATTTGGGTATCCATATAGGCCGAGAACCTTCCTCTTTATACGGACTTAACTACCCACCTTTAATAACCAAAATTGTGAACGAGCTGGAAGCTTGGGTAACCCTTCCCCTCTCGCTCTTTGGGAGATGTCATCTCTTTAAAATGGTGTTGTTTGCACGTCTATCCTACCCAGTGAAAACCATACCTCTTCTATTAAAACACTCTGATGTACAAAAAAGGCGTTGTCTGCCTTTATATGGTACCACAAAAAAACATGCATTGCGTTGCAAAAACTATGTCTCCCTAAGTCTGAGGGTTGTGCAGGCTTGCCTAATATACATTTCTACCATCTCTACTGCCTACTTAGACAAGGTCTTGATTGGTTGTCTGGAAAATCCAGATAATCCAGTATTATACTCCAGGGGCGCCTCTCTTGGACTCTCTGCATGCCCTTTATGCTATCCTCCATTCAAATCTTAGAACTCTACCACCTCACCATAAATCAAGTGTTCTCATCAAGGACACAATTATTGCTTGAAGAGAGGTGCGGAGACTCCTGGGGCTACCATTGAATATATCATGCCATTTGCCAATTCAAGGCAACCCTATGTTTCTGCATAAAGCTTTTGATCAATGGCGCATTAGAGACCTTACTAAAATAACCTCCATGTACCTTGGCAAACCTGGTGAGTTCAAATCCTTCCAAACCCTCTCACATGAATTTTCCTTGCCATCATCACATGTCTTCTTCTACCATCAACTATTAAACTATTTACGGTATTGTTGTGGACCTCAGACTGATCCCTTTCAAAAGTGGTTCATCGACATTGTACTCCAGAGAGACGACTATTCCATCTCCAGCCTATACTCTCACCTCATTACACACCAATCTGATAAATACCATCTCACACCATTCCAAAAATGGTCTACCATCTTCGATGATAATGAACTAAAAAAAACTTCAAAAAAACCCAACACATCCACAAACTTACGATCTCAGAAACATGTCGTGAAACGCAATTTAAGATCATACAAAGGGCAAATTACCAATTCCGCATCAGCATGGCAGACCCCACTCAAGCATATATGTCTCCTAGTTGCTCGCAGGACTATCATGTCCCATTGGATCAAATCAACACCACCCAATTTCCCGGCAGTGAAACAAGCTATATTATCGCTCTTCTACCTGGAGAGGTTGTACACAATTGTACTGAACTTTCGCTATACTTCACCCTTTTTTCCGAGATGTAAATATATGGAGGTCACATTCACCCAAAAGGATCTGCAGGAACATTTTGCTTTATGGACTGGTATCTTAAACGAGATATCACCAATTCCCTAGGTAACCTTAAACTGTCCAACTTGTCTGACCCCTCCATCTTCTTACCACCCTAGAACAGCCACAGCCTCATGAAGCTCTTTGGCGACTAAGATTCTTTTCTATCCAAAACAAGTAGTCTTTTACAATAATATTATTGTAGTTATGCCATTCTCTGAGACCACTAATTAGATACACCCAACGTTGCTTCCACTCCTGAAGGTACTAATGTTCAATATGTAATTTCGTTTTGAAAGTATTGTTTACAGAAAAATATGTCTCCCCTATCATCCTCCCCTATCCCCCATACCCTTCCTCCCTTACCCATGATCAAACTTTAATTGTCTATCTGTTTGAGCTTGCTTCAGAGCTATTAAGCTCTATGTTATTGTACTGTGCAAATCTCAATAAATATAAAACAAAAACTCTTCAGAAAGATGTTTCTACAAACTACTTATCAGGAAGCTGATATATAATGTTCTTCTTTAACAGGTTGGTACTAGTTTATTTTTTAAAAATTTTTATATGCTGACTGGGTAGCTTTAAAATTGTGGGGATGGGAGTAGTATTCTTTATTTAAAAGTTGCTTTAGACATATTTGTACTTGGGTTGCATATAGGAATGGGACGAATGGTTCAGTCCAAGCATGAGTTTGGGCCAAACATTTGCCTGTTTGGCCATTTGCCAAACACCAGAATTTGCAGGGTGTTCCCCCCGATAAACACCCTGCAATGAACTGTGCGCCCTGATTGAGCAAAGCATTGCCTAATCAGGGTACAGTGTAAGCTGGTTGTTAGGGAGCGGGCCCGAGAAGCTGGCCATGGCATCCTTAACCGAGAATAATAGAAAAAGTGTCGGTAAGAAAAAAACAGTGTGGGGTCCATACCAGGCCCTTCGGGTTTGGTATGGATTGGGGAGGAACCCCACCCAAACTTAAAAAAAATGGCATGGAGTCCCCCCAAAATTCACACCAGACCCTTATTCGGGCATGCAGCCTGGCAGAAAAGGGGGGGACGAGCGAGCACCCCCCTGAACCATACCAGGCCATGTGCCATCAACATGGGGGGTGAGTGCTTGATAAGGAAAGGGCCTCTTCCCCACAACCATGGCCAGTGGTTGTGGGGGTCTGCTGGTGGGAGGCTTATCGAAATATGGAAGCCCCCATGTGACTAAGTATTAGGTACATAGTACCTCTACCCATTTGCCAAAAAAGTGTACAAAAAGTAATAAAAACAAGAGACATGTTTTCGACAAATCGTATTAAAACATTTTTAAAACGGTGTTCAAATGGTCTGGTATGGACTGGGGACCCCACACCATTTTTTCTTTATTTTTTTAATAGCCCTGTGTCAGCAATTGTAACCGCAGGTCATTTTAAATGGGATTTGATTCATTTTGTTTTCTGTAGAAATGTAATTTTTGCTGCAGCATGTTCTATGCATGCTACAGATGTGTCACTTTACAGGCACATTAAGGGGACCCCCATGCACTATATTTAAAGGAATTTTTCATTTTTATTGTTGCACTTTAAGCATAATTAAAATAAATCACTGCTCCTGAAAAAATGGTTGTTTTAAAAAAAAAAAATTGCATTGATACATGTCCCTCAGGGCAGTACCCAGACCCCTATACCCCTTTTATGGCCAATTACCTGCATATAAGCCTTTAAAATGGGCACCTTTGATTTTTACTGTTCAGCTCCCCTAGACTTCAATGGTGTTCGCAGTTCGG
The DNA here is from genome assembly GCA_028564925.1 of Lithobates sylvaticus. Taxonomy (NCBI): domain Eukaryota; kingdom Metazoa; phylum Chordata; class Amphibia; order Anura; family Ranidae; genus Lithobates; species Lithobates sylvaticus. The sequence continues at coordinate 619,476,945 of CM053026.1, read as the reverse complement.
GTTAGAACATTTCCCCTGTTCGGGAATTCTGCTGCAAACTGAACTGGGGGGGGTGGGGTGGGGGTTCGGCCCATGTCTAGTTGCATAGTGTGAATAGATAGATGTCCAAATGGTGCCTCTAATAGTTTACCAATTCATCTGTTACTGTGTAGCAGTCAATATTATTCACCCATATGCCTTCTGGGGACATCTGTAGTGTTGAAGAATCAGTGCTGTGTTTGGAGAGGGGGCCAATTTTTTTTGGACCCCCCTTTTGATGCATCCACCCACTGCAGAGTCATATAGGTTGATATCAGCATATCAAGGGTCTGTATTCTTACAGTCTTTTTTTTTGGGGGGGGGGGGTTCTGCATCAAAAACTGATATACAAATCTGATACAAATGTATGCAGGAATTAATCATTTATATCTGCTGGATGCAAAATAGTCTTATACGCCGTGAACCTGCAGGTTGATTTGCTTAAATGAGAGCCGGTCCAGGCTTAGGCAAGATCGCGACAATAGAGTCGGGATCCGCCCACATGCCTGGACCGGCACATACCTTAGCCTGAGCCGGATGCTCTCGCCCCTTCCACAGCCCAGTTCTCCAGTGAGCGTGGGGGGGGGGGGGGGGAGACCAGAGAACTGTGACTGACAGTCAGCAGCTCTCTGCTCAAGGAGTTGTAAGAAGGCGCTGGGGGAGAGATGCAGCTTTGGACCGATGCTGCATCCACCTAGGTAAGTAGGATTCTAAAAAAAAAGAAAAACTCATTCATTTCTTTTACCTCTACCTACATGGGTAAGTTAAAAATATTCTTTTATATCTGTGCATTGTAAACTTGGAATGGCTCTCATACAAATTTCTACTCAGACAGTGCTGCTTTCTAGGTCAATGCAAAAAATACTTAATAACTGAATATTTTCCAAAAATATGCTATTATATTTTATTTGTATAGACTTTAAATGTTAATTTTTGTTTACTCAACAAGAAATATAACTCAGCTCCATTGATTAAGCAATTACATAATTAATATCACTGAGAGGAATGCAGCAGCTGCAATGAAATTTTTACATACAGTTATTCTTTTCACTTTTTGTCAAACCAGCATTAGTTTTAAGACTCTTTTAATGTGAATATTAGTCTTCATGTCTAACACCCAAAAAAATGCATATAATGTACTGCTATAAGCTGATCGGTGGTAATTTGCGCAGAGACCAGGACATGTCAAACACTGTATTTTTTATCAGCTTAATTTTTTTTAGCAGATTTCGTATATTAAATGACTGTCAACGGTATAATTACTATCAATACTATATTTGTTCTTCATGATGTGATTGTGCTATAGAATCATTCATTTAAATTCTAATTATCCCTAATCTGCTGCTGCAAATGCTTGAAAAGAGCAGCAAAGGGGATACTAAAGTTATATTAAGCACTAATATAACATTGTTCAGCCAAGAACATGAAGTTCTTCTAAATAGGAGAATTTGTTGCATAGAAACAAAATATTGAAAGGAAGATGTCTGTAATAACATCTCTGTAATACTGTCACTCTTTTTTCTCTTTGCTTTTTTTGGTGCTGTCTGTGTTTGTCTTATTTTTATTTTATTTTTTTAAATATGTTCTTTATTGAGACACTTATGCCGCGTACACACGATCGGAAATTCCACCAGCAAAAGTCTGATGAGAGCTTTTGGTCGGAAAATGCGACCGTGTGTATGCTCCATTGGACTTTTGCTGGCGGAATTCCAGCCAGCAAAAGATTGAGAGCAGGTTCTCAATTTTTCGGATGGAAAAAGTTCCGAACGGAAATTCCGATCGTCTGTACCAATTCCGACGCACAAAATTCCTATGCATGCTAGGAAACAATTCGACGCATGCTCAGAAGCATTGAATATCATTTTATCGGCTTGTCATAGTGTTGTACGTCACCGCGTTCTTGATGGTCGAAAGTTCAGTGAACTTTTGTGTGACCGTGTGTATGCAAGCCGAGCTTGAGCGGAATTCCGTCGGAAAAAAACATCCAAGATTTTTCAGACGGAAAATCCGCTCGTGTGTATGTGACATTAGTTAGAGAGAAAGAGATACTAATGTAATGTCTGCTTTGAGAGAGCCAGAAAAAGGTTTGCATTATCTTTGTTTAGTTAGTGCCTGCATGGCGAGAATTTATTTTCTGTTTTGTTTATTTGATTTTCATGCAAACTTTTAAAAATAAAACTGGCTATAAGTCAGATTTTAAGAAAACCTGCCATTTGAACTACCCTTTTTCCCATGGAAGGTGACCCCCATTAAGCTAACCCCCCAATATATATATTGTATATATTGTGACACACACACATACAAGTGCTAGAGGTTTAAAAAGAATGGAAACTGAAAAAAAAAATTTACATTCAAACTTATTGTTAGGTATTTTTTTTAGAGATACTGCAAAGAAATAATAACGTGACTCTTCTGTTGGCTAATAGCTGTAAATGTGTAGTGAGAAAACACCTAAGCTGAGCTACCTCTAGCTGCTAGTTTCACAATATGTAATGTGAGATTCAGTGATGTCACTACTTGCTTGAGAACTAACTTTACCTTAAGGAGTCTGCAGTGTAAGAATCACCCTGAATTTACTATATTCATTTTGGGAATCTATGCTTCATCCACCAATCCTGCTGCTTCTTACGCATTACCTCCCCCAGTTATCAAATCACCAGTCATCTGGTGGGCAAATCTCATGTGAGGAAGCAAAACCATGCTCTACTACTAAGGTAGCTGTCTTCACACAGAGCCCAGGGATTGATTTACTATAGACAAATAGGTATGATAGTTTACTATGCAAATTTTCAGTTTGCAAAGGGAATTTTTTTCTTAGCTTAGTTAATGTGTTTAAAGTTCATTTGCAAAGAATACGCAATCACGCAATCACGTGCAAAGGAAAAAAAAAACATTTTTGGCTTTAGCATGATTGACTGATGGAAGTCAGCAGAACTTCATATCATTCACTAAGAGCTAAGGGAACATTCCTCTGCAAAGTACATAGCCTATTTGTCTCTGATACCCTCCGTATCAAAGGAACAAGATATGGTAAGTCAATAATGAGAAAATGATCAGCTACAGGGGGCCTAGAGGCAATACGGATGATTAACCCTTTTCCCCCTGCTTGCTTATTTTGGCATAGTTCCACAGTACAGGTTTTCTTCAAGGCTCGTTTCACATGGACGTTCTGTTTGTCCATTTTTCCTCCATCTATTGATGGATGAAAAACAGACAGCAATACATTTCTAGGGGCAAATGAGCATCCATTTACATTCGTTTTCATCCGTGTCCATTCAGGTCCATTTTATGAAATAGTACAAGGCTCCATCCAAGTCCGCTGAAATCAACCAGAATGAATATATACAGATGTAACCAATGATCTGTTTTTGCATGTGCTTTTGCATTGGTTGTTTAGAGTCGGCACCAGTGTTTTAACAACCAGTGACTCATCCCAGCTGTCGGTCGCATATTCCCTACTGACAGCAGAATGTAAACAAAAGGGGTGGATATGTCCATATATGGTCAAGGATGTCACAAGGAGTGGGGTTACGCAGTGACGTCAATTGGTCAGGGTTGTGGGGAAGAGGCCTTTGTCCTCTTCAACATGGGACAAGGTGCTTTGCCAAGGGGGTCCCCCCATGTTGAGGGCAGGTGGCCTGGTATGATTCAGGAGAGGGGGGCTTCATGTCCTTTCCTGGTCTGCCAAGCTGCATGCTGGGATAAGGGTCTGTTATGAGTTTGGGGGGATCTCGCACAATTTTTGTTTTTATTTTTGGCGTGGGGTCCCCTGAAGGCAAAGGGCCTGGTATGGCCTGCATGCCTTTTTTTATATTTAGTGTCAGCTCTTTTGTGATAGAAAACATTAGTCATGGTTGTTAATTTTCCCAATGGGCAGAAGTAAAAACAGATGTAAACTGAACTGAACTGAACTGAAAACTGATGTAAAACTTCATGTAAACTAAAAAAGTGACTGAATTGATGACTCCCAAGTGAAAGTGGCCCAAGAGTAAGGAAATTATTAAGTTTTACATGTTTAGTTGTGGGTGTTAAGGGCTTGTTGAGGAGTTAAGTACATTTTTTGGTGTTACGATAGGGGAGGGTTACTTTTTAAGTGCAGGAGATACTTTATTAATTCATAAAACCCAGGAAAGATACAGCTATAAGACTCTTGACATTGAGAACAAATAATTCAAAATAATTAGTGGCAGCAGAAACGGGATAAATAGAAAAGTGCAAAGCTGTATTATTAATTAAGTATTGAAAAGACTATACTATTGATGAGATAACTAAATAGAGAACAAACACTTTACACACATCCCTCTAAATATAGCCCATTAATAATAAAATTTAATAGTAGACTAGAAAGTTCACATAGATCCAATAACTCTTCAATGTACTTTATTATTTTTTTCACAGTTAATTAGCTTACAGTGCTAAACTCCAAACATACATTGGATTTCCATTGAATTCATTGTGGATTATAGTTGGACTTTTGAAAATCAATTTAGTTAAAGTACATGTGTGAAATAGACCTGTTATAATGTTTCTATAGAAACCAATATAACAAAGTTAATGGAATAGAACTAGTGACAGTAGCTTATTTTGCACTCTTATTTTATACTATATCATAGACAAGATATTCAGTGCACAGTGGCTAACATAACAAAATTTCAAGTAAACATACTATGTGGGCTTGATTTTCTGGGCTTGATGATTTCACTTCTGGAAGTGCTTCACTTAAGTATAAATGTAGTTTTCATTATATTAAATCCACTTTAATATAAGAAAGTATATATACATATACATACAGTATCTCACAAAAGTGAGTACACCCTCACATTTTTGTAAATATTTTATTATATCTTCTCATGTGACAACACTGAATAAATGGCACTTTGCTACAATGTAAAGTAGTGAGTGTACAGCTTGTATAACATTATAAATTTGCTGTCCACTCAAAATAACTCAACACACAGCCATTAATGTCTAAACCACTGGCAACAAAAGTGAGTACACCCCTAAGTAAAAATGTCCAAATTGGGAAATAAGCCGATTTCCCTCCCCAGTGTCATGTGACTCATTAGTGTTACAAGGTCTTAGGTGTGAATGGGGAGCAGGTGTGTTAAATTTGGTGGTATCACTCTCACTCTTTCATACTTGTCACTGGAAGTTCAACATGGCACATCATGGCAAAGAACTCTCTGAGGATATGAAAAAAAGAATTGTTGCCCTACATAAAGATGGCTTAGGCTATAAGAAGATTGCCAAGACCCTGAAACTAAGCTGCAGCATGGTGGCCAAGACCATACAGCTGTTTAACAGGACAGGTTCCACTCAGAACAGGCCTCGCCATGGTCAACCAAATAAGTTGAGTGCACGTACTCAGCGTCATATGCAGAAGTTGTCTTTGGGAAATAGATGTATGAGTGCTGCCAGCATTGCTGCAGAGGTTAAAGGGGTGGGGGTCAGCCTGTCAGTGCTCAGACCATGCGACACAAATCAAATTAGTCTGCGTGGCTGTCATACCAGAAGGAAGTCTCTTCTAAAGATGATGCACAAGAAAGCCTGCAAACAGTTTGCTGAAGACAAGCAGACTAAGGACATGGATTACTGGAACCATGTCCTGTGGTCTGATGAGACCAAGATAAACGTATTTGGTTCAGATGGTGTCCAGCATTGTGGTGGCAACCAGGTGAGGAATACAAAGGCAAGTGTGTTTTGCCTACAGTCAAGCATGGTGGTGGGAGAGTCATGGTCTTGGGCTGCATGATTGTTTCTGGCAGTGGGGAGCTAAAGTTCATTGAGGGAACCATGAATGCCAACATGTACTGTGACATACTGAAGCAGAGCATGATTCCCTCCCTTCGGAGACTGGGCCGCAGTACAGTATTGCAACATGATAACGACCCCAAACACACGTCCAAGACAACCACTGCCTTGCTAAAGAAGCTGAGGATAAAGGTGATGGACTGGCCAAGCATGTCTCCAGACCTAAACCCTATTGAGCATCTGTGGGGCATCCTCAAACAGAAGTTTTCATAGAGGAGTGGAAGAGGACTCTGGTGAAATCCATGCCCAAGAGGGTTAAGGCGATGCTGTAAAATAATGGTGACCATACAGATATTGACACTGTGGGCCCAATTTGGACATTTTCACTTAGGGGTGTACTCACTTTTGTTGCCAGCTGTTTAGAAATTAATGTGTGTGTTGAGTTATTTTGAGGGGACAGCAAATTTACACAAGCTATACACTCACTATTTTACATTGTAGCAAAGTGTCTTCTCTTCAGTGTTGTCTCATGAAAAATATATAATAAAATATTTACAAAAATGTGAGTGTACTCACTTTTTTGAGATAATAATATATATATATATATATGTGTGTATATATATTGTTTTTATAGGATCGAATGACATGCACCAAGCTGAAAATATTGTACAAAATATTTCACAAAATATAAATGGCTACTTATAATTATACATTTATTATAAATATTGTTTGCCCAAGAGGTTATTTTGATTGATTTGGGATCACAAATGATTTTTCCTTTTTAACAGAAATTGGATCACACTTTAAGGTCCCATTCACACCCCTGCATTGTAGTGTAGTGGAGTGCTAAATTACTAGCCATGCTCAGATGCAAGCGAAGACCCTTTTAAAGGGGAGGGCCAGCCGGGAAAAAAAATTTAAAGTCAGCAGCTACAAACACTGTAGCTGCTGACTTTTAATAGGCAGACTTACCTCGGGTCTCGGTTCCCGGTGCCGCCATTTCAACCAAGGGAAACAGGCAGCGTAGCCTTGCTGGCTTCACTGCCCGTTTCCTACTGCGCATGCGCGAGTCGCACGGCACTTTGTGAAAGGGGAACGCGTTGTGTTGTGGGACACACAGTTCCCATAACACACCGCGCCCCATTCACTAGAAGATGACACTAGGAGCAGAAGACCGAACAACTCTGTGGAACAGGAAGAGGCAGATTAGGACGATCTGCCTAGCAACAGCCATTTCTGGTAAGTAAAAAAAAAATTATTTTTTTTCCTTTTAAATTTTTATTAACATTTTTATGAAGTTTTTTTTTTCAGGGTGGCCCTCCACTTTAACTCTTTTTCCCATAACTCTATGGGTTCCTAGACACTCCTGGGGAAGATAAATGTCACTATTTCCCACCCTCAACATCTCAGTGAGACCACACCTGATCAGGCAGAGGTAGCTGGGCAAGTGATCTTCAGCCAGGTGAGAAGCCCCCCACTGTCAGTGTTGACAGTTGTGCCAGAGTCTAATAGCATGCAGCTTTGTCAAAAGACCCAGCTGCTGTGGGTAGCACCTTTATGATTGCTTCCTGAATATTTCAGTGCCAGTGAGGTGGTAGTGCATCCCTGGGTTTTACTTAAGTTGCAATTCTTAGCTTGACTCTCTGTTATTACAGTGCTTTATAGACACTATGTTATGTAATCACGTAACCCAGATAGAGTCACAAAGACATTGCTGTGAAGAGTCTATGTTTGTGCTTCTAAATATTTGTGCAGCTTTCATTATTCTGCAGTGTATGTGTTTTTCTTTAAAGTACAACACAAACCTTTATATATTTCCATCTTATGCACATTATTATAATAGTTACAATAAAAAAGAGAGAAGCTACATCAAGTTCTCAAGAAAATTGACTTTGTAGGCACAGCATGAGGTGGTTTGTATATAAAAGATTATCACATTTTATTCGATATACATTAAAATACAATAAACATAAAAAGGGGGATTAAAAAAAACACCCTCCATCTAACAGGAGTCAACAGATACCCAATCCCATAGTATGGAGAAAACAGAATCCACAGTGCGTCATAGAGTGTGTTGAAGTCCACTAGTGGGATCAAGGGTCAATGTGGATCACAGGAGATAGCGAAGGTGTGGTCTATCACTTGTTTATGCAATACGGCAGTCTATACTCTATGATAATTACCACTTAACCTACGTTTACCATATCTGGATGGCTCCTGTTGCCATTAGTAGTGGGGTTCTCCCAGCTCCAGGGGAGTCTCGCTCTCCTGTGCCTCTCTGCTCTGGGATGTCCCCTATGTCTGCCCCCTGATCATACATCGTCCTTTTTGCTTCATCCGAAATTGATCAACACCCACCCAATCAGTCCTGAAGAAGCAAGTATACCTTGCGAAATGCGTAGATATTCAAAGGAGTGAGTAAAACACTGGCCGTGATCCTGCAATCCACATTGACCCTGGAGGACTTCAACACACTCTATGACACACTGTGGCTAAGGTCATCTTAAGGTCTAAGGACACCCTAAGGTCATCTTGTTGGAACTCTTTTTGCAGCCTTAGATGTTTTTGCAGATTGAAAGAGCTTTTGCACTAAATTACCAAATGGCAACAATCTTGCCCTTAACCACTTCAATACAGTGCACTTTCCTGCCCAGGAGAATTTTGAGCTTTCAGCGCTGTTGCACTTTGAAAGACAATTGCGCGGTCATACAACACTGTTTCCAAACTACATTTTTATAATTTTCTTCCCACAAATAGAGCTTTCTTTTTCTTTTTACAATTGATCGCCACTGGGGTTTTTATTTTTTGCTAAACAAACTAAAAAAGACCGACATATTTGAAATAAAAATAGTTTTTCTTTGTTTCTGTTATAATATGTTTTCTTCTTCCCCGACAGGCACTGATAAGGTGGAACTGATGGGCACTGATGAGGCGGCACTGATAAGGTGGCACTGATGGGCACTGATGAGGAGGCACTGATATGTAGAAATGATGGGCACTGTTAGGTGGCACTGATGGGCACCGATATGCAGCACTGATGGGCACTGACAGGTGGCAGTGATTGACACAAATAGATGGCACTGATGGGCAGCACTAATGATAGGGTACTGACATGTATTACTGATGGGCACTGATTGGCACTTGTGTGAGCACCGATTGACACTTTTATGGGTACTGCCTGGCATTAATGATGGGGCACTGACTGGCAGCTGATCTGCACCTCTCATGGCGGCTGTGCTGATAATCAATGTGCTGATTATCAGCACAGACCTTACTCTGACAGGGAGAGCCACCGATCGGCTCTCCCTGTCAGCGCGAACCAAGGAAACCTGTTTACCAGCACTTCCTGGTTCACGCTGGGATCAACTGTGATTGGTCACAGCTGATCACTTGGTAAAGAGCCTCCGTCAGAGGCTCCTTACTACGATCAGTAATGCAGTGTGTCAAACTGGCACACAGCACCACTGATCGCTGCACACCCCTGCAGGCACGCGTCGGCTTGTTATCCTGCTGGACGTCATATGACGCCCAGTCAGGATAACTGAACCACCGCCTGGCCGTCATTCTGCTATAGGCCAGGCGGGAATTGGTTAATCTTGACCAGTATTTTAGACCTGTTTATGACAACCATCTCTACAGAATGAAGCTATCACTACCATGCTTCATCATGGGGAGGCTGTTCTCAGGGTGTTAACTTTAAGCAGTGTTGGCTTTCTGACAATCATACAGTTCTACAGTTGTTTGTTTTGTAGTCTCATCAGACCAGAGAATCTTTCCCACACAATATCTATGTTTTGTCAACTCCTTTTCTCTCACCTCTGCTACAAAACTCAACATTATTGAGTAACCAGGTTATTCCAGACTTTGGAACTTAATATTTACAGTCAGAACTTAATGTACAGTCTGGAGAAAAGAAGAGAGGGGAGACACAATTGAAACCTTTAAAGACATCAAGGGGGTGAATACGGTTCAGGAGGGCAGTTTTTTCAATATGAAGCCAAAATCAAGAACACAGGGACAGGACCTTAAACTAACTGGAGGAAATTTCAAAACTCATTTTAGAAAGTATTATTTTACTGAAAAGGTAATTGATGTTTGGAATAAACTTCCAGTAGAGGTAGTGAGACAGCCAACAGTAAATGGCTTCACACATGCTTGGGACAAACATAGATCTATAACCAGACAAAAAAGTTAATAAAAACAAAATAAAAAATGGGCAGACTCAATGGATTATTTGATATTTTTCTACCGTCACTTTTCTGTTTCTATATTTCTTTCAGAAACAGGTTTATTTGTTTTGAGATCATGAAACTTTGTATATAGGTAAACCACATTCAACTAATTACAAAACTTCTTGTGACATATTTGTCACATTACAGACTAGTTTGTGTAGATCAGACAAATTTTTTTAGTTCTCCATAAACGAACTGTAGATATAGAAATTACATTATTTAAAAAAAAAAATCTACAGTATATCTCATGTAAAAAAATACTACATATTAGCAAAATACTGTCCTCCAATGTTTTCTTTCAAAACGTTTTTTTCTTTGAGAGGCTAAAATAAATTGACATGCATACATGGATTACCACAGTGTCAAATTGAATATAGAGATGCTAATTAATGTGTTTCATAAAATGTAGCACTTCTATGAAAAATTAGAATGTAAATTTTTAGGAACCAAATTGGAAGTGTAAGGTGTCTCTGCTCTGTTAATTAGTGCAATGCAAATGTCAGAAGTAATAAGCCAGCACTAGAACATAAATTGGTATAAACTCTTCTAAAAATACAAGGTATCTGAGCCCAGAGAAATATGCAATGTTATCTAAAGAGAAATTGAGCCAGTGCATCAACTGTTGGTAAACTGAATAGTATTACTGATGTTAATTATTGCTCAACATTGCGTGCCCAGGGTACTTGATCAGTTAAGAATCACTAAATAAAAAAACATGGAATGTTGTGCGATAATTAACCCGAAAATAATCATGCATATTGGGATGGCTCTAGACCCTGAAAGGCAAAGGTTATAAGTCTAAGCTTTCTATATTTTAATTGATTTAGCTTGTTTAATTTATTTGTATGTGTGTTGCATTTGTGTTTTTTTCTGTGCACCATCACTTTATTTTTCACTGGCTGTTTTTTGCCTGATCTGAAAAACGAACATGAAATAATAAGTCTAACAAGAGACCATTGTTGGTACAAGAACAAATATAGGATAGTTTAACCTGTAGCTGACCGCCCACTGTCAAATGACGGCGAGACGGTGCAGCTCTTGTGGCGGGCCACCGTCATATGATGGCGCTCGCTTTTTGGCCACCAGGGGGCGTGCGTGCGCCGCGAGAGGCGCGAGAGCGCGCCCGCCGCGTAGCTGGGGACCCGATGCGCGTGCCCGGCGGCCGCGATGTCCGCCAGGCACCCGCGATCGCCCGGTAACTGAGCAGGACGTGGATCTGTGTGTGTAAACACACAGATCCACATCCTGTCAGAGGAGAGGAGACCGATGGTGTGTCCCTTGTACATAGGGACACCGATCGGTCCCCTCCCCCAGTCAATCCCCCCCCCCCACAGTTAGAATCACTTAAATAGGGAACACATTAACCCCTGCAGCGCCCCCTAGTGTTAACTCCTTCCCTGCCAGTCACATTTATACAGTAATCAATGCATTTTTATAGCACAGATCGCTGTATAAATGTGAATGGTCCCAAAAATGTGTCAAAAGTGTCCGATATCCGCCGCAATGTCGCAGTCACGATAAAAAGCAGATCGCCGCCATTACTAGTAAAAAAAAATAATAATAAAAATGCTATAAATCTATCCCCTATTTTGTAGACGCTATAACTTTTGCGCAAACCAATCAATAGACGCTTATTGCGATTTTTTTTTTACCAAAAATATGTAGAAGAATACGTATCGGCCTAAACTGAGGAAAAAATTTGTTTAAAAAAAAAAAAAAAAATTGGATATTTATTATAATAAAAAGTTAAAAATAATGCGTTTTTTCAAACTTGTCCCTCTTAATTTGTTTATAGCGCAAGAAATAAAAAACGCAGAGGTAATCAAATACCACCAAAATAAAGCTCTATTTGTGGGGATAAAATGATAAAAATGTTGTTTGGGTACATCCTTGCATGACCGCGCAATTGTCATTCAAATTGCGACAGTGCTGAAAGCTTAAAAATGGCTTGGTCAGGAAGGGGGTGTTTGTGCCTGGTAGGCAAGTGGTTAAAGGATCCTCTGTAACCCTCAGGAGAAATATAAAGCCTGTTGTGCTGTTAAAAAAACACCCTGACTTCCCAATCAGGAATGGCACTACAACTCGTAAGCTTTTCAAGGTTTACTTTTAAAGTTTGACTGAAGCGTGTCTGTACCTAACTCCAATGTGTCTGCAACTATTCCTCTCCTGTAGATGCAACAGGAAGGGAAAGGAATTACCCACTTATACAGGTGTCACAGGACCAGTTGACCCCATTGAAAGGTTTCCCATTACCTCTTCCAAGTACTATGATCCCCAGCTCAAATAAAGAAGGTAAATATATCCCTCAGGGACACTAACAGCAATCAAAACACCTCAAGATTATAATCCTGCCTTGATCTATCCAAAAATAAAGAAAATAAAAGAAAATGCACTTCACATAAAAGCTATTGCTTAGACACCAGAATGTGAGAAGGATTTTCCTGAAGGAAGTAGATGCTGACCCCACATAAGTCAAAACAATTGTCACTGGCCATCTGAGAAAGAAGAAGGTTTAAGGATCTTTTTACTATTTGTATCTATTGTATTAAAATATAGTCCCTTTTAAACTTTTAATAATTACAGTCCTCTAAACATTTATGCATTAATACATTTAACATTGGATATGTGCATTACTGTATTTGGATGTCACCTATTGTTATTGAATCAGCCTCAACTAATGTAAACCGGCACTGTGGCTGCCAATTATCCAAATCCCACTTCAACCAGTGTGTATCGGCTTCACACTATAAAACTACATGCCCAAGTACGCTTCCTGATGACGTAATAACGAAATGTATGTCGAGGCAGTACATTGTCATGTTACTCCGTGCATTTCTGGTCCCTTTGGTTGTTCCGGGCGGGTTGGTGGAATGCACGCCAGCCACGAAGGCACCATCCAGTACAGACAAGCTAGCAGCCCCAGTGCTGGGTCAAGGCACTTTTTCATGTTAGCGGCCACTTGGCTTTTGCATTTTTATAATTTATTACATAAAATAGGATTACGCTATGGATTGCCATTATCTCTTTTACATATTACACCTATATATCTCCAGTCTATACCCTTGCAGCAGGCATTATCCTGCCAAAGCTTCTTTTGACTCACTTTTTAACTAAAGGGGTACATTTTTTCTGGTAAGCAGAATATTTACTCAGAGCACGTGGGGTGTATTTAACCACTTCAGAATGTACCCCCTTCCTGACCAGAGCTCTTTTTGCGATTCGGCATTGTGTCGCTTTAACTGTCAATTTTGCGGTTGTGCGACGTTGTACCCAAACAAAATTGATGTCCTTTTTTTTACCACAAATAGATCTTTCTTTTAGTGGTATTTGATCGCCTCTGCGGTTTTTATTTTTTGCGCTATAAACCAAAAAAGCGACAATTTTGAAAAAAACACGTATCCACCAAAAATATATAAAAAAATTTTTTTCCTAAGTTTAGGCTGATATGTATTCTACATATTTTTGGTAAAAAAAATTGCAATGAGCGTATGGTTTGCGCAAAGGTTATAGCGTCTACAAAATAGGGGATAGATTTATATCATTTTTATTATTATATATATATTTTTTTTGCTAGTAATGGCGGCGATCTGCGTTTTTTATCATGACTGCAACATTATGGTGGATACATCGGACAATTTTGACACATTTGGCACTAATACAGCAATCAGTGCGATTAAAAATGCATTGATTACTGTAAAAATGTCACTGGCAGTGAAGGGGTTAACCCTAAGGGGATGTCACTGGCAGTGAAGGGGTTAACTGTGTTCCCTGGGAGGTGATTCTAACTGAAGGGGGAGGGGACTAACTAGAGGAAGTGATGGATTGTGACGGATTGTGGTTCCTAGCTAATAGGAACACACGGTCTGTCACTCCTTTCAGAACAGAACAGGGAAGTATGTGTTTACACACACTCATCCCTGTTCTGTGTCTCCTGGTAACAATCGCTCGTGGCCGGTGGTCATCGCGACCGTCGGCCACAAGCATCGGCACCCCCGCTGACCCCGTGAGATCACATACAGTAATGTGATTTCGAGCAGGGGAGCCATCCTGCTGCAGTAAAACTGCGGTGGCTGGTCCGGAAGCGGTTAAAGTATTTGGTGAGGGACACTCACTATTACTTTGGAAGATTATCTACAAGATTTCTTTTGGATTATTTTGTGCTTTCTCTATTTTATTTGGCCTTCATGGGTCAATTTATTGATATGATTATATGTGTATATCACTTTTGTGTATTTAAGTATATATATATAGCACATTGCATTTTTGTTTGTCACTGAATGTCATTTTCATTGGTTTAAATACGTCTAAACAACCACTTAGCAACTTAGAGCGCCCTCTTCACTCCATTTATTCACATTTTGTGTACTACCATTACCCACTTAGGGGAGCAGCCTTACTCAATCACATTTTTATTGTTGTAGTTTAACATTATATTTAGGTTTGGTGCGGACTACACAATCATCTTTTTTCATCATAGGGAAAATACTGTAATCACTTTCAGAGGTAGTAAAAGCGCTGAACATGAATAAATATTTCTGATGTCTTATTTAATACTTAAAGGGGTTGTAAACGTTCAAGGTTTTTCACCTTAATGCATTCTATGCATTAAGGTAAAAAACCTCCTGTGATGCAGCAGCCCCCCTTTTATTTACATGAACCCGGTCTTTCCAGCGATGGGGATGAGCACACCAGCACCACCTTGGGACCTGATTGGATAGATTGATAGAAGTGCAGCCATTGGCCCCAGCTGCTGTCAATCAAATCCAATGATGTGGGAGCCGGCGGTGGGGCGAGTCCTGCTGTCTGTGTCAATAGAGGCAGCAGCAGGACACGGGAGTGCGCCCGCATTAATTCCCCTGAGGGAGAGCAGCTTTCCAACAGGGAAATCAAGAAGAGGAGGAGCCAGGAGCACCACTGAGGGACCCCAGAAGAGGAGGATTGGGGCTGCTCTGTGCAAAACCAACTGCACAGAGGAGGTAAGTATGACATGTTTGTTTTTTGTTTTGTTTTTTAAAACAAACCTTTACATATCCTTTAAAGGCCCATTGAAACTTCCATATTGTGGTAGTGCAGGCATTGCTGTGTTGCATTTCCACTCATTTTGAATTTCACGCTGAAACACTGACTAAGGCAACAACATTGTAGCATGCCGCAAAACACACAGCAGCTCGTGGTAACCATGTGCTTTATTTAGCATGTTAGAATGTGTTGGCAGCTCATTCACTTTTAATGGGCTTCCTTAAAACAACCAGTAACACTCAACCTAACACATAACCTAAAACATGTTAATGCACGTGCAATAATGCCAAGCAAAGAAGTAAATGAGCCAAAAATCTAGATAATTTAAATAGTTTCTGAGTAATTTTGTTGAGTGGGGAAAATGTGTTCAGTTTATCCCAACTAAACCTTTCATATTATGATTATGATTTGTTTTTATCTATTTAATTCTTCCATATGAAAATAGCTAAGATAGATAAAAAAGCAGATTCTATCTGTTTGCTATCCTCAAAATACCTGCGATGAATGATGATCTGTGTAATCACACAGAAAACCTTGCATTACATGAGATTTTCAAGGGCAGGTTGGGAACATATTAAACTATTGCAAAAGGACATCTTTACATGACATATGATGTTATATACTATCCTATAAAATGCTATTGGTGAATTCCACATAAATGTTTCAAGGGTTTACATAGCCACTATAAGAATAATGATCTATTATAACTTAACTATGGTGATAACTCACATTTTAATTAGTGAGCGAATCATATCAGAAGCTATTATGCAGTAATTTGATATTAGCAATTTGTGAAAAGTAATCAGGTTACGGAGTAGGTCAGGGAAAATACTTGTGAAAAAAATACACTGTCATTCCATATTAAAACCCAGTGGTAATGCACCCATATGTCTCAATAAGAAGTGCAATTGAATATTTCTTAGAACATGAAAAAACATGAAAAATTAACAAATACGTAAAAATATTTTTTTTTAGTAAATGAAGAAAACCTTCATTATTATAGACCTTTTCTCTGTGTAACATGAATGTATGAATTGAAATATAATGGTATAATTGTACTAAATTCATATTATTCATTGTAGTTTACCTTCATCCATATATTGACTTGACAGTGCATGTTTTTTTTAAATAAAAATATTATTTCTTCCCCTTTGAAAATGTAGAATTATGTCAATGCATGATATGATGGTACTATATAACTAATAATAGTCATACATAAAGGATAAGAGGGATGCAGAGCTAACCAAGACGTTTTTAAGAGAAAAATATTGGTTTTATAAAAAGACATACACAATTAATAATATAATAATAAATTAACAGGTTTAAAGTGGAACTTCAATAAATAAAAAAAAGTGGACAGACTTTTTAATACAAAAGAAACATACTATGTCTCTTATGCATTAGGTATTCTTACCTGCTTGTTTGCACTGTACACTGAGCTAAGCATATTGCGATGAATGTACAATTTTAGCATCTTCTGAGATAAATGAACTCCCATGCATGCACAGGAGTAGTGTCATCTATACCGGACCAATAAAAATACTCAGAACAAAACTGGCCAAATATGTCAGCAGCTGGCAAGGAGCTCCTGGATACGACATTGTTGGAGTGGAGGTGAGCATAGTTCCACTTTAAATGTTAATGTTACTATATATTTCTGAAAATGTATCAGTTTAAGCATATTCATTTTTGCCCTAGGGGAAAATTAGTCCATAGAAAAATCTATGCTATAAACTAATGGTGCTCTGGGCTCCTCCCCCTGCTGAGTTCCCCCATAGCAAGCAGATTGCTATGGGGGAACTCATGAATGCTTTCTAACGAGCCTCGCTCTGTGTGTCTATTGACACACAGAATGGGGTTCAGCCCCGCCCCAACTCCTGCCTCACTGGCTGTGATTGACAGAAGCCTGAGCCAGTAGATCCAGCTGCTGTGTCTGAGCCAATGAGGAGGGAGAGAGCCGGAAGGGCATATCGCTAGATCAAAATCAGGCCCAGGTAAGTATTGGGGGGCTGGGGGGGTAGATGCACACAGAAGGTTTTTTACCTTCATGCATAGAATGCATGAAGGTAAAAAAAACATTCAGACTTAGAACCACTTTATTACTTGAGTTCTGCAGTGATCTACAATGGATGACTCAGGTGCGGAGTGTTGATCACCTTCAGTGATGAGCAAACTGGGCAAAGTTCAGTTTGGCGATCTTATAGGAGTCAAACCTTTTTACCTTTTTTTTTTTAATACCATTCAGCCAGGAGAAGGTCTTTAATGGAGCTTTAGGGGCAATATAAAAATACACAAATAACATGCTTGGTGGAAGTGATAATAAATCATGTGTAACCCTAAAAAAAAGATCCTGCTCCTCTAAAGCATGTTAAACAGCACAGTGATTGTGCTGTGTAAATTGTCCCATTGAATGATGTAAAATACCTGGTTGATCCTGACTGTTCCTGGGTCCCTCTCTGGGTGCTGACCACAGTAATCATGGCTATTGATCCAAGATACTGTGTTCAGTTTACATGCTTCCATCATCCCTCTGTGTTCAAAGTCTCTTCCCTCCCTGCCTGTCAGTTCCTAGTCTGTGAACCATCTCCCCCCGCCCCTCCCCTCCTTTTCCCTTGGTCTATAAAGTTAGTTATTACAATTACTGACAGCCCCTCTATAATAACAAGATATACTGTGCTTTGTCTTTGTTTTTGTTTTTTTAAATCATGTAGCTAAATACCTTCTGGTCACGTGACCACCCACCGCTCTCCTTCCCAGATCTGAGGACTACAGTGGGAGGGGCTGAGATTCCCCTCTGACATCACCTGGGAGGATACGTGACCTCACACTGGTGATGTGAAACCCCTTTTACCCCTTGATAATCATCTATGGAAAAAATGTAAATAAATAAAGCACAAACTGTATGACAAAAAGTATTTTAATAGAAAACACCCTCAAAAAAATTGTGAATCCAATGTCAGTCATGTTGTTCAGTGATCTAAATCCAGTGTCAATCATAATAAGCAATTCCCAAAGACCCACCCACTATTCATGTCACAAATAACACTTTCTTGACATCATTCAAGACCCCTGTTGTTTGTGTTCAAACACAAACTACTTACATAAAGATGATAAAAACACAGCATGTAAAGCCGACAATCGCGTTAGTTCCGTAGGGCAGCAGCGGGTGACATCATGCGTAGCTCCTACCCTGTACGCCTTACGTTCAATCAGAACTTCAACATCACCGGACTTCTCCCCCCTTCCCTTTGTTAGATGGAGGCACTTGGGGAAGGAGTCCGGTGACGTCGATGATCGTGACATCACCGGATCTCGGATGGAACTTCCTGAAGACCCGGAAGCCAGTGGAGAGGTGAGTACCAATCAAAAGAAATATTGATCGATCAAAAAAATGTTGATCGATCGAAAAAATTAACGATTAATCGAGGAATTAATCTTTAATTTTCACAGCCCTACTATTTTTTTACAATAGTTTTAAACTATGTCGTATTGGGTATAAATGTGCAGCCTACAATCCCATTAGTAAGAGTACTATGTAATTATTTTTAAATGATAAGCCTATCATCCACAGACCCCCTCAAGCACTGGGACAGGGTTGTGGGAAAGAGGTCTTTGTCTTCATCAACATGAGGATAAGGTGCTTTTCCAAAGGTATCCTCCCCATGTTGAGGGCAGTGGCTTAGAATGGTTCAGAAGGGGCCTCACGCTTGGCCTGGCTGGCCAGGCTTCATTCTAAGGTAAGGATCTGGTATGGATTTTGTGTGACTCCATGCCTTTTCTTCTTGTATAGGGTCTGCATAAGGTCCCCTAAAATCCATACCAGATCTAAGGATCTGGCATAAATTCTGTGGTATATTCCTCTCACTGGAATTGACCATGTGATTAAAAGGGTGTTGCAATGTGACTCTGGACTGGTTTTCCATGTACTCATACAATATTAAAGAGCTTTAAACTTTCAACCAAGCTTGTTAGTGTGCTGGCAACATATTTTATCCCTGGTTTGAATTATAAAGGAGGGGAGGGTGCGCACCATTTTTGTTTTTTCTTGTTCTTTGTTTTTTTAATATCTCTGCTTTAGTTTAGAGAGCCAGACAGGGATACATCACACTGGTTGTTAGGGTGCCAGTGGCTGTTGGCTTGCTAACAACCAGTCTGATAATACCACTGATAAATGTATCACTTCTCAGTACAGTTCGAGCTTCAGCTTGGCTAAAAACTCATTTAGTTCAATGAAACTCCAAACAAGCAAAATTTGGTGTGAAAATAGGCTCAGACTGAATTAGGAGCTCATTCCTATTAAATATATAGTTTAGTAGCTTTATCAGCTTCCTGATCTAATCCTACTGTAAGATAGTTAGGGCTATGACTAGTCCCTCTGAAAATTTATTTGCTGGAATGTGTTTTCATGCCCTATGTTTTTTCTGAAAGAGTGCTAAACATTCACCAGCTTCCTATAATAACTAAAAATGGGAGTTTGTTATTTTTCATTATTTTTTTTAAAATAGAGTAAAATAAAACTATTTGTTCCTCTTTGATTCACATACCTGCTGAAAGCACCTGACCTTTTAACTTTTTTTTATTTTTAAACTATAATTATAATTCTTTTTACTTGGAAAACAAAGAGGATACAGTCACATTGTGCTTATTTTATACTAAAACTGTCAACAATACAGTTTATGACTGGTTGATAAATGTGCACTGGTGCAGTATAAAGAAAAGGCCACATTTGCATTGAAATTCAATTTTTAATTATTTCAGCATTTTTTATAGATTCCAAGCAACTCTGAACTAAAACAACATCTCTTCATGAATACAACACATTAATAATAAACTAGATGCATAAAGTATATTATATTTTAATGTGATTGGGGTGTATTTGGTAGAAGTTATGGGTGATCCTTGAAAGGCAATGACAGTGTCTTCAGCGTGTAGGCAGAGGAAAAGCAGGTATTGTCTTTTGACTAGTATGCATCTAAATGTAGAAAATATGATAATACCAAATGGTAAAATTACAGGTCTAGTAGAACAGGAACACAACAGGAAGGTAAAAACACATTTACCTATTTTAGTTGCCATTATTAGGCAACTCTATATATCTATCTCTGCCAGGGATATAGCCAGGCTACATCAGTGTTGCTGATGTGGGAGTGTGAAAAAAAAAAGCTTCTAACTTCAGCTTATTCTATTAAGACAAAAAAAACTTTTAGCTGATTGGTTTCTATGCAGAGCATCAGATTTTGCAATCTCCATTTTTAGTAAATCAACCCCATTATTTGCATCAGACATCCACACACTATTGACATAACCACTTCACCTTTTCTGTTTTAGAACTGGATTATTGAATGGCACAATATCTTACAGGAAAAATGTGACTAGGTGTGTAATTGCCATCATCCCTATGATGATAACAGGAAAAATGTGAAAACTTCTAGTTTAGGATTTTTAAAGGCAATGAAATGCAATATCTTACAGTTCACACTTTTTTTAATTGACATACATATAATCTTCTGAAACTTGAGCCCCAATCTTCAGTTATAAAACAAGAACTTGACTTAATAATGCAAGACTTCAACTTCTTTTCAGGGAAACTATGTTTTTAGAAACTTTATACTTTTTGCAGGCTCTCTCTGTCTCTTAGATCTCAGATTGAGAGCCACTCAGTCGATTGAGTGTGTAAATTTCATCTTGCGCTATTGAGTCCTTATTTATACAACCAATATAAGCAGCTCAGCAATAATAATGCTGATTGAATATTTAACAAAGAATCTTAGACAGTTGGGTTATACTGCTGCCTATTGGAGGTTGGGCCACTAGCAAAAAAAAATGTTAAAGTGACACTAAAGGTTCTGTTTAAAAAAATAAAATAACAAACAAGTCATACTTACCTCCACTGTGCAGCTTGTTTTGCACGGAGTGGCCCCGAACCTGATCTTCTGGGGTCCCTCGGCGGCTCTCATGGCTGCTCCCTGCATCAGATAACACCCTGGGATAAGCATTCTCCCAGGGGGTTACCTTGCGGGCGCGCTCCCGAGTTCAGCATTTGGCATCCATAGAGGCCAAATGCAGGACTTGGCCCCGCCCCCCCGGCGCACGCATCATTGGATTTAATTGACAGCAGTGAAAGCCAATGGCTGCGCTGCTTTTAATCTATCCAATCAAGAGCCGAGAACCCCCTGCAGAGAGAGAGCGCATCCCTGTGGGACAAGTTTAAAGGTTCAGGTAAGTAAAACGGGGGGCCGGTTACGGACAGGTGTTTTTTCACCTTAATGCATAGGTTGCATTAAGGTGAAAAAACATGAACCTTTACAACCCCTTTAGGATAGCCCCCTGTAAAATCCCATATTCAATTGCCATGCCTCATTATTGTGAACAAGCAGTATTTAACCACTTAAGGATGGAGCCTCTCTGAGATTTGATGTTTACAAGTTAAAAACTGTTTTTTTTTTTTGCTAGAAAATTACTTAGGACCCCAAACATTGTAATTTTTTTTTCTAACACCCTAGAGAATAAAATGGCGGTAGTTGCAATACTTTCTGTCACACCATATTTGCGCAGCGGTCTTACAAGCGCACTTTTTTGGGGAAAAAATACCCTTTTTTAAATAAAAAAATAAGACAACAGTAAAGTTAGCCCAATTTTTTTTTAATTGTGAAAGATAATATTATGCCGAGTAAATTGATACCCAACATGTCATGCTTCAAAATTGCGCCCACTCGTGGAATAGCGACAAACTTTTACCCTTAAAAATCTCCATAGGCGACCTTTAAAAAGATCTACAAAGTGATAAATGGTGAAGCAGCGCTAAATATCACTTCAGAAATTATAATAATAAAGTGCTAATAATATTCCTGAGTTCCTCTGAATCAATCTTAGCAATATAAAGTGCTAATGATAAAGTGCTAATAGCAATATATAATAATTAATGTGCAAACTGGTGCAATATTAGTAACATCAAATAAAATAATAAACAAAAATGACTAATGTAACTCCAAAAGGCTAAATGTGCAAAATAATGCAATGATAATCATCTGGGACTTTTAGTCCAAAAAAGATCAGGTGGATTACGGAATATAAATTATCTACAGGGATTGATTTATATTACTTCATGATGTTAGAGTTATTCTTTGTAGTTCAAACTTAACAAGTGTTCAGATACTGGGTTACAGCTCTTGACTTGGAGCTATGCAGCTAACTGTCATAGTACACAAAGCCTGGAAAGTAGCACAATGCAGATCCTAGTGTCTGAATTTGACAAACCAGGTTATTTTTGCCACATTCATAAACTTACATTTTTTACAACAGCAAGATGGAAAAAATCAGCATGTCTGTGCTGGAGAACTGTCATGAATGGGACAGCTGTTGGCTGGGGGATACCCCAGCTGAAAGATAAATGCATAAAGGGGCCGGGGATAGTGGTAATGTCTTAACCAGAATATGAACATGTCCATATTTGGGAAATTACGTGTGTCACTGAGTGGGCAGAGCTTGATGGGGAATTGAGGAACTAGCTTCCCATCAAGTCTGCCTTATTCGTAAATTGACAGAGCATGGCATTGAGTGGATTTGAAAGCCTCTGTTGGATGAATAATAGCTATGGATCTGCCCACTGTCCATCTCTGTCAATCAATAGCCAGGTGGACCTGATGGGGAACTCAGTCGCCCATCCAGCTCCACCAACCCCTACTAGCAAACTGCCATGAACCTGCCAGTGTGATGGACACAGTGGCCAGGGAGGTACATTGAGGAAGGAGTACATACAATGTGATATATATAGTCCCTGCACAGCCTCTCTATAGGTAAAACAAGAGCCAGCTAGCACTGTGTTTTACTCACACCCAATATTCAAAAAAACAAAACAAAATGTTCAGTGTTCTAATGTAAAAAATCAAAACTGATATATCATAAAACAGAATGTACACACAAAAAAGAAGTGTTAAACCAAAAAGACTGCAACTTAAAAAGTGTCAATATTAGAATTACACAAAATTCTTCCAAACGTGTATAATCTTCACAAAAAATGTCCATAGCTTAACCACTTTCCACCAGTAGCACGTCATATAACATCCTGGCGTTTCAGTGTTTATACCAGGATGATGCGTGCACTTGCAGGCATTATTCCAAAATCAAAATTTTCAGCCAGGGATTCCCTTTACAGTAGAAGTGATTTGAGTGGCTATAGAGTCACTTGATCACTTCTACAGGTTATAGGGGGGTTGCCCCCCTCCTACCGCCACCTTTCCTGGGCTTTCCGGCTTGTACAAGTATCTGTTAAAAGCGGCTTGTACAAGCATGTGATTAAACCGATCTCAGTGTGATCAGATATCCAGGGTCTAATAGTCCCCAAAAATATCTCCATAAAGAGGACCTGTCATGGCCCATGCTATCATAAGGGATGCTGTTCATCCCTTGTGCTAGCAATAAAGTTGATAAAAAAAATAAGGGAGCAGTGTAAAAAAAGTTTTAAATAAAATAAATAATACAATAGAAAAATCATTAAAGGGCCCCCTTCCCCCGCGCACATATGTAAATGGTGATCATACCACGCATGTGAGGAATCGCCATGAACATCAGAGTGAGAGCAATAATTATTGCTCCAGACCTCCTATGTAACTCTAAACTAGTAATCTGTAAAGGCTTTTTAAAGTGTCACCTATGGAGATTTTAGGCTACCATTGTTTGATATCTATTCAACTGATCCTGAACATCTTCAGAAGGGGAAAAAGGTGTTCAGGATCAGCTGGATTCCATTCTTTGTAACCTGTATGATTTGGAAATAAGGTGCTTGTCTTTGGAAATCTCCTCTGTATCTGTTGGGACCAAGTAATACAAGTAATTGGTGCAACAACTTAAAGCAATAATCCCAAAGGAATTTTCATTAATAGAAAACACAGTGCACAGTGCTAAGCACAGGGGCTGATACACTCGGGTACACCTGATATCAGCTATTGTGTATATGTGCAGTTAGCAACGTTAAAAATACTCGGGATAAACCAAATGGGTAAAAATGACCGGGGAGATGACAGGGAGGGGAGGTGGGATACACTAAAGTCCACAACAACAGCAGCCATCCAGTGGAAACAGAAACCTTTGTTCCCGGAGCACTAAGAGAAAAAAACAAGAAAGAGAGGCGCCTCTGGGTGCAGACTGTATAACAGTTTTAATTCTGTGCAGTACACAGTAGTAAAAAACACTCACATTTAGTAGGCAAGTGTAAGGCATATAAGGTGTCCTGTGCAGGTGGTGTCAGTCACTGGGGCTGGATCTGTAGAGAGGTTCCTGGTCCTTTAGCAGTGGCAGATTGTCCTCCGACCGTCCGTGGTGGATGGGTGGCCAAAGCGAGGCTTGAAGCTCAAACAAGCGATCCAGGCACAGCAGTGATGACGTCACAGCGTGCAATGCGTTTCCTGAGCTGGCAAGGCCGTGTATCACGTGTAGACCGCGCTCCTTTGTCAAGCACCCATAGCTTGACAAAGGAGCGCAGTCGGCTTTCTGGTAAGACCTCCATTTTTACTTTGGTGATGGGAGTCACACAGCTGGGTGTTTTTTCATAATTTCAACACGTTTTAGCAATGGATTTTACACATGGACCTTAGTACCATATGATCATTTGCTGAGACCTGCACCCTTTTTGTATATTGCACTGGTGTTTATGCTTGAAATTCATCTCTAGCTGGATTTTAGGTTTTGCACAATTGATAGCACTTATTGCACTTTAATTAGTACATGTTTTTTATTTTTTGCATATTCCTTTTTATGCAATGTTTTGCTATTGATTTTCTATATTGTTCATACACTATCGATTGCAATTCAGTAATCTTTGCATCTGTTATATGCATTGTGTTATATATTGCAAGTATATTTTCAGCGCTGCACTTCTTATTTACACATTGGGGTTGATTTACTAAAGGCAAATCCACTTTGCACTACAAGTGCAGTCGCTGTAGATCTGAGGGGAAGATCAAAATGAGGGAAAGGTCTGCTGATTTCCATCATCCAATCATGTACAAGCAAAAATGCTGTTTTTATTTTCCTTGCATGTCCACCTCAGCTCTACAGCGACTGCACTTCCAAGTGCACTTCCAAGTGCCTTGCAGTGCACTTGTAGTGCAAAGTGGATTTGCCTTTAGTAAATCAACCCCATTGAGTAGCTCAAACAATTTCTCCAGACACTTGTCTTGCTCTCAAACTATTACTAACCCACACATGCACTCAAGAGTTTCCCGAAAATATACCCTTGTCTGCCCCTTAACCACTTGCTGACCGCCGCATGTACATTTACACCGGCAGAATGGCATGGCTGGGCAAACGGGCGTACAGGTATGTCCCTTTTGAATTTGCCACAGTGTGGTCACGTGCGCGCTGCCGGTGGGGCATGCGTGACCCTGACGGGAGCTCCGTGAGTAGGATCGCGGAGATGAAGAACGGGGAGATGCTAATATAAACAAGCATCTCCCCGTTCTGCCTAGTGACACTGATCATAGCTCCCTGTGCTCAGGAGCTATGATCAGTGATGTGTCACATGTAGCCACGCCCCCTAACAGTTAGAATCACCGCCATTACTAGTAAAAAAAAATATTAATAAAAATGTCATAAAAATGACCCCTATTTTGTAGATGCTATAACTTTTGTGCAAACCAATCAATAAACGATTTTGTTTACCAAAAATATGTAGAGAAATATGTATCTGCCTAAACTGAGGAAAAAAAAAATTTATATATTTTTTGGGGATATTTATTATAGCAAAAAGTAAAAAATAATGCTTTTTTTTTTCAAAATTGTCGCTCTATTTTTTTTATAGCGCAAACAATAAAAACCTCAGAGGTGATCAAATACAACCAAAAGGAAGCTCTATTTGTGGGCAAAAAAGGACGTACATTTTGTTTTGGTACAACGTCGCACGACCACGCAATTGTTAGTTAACCGCTTCAGCACCGGGCGATTTTACCCCCTTCCTTACCAGAGGACTTTTTGCGATTCGGCACTGCGTCGTTTTAACTAACAATTACGCGGTCGTGCGACGTTACACCCAAACAAAATTGACGTCCTTTTTTTCCCACAAAATAGAGCTTTCTTTTGGTGGTATTTGATCACCTCTGCAGTTTTTATTTTTTGCGCTATAAACAAAAGAAGAGCGACAATTTTGAAAAAAAACACAATATTTTTTAATTTTTGCTATAATAAATATCCTATTTTTTAAAAAAAAAACATATTTTTTACTCAGTTTAGGCCGATACATATTCTTCTACATATTTTTGGTAAAAAAAATCGCAATAAGCGTATATTGATCGGTTTGCGCAAAAGTTATAGCGTCTACAAAATAGGGGATAGATTTATTGCATTTTTTTTTTTTTTTTTACTAGTAATGGCAGCGATCTGCGATTTCTTTTTCGTGACTGCGATTTTGCGGCGGACACTTCGGACACTTTTGACACATTTTTGGGACAATTCACATTTACACAGCGATCGTTGCTATAAAATTGCATTGATTACTGTGTAAATGTGACTGGCAGGGAAGGGGTTAACACTAGGGGGCGCTGCAGGGGTTAATATGTTTCCTAAGGTAGTGATTCTAACTGTGGGGGGAAGGGGACTCACAAGGGGAGTAGACCGATCGGTGTTCCTCCGTACTGGGAACACATGATCGGTCTCCTCGCCACTGACAGGACGTGGAGCTGTGTGTTTACACACACAGCTCCACGGTCCTGCACGGTCCCGCTGTTTTAACGGGCAATCGCGGGTGCCCGGCGGACATCGCGGCCACCGGGCACGCGCACCGACGTCCTCCCTAGGCGTCCGGGAATGGGAGGACGTCATATGACGCCCACCCAGGATGGGAGATCCACCTTGTGGTCGTCATATGACTATGGGCGGGATGTGAAGGGGTTAAAGCGACGCAGTGCCGAATCGCAAAATGTGCTCTGGTCTTTGGCCAGGAAAATGGTCCAGGGTTTAAGTGGTTAAAGGCATCATAATCCAAATAAAGAGAGATTTTTCCCATCCAGGGTCCATCTCTCAGCTCGTGGTTTCTGGCCACCCCCTCCGATCGCTCCTGGCGAATGAAAAGCTTCCCCTTCCTGTCTATTCTCCGGTGTATAAAAGTCTTACAATTAAAATGTTTCTTTACAGTGTCACTAATTGCAGTGATCATTTATTTACTGATCACTGCATTTAGTGTCAGTGTGACTGTAATAACTGTCAGGGCAGTTAGTTTTAGGTCCTAGGTAGCCCCCTACCCCCCCCCTAATAAAGGTTTAACCCCCTGATTGCCCCTAGTTAACCCCTTCACCCCCTTTTCCCAGTGTCACTAAGCGATCGTTTTTCTGATCGCTGCATTGTGTCGCTAGGTAACCATTTTTTTTTTATTTTAACCGCCATGTTTTATATAGGTTCATAAATAGTTTTATAGGTCAGGTACCCCCATATTACAACCTAAATAAAGGTTTTAACCCCCTGATTGCCCTAGAGTTAACCCTTTCACCAGTAATCACCGTATAACTGTCACTGGTGACGCTGGTTAGCCAGTTAGTTATTTCGTTATTTAGGTTCCCCGTCAGGTTTTTATATAGCGTCAGGTACCCCCATATATTACCTAATAAAGGTTTAACCCCCTGATTGCCCCTAGTTAACCCTTTCACCCCCTTTTGCCAGTGTCACTAAGCGATCGTTTTTCTGATCGCTGCATTAGTGTCGCTAGGTAACCAGTTTTTTTTTAGGTTAACCGCCATGTTTATATAGGTTCATAAATAGGTTTATAGGTCAGGTACCCCCATATTACAACCTAAATAAAGGTTTTAACCCCCTGATTGCCCTAGAGTTAACCCTTTCACCAGTGATCACCGTATAAAATGTCACTGGTGACGCTGGTTAGCCAGTTAGTTATTTCGTTATTTAGGTTCCCCGTCAGGTTTTTATATAGCGTCAGGTACCCCATATATTACCTAATAAAGGTTTAACCCCCTGATTGCCCCTAGTTAACCCTTTCACCCCCTTTTGCCAGTGTCACTAAGCGATCGTTTTTCTGATCGCTGCATTAGTGTCGCTAGGTAACCAGTTTTTTTTTGTATTACTGTTACGGGTGACGCTGGTTAGTTAGCTTGTTTTTTATACTGTCAGGGCACCCGCCATTTAGTACCCAATAACGGTTTAACCCCCCTGATCGCCCGGCGGGTGATATCAATTAGGTTTTAGGGTCAAATAAGGTCTGCGTCGCCCCAGGTTAGTGCCAGTACCGCAAACACCCACGCGCAAAGCATACACCTCCCTTAGTGGTATAGTATCTGAACAGATCAATATCTGATCTGATCAGATCTATACTAGCGTCCCAGCAGTTTAGGGTTCCAAAAAAACGCATTGTTAGCGGGATCAGCCCAGATACCTGCTAGCACCTGCGTTTTCCCCCTCCGCCCAGCCCAGCCCACCCAAGTGCAGTATCGATCGATCACTGTCACTTACAAAACACTAAGCACACATAACTGCAGTGTTCGCAGAGTCAGGCCTGATCCCTGCGATCGCTAACATTTTTTTTGTGGTAGCGTTTTGATTCAGTCGCTAACAGTCAGGAGCTTTTTTACCTGTGAATCTCAAAAAAATAAAAAAAACAAAAATAGTTGTCGTTTTATTGTTCTCTCTCTCTCTCTATTGTTGCTCTTTTTTTACTCCATTCTATTCTGCAATGTTTTATTATGTTTTATCATGTTTTATCATGCTTGCTTTTCAGGTATGTAATTTTGTTTACTGTGTTTTAGTGTTAAGCATTTTTTTGTTTTCAGGTGCGCCATTCAGTTGCAGCGCGGATTTATTTATCTTGACAGCAACAGCGTTTGCTCCCACGATACATAAAGCCGCGACTCCAACGCTGTAGGAGGTGATTTCACCACCACAGTTAAAAAAAAGAGCATATGTGCCGAAGCATGGGGGCAGCAGGGGGGGCGGAGGAGCGATTGGCTCCTAATGCCACGTACATACGGTCGAAATTCCGACCGTGTGTACACGGCATAACTTTTGCGGGAGGATGCCCCCATGCATCGGCATATATAAAATGGTGCATGTATGCCCATCATTAGAAGTGGGTGGATGAAGGGAGGTATTCTAATGGTGGGCATACCCACCAATCAATCTCTTTTTTTCGTTCAGCCAAGAGGCTGCATGAAAAAAAAAAGATTACAATATATGTCCAGTATGTTGCTGGACTTTGAATGGTTATACCAGAATGATGCCTGCAGGTTTAGGTATCATCTTGGTATCATTCTTTTCAGCCAGTGATCGGCTTTCATGTAAAAGCAATTCTAGCGGGTAATTAGCCTCTAGACTGCTTTTACAAGCAGTAGGAGGGAATGTCCCCCCTCCCGGATATAAACCGCGCCATTGGGAAATTGGGAAAGCATTTTATCACACCAATCTTGGTGTGGTCAGATGCTTTGAGGGCAGAGGAAAGATCTAGGGTCTAATAGACCCCAATTTTTTCAAAAAAAGAGTACCTGTCACTGCCTATTGCTATCATAGGGGATATTTACATTCCCTGAGATAACAATAAAAATCATAACAAAGAAAAAAAATGGAAGGAACAGTTTAAAAATAGAATAAAAAAGCTAAATAAATAAAAAAAAAACTAAAAAAAAAAAAAAAAAAGCACCCCTGCCCCCCCTTCTCTTGCGCAAAGGCGTACACAAGCGTTGGTCTGGCGTCATATGTAAACAGCAATTGCAGCATGCATGTGAGGTATCACCGCGAAGGTCAGATCGAGGGCAGTAATTTTAGCAGTAGACCTCCTCCGTGAATCTAATGTGGTATCATGTAAAGGCTTTTAAAGGCTTTTAAAAATGTATGTAGTTTGTCGCCACTGCGTGTTTGTGCGCAATTTTAAAGCATGTCGTGTTTGGTATCCATGTACTCGGCCTAAGATCATATTTTTTATTTCATCAAAAATTTGAGCAATATAGTGTGTTTTTAGTGCATTAAAATAAAAAAAAAGTGTATTTTTTCCACAAAAAATGCGTTTTGAAAAATCGCTGCGCAAATACTGTGTGGAAAAAAAAAAAAAATGCAACACCCACCATTTTAATCTGTAGGGCCTTTGCTTTAACAATATATATAGTGTTTGGGGGTTCAACGTAATTTTCTTGCAAAAAAAAAAATATGTTTTCATGTAAACAAAAAGTGTCAGAAAGGGCTTTGTCTTCAAGTGGTTAGAAGAGTGGGTGACGTGTGACATAGGCTTCTAAATGTTGTGCATAAAATGCCAGGACAGTTCAAACCCCCCCCAAATGACCCCATTTTGGAAAGTAGACACCCCAAGCTATTTGCTGAGAGCAATGTTGAGCCCATTAAATATTTTTTTTTTTTTGTCCCAAGAGATTGAATAATGAAAAAAAAAAAATATATATATTTTTTTTTTACAAAAAGTTGTCACTAAATGATATATTGCTCAAACATGTCATGGGCATATGTGGAAATACACCCCAAAATACATTCTGTTGCTTCTCCTGAGTACGGGGATACCACATGTGTGGGACTTTTTGGGAGCCTAGCTGCGTACGGAACCCCAAAAACCAAGCACCGCCTTCAGGCTTTCTAAGGGAGTAATTTTTTTATTTCACTTCTCACTGCCAATCACAGTTTCGGAGGCCATGGAATGCCCAGATGGCATAAAACCCCCCAAAATGACCCCATTTTGGAAAGTAGACACCCCAAGCTATTTGCTGAGAGGTATTGTGAGTATTTTGCAGATGTCGCTTTTTGTCACAAAGTTTTGAAAATTGAAAAAAGAAAAAAAAAAATGTTTTTTCTTTACTTTCTTCATTTTCAAAAACAAATGAGAGCTGTAAAATACTCACCATGCCTCTCAACAAATAGCTTGGGGTGTCTACTTTCCAAAATGGGGTCATTTGGGGGGGTTTTGTGCTATTTTGGCATTTTATGGCCTTCGAAACTGTGATAGGTAGTGAGGAGTGAAATCAAAAATTTGCACCCTTAGAAATCCTGAAGGCGGTGCTTGGGTTTCGGGGCCCCGTACGCGGCTAGGCTCCCAAAAAGTCCCACACATGTGGTATCCCCATACTCAGGAGAAGCAGCAAAATGTATTTTGGGGTGCAATTCCACATATAACTATGGCATGTGTGAGCAATATATCATTTAGTGACAACTTTTTGAAGAAAAAAAAATTATTTTTTATTTTTGTCTTTATCAATCACTTGGGACTAAAAAAAAAAATATTCAATGGGCTCAACATGCCTCTCAGCAAATAGCTACTTTCCAAAATGGGGTCAGAGGCTCTGGTCAAAAAAGTACAAATACATCAAGTCATCAAATGTACTCTAGTTTGTAGACGCTATAACTTTTGGCAAACCAAAAAAAGTACAAATACATCTAGTCATCAAATGGTTACGCCGGTAGCTTACAGTATATTTTTAATTATAGATTCTGCTTCATGTCTCCAACTTCAATCTGATAAGAAAACATATTGGTTACTTCCATCAAATTTCTGCTGCAGCCTTATCCCGAGAATACCTTAATATATAACCACAACAGGCTAATGATAATGACTAATCAGCTGCTAAGATGCCAAATAACAAGCTGTAGATAACAAACTAAATAACTAAGATAAAAGTCTAGGGCAAGATAAAAATGTGTCACCACGCAACAATCACAGCCCTCTCATTTTTGCAAGAAGGCATTCTTAATATCTCCATGGAACATGTGGTCTGTTTGTAATGAAGGCAGAGCTAAAACAGAAGTGACTGCCAATTTCCCTGCATATTGGATGCTGCAGCAGAGGCACTAGTGGATTAATCATCAAATGAAAGCCATTCACTGGCAAATGTTAAACAACTTGAATGATTTCTCAACTGTTAAATGGTGTATTTATTCTTGTAACCTGCATATGTCTGACATTTTGATTAGATGTTTTTTTCCAAGTTAATGTTGACACCCTCAGGGACTGACCACAGAAAGTGAGATTTTGTTTGCAAATTGTGACAACAAAAGAAGACAAAAGATTCTTGAATTGTTTATTTAATCCTAGTGCTTAAACATCCAACGGTTAGAATATCTATAAGGAGCTTATGTGCAGCACTAAAATGTGAGATATTAAGTCTGTCTGTCATGTTTATGTGATTCACAATAGCTCATTTTGTTTCATTTAAGGCATGATCGTTATTTTCAATATCTTTTTATGAAGTTAAAACATCAGATTATGCTCAAAAGAAAGTCTCATTCAAATATGTAAGAAAATATAAATTATTTGACCATATGTAAACTGTTGTTTTCAATATCACATTATAGTATATTAAACCATGTAACAAATACATACATGTTTAAATTCGACACACATTTATCTGAATCTCCTAACATTTAAAAGGCCGAAATTTAATAATCCCTAAACTCATTAATCAAAGCTCTGCTGTAGTCAACTCACCAGTAGAAAAATTACTATAATTTGGCACTATCAATTTTATAAGCTTAATATCATTTGTGAAGGGGGGATAAAGAGCTGGGCCTACTCCAGAGAAATAGGAGTGGTTCTGAGGTATACATTAAATCATTTTAATCATTTCATTAAGAGAGAGTATACATAAATGAACAGATGCAGTGCTTTTATGATATTAACTATTAATTATTTCCCTTTTCTAAGAAAAAATATGATAGCACTCTGAATCTTGAAAACGTATATGGGAGACTATTAATGCCATGTACACACGACCAGACTTTTTGGCGGACTGAAATCCATCTGACTTTGATGGACTTTCAACGGACTTTCGACGGACTTCCGTCGAATCGGACTTGTCTACACACAATCACACCAAAGTCCGACGGATTAGACCGTGATGACGTACGACCAGACTGGAATAAGGAAGTTCATAGCCAGTAGCCAATAGCTGCCGTCCTAGCGTCGGTTTTCGTCCATTGGACTAGCATACAGACGAACTGATTTTTCGACCGGACTCAAGTCCGTCGGAAAGATTTGAAACATGTTCTAAATCTAAAGTCCATCTGATTTTTCGACAGCAAAGGTCCGATGAAGCCCACACGCGGTCAAAATGTCTGACGTATTCGTTCCGTCAGACCTTTGCTGTTGAAAAGTCTGGCCGTGTGTACACAGCATAAGAAAGTATAGATACCATGGTGCTCTAAAGAAATAGGGTATGTGCCTGCAAAAGGTGGATGCTAGGGTGAAGATATGAGTCCTCTGACATGTAAATTGTGTTTTTGTTTTTTAGAAGCTTTTAAAAGGATGCATGTATATTTCCAATTGCCCCCCCCCCCCGCCCCATTTAAACATTAGTATATGCAAAATGAAGATGCAGGGTTTGAGAAAACACAATACATTTTTGTATTTTTAATTTGTTGCATCCTATGTGGTACTCTTTTTAAAAAGTTACTGTGAGACTTACCCTTGATGTGGGTGATTACCTCACATACACTGGCCAAAATATTATCATGGCTTTTGTGGTTTTTGGGGAACATTTTAACCACTTGACCTCCGGAAGATTTACCCCCCTTTATGGCCAAGCCTTTTTTTTTGCAATACGGCACTGCATTACTTTAACTGACGATTGCACAGTAGTGCAACACTGTACCCTAATACATTTTATTTTTTCCCCCCAAAAAAACGACAATTTTGAAAAGAAAAAAACATATTTTTTTTTACTTTCTGCTATAAATCATACCCAATAAAAAATGAAAAATATCAAATTTCTTCATCAATTTAGGCCAATATGCATTCTGCAAACATTTTTGGTAAAATAAGCGTGTTATGCTTGGTTTGCGCAAAAGTTATAGCATCTATAAACTATGGGATTTTTTGAATTTCACTAGTAACAGCCACGATCAGCAACTTAAAGCAGGACTGCGATATTGCGGCAGGTAAATCAGACACCTAACTGACACTTATGACACTTTTCGGGGACCAGTAATATTAATAAAGTGATCAGTGCTAAAAAAATACACACTTTCACTGTACTAATGGCACTGGCTGGGAAACAGTTAACATTGGGGCGATCAAAGTGTTAACGGTGTGCCTAGCCTTTGCTTACTCACTGTGTGGGAGGTGATTTGACTAGGGAAAGGTAAAAATTAAGGATGAGCCAAACACCAGAACTTCCAAAAAATCTGATGAATACGCGAACACCATTAAAGTCTATGGGACATGAACATGAAAAATCAAAAGTGCTAATTTTAAAGGCTTATATGCAAGTTATTGTCATAAAAAGTGTTTGGGGACCTGGGTCCTGCCCCAGGGGAAATGTATCAATGAAAAAAAAGTTTTAAAAGTGTCAGTTTTTTCAGGAGCAGTGATTTTAATAATACTTAAAGTGAAACAATAAAAATGAAATATTCCTTTAATATCATTCCTGGGGCTGTCTATAGTATGTCTGTAAAGTGGCGCAGTTTTCCCGTGTTTAAAACAATACCACAGCAAAATGACATTTCTAAAGGAAAAAAGTCATTTAAAACTGATCGCGGCTTTAATCAATTGTCAGGTCTTGGCAATATAGATGAAAATTATTGAAAGAAACGGCATGGGTCCCCCCAGTCCATTACCAGGCCCTTTGGGTCTGGTATGAATATAAAGGGGAACCCCAAACCAAAAATTAAAAACAAATTGTTTGGGGGTCCCCCAAAATCCACACCAGGCTCTTCAGGTCTGGTATGGATTTTAAGGGGAACTCTGCACAAAAATAAAAAAAAATGGCGTAGGGGTCCCCCCAAAATCCATAGGAGACCCTTATCTGAGCACGCAACCTGGCAGGCCGAGAGGGGGGGACCAGAGAGCACCCCCACTTCTGAACTGTATCAGGCCACATGCCCTCAACATGGGGAAGGTGCTTTGAAGTAGCCCCAAAAGCACCTTGCGCCTATGTTGATGGGGACAAGGGCCTCATCCCCACAACCCTTGCCTGGTGGTTGTGGGGGTCTGTGGGGGGGCTTATCAGAATCTGGAAGCCTCCTTTAACAAGGGGACCCCCAGATCCCGGCCCCCCTATGTGAATTGGTAAAGGGTACATTGTACCCCTGCTATTTCACAAAAAAGTGTCAAAAATTGTAAAAAAGACAGAAGACACTTTGGCACAAGTCCTTTATTAAAAAATAAAAAAGTTCCATGATGTAGATCCATCTCCATCGCCCAACGAGCTAGAAAAAAAAAAAAAAGCTGCAACAGCTTTGCCTCTCGGTGACGCTGTCTTCCTCTGATGTCATGTGGCGTCAGAGGGAGGCGGGGTCCCTCGTTTACATCATTGAGTGGCCCTGCCCTCAGCTATATAACAGCTGTCACCGAGAAGAAGTGTCACTCGGCGGGAGCCTCCCATGGAGGCGGAGCTGTTGCAGGTTTTTTTTTTTCATTTTTCATTTATTTTTTTAAATAAGGGAGTCTCCTGGCTTTTTTACTATTTTTGACACTTTTTTGTGAAATGGTAGGGATACAATGTACCCGTTACCAATTCACATAGGGGGAAGGCCGGGAGCTGGGGGGTCCCCTTTTTAAACAAGACTTCCAGATTCCAATAAGCCCCCCACCCGCAGGCCTCCACAACCACCGGGCAAGGGTTGTGGGGATGAGGCACTTGTCCAGATCAAAATGGGGACAAGTTGCTTTGGGGAGCTACTCCAAAGCACCCTCCCCATGGTGAGGGCATGTGGCCTCTTTTCCTGCAGCCTGCCAGGTTTAGTGCTTGGATAAGGGCCCGGTATGGATTTTTGGGGGGGGGTCCCTACACCATTTTTTTTATTTTGGTGCAGGGTTCCCCTTCAGGTCTGGTGTGAATTTTGGGGGGATCCCTGTGCCATTTTTTTTTTAACATATTTAGTTCAGGGTTCACCTTAATATTCATACCAGACCCAAAGGGCCTGGTAATGGACTGGGGGGAACCCCAGACCCAACAATTCATTACAGCTGCGATCAGTTTTAAATTACTTTTTTTCTTTAGAAATTTAATTTTGCTGTGGTAATGTTCTAAACATGGGAAAACTGTGCCACTTTACAGGCATTCTATAGACACCCCCCAGGCACAATATTTAAAGGAATATTTATTTTTTATTGTTCCACTTTAAGCATTATTAACTTACGTTCGACTTGAACATCGGGCTCATCCCTAATAAAAATCGATGTTCCTGCTTTGCAGGAACACAGGATCAATACCTTCCCTTCTAACAAAATGACAATTTGCCTTGTTTACATAGGCAGATAGCCTTTCCTCCTGTGTACTGTGTAATCGGTGGGTGCTGGTGGACATTGAGACCACGGTACCTGCCGCTGGGCTCCACACTGTGTGTGATTACAGTGCGAGCAGGTCGCCAGTGGTGCACCCACATCCCATACCGGAAAGTGTCGGATCACATACTAGGTACGTGATCTGGCACAGAACGGCCACCCTGCCGCAGTATATGTAAGGTGGGCGGTCCACAAGTGGTTAAAGGATGCATTTAAGATACCTATCAGAAATTTTTAATTTCAATCATTTTTTTATTTTTTATTTCAGTTGTTTTTTAATTTCAATCGTTTTTTTATTTTTTATTTCAATTGTTTTTATAAAATTTTCAAAAGGAACAAAGATACACACAATGTCAGACTCGATGCAGGATACAATTCTTTGTACAAAGCTCATAGTCAGAGTAACGATAAGATAATGGCGATACAAACAATAGCCTTGTAGAATGCCTCCACAACAATTGGCATATTCAATCCTAGTGGCATTCAAGTGGTTATTCAAGTCTCCACATAAATGTTGCAGTAGAGTTTATTACGTCAATTAACAAAACCTAAATAAACAAGGAAAATGAAAGTATGAAAATGTAGGTGAACCCGCTATGTATACAGTATATGTATATATGTGTGCATCTCTCCACAGTATTGACCATCTGCCTTGCCCTAGCTAATTGACTAGTGTTGATAGTGGGTTGCATCCCATCTTCCCAAGGTGCCTGCGCTTTGTGGAAATTATACATTTGGAACATAGAGTAAGCAATACATTTTTCATATTCTTGGGTTATAGCCACCACTATGTTTTGTATACACACCTTTTTTATTGGAAAATGATAAAAAATACTGGAAAAGAAAAATTATAAAAAAAATATTTAGGTAGGCAAATTAGTCATAGAGTCAAGTTCACAAACAGATGCTGGTGCTGTTAATGGGGCCTCGGCATTCAGACATCAGTGGTCATGAATGGATTAAATGCTACATTTTCATGTTTGACTAGTGTTTATTTTGAGGTGTAATTAATGTCTTCATTATGGGGAAGCTTAAAAAAAATCATTGCCTAGTCTGAGGAAGGAATTACATCATATTTACAGCCCTACGTTTAACACAGTATAGAGTTAATTAAATGAGAATAGAGAGAAAAAAAAAGAAAAAAAAAACCTCCATAGCTAGGAAGAGTAAGAAATAGGATACAAAGCCTACAATGTGTTCTATCAGGAACTGTCAGCAGACAATAGGAGGCTGTCTACAAATGAATGTCCTATTGTTTGATGACATCACTTCAGTAGACAGCTCATCTCAGCTTATTCTTCCAGTCCCGATGAACAGTCACTTACTACAAGATCTGAAGACACAAACAGACTTTGAAAGGATAAAGAAATTTCATACTGCACTGCAATATTTCTAATAGGAATAAGCTTTTTACATGACAACCTATAAAGCATAGATACACTATTGGTTAGAGGACTTGTTAATGTTTTTTTTACAGTGACAATCATTCACATAATACAAATTGCCATTTTTATGAGCAGGTTTTTCAAAAGTGTCTAGAAAAAAGGATGTTGTTTTGGCAACCAATCAATTCATTTTTCTTTTTCTATCATGATTTATCTATTACCCGCAATCTCTGACTTTGCCTAATTCAGGCTAACAATAGCCTGTTAACAGAAGAAGTCCAAGCTCTTACTTAATGTACATTACTTATTAAGTTTCTAATTTTTTTTGCTGACATATGGAAAGCTAAAGCGGTGAGCCATGTGATTTCCCAAAAATCAATATTGTTGTATTACAGGCTCACAAGAGAGCCTGTAAAATGACAATCACAACTGATACCGGATGTCTTCCATCATGTTATCCTAGATTGGTTAGAAAAAAAAAAAACCTGGGTGGATACTTTTAACAATAAATTAGTGAATGTACAAAATTCAGTATGCCTAGTGTCCAAGCTGCAGACCCCATTCCGTATTTAGGTGATTACTCAAGCCAGTGAAGAAAAAAATATTAAAGTCAATCTCTAAGAAATCCAAAAAGCCTAACTCATTTCCAACAGAAAAAGTCAGACGGGAGCTTTTCATCGTATATTCTGACCGTGTGTATGCCCCATCGGACTTTTTACGTCGAAAATGCAGACGGACTTAGATAGAGAACATGTTGTATATTTTTCTGACGGAACAAATTCCAATCGGAAAAAACGCTCGTCTGTATGCTGTTCCGACGTACCAAAAATTACGCATGCTCTGAAGCAAGTATGAGATGGA
The DNA here is from genome assembly GCA_028564925.1 of Lithobates sylvaticus. Taxonomy (NCBI): domain Eukaryota; kingdom Metazoa; phylum Chordata; class Amphibia; order Anura; family Ranidae; genus Lithobates; species Lithobates sylvaticus. Next base: position 619,438,471 of record CM053026.1, on the reverse strand, counting down.
ATCGCTCGGTCTGGTAAAACTAGCGTTTGTAATTGAGATAGTACATTCCTCACGCTGCAAATTCTGTGATCTTTTATTGCAGCGCATTCTTTTGTGCTTTATAATGCTAGAATAATGAAGTTGTTTTGCTACTGATATTCACACAGAGTTCTGACAAACTTATTTCTTTATTATTTCTCGTGATCTCATGAATAATCTTTTATTTTTTTTAAACAATAAATTTTTATTAAGTTTTCAAGAAAATACAAACATTACAAAATGCTGTACAGTAACAGATTGCATCAGTAAATGCGTATTACTACATATAGTGGTAGGGAGATAAACAAATCTAGGCACAGGTATTTGAGCGTATGACAAACACATCTTATATAACTTGAGAAAATAAAGCTATTGTGAACTATCTCGTGGTGGCTTCTAACTTCGTCACTTAACCATTGTTTAAAATATGTACGAACATAGGTAGCGTTAATGATAATCAGGGGGGGAGTGTGGTGTTTATTCTGTCCGGGCACCCCTATTAGGGATCAATTCTGTGCCCGTGTAGAAGATGACTTGATATAAAGTCGGAGGAGGGGAGTCTTAGTCCATCAAAGAGTGATAACCTGGCTGTACATAGGTATCACGAGCTGTCAGAGGGGTCAAAGTATTCTGTAAAGTGTGAGGTTTTGGTCCAGTCAATCCAGGGGGACCAGGTTTGAGATGTGAGTTTTCGATCTTTTCTGAGTTGCAGGGTGGTTTCGTGTACAAAGTGAGTTTGTACTGTGTGTAGCACTTCCTGCGTTGTGGGGGGGTCTGTGTTTTTCCACCTTCTGGTGATGGATAGTCTCGCTGCTAGTAGTATGTGGGTCACAATGGGTTTCAAGTGGGGTGGGTAAAGGTTAATGTCTAGGGATAGGAGAGCTAAAGAGGGGGTAACGGGGGTGAGAATGTTGGTGATTCTGTTCAGGATATGGAAGATTTGTGTCCAATAAGGTTTGATTTTGGGACAGTCCCAAAGTATGTGGAAAAGGTCGCCTTTCATTCCACAGTTTCTCCAGCAAGTGTGTTTCGTGTTCCTATCAAATTTGGATATTCGATCAGGTGTCAGGTACCAGCGGTATGTGATTTTGTACGCTAGCTCCCATAGTGTCGAGCAGCAGGTAGCTTTGTATATAGATTTACATGCTGCCTCCCAGTGGTCTGTCGTGTATGTTTTATTTAGTTCTTCCTCCCATTTAAGTATAGGTGACGTCTTGGTGAACATGTTTTTGTGTTGTAGTAAATTATAGAAAAGTGAGATGCCCTTGCGATGAGGAGACGGGGCTCTATAGAAGATCCATGCTTCTTGGGGAAGTGAACATGACCAGAATTTCAGTGATTTCATGCAGTGCTGGGTGCGAATATATAAAAATATATCCGAGTTGGGTAGTTGGAATTCTTTTTGGAGGGTTGGGAAGGTTTTCAGTTTGTTATCGTCTGTAAGATCTGTGACATGGGTAATGCCATGTTTTTTCCAGGATGTGAAGGAGGTGTACTCCATTAGGTATTGGAGAGATTCTATTGGGACCTGAAGTTTGGCAGGGGTCGAGTTTACCGACAGGGTTTGTGTGAGTTTGGACCAGGCTCTGTATGTAGCTACCAATGTGGGGGATATGTGGGGTGGGATCTTTGCTCCTAGCGAGGTAGCATGAAGCCAGGCTGGGAGATTACCCGCTTGGACCATTGTTGATTCGATCTTGCCCCAGATCGAGGGTAGAGGGAAAGGAAGGAACCATTCCTTAGCTTGCGATAGTAGGGAGGACATGTAGTAGTCCTGGAAGTCTACGTATCCCACCCCTCCAGTGTGTCTTTGTTTAATAAGCTGGTGGTGTTTGCATCTGGATTTTTTCCCTTGCCAAATGTACGAGGAAAGTAGTGATTGTAGCGCTCTAAAATAGTGTATTGGCAAGGGGACGGGTACAGTGCGAAAGAAATAAAGTATTTGCGGTATCATTTTAAATGCTGCTAAGCGTCCTAGCCAGGAGAGTTCAGTGAGTGCGAGTTTAGTCAGTTGGTGTTGAAGTTTGAGCTTAAGTGGGAGGTAGTTAGCTGAGAACAGTTCTTTGGTTGATCTTGTTAATTGGATACCGAGATACGTTATGCTAGTGGTTGCCCAGGCGTAAGGAAGACGTTGTTGGAGCTGTGTGCGGGTGGTGTCAGTTATGTTTATATCTAGAATATTCGATTTAGTATCGTTTACTTTGTAGTAGGATATGTCGCTGAAGGATGTAAGAGTTCGTTGAATTTCAGGTAGGGACTGTTCCGGATGGGTGATCATAAGGATCACGTCATCTGCAAACAAGCTAATTTTGTGCTCTATACCCCCCAATGGGATGCCCGATATTAGTGGGTTGGATCTGATGGATTCGGCTAGGGGTTCCATGACCATATTAAATATGAGAGGGGAGAGGGGGCACCCCTGTCTCGTGCCGTTGGATATGAGGAATGGCGTGGACAAAGTGTCCGCGGAGTATACCTGGGCGGAGGGGTTGGAGTATAGGGCCATAATGGCATTGTGGATAGGGCCGGTGAATCCAAATTTATGTAGTACTGCAGATAGGTAACCCCAATGTACCCTATCAAATGCCTTTTCGGCGTCTAGGGATAGGAGGAGGGATGGGGTGTTGGAGGAGTCTAGGTGGTGGATTATGTTAATCATGCGTCTGGTGGCGTCTGAAGCTTGGCGTCCTCTAGTGAATCCAGATTGGTCTGGGGCAATAAGGGAGGGCAGGATAGTTTCAAGTCTATGGGCGAGAATTCTAGCGTAAATTTTGACATCTGTGTTGAGGAGAGATATGGGGCGAAAATTTTTGGGGGTTGTGGGTTCTTTGCCCGGCTTGGGCAATGTGACAATCATGGCATTAAGCATTTCTTTCGGGAAGGAGGCGGTTGAGGTTGCTGAGTTGAAGACTTGGCAGAGGGTAGGGGCTAGTATATGTTGGAATTGTTTGTAGTATTCCCCCGTGAAGCCATCTGGGCCCGGGGATTTGGAGCTGGGTAGTTTTCCGATTACTTTAAGTGTTTCTTCTAAAGTGAAGGGTTCATTTAGGGAGGAAAGCTGGTCTTTTGTCAGGGATGGGAGTTTTTGTTGGTCTAGAAAGGATTGTATTGCGTCAGTAGAGGGTTGTGGGGTGCCTGGGTCAGTATTGAGATTGTACAGGTCGGCATAGTATGTACTGAATGCATCAGCGATTTGTTGTGGCTTGAGGAGTTTGTCATTGGAATGTGGGTGATATATGAAGGGTATTTTGGTTTTAGATCTGAATCCTTTGATTTTCAGGGACATGGCTTTACCGGCTTTGTTGCCCGTGGTGTATGAGGTGGCTTTGAGAATTTTGTATGATTTTTCATATTTCTCCAAAAGGAAAGCTCTTAGTTCGTGGCGTAGGGTAAATATTTTAGCTTGTAGGGTAGGGGAGGGGTGTGTTTTGTTTAGAGATTCAGTCATGGCTATGTCGGTCGTTAGGTCGTCTAGTTTTTTAGTTCTATTCTTTTTTGCTCTAGCTCCCATTTGTAGAAAAACCTCCCTGATTACTGCCTTGTGGGCGTTCCATATCACCAGCGGGTCAGACACTGAGCCTTGGTTGTGAGAGAAGAATTCTTTTAAGCTTTGGGTAATGGGGGTTTGATAGCATGGGGTATTGAGGAGGTAGTTATTTACCCTCCAGATATATGTGGCTGTTCGGGGTAATGCTCCCGATATCGTGATGCTGACAGGTGCATGGTCTGACCAGGTGGTGGCGTGGATAGTGGATTGTGAGACAGAGTGTAGCAGTTTTTTGTCTGCCAAAAAAAGATCTATTCTTGAGTAGGTGTTGTGACGCGGGGAGAGGAAAGTAAAGTCTCTCTCGCTCGCGTGACAACACCTCCATACATCATACAGTTCATTATCAGTGATAAATTTGTCCAGAGGGGACGCATGACGTTTAGTGCTAGCGGTAGAGTCAAGAGAGTTGTTTGGTACCAGGTTAAAGTCACCACACATTAGTAGTTGGCCTTTTTGGATCTTGCGTGCTATTCGGAGCGTCTTCCTGATAAATGGCATTTGGCCTGCGTTAGGGGCATATACAGAGACCAGGGTGTATTGGACATTGTTCACAGAGCAAATTAGTATGATGAAGCGGCCTTCGGGGTCCAGTTCGCAGTGAATTGGTTGGAAAGATACAGTGTCCCTGATGGCAATCATTACTCCCCTTTGTTTCTTATGGTAGGTAGATTGGTAGATGTGGGGGAAGTGCCTATTTAGGCATTTGGGTGAGGCATCAGTAGCAAAGTGGGTTTCTTGAATGCAAAGAATATCACAGTTCTGGGAGAGTGCAGTTTTCCAAAGTGATGCCCGTTTAGCTGGGTGGTTGAGGCCCTTGGCATTGAGGGAGAGTATTGTGATACTCATCTTTGGTGCGGTGGTGGTGGGTGTAAGTGCAGAAGTTACTCACGGTTCGTAGGATCGTTCGTAGGTGCTGGGAATCTTAGTGATGTTGGATGAGAAGGTCGAGTGAGGCGTCCGGTGGGTTCTTCCGGATTGGGGACAGTCGGGTGGAGGTAGATGCCTGGATTGCTGTTCCGGTTTTTTAGACGATGTTGGATGAGAAGGTTGGTTGAATGGTGGAGGCTTTGGTCCACAAGGCTGTGGGAGTCTGCTAGGAGAGAATATAGGTTAGTGCAATAAATCAGTCAACAATTGCGATGTGTTTGTCCGCTAACTTGGAGCGAAATAGAGTGCCTCGGTGGGAAGAGAATGGATTTGAGCAAAAAATAAAAATTAGAAGGAGAAAAGGAACAAAAAAAATTTTTGAGACCAGTTGCTGGTAACTGGTTACTGGTAGCCAGGTAGGTCAGTGTGGGGTATTCCCAACTGGTCAGCTGACTAGAGTGTGGGGAAAGTCAGGCAAGCAGGTGACAGTGGCCATACCCAGACCGGTCCGGGTTAGAAGTTTGCCGATGCAGGTGGGCAAGTGGTTTAAGTCATTTTGTTCTTTAGTGGTGCCCGTTCAGATCCAAAGGAGAAGGGGTTCCTCTTGTTGTGGGGTTGTTGCGAGTTGAGAGGGGGGTCAGGGATGATATCCCACGAGCGCAGCAGTTTCAATCCGCCTTCCAGTGTTGAGACGGTATGGGGTATACCATTGTAGGTGATTAGGATTGTAGCCGGGTGGCGCCATTTGTATGTTATTTTGTGATTGTTGAGAGCCTTGGTGATCGTTTTGAGTTGTCTTCGCATTTGGAGGGTGTATTGGGATAGGTCAGCATATAGTTGGATGTCTGAGTAAGGTGGGGGTAGGGGCGACAATTCTCTGGCTTTTAGGAGAATCTGCTCTTTTGCCTGATAAAAGTGCACCCTCAGGAGTACATCTCTAGGTATGTCTGCTTCAAGATGGCGGGGCTTGGGCAGGCGGTGGATTCTGTCTATGGTGAGCTCGATAGGAGAAAGATCAGGGAGCATACTGGAAAACATGGTGCTGGCATAACCGTGGAGTTCTTTGGGTTGCACAGATTCGGGGATACCCCTAATTTTGATGTTGTTTCTCCTGGAGCGATCTTCAAGGTCAGCGAGCTTCGCTTTTACCCAGAGAGAGTCCTCCCTTTGCTCAGTGTAGGCATCAACAAGGTCATTAATGGTGTCTGTGCAGTCCTCCATTTTGTGTTCCATAAAGGCTACTCTATTGTCAACATGCTTCAATTCCAGGGAGAACTGGTTGATCAGAGTAGTGAAGTTAGACATAAGGGAGGATTGCAGGGATAATAGCATGTCCTTCATAGTGGTGTCTAACACTGGTTGGCCAGTTGTGGGGAATTGGGCAATGGATGACTGCAGTGAGGAGATGGTGGATATATCATGTAGTGCTGTACTCACTGCGCCTGGGGCCTGCTGTTGCAAATCCAGCTTCATCCTGGATTTCGATGGGCTGCGTATCTCCGGAGTGGTGGGGAACAGGTCCGGGGATGTGGCTGGTCCCATTCCTGGGTGTATCGGCTGAGGATGGTGTTGTCCGGGCCCTGCAGAGTGTCCCAGGGCCTGGTGTAAGGATTCCCCGTCGGCGCCATCTTGGGCCTTGTTGTACTGACGGCGCGGCTGGAACGAAAACGATTCCAGCCGCCTTGGTCCTTTGTCTTGGTTCCGTTTTCGGGACATTGTGGTCTGCGGGTCTTTGGGGTTCTCCGGTGAGCGTGGGGAGCCGAGATTCGTCGCTTTGTGGCCCGATCGTAGCTTCCCGGCCGGTCTGGATGGCGGAGCTCACTGCTCAGGCGTCCATTCAAGTCCGCGCGCAAGCCACGCCCCTAATCTTTTATTTTTTAAAGCCAGATCTCCACAATAATGTTTAGAATATTTTTTTATAGTCACGAGTCTGAAAAGCGTGAAACGTCTCTCACCAAACTTCTACTAACATGTGATCAACACGAGATTAGCAGAAGGAGCCCAAAGGGTGGCGCAGTGGCTATTGAACTTCCTTTTTATAGTGCCGTCGTACGTGTTGTACATCGCCGTGTTCTTCACAGTCGGAATTTGGTGTGACCGTGTGTATGCAAGACAGCTTGAGCGGAATTCCATTGGAAAAACCTTCAGAGTTTATTCCGATGGAAAAAACGGTCGTGTGTATGCGGCGCAAGTCTTGTTAACTTGCTGCACATTTTCACTGGCAAGTTGTACACTTTCAGAGCACTTGAAGCACAATTTCTAGTTGATACTTTTCCAATTTGTAGCAAATTTGCATGGCACGTCTCTAGCAAGAACAAAGGGTTCTGCACGTCACAGTGACCCCTTTGGTGGGATTACTATTTCACAACATAACTGAACTAGAATTTGCATGCAGCAGACTTGCAGAATGTTTGCACAGAAAGTTGATCTGGAGTCATGCAATGGGGACTTGCTGCATATGTGAAGACTGGAAAGTCTAGCTATAGCTTAGCAGGTCATTTTCAAAGTTGCAGCTCAACTGCTTGCTATCTGGGATTGTGCCCTTAAATTTAAAATATATTGCTTTGCAATTTCTGTATCACCTCAGAAATGTTTTCAAGCACTCTTCTTCCTCCTGCAGTGAATGGATTCTAAATGCTGCCGAAAGCAGTGCCATGTAATGCAATATTCCTCTTCTGAGTCCAGGGCAGGGAGCAGAAGCTTGAGTTCAAGGTGGGGGAAGAGTTTTGATGCCCTGGGCTCAAAAAAGCATGTTGAATGAAACTGTAAACCTAGAAGACGATGGATGGAAGAATCTTGAGGATCAATGAAAGTGTAGGGGAGTGTAACGTAGATTAGGACAATGTAGGATTCTTGGCTACTGTGTTGTTTTTAGACTCTGCCAGATAATGCTTTTTTAGGTTAGTTTATCAAACTGGGATTGAGTTCAAGGCTGGGTTCACACTAGTCCGATGCCAGACATCGCAAGTGATTTGCACTGCACTGCTGTGAACATTGCACGTGATGTGAACTTGCATTGCATTCACACCAAAAGGGTGCAGGACCCTTTTTTGGTCCGCATTGGAATCGGAAGGCATGGGTTTCACAGTTCACACTGTGATCTGCAAACTTATTTGGGGGTGTCATTAACTTTACATTGACACCCGCCGCGGTTCGATGAGAGCAGGGTGAACTGCCTGCAAGTGAGATGCAATGCGGGTACCTGCACTGGAATCGTGCTGGTCACTGCATCGCACGTGTGTGAACCCGGGCCTAAAGTAGTTGTGAAGTCAAAGCAAAGCATACCATTTACATATTCTAATTGCTCAAAGTATGTTTTTAAATAATATTTATTTATACACTAAAAAAAGTGCTTATTTATCTTTTCTAAGAATTTTGGATTCAGGTCATATCCCCTTTCCTTCTTCAGAGTATCATGGACCTGCGGGGTGGGCTTGAACACAATGGAGGCACAAGTCATTGGCAGGAAAGCTGCAGATCAGATGGCTGTGGAAGCCTATTAATAAAAGAGGGGTGGGTAGGGGATGTGGCTACAAACTGACCAGGAAGATACAGGCATGCTATAACTCAGAACAGGGTGACAAGGGATGTAAACTGTTTGGCTTCTGTGTTTAGTGTGGTCAGTTTACAACCAGGAAGTGGGGGACTGACAGGATTAATCAGTAAAAAACAACCTCCATCCAAAACCCTAAAGAGACAGAATTACTAAACATTATGTTTAAGGTTACAAGCACTTTAATAATGACATGAATCAGGAGCATCTAGTAGTAAGTGTGTTGGTTTATACTTTCCTCAAATCTCGATCAGTAAGGTCAACTGAAATGCAGCTTTTAATTCCAAATTTACACGGAATCCACTGTGTCCTTCCTTTTAGAACATATTTACACAAATGCTTGTGGTGACATGCATTACAGCATTTTAGTACCATTCATTTTAAATAGCACCGCAACACATGATTTTTGTCATGTTGGGGTACATTGGCAGCCCATTCATTTCAAGAGGCTGTCTTAACACAAAAATAGTTATTGTGCAACATACTAAACATTAGCATTAGCACATCTGTACATGTAATTTAAAGTGGTTGTAAAGTCAGCAGGTTTTTTTTATCTTAATGCATTCTATGCATTAAGATAAAAAGTCTTCTGTGTGCAGCAGCCCCCTCACCTCCCCTAATA